>OX439384.1:19772393-22172393 GCA_949319315.1 Zelleria hepariella
ATTCTTATTTTAAATGAAAATGGAAGGTTTTAAAAAAAATTGTATTAGTACTTTTCCAGCCCATGAGTAAAGATCCACTGTTGGACAAGGTCCCTTTTTTTTCACGACAACCCGAAAAAACGTTTGGTGAGTATACTTACTTAGACTAAGGCCCGGTTTCTGAATTGAGAATTTTACTAAGCAAATACTTAAGTATCGTTCTGTCACGCTCTTTTGTGAGAAATCTGCAGAGAGAGGACGATACTTACGTATTTGCTTAGTGAATTTCTCAATTCAGAAACCGGCAGACAATCTCGATAGGTCGATGATATTGTACAGACTAACGCTAAAAAAAGTTTAGAAAATATTCTGTAAAATTTAAAACAATAACTACTTGAAGCATTTTATGAATATTATGAAGGTTAAATACGCCGTTAATGGAGCACAATAGATTAACTTTCAGGAGTCATGTTTATTTAGGTTGATATTTGAACTCAACGATCTCGCCACAGGGTATTTTTTAACCCCCCCACGCAAAAAGAGGGGTGTTATACTTATAAGTTTGACCGCTATGTGTGTGCCTGTCTGTCTATGGCACGGTAGCTCTTAAACGGGTAAACCGATTCCGATGCAGTGTTTTTTTATTTGAAAGAAGGTTTTCTAGCGATGCTTCTTAAATTTATTTTGTAGTTATAATAAAACTTGTCATAACTACAAAATTTTAAATTTAGAATACCCCCGACATAAACAGCCTAACCGATTTTGATAAAACATATCTAAGCTAAAAACACACTTTAGAAAACCTGCGTTCAAATAAAAAACGCATCAAATCGGTTCACAACTTCACATTTCGGCAATCGGTCGAATTATTGATGTTCTGTTGTTTACGAGCAATAATGAAAAGAATACTATGTTATTGCCGCGAACGAAAAATCGCTGAACAAAAATAGCTCAGTTTAGCTACAAAATGTAAAAAACTGTGAAAATTTTGAATTTCCCGCCACTCGTTTACAGGGCCAGCCCAATGACATTCTAATGTCATTGGGCCAGCCGGTGATAGTTTTTCTTGCAGGGCCTCTGGGCATAAATACGTCTAACGAAGTAAAGTCGCACGTAAACCTTTACATTTTCGTTGCAATGTCGCCAGTAATGTAACTGAATAGCATGCACGCGTGTAGGTTGGTCGACGTGCTATCAACTACAGGGTGCACTCTAAGTCGATAGCGGTAAGTAGGCTATCTAATGACCAATACAAACAACTTGTACTAGGTGGCGAAAAAAATGGAACGAAAAAAATATCAGCTGTTCCATACAAAAGGTCGACTCAGTACTGCGCCAAATGTATGAAACAGCTGATAATTTTTTCGCTCCAATTTGATGCCACCTAGTACAAGTTTTTTGTATTAATCAGTAGACAGCCTACTTAAAGTTCCGCTATCGACTTAGAGTGCACCCTGTAGAGGGCTATACTTTACTCGTAAAGTAACTATAATTTTGGTGGTATTATTATGTACCTTATCGCATATTCGCATAGTGAAAAGCCCCTAAGCAACAAAAACCAACAGAGGTAAAGTCTTGTAATTTAAAAGCTCTCCACCCTGGGGATAGGTAGGTAAGGTACACACGACAGCACGTCGACCCTTACACGCTAGCACTCTACTCGGTTACGTTACGGGCGAGTTTACAACAAAAGTGTACAGCGTCTCACGTGCTGTCTTGTGTACATACCCTCCAAAGAGTGAACGAGTTTGGTTTGCCCCTCAGGAGATACGGGCTAGTATGTAGTAAGGCAACATTAGACTATAATCCATTCATCTCCCAGGCTGGGAAAGTAAGCCCTTGTGTAGACACGACAGCACGTCGACGCTTACACGCTAGCACTCTACTCGGTTACGTTAGGGGCGACAACAACAAAAGTGTACAGTCTGACGTGCTGTCGTGTGTACACAAGACAGCACGTCGACGCTACTATAGGTGCTTACGTTATAGGCGACTTTACAACAAAAATCTAAGCTCTGACGTGCTGTCGTGCGTGTGTGCAAAGGAATCCGGTGGCAGTGTGTACATACCTAGCCCACGTTGGACAGGTGGTGGCATGTGTGTCTGTGTGTATAATTTCAAAGTTACGGAAGCATATTTTGGGAAGGCTCAAACGCGAAAATTACAAACCGCAGTGAGCACGAGAGAAGCGGGCTTTGTTTGCCCAGCCAGTGGGCAAAGACTACCTAGATACTTGTATAGGCTACATCTTACTAAATAATCACATTATTCTTACAATCATGTCTTATTTTATACAAGTAGGTACTTAAGTAAATATTGTATAGTCGTACGGAACCCTCAGTGCGCGAGTCCGACTCGCACTTTTTTTGCTGACTCTTGGTAGTACCTATAGTATAAAATGCTGGTGTGAGCGACACGTGGAATAGCTTCATAGATGCTAGCATATTCATACTCAACTCGCACATAGTGACGGTTGCTAGCTGCATTTGACTTGGTAATGCTTTCCACAGAAATGGGGGTACAAAAGGTCCGAGCTGTTGCTATTGCTCGCGAGCTAAAGCCAGTTATTGTACGCGTAACAGGGGGCTAGCGCGCTAATTAACGCGTCAAAACGCAAGTGGAGCATCATCGTCATCAGCCTGTTGACATCCACTGCTGAGTAAAGGCCTCTTCATGCTGACGCCACCTCTCACGATCCCGTGCCAGACGCACCCACTGCTTTCCGGCTGCTTGCGCTATGTCGTCGGACTATCTGGCTGGTGGTCTGTCAACCTGTCAACCTCTGGAGGTGCTTTAGGTCAAAATATGACAAAATGCGGGATGGGGTGCTTTCTGCTCAGAGAGAGTGATTTTTGTTCAACCAGAGTCGGTATCTCTGAAACTGGCGGATACTAACAGTGTAACATAAGGTGTGACATACTGGGAATAAAAGCTTCTCAAATGAAACGTGGCAAACAGGTATTTTGCATTCTGAAATGGCGTTATAGGGGCGCAGGAAGCTGCAGCTTTTTGTTAATCAATAAAAAAAAAAGAGGCAAACTCAAACTCAAATAGGCTGTCTGGACTTCCGTATCGCATGCATTGAGGTACGTATAGTATACCTAACCTTAGTGCGTGTAGGCTTTACAGCCGGCACTAAAGCGGAGCTCGTATGCACAAAGGCATTCAGGGTACGTAAATGGGTCAGAAGAGCTTACCGCTCTCGTGACGTGAGTGTGATGCAGGAATGTGCAGTTGGTCCAAGATGGCCTTCCTAAATTTTGAAAGAGTCTGTATGTACACAAGACCGCACGTCGACCCTTACACGCTAGCACTCTACTCGGTAATTTTACGTGCGACTTTCCAACAAAAGTGTTCGCACTGTCGTGTTCTCGTGTGTAGGAACTACTTACTGATATTTTTTTTATTAAATAGTGAAAATTGTGTTAAATAAGGAAGATTAGTTTCTACACATTAAATAGCTTGTAATAAAACCAAAATAACAAGATTCACGGCTTTTTAGTATGATTTATTGATTAGTGCCACTGCCTACCGGATAAACCTAAAAGTCCAAAAACCAACTTATGGCGAGAGCTTCCTTCAGTACCTACACTTAAAGTATGTACCTACCTAACTTATACTGATGTGTACCTAGATGCATTAATATCTTCGTTAATAAAATAGGTAGATAGGAGGATGTTGATGTCAGGCAATCAAATTAAGTATTAAATTAATCCCCACTCTGCTCTGGTAGGTAATTAATGCAACATATCAAGGGTGAACGGCTAAACTCATTAGAGACCCGCCCCTCCCCGGATGCTGTGGTACCTACTGTGATAACGTTTAAAGTCAGCCAATGGTTATCTACTTTTGATGTTGACTGACAGGCTAGGCATTATGAGATACATTCAGCCACACGTTAGGATACCCCTTTTTTTTCGATTGACGCCCTTATGCCGGGCGCGTTAAGAGCCGCCATGGGGTATCTATCTGTGACTGTGCCCGACCGTACCTTCCTACCAAAAAAGATTGTCGTAGAGAAATTGTGCCGAGTACCTATTTACAGTCGACAGCACGTGGATCTTTACACGTGGGAACTTTACTTAGTTACGTTACGGGCGACTTTGCAACGAAAATGTAAAGTTTTAGGTACTTGCTGTTGACGGTACCTGTATCATAACAGTTGTTCTGACGTAGCAATTTTAACGGATTCGGTACATACATACCTGTACAACCTACTTACACTTTTATGATCTAGTTTTTGATAACCTGAAGAAATATTTCAATTTTCAACTGAAAAGAAAACTCGGCCGCCTTTATCAGTGGGCACGGAATCACGGATTTACCCGCGGCTCCGTGGCCGGGACAAAGGCTATTTTCCTCGGGCGAGCGCGGATAACGGATAAAGCGCACATTGTATACCTACCTACCTACTTACAAATCGAGTTCGGAGAATACCTAGGGTACCTATTTGTCGCAAATGGGCCTTGATAGTTGAAATTGTCTAGACAAACCCCAAGTTTATTTAAATAGGAACACAATTCTAGGTTATATTATTCCTCTCTTTGGAGATAAAAAGCGCCGAGTTCAAATTTAAATAAAATTACCAACGCGTAGTGGCTCACAAACATTTTATTGTCCCTATGGGACCGGTTGAAAAAGAAAATTGGTGCCTGCGCAGGTAAAAAGTTTGGAATTGAGTCGTGTCCCTCGTAATTTTTAAATTAGCCAGTTAATAAAGGGATTGCAAAATGAGAAGATACAGGGTATCCCACGCCTATCCTACAAGGAGAGGAGTTATATCCTAGAGGAGAGGACTATATCCTATCTACAATATTATTTTAAGGTAGGTGGCACCTCCTTACTTTCCCTCCTTGGGGTCCACCGGCTAAGACCATTGGCGAAAATCGAAGTTCGATTTATGAAAAATTTACTGGGTGGCAGTAAAATAAACGGGGTGGCAGTACATTTTTCAAAAATCGAACTTCGATTTTCGGCAATGGTTATCGGCTTCGTCTTAGCCGGTAGACCCCCATGTCGCATAACCACGGGACGCCATGTAAGTACTCGTAGGTAGGTATAACCTTTCTGTTGAAAAAAACATTTTGAGTGTTGACTGACTTTTTGGGCTGACAAATAAATTATATCCTATTCTGACCCGATCACTCGGTGCAACGCGACAATATCTAAGGTAGGCTTAGTTTTTTATAACTTTATTCTGCACGTAAATTCTTTGTTTCTTGTCTGATATTTCAATTTGCTTCGAAACAATGTTGGTCAACAAATTGTTTGCTTTTTGTCTCTCTTTTAATTAGCCTTCGTCTTTGTAGCTAAATGAGTTCCGTGGCTCATCTCCGCATCTCCTTTGCTTTCTTAATAAATTACTAATTGTGCTTAACGTGATTTATGCGCTCTTTGGCCTACTAATTCTCTGTTATATTTCAGGGTTTTCATTTAAATCACCAACGACTAGGAGATGACATTTTCCTCGACTTTTTTGTTCGCAAATATCATTTACAAGTGCTATTTACAGTGGGCAGCAAATGCGTCAACTACCTATGTAAGTTATTAATTAAAGTGATGGAGGTTATGAAACGCAAAGATGTAAGTAGGTACAAGTATGTAAGATGCTTGAAACATGTTTTTTTTTATATTCATACTTAGGTAGGTACTCATGGAAAGCGAGTGCAACAGTGCAAGTGATAGGGAAACATTCAGTTACGCTACGCGTCAATATCGATTGAGTCGGGACTTGAACTCGCGATCTGTGGCTTTTTCCGTCGTAGGTAGCCGTGTTTCAGTATTTTCCATATTATTACCTCTGCAAGCGTATTATTAGGTTTGCTTCAGACGCTCAGGTTTCCTCACGATGTTTTCATTTCCACGCGAAAATCGCCAAGCTCGAACTCACTCTCTCTAAGAGCTTTTGCTTTTGGCTTTTGCTCATCTAGCGGCATTTGTTCCTGCAATTATTGTAGAGACTACCTACACTTACATTTAATTACAAGCCAGCCCCTCTTCATTTTACAAATTAAGACGCATTTTGTGTTTTTATTGAATAAAACAGCCTTACCTTTGAATAAACATTATAAAGTATTTAAAATCAAAGCATTACTATGCTAATTCAAAGAGAAATTAATTTTAAAACTTTTTCAATTTGATCGTGGTGATTGAGCTCGAACTCTCTCTCTGAGAGAAGGCCTTTGCCCAGCTAGTGGGACATGTACAATTGTACAGGCTACATCTTACTTTTACTTTTTTTCAATTTAATCGCAATAGAGTCAAGGGTAACCCCCCTGGAACATCTGGCTAGAAGGTTGATAGGTGACACGGGGTAATACAATACAATTAAGGGTAACATGGGTCACATAAAATTAAAAGCGTATCCGACCATAAAACATGTCAGTCCGAAGGGAAAACTGTGCGACACACCCTCGGCCTCGCAGAGTCCACCACTAGTCCTCTACTCTCTTTGCGTTCACACCGCGCACCTCCGTGAAAATGGTTTACACGCCGTCCGTTGCATCTGTTTTTTTATTAAAAAAAATGTGGTAATGGATATTTTGGTACTTTTTTATACCTACAGATGGATGGGAAATGTAATTCTATGATGAAAACCAATTTATCACCATTTTCCCTGAGCAGCTACCACGAGTGCTTACTGTCACTGTCACTGAAAGTGATAAGTTGGATAAACAACCTTACTACTATAGTCTTAGGATACATGACAGACGTCCGGCAGTCGTCCGGCACAGCTTTTTCGCACTTGTGGTAGCTACTCTGGTCACATGGAACAATCAACAGTTTTCGTTTTTCAATCATTGTTGCAAATGCAGCGTGCATTTGACACAATAATATGGCGACCTCACGAATAGCGAAACAACTCCTAAAAATACTGAATAACGAACGAACTGTGTGGTCTATTTAAGGATAGCGTTCGCAACTCGTCACCGGGCACCGAAAATACAATAATAAGGGCATCCGAATGAATTTCTAAACCAGTCGACTATACCGACATCAATAAAATTATGTGCAGTTTTATTTTTCGTTTAGAGTTTTGTGGAGCGCGTAATTTTATATACCTAGCCACCCTTTATCTGGAATCCACGTGGACGAATTTGCTGACCACAGAGTGAGAGAAGGCGTTCGTGATAGACGTGCAGCGTTGGCTTCAAAGGCAGCAAGCCTGGTTTTGTTACCGAACCTTTTATTTTCAAATTTTTGCGGACAAAGCTTTTAATCTTTTATCTTTTAATGAAAACAAACACTACAAAGTGGAGCCTTAAAGCCACTTTGTTGCCACAGCAACGTAATTGCTTAATAAATACCTAAGTAGCGTCTGCGTCTATTTTCATCGAGTTTCGCCTGATTTGATCTTATTAGTTGATACTAGGTGCCTCCTTACTCCTTTAACATAATTAAGATGAAGATTGGGAAATTTATAATAGATCTGCCGATTAGATTGCCAATTCATATAAAGATAGATGGGCGCAATAATCAACTCATATGCAGGTATGTTACTGGCAGTAATGAAGAGGCGTTCCATCCATGAGAGCGCAAAATGCGCGCTTTACTCTAAATGATGTAATAATTTACAGACACCGTAAACAGTGTGCTTATACTGTAGAAAATAAAACCACACAGGGGCTAAGCCTGTTAAGCAATGGTGCCAAAATGGGCTCCCAGTTGACGGCCTCAATTAAGATTTATTAATTCTTTCTAATAATTGCTTTCGGTCCTTTTGATGTTTTTGTAGCAAAGCAAAGAATATTCTGATTCTAATTCTAGAGGATTAGTTCGCTGGTTGTAAAAGAAAAACGAGGAAACCCCGATTTTGTCCTCCTACTGGGGTAAGTCTAATTTTATTATGGCACGTAAAAGCACTTCTACATTAAGTTAATGTACGGTCTATTAGCGCGAAGTAACTGTAATTTTAATGGTCATAATGTGCTGCTGGGACCTTATTCTCGGCTGTCATCGTAGGAAGACGCATAAAAACACCGTTTTTCCTAAACAAAAAAAAAGGACTCCGTAAAGGCACAAAATTAAATTATTAAATTAATGGATAGGTATTACAACTTTCTACAGACGTATATTTTGCATTTACCTATTTATTTATATATCAATAAAACGTACGAGTAGGTACCAACAATACAATGGAAAAAAAAAACTTGAGAGCTGGCGTGAGAGGTGACGATTAAACTTATTTTATCATGCAAGGCTGGGAGTTGACTTTAAAAAGGGTCGCCACCACCGTCGTCTAAAACGTCTCTGGTAGGGCACCGCAATTAAGCCCTAACACAAATGTGGCTTTCATGCTACGCGAACTTCACACAATTTAATTAGAAACTAAGGTACATAACCAACCAAGGAGAACCCACCATCTTACGGTCAGCAGAGCTTTACGCTAGTTTACCTCGCGGTACAGCGCGGTAATCTCTTATCGCGCGTTGTGTAAGAGCGCGTCAACCGAAGTAAAATGTGTATCCTAGCGTGTTGTTAACTGTACCTATTCAAGCAGATCCCGGTCCCTGTAGGTAAGATTCTGAACAAAAGCTATTTTCGTCTTTGGAAACATAGAATTTCTCGGGCACAGTCGAAAACAAGAACAATGCTGAATTTAATTAGATGGTGTTTGGTTTTGTTCACCCCAGCTTTTCGAATGCGTCGCTCCTGTCTACTTAGCCGTGTCGTAAGACAAAAGATTTTATGCTAGTCATCGTGTTTTAAAAGTGACAAGGAAAACATGTAACTTAATTAATTAAGTACTTACATGATTGTAAATATTATTTAGGGCAGAGACTTTCAAAAGCTCAGATCATAGAGCCCATATCTTTGTGATGTGATCAATTGTTCACCGACACCCCGGCGTCGTAACCACTGTCACTAAAGAAGGGTGGCGAGCCATTGTGGTCCTAATGGCTTGAACGGACGGTCCATTAGGTCTGTTAGCTGAGGACAACCGAGTTCGCAGATCGAGGTCCAAGTTCGACGACCTGGGAATTCTGTAGTGTTGCATAAAGGATCCTGAAAATGTTAAATATTCTTGTTACAAAAACAGGCTTGCTTATAGTTGTTAGAGTCTAAGGCAGATGATTTATACAGCGTTAGCAAAAGTAGCATTTCTACTCAGTACCTACTCACACTAGAAGATGGGTGACGCGACCACTCGGATGCTGCTGTTTTTGGACTTTACAGAGGCAATTTCAACGTTACGGGATAGACTTAGAAAATACGTTTGACGTTTGAGATCCGTAATCCCAGGCATGTCA
This sequence comes from Zelleria hepariella, assembly GCA_949319315.1. NCBI lineage: Eukaryota > Metazoa > Arthropoda > Insecta > Lepidoptera > Yponomeutidae > Zelleria > Zelleria hepariella. The sequence continues at coordinate 19,781,624 of OX439384.1, forward strand.
TTGCCGAGCCAAAGTAAACTAAGTACCTATATTGTCGCACTTATGCCTATCCCGATAAGAGTTTAGGGTAAGCTTGCGGTATTCTAACGTGTAGCTTACCGTACTAAAAGCGTAGATTTTGTTCAAGAGAAAACAGAGGACTACCTGAGAAATTCTAGGGAATATTAGTAAAGTTTCGCTAGCTAATTTAATTAACTTTTTGCGGCAAGATATAGAAGCAATATTTTTTTGCAATTTAGGACGTTTAATGTTTGTTCTTGTTATTCATTACAAAAACAAGAAAAACATCGAACTGTTAACACAATATTTTTTCGTGTCCTTTGATCCGCAGAACAAAAGATCAAAGGGAACAAAATGAAATAATATGTCATAGCCAATCCATCTTGGCTCTAGCATGAGTTGATACAAATATTGTTTATAGACAATGATAATGTAGCAATTCTGATTGATTAGACTTAATGTCAGCACTAGAAGGCACGCCTGGCATCTTTAATCGACTTGCACCAACCTTAATCCTTTTTATTTAGTGGCTCCCTTGATTAATCAATATTATACTTGGTTCATGCATTCTACCTTCCGTATAATCAAGAGGAATGTACAAAGTCTATCTCTAACAGCAAAATTTTTAGAAGTTGGTAAGTATAGCAATAATTACATTTCCCTGCAAAGAATATTATACGTAACTTGTCGTGAGATTGTTTGTAGGTTAGATTAGAGTATTAATTGTTTGCACCAACTTTAAAAAAAGCCTTTATTATTTCTAAAAAAACCAACACCAAAATAAAGTTTAAAAATATACCTACAAATAAATCTATGACAAAATATAAGATTATTAGGGTATAGGCCTCCTCCACCTCCAACTATAACCTATCCTAACACCTATGAATAAAATGTGCATAAGCGAAAAGTTGTTTTTGACTTGTGCAGGTTTTTAGATCTAGATCCAAACCATGAGCCTTCGGCTTACAGCGATCAATGCCTGCGATTACGCGATTCGCTTGAAAACAGATGTGTGAAGGAAGAGACATCGCATACAAATACCTAAGTAGGTATGCGAGAGAAGTTAATGGATGAAGTAACGGGGGAAATGCTCGTAGGTACAAAATGTTTCCCGTGACATTTATTTGTAGCTAAACAAAGTACATAAGCCATTTTCGGTTTAGCGCGGAAATATTGTACGCAGGATTATCTTATTTATCTGTGGCGTTGCCCAAACACAAACACAGGGGCTTTAGCCTGTAACGCAATGGCGTGTCGATGGCGTCCCAGCAGAAGGACAAAACCGGGTTTTCATCGTTTTTCACCTACAAACAGAGAACTAATCCTCTGGAATTAGAATTATTTGCTTATTTGCAGTACTACAAAAACATTAAAAGGACCGACAGCATTAATAAATCGTAATTGAAGCCGTCAACTGGAAGCCCATTTTGGCACCATTGCATTACAGAATAAGGCCCCTGGAAAGAGGTTAATGTGTTTGCGTCGTTGGTTCTGTATAATATGCGAGTATATTTCTCCATGAATATAGTCCGGCGAAATTTAAAAAATGATTATATGATTCCAATTCCAATATGTTTAGTTCACATACTTCGCAATCATTGAGAATTTGCGCTATAATTTACTGAAACTTCATAGTGTCGGGCGTCGACTGGGCGTCAAATGACTTCTTAAACGGATTTTTAAACAAAAAAAGTATTACTTTGCACTCTGAATGAAATAAAATTTATTGCGCAACCAGTTTCGCAATGATTAAATCCGGCTCCTGAAGAAGAGTAACCCGTGTTTCAGGAACCAGTGCCTTAAACACCGCCTTAAATTACAATACTTAGGTAGTACAGTACAATAATGATTGGCGTAATAATTATACAGCTTGCACGTAACTCAATTACAAACAGTCGAGTGAAACTAGGCCCAAACGCAATTTGAGCAATAATTAATTAATTCATAACAACAAAAAGGTTGAATAACAATCTTAAGGAATTAATTCAACTTTGCAGACATTTCATCTCCCGGAGGTGTTATACGTGACTACGTGTTGGCGAATAAATTAATTAATTTAAGATAAATTACGTTTACTTTCACGGAATACATAATATACTTTTTAATTAGTGTGCGTGAGTTGCCCCAAAAACAGCTCTATTGGACAATAAATGCGAATATCGGGACCATTCCATTTTGCCCCACCAGAGATGCCCCACTGGTGGGGCAAAATGGAATCGCACAAAAAATTATTCCATTTTGCCCCACTGGCCACCCCACTGAGTGGCTGGTGGGGCAAAATGGAATTTAAATTCACCAGCTTTTTATAGACAAGATTATTCTTGGCGAGGCTGACTCATTACAATGATGCAGTCACTGTAGCCTAGCCTAATTTTATAATAAATCGGTAAAAATAAAACTAATTTGTTAACTTTACTAATTCGTTTATTTGTTTAAAAAAAATAACTTTGGTTTATTATTATGGCATCTAACATTACAACATTGTTAAAATAGTACAACATAACACAAAGACCGCTTATAATTCTGAATAATAATTTCTATAAAATATGTGTCATTTATGAATAAATATACATAGATTTGTCATTTTAAAATCTTTACAAAACATTAAAATTAAACAATTAATTCAAGTTATTGCTTTCTTGATTTAAATTAAATATCACAAAAAATACCTAAATAAACGTTTGCTTGTTTACATTCTTAATCACAATTTTGTATGAACACAAAAATTGTGGTAAAACAAAACTGTGGCTAAGAACTAATAGCCTCCAATTGGTATCTATTATAGCCGCTTCTTCAAAGTCAGAGTACATTTCGCCAGAGTGACTGCTTTGATGCTCCTTTGCTTGTGTAAAATTTACTGCATAAAATACAAAAATTTAGAAAAAGAGCCTTTTACCCGTCCAAGGTCGAGGCCCATGATGCCATTTTGGATATGCTACTTTTTGATTGGTTATTTGGTGCCGCGCTGTCTATTGTTCTACAGGTGCACTCTAAGTCGATAGCGGAACTTTAAGTAGGCTGTCTACTGATCAATACAAACAACTTGTACTAGGTGGCGACAAAAATGGAGCGAAAAAAATATCAGCTGTTTCATACATTTGGCGCAGTACTGAGTCGACCTTTTGTATGGAACAGCTGATATTTTTTTCACTCCATTTTTTTCGTCACCTAGTACAAGTTGTTTGTATTGATCAGTAGATAGCCTACTTGAAGTTTCGCTATCGACTTAGAATGCACCCTGGAGTAATTCAAAGGACCCGGTGCGCGTTGTAGTTTTCTACCTGGATTCTTATCAGTTTGCTTACAACCGTTGACTAGGTTTGTTTGAGTGAAAATAATGGCTTCGTGTTCTAGTGGTACAGGCAGTGCATTAGTTTTTTATTGCTTATTAATTATTTAATGTTCGATACCTTATATACGAATCTATCGCAAAAAGGACGTCAAAGGGAGTTAGTTTATTGAAACGGTATTAATAATGAGCCATAACATCAGTTACAACTTTTCAATAACAGGAAATATGAAATAAAAACTCTAGTCACAAAGACTCTACATCTCCCTCAATATCATGATTTTTGTTAAAACTGCTTTTGCCTCGGCAACCGCTGCATTGCATCATTTTCCGCAGATGATGAATGAGGAGAACATTTGCGTCATCATTAGCAAGTACTTATTAGAGTTATTCCTTCGTCTTTCAGTCTGTTGGCCAGTGGAGCAATGAGTCTTTTCTTATTGCTCAAATTACTCAACAGAATGTTTCGGTTAGGAAAGTTGTGTTCTTTCATTGAATTGAATCTCAGGACATTTTCTGTTGATAATACGTCTCAGTCTTCTTCCAGCTAGGCTGCGGAAAAATGCAATGCAGCGGTTGCCGAGGCAAAAGCTATTTTAACAAAAATTATCATATTGAGGGAGTCTTTGTGATTAGTGTTTTTATTTTATTTTTCCTGTTATTAAATGGTTGTAACTGATGTTATGGCTCACTATTAATAACGTTTCAATAAATTACCTCCCTTTGACGTCCTTCTGGCGATAGATTCGTACATTACTCGTTACCTTGAATAATTAATAAACAATATTTTTTAACTGTCCTATAATTCCAGAACTAATAACTCGAGAACTATTATGAACATAATTATATAAATGAAAGCTTGTTCGGTAGTCTAAATTACTTACAATTTATAAAACGTAGTCACCTTGAGCACTATTTCGTACGTAATTATTAAGATAAAAAAAATGCTACTTATGTATTTTTTTGGCATATTTTTTCCCCTATATCTGGCTATAGCTTGAATACCGTCATGTTTATCATAAAAAGATGTAGAACTGTTTTATGTGAAATTTAATAAGGATAATGTTTGCCTTTGACATCTTTTTCTTATCTCTTATAGTTTTCCCAAAAAAAATAAAAAACTATTAACGGGGAGCCGTAAGCTACTTGTGCCCGCCAGACCTCTGATAGGTAGGTATAACTCCAAAAATATTATGCGTAATGAAATAAATGAACGCTTATTTAGTAGGCTAAAGTAATAACAACTAATTAACATCCTGAGCAAAATTCCGTACCTAACTTATAATATTTTGAAACAAATATGCTGGTTACGATATTTTTTTGCTCATACTCACATTTTTGCATAATGGAACTAGCTATAGCTTAACCTCCGCCTCTTGTTTAATTTTAATGTTTTGTATAGATTTTAAAATGACAAATCTATTAGATGTATATTTATTCATAAATGACACATATTTTATGGAAATGATTATTCAGAATTATAAGTGGTATTTGTGTTATGTTGTACTATTTTAACAATGTTGTAATGTTAGATGCCATAATAATATACCAAAGTATTTTTTTAAACAAATAAACGAATTAGTAAAGTTAACAAATTAGTTTTATTTTTGCCGATTTATTATAAAATCAGGCTAGGCTACAGTGACTGCATCATTGTAATGAGTCAGCCTCGCCAATAATAATCATGTCTATAAAAAGCTGGTGGGGCAAAATGGAATTTAAATTCCATTTTGCCCCACCAGCCACTCAGTGGGGTGGCCAGTGGGGCAAAATGGAATAATTTTTTGTGCGATTCCATTTTGCCCCACCAGTGGGGCATCTCTGGTGGGGCAAAATGGAATGGTCCGAATATCGAACTTTCCACATCTGCGACAAACACGTATCAGAAAACTGAGTTTTATATTACTTACAATGCACACTGCAACACAATTTATAAGACTTCAAATGTCTGAATATAAAGGCAATAAACAAAACAAAACATTGGTACATGGGTGCTTCACCTTTCTATGCTGCACTCTAGCTACGCGCGTAGCTCGTCTACGCTCGTAGCGCTTTCTACGACCGACGACGCTACGAGTACGCGCTACGAGCTGCGTAGCAAACAATTTGAAGAGCAATAAATTCGCTTTGTTCTGGAAATGCTTTGCATTTTCATTACTATTCTGCTATTTCTCTAATTTTTCGTGTCGTGTGATATGCTAACTAGGCAAGGGCGTGCCCTAGTTTATACAGGTAACTAGTAATAAATTCTTCAAATTAGTCTAGTGTTTGGTTTTTTTCTTGATTCTACATGTGTACTTACGGAATTATTTAATATTTATATTTGCCTAATGCCGACGTATCAACGCAAGTTTCAACGCTATTCCAACGAAACTATTTGATAAGGGAAGCCCTAAAACAGACATTGGGCGTTTAATAGACCATATTAGGACTAAACTTTTTCGCCAAACCGAGTCCAATGGAGCTACGGCATTACCGGCATAAGTCCGGTAATTTGGATTAAATGTTTCGAAGCTCATTTCCAAGGCGTGTTGGATTTCAGTCGGCCATTGTTTTGTTAGGTGACGTAAAAGCAACAGAAACAAAGCCTCCCACGAACAAAAGCGTGGGACGTTTGTGAAAAAAAAAGTAGCTTGGTGTTGGAATAAAAAATTCCGGGTGACCTTGCCCAGATAGTACCGATATAAAAAAAAGTATGAAAATAACTTACCAGTGTAATTCTCTATTGTATCTCAAAAATTAAGCACCATAAATCCCGTTTCTGCCGTCTTGCACCACTTTCTTAAATGTGGTTTAAACCGCATTTAACTAAAATCTTGATACAAAAGTCGATTTAAATGGCGACTTAAGTGGCATTTAAGAAGTGGGCAAAATCTAAAAAAAAATACCATTTCAATATTTTCGAGTAAATAAAACGGAATTTATATACCTAGAATGAGCCATGAGGTTTTTGCTGATTCGCTCAATTTTCTCTTTCTCCTGGTGTAATTTCAAGTGTACTTTTATTATTGTGCATGTGTTTCCTCTTTCAGTTCTGTCCACCCAGTTTGGCTGGAAGAGGCCGTTTTTTCTGCTTCTATTAAATATAACATTCCTATGAAATATTATTGCTGGTGTACAAATCTATCTATCCATACAGATAGATGGGGGGTGACGTGTGACACATAATGAATTTACCGATCCAGGCGGCACGACCCTGAAGCTCAAACCTAATCCATTAGCTGCATACCTGTACCGTGATTTTTGTACGTAGAATGTTTATTGGAAATTAGTTTTTAATAAGCAAGTGATTTTTTTCTTATTATTGTGCCGTCAGGGGTTGGCAATAAGTTTGTCTATTTAGCCCTTTGAAGCTCTCAAACGAAACAAGGCGCTCGTGGCAACAAGTAAATTTACAAGTAATTAAATTAAAACCTCAAACAAATTATTACCAGACAAGGCCAATTTCCCAGTTAAAAGACTGTGGCAAGATAGCCTAGGCAGGACATCCCACGGATTTATACATAAAAAGAAAACAAATACGTAGGTAATCGTATGAGGTAGTGGTCACTCCTGGTGTCAGAGTTTTTAGGCCGCCCTAAGGGCCCTATGACATGGCTCAAAGTTTGTGATTAATCAACAACAACCGGGACCAACGGTTTAACATGCCTCCCGAAGCACGGAAGCGCCTATAAACTAAATAAAATAGAAATAAAATTAAAACTGGGAATCGGGCAAGCCTTTTGAGATAATATCGTGACGCCTAGATATTTTAATTTACCAGGAATAAATCTGACCTAAACAGCGAACTATGCAATGTAATCAAACTCAAATCATAATCAAACCTTAATTATGGTAATATATATATTTTTTAATATTCATTTCAATGTTTTCACAGCGCGGCGGTCGAAATAAATTATAGTTAGAGAGCTGGTGACCAATCGAGATATTTTTTCGTACAAGGCTAGGAGTTGGTAGGCTGATAGAGTAGACTTCGCTGAGTCTGGGAAAAATATTTTTTTGACACTGTCGCGGTTGAAAGTTAGATTTTTTCGACTTTGAAAGTTTAAATGTATGGGTTCAGTATATTTTTTTTGTCGTACAAGGCTAGAAACTTCTAGGTTAGTTGTTGAGACTCCGTTGAACAAGAAAATATTAGTTTTTTTGGCCGAGCGTGGTTGAAAGTTTGATTTTTATAACCCAAAAATTCACACTTTCTAGGTTATAAAAAACAATATTTCTACCGCGTTTGGCTAGTAATAAATAGTGGTTTCGTGATCAGCGGAGACTAAAAAGGCAGCCTAAAAACTCCCAGCCTTGTAGACAAAAAAGAAATGACTCAACCCATACATTTAAACTTTCAAAGTCGAAAAAATCTAACTTTCAACCGCGACCGGACCAAAAAAATATTTTTCCCAGACTCAGCGAAGTCTACTCTATCAGCCTACTAACTCCCAGCCTTGTACGAAAAAATATCTCGATTGGTCACCAGCTCTCCAACTATTACGTTCATACCGAATGAAAAAGGTATAAGTTAACCTATTTTTCTTTCGTTATGCTAACAACGAAAAAATAAGAGAGTTTAGTCTGGTTCATTCAACTGAATCGTTATTTAAAGGGAAAATATAAGAGAACATTTTTAACTGCCACTCCATGCATAATTACTTATGTAAACATATTTTTTTACCATCGGAGCTAAGCTAAGCTGGTATATGTGCTGGGCTTCGGCCTTTTTACATGTATGTATTAGACGAATGTGTGAAGTGACCAGTCGGACGCAGCATTGCCTGGGACATGGTTTTAGGAGTAGGCTTGCCCAGCACCTATACCATCCTGACAGCTTAGGCCCGTAAGATCAATCACAGTTTAAACCAAAAAGGCTAGTTTTAACTATATCTGTCGATTAATTTTCATACAAAATGCGAGGTTTAATCTAAGATCTGAGTTTAAACTGTGATTGATCTTACGGCACTTAGTCGGCCTAGCCCACAGGAAAGACAAGTCAATACGTGTGGAGCCAACTAAGCCACAGGTTTCCCCACGATATCACGTATTGGCGATCGGCGGGCAACAGACACGAAAACCAACTATCAGCCCGATAACCGAAAACTCATCGGTTTATACCACCGATTTATCGGATTTTGATAAATCCACGCATTACTACTCGTAATAATGACATCGGATTACTAATGAAACAATTGAAATATTTATTTCGGTTTATTTTCGTAATATTCAACTGTTGACAGACAACAAATGATCTTATATTATCCAATTTGTACATAATGACTTAAGAAAATATGGCAACACTCATTTTAACAATAAAATCGTGAATGGTGTCTTCATAAAATGTAGACAAGTTTTACGTTACAGAGCTCAAGTTTTAGAGCAAAAACTGAACTATTTTATGATCCGATACCACTGTTACATTACAACATCATTATTGTATTTAATAAGTAGCTTTTATTTAATATTTTAACAAGTTTAACTTGAACGCAGTCCAATGAGGAGATATTTTTTGTTTTACATTCACTTATTCGATGTAAAATTACTACTTTAACATGTATAAATTTTTAATATATTTTTCCAATGATGGTGATGATGAAGAGTTCTAGAAACTGAGAGAAACTTTATTTTAAAGCTCCAGTGCGATTACTCATGTGTAGAGTGAAAAATAACGCTCTCAAAGAAAAGCTGTCATCTTTCAAGATATTGTTAGAAGATAAGATATATCGCGCAGTATTTCTTCGACGAGTACTTACTCGTACCTAACGTGCTACGATGGTTATGGGCCGTGTAGGTACTCATACTCATCCAATATTAAGATGCAAGACTCATCAGTAACCCCACTGAATATGGTTACAAACGAACAATCATATTCTAATTAATGTCGTAATCCCTATAAAGTACGGTCAGCAACAAGGTCTGACAACAGTTTCAGCCGTAGAGAGACGTAGCGTAAGTAATTATTATACAAAATGTTGCCGACAGTACTTTATAAATTATGATGGAAACAGACAATGGTAAAATGTGTTAAAACACCGCAAATGTCCACGACAATTTAGACAGTAAGTTTACTAATTTTAAAAGTAGGTACACAAGTAATGTAAAGATTAAAGGTCCGTCCGCACTGGCGTAACTGCACTGCAGCGGAACTGAACTACACGACAAATTAGTACATAACAACATTCTGCTGCAGTGTAGTTCCGTTGCCGCTTAGTGCATGTTGTCTCATAGAAAGTATTTCATAGAAAGAATATTTTGACGCGTCGTGTAGTTCAGTTCCGCTGCGGTGCAGTTACGCCATTGCGGTCCTACCTTAAGTGGAATTCTCGGATTGAACCTCCCAAGAGCACGAAAACATTTGACAATATGAATGTACATAATTACTACCTAGGCTCCCTAAATATTTTCAACAAACAACTTTCAAGTCTTAGAAAATAGACCATGTTCGCCAAACATCCAAGCGTGAATCACACCTTCCACAGTTACATTTAATATAATAATAATATACTGGAAAACTATGTGGAGCACTGCGCTCCAAATAACAATTAGCTTAGAGACATAGAGTAGTGAGACAACAGAGGCGCACAACCGTAGGTACACAGACTACACTCGCACAGAGTATCACATGTCTAGCAGCCGGCGCCGGCGCTGTCCATAGACAACCTCCACCGACTGATATGCGGAAACCATTATCCTACAAGCCTTGTGCGCTAATGCATTTTGTAAGGAAGACGAACTTTCGCAGAAACCTAAAATATTTCGCGGATTTGAAACAGTTCCGTCGGTCAAATATCATCAAAATCACACCGAGAATCAAAACCTATAAGTAAAGTTAGAAGAATTAATTTATATTTCGCCGACAAAAATTCGTGGTGCTTAATTTTTTTTTAAGTTCCGTGAGACGTAGAGAATTATACATATTTTATGAAACTTATTTACATTACATCTCTCCTCGTTAACTGAAATTAGGCCGCTGTCACACGAGGCGACGGCGGCGACACGACATGTCGATAGTATCGAACGTCGTCATATTAGCGCGGAGGGAGACGCGGCTGACAATAGGAACGAATTAAATTTTGTGAAACGGAAACCCGATAACTTGCTGGTAATAAAATCGGGTCGCCTCGGCGAATTCCAACGACTTTTTCGGATGCGGACGACCGACGCTGCAGCAAAATGAGAGCAAGCGAAACGCGTTTATTTTTTAAACCCCTGCATATAATAAATGCGCTAAACGGGGCTATCAACTTCAAAAACAAGTCACATACTTTATTAGAAAACACGTTTCGCATTTTCTGGCTTTCGGGGTTAGACTCTGTTATGCGTATTGGCCGCTTACTTCTACCTCTAAAAAAGTATTGATCTGAGTTGTACTACTATTAAGGCCCATGTCCCTTTGAATTTCCGTACCAAATCGCCTCCGCAGCAGTCGCGAAGTGTTAAATTAAATATGTACTTCACAACTCGCGAACTCGAGCAAAGTCTGAATGAGGTATTATTCTTGTTTATTCGCTACCTACGATTCTAGCATGGTTGATCATTATTTTCTGCTTACTTTCTCAGATTAAATAGTACATAGTAAGCAAGTCTAGCTACTATTTAATCTTCTCAGTTATGAAGCGAAATTCTGAATAATCTTTAAGCTTGCTGTGTTGATACAGAGACGGAGCGGGCTCATTATTTTCTATCTAACCTTTATAACTCCTACGCCCTAAGATACATTTTACACAACAGAGATCTATTATTAGAAAAGGTATTCAGTTCGAATTGCCAAAAACTTTCAATATTTTTTATCGTAATACTGTAAAATACCATTGTTAAATAGACGTAGGTAAATGTATTATTACCACAGAATACAAATAAACATATTTTTAGAACGGTTCAATATATCTGCTATAAGTATGCTACTGATTTCGAAGTCTCAACTAAACAAATTTTATAAAATACAACCTTCAATGCATTATATTTTTCTTAATGAGTCGTTTTTAAAGCACATATTCAAAGCAGTTCATAGATTGCACTTACAGGCGTGGCCATAGAAGAACCGTAACGCGACTATCAAAATTAGTCTGTGCAAAACGAAATTTGACAGTCGTGTCCCGGTTCTTTTATGGGCACGACTATAAGCGCCATCTATGAACTGCTTTGAATGTGCGCTTTGAAAACGGGCCATTCACTTCATGCAACTTTTTTTTAAACATTTTACCGCGCAATCTTCGCGACTCGTATAGATAACGGTGGTCGACCAATTTTTTCACTAACACTTCATCTCCCATACTTTTAGTTATAGGTACAAGACCGCAGTGAGCCGAGCCAATAAAGGCGAGAACAAAAGCCCTATCATTCGCCATTACACATGCCATCTCGGGTATTGGTAAGAGCTTCGCGTAATGTAGGATCCATTAATGGTAATGCTAGTTTGTATATCAAACGCGTCAAGCACTCTCTTGAGAGCATTGGATGCGCGATTCTGTTATATTACTAAGATTGGGAACCGGGTCCTATGACGCAATCGTGTTTCGATAGGTTCACAGGTTTTTAGAACAAAAAAAACGGTTTTTCCTCATTTTCCTCATGCAGCGCTGATCCTATCGAGACACAACTGCGTTACAGACTTAGGCTCTGCTTGGAAACTAGAATCAGTTCTTTTTTCCTCTTTCCAGATATAAAAGGGTCGACAGAATACTGCCAAATCTGCCAAAAAGGACAGAATACTGTTCATAGTTGTTAGGACAAAACCGGGTTTTCGCGGGAAAACTCGGAACCTTTCGAAACGCGACTGCATAACATACTTGAGGCCCAACCGGTCTCAAGCTACAGAATAAGGCCGCGACCGGCGAAGGCTCGACCCGCCAGCTCATTGCGCCCGGTAATTGAAAACGACTCGACGATTCGATAAAAATCTTATCTCGCTGCGAGCGCGAATTTCTGACACACCCCTAACAATATTGAGGGCATATTTGCAAAGCTGTAAAAACCTGCGTAAAATTGACAACAGGGCCCTGGGCCCTGTTGCACGTACGCGACAAGTCGACTTATTGGTCGAAAATTTACTTATTTGTCGGATTGTCAAGTAAATGGTGTTGCACAAACATTACAAATAAGTCAGACTGCGACCGGTGAATTATTGACAAATTGTCAGGACTTGACAAGCGTTGCAGAAAGCTCGACAATTGTAAAAAAAAACATGGTAATTTGTCATAGTAAGTGACAAATTTGTCAGCTCTCGACATATGCATACTCACCTGTCGGAATTGTCTGACAATTTGACAAATATGTCGAGTTGTCTTGACAATTTATCGTTGCACAAAGCAAATCCGACAAGTTTTAAACGACAATTTGTCGCTTTTTGCCTGTCGAGTAAAATCTTTTGTGCAACAGAAATATGTCAAATTGTCGCGACAATTCGAAAAATTTGACAATTTTCCACCATGACAAATTTGTCGTTCGAAATCTTTGTGCGACAGAAACTTTTCAAATTGTCGGATTGTCACCGATCGCATGGCCCTGTCGTTGTCACGTTCGTGCAACAGGGGCCTGGAATATAATTTGTAACGGCTTTTTTTATGTTGCTCTTGGATTTATTAACCGAAAATATGTTAATCGGAAATTCGCGTAAATACCTACTATTACAGCGCGTCTATTCTCTAAGAAATCCATTAAACCGTCGCCCGTCAAGACTCAAGAATAGACCTTATTGAAATGAACAATATTTTTTTGACATTTAAAAACGGAAATATGTGATAATGGTGTTTTTTTGGAGAATACAGGGGCTGCTTTATTGAAAATGTTCATTCAATCATTCTGAATTAATTAATTAATGAACATTTTCGACATTGGTTCTTGGCCTCCGCAACAAAAAGACGCCATTTTCATCATTAAGATTGTAATCACGCTCGGCTTTCCCGAAACCGCTTAATTTAATATTGAAACGAACCGACTGGTAAAGCGTCATCCATCATCACTGACGAAACACCGCCGTCTTTATTGCGTAGCAATAAGAGCACGCTTACAAGCGGCTTATGTACTGGAATGCAACGCATACAAATTAGCGCATACAAAAAGGGCTAATCCTTTTACCCAGACTGCAAAAACGTGCCGTCCACTCTCTAAGCCTTATCGATTCTTATTACAACACACTGAGGGCTAGTATCGAATGACGCTAGTTGTTTGAGTTTCCAACTAGGTATACCGCCGCAGGCTCGACTCGCCATGGAGTATGGCCAATTGATTATAGCCCTTAATGCTAGATGGTTAAGTGTTAGAACGTCCGGCGCATTAGCGAGATTGCCTTAATGCAGTGCTCTTAAGTTTATTGATCGATCACTAAGTAGCGACCTAATTACTTCCGCGTGTTACTTAGTGGACTTTTTACAAGCAGAACCTTTTCTAGGGAAGCTATTTGTACCAAAAATAAAAGACAGAATAGCCACCCTGTCAGCAACAACTTTCATAAATTTACTGGATTTTTGTTTCTAAACAATATCTGTCTTATACTAAAGAATCGAATTTAGTTCCTCGATTGCCATGCTATATTAACTTTGCGAATTCATTCACATAGTTAATTTAAGGCTCGGTATAAGGCTAACTAGCGCCACCATTGTTGAAAAAAATCACATGTCCCTTCAGAAGAAGTTTCTGACAAAATCCTAAGTTGAGCTCATGCGCCATGCTTTTCTAGATTTTTTAGTGTAGGTACCCAATTCAATTTCTAGTCTTAAGCTAAAAAAATTCTATAACCGCCAAAAACGGCCGCTTTTGGCGGTTATCGAAATTTTTTTAGCTTAAAAGTAAATTTCGAAGAGGGTATCTACACTTAAAAATCTAGAAAAGCATGGCGCATAGGCTCATCTTAGGATTTTTTCAGAAACTTCTTCTAAAGGAAGATATGATTTATTTAACATTGGTGGCGCTAGTTAGCCTTATACCGAGCCTTAAAGCTTCGACAAAAAACTAAAGTCGATCAACAACAACTCTCTCGAACCAATCCTAATTTGTATAGACCAAGAAAAATAATCGAATACTTATTTCATCGTAATACAATATTTTAATGATTACTAAAAACTAACATGGGTCGGCCACGTTCGTCGTGTCTAGCTTTGGTTAACCGACTTCACCATAGGTTATATAATATTATACATAATAATATATAAGTAATTTAGTAGTACCACAAAGTGCACAATTTAGATAGAGGGCCAGCTGTCAATCAAGTTAATGACAGACTAGTTAGGCATCCATCCATAATCCATACATTCTTTCGAGAAAATTTACGCACTTATGGTTAAAAAAGTGGAATAACCTGGTGCCGAAAATGTTACCGATAAATAATATAATGTCTATTTCGTCAGACCGCGGATTAACCCGACAGTTGACTCTCTATATGGTGTGTACTTTATGGCACGCTAGGACCAGATAAAGGTTACAACGTTTTTAAGACTTGTGTTAAGGGTATATCATCAGCTGGCAGGAGCCATGTTTTCATCTTCCGCAAGATGGCTCGTGGGTAACGTCAGGGGTTTCTCCACGACCGCTGTGTTGTCGCTTGCCAGTCTTCATATTATTCTCTTTTATAATTGCATAAAGTATACTTGGCAAGTTCCTGGTACCTAATCTAATAGCCAGGGGTCGGAAATCAGCGCCGGCAGCGTAAAGCATCGCCGAGCGTTTTCACCCCGCGTCGAATAGCGCTATCTTGCTTTATTTTATTGCATAAAACGAGACGGCGCTACTCGACGCGTGTTGAAAACGTCCGTCACTACCTACGGCCGCGGCGCTGAATCAGTCAAGACTGCAAGATTTCTGACCCCTGCTAATAGCGGACCCAAAAATGAGCTATGGAACATTTACGCCAAAAGCGACCATTTCTAACCAACCCTCTTTAGGGAAGCTCGGTATTCCGAAACGCTTGTTGTCAAAACGGTGTAACCTTCACAGCCCTTTTCCGGCGACTTGTCTCGGCCGGTTGATAAATGTTGCTAAAGCAACACATGGGAGTGACACTTCGGAGCAGTTAAGCCTTTAGGTTGAAGAACATGGTTACTCCGTTGTTCTTGTTACCCTTGACTAACGTCGCGACAGTGAGCGAGATAGATGTCCAATCCAGGGTTGATTGTTGTGAATTATGATTGAACGCCATGCATAAAAACCTGTTATCTGCAAGCTACATGGCTATGCCCTCAAATTTAGTTTTAGGGAAACAAATCTACTTAGCAACATTTACCTATCAACCTTAAACCTGGGTTTACATTACGACGCTACTTTCATACATTTTTAATGCATTGACTTCTGTCACAATACCGGTCGATCAGCAAAGAAGCGGCAATGCACTTCAAAATGCAATCATAAATTCGTTGAGTTACCCAGTAACTTCTAATTTTGAACCGAAGTTTGGGACGTGGAATTTGCGTCAAACAATACGGTTCAAAATGCTTTGGAAATAACCTTCACTAGTCAAGCACTGGGTTGCAACTAGCGAGAACTACATAGGTCTGAGGCACTCATCTGAAACTTCGATTTAGATCCATAAGAACTATTTTCCGTATTTTTTACGTTGACTAGTTAGTCTAGTCAGGTTAGACGGGATTAAGGCTATGCGACGCGAGAACTCTATTAGATTTGCGTATTAAACTTGTACTTCGGACCAATGCAGTTCTGGATTTAGGGCCTACACAGACGACCGGCTTTTTGAAGGTACTGCACCAACTGACGATTTGAACCAATGACACTGAACGAACGCGATAAAATAACCATTCCTATATTGGCAGTCATCTTTACTACGAATTCAGGTCAGTAAACTAGACAAAGTCAAAAAAGCCGTTCAAAAGCGGAGGCTATAGTTGTGTATGTCGTAATATAAACCAAGCTGTAAAGACCTCCGGCGCGGTCACACTTCCCCCCTCTGGCGCCCGTTCAGCTTACAATATCGGGGGGCGCGGCAGGTCTTCGCCTGGCGTCTACGCGTCTTCGCCAATCTGCTTGTAGAGCAGCGTCTCTTCGAAGATGTACTTCTTCAGCGTTTCCTTTGGCAGGTCGTCCAGCTCCATCGCGAAACGGAACGGCTGCTCGGCGACGGGCTGTGGAAGGGACGGAGGGCTTTATTTCTTGAAGCAAAAGGGCGTATTTTGATTGGATTGGAATGACAAGCAAGATAAATTTGTGGGAGGAATTTGGGGACCTAATTTTGTGGACTGAAAGAGAGTTTGTTTCTCAGATTGGCAAAATTCAGTTGTGGAAGTAATTTGGGGTCTTTATTTCGTGAAGCAAACGAGCGTTTTTTTTAAAGCTCATATACAGGCTGGAGGCTTCATGGTATTATTAATTTTAGCACAAGATCGTTTCTTGATTGGACTGTCAAGAACTGTTTACAGTATTAGAGGTAGACCACAAGGCACAGACTTATTGAAAGCCGTCGCTCAAATAAACAGTAACAAATTACCTAGTGGCCCCTCTCGACTATCCTCTGGATAGGGCACGGTCGTACTGTAATTTGCTCGCTCTAATGAAAGGCCTGAAAAGGTCTAACTCTTTTTGAGTACAGATCCCTAAAAGTCGTTACTTTAACGAGGCCAACAGAAAAATATTCCCTTATCGCCAAAGGGAGGCCGAATTACCAATTTTATTTAGGTCTCGATCGCTATTCATGTAAATGTTTTCTCTCTTCATCGCTCTCATTGCCGTTCAGTGATTTAAATTCAGTACGACGACGTTTATTTCAATCAATTTAGTAGGTATATGTATTTTTTTATCTTTATTTTTATTGATGTTTTATTGATGCTACACAAACGTGACCATGTCACCTTCGTAAGAGTTACAATAGTTTTAATCTAAATCCTAATAATAAATGACATTATAGTTAATGGGGCAGGCACTGCAGCGCCGAGTGGTTTCTTCACCCATCTAGTGTGAGTGAAGGTGCCACTGGACGCTGTATAAATCATCTCATTACGTAGATGCAAAGGCCTTAGTTTTTTTTATAGTTAATAATAATCATTATTAGTTTCTAGCACGCATTCCAAACATCACTAATTTATAAAATGTCCTGGCATGTATTGACAGTATTATGTGCTAACAACGATGATTAAATGGGACCCCAATGAACGTCCCTTGAGAATAAAATGTTGACCACAACGAAAGGACCACTTATTAATTTATCATTCTACATTTGAAGGGTCATTTGCATCTACGTAATGAGATGGTTAATACAGCGTCCAGTGGTATCTTTACTCACACTAGATGGGTGAAGACTGAAGAGACCACTCGGTGCTACAGTGCCTGGGACATTGTTATAGATGGAGAAGGCTTGCCCAGCACCTACACCATCTTAACAGCGTAGTCGGCCTAGCCCACAGGAAAGACAAGTCAATACGTGTGGAGCCAACTAAGCCGAGGGTTTCCTCACGATGTTTTTCCTTCACGGTTAGCGAGTGGTTTTTTGCTACTTCAAATTCACAAATGTACGTAACTTTGAAAAGAGACAAAGTCATAGGTAAATGCCTGCTACGGGAATCGAACCTGGGTCTCTCGCTTCCGAGTCAAATGTTCTGCATCTATGCCACCGCCGGTGATTAAATAAATAAAACCATTGTTATTCAAGAGAGGAAGGACCCCTTACCTATATGTATATTTGGCTAACGAATAAAAAGTCACCCTATACATAGGTTTCTTCAGGATATGTTACTTAACTGTTAGCAAATGGTGTTTGCCCTTATTTACCCCTACGTAACTTGAAACATGAGATTTGAACTTCTGTCCCAAGTTTAACAGTGGAACGTACTACCACCGCTCTAGCGGCAAAATGGCTTTATAAATTGACAGTATTATGTTCGGTGCCAACAACGATGATTAAATGGAAGCACATTTAGCTTCCCCAGAGGAAGACACAATGGAATATTTGCGCAGGCCATCTCAAAATGGTTTACCGCGCTAAGATAGGCTACTATAGAGTATGGATAGAATTGATAGAATATTGCCTAGTTGGAAACCTAAATGTACATTTCAATGCAGAATTGTAGCCGCACCCTTCTCCAGACTTCATAACACAATGGGAATTGGAAATCAATACCGCAAGTCCCTCGCTAATTAAACCACTTGTTGACTGCCTAGTCTTGCTTGTTTATAAGTAGGTAGGTATTCGTAAACAGAGGCCTTAGCCTGTAACGCAATGGCGTGTCGATGGCGTACCAGCAGAAGGACAAAACCGGGGTTTCCTCGTTTTTCTCCTACAACCAGAGAACCAATCCTCTTGAATTAGAATCAGAATATTCTTTGCTGTACTACAAAAATATTAAAAGGACCGACAGCATTAATAAATCGTAATTGAAGCTGTCAACTGGGAGCCCATTTTGGCACCATTGCGTTACAGGCTAAGGCCCCAGATCATTTTCGCATTTCCAACTTGATGAGCTCGAGAATTGGGACGAACGACATCGTTAAAAGTTTACAGTTTATTGATTAATCACCTGACATATTCCTGTTGTGACTTGTGACACATACTTACAGATGTTTTATCTCACGAAGGCGGATGAGCCATACTTGTTTGTGTGTGTGTAAATGTACATGCATATTGTCATTGCGTGTGTGTCTTTGAATTTCGAATTACGCACACAAGAGCATTGCAACCAACAAGTATGGTTCATCCGCCTTCGTGAGATAAAACAACTGTATCTGCTTATCGATCGAATATTGTAATTCGGCCGTATTGCAGATATTGGTTTTGAAATTAATTATGGTATTTGACTACGCTTTGACTGAAATGAGTCAATTTGCTCTTGCTTCAAAGCTTCAAACGTAATCAGATCATTTACTTATAGTCCGCGCGCGATGAGAATGGGATGGTACCTTGTCGAAGTCAATCGAAAATATACTGTATTTTACTTTGACAAGGTTGCATCGACGGGAGTTTGCTTACCGCGCGCGTCTCAGTTCCAAAAGGTCGCATCCCATTCTCATCCCGCACGGATTATACTATGTTATGTGTCTCCTCTAGCAGGTAGAACATAAATTCGAATTTCGAACTATTTGTTCGCGGGATGGCGTTGTGTCCGCTTCCACATCTCTTTTCCGATTCCCCAATAAATTGCCTATTCTGTTGAAAACACGGGACCGTCACAGGTGTGCGTTTATATGCATTGCACTGCCCCGGGCGCTGGCGAAATCAACGCTTCATACAATCCGCGCGGTGCATTTAGGTGAAAACCTAGGCAAAACTAGTGCCGCCAAAAAAATACATATCTTCTTTTTGGATGTGTTTTTTGCTACAAACTCTTCATTAGGTTATCAATGCGAGGCTTAACTATTTTTAGGACCTAAGATTTAGATTCGAGATGCTAGAACCTAAGAATAAATTATTTTCTAGAACCTACGAATAAAATCTTTTTTTTTTCGTGTGTTCTAGAATGTGGAATCTAAACCTTAGGTCCTAAAAATAGTTAAGCCTCGCGTTGATAATAATCGAGTGAAGAGTTTTTATCAAAAAACTCATCAAAAAGAAGAAATGTTTTTTTTTTTCCATTGGCTAGTTTTGCATAGATTTGGGTCTTAAATACATTGCACTGCCGCGTGCGCTGGCGAAATCAACGCTTTATACAATCCGTGCAGTGCATTTAAAAACCCCTCGGGCAGGCGTGACCTTTCACATTTTATATTTCCATCCAGGCACTGGGATCCATTGAGGCTACAAATAGACCTACCCAGATTGCAATTCTGAAGCCTACGCGTTGCGAACGATATAAAAGCATCGAAGTGTGTACTTCCTATCGCGGGAATCGTAAAATGAATCGGTACACCCACGAGTGGATTGTAATATCAAAGGCTGAATAGGAATATGAAAACTTTTCATATGGGAAAACCCAACACAGTTCTTCAGTTGGAAAACCCAAAGCAGTTGTTAAGTGACAATGTTAAGTTTGTCTTGAAATAAGAGGGCTACATTATGAAATTAATGTAATTTATCTAAATCCTACCTTCAACTGGGGTTCGAATTTGACGTTGCATGTTAGTCCAAAAAACATCAAATCGAACCCCATATTTTTTTTCGGTTCGACACTCATTGATTGATTCGTTCTTCCATTCGTTCGTTCGTTCGGTCTTTAGTTCTTTCTCACTTTATCGTTGGGGTCCTGCTCGAGATAATAGGGGTGCGCGAGCGCCTCCTCGACGGTGATCCGCCGGTGCGGGTTGAAGGTCAGCATGCGATGTTGTTCGTTCATTCATTCATTCGTTCATTCGTTCTCACCTCATCGTTGGGGTCGTAGTACTGCTCGAGATAGGGGTGCGCGAGCGCCTCCTCAACGGTGATCCGCCGGTGAGGGTTGAAGGTCAGCATGCGATGCAGCAGGTCCAGGGCCCGAGGGTCGGCTCCGGGGAACAGGTCCACCCAGGGGACGCGCGGCTTGAACGGCAGGGACTCCAGGTAGCCCCGCGCCTGTGGATGGAAGTTGGAGTTAGATTCTTGCGCATGTGAAGGGTTAGATTGGGTGAGGTTTTGCCCCCAAAACGACTCATGTACAGTTCCCGGCGCATAACTTGAACAAAAGTCTGCGTAGTGGGGATGAGTTCGCGCATGTCAACCAAGACTTAACCAATCGGGGCCGTCCGAAGCAATAGCAATTCCGTCGCGCCCCTTGTCCCCCGCCAAAGAGACCTAAAAATCGTCTAATGCGCAGTCAAGGTCATTTTTCAAGTTATATGACGGGAACTTTAATTAATGGATACCTAACTGCATTAGGGCGCACCGGGAACCTGAGTCGGGAAGTTCAGAAGTGAAATAAAAGGTTGAAAAAAAAAACATTTAATAAAAGACATCGACAATTTGTCCATACAAACAATATCGATCTCATTTAGTAAACTACTGTTATTTTTGAAAGGTAATGTAATTTCGCGCAAATAATAATGCTAATCCATACAGATAGATATAATTTCAGTGTATAATAATTATGTACGGTTCAAACACATTTGTGGAAATTGATTTGTATAGGAATCGAACTACTTGCGTTGTGGCCTTACGTAAAAACGCGCATTCGCAAAAATCGCGTTTTTTTCTTTATTATACAGGACATTTTTTAAATATTTTATTCCTAAAACACATCAACTTCTTAATGTTATTTCCAACAACTTTTGTTCTACGACTTTTCGCATACCTCGATACTTTTTATTTACTTAACGTTTCTTATCCTTTAAAAGTTTGAATTTGTCCTTTTTAGCGCTACCTGCGCGGCGCTACGCGCCGAAAATAAAATATATTTGTTTGTATGGAAAAATAACATTGCGCTCTTACCAAAGTCGTAGAGCAAAAATTGTTGGAAATCATATTTTAAAGTTGACGTATTTCAGGAAAAGAAATGGCTCTGAACAGAGGCTGACTATGAAACTATGGTTCCTCTTTTTACTTGTTTTTTGTGTTGTCTGACGTACTTTCTCCCATGTTGATATATTTCACAAGTCTCCAAGTCTATTCAAGCATAGTATAATTTTATTAATTTACTAGTGCGTCGTAATGTTTGAATGTTAGGTCTTACTCTTTTTATCTTCTCCTCTCCAACAGTACCTACACACCCAAAAACATCCTCACACACATAAACACACCCTCACACACCCTCAAATCACATGTCTCCCCCTCTTAATGTAAAATCTTACCTAGTAATTTTTTTTTGTAATTGGTCTATAATTTTACCTAATTTCGTATTTTAATTTTTATCACCTTTTTAAGTCAATGAAATCCGGGTCAAATTATTATTTTTATTATTTCACTACTTAATGGTTTTATTGTAATTTTGTTTTAATTTAATTTAATTTGATAAGTCATGTTCGTAATTAATTGTTCAGTTTACATAAAGAAAGTCCTTAATTGGCCTAAGCTTAGCCTATTTCAACCTATTTATAATTTTTATCTTGTGCTGTGGGCTTGGTTTTAAAAATAAATAAAAGAAAAAAAGAATAGATCCGTGCGGGTTGTATCAGATTATCGATTTTGTATTGTACTAAAAATACAATTGACTGAAAATAAATAGTGAATATTTTTTGCACCGAGATACAGACACGTTCCATTACCAAACCAATTTGCGAGCTAACTACGCAGAGTATTTCTCTTTTCCGAGCACTTTTAGTTTTAGCTATTCATAAAATCATTTTTGAACTATTACTTTTGTAAGCTCTGCACAATTTCATTTGTAGTACTTTATTCGACTCTCGACATTAATAAATCCCTAACTTTATAGCCAGCCGAATTAATTAAGCTTGCAGGTTTACAGAATGTCCTTAATTATTATTAAATCTATAACTCAACGCAACATTGGCAAACGTTGGCTTAATAAAAAAGACTAACAAACAGAGACCTTCCAATAACATGGAATGGGTCCGATAAAATATGTTTCTTTCACGTTACATTTCTACAAATTGGAACGAATTTAATACATTACAAGTCACAATTCAGAGAAATTCCCTCCGATATTGGCTGAGATTAAAAACGAAATGGATATATGTGAACGTAATTGCTTTGTCTGATTACTTTTTTCTGACCCGAGCTTAGTTTGTAATTGGTTTTGTTCGATTACTTTTCTACACAACCAACTTACTCGTAACTTAGATGTCTTTACGTAAGAAATAAGCAGCATGGTTGCAAAGGGCAATTTTCCAGAAAAGTAAGTTTTTCTTACGGTCCGTGCACACTAGCTGTATTTTGTTGACTTCGCGAACTGGCAACTGCACGCATCTCGCACAATTTATACAAATAACGCCAACTTCTACAGTCGAAGTTAGTAGTTTGAACTGCAAAATTACGCCCGTGCGCTTTGCCCTAACCGCCGTTGAATTAGGTCAACAGCTAGAAAGGTCTGCAGAGAATCTTGCAACCTACATAAAGACATAAGGTACAAAATTATCCATACTCGTACAAAACTCTCTGCTCACATGAAGATCTTGTTTTCTTAGATACACCTCGAATATTATATTTATTTCTAAGTCATATGATCTGAAATACAGTCAAACACTTTCACGTCAATTACTTCTACAAAAGGTAACTAGCCTCTCAATGATAATAGGCCTAAGAAAAGTTGTAGAGGGATGGATAGAAACGAAAACTTATGTGCCTAGAAGAGCGCAGATACGCATGAACCTTAAATCTGATTAATACGACAAAGTAACCTTAACCACAATGTAATTGGTCTCCTCGTCTTGTTTCAAGCTTTGAAACTTTCGCCACTGCGGATTCTTAAACTGCGCTCCACCGTCAAAGTTTCCTCAGAAGCAACCCGGGTGGGTGACATTAGTAGAGCATGTAGTTTCGAGTAGTAAAACCGGGCACTGCCGAGTCAGCCTCGCTTTTATGCTCAACTGCGTGGAGCGACGTTTTATAGCGGCCCTGGGGCAAGGACTAATGGATTATTATGGACTTCTACTACAGACGTAATGCCCAGTTAGGTCCTTAAGGACTGGTGGCTGAGACGTAGTCGTGGACAAAAAGCTTGCTAGTAGAAATGAAACCTTGCGAAAATTTTACCTATCTGTTCACGAGTATTTTAAATATGAAATAAGCTATAATATGAAATAATGTTTGCGTATTTGAGGGAAAAAAGCGTTTAAAATATAATTTGATACCAGCGCCGTAAAAACCACGATTGGTGTATTTATACGTTTTGGGACGCATTTTTAATATGATCTCACTGAAATGTACCTACTAGATTCAAAGTTCAAAGAACCGTTAACTGTAAACACGAGCACTTCATAATACAAATACAATTATGATTTACGCGAGCTCACAAGAAAATGAAGCGTACATTTCTGAGATGCCAAACATTTCATTTGTTTCATTTGAATTATGTAGGAACGAGTCTACTACACCAATTAATAAAATTATGTGCAAACACCAATAAGTAAAATCTAAGTATAGAGTAATCAAAGAATTGACATGAGTACCGTATGAATGTCTAAGGCCCGGTTTCTGAGTTGAGAATTTTGCTAAGCAAATTGGTAAGTATCGTCCTGTCTCTGCAGATTTCTCACAAAAGAGCGTGACAGAGCCATACGTAAGTATGTGCTTAGTAAAATTCTCAACTCAGAAACCGGGCCTAATTAATTTAACACGAGTAAATTACACAATCAACGAACTGGAACCTACTGACATAATATTTTAATTAATTTCAGGCAATATAATGTTCGTATCCTAATTAAACTACACTTTTAACGGATATAACACTCGTTTATAGTAACTTTTTAAACGTTTTCAACGTTTCGAGACCTTTGTAAGGCTTGTGGTCGCGGAAGACTGACATGAAAGTTGTCTCTAAAAAAAGTAAGGCCTTTGCATCTACGTAATGAGATGATTTATACACCGTCCAGTGGCACGTTCGCTCACACTAGATGGGTGAAGAGACCACTCGGCGCTGTAGTGCCTGGGACATTGTTTTTAGATGGAGCATGCTTGCGCAGCACCTATACCATCCTGACAGCTTTGTCGGCCTGGCCCACAGGAAAGGCGGCTTAGTTGTCTCTAACGTCATTTTTTATTTGAACCACCCACGGCTCTATACATAAAGTTAATAAAAAAGAAGGGTTAAATCCGTTAAAAGTGTTGTTTAATTATGTATACCTAGTGCTCGTGCACGTGTAAGAAAATGTTTTATCCGAGGTTAAAATAACGATAACATTATATTCCCAAAACTAAGGTAAGTGCCTTTTACTTGGACATCAACTTCAGGGCCCAAGTTTATCACTGCGTTAATAGACTATAACAATGCGGGGAAGTCCTGCCTGTAGCTGCAGTCTCTCTAATTCCGGGGAATAAAATTACAGCACACAAAGTTACTTTGCCGGAGCGTCAACTCAGTAGGTAGCTGTAATTACATCACTGAAAGAACATGTACACGAGAGTGTGCGACTGTGCGTGTCTGATATCACTAAAAGTCGGAAGTACTTTTAAAATATTAGTATCTTCTGGACCTTGGAACTATAAAAGTCGACCGACAAAGCTAAGGGATGGTATAAGTGTTGGGCAAAGCTACATGTCCCAGTCAGCGCCTTTACTTAGATACTTCACCCATTTGAGAGTTGAGAGCGACATGTGATGATTAAATGAGCGAGATTATATGATAGCGACTTCACTCATTTTACCGTAACAGAATCCACTTTAAAAAAACCATCGTATACAGCCCGACAAGGATGTTAATGATCATAGAAAATTACGCTTTTAATGTAAATGTCACCTTAATTTAATGCATCGCAAAAATAAATAACTGGCATTCACGTTCATTAAGATCCTTGGCGGGCTATAGCCCCCTTAAGGCCAGCGGATAATTTATGCATAACCTTGTCGTGTAAATATTTAATATATTTTACTCAAAAAAGCTCGTAATGTGGACATTAATTCGACAACCTTCTTTGAGCAAAGTCGGACTTGCGGGCTATTTGGATTAGGCGCCAGAAAAGTTGTATGGAATTTCATTAATGTCTTGTGTTTTGCGGCCAGAAAAACATTAATGTCGAGTTTTGTTTCATAAATAGAACTCAAACATCAGGTGCAAAAAGTATTTATTTAGAATTAGGCTGTATGGGTACTGGCAGTCGACACATTTCGCGCGTTGTTCGAAGTGATTTTTTTCTGTGTTTTTGTTGAAAAAGTGAACTCTCAAAGCGACGAATCCTCGGATTTAATGTGTTTAACACCGCCGGACATTCAAAATCAAGCGAAATTAGTAATTGGAAATTTATTGCCACCGAAGTCAAAAGAAAAATACAAGCAAGCTTACCAACAAAAAGTTTGCGGAATGGAAAATCGACAAAAAGTACTTAATCTACGACAAATGGTAAGCTAATTAAATTACTATGTTAATTACTATTCTAATTAATATTTTAATTACTCGCATTGTTTGAGTAAAGCACTATACAAGCCTTGGTCTGCAATGAGTGCGCTTCTGGCCACGCTATGATTGCCTCGAGCTTAGCTTAGCTACGCTCTCGGCCCTCAAGTTTGGTCATCATTGCAGCCCTTGCTGGCCGCGCTATAAAGGCCTCGACCTTCGGTCTCGGCCTTCATTTCAGCTTGTCCATCAAGGGCTGCAATGCTGACCGCACTGTGAGGGCCTTGAGCTGCGCTACGCTGCGCTCTGTCGGCCATCAAAAGCGCGCCAGAAACGCACTCATTACAGATCGCGGCAGTAATGTACTATTTTTGCGAAGAGGGAAAGCGCCTCCGAAATATTAAAACTTGAGGGAGAAAAATTGAGGAAAACTGAGGTTGGATATTCCGTATGAACTTTGAATATATCATAAAAAGTTTCCCCTGAATGGGGTTTTGATGTAGGGAACTTTGTGCGAATCTCTAATACGGGGAACCGGCGATTTTATATTCAGATCATTCATATACTGCTGGGGACAGACGTACGAGTCGCATTGTGTGACGCAATATGCCGCATTTGTGACGCAGTCATCTCTATTGCATTGTAAAGTTGTGCATTTTGTACATAAAGCCAGTTGCATTTAGGTTACAATCGAAACACAAAAGATGAAAAATCCATGTACCGTTCAGATATTTAATTTTCCTATAAGCCGAGCGAATGAATGATCAGAGAAGAAAACCCTTTTTTTCTATCTTGTGACGTAAAAGAGGGCTGCGATCGGAAGATTTCCAAGTAAGTAGCAAAAGTAAGCTCTATTGCCGAAGCCACAAGGCACAAACACAATGTTAAGACAGTGATGGACACACCGCCAAATAGCTGTAAATGACAATAGAAAGAATAATAGACCATAAGTGCTAGTGTCCGTGAAAGTGTGGTATAAAAAGCAATTCCTGTATAGGACATCCGATCATCTTCTCATTGGTGATGCTCTCGAGGTCAAGGTACAACCTTCTAGACCTGACCTCTGGCGCTGAAGTCCTGGCCGTTGAAAGACATCGTGGCTCCAAAAATATCTTAAGGGTAAGGCAGACCCAATAAGATTCAAAGTAAATGAAAGTAAGCTCTGTTGGCAATACCACTTGACATAATAACTACTAAATAAAAATATAAAAAAATACCCCCGAAATTTTAGGTTCACATTAGCATATTTCATAAACCGCCGAACCGATTTTGATAAGACATTCGCTAGAAAACCGGCTTTCAAATTTAAAAAAACCGCAGCCAAATCGGTTCACCCGTTCAAGAGCTACGGTGCCACAGACCCACACACAGATAGACAGACAGACACACATAGCGGTCAAACTTATAACACCCCTTTTTATATCGGGAGTTATTATGTCGGGGTTCAAAACAAAGAATCCTTGCATAGTATGGGAGTAAGACCCACCAAAATCTCGCAAAACACGAGCAACACCCAAAAATGTGGGGACACGTTTTCCTACGACGTAAAAACCCGCGTATGGAAATGTCAAAAGTAAGGTTGTAAGACCCACCTTCTCATTGATGATGCAGTCGAGATCCTCCTGACTTGGCGAGCCCAGCACGCCGAGGATGTGGTTCAGCTGGTCCAGGTAGTGCTTCCCGGGGAAGATGGGCCGGTTCAACAGCATCTCGGCGAGGACTTTACATTCGAGATGTACACAAACGGAGGATGGTGTGATGCTTTGGTGAAGTTATGCGCAGGGAAAAATACTTACGATCTTCGAATGTTTTTGGACTGATGCCCAAAAGGAAAAATACAGATTCGCCGAAGACCTGGCTGCCGAAAAATCGAAGAAACATACTCGTAACTCTTCTGAGCCGCAGCGTCACGGCCAGTTATTGAGTAACATTTGACCATAGAATTAAGACAATAAGTCTATGCATTTGGCAGCGTTTTTTATCTGTGGCCCGTCAAATTTTACACAATCCACAGATGAAAAGTGTAAAATAGCTGTCAAACTTTCTTCAATAACTTGAGTATATTGGTCACAATGTTAGCTGACCACCTATAGAAGATGCCATCTAACGAAGAAGATGTAAATAATTTGGTATTTATTTACCTCGTCTTCTTCCTTACTCCTCCCAACATTTTGTTATGACGTAAAAAGGATAAACAGTAAGGCTGTAAGACCCACCTTCTCATTGATGATGCAGTCGAGATCCTCCTGACTTGGCGAGCCCAGCACGCCGAGGATGTGGTTCAGCTGGTCCAGGTAGTGCTTCCCGGGGAAGATGGGCCGGTTCGACAGCATCTCGGCGAGGATACAGCCCACCGACCAGATGTCGATGGACTTGGTGTAGCCCTGCGGAGACGGGTTGGGTTACAAGGGAATGCATCAACAATCACCTACCTACAACGTGTGTTCCTTTCAAAAATGGTCTAAAACAGTTTGGTTACTGACTGACATACAGACCACCGAGAGCGGAAACCACTGAGTACAGAAATAATAAAACCACTGAACACAGTAATAAATTCGGAACAATCGGAAAGGTTAACAAAATAGTAGAAAATACTGTAAATAATTTATTTATGGTTGTTGCTTTCTAAAGCTTAGCACTACATAGTTAATGCTTTATAAATTCAACCCCAAGTGGGGTGAATCGGAGTTGGGAAAGTAAGGTTGGAAAACTCTTCTAAATAACCAGAATTTTTGCATCGTTTAATAGACTTTTAAATTGTTTTCCTGATAAGTCTCCATGTGCCCGGAATTTATAACTTGAGCCTGAAAGAGAAGCATTTTAAGTCATAGTTTTAGCTTTATTGTATGGACGCTGCGCTTCAGAGAAGGAACAGCATTTGCATTTTGAACATTTGAACACCTATTTCGCTTGATCAGGACAAAAATAAAAGGGTAGAGTAGCAGTTAACGTCCGAAAGTGGAAATAGAGAGACATGTTTACTTTTTCATGTGTCTTTTTAGTACCGATAAAGTACGAAATGGCTTACTTTCAGAACTTCAGAGTAATGCTCCATGATAGGGATGAGTAGACATCAATCCCTCTGAGTACGAAAAGTTATTGCCCATATAGGTACTTATCGTCCGAAATTACAATTTCTTACGGGTAAGGTAAGTAATTTGTTGAGAGATGAGCTTTGCACCTGTGTGCTTGGGGGACAAAGGACGTCATAATAAGACTTTTTTTTTTCGCGCTCGCGCACCCGTACGGTAAACATCGTTCTGTGTACCGCTCCGCTTATAAATTCTTAAAACCGTGGTTAAAGTGGTCCGATTTAAGTCAAAGTGGCATAGTGGTGAAGTTCGCTGCATTACCGAGTGGTTCCCGCTTTTGTCTTCCCGTTTCCTGGATACATATGGAAGATCCGAAACGAAACATCGGAAATTAATTAGCCACCCAACATCAAATCTCGGCCCCCACCAGTCTGCTTGTCGCCATCAGCGTTTGACCATCGCCCCGTCCCGCTCAGACATTAAGCAACACCGTACCATCTGTCCCGCTCGCCCCGCTGCTACGACTACTGAGTCATTCTCTACGATACCAGTGATTCCCAAAGTGTGTCACTGTTTTCTATTATGGTTGTGTGTGCAAGATGTGGAGATGATGTGGTTGACTTCGTGAAGTGCATGGCGTGTCAAAACCACTTCGACTATCCCTGCTCGGGTATAACCGAAGCAGGTTACCGGAAGTTAGGTGAAAAAAAGCAGGCTTCATGGCGCTGCGCGACGTGTAAGACGGCGCAGTTACCAACTTCCCAAGCGGCTGCCTCGTCCTCGGCTTTGGCTGCGGAAACCCCTCTCACATTGCAGCATTTAATGGCCGAAATTCAGAAGGTTTCACTCCAGCTTGCACCGTTATCGACTGTCGTCGCTGATATCAAAACGATCAAAACTGATATTGCTGACCTCAAGAAATCCAACGATGATGTCAATGGGAAACTCATTCGTTTCGAGGAACGTATCGCTAAGGTTGAAGTGATTCAAGACGATAATATCGCACTAAAGGAACAGTTAGTTGACCTGGAGGCTGAGCTAAATGAGAGGGACCAGTGGCTTCGCTCCAATAACGTCGAAATTAAAGGAGTACCCTTAAAAAATGGTGAAAACCTCTTCGACATCGTGTCCAAAATCGGTGGAAAAGTGATGTATCCAGTGCCGAAAACTAGCATCAACTATGTAGCCAGAGTACCTTCACGTGGTCCGAATACCGCTAAGCAGAAGTCTATTATCGTAGCATTCACAAATCGGTACGTGAAGGAGGATTTCATTGCAGCCGCCCGGCTGTGCAAACAGCTCTCACTGGAGGACATCGGCTTTTAAGGTACTGACCGAATCTACGTGAATGACCACCTGACGGTCAAAAATAAAATGCTCCTGGCCAAGGTCAAGGCCCTTGCAAAGGAGAAAAATTTTCAATATGTCTGGGTGAAACACTGCAAGATTCAAATCCGAAGAAACGACTCCTCGCCTCCAATGAGAGTGAACTCGGAAAAGGATCTTACAAAAATCCAATAATATTACTTAACTTTTTTTTATTATGCTTGTGTTTGCAAAGTACGGATCGCATTGCTGCAAGTTTGAGATGTGCTTGTTTACTTTGGTCACTGGTCGCAATCTTTTGTCCGATCCCGGGCTGCTCGATGACACTTCTGTGCTTTTCCATTTTAGTTGCTAATGCTTACTATTTAGAGTTCACATTGTCCTTATTTTTCGAGTTGGAATTTAATGTTTACACTACTTTTTATTTTATAACCGAGCTACCGCTTGATCGCACGAATGTTAATACTGTTTTACCTTCACTACACGTCCGACAATTTGAGATTATCATGATTACCTATTGCTATCATCATACTATTTACATAGCCTCAACGCTATCAGCTCTCGAGTCAATATTCTCTGCCAAGGCAGGTTATTCTGTAGATAACGGGATTTGTTTGATGCTTTTTTACAATGACCAACCTTAGTGTATACTACCAGAACGTGAGGGGACTGAGGACTAAAACGGAGGTATTTTATAGGAGTATGCGGTCGAACGACTACGATGTCATAACATTATCGGAAACCTGGCTGCTTGACGGCATTACCGATGATGAACTTTTCAATGACCGTTATTGTGTGTGGCGTCGCGACCGCGATTATGCGCGAACAAATCAATTGTACGGAGGTGGAGTAGCCATCGCAGTCAAGCGCTCTTTATTAGCTACTCGTGTGCCCGACTGGCAATCCTCACCCGAAGATATATGGGTATCGTTAACTCTGCGCTGTCCACGTAACAAAACCACGGTTAAACTAAATATCTGCACCATTTATCTGTGTGAGGAAAAGCATGGTCGACTCATTCGGATTCCCTTTGACGTACAATTAACAAACTTTTGTGATAAGGTCGAGTCGATAATAACGAGCAACCAACAAGACAAATTTTTATTACTGGGTGATTTTAATATGAGCTCCATTAATTGGTTGGACGGCGGCAATGTTCTTCAACCTGATAATGTATCCGGGGAGCATGAAACATATTTCATAGATACTTTTAATATCTGCGGACTCCAACAGTGCAACACTACTATTAATGCCTACGGTCGAATCCTAGACCTAGTTTTCGCGAGTGAGTTCGTAAGCGTTATGTGCTGCCCGGATCCATTTGTTCCCGAGGACCCGTTCCATAAAACACTGCATATTACTATTTCATTTGTTGAGTTGGACCCCCTTCCTCTATCCAAGCGCACCGTTTTCTCCTACTATCGTGGGGATTTTAAATCAATTAATAAAGAAATTATCTCGACCAATTGGGCCGACGACCTTGAAAAAGGAAATGTTGAAGAGGCAGTTAGCTCATTCTACAGTACCATCTACACCCTGCGTGACAAGTATGTCCCTAAATGTAGCAAAGCGAACACTAATTACCCTCCATGCTATAACCGCCCACTTATAAAAATAATAAAAGAAAAGTTTAAGTATTTTAAAAAGTTCAAAACCTACGGTAATATCTCGGATAAATCTACTTTTGAGTTACTAAGAGATCGGTTTAAGCGCCTTGAGAAGGAGTGTTACGATAATTACATTAACCTTGTAGAAGACTCAATTAAAGTAAACCCCAGAAGTTTTTGGAAATTTGTTAAAAACACGCGAGGTTCCTCCTTTCCAGCCTCTATGAATTACTCAGGCATTACTTCAAACACTGGCGAGGGCATAAGTAATTTATTCAGCGACTATTTCCATTCAACATTCTTACAAAACAATTCGTCGACTGCATCGGTAAGTTTGACTGAGCCGACCACTCCCACTGTAAGTGACCTCGCTTATCTAGAAATCATCCCAGATCAAATTCATAAACTTTTGAAAATTCTCGACTTGAAGAAGTCAGCTGGCCCTGATGATTTACCTGCATTATTTCTTGTTAGATGTGCTGAAAGCCTGTCTATTCCTCTAGCTATCTTATTTAACAGGTCGATCTCTGAAGGTGTCATGCCTACTAAGTGGAAATCGGCCTTTATTACTCCATTTCATAAGAAAGGTCCTAAAAACGCTGTTAACAACTATCGACCCATTTCCAAATTATGCCTCATTGCCAAGATATTCGAACGTATTGTATATAATCAAGTCTACTCCGCAGTTAAACAATCTTTTTGCCCTCAGCAGTACGGATTCCTAAAACAGAGGTCCACTGATTCAAATTTAATTATTTTCAACGAGTTCCTATCTCTTGAAATGGACAGTGGTAATCAGATTGACGCTATATATACAGACTACAGTAAGGCATTTGATCGTATTGACCATGATTTACTCCTTAAGAAGCTCCTTTCAATTGGTATAAGAGGAGATCTATATCGATGGTTTTCCTCGTATGTCATGAACAGGTCTCAAGCAGTGGTCTTAAATGGATATACTTCATCCTGGATGAACATCCCCTCGGGAGTGCCCCAAGGATCCTTGCTTGGTCCGCTTTTATTCATCATTTTTATCCAGGACATATCGACATGTTTTGCTCATTCAGACTTTCTCCTGTTTGCGGATGACATGAAGGTATTTAGAGTTGTCAACAACGCCTCTGATGCTTTGTTTCTCCAGGAAGATCTCCACAGACTGGACCAATACTGTGCTAACAATAAACTAGACATTAATGTGTCTAAATGCTTCTCGATTTCCTTTAGTCGCAAGCATAGCCTTCATAATTCTACATACATATTAAAAAATAAACCTATTGCTACTTGTAACGAAATAAGGGATCTTGGGGTGATCATGGACCAGAAATTATTGTTCGATCAACATGTCGAGTCTATTGTCAATAAGGCGTACAGGGCGCTCGGATTTGTTATGCGTTCCTGTAAAAACCTCCGGCGGCTAAAATCGGTAAAAATAGTGTACTGTGCATTCGTGCGCAGTCACCTAGAGTATGCTTCCCAAGTTTGGAACCCTTGTTATGATATTTATTCGTCCAAAATCGAAAGTATCCAAAAGAAGTTTATCCGCTTTCTTAGATTCAAATTTAAAATTCCAAGACTAGATTATGAAAAACTATGTGTGAAGCTTCATTTGCTACCGCTGCATACTCGACGATACATTTCGGATATAATATTTTTAATGAAAATTGCCCAAAATAATATAGATTCTCCTGCACTACTATCTCACCTAAATCTCTGGGTCCCCCCACGTCTGTCATCCCGTCAAAAGTCAACTTTTTTTGTCCCTAGTGCTAATACGAACTATAGAAGGAATGCCTTCCTCCCGAGAGCTGCTCATTCATTTAATAAACTTTGTAGGGACCACTCTGATATCGACTTATTTTGTGATAATCTCAATAGCATTCGTAGATTACTAACAGTGCGATTTTGTACCTCGCTCTAGGTACTGATCTACTCAACACCTATATAGGTATAAGTATTGCCATATCACTGCATTTGTTTTCTCTTTACCATAAATTCCGCTATGTTTTCCTTTCTTTTCTTTTTGTTATTCCCGAAATGAAATGCATAATATATTCTTATTCTACCTATAATCAAGAACTATGATGTACCTTCCTATTTCGGTACATAAAATCTTCTATTTCTTTAACTATTTAATTCTGTACCATTTCTTACTATTGTTTCTTCTATCTGTGAAAACTTTTAATTGGCTTTTTATTAACTATGTATTTGCTATCTTGTATGTATCTTAGCCGTAAGTTTTCCTCTGAAAATAAAATAAATAAAAAATAAATATTAACTGAGGGCAAATACTAAAGAGATAAGTACCGATGTCCAGGCGAACATAAGAATAGATTGCTTGTATCTGATTACAATCGATATAATCTATCTATCTATATATCTATATATATAAATGAATCGCCGTGCATTAGTCTCGCTAAAACTAAGAAACGGCTTCACCGATTTGCATATTTACTGTTTTGTTTAGTTCACCATAGTTCAGGGTAGGTTTAAAAGCAAATAAATATGGGAAAAGTTAAAGGATTTGCTGAAAAACGGAAGAAATAAAAATTGGTCATTTTGTATTGGAATCGCCATTTTTGACGCGGGGATTCAAACTATTTCAGGTGATACGAAGTTCACCGGGTCAGCTAGTTGAAAATAAAAATATTGTACAAACAAAAAAGCAGCGAAATTATTGCGTTTCAAAATTAGATGTGTGTGACAGCTGTCAAAGCTATCCCCCCGCGCGCCCCGCATTCGTCCCGCGGGTGCGTTTCAAAGTCACGGGCGCCGACAACCGAAATTCACTTTATTTTAGTTTTCTTCTATTCTCGAACCAAATCGAAGTATTGTGCACGGACGAGAGGCTGTATTTTGTATTTCGAATGCGGTTTCGCTTCCTCGATATTGATATCGGGATTGCGTGTATTGCAAAAGTTAGACAATTTCAAGCCATTCTCTATCTCTTCTCTACTTTTATAAAACTTTGGGCTTATGCTTACACATTGATTTATTTTCACACAATGTACGTACGTGACTTGGAAATAACGGAAAACCTCTTGCTACGAGCAAGATTTGGAGCAACACATTTTTGTATGTTTCCTTGGTCAGAAAAGTCTCAATTCGTGAAATATAGAATTTTGTAAATTGCGCCTTAATGAAAAAATAATAATGCGTCAAGGGAAGAGGGGCAGGTCGAGCCAAGCTATTAATTTATATAATTCACTTTCGATGTGCTATAAAGGAGACCATAGCTTTATGCGGCCATTACTTGCTTGCAAGTCAAATGTGGCCGTAAACGTGAACTATAAAAAATATTAATACAATGTTCGTAAAATTCCCAAGGACCGGGAAATTATTCAATGTCGAAGAAATAACTACATGATGTGACGACTTACTTCCAACGCATTCTTTTATAATACAAGCAATATTTACTATGGGACCAAGTGCAAAATCTCGATAAATATCAGCTATTCCATACTAAAATTCGGTATCAAATGTATGGAGCAGCTGATATTTTTTTCGAGATATCGCACTAGGCACCATAGGAAAAGTTGCTTGTATTGATGAGTTAGTTAAGCGACCCTTTTCAGTGTTGCAGGACCTTTCTGAAGCACCCTGTATTTTGTAAGCTGAGCTTGTTGGTAGAGCATACCTTGGAGTTGAGCATGATCTCAGGCGCGCGGTACCACCGCGTGGCGACGTACTCCGTGAGGAAACCCGTGTGGTCGTGGTCCGGGTCCGCCACACGCGCCAGACCGAAGTCGCATATCTACGGAACAACACACAACATTAGTCCTTTCACATAATAATGTTTTTTTACGCGCCAAAATTTCGTCTCTAATTCCTGCATGAATTAACATTTCGCAATCCGCCAACCTTCGCTGAGTCGGAGAGGCACCCTAAGAAGAAGAAGAAGAAATTCACTAGAATATGTATCTTCCCGTTACTGTTATCAATGTTTTCTTCGTTGAATTTTGGATACGACGTTCCTAAGCATTTATTAGCCACTGTCCTTTTTTCAGAGTGTAAATAAACGTTCCGTTTTCTATCTCAGTGGCCTTCGCTTCTCGATCATTCACTGGAATCTATTTTATTATGACTGTATCTATTTTATTATTTTTTGGTTTTTAGTACATTTATCTTAAACATTGCAATGTATGTTTAACATAAAACCGTTTAACTTAAAAAGTTTTTTTACCTATTTTTTTTATCTTTATTGAAAAGCTCCATTCCCACAAATGAAACAAAACGGATCAGTCAAATGCACAGAAAACACAATATCCTCCATGCCCACTTTGGTGGATATATGGGCCATATTCGCTTACACGGGTCGATTTTTGCCGCGCAGATAGTCGTCAAATCCAATCGCTTCAGGGCACAAAGCCACACCATTTTTGCAGTAGATGAATATACAGTTGCTCGAAGCAGCGAAGCCATAAAGAGGGATTCCTTTCCTTCCACTTTGTTTTATAATAACATATGCCACCAGGAATATTGCCAACAAAAATACCATCCCCATAACTCTATGATTAAAAATCTTTCAGGCTTATCAATGGCCCGTTTTCAACTGACAGTTAAAAGCTGAATCCCTTAGTAGATATCGCTCATAGGCTTGGCCATACAAGAACCGGGAAGTGACTGTCAAATTTCGCTTACACAGATTAATAATATCTTCAGAAAAAGCGAAATTTGACAGCCGTGAAAACTGCTCATTGACCCCGTAGCGCGAAAGTTTTTAATACTTGTCACGTTATTACAGAATACCCGGAAAAACGAGGCCACGTTTTGATTCAACACAGTCTGATTCTCTTTCGCAATATTCTGTGCACGTATGACCTTTGACATTTCCCTATCTTTAAAACTTCGAGTCAAACGAGATCGTATTTCTTTTCCGACGCATTGAAATGTGCACTTTACACCTGCATAAATAGAATGGCTGTCTTTGCAGCCTTTTAAGGATGACTAGAGACTAGACTGTTCAAGGGAACACAGACTTAATATTTAACCGTAGGTGGTGCCTTTCTTTTTAGATAGCTGGTAGTGCCATATTTGCCAAAGCCATTGTGAATTGTTATCTTCAATTTTATTTTATTTTATAGAACTTCCTTTTCTTCCTTTCATTTTCTTTTCATGAATCTTGTATTGTTAGTCTTTTGTTTTATTTATAAAGTTTTAAATTAAAAGGCTAAAATGGTGATTAGCCCAAGTTAGTTTTAAGAGAGTTTCCCCTTCGGAAGGATTTGTGAAACAGGAAATAAAAGAAAACGAGTACATCGTTATACGTTCTTTTTCTGATGAATTTCGTTACCAACGAGCAAAAGAAGGGATATACAGCAATAGCTTATCAATATCACCAGCGACGTGATATATCGTATGACAAATACTGACTTATGGCTACGCGGTATTTAGGGCATATTGGACTATAACTCAGAATTTTATTTCGTTGTAAATGTCCCTTACAAAAATACACAAAACAAATATACGTCTTCTTGCTTGAAGAGTTGTTGAAGAAACGTTAGCCTCATATAAAACCCTAATAAAGTATGATAAGATCTGCTTTATTTACCTATCGAATAGTTATGAGCTACATGATTTACAAATTAGAAAACAAAAGCTCAATTATTTAGTTTATAAATTGTGAGCTTTTAGGTAATTAATTACTCTTTGGTATTCACAAGGGGTTTAAAATTTCACGTAAAGCCATCAAACTTATAAGCACACACCGCATACATATTAATGGGAGCTAGGAGGCCCTTTATACTCTGATCTAAGAGGTAGACTCGGTTTCGAATATATTTGCATAGAAACAATAATTGCGTTATGGGATTCGATTGTCTTCGTGAATACGATCTTAACTTTAAGCTCGGAGCGTCAGAAACGAATTTACAAGGGTAATTTATACAGGGTGTGAATCATCTCATTATGTGCAAATGTCGAAGTATTACAGAAAAGTCTTGTCAGACTTGTGGGATATCCCTTATTGAAAAAAAAAAACTTTCACTAGCGGGGACTCAAGTCTATAAGGCTTTTTTTTCGAAAGGTCCAAAGTTTTCACAAGAGCTGTCTTCAGGACGACCCCGTAAATGAGGCATTTTTATTGGTCAAACAAGAGCAATGCCATTGTAACGTCAAATAAATAGAAATAGGTCTTTACAAACACGTTATGAGATGATTTATACAACGTCCAGTGCAACTTCACTCACACTAGATAGATGGGTGATGTGACCACTCGGACGCTGCAATGCCTGGGATATTGTTTAGATGGAGTAGGCTTGCCCAGCACCTGTACCATACTGGCAACTTAGTCAGCCTAGCCCACATGAGAGACAAGCCCCAAGCCCCGTTTGTAATGCGAGGTTTATTTACTTCCGTAGTACAGTAGTACATCAGTGTTTCCCAAACTTTCTTCTGCCATGTCCCGGTAATATTCATTCTGCCCCTCCATGACCCACTCAATAGCTTTAAGGCAGGAAGATAGCAGCGTGGCGGGAAATTCAAAATTTTCACAGTTTTTTTATTATGTAAACAACAGAACAACAATAATTCAGCCGATTATGTGATCTGGTCTACGAAGCAGTGGCACTGCCCAAAAAACTTGTCGTAGACCAGAACACATAATCGGCTGAATTATTGTTGTTCTGTTGTTTACAATAATGAAAAGAATACTATTTTATTGCCGCGAACGAAAAATTGCTGAACAAAAATAGCCCAGTTTAGCCACAAAAATGTAAAAAACTGTGAAAATTTTGAATTTTCCGCCAAGTTGCTAGCGTCCACCCTTAAACCACCCTGGTTACATTAGGATCAATTTCACATACTCATAAATATCATGCATAGATAGATATCGAAGAAGACAATGATGATGGAATGCTGCGACCCGGTATTTTATTTTAATGGCCCGGCACCGGGTCGCGAACCACCAATTGGGAAAAGCTGGTATAGGTTAGTATCAAAAGCTTACCTTCAAATCACATGTGGTGTTCAGCAGAAGGTTGGAGGGCTTCAAGTCCCTATGTAGCACGTTCGCCGAGTGTATGTACTTGAGGCCCCGGAGGATTTGGTACAGGAAGTAGCAAATGTGGTCGTTACTTAATTTCTGTAAAGAGGTTACGTCGGTTATTATCACGGTTTTAGGGCTCTATGCAGATGTGGCAGGGAAGTTGTAATATCCGTAAAGTTGTAAGTATCCTAGGATATATGTCTTACAAGTTTACGAATATTATAAATTTCCTTCGACATAGAGTTCAAGAAATTACTTGTTGCAAAAAGTGCTCTTAGATA
Organism: Zelleria hepariella; assembly: GCA_949319315.1. Taxonomy (NCBI): domain Eukaryota; kingdom Metazoa; phylum Arthropoda; class Insecta; order Lepidoptera; family Yponomeutidae; genus Zelleria; species Zelleria hepariella. The sequence goes on from OX439384.1 coordinate 19,820,913, forward strand.
AAAAATATATTTGAAGGAGAAAGGTGAAATATGTATTTTAGTCATAAAATAGGTGAAGGGCCTTGGTCAACTGACGACGCATCGAACGTTTCACTTGCATTTTACCTATATTCCACCTTAAAAAAAACTTTAGGTAAAGCCAGCTGTATATGTACACTGGTAGCGTATACGGTAGAGTACGAACTACGCCACTAACTATACATATAGCCAGCATTGGTAGAGTAAGAGATAAAACACTCAGAACTGATAGAGTAGAGTTGACTCCACTGTTTACTCTACTATGAGAAAGTGTGTGTAAGAATTGAGTAATACACACCTGTGTTTTTAACAACTTATAAAGGTCCGTCTCCATTAAACATTGTACTATGTACACGTCTTTCATTTGATCAATCGTCTCGGCTCTTAAAATGTCCCGAATGTCGATTATCTGAAACAAAAACACATTAATGTAGCTAATAAACATCGTGTTAATATGAAAGGCTATTAGTTATTTGTGTTCACATCGGGGGTCCAAAGTAGGCTTTTTGGGCGATTAGGTAACTTAATGAATTATTAACGCGTGTAACTTTTGTTTATATTTTGTGTTACCAGCGCCGCTGTGTCCCTGGTGGGATTTCGTACCCTCGCACACTGCAACCCTTATTTTGTCCCCTTACCTAGGGGATGAATAATAGAAAAACTATTTTTATAATTTTAGATTGGTAGCTGTCTAAGTTTCCAACGTAATGAAAAATTATACAATAGAATAAAAAGACACAGACGAGACACATACATGTAAACACGACTTGTAAGTATTTACTCCTGAACATCTCCGCAGCTAAAAATAGGAACTGACTCAGCAAATCCCCTGTGTTTGACCACAATATCTTCGTATTTTATTCATTTGCATTAGTATCATGCCGGCAACCCCTTGGCAATTTAAATTTATCAAAACGTGAGGCTATGGCAAGGTCCAAAATAAAGGAATTCTCAATGCATAAAACCGCGCAATAAGCGAGTTTTATGAAAAAATCTCTCAGACGCATAGTAAGGACCTGTTCAAACAGCGCGCCTGAACATTTCATCAAACAGAGTGGTTTAGGCCTAATGCACACGAACGATCCACGTAGGGAAAGTCGTTCGGGTTCTAAACGACTTGATGAAAGAATAAAAATTTTGTTCTTCAGACCATAAATAGCTGCAAAATCTCGATTGGACCGCGTTGTAATTAAGATTTATTCAATACGTAGTACTCTGTTCTTTCAGTTTAGTTGTGTTTCATCATCATCATCAGCCTGTTAACACCTACTGCTGAGTAAAGGCCTCTTCACGCTCACGCCCCCTCTCACGTTTTCCGGCTACTTGGGCTATGTCGTCGGACCATCTGACTGGTGGTCGGCCAACCGATCTCTTCCCCTCTCGGGGTCGCAATTCCGCAATGGACAAATTGGGTTGTGTTTAGTCGGTGTGAAGTCTTAGTAACATCTTCAACTGATATTCGACGACGGTTGTAAAAGTCTGCAGCAAATATTCTGCCTACATCCAGCCTGCGATAAGTTTGTTCGTCCTCGTGTGCGCTAGGCCTAAGCGTCGCACTGCGTCACAGACCGCTCTTGCATCGACAACGCGCCAATGGGGGATGGAATCGCTTAGTCCGACCGAGCCTTCGTCTAAACAAGACACTTTAAGGTTGGACGATAGCAGCGTGGCGAGAAATTCAGATTTCTTACAGTTTTTAATTTTTTAAGCTAAACTGAGCTATTTTTATAATATTTAAAAAGTAAAAAAATAATAAAACTAGTGTTAAATCCGTAAAAAATTGTGTTTAAATTATGAGCTGTTTTTGTTCAGCGATTTTTCGTTCACGGCAATAAAATAGAATTCTTTTAATTATGGTAAAAAATAGAAAAACGATAATTCAGCCGATTATGTGTTCTGGTCATCAACAAGTTTTTTGGGCAGTGCCACTGATTTGTCGGCTAAGTTTAGCTAAAAATTGAAAAAACTGTGAAAAAAAATCCCGCCACGCTGCTATCGTCCCATCTTAATTAAAGCTCAATGTTATTAAATATCTTTCTTACATAGTCTCCTGCTGGCCTGCCTTCTCAGTCAAGACTTTTCGGTCCTGGGTTGAAACCACTCTGGCATGTAAATGTTTTATTGGTCGAGATCGTCTCGTCAGCAGCTTCAATGCCTGTCTCTACTAACAAATATCAGTATTACTCAAATCACTTCAACTGGACTAGGCTGGAAGGTAGGTAAGCTAGAGGCTGCCGCGCAAGAACGCGAATATTGAAGACGAAGGTGTCCTATTTCCCTGACCCCTGATGAGGGAAAAAAGGATACCATCATCGTCATCATCTCATATTAAAATAGATGTGATAGGCGTTTTATATTTCAGTTCGTGTTGATTTAATGTCGAATGCTCAAGGTGATGAATAGACTTTTATATTAGAGAGTTTATTTTAGTGACATTTCCATTATTTTTGGTGCAAACGGTAGAATTTAGTAGGACAAACATAATATTATGTTAATTGGTCACTGCTAAAATCACAGTCGTGAGTTTCCAGCACGCAAACGGGCATGTAAAACACAAGCCTTTGCTCTCAATTTGCTCTCTCCCTGTAGAATAACATCGCATTACATCCTATCCTAGTTGGAGCGCAAACTATCTCAACGTTTTTATTATACGGCAGCAGGTGTTCGTTGTGTTTACATTACTTACAACAAGCGCATTGTCCAACGGTTATTAGAATTTCAAAGCGGTTTTTAAAGGAACGTGGTGAAATACAGCTTATGCAATTTGCAATGTTCATAGAATTGTATCTCCAAACTAAGACCCTTTTTCAAGGCAGCTACATTTACAAAGCTAAATTAAACTTTCGTAGCTGCGCAAGTTTCGCTGAATCTTGTTGACGTTTTCAGTGCAGGGGCGGTAACTGTGAATCCCGTTGTATGACAAACTAGAAGCTCTGCAAGGCTGCTGTGCACTGAGGTGGTGTTTTCCTAACTTTGTATTCCTGTAAAGTTCGGGGGACGGGGAATAAGTCACAGGAAAGTTGTAATATCAGTTAACTTGTAAGTATCCTAGGCAATATGTAAAAAAATTCATCTCCTTAGAAGTGTAGGTACGGTCCACAGTCACAGATCCCCATGGCAGCTCTTGTCGCGCGCGGCATAAGGGCGCCAATCAAACAAAAAGGGCTATCCTAGAGTGTGGCCCACTGTACCTCATGCCTCAGGCTATTTATGGGTTTCCTGGAAGAAAGCTGAGAATTGAATTCATTTTTAAGAAAACTGTAAATTGCAAACCAGTTTTACAACTTTTCTAGTACTAAACTTACAATACAAGTTTACAGATATTTGAACTTTGCTGCAACAAACCTAGGTTTAATTAATACTTACGTTTTCATGCTTAAACCTCGTGAGGATTTTGATCTCTCGCAGCGTTCGCTGGCAGTAAGTCTGGTGCTCGAACGGCGATATCTTCTTTATGGCCACTTTGGTGTTCGTCTCGTTGTCGTGGGCCGATCTGTGAAAGGAAATGACAACATGAATAAAAGACAACTATAAAACGGGGGCCGACTGAGGCAGCTTCCACGGATGGATTGAAAAGATATAGGTAAGAAGCTATGTCTACACTGCCTTATTTTTCACCAAGGGCTAGTGTGAATTCAAGATTCAAAGATTCAATAGCACATGTGAAGTAATCATGTATCCCACCAAGAACATTTTCATGTAAAAAATGTTGCCAAGACGAGACCGTACACCTCGCACTGTCAAAAAGCTATCAGATCTCATGTAGAGCCAAGTTTCTAACTCAACACGCACTAACTCTCTAATTTCACAAACTCTACACCTTAGTCAAAATATGTGACTTGGCCGTTTCGTTACTAAAAAGAACTTGTAATAAATAACAGAAAAGTAATGAACAGTGAATACATTTTTCACCTTATACGCCCATATGAAGGTAGCAGTGCCCCCTTGAACTTCGCTACTCGTCTTGGTGTCCAGATCAGATGAAAGTTTGTGCTGCGAAATAAGGTGTCTCCGCGATTGTTAAACACATCATTGAAAGATGGGGACGAAAGTTCGGGGTAATTAATAGACAAAACCATCATGGGTCACACACATTGTCTTGGCACGTCGGCTGATACACTAAAGCAGGGATCTCCAAACTACGGTCCGCGGGCCAAATCCGGCCAGCCAGTGCCATCAATCCGGCCCGCGACAGCTGTCATCAATCTGGCGCACGACAGCTAATGTTGTTACTGTTGTTGTTGTTACTATAGTTGTGATAAGTTGAATGGAAGAGAATGAAAAAATAGAATGATAAATTACTCGGTTTTATTTACTTGCAAGGTAAAACTTTACCACAGAAATGATGACGCAGAAAACTCAACTTAAGTATCTAAAGTATAGCCTTTATATTCAATTACTGCCATTTAAAAGTGATCGGAAAAACTAGCCAGAACCAGAACTTTCTCGAACAAATGCGGAAATTCCCAAATATGCCACCTGTTAGTGGGTAGCTGAAATAGATAATACATAGTACAGTACGTAGTATCACTTCTCGCCACTATATTATGTCGTAACGTGTCACAATACAAAATCAATAGTAATTGAACTGCTAAAAAGCCTATGTTTGCTTAGGTGGGCAGAAAAATTAAAATGGTTTTGGCCCTTGGAACATACCGAAAAAAATATTATGGCTCTAAGGCTTCAAAGTTTGGAGACCCCTGCACTAAAGCGTCACATTAGAGCCTCCAAGTATAGAGTACAAAAACCAAAATGACCCAGCACAATTTTCGCGTCAGGAACTTTCCCTAAGCTACAGGTCTTCGCGAAGTTTTCCTTCGCCGATAAAGGCGATATAATACGAGCAATAAATCATCCGGATCCGACACACATTGTGCCGCCACGACGCAAGTCTCATGATCATGACATTCGCGCGGAACACGAACCAATATAATAAATTGAGAATAAATTGAAATAGATCTAAGCCTACCATAATATTGTAATGAATCGGATTTAATGTATAGATTTAACTCACTTTAATGCAGTCTGTAAACATAAAATGTTGTATTTTCCTGTAAAGGTGTTTCACACGGAATAATAATTTAAGACCTATTTTTAATGAATGTAATGTGAAAAACTGTTGCAGAATGTAAATAAATAATAATAATAATAATAAATTGAGAAACACGGAAGGCGTAGGTATCAAGGAGAAAAGCGCAATAACACGTACCCTCTATTTGTCTAATAATGGTTGTGTACCTATTCTAAGTCTAGTTTTAAGTGTATATCGCGGACTACGCAGAAAAGCAGTGCTGTTTAGGTTATAAGTTATAACCACCAAACAGCACATGCTAAGCGCAGTCCGATTGTCTTTTAATCCTAGCCAGGTGTCCTGCCCACTTCAAAGACGTTAGGCCTATTACATCTAATTATAAATTCTTCTAGATTGAATACAGTGTCCATAACAAATTACCATGGGAATTACATGCGTAAAATCAGTATGTTTACCCGTTATTTTGAACAAAAAGCTTCAATGACTTCTCATTCAGTGTGAATTCAGGCCAGGGGTTCCCTAACTGTGCGCCGCGGCCCCCGAAGCGCTCGGTCCTTGTTTTATCCTTTCTGGGAACACTGCAATGCAGAATCTTTTCTTAAGTGCTAAAGTGCCACTAGCTAGAATAAATGCATTGATGTGAAAGGGCATCATATCATGAGCCCTTAGTTAGTGGAACCTTTGTGAAAATATTTTGACACTAAGCTTTACAAATTACAGGGTGCCATTAAATTATTTAGAAATACGTTAAGCACTTTTTCTGCTAATCAATTCCAACAACTTTTTACTATACTTAGTGCTTAAAAAATTGAGCTGTTTCATACATTAAATTGTTGCAGTACTGCCTCTACGAGTACCGCGTATGGAATAGATTTTTGGCCGGATTTTTAGCCCCAATGTAAAAGACCCTGTAGTTATCAGCGGTGGTGGCCAAGAGAACATTGGACTCGGAAGCGAGAGACCCAGGTTCGATTTCCGGCGCAGTCATGTTACGTACATTTATTTTGTGAATTAGAAGTAGCAAAAATCACTCGGTAACCGTGAAGTAAGAACATCGTGAAGAAAAGCTTAGTTGGCTCCACACGTATTGACTCGACTTTCCTTTGCGCTAGGCCGACTAAGCTGTCAAGATGGTACAGATGCTGGGCAAGCCATCTAAAACAATGTCCCAGGCACTGCAGCGCCGAGTGTTCTCTTCACCCATCTAGTGTGAGTGAAGTTTGAAAACCCCTGTCGTAGGCAATAAATCCGAGGAAGTTACCCCGTTTGTCGTTATTCGTACCCTATTCCTTTCCCTTGACAAAGAAGGCGACTGGTATTCGATGCGACAAGTTATGTCAACCCCAACTGAACTTAGCTGAAATGTCGCACTGATATTTATTTACTTTCGATCTTCCACTATGTTACTTGCGTTTTTCCTGTAGCGAGTTTTTGAAGCTTCGCTGTTGTTTTGTGACGACGAGCCAATGGGTTTAGCACTTACTTGCAACAGGAAAAAAAAAACGAATGTTAAAAACTTATTTTGGAGATGAAGCTTTTCAATAAAATGTTTGTGTCGTGTGAAGTATGAATTGCGATCTGTTTTCGATTTTAGACAGCTTGTTAGGAGGTCTTTGAAGAAATAGTGATAGCTGCGACTCCTATGGAGCGAACTTACATTTACATCGTTACGTTTTTTGTCAGTTTTCAATCTGATAAACTTAGTATATTTTAGTACCTAAGCTTTTTTAGCTACAATAATAAGGCTATTTAAGCTACTTTACAGTATTTTTAAACTTAAACTTTCGTGAGCACTGCACATTTTTCTATTAAATCACGGTTATATACGTACTCACTAGTATTTTGTCGGTGTGTACTTTACAGTATTTATTTGAGCTAAAGTACCTAAGCTGATGTTTTTTTTATTGCTGATGCTGAATTTTGAACTTATGTTTTTTTTTACAACTGATGTGAAGGCCAAAGTTTTTGTAATTATATGCGTATATACTTACGGCATACAATTCTAACACAAAGTAAACTAATCAACTAATTCGTATGTAGTGTTGGCGCAACTAGGTACAATAAACTATCAAGATGTCTAGACAGACTTCAGCTTCGGAACACGATACAAATCCTCTCAAAATTATTATGCAAACCCAAGTCCTAACTTCGAGACATGTAGACCGCTGTCGTAAACATGACGCGAATATTATATGCGAGCTGTAGAGCTCTTATCTAGGGGGTAGCCCTTATCTAGGCTTGTAAACACAGGGGACCAATCATCAAAGATTTTGTCTAAACTTTTAAAAAATACAGGGTCATTTTTAAATAGATTTATTCCTGAAACACGACAAATTCTAAATGACATTTTTATTCTTTTAAAGTTTGCATATTATGTACCATTTCACTAAATAGTGTATTCATTCTAGATTTCAATGTATGGGCAAAACGGCAAAATTTATAATTAAAATTTATTGCTGCTATGTTATACCTATATACGAGTACATTATAATACACAACTCTCCCACCCCCTCCGCACGCCGCTTAACCCCTCCCCCCCTTGAAAAGTGTCCCGTTTTACAGATTTTTTCAATTTTCAGGAAAACTATACAAGCTAGGACAAAATGGTCAAAGACTGAATTATTTGACAATAAATTACCAACAAATAAGTATTAGCATTCATTTTGATACGATTTATAGTTTCCAAGCTATGGTGCATCAAAGATTACAAAAACGTGCGCTTGGCAGAAATGAAACATTTAATACACAAGAAACCATAAATATTTATTCTTTTTACAAGAAATCCTGTCCGAAGATTTTCTTGAGTGGTGTCATTGTAATAAGCAACTCATTACGAGAATATAAGCCAAATTTCAGCGTCCTAGTTTAATTAATTAATAAGTTATCGTCCTGAAAATAGGTAAATCCGGAAGTTACCTGCAATTGTGGAGCAAATTGACGATTTTTCCGTTATAAAGTTCCTTATCAATGAGGAATAAGCTCCGAAAATCTAAATTTAAAAGGTGGGAACCATTTACGGGGATCATTGCCCTTCCAAAACATTGATTTATTAGTGGCATGGACTTTTAAAATAATGGAGAGAGTCGATTGAAGATGTCCCCCGCCCGAGACACCTTTTTGACTCCACCACATCGAATACATCGGAAAAATCGATAAAGTTGTATTGGAAGACGCCCGGTTGAAAAACAAACCTCTATCTGCATTAATTGGAGTATCAGAAACCATAATTTTGAGGATACTTAATGAACATCTTAGTATAAAAAAAGTCACTGTAACATTGGCGCCGAGAATGCTCAAGCCCTACTTCAACACTTTTTGGAGGTCTATGGTGGAGAACCAAAAGGCGTTTTGGCACTAATGGTGACTGAAAGTGAAAATTTGGTTCATCATTATGAATCCGAGTCCAAACAAGAGTAGATACGCTGGCACAAAAAGGGTAAAACCCCCCCTTACAAGTTTAAGGTGTCAAAATCAACTGGCAAGATGATGGCGACGATTTTTCGGGTCACTGAAGAAATTTTGTTAATAGACTACAAATAAATGGTGTCAATATAACCGGAGAATATTACGGTTCACTATTGGAAAAAATAAAGGAAGCCATCAAAGAAACTAGAAGAGAAAAATGGTCTCAGGGTGTTGTCTTTTTGCAAGACAATTAGCCTGTTTACAAGTGTTACACTGCGATGGCCTTACACAGATGTGGGTTTGAGACACTAGTTTACTCTCTCTACAGCCTAGACCTGACCCCCAGCAATTGTTATTTATTTCTGAAAATTCAAAAAATACCTTCGAGGAAGAAAATTTTCCGACGATAGAAAAAAGAAGTCAAAGATACCATTTTGACCCATTTTCAGGGCAAGGCAGAATTTTTTTTTCAGCGTATAGAAAAGCTTATTCTAAGATTCAAAAAGTGTATTGAGCTTCAGAAGGACTATGTTGAAAAGGAAAAATAAAATATTTTTTTATCCCACTTACAACCGCGAACCGCGAACTTAATTCCGCGAACTTTTGGACCTCTCGTATATTTTCGCCTTGTATGGGGCAAACCGAAAAAAGTATAAACGAGTTACGAATTTACGATACGTCTGCTTCAACAAATACGTTGGCCACAAAGTCACCAGCTCCACAGTTGATACTGAAAATAGTAGGTATCATGCAGCTGCAAAAAAGCCTGCGGAAGAAAATGTCGCTGTGTCAATGCTGGATTGGTTGTTCCATCATGTGCAAGTATTGCCAAGATAATGATGACGATACTGATTCTTTTAGATATTAAGAACTATACATAAACGCATTTCTTGTAAAAATATTAAATATTTATTGTTTCTTGTGTATTAAATTTTTTATTTCTGCCAAGCGCACATTTTTGTTATATTTGATGCACCATAGCTTGGAAACTATAAATCGTATCAAAATGAATGTTTGTACTTATTTGTTGGTAATTTATTGATAAATAATTCAGTCTTTGACCATTTTATCCTAGCTTGTATATTTTTCCTGAAAATTGCAAAAATCTGTAAAACGGGACACTTTTCAAGGGGGGGAGGGGGTAAGCGGCATGCGGAGGGGGTGGGAGAGTTGTGTATTTTAATGTACTCGTATATAGGTATAACATAGCAGCAATAAATTTTAATTATAAATTTTGCCGCTAAAAAATTTAGAATGAATATACTAAAAGTCGTAGAACAAAAGTTGTTGGAAATCACTACAGGAATGAAGCTATTCTTTTGTCCTGTATGTCTAGCGTAGCAAGCATAGACAAAAGTAGAGTTTACGCCTGTCATGTTAAGGCGCTCTTCATAGACGATATTTAGGTATTTGAGGGGGTGAAGCAGAGGAGTGACGGGGTGGGAAGCCACGCCCTCTGCGGGGCGCTGTACAGATTACAAAAATAACAGATCGGAATCCCGCCATAGTAACGTTCGGAACTTAGACGGACGTCACCATGACGCCAAGTGATCCACCGCCGCCGCGGCAATGACGTTGAACAATTATTATGGGTACCTACCTCCTTAGCTTTTTTTCTAGTTGGATAATGATTGATTGAATAATAATACCTAATGCTCGCAGATCTTGCAATAGATATTTTGGCTAGCAGACGAAGAGCGTGAGTCGTGGGCAGCTGCGGCGTCTGCAGATTCTCTTTCGATCTTTGTATCCAACTTTACTGTTGCTTGCTAGTTCAACGCGCGATAGGTAAACACGACAGCACGTCAGACTGTACACTTTTGTTGTCAAGTCACCCGTAACGTAACCGAGTAGAGTGCTAGCGTGTAAAGGTCAACGTGCTATCGTGTGTACTTACTAGGTACACACAACAGCCCGTCGACCTTTACACTCTACTCGGTTACGTTACGGGCGACTTTACAACAAAAGTGTACAGGCTGACGTGCTGTCGTGTGTACCTAGTAAGTACACACGACAGCATGTCAGCCTTTACACGCTAGCACTCTACTTGGTTACATTACGGGCGACTTTACAACAAAAGTGTACAGTCTGACGTTCTGTCGTGTGTACCTAGTAAGTACACACGACAGCACGTCGACCTTTACACCCTAGCACTCTACTCGGTTACGTTACGAGTGACTTTACGACAAAAGTGTACACTCTGACGTGCTGTCGTGTGTACCTAGTAAGTACACACGACAGCACGTCGACCTTTACATGCTAGCACTCTACTCGGTTACATTACGGGCAACTTTACAACAAAAGTGTACACTCTGACGTGCTGTCGTGTGTACCTAGTAAGTACAACGACAGCACGTCGACCCTTACATGCTAGCACTCTACTCGGTTACGTTACGGGCGACTTTACAACAAAAGTTTACTCTCTGACGTGCTGTCGTGTGTACCTATCGCGTATTGAACTAGTAAGCAACAGTCGGATACAATACAAAGATCGAATTTTCCATTCTGCCCTACCTAATGCAGTTCTCCTAAAGTTTTTTGGTAGATCACTTATTGGCTAACTAAAATTTGACAGTCTTGCCCGGTCGAATGCATCGCAAACCGAATGGGAAGACAGTCGTAAAGCTCTTACCAGATTTTAGAGAAAATAATCCCACTAAAAACATTTTGTAAAAAACTTGCCAAGTCTCGATGGAGCTGCTGGTTTATCTCTAAAAAGTAGAGTTGTAAAATGACCGTCACATTCCATAACCGTCCGTCATTTATAATAAATGTCCGGTCACAATCGACATTTATGGTCACATTGGACAAATAGGTATTTTGACTAGAAAAGTGTGTCGATGCTTTTATTTCGCTCTTGCCCTAGCCATCTTAGGCTGTATGTGCATCGCCGGCGCTGCCCCGCACCCCACGATACAGTGCTATTGGACAAATAGGTATTTTGGCTTCCATAAATGTTACGTTTACGTTATCTCGTAAATTAAGAGGTTTAGCGCAAAAATAACGAAATTTTCGAACCCCCTTGCACCCCGAAATAATTCATTTTACTTCTTTATGTTTTCTAAAAATCGATATACAGGGTGGGGGTTCGTAAATTTCATTATTTTTTCCGCTAAACCTCTTAATTTACGAGATAACATAACATTTATAGACAGCGTAAATGACATTCGGCCTTCAAAATTAAATACGTGCCCGGTTTACCATTCCCCTTATCCCCGAAACTACTAAACCGAAATTTTTGAAATAAATACGGAATAAATACAGAATTTACCTATAAATTGCAGGAAAACCTATAAAAAGATTCCGGTATTTATATTTGATAATAAAAATATTGTATATGTCAGTACGGAACCCTTAGTGCACGAGCATGACTCGCACTTGGCGGTTTTTTTTTAGGTAACCCGCCATAGCAATACATGTTCTGTGATATTTTTAATTCGCTACCTATTGCGGATCCCAAGAAACAGCCGGGCAGCTCTTTAAAAGAAGGACAGATAGAATGACAGGCAGACGGATAGACAGACGGACAGACAGACATTGGAGGTGGAGTAATAGGGTCCCAATTGGCACTAGTGGTTCGCCCCGAACTGTGAACTCGCGACCCCATATAAACTTAACAACCCCATATTTCGGCAACCCCTCGACCGATTTGGCTCATGTTCGAACTTAAAAATTCTTTTAATTTCATTTACCCGCTTACTAAATTTCATAACGATCCGACCAAATTTTCTCAAATTATCGTCGAACGAACATTCATACATACATACATACAAACATACAAACGCCGTATTGTTCAAGTAGACTCGGAGAACTTCGCTCGCTTCGCTCGCTCGTTCATACTAGTGGTTCGCTCCGAACTATGAACTCGCGACCCCAGTTACAGATGTGTAACTTTGCTTACGCCATTCGCGCAGGCGCGCGCGTGCTTTGCATATAAACTATACAACCCTATATCTCGGCAACCCCTCGACCAATTTGGCTCATGTTCGAACTTAAAAATTCTTTTAATTTCGTTTACCCGCCTACCAAATTTCATAACGATCCGACCAAATTTACTCAAGTTATCGTCGAACGAACATTCATACATACATACAAACGCCGGATTGTTCCAGTAGACTCGGAGAACTTCGCTCGCTTCGCTCGCTCGTTCAATAAGGCTTCAGGCTCGTGCACTAAGGGTTCCGTACTGACATACAATACAGGGTGTTAAAAGACAGCCAACAAAGCGGGAAACCACGTATTGTCCTCATAATCAACATTTTTGCCCAAGGAACTATGCCTGGGAAATCAACGGTTTCCGAGATAATGAGGTTCAAAGTCGGACTTTTCAAAACTTTTTTTTTGCAGAAATGCATTCAGTATCTAGTTCTTAACATACCTTCTCAAGAAGCCATATCAAAATTATGAATATTTCTTACAATAAACGACGTTAAAATTGCAACCCGCAATGTATTCTAAACATTTGCACTTCAAGCTTAAGTAACATAAAGTTATACCTACGCTTGCGCAATATGACTTCTGTGCTTTACACGTCCATTGAGTGATAAAATATTTTTCAAAATTATAACCTAAAAAACCAAAATCATTTCCCAGCAATAATTTATCGAAAAATTACTTTGTTTTGGTGTCTAGTATGCGTGGCTTTCGGGTCTGTTGGCGGTCTTTTAACACCCTGTATAATATTTTTTGTTACTATAAATACCGGAATCTTTTTATAGGTTTTCCTGCAATCTAGGTAAATACCTATATTCTGTATTTATTTTAAAAAAATCGACTTAGTACTTTCACAGATAAGGGGGAATTGTAAATTCCGGGCACGTCTTCATTTACGCTGTCCATAAATGTTATGTTACCTCGTAAATTAAGTGGTTTAGCGCAAAAATAACAAAATTTTCGAACCCCCTAATATCCACTTAATCAACCATTTTACTTATTTTTGTTTTCTAAAAACCGACATACAGGGTGTTAAACATTCAGGGTATTGCTGAAAGTGTGACAAACAGTCAAACACGATTAAAAACAACGGGTAGGTCAGTAGGTACGGTTAGCGACATGCTAAGATACCCTTTTTTTTGTTATTGAGTGGTCCTTCGAACCGGAAAATACCGGACATCCCCCAATTTTCGCCTATATTCTTAAATAATAATTTGTCCTGAATGTTTAACACCCTGTATATCGGTTTTTAGAAAATATAATGAAGTAAAATAGTTGATTTCGGGGTGCAAGGGGGTTCGAAAATTTCGTTATTTTTGCGCTAAACCTCTTAATTTACGAGATAACGTAACATTTATGGAAGCCAAAATACCTATTTGTCCAATAGCACTGTATCGTGGGGTGCGGGGCAGCACCGGCGATGCACATACAGCCTAAGATGGCTAGGGCAAGAGCGAAATAAAAGCATCGACACACTTTTCAAGTCAAAATATCTATTTGTCCAATGTGACCATAAATGTCGATTGTGACCGGACATTTATTATAAATGACGGACGGTTATGGAATGTGACGGTCATTTTACAACTATAGTCTTATCCAGAGGTTCTCAAATAATTGGGCCTGAAAATGCGGCGAAATGGTTCCAGTAAAGTATGGTACGGCAGTGTTTGCTTCGCGCTCGACTTGGCGGGGGCACTGCCGTGCCCCCAGATCGCGAACTCGAATTCGTCGTAAAACAAATTGGCATTTTTCGAGATTGACTTTTCATGTGCGATAAAATAATATATTTTTTAGCAAAATAATAATCAAATAAATGTTCATTCCGTTTTATTTATATTTATGACTTATAAAAATTAAATGTTAGTATGCATTACCTAGTTGTTTGAATAACTGTAACAAAACTCAACGTTTTATGGAATGAACGAAACGCATTAGTGACACAAGATAAAAAAATATCTGTCAAAATAGGTACAAGTGCTGGCTGTGCCGGTAATTCTCTTTGGTGCCTGTGATAAATAAACAGTGTTTAGAGTGTTTCATTCATTGCGGATGCGGACTGAATGTAGTGTTCCTTCCAGTAGAATACTCAGAACAATTTTCTGATACCTATCACATCGGTATGTTTAGGAATTGAAAGTAAGTACCTACTGACAGATTTTCGTAGCGAAATTACCTACTAGCTTTGAATTGGATGTTCTATAAAACTGAGACCTTTACGCTTACGCAATGAGATGATTTATATTATACAGCGTCCAGTGGCACCTTCACTGCACTAGATGGGTGAAGTGACAATTCGACGCTGCTGTGTCTGGGACATTGTTTAGTGGAGTAGGTAGGCTTGCCCAGCAACTACCATCGTCGGCCTAGCCCCCAGAAAAGAGGTCAATACGTCAATCTTACTTATCTGATGAGCTAACTAAGCTGCGGGTTTCCTCATGATATTTTCTTTCACTGTTAGTGAGCGGTGCGGGTATGTAGCTATGTCTATGAGCTAGCTATGTTTTTGTCTTAAAAGTTATGTACCTACATTTGTGAGTTTCTAGTAGCAATACTGCTTGCTAAAGCTTCTTCATAATTCAAGTCCAAATAAGGTATTCAAAGGGACTAGCACATATTTCACTAAAGTAGGTACCTTCCCTAAACTAAACTCCTCCTATTACTTCTTTGCAGCTGCCTGCTCGCAACCAAAGTTCAGATGACAAACTAAAGGCCACCTACCATCCGGTAGCAAGCAACAGGACCGCTGACTAAACAATGAGTCCGTGCCTCCCAGCTCCATGTTATGGTTTTGGGCTAAACATGGGCTCCACGCTAGTGGTGCTGAAATCAAGATATAAGTAGGTATTCAAGACAACTTTACTGTCACCACGGGTGTGCAACAGCCTTGCAAAGGTCTCGAAATGATGGAAAACTTTTGAAAGTCCATAAAAGTAGAATTAGTCAAAGTGTAGCGTAACTAAATAGTGCTGATCCCAAGCCTAGGAAAATTAAATGTTATTCCCATACAAAACTATAAGAATTACAACTTTATTACAAAACACGTGCAAATTGTAATTTGGAAAAGCTATGAGCCTTACTGAAGTTAACAACAAGTTATGAGGTGCATGTATTTTTTTAACTACGACTCTGTTTGTTTACCCAAAATCTTTTTTTATTTTTCTTCACTTTGTCTAAGGAATGCTATAGGTATGTATTTTAATTATTATTGTATAACATAATTATCATTTTCTTTTTAGATAACCTTCTACATGGATGTGTGGCGATGCAAGACCGAGATTATAGCTGGCGGGGCAGAAAGATCGACATACAGTAGTCGGCCACACGCTAGGATACCCCTTTTTGTTTGATTGGCGCCCTTATGCCGCACGCGGTAAGAGCTGCTATGGGGTATCTGTGACTGTGGCCGACCGTACATACATGGTTATGATAATAAAGTATGTTTTGCCAAATGGTTTTTGGTTTTTATAAAATTCAGCCTATATTACTAACTTTAGGATTCCTTTGTATGTTTTTATACAATACTATACATTGTATAAATAAAGATGTAGGTAGATAACTATCTCTTTTTACAGGGTAATAGAATAGCACCCGGTGATAGGGATTTTTTGGTCTATGAAGTTCCATTGATTTTTTATTAATAAAATGTTACCGCTGTGGCAAGAGAAAAGTACTTTTAAAATAATATGGTTTTCACTGATTTTCACCGTGTTTTATTTATCAGCTTAAAAATATGCCAATGCACTTACGCACACAATCATGTTTTAATTTGAACTAGGCCTAAATAAAAAAAGAAAAACTGGATTTATTTTCACTTTTGAGGTTATAAAATAAAAAATGTTTTTCAGCAGGTAGTGATCTTGTTGATCAGTAGGCAGTAGGTAAACCCTGCAAAAAGAGTTAAGATCTTTTGTTACTAACACGTTATACATATTTGATAGGACTCGATGAAGGCAAATCTGTGGTAGGTAAAGTCCGTTCGCTATCCTATTATTGACACACGACGGCAATCTTGGTTCTTGGGATACCAACTATTTTCGAAGTATCTGTGATGGGCGCAGACATATTCATTTCAACACAATGCTGATGGACATTACCTAACTGGAATTTGCTAAAATGTTTTACAAAACCTTCGTCTTTTAATTTTTGCGTCATTCGAAGTTGCGTCTAGAGGCACCTCGCGGTCCTTCCACGGACGAAAAAACATTTTATCTTCACGCAGAGCGATCGACACTCAATACAAAATACTAAGTCACAAGCACAACCTTTCAATACGACGCTTCTTTGACGAGCGGCGAGCCAAATTCACTGGCGTGTTTGCGCCGCGTCGGCTTCCTTTAATTTCTTTTGTGATAAGCCGCCGCGCACCAAGGCGGCAAATATCAAAGTGACACTATGATAGCGAACGGACTTTAGCCGTCACGCGCGGCTTAGGTAAGGCAAATCCGTGGTAGGTAGCCGTCGCGTGCGGCGTATGACAAAAAGGGGTAGGTAGGTACTCTGCGATCTTGATGACTACCAAATTAGGTAAGTAATAGGTAGGTATGTACCTACACACGACAGCACGTCGACCCTTACATGCTAGCACTCTACTCGGTTACGTTACGGCGACTTTACAACAAAAGTTTACACTCTGACGTGCTGTCGTGTGTACCTAGTAAGTACACACGACAGCACGTCGACCTTTACATACTAGCACTCTACTCGGTTACGTTAAGAGCAACTTTACAACAGAGGTGTACAGTCTGACGTGCTGTCGTGTGTACACACGACAGCACGTCGACCCTTACATGCTAGCACTCTACTCGGTTACGTTACGGGCGACTTTACAACAAAAGTGTACAGTCTGACATGCTGTCGTGTGTACCTATCGCGCGTTGAACTAGCAAGCAACAGTTGGATACAAAGATCGAAAGAGAATCTTCAGACGCCGCAGCTGCCCACGACTCACGCTCTTCGTCTGTTATCCAAAATATCTATCTATTGCAAGATCTGCAAGCATTTATTATTATTCAATCAAGCAACAACCAACTAAAAAAAAAAAAACAGAAAACCAAACTAAGTTTTGACAGTTTGGAACGTGATTCACTTTGTTTGGATGAACGTCGATCCCCGGTACGGACGAACTGTCAAATTGACTAAGTAAACAATGTATTCAACGCCTGCGAGAAAAGAATAGCACATTTACAACATCAAAATCGTAAATACACTAAAATCGTGAAATATTCACATATCAAACCCTAGAATTAGGTAAGTGCTATCAAACACACCATTTTTCGTGTTGTAAATCATGACAGTTTGCAAAATATTTTCGTTGAAAAAAACAAATTCCCAGTACTAACTTCCTCAGTTTTTGAATGAAAATTTCTTCAAATCTATTACGAACATCAACACGAAACTTGCCTTAAAAGATAGCTCTTACCTAATTCTAGGGTTTGATATGGCAATATTTTCGATTTCTTTAGTGTATCTTGCATGCGAATGCAAATAAGAGATGCGTCATTGCTATACTTCTCCCGCAGGAGTTTCACTATCCACCCTGCCTTAAGACTGAGAATAGTTTTTGTGATACTGCTTTACTAGCGTCAATAAAGTTTCTTGTGTGATTTTGATTTTCACCCAATTAGTTTTCTATTCATACGTTCAATTAATGGATGCATCCATTCGATTAATATGGTGATGATGAGCTTCGCAATAGGTCTAGATCAAGTATAGCAGCTGGCCTTTTCGCAAAAAATCCACTGACTGTAATTTCCCGTTATCAACTGTCAAAAGATGATTGTTGCTCTCAATAAGAACTAGGTATTTCCAGCTAAAACATTTTTTCAAAGTGACCATGCAACAGGATCAGATTTTTTTGCGAATAGGCGCCTTCAGAATTTCTTCCCCTTTAGATTTGCTCTCATTTAACAGGACGTGCCGGGGCGTAGGTAATTAAAGACTCTAACAAAAACAGAAGCCGAAAAATGAGAAATTTAATTAAGGTTCGCCATAATTTACTCGACTTCTTTAAGGTCGAGGCCACACCAGGGCGGAACTTGAAGCGTGGCGGGAACATCCAAATAACTGCGACCAACCAACCGAATGTTCTGGGGAACTTAACTGTACGCGCTCGGTGAAGCCCCGCCCTAATTGGCAGTCAAAATTCTCGGCACAATTTTCCTGTGCCAGGATATGAAAGCACCTAACTGGTGCTATTAGGTACACATTACGTAACTAGGTACGTACGTAACATTATGTGGAATGGCCTTTTTAATTGCACGTTTCAAACAATGTGAACTAGTTTTCTTGTATAGAATAAATTAACGATACCCGGACCTTCTTTCTACGCTTCCATTATTATGTGAAAGAAGCTAGGAATGTTTAATGTTCATAATAAGGAGTACCGAAAACAAACAAACAGAACCTAACGGCAAAAGGACCAACGTCTTTCCTCATTTGAGGAAATATTACTCACCTCAATCTGAGGAAAGAATCTCACCTGAGTGATGCCTTTGCAATTGATTTTCAGTTTTTCCGCCCCTTACGAGTGCATGAACTATCTACCTTTAATTTGTATACCTTTGCCTTAACATTAGCAACAATATTAAGTGTCATAAAATAAACAACAATGATCTAGCGTCCATAAATTATAAATAACCAAGCAGTATTATGCGTACATAGTAACAACGCCGTACGATCAGTGCGTGGGGATGTACATACGTAGATTATCCTAGGGCCTCTACTCACTCTCTACATGAGAGAAAGATTGTACGAGCTACAAGAGATCAAAGTTTTTTTGCTAACAAAGACTTGTGTCGGCCGGCCCCAGACTCCACCGAGGAGTAACCGGACCAAAAAAGAAGAAGAACAAAGACCAGTTTAAAATATTGTACTATCATCACTCATTCTCAATTTCGTGACTGCAAAATTATTACCTTGTCAATGAAAAAAGTGTACCAAGATAATGACAACCGTATTGACATGGATCACCATGATTGTTAGGAACATTTTGTAGATGTTAGTTTCAACCCTAACTTTCAATAGTCACTAGCACTAATATTAATCGTTCCGCTTAGGGTAGGGGTATGTACACACAAGAACAGTAAATTCATTAGTCCAGGCCTACAGAAAAAAATATTGGCGTTTCAGAGCGAACATAAAGACGAAAACTTACAATACATAGCAATAGAAACCAGCCTTCAAATCAATCATAAGCACATTACTAAAAAAAAATGTTGCGTTAAAATATAAGAAAATAATTAACTACTAATAATAAATTATTGTTTACTAGGATATCATTTTGAAGGGGCTTTCCTTGGAGGTCAAAGTGGTGGCGAGACTGAAAAGCTTAGGAACCACTGCCTTAGAGCCGCGCCGTGGGAAATTACCTTCCAAATGACTTTTTTTCACCGGGTAAATATAATGTAATCGTATCGTTATTAAAACGGGCGCTACGAATTAGAAGGAATACAAAAAGCTACGTTTATTTAGGTAAGATAGATAAATAATTGATTATACACCATAAATAAAAAGTTACAATAGGTAAAGGTCGACACCAATAAGCATTATATCCAAGCGTTTCATTGACAAATGTACCAATGCATTTGTCAATGAAACGCTTGGTGCTAAAACTGAATTACTGTAGGTAACTATAACATCATTTTACAGGAGCAGTCTGTGGGTGAATTATACGAAAAAACAGTATGACGCCCTGCGCGTTCAATACAATAATGCGTTCAGGGTGCTGATGGGGCTGCCCCGGTACTGTAGTGCATCGGGGATGTTCGCCGAGGCACTGGTTGATGGTTTTTACACCACTATGCGCAAACGGTGTTCATCCCTGGTGCGGAGGGTGCGGGCCAGCCCCAACAGTATCCTGCGCATGTTTGCAGGCCGATTTGATTTTGAGTACATTAACCATTGCTCTATGGTTCATGTACTCAAAAACAAAGATATGTAAATAATATGTGTAAATCAATGTTACTAACAGTAGTTTAAACTTAGGTTAAATTATTTATTACTAACATCTTGTACTGTGTTTTATGATCCTCATAGTTGATCGAAATAAATTGAATTATTATTATTATTATAACATTTCGCAGCCCAGCATTCTGACTGCGTCATAAAATCGTATAAAAACATGAATTGAACGAATTATCGCCTGTTTTTTGTGAAATCCCTGGTGTAACATTTTGAAATTGTTTCGTAATAGTTACGACATAACTTTTCATTTTCTGAACGCAAACATCTGTACTGTTGCTGTTTGAAACTCGTGATTTCAAGTGCTGGTGGTTAAAAGAAAGCTCCGGTTCATAATTTGTATTCCGCGTTGGAGAAACTGTCTTACGTTGTCATATTATACGACTCTGTAGATTTTAGGGAGGGGAAGGTATTATTTTCGCTGTATCAATTTTAACTCCGCGCTCCTAGGTCCAACCAAGCAGTAACATTTGACAGCACTGGCAATAGCAAATATTTTACGAAAGTTCACACATTACAGTCACTAAACGTATCCAAGCTATGACTGTACAAACAAAAGCGGACGCCCCCCAGTCTGATAGCAGCCGTACAGTGAAATTTACTTCTCCTGCGAGAGTCGAACCCAGGACCTCCTTGTCATAAGGTAAACGAACTCTGTAGGAAAAACAAAGTGGAAAATCCCTCGCCGTTAAAAGGCACGACGCCGGATACAAAGGACAAAAGTGCATATTGCTCCTCTGATTTACACGTGCTGACTGAATAAGTCACATTCATAGCAGTCAGCTACATACAAAGTCATACAAAGGCGTAAAAAGCAATTAAAATTCCCATTTCAATTGTATGCACATAATACGTGAAATGGTTGGTGACAGTACCTACTGCAGAGAAGCGGCAGATTGGCTCTACATATTATGCATACATTTTTCATGCGGCATATACTCGCTCAGTTAAACCGTGAGTTTTCGTTGCGATTTTGCATTCATGACAAAGTGCCTTTATGGAACTCATCTAAATTCAGATTGGAGTTTAAGCTTAGATTACTTCTCTTGCATTCTAAATGATTCGGGATCGACAAGTCCTGATAAAAGCAATTTTTCTCGAGATTTTCCAAAAGCTAAATAGGTAGAGATAATGTAAAGCCGAGTAAAGTTCGGACCACAGATTTTTAAAGCACCGGTCGTAAATGCGGGGGGAAAAGTAGTTTGGAGAGGCTCCAAGTATTTGCATAGGCTGCGAATGGAGTCCAACACAAATCAATTATCCGCAAGCGAGTGTTGAGACAGCAAATAGGAAAAAGTCGGCCGCTTCGTTTAATATCAGTGTGAACAATTTGAATTCCTAGGTTTGCGATTTTGCCTGCGATGCATATTTTGCACGGTTTTACTCGTACCATTGCAATTAATCTATTAAATAATGTATCTTTCTTTTGTAATATTGATTTATTTTGTTTACTATTTCACGTATTTTTGGCAATAAAGCTTTTTTTCACTTTCAAATACGGAGAAACACACCTAAATACTTTTGCAAAATGGCACGTTGAGCAAAAAGGATCATACAAGGCCCGATAGCGCGCGATAAAGTGCTCTATTCCACTCTGTTGTTGTCCTAGAGGGGGATGGGTAGCGGTAAAAAAATATCTTGCCAACAAAACAAAAAAGTCTAGGTAAGAAGAAACACCAAAAAAGATTAATAAAAGCTACAAACAAATTAGAGATTGATCAAAGCGAATTTCAATTAAAAAGGTGCCCAGGGGCTTAATTTTTTCAGTGTTCTGAAAAATCTGAAGCTCTTACCTAGACTTTGCACAAGGCTCTCTCAATATTGAACAATAATAACCCCAATTCACCGTGAAGCCCGGAGGCTGTATTTACCTATCTAGCCAACATTTGTTTCAAGAACATTGTATTTGTTACAGAAACTTGTTAGCCAAAATACACAATAATTACACCCCGAAATAGGTAATTGGATTCCTAAATATGTATAGAGCCCATTTTTTCGAAGACTGATGTTCTTGTTAATATAGAACAAGTAAGGAAAAGTAGACTTTTCCTCAAGATAAAGCGGATTTTATTTGCGACACTTGTATCATTCATTTATCACAGGTATTGCCGTCTTGAAGACTTGGTCTTGATAACAAAATCAACCAAATGTTGATTTTACAACTTAAGTACGCACTTTAGTAAGCACTGCATTTTTGAAAAAACACAAGTGCACAAAATGTTCATTGTTTAAGTAAAAGTTAAAGTAACTAAAATATTATTAAAATACACCCAGTGTGCTTATTCTGTAAAATAAGCCGCACAGTTACTAGTCCTCAAAACTGGTTTAATTGCGGGAAAATATAAATAAAATAAAAAACGAATAAAAATTTGTTTATTTCGATAAGTGCAGATTTTTTTACAGAATAAGCACACATATTATATTTCCAACAATGTAAACATGACAGCACGTCGACCCTTACACGCTAGTTACGGGCGACTTGGTTACGTTACGGGCGACTTTACAACCAAAGTGTACACTCTGACGTGCTGTCGTGTGTATAATAAAGGAAACAATAGAGTGTTCTATTTATTTCGGACTATCTTTTGCCCGCGACTTCGTTCGCGTGGACTACAGAAAAAGGATATATGCTTTACTTAGCTCAGTGTAAAAGCGTGATAATATAGCCTATGTGTTATTCTGATGTCTAAGCTATCTCTATTCCAAATTTCATCCGAATCCGTTCAGCCGTTTCAGCGTGAAAGAGTAACAAACATCCATCCAACCATCCACACTTACAAACTTTCGCAAATATAATATTAGTAGGATAGTAGGAAGTAGGATAGTGTACCCAGTTGAACACCTTTTTCGCTAGATTAGCGGAGTGTCATCTCCACGTATCATTTCTTTCTCCTTTGCCTCAACGAGAGCGGACCTCTTTGAGAGACTGGGATGGCTTTTGTGATGAAAAACCACGCCATTTCGATGTGCTCTTTTCTAAAGAGCTCTTGGGCTATCTAAAATATACTTTACTTACGACGGAGTCTTTCTTTTAGTCGTAGTCCTCAGGTTCTCAAACAGTCTAAGTACCTCGCTGTGGTTGTGTGGTATAGACCACAGATTGGTGGACTTGTATTGTTTGTTTGTTTATGTACTTGTTTATTTATTTTATTTTGTTCATGCTATGTTAGAAAGTTCAAGTATGAAAATGTTAACACAACCGACCCAATATTATGTACAAAATTTTAAGACTTAGTTTTTAGTGAAATGCTCCAAACTGAGTTTTTATAGTTTTAAATGTTAGGTTTTTCGTTTTATTTTGTTTAGGTTACGTTAAGTATTTTTTAGATCCTGGCAGAATACCAGCGCTACGGGGCCTACGGGTAACCGTAGCATTCATGCTGAACCTCGCGAATTATTTACGGTCATTGCACACAGTGCACCTTATTTAGTTTTTAATTAATTCTAAGAAAATGCACCTACTTAATGTTACTTCCTACTTTGTGTATACTGTGTGTTGTGGCTAGTGAATAAACGTTTTTCTTTCTTCTTATTTCTTTCTTTCTTTCGTTTTATATTGCCTTTTTATCAGTCAATTGAAGCTGATACTCTCTGAAATGTTCCTCAATAAAACAATCGTATTGTACCGTTTAGTTAGACAGATGATTGTTTAGGAGTGTTGTGACAACACGGCTGGAAGCAATTAGACGTATTGACAATTTAAGCTGAGTCAAGAGGAAATGGGGACGAATTTACAATTGAGGATAATGGTTTTTTGAGTGCTCTACATTTTGACCTAAATACATTTATTTTGTTTAAACGTATGCGTCCACGCCTAAGACAAAATAAAACAAAAAAAAAAAAAGTTGAATTTATCCTTGTGATAGGTAAGATTCAACAGTCAATAAGTTTAGCTTATACAACCACCCGATTTACCGCCCTGTAGTACCTAATGTACAAAAGCGTAATCTAGAAAATGGAGCTATAAGCAGGAGAAAAAGGCGGGACTACTGAAAAGGTGTACAATATAGTCTCGGGTCTTAGACGGCGCCACCACCATTAGACCCTCGTTAGACGATCCAGCAGATGCTGCAATAACTTGTAATTGTAACTTTATCGTTGAAGCATGGTCGTTCCCGCTCCAGATGGGTTGTTTTTGTTCAAGCCTGTGAAATTACCATGAAACGCGTCGGATTCATTAATAATGTTGCCGAAAATTTACCGATTTTGTTTAAATACATATGAGAAAAAGGCCTATACCCAACAGTGGGCAGAGGTGGGCTGATCATGATGCTGATGATGATGGATGACATAGGAGAGATCCCTCTACTTTTTGTATAACATCGTAGATAGTAATAATAACGTGAAGGAAAACATCGTGAGGAAACCTGAGCAACTCTCTCTCTCTCTTTGGTGTGCCAAGCTAGTGGCACGTGTATATACGTACTTATAGGCTACATCTTAATTTGTTCGAACGGCGCGCTTTTGTCTGCTCGAAAAATCATTAAAATATATTTTTAAAAAAACTGTTATCCTTCTTATACGTAGCTTTTGCGACCAAATAGGTCAGGGATCTTCTAACAGGGTAGAGGATCATGACATGTCTCTCGTGACCCCTATTCCCCGGTTACGACTTACGACCGCCTCTGGTTAGAAGTACCTACAAATAATTTCGAACGAATTCAAGCTGAAAACGCAGCGACCCAGAGTCCTGAGTCAGACCGGAGAAAGAGCGACTTTTAACAAAAGGAGGTTCCCTATTTAAAAAGTATTATTTATGTTTATGTTTGCATAACACGGGCAAGGGCATTATTATTGAGTGAATGTTTAGATTGTTTGACTTCTTCTGTTTGTTTGGTAACGGACGTCGAACCTCGTGCGTCTCTTTATTAAAAATAAAAATACATTTCCTTCCTTTAACTTTTGTGCTGACGTCTATTCGCCTTTTTTTGTGTGACTTCAATTAGTTTTAGCTATTTTGCACCCATGTTGCCATATTATTAAGCTTACATAACTATCCTTTGTAATGGTACATCTCTATCTGTCTGTCCAACTGTCCTTTGAAATGGTAGTGAAGCTGAAGAAAAATAAGTTGCTAGATACTTAGTAGTAGATAACACCTAATATTAATTTAATTTATATTGTGACTTACTTTTGACATTCAGTGTATAATGTATTTATTGAATACAGAATACATTTTTTTCAGTTTGAGTTTGGTACGAAATCCTATCGATGCGCAGTCAATGTAGGTATTTTATTTTACGTAACAAAAGGTTGTAGTAACCAAACATGGGCTGAAGCGGTCCTGAATAACTCGGGATGGGATGGGATGTGTGGGACTAATAAAAAGTAAACTTTTGGGTACGATGGACGCCTCTCGATAATGTAGAGCCTTTCAATAATCATGTCGGTATAACCCGTGTCATTAAAGAAAACATTTAGGATGGACTTCAAAACACTCGCCCTCTCGCTCTATTTAATACAGTCAAAGCGAGACAACGCTAGGTTTTTAACTCCGTCCTAAATGTTTTCTTTAATGGCACGGGTTATACTGTTGTATTCGATTACAAACGGATTTTTCATTACTGTCGATTCAACATTGGTAATACAGAATGTCCAGTGGCAAATTTCAAACTTTAAAAAATCACTGAAAATCCATTTATCGGTTTCATGCTTCGATCAAGGATAAAACTAGATACAACATAGAACTCTGAAATGTGTCTGGAAAAATAGATGCCCAAATTGTCTTTGGGAGCTTATTTGCTCGTAGTCCATGCAATTAAAGTAAAACTGTAAACTAATGCAATAAAGTTGACATTCGAAAATTTGACGTATGGTCGAAAGGATGTTTCGTATTGTTCTATTGCTGATATCTTTTGTTTCTGTGGGTGGGGACAAGTTTTTATTGTGATTTTATACGTAATGCGGATTCTATGGGATTTAGTTCGGTGGTTTCATGGTTATACGAAATCTGCATCGCTTCCGCTTCAAATGACACCTCTCCCGACCCGCTCACTTATCGCGTTCAGAAACGAAATTCTTTCAAAGTTTAAAATCTGCCACTGTATTAGATTCAACTGCCACTGCGTAAAAGTTTTTTTTTTATTATCGGTGTTATAAAATTATATTATTGAAGTTTTGAACAGTGATATTTATGTGTAAAGCTTTGAAATAACAGAAACAACAATACATTAAAAAAATATAAATTAGTAGCTTACTTCTTAATCCTTTTGGCCAACTTTGGCAAAGGAAAAAAAAAAATCTCTTCGTAGTGTGCTAGTTTCAGTGACCGCGAATAATTATGCACTCTCAGACTTCAAAGCTCAGGAAGTACAGTAGCGTAGTGCTTTAGACGAGGCAAAAACACGCGTTGCAGAAACGTCTTCGTTACCTACGACGAGTACTAATAGTCAAGTTATAGTCCATTCGCTTTAGTGACGCTTTGCCAAGGAGGCGGGGCGGTGGGCGCCCCCCATATTAAACGCGACCTTATCTAAGCGGATGGACTATACCTAAATTACAGACGTGCTCTCAGCACTTCTCACAGAACTGTCAAACAGAGAAAAATAATAATATTTTATGATGGATAGTCTAGTTCTAGTGGATTTTTAAATAATACTTTTACTTTATTTTTCATAGCGACGTAATGAAAATATACATTACATTACAAAATGTATCTTAGCGTATTATTTAATATACCTAAATAGTTGTTACAGATATTAAGAAATTGTAGACTGTGATAGCGTCGCAAGGTGACAACAAACAATGGCACCTTGATGAAAATTAATAGTTGGCAGACAGTCCAACAAAAA
Organism: Zelleria hepariella; assembly: GCA_949319315.1. Lineage (NCBI taxonomy): Eukaryota > Metazoa > Arthropoda > Insecta > Lepidoptera > Yponomeutidae > Zelleria > Zelleria hepariella. The sequence continues at coordinate 19,848,051 of OX439384.1, forward strand.
GTGGCCAGTTAACGAGCTGACTGGAGCGAGTTGATTAAATAAAGAGTACCCTAAATAAATGGTACTTCAATGGTACCTACATAACGTTTCTCTGAAATACTTTTATTATTATCAACCCGAATAAAGTTAAAGAGTAAAGTTGGTAGGAATATAAATTAAGTTAGAAACATAACATTGGAATAACAGAGCTAAAGTTATGAATATTAATATCATAATAATGAACTGGCAGGACTGTGAAAAATATACACGTTTCATTTTTATCCAGCGAGGGATGAAAATGATATTTTTTCACGGTAATCAGCTTTGCAAACATTCGGCTGTCCGAAAACAACGCGCCGAGGCGAAGCGACAATATTGGCCTTTAGTGAAAAACTAAACTTGTTTTTAGAGTTTCGTCGATTTGTGATATTATTGTTCATCTGTAATTATCATCAGCTTTTCTCTTTATAACACAGGTTTATAAACGTTACACCCACGTAAAGAATTTTTCATTGCGTCGGAAGTTAGTCGATTGCGGGCGCCGCCGCTCCTCTAAAATAAAAGCCGGCATCACTCAAAACGGAGGTTTATTGCCGCAGCGATTACGATAAGTGTCTATTAAATTATTTCGGCTGGCAACACTGAGGGGCCTACTCGTGAAGGTTCTTTACGTGGCTCAATAAGACGCTTTTTAGGCCTCTGTTACACTGTTCGTTTAAATATAACATTTTAGAGTACGGGCTCTCTGGAAAACGTTGTGGAAAATCTACATTGTGTTTATTGAGGGTTGTTATGTAGAAGGACTGTCTGTGTTTGCTCGCTACGCAGCCTTCCAAATTGCCCATTATTTGTAGCGAACAGTAAATTGACATGATAAAATGTATTCCCAAATATGCGAACGAGCGATGACTAGATTTTTTTTCAATCCCTAAAAAAGTATGTAGAAGTATCGAAATTTATCAATATCATAAAAATAAAACAAAATTACAGCAATGATACAGAGCACTCGGAGTAAGTAAATAATTAGCAATGCGAAGGTCACGAAATTGTTCAAATGCGACTTCGTAATTTTCATCACTGGCCTGCTTTGAAACAGATAAAACTTCTAGGAAAGCATTTATCGGCTATCTTTCACTTATCATAATATCAGCAGAACTGAACAAATAAAACTCAAGTGCACACGACGGCACGTCGATCCTTACACGCTAGCACTCTACTCGGTTACGTTACGGGGCGACTTTACAACAAAATTGTACACTGTGACGTGCCGTCGTGTGTACATCCAATTGTTAATATTACATGGAAACTGTCACGTCGAGCATTGTGAAATTATTTTACCTATTACCTACCGCCCCGGGTATTTTGGTTATAAGGGTATACTCCGCGTGTGTGTGTTCGTGTGTGCTTTGAAACAGATAAAACTTCTAGGAAAGCATTTATCGGCTATCTTTCACTTATCATAATATCAGCAGAACTGAACAAATAAAACTCAAGTGCACACGACGGCACGTCGATCCTTACACGCTAGCACTCTACTCGGTTACGTTACGGGGCGACTTTACAACAAAATTGTACACTGTGACGTGCCGTCGTGTGTACATCCAATTGTTAATATTACATGGAAACTGTCACGTCGAGCATTGTGAAATTATTTTACCTATTACCTACCGCCCCGGGTATTTTGGTTATAAGGGTATACTCCGCGTGTGTGTGTTCGTGTGTGAATAAATCCATCTCAGAGGGAACAAATTCTTTAAAAGTATAAAGAAAAGGTTTACGATAATTCTGTTGATAAAGAATGTTACGAAAACCTTGTATTTCCTGTGGAAATATACATACAGACTAAGCAGAGAGGATGGTACTATGGGCAAGACCCGTCACCCATTTATAAATCATCTAACATAGATGCAGAGGAAGTATTATATTGGGTACCGGAACTCACAAGGTCACGACCGATGGATGTCTATCACTACAAATGTCTGTTGTTTTTATTGGTGATAACGTTCCGTGTATAGTAGTTCTCGCCAAACATCTAGTCTAGTCTGCTCTGAAGTTTAGTTGCCGCGCTACGCATTGCGCAGATTTTCAATGAATGGCGGCTACTCGCGGCTAGACATGCGCGAAACACAGTGCACTTCGAAGTCATGATATATTTCATGACATTTCATACCGCATATCATGGCACCAAACATGACACATGACATCATGGTATTTCTTCATTGCAGACATGAAACATGACATTATGGTATTTCTTCATTGCAGACATGAAACATGACATCATGGTATTTCTTCATTGCAGACATGAAACATGACATTATGGTATTTCTTCATTGCAGACATGAAACATGACATCATGGTATTTCTTCATTGCAGACATGAAACATGACATCATGGTATTTCAGCACAATTTCATTGCAGTACGTACAGTGTGCTGAAATGCCATGTGTCATGTTTCATGTCATCTAGTGTAATGAAATGCTATGTGCCATGCTTTATTCTCTCGTGTAATGTGTAATATTTCATGACACCGTTGTGTAATATGTCTTTTGTAATATTATAAGCATTACCTACACATGTCTACTCGCGGCGCGTACACTTCCGAGCGGACGAGATGTTTGGCGAGAGAGAACTATACGCAATTTCGCTGAATCTGGCTGCGGCTATCACCGATTACTCATTTATAGTACGGCTTTTTACTAGGCGAGGGTAAAGAGAACCTTCGCGCCTGATATTGCTGACGTCACAACGGCTTGACCTGGATGGAGGGCCCTTAATGGCCTGTTATATTACTCAGCCACACCTCTGATTGCCCATTTCAGACCGCCTCCGTAGCAAAATTTATTTCTTGGATAAAATTCCGAGTTAAACCTAGCGACGTCCACGGAGCAGGTAACACAATGTGGTATTGGATAACAGCAAAACTTTTTGTAAAATAAAGTATCGATCACGGTAGACGCAGTTCATGGAACTCGTCATAACTCGTGTCACCTACAGTCGGCTGTAAAAAACTAAGGCCTTTTAATTTACGTAATGAGATGATTTCTACAGTAAGTAAGTAAGTAAGTAAGTAAGATATTCAGCGTTCAGTGGCACCTTTACAGGTAGAGTAGTATGTTAGTTGACTCTACTGCTTACTTACACTTACTCGTGTACCCCAGACTAACAGAACCCTATAACCGTCTTGTTCATATCTAACAGTTGACGAGCTTCGTTCTTGGTGGGCTCTTGCTTTGATCCGAGGTTTTACATATTTTATTCCTATAAGTAGTAGGTTTAAATTTGTGCTTATAATCTTCATTATACATTCACGATACATTATATTATTTCGTATTTCCCTCCGCCGGGACGAACCTACGAATTCCATTTAACCACTGGCGTACGAGACAAGTCCGAGTTTCCCGGAAAACTCGGAAGCCAGGTGTTTACGGGCATTTAATTCCATGTACTTTTAAGTTTTAATTGCTTGCGGAAAGTGATTTATTCATCATCCCGTCTGTCGCATCGTCGCCCGGACTGTAATTTAAAAGTAATTAAGGCTATTCATTTTTTAACTCTGTTAAACAGCGACCTGGGAAATTGTTTATAAGTATTGAACATTATCACGGCAGTGTGTCAGCCAAGTTCAGAAGAGAAAAGGGTGACGCACTGGCGGCCGAGTGGGGCTTGTGCAATGTGAATGTGCACTTCTTGGAGATACTTTTAAAAACTGAGGACCACTTCGAGGTGACTAAGTTTGTGTAGTCATCAAGTTAGGTCAGGTAAATACCATGCTAAAGGAAGATCTGATTTCTGGGAATCTTCTATAACTCAGGGGTGATCTGTTGGCAACCATTTTTGAACTTAAAGTTTGCACTAGTACAAAGTTGTCACACTTATACGCGATAAAACCGACATAATTATATGTAAATTTTATTTATTAATACTAGCTTTTGCCCGCGACTTCGCCGCGCAGACTTATTTTTTTTCCACGTGAGTTTTTCCGTTGTATTAATGGTTATTCTGCTATTCGGGGCGGAGAGAAATCCAACAAGTCAAAAATCATAAAAATCTGTCCACCCGTTCTCGAGTTATAAATGGTGTAACTAACACGACTTTGTTTTATATATTAAGAAGATATGTGGAGATTGTAATATAATCTGTGGCCTAAATGTACCGCCGATATTTGCCCAAGTTTTCGCTTCGATTCGCTCCAATGGGGTACGCTTTATCAGTCTCGGTTCGGAATCGGCGTGCTATTATAACGTTCAACCTCCGGACTCGGCATAGCGACGGCTTTGTACTAAGACTAATGGCTTTTTCAGAGATAGCTTTGGATACTGAAAGGCGATGAATTGATACGATAGGACACGTTTTTTGGGGCCATTTGTGTGTGATGGACTTTTACGCGTGCCTTTCAGGACTTTGGCAACTGTAACATGAATTTTATATCTACTGGACTCAATGGCATGTTACTGGGCGCCAGGATTGGAAAGGCGCTTGGCCATCGCCGAGTTCCCACGCTTGTACAAGGAATTCTTAAGCGAGTAAAGTGCCAGTGTAAAAAGGTCGTACCTGTACCTAATATCAGGATAATATGATCTCCAAAGAACGGGTAAACGTGCCAGAATCTAGCATCAATTTGTGGTATTTTACAGCTACACCTCATGGCCTTATACGTAATCTAATTAAAGATAATCGATTGCTCGGCAACGGTTCAGCAACGGTGCATTACACAGCTTTTTGCCAGCATACAGTTCCTACATACAAGTTATAGACATTCTGCGAACAAGGCTCTATGGGCAGGCAACGGATTTTAATTAACTTTATATTATTATGACTTCAACAATAAAGCTTTATCGTTAGGCACACTATAATACATATAGTGCTGGCGCAGCCAATAAAAAAAAAACATATTTTTGGATGCGATTTTTGCTAAAAATAAGCCGTCGCTTGAGAATCCAACTATTTTTAGGACCTAATAGAACCTACGAATAAATCGCGCGGATACAAGTCAAAAGTGGCCGCAAAAAACGCATTTACGAGGAATGTTTTGATAGGAATGATATGTTTTTTTTTTCATTGGCGGCGCTAAAATTTAACTGAAAGTTCCACGGGCTACCTATTACGGTTCCAAAGATACAGCCTTTTAAAGTTAGGACAGACAGACAGCGGAGGCAGAGTAATAGGATCCCGTTTGGCATCCTTCGGGTACTAAACCCTAAAAGTATAGAATCGAATTCTAGCTAACAATATTGCACTATAATTCACTAGAAATCTAGAAGACTCGGTGAAAAAACCCAATTCTTTTTAGGTCGTAAAACAAACAGGCCCAACCCCTATATCACGTGTTCTAATATAACAGTGACGGATACCCATATCAGACCCTTGTCGACATCCCGGAGATGTAACATAACCCTTCAATGGTCATACTTTATTGTCCCATATCTTTTTTATGTCCCCATTTTATTCAGTCTTAGACAGATGAGGTACCAATCGTAAATTGTGTCGCTAGTTTGTCTCACACCACACTCCTGTCTAAATTAAGTCAATTGGTGTACTACACAAGGTGTTACAAAATATCCCAACTCTTTTTACAGGGTTTTAGCACCCGGATCCCTAGATCACCACCTAAATATATTTTTTTGCTCTATTACGTTCCGTTGACTTTTATTTTAATTAAATGTGAACGCTGTGGCAGGGATTTTTTAAAATATTGTTTTCATTGACTTTCGTAATGTTTTAACAACTCAAAGTACTATAGACAAACACCTCAGTACAAATCTATCCGTTTAGTAGCCCAGCGTGCACGTTTAGATTGCGCGGCCGTTCTGTATTTGCGGCCTTTTCGTTTGTCCAAACAGTCTTGAAACTTTGCGCTCGCCCTACCTTTTGTTTGAACCTCGCGTCCGGGTTACAAGGAGGGCTTCCCGTCCGAAGTAGGTAGTCCCAACGTGTCAAGCGGCATTCCCAAAGTGGCAACCTTGTGGCACATTAGGGAAGGTTCGAAACTTTTTATTTTGCAATTACCTGCCTGTGTCGGAGGTATTTGAAAAATATGCAAGTTTCATCCCTTATTTTACCTGTTCCTCATTGTCCGTATCGAGAGCAGTAAATATTACAACATGCATTGGGGGTCGAGTCTACCAAAATCCATCAAAAAGTCACTACGGGAGAAAAAAACTAAGAGGAAGTAGACAATCATAGTGTTGACACCAAATTGTCGTGATGGCTAAAAAACATCATCACCGCAAACTCTGTACATTGGATTCTCGTAGATATATAAAACTGAGGCTTTTTGAAAGTAATGAGATGATTCTACAGCGCCCAGTGGCACCTCCATTACTCACACTGGATCGGTGAACTCGGACGCTGCTGTGCCTTGGAGTTTTTTAGATGGGAGTAGGCTTGCCTACTTTGCCCAGCACCTATGAATCCTCTTCCTCTGAGCTCTCATAGACAAATAAGGGGACATAAAAATCGTTAGAAAGACGACTTAACGCATACTTAATTTCACTTGTGTCATAGGTAGTGGGCGAGCGACTCAAATGATGCGGATGTGATAACAGGAAAGTTGGTCCTCCGATGTTTGCCCGCACAATCTATTTGCTCAGACGATCGCTTGTGCACATACATAGGCAGGATATTGCAGAGCAATATCGTTACTGCGCCGTTCGCCGTTTGAACATAACTCGACAGGACAGAATGAAAAAAAAAAAGTAAATGAAAAAGTATTTATTGACACCCATTAAACAAGTACAATTAGTATGGCTATGAATAACTAGGCAGTATATCTAAATGTTTTAAGCTGTTGATCTAATGAATAGACCCATGTATAATATTATCCTTTTGATACATTAAATCGCTTATTCTTCGTTAACAATCATTTGGCGGTTGGTTTACGCACCTACAAAAATAGTCTTCGCCCGTTACTAAGTCTCAGCAGGGTAAAGGAAAAGGTTGTCCTTTATCTACCCTAATCCGACGGCTTGTTTTGACCTACTTTTGATGTGTCACTCAAAGCTCGGATGACGTCAACCTCCCGATTGTATTGTGTTATCATTTATCAATCAACAAGCCGCTTGCAGATCCCAAAACCAAACTTACAGGCTAAGGAAACATCAACCGTAACTGTTGCACCGACAAAAATGTTCGCTTGGAAACATTTCTGATCGGCATCACCAGCCAAGGGCATCGAATACAAGGGCAAGGAATACTAAAGGGATCGCAAGCAGGGGCGAGCGAAAAGTTTGCAAGCCCCAAATTATGCGCCGAACAAAAGCTGTTAGGTAATAATAAATAACGTAGGACGGAAGGCTTTCACGGGCACGAGCTGCTCAACGGCCTTGACGTCACGCGTGTCGAGGTCAACGCACTTTCTTTCCAAGCTCCAACACACAAATCACAATGGCGCGATGTAATGTAATAGATATGAATGCGACCTCAAACAGCACAAACTTGCGAGTTGCGACCTCGCCGTGATTATAAATTATTTGACAACTTCGCTGAACAAAACAGCCGCCCGGATTTATTTGCGTCCAAAACTATGACAAAGGGGTCCGGAGTTGAGAGGTTACATGAAACATTTCGAGTTCAAGACCCGCACTAAAAGCAGCCGTAATCTTTCATTCAGACGGCCCTTAAAAGTGCTGCGTAACATAAAGCTCTTCGCAAAGTTTGGGACCCGCGGTCCTCGAGTGACCTATCGTTTGTTGCACATCACCCCTCACTTGTTAACCTTGATCGGAGGTCCAACTCCGAGCCCGACATTGTGCTCAGCCTAGCGTAAGACCTCCCGGGTGACGTGGGACGTCCTCTCGCAACCGCAACACGACCGATCTACTGTCACCTACAGCTCTGGGCCCTGTTGCACGTACGCGACAAGTCGACTTATTTGTCGAAAATTGACTTATTTGTCGGATTGTCAAGCAAATGGTGTTGCACAAACATTACAAATAAGTCAGACTGCGACAGGTAAATTATTGACAAATTGTCAGGACTTGACAAGCGTTGCACAAAGCTCGACAATTGTAAAAAACCATGGTAGGATTTACCGACAATTGTATTTGAAAAATTTGTCATAGAAAATGACAAATTTGTCAGCTCTCGACATAAGCATAGTCACCTGTCGGAATTGTCTGACAATTTGACAAATATGTCGAGTCGTCTTGACAATTTATGGTTGCACAAAGCAAATCCAACAAGTTTTTCACGACAATTTTTCACGTTTTGCCTGTCGAGTAAAATCTTTTGTGCAACCGAAATATGTCAAATTGTCGCAACAATTCGACAAATTTGTCCATTTTCCACCATGACAAATTTGTCGCTCGAAATCGTTGTGCAACAGAAACTTGTCAAATTGTCGGATTGTCACCTGTCGCCTGTCACGTGTCGTTGTCACGTTCGTGCAACAGGGGCCTGGCACACAGGTAATCGCGACACGATCCGATGCACGCAAAGGACGCATACCAGAGATCGCTTCGAGGCGGATTAAACGCTAAGCCCTTTATCTACAAAGCGCCCAAAAGTTACAAAAGAGTCTCAAGAGATTCGGCTAAGTTTAAGTGTTAATTATAAAGGTCACGGAGTACAAGTAAAGCTAAGTTTAAGCCCCCTGGAAGATTAAGGCGAGTTCGGAGTGGGACGATGTGTTGGTTGATACGATTACGATTGCGTCGATGAAGGGGATTGGAGTTTGGACTGTGGCCGGAGTAATTACAGCAGAAGTGTGAGGACAAACATTCCATGTGTAATGTCTTAATGACGAACCCAAGAAGCGAGGCTGGACTGTACGCATCGAGAATGTGAGTTACAACGTATGTTTTATGTCCCCTATTCCAGCACATTGTAGCGACGACATTTTATAGTGCCTGCCCGCAAACTGATACGAGTTTATGAAGCAATAGAGGGTGTGTAATGGTTAGGAGCGATTGTTTCACAATCCCGACAAACGCCTTGCTGGATTACGACCATGCTGAAACCACCACAAATCTTGACACTTTTTAGGAGCTAAGTATTTAATCGTATCAGGTGGGGTCACCCCTGGTGTCAGAGTTCTTTAGGCCGCCCAAGTCTTAACAAGAAATCATATTATTTACAGGCGAACAGAAAATCTTATTCAAATCGGTAAATTTTTGGAGGAGGAAACAGGACAGGAAGTGCCTCGAATTCATCATTTTAATACATAATATCCGCGAAGCGAACCAATCTTCACCCTTAAGTTTTTGTCAGGGAACAAAGGTTGGTGAATAAATTGTTCAGATACAAAATGCGCAACACTGAAGACTTGCCCTCGCCTTACATATTTAATACCTGTCGGTGAATTATAAAAAGGGGATTATGCTGGAGCCTTTCCCGCCGTTTTATACGCTTGTTTGTGAATTCTTGAATAAAAGTGGACAATCGGGGAACGCAATTTGGATTGTTTAAAATTCTTCACCGGTTTGGTTCTATTTTTCTATGTCAGAACGGATTTCATTACAGAAATGTGTCCAAAGGTGGCCATACAAGCTGAAACTGGAGGGAAACTGAACAGTTATTCATTTAAGTCACACATACGTTTAGTTTTGACTACACTACATAATTTAACCGCCCTTTAGTCATACGGTGACGGTCACATAAAAGTTCGGAATGCCATTTGCCGACTGTACAACCACCATTGCTTTCACCATCGTCTAGAGCTGCATGGTATAAGGGGACCGTAGGTACCTGTCTAGTCCGATTTGACCAATAGCGATGCAAAATTGGTAAGATTTCAAGTTGATAATATTCTGTGGCAAGAAGGTAAAATAGCAATGAAAACTCTTCTAAAGTACGTAATTGCATAAAACGGGAAAGGCTGGACTTTCCCGTTTTATGCAATAAGAAAGCAACTTTTAAGTTATGGAGTTCGGCGGCGCCACTGTCGAGTAACGTCATGAAGTATAGCTCTTAAAGTTATTTATTTCGAATTTGTGAAGAAAACGCTAGTGAATAGTAATTTCAATATGCGCGAGTGCTAGATCGAAAGTGATAGTGTTATCTCAGTGAAATACTAGTGATTTCAAAGGAAATTCAGTGCTAAACCAAATAAAACATTTTATTTTTTACCCTCAACAAAAAAAAAAAAAATGCTTACCTAGGAAAAACTAAAATTTTGCCAAAATGACGGGAGTGGCCGGCCAGGCTCCCGAAAATGATGCTACTGGTAATGCGCCCCCCAACAAGGATCAACCCAAGAGGATGACACAGCAAATTTTCCATCCAAGTTTTTTCAACACGAGTGCCAGAACCAACTCAGACCTATCGGCTAGTCAGCCAGTGCTCGAGCCACCAGAATGGCAGAAAGTTCCCCAAGCCAGACATAAAAAGAGACGCTTGCTGAAATCACCAACACCTGAAAAGCTGAACACCTCAAATAGTTTTGACGGATTACCTGTTGACTCTAGTGAGCCTGGAATGGCCACCAAAAAGATCAACAAGCCACCCCCGATAATCCTATACGGTGTAGAAAATATCAAGGAGTTAACAAAGCTTATTGAGACTGAAGCTAGCTCAGACTTTAGTTTAAAAATTGTCAACAAAACCCAGATACGTATAACTACCAGTTTGATAGATTCATACAAAGCTATAATCAACATTATCAGATTAAAAGGCCTCATTGGCCACACGTTTACACAAAAAGATCAAAGACCCTACAGATTTGTGATAAACCTACACCATACTACGCCCCTTGAAAACATTGTGGAAGAAATTGAAAAAAGTGGCAACAAAGTAATTGGCCAAATCATAAATGCAAGATACGGCCCTAACAAAAACCCCACCTCAACTTTCTATGCAAATGTTGAAAAAAGTGAAAACAACAAGAAAATAAAAGACATTAAGTTCATTTACCACCAGTCAATTAAAATAGAAGACCTAAAAAAACGAAAAACCATTGTGCAATGCTATCGCTGCCAACAATATGGCCATACAAAAAATTACTGCATGCGTCCATTCAGATGCGTTAAGTGCGGTGACAGCCATAAAACTTCAGATTGCCCCAAGAAGGACAAAAACACACCTGCAACCTGTGCTCTATGCCTGGGCGACCACCCGGCTAACTATAAAGGGTGTGAAACATACAAAGAGATAATGAACAGGAAAAATAAAATCCAAGCGAAAAGAGCAAACCAACAAAAGCCACCTGATAATGATGTGGAGATCGATGTCAGCGAACAAAACTTCCCAGCGTTAAAACTTAAAGGAGGCCAACCGGTACCAAATCCAAAATCCAATTGTGATTGGTCCCCCAAACCACAAGAGGCTACACAACCTACCCAAAGCCAACACAAGGACAGATATGAAGTTCTTGAGAACATTATCTTACAACAAAATGAGAAAATAGATAAACTATTAACACAAATAAGTGCCCTGATGGGAGTTATAACAACGCTGATCTCCAAATAAAAATGACTTCCTTGCGTATCGCGACCTGGAACATAGATGGACTCATCAGTAGCTCACACGACGTAGAATACTTCCTTAACCTCAACAAGATTGATGTACTCCTGATATCTGAGGCCCATATGACTAACAACAGCCAGATTCGCATACATGGCTATGATATATATGTTACCGGCCAAACCCGATTTAAGGATAAACTAGTTTCGCCTAGGCCAAACTAGTTTATCCGAACGTCGTATGGATAAACCGGTATAGCCTAGGCCAAACTAGTTTATCCGAACGTCGTATGGATAAACCAGTTTAGCCTAGGCCAATCTAGTCTGGCCTAGCAAGAATATGTAAGCTTCAGGATAAACTAGTATGGCCTAGCCCGAGCTGATATTGACGAATGATTAGGTATGAATGTTACCATATCTCGTAAACTAAGAGGTTTAGCGCAAAAATAACGAAATGTTCGAACCCCTTAATGTCCCCAGAACCAAGCCTTTTACTTCTATACGTGTTCTAAAAACCGACATACAGGGTGTTAAACATACAGGGTATTCCTGAAAGTGTGAAAGACAGTCGAAAAAGATTTAATACATAGGTTAGGTCAGTAGGTTTGGTTGGCGACACACTGACATACCTCTTTTTGTTTACGAATGGTCCTTTAAACCGGACATACCGTAGACCTTTGAATGTAGACTTTTTCAAATTCGGCCTCTAAGTGTGTCCCCTACTGTTCAGATAATTACGTTGGGTTTGTTAATTTTAAGAAAAAGTACTAGGTTTAGCCCTATTTAAGTAGGGGTAATACAGATTCTACTTATTTATGCTAGCCTAGTAATTTTTCTTATAATTAACAAACCCGCCGTAATTATCTGAACGCATTTAGAGGCCGAATTTGAAAAAGTCTAGAGTCAAAAAGTCTACGGTATGTCCGGTTTAAAGGACCATTCGTAAACAAAAAGAGGTATGTCAGTGTGTCGCCAACCAAACCTACTGACCTAACCTTTGTTTTAAAATTTTTTCGACTGTCTGTCACACTTTCAGGAATACCCTGTATGTTTAACACCCTGTATGTCGGTTTTTAGAACACGTAGAGAAGTAAAAGGCTTGGTTCTAGCAATATTAAGGGGTTCGAAAATTTCGTTATTTTTGCGCTAAACCTCTTAGTTTACGAGATATGGTAACATTCATACCTAATCATTCGCCAATATCAGTTCGGGCTAGGCCGTACTAGTTTATCCTGAAGCTTATATATTCTTGCTAGGCCAGACTAGATTGGCCTAGGCTAAACTGGTTTATCCATACGACGTTCGGATAAACTAGTTTGGCCTAGGCTATACCGGTTTATCCATACGACGTTCGGATAAACTGGTTTGGCCTAGGCGAAACTAGTTTATCCTTAAATCGGGTTTGGCCGGTAACATATACAATACAAACCACCCAGACGGCACAGCCCATGCCGGCACTGCTGTTATAGTCAAAAGCTCAGTGAAACATCATGAACTACCGAAATTCAAAACGGAACAAATACAGGCAACCACTATAGCCGTGGAAGATGAATATGGAGGGTTTAACATCTCCTCAGTATATTGCCCTCCGCGTCATAAGATAACTGAAGCTATGTTTACTGACTTTATCACGTCACTCGGCAACCGCTTCATAGCTGGCGGAGACTGGAACTCCAAACATGTCCATTGGGGGTCTAGACTGATAACTACAAGAGGCAGAGAACTAAAAAAATGCGTTGATACTAAATGCCTCACAACCATTTCGACATCAGAACCTACGCACTGGCCGACAGATAGGAACAAACTGCCAGATGTATTGGATTTCTTCATAGTTAAAGGCCTGTCCCGCTTGTTTTTCCTTGTTGACTCATGCTTGGACGGTTCAACCAATCACATTCCAATAATACTCACAGCTAGTACCACAGTCCTCAACTATAAAAAACCACCCCATTTGTATAACAAAAACACAGACTGGGAGTCATTCCGTGAATTGGTAGAAGGTAGAATAGACCTCAGAGTGTCACTCAAAACTGGTGAGGAAGTTGAAGATGCAGTAAAATTGTTCACAAACACTAACCAAGTGTGTTGCTGGAAATGTACACCTGTGGCTTCAGAATCAGCATCAAGGCACAATGCAATACCGTGGGATATAAAACAAAAAATTCTCGAAAAAAGGAGACTTCGGCGGGTGTGGCACGACACTCGCCACCCTAGTGACAAAACTGCTCTCAATAAAGCAATTATTGAACTGAAAGAAATGATCATAAATGCAAAAAACGCCACTTAGCAACCCACTTAGAGGGACTGACTGCTACAAAAGCCACCAACTATTCCTTATGGCGTGCGACTAAAAACTTCAATAGGCCGCAGAGAGCTAAACCACCTCTTAGAGTGGACGGTTCAAACTGGGCCCGTGATTCACAGCAAAAAGCCGATGCATTCGCCAAACATCTGTATGAAGTATTCGCCCCAAATCAAAGTGAAATGGATGAATCTGACGTGGACCTGATAATTGAGCAGGATTTTCAACTCGACTTTCCGCTTAAACCTGTTACGCCACAAGAACTATTAAGAAATATTAATAAGTTAGAAAATAACAAAGCCCCTGGGTTTGATCTTATTACCAAGAAAGTACTCCAAGAACTTCCAAAAAAAGGAATCATATTTTTAACTACTCTTTTCAATTGCATCCTGAGAACTTCCTACTACCCTGACCTTTGGAAAGTCGCTCAAATCATAATGATCCACAAAGAGGGCAAACCGGTTCACGACGTAACATCATATAGACCAATAAGTCTACTGCCTGTGGTTTCTAAACTATTCGAGAGGATCCTCCTACATAGATTGTCAAACGCTCTCGCCGAAAGACAAGTAATACCAGACCACCAATTTGGTTTCCGAAGTGAACACGCTACAGTAGAACAGGTCCACAGAGTATGTGGCGTCATCAGAAAGTCTCTTGAAGAAAAAGAATATTGCTCGGCTGCTTTTCTTGACGTACAACAAGCCTTCGACAGAGTCTGGCACAAAGGACTTCTCTGCAAAATCAAATCGCTCTTGCCGCACTCGTTCTACGGGATTCTCAACTCATATCTCTCGGACAGAATGTTCCAAGTCAAAGAGGGAGAATCTACATCAGCGTTCTATACTACAAGAGCAGGCGTACCACAAGGTTCTGTACTTGGACCAGTCTTGTACACCATATTTACATCTGATCTGCCAGAAAGTGCTGGAGTAACTATAGCGACATTCGCCGACGATACAGCCTTACTGGCAAGTAATAAAAACCCAGTGGAGGCATCAAGTACCCTCCAACTTGGACTTGACAAAGTGGACCACTGGCTAAAAACATGGAGAATCAAAGCGAGTGCGTCAAAATCAGTCCATGTCACATTCACGCTCCGCAAGGAAGACTGTCCCCCTGTAAGACTTGGAAATAACATCCTTCCACACGAAGAGAAAGTCAAATACCTAGGCATGCATCTGGACCGCAGACTGACCTGGAAGAATCACATTCAAGCCAAAAGGGATGCCATCAATTTCAAATTTAGAGGGCTTCTCTGGCTTCTTGGTAGAAACTCAAAGCTGTCAATAGACAATAAACTGTTAATATATAAAACCATGCTAAAGCCAATATGGACGTATGGGATACAACTTTGGGGATCTGCCTGCAATACCAGCATAAACATTATTCAAAGAGCTCAAAACAACATCCTAAAGCAAGCTGCGAATGTGCCATGGTTCATAAGGAATACGGAACTCCACAATCTTCTAAACATGAAAACAGTAAAGGAAGAAATCAAATGCTATGCAACAACGTACAAGTGCCGACTGGCAGCACATCCAAATAAACTAGCAACAAAACTTACCATGGCTGACTATATAAAACGTCTGAAAAGACGTCATATAATGGAACTGGGCAGTGATGAGCAAGATGCCGACTAGCCAAAATAAGGAAATAGAGGAGTTCCCGATGGGGGGCCTTATCTAATAGTAGCTTCGAGCACAAAACATCTGCTTATAGTCACGGACTGATCGCAGATACAACCAGGAACACAAAAAAAAAAAAAAAAAAGTTATGGATTTTAATCCTTTGGCTGGCGCCACAACATACAGATCTGCCTCTTACCGCGATTCGCGCATTGTTCTAGCGGCTTTGAGAGCCACGAAGATAGGCAAATGTTGACAACACGCAAATTACACGACTGGGGCGTCGGCATCGGCGATCGAGATTCGAGAGTTTCCCTAACTCGCGTCCCGTCTTTTGGTAAAAATAAATGCGTGAGACCAATGGGACCCTAGAATGTCTCCTCGCTATTCAGCGAAGTGACACACACAGCGGCCGGCTCGTTTGACATAAAGACTTGGTCACACGAAGCGATTGTTTCGGTGGATTCCAACCCAATCTTTAGGCTATTTGAAACGTTAGGTTGTGCCATTGGTTCGACCGCTCGGAATTCATACTTCTCTTTCATCACGGGTTCGCAAAGTTGTGTGTGACCGGGGCTTTATCGCACGAGGCCTTGGCCGCGGTCGGGCCGCCCGCCCGGTCTATTGGAAACAATGCGTGTGCGCTGAGACGGATAACTCCTCGACGCAACACTACACAAAGAGGATCAGCTTTAGATTGATAGAGAGAACTTATGACGGGGTAGCCCGCCACACGATATTTAAGTGTTGTAGCTGAAATAAATAACACTGTACAAACATTGTATTTGTTCTATTATCTATTTAGACATAGACTGTGTAGAGAAATAGCTTTAAAAGTAATATGATATTTAATAAGTAGCAGGTGTTTTGTACCTATACGAAAGCTGAGTACGGAATCCGTCAGAAAACTTGAATGAATCTGATAGATGACTTAAAATTCCGAGAGTAAATGTATGAAGGATGAAATGAAATGAGGTGTGTGTGAACGGTTGTGTGCACCGTTACAAACTCTTTCATTATTTATCAGCACAAGTTTCCCACTGCTGCTGGGTAGACCAGCCGCTCGATGGTCATACGACATCTCCAAGTCCGTGAATGCGTGTAGCAAGAGACTCAGGAGGCAGTCGAGGCAGGCGCGAAGGGCAAAAGGCCCAAGTATAGCCAGGAGTGGGAAAATAATAAAATAAATCTGTATAAAATAAATTCGGGTTAGTTACACCATTAATTTATAACTCAAGAACCGGTGTACCAATTTTTTATGAATGATCTTTGTATTGTTGGATATGCTCCGCCTCGAATAAATAAAGGGAAAACACGAGAAAAATAATTAAGTATGCGCGGACGAAGTCGCGGGCAAATGGTAGTTCTTAGTCGTATAAAAGTAATGTCAAAAGTTTGTCTTTTCTTTGCCGAGCGATGCCACTTTAATAACGCCTTGATTAATACGAGAAATAGGAATTCGAAAACACATTTTCGTTAGAAGTACCTACTTAGCTGTAATGTAAAGAAAAGTAATTTAACTTGTGCGACAAACCATTGCTTAATGCGGAGTAACTTTTATTCAAGTACAGTATAACACGATAACGAGACGAGAAAGTTTGATAAGTTAGTCAGGGTTTCCCAGCCTGCGGACCGCAATTCTATTCCAATTTCCAACCAAGGGGTTCGCGAGCGAATGTGCGTGGCTAGGTGGCTATAATCTTTCACCCACTAAAATAATGAGATTCGTATATTCACACATCATTTGCTTGGAAACTGGTCGAATTGCGGTTATTTTTGAAAAGTAATTTCCTTTTCCATCCCAATGTTTCAGTTGCTTTGCAGCGGCCGTGGTCACGGGTAAACCATTTGCAAATAAGATTGTTTAGGGGTCTGCGAATTATGGCATGGTGGCCCCAGAGGTCCGCCCTTGACAAAGGTTGATAAAGGTTGAGATAGACAACCGCTAAGCTGAAAATTATGTTAGTAGCTCGTGTCGAGGTGTTGCTAGGGGCCCTGGTGATGGAACTCACAATTAACGGAACGGCAATAAATTATAAACTTAAATGAGCTCTTCCTCTAAAGTCTAAATGAACAGAGCACTTAGCGCCTCTTGATCAGGGAATGAAATTAATATTTAAGAGGAGACGGACACGAGGTGGGACGAATTTTGGGATCATAATAGAAATGTTCAGAATTATGGTCTTAAATCGCGGTCATAAAAATATTTCCCAGATTCATCAAGGCCACAAAAAAATATAGATTTTTGTGACCTTGAGGGATGAATATGTCTTTATGGGGCTGATATCAAAATAACACCCGGTGCGAGCCACGTGGTTCAGGGGGACCATTCCATTTTGCCCCACCAGAGTTGCCCCACTGGTAGGGTAAAGTGGCATTATTGTATGTGTGATTTCATTTTTCTCTACCAGTGGGGCAACTCTGGTGGGGCAAAATGGAATGGTCCGTTCAGGGCGTCTATTCTGTAACAATCCACTCACGCCGTCAACCATGAAAACAGCTTTTTCTTTATCGAAATACTCAAATGATTCATCAGCTCAAAGAAAAAAAATTAAAACGACTTCAAGTTCGCACTAAAAAGGCCAAAATAATTAGAAACACTTTCATTCCTTGTCATGGAAAAATCATAGAATTAGATATTAAACTTTTTCTTTCCTAAGTTGTTATCTTACGAAACTTGGAGTGTAAGTAGTGGGTACTTTTTTCCAATGTGTTTATTGTGGACAGAATAAGAGGAGAAGATTATGCCACGCCTAAGGATAAGCTTAATGCGGACCGAACGAATCCGTATTTAGGATTATTATAAACAACAACATTGATGTTTCGCTGTTCCGCACTCAACCCAATTTATTATCTTTTCATAGGGTCTATCAACAATGGTGGGTGGCTCAACCCTTACTACCGACCAGCCTAGATATTATTAAGCCGCTTCTCTCACGGGGTTTCCAAGCAACATTTACCTATTTTGTACGAGGATTTCAGTACGCAGGCACTTAGCGCCGTCAAAAAACCATATTTTTTATAGGTGCTGTTTTTGCGAAAATTGGACCGTGAACTGAATCAGTCATCGGTCTTACTCAGAGTAAAATATTGGATCACACCAAAGAAATATGAAAAAACCTGCACATGTAAAAACTGGCCATTTTTGGCGGCAAATGATACTTGCCTTTGCTCGAAATTTGTTTCCATTCGATACGTAAACTTTTATAAGAGCAAACCAATAAAAAATTAATACCCCTGACATGAAACGAAGGGAAGAAAAATATCAAGAAGTTCTAAAACAGACAAGTTAGCTCAGAAAAAAAAACGATGAATATTTAACGTTTTTTTAATCGGAGCTTTAATGGCCGCTTCAACGGTAACTTTTGTAACTTTCTATTTATTTTGTCGTGTAACTACCTAACTGGTATTATGAAATCTTGCCTGCCGCCCCCGCACGTATTTTTTTATACCGGGTTATATCTCGTTTCCCGTGCTCGTTTCATATGGGAAGGAGGTAGTTATTTCCTCAACATGTTTTGACGAATATAAACCATAATTAAAAAAAAACAAGTTACTGTAAGAACCTATTTGTCTGGTACGGTCCCCCCTCACCGCGCAGGCGAAACGCGATTTAGGCGATCGAGCTATAGCTAGGTAAACAGTAGGTACGGTCGGCCACAATCTCAGATACCCCATGGCAGCTCTTACCGCGCGCGGTATAAGGGCGCCAATCGAACAAAAAGGGGTATCTGAGACTGTGGCCGACTGTACCTACTCTTTGTTTGATTGTTGGCGAATCTCTTGAGAACGGTTTGACCGATTCGGTAGTGTCCCTGGCTATATGAAGCAGAACGACACAGACTTAGCACCAGAGGCAATATCGAGGTTTGTAGCTCGATCCATCTATGTTTTTAGCGCTCTTCTTCTTCGTCATCGATTCCTCATAGCTGAGGATCGCGACCATTTCTTACTCCCTTCCATTGGGAACGGTCTTCCGTCATATAAATTGCCCGGTGAATGCTTCCTCCAGCTGCTGTCTTTATCGCATCAGACCGTAATGTTGGTGCCCTTCCCCTGGCGCGTTTGCCATTCACCTGGCCCAAGACTATGAGCTTCTCCGGACTATGGCTGGGAGACCGGATTGTGTGTCTAAAAAGGTGAGGCATTTTTATTGGCAGATCGTAGGACCAGGGGCCTTAGCCTGTAATACAATGGCGTCTCAATGGCGTCCTAGGTAGAAGGACAAAACCGGGATTTTTTCGTTGTTCTCCTACAACCAGCGAACTAATCCTCTAGGATTAGACTCTTAATATTCTTTGCTGTACTACAATAACATTAAAAGGGCCGACACTGGACCGACAGCATCAATAAATCGTAATTAAAACCGTCAACCGGAAGCCCATTCTGGCACCATTGTGTTACAGGCTAAGGGCCCAGGTGCCCTAGCCTGTAACGCAATGGCGTGTCGATGGCGTCCCAGCAGAAGGACCAAACCGGGGCTTCCTCGTTTTTCTCCTACAACCAAAGAACTAATCCTCTAGAATTAGAATCAGAATATTCTTTGTCGTACTACAAAAACATTATAAGGACCGACAGCATGAACCGTAACTGAAGCCGTCAACTGGGAGCACATTTTTGCGTTACAGGCTAAGGCCCCTGTAGATCAAAAGAGTCGTAGAAAGAGTGAAGATATAGCGGTAAGCCAGAGCAGCTAATGAGTCACACGCGTCACTAACTCACTGCTATCCATTGCGTGTCGTTGAGTTTCGGTAGTGTGCTTCATGCGGGCCAAGCCGATGCGTTGGACATTAATCAAATTCCCATCGCTTCAGGCGTCACAATCGAATGACTCGCCTTACTGCAGCAGAGCACGTGCCTCACGCGGTTCGTTCGAATTGGGTGAACCACTTGCGTGCATCGTCACTCCCCAACTCCAGCCCTTTTTTCTACTCTTTAGGCCGGTTTCTTACTTAATTTAATCCTTAAGTATCGTTCAATTCTATCAAGTTCTTTTTGGTAACATTTATTAGTCAGAAAGTCAGAACGATACGTGAATTTCTCAATTCAGAAATCGGAGACTTTGCCTACATTCTCGGACCAAATTGCATAATAAGCATTAAGTAAGTAGTTTATTTTTTATTGGAAATTGACAAATTGTACATTATTTTAATATATGTATCAAACGAGTAACTATTACGAGTATAAATTTTCATTACATTAATTTAGTATTATGAACATTAATTTTAGTCACTCCAAGAAACTCCTAAAACCTAACTAATATTATGATGTATGTGTCATACGTTTGCTTTTAGGAGTTTTAGGAGTCATACGTTATGCTTTTAAAACCTATGACGTTAGGCGCTTGTGCGAATAAGAATAAACGAATGCACTCATCATACGTCCTTGTTACATTCTGATTAAAATTTTAGAGGATTAGTTCGCTGGTTTTAGGAGAAAAACGAGGCAAACCCGGTGCTTAATTCTACTGGGAACCTATCGTTACGCCATTGCGTTACTGACTTGAGGGCCTGTAATGCAATGGTGACAAAATGGGCTTCCAATTGACGGCTTCAATTACGATTTATTAATGCTGTCGGTCCTTTTAATGTTTTTGTAGTACAGCCAACAATATTCTGATTCTAATTCTAGATGATTAGTTCGCTGGTTGTAGGAGAAAAACTAGGAAAACCCGGTTTTGTCCTTCTACTCGAAAGCTATCGACACGCCATTGCGTTACTGACTTGTGGCCCTGGGGCCTGTAACGCAATGGTGACAAAATGGGCACCCAGTTGACAGCTTCAATTACGATTTATTAATGTTGTCGATCCTTTTAATGTTTTTGTAGTACAGCAAAGAATATTCTGATTATAATTCTAGATGATTAGTTGTCTGGGTGTAGGAGAAAAACGAAGCAACCCCGGTTTTGTCATTCTGCTGGGACGCCATCGACACGCCATTGCGTTACTGACTTGAGGCCCTGTACTAGAGATCGTACAGTTGCATGCAGTTTCCGTACACACAGGCGAGATGAATCACAGGCACTTTCTCAAATCTTGGGCAATCTTGGGTAGCCCCGGGATGACTAATGGCCAAAATTAATGTTGGCAAAGCCTCCAATTACCGTTACGTTGACTAACGATGTCTTGGCGACCTAGGCGCTGGGAAGAAACTGGAGATCGCTGTAACTTTACCCCGTTCTATATAGGAAGGGAACCCAACTACCTACATACAGCGTGGAATTTTAGTGGTTTTAAAGCCGAAGGTATTTAGTTGCACTCATGATTCTGAGCCAAATTCCAAAATTTTACTTCAAAACGAGCGAAAAAAAAAACACTTCCCAATACAAACGGCTATCGCCAATCGACACCATTTGTATGGAGAAGTGAATTTTTTTTTCGCGCGTTTGGGAATTAAATTTTATAATTTGGCTCAGAATCACCAGTGGCTCATTCCACGGTAATTGATACCAGATAGGACAAAAATTAATTTAAGAATATGTGCATTCAAACACTTGATTATAAAAGCTATTATACACATCTTTCACATACATAAATAAAAAAAACTACTTTTATTCGATTATTTAGCAAAATATTATCATAACATCGATCATGCCTCTAACTTGCTCTAGGAATATTTTTTTTCCATATTTTGCAACACTGGTTTCTGTTGTGTATGGTCTAGAGTGCGCCAATAGGACTGTCACTCGAGAGCATCATTCATCGGCTTTTTTAACGCCAAATTTTGGATTTATAATGTAAATACTTGGCCTTTTATTAATTATTATTCTTAAGCAGGATTTAGTGTCACGCCCGTCACAAAATACATGTAAATGTTTTACCCAGAGAGTCAAAGCAGCTTACACATCGTAAATTTGCTTACTAAAGTAAGGATATGTCGCAGGGGAATGTGTGCAAATTGATTTTAAGTGCCATAACACTCTTGTTTAGCTATAGGAAGGTAATTATTTTGGTCACACCCGTCACATGTCACACCCGTCACTGTTTTTGCTCATTAATTTTATGAAAATTTTCTTTAAACATTGGCCCACGTAACTTAGTACTAGGCGAAGACATGTTCAGTGAGGGTAAATTTATTTTATTACGATTACTACAGTGTGTTTTCTGTGTGATGCTTGGTTATAGCATAGCTTTTCTTTTTTACTTAGAATGGATGCTGCTGCAAGGAAGAGGAAGAGTAGGGAGAAATTAAAGAGCGACCCTGAGAAATGTCGTTTGTTTTTGGAAAAAGAGAAAGTCGGGTTTAAGTGTAGTTTATTTAGCATCAAAATGATCTCGTCACACCCGTCACATAGGTCAGTCACACCCGTCACGACGTAATTCAGGATTTAAAAGCTGATTATAGCATACAAACTTTAAATAAATTGTTGCTAACATAAAGAAAAAAGGCTCAACTATATGAATGATTCTAATTATTCAAGTTCATCTGTCATAAAGAGCAGAAATATTGTGTTTCCTTCAAGCAGAACTAAATCTTGCCTGCGTACCCGTCACACCCGTCACGGAGACTAATAATACTATATCTTCTACAAATTAAGTTTAATTGGAAATTTTAGTTTTACATTCAATAAATGGCTTTAAAGCCTAATGGATTACTTTCCCACTTAAATCATCCCTTAACAATTATAGGAATAACAGCACAAAACATTAGTAGAAATGTCACACCCGTCACCGTGGAATGAGCCCAGTGCAACAAAATACCTTCGGCTTTAAAACCACTAAAATTCCACGGTGTATAATCCGCACGCGATGAGAAAAGGGATGGAAACTTGTCAAGTCAATCGAAAATATTATAGGTACTTTATTTTACTTTGACAAGGTAGCTTCGACGCGAGTTTGCTTACCGCGCGCGTCTCAGTTCCAAAAGGTCGCATACTCGCATTCCATTCTCATCGCGCGTGGACTACAACATACTTATCAGGATTCCGTACCCGAAGGGTGCCAAACGGGACCCTAGTACTCTGCTGTCTGTCCGTATGGCTGTCTTAACTTTAAAGTTGTGTAACTTTGTAACCTTAATAGGTAGCCAGATTAAAATTTCACATGTGTTATTATGGCGTATTACCAAACAAATAATAAAAAATATGAAACGTAAAAAAAAGTATGAAAACACGTTTGTTGTATGGGTCCATATAAAAAACGTGTTTTTATACTTTTTTCTCTTTTCATAAACCGTTACTTTATAGTATAACAACAAATAATAAAAAACGGTCAAGCGCGAGTCGGACACACGCGCCAAGAGTCCGTACGACAAGATTTTTCAAAATTGTATGGCGGTAGGGAGGGAACCCTCAGTGCGCGAGTCCGACTCTCACTTGCCCGTTATTTTTATAGTTTTTAGGACTCAATGGTTGGGCACCGGAAAAAATCTTTTGAAAGGTAAGATGTGCCCAACAAGTGGCAGCCTATGCGTGAGAATAAAACATTTTACAGAGTAGACTAGAGAGTCTACTCAATAGATGTTTTATAGCGATATTCTTTCCGTTTTCAATTTAGCGCCAATACAAGCCATGTCGCGCATGACAGCGCATAGTAATTTACATCGCAGACAGGCACGATTATCGCGGATACGGCGATGACTACGTGATGAGGCTGCGGCTGCTGCGATACAGCCAGCCTGCTCTCACGTTCGCAAACCACATAAGACGCGTCAACATGCCGTCTTTGTCCCTCTAGCTATGGTTTGAGTTGTTATGAAAACCCTATGAATTATTAGACGAAATATTCAGGATGTCTGATGATGACGTAGGAGGTGTCTGAATAAGGAACGTGCATTGGAAACAGTTGGCTCCAAAGGAGTGGCTTGAATTAGTAATGTGTTCAATTGAAATTGTTTTGAGGATAATTAATAGGAGTGCCCCGTCAAGGATGAGTCAGCTTGTTTGTTGTGTAAAGTTTTACGTAATAAAAACATCGATTTTATTTCTTTTTTGTAGTTGACAGGCTAGGTAGAAGTATACTTCTATTTCATGGCCCTTAGCCTGTAACGCGATGGCGTGTCGATGGTGTCCCAGTAGAAGGATAAAACTGGGGTTCCTCGTTTTTCTCTTACAACCAGCAAACTAATCATCTAGAGTTAGAATCAGAATATTCTTTGCTGTACTACAAAAACATTTAGTATTCTATTTTATTTATTCAAATAGTTAATAAATATAACTTAAAACTTATATTTATTAACTATTTAATTTTTTTTAATATATGATTAACGAGTGTGAAAAATGTAAAAAGTTAAATAAAATAAGTGCTAAATCTGTTAAAAATTGTGTTTATAATAACCTGTATTAATACCAAGTTAAAAAGCTCATTAACTATTTGACATGATATTATCCATCTATTGTCAGACCTCCGATAACAGCTGTATAGCAGTGTTAAGTTAAGTATATCAGGGAAAATAGGGTAATGTGATGCAGAGAAGCCTCTACTAGCTATCTAAACCTACAGTAAGTTCAGTACTTAATCCAAACCCAAACCAAGAACTGCTGGACCTTTAACCGCTTGATTAGCGTAAAAAAAAATCCAGTACCCTCAGGGCGTCTATGAGCCGAAGTAATACAAATTGGTTAATTTGTTGGATTTGTCTCCCGAATAGCAGAATAAGTATTACAACATGGGAAAAAATCGTGGACGATGTCGCCGGCAAAAGCTAGCAAACTTACATAAATAAGTCAAGTAGGTACCTGCCACGGTAGATGTTTTCCTCGTTCTGTTTATCCTATGACTAACTGTTTCATGACATAATGCTGTCTTAAGAATGTATCACTTACAGTTATTATTCATTGCTCTTATCTCTTACAATGCTTTGATTACAGGTACATGATACATTGCAAGCCAAATACAAAACTTTTCCCTTTTCCTTTCAATTCAACATGTTACAAAAAAAATCTTGCTAGCTTGTTGTAAGCCCAAGTGACATGAAAGACACGCTCATAGGAGTTAGCGTAGTGGAGCTTTACGAATGTAGTGGCTTTCAGCAGCTTCTAGAGTATTGTTTGTTTGTGCAAGAAGAGGTTATGAATTGTTTATATTGATAGGTACTTACACAACCATCCCGTAGGCTCCCTCTCCGATGTACTGCAGGCTCACATAGCGCGGGCCCACCTCGAACACCTGCCCCCGAACGATCTCAGCGTTGGGATTGCTGCTCGCGACGACGCTAGCCTCAGCCATCGCGAAAGTCACAGCACAGCACAAAGCAAATCACAGAAGGAAGACAGTCCGCGCTACTCAGCGACACAAGACGCGACGCCGCACCACCGAGACCCAAAAACAGTCCAACTATTCACTAAACAATTCACTAAAACCGACCTACATCATCCAATATGCATCCGTCCAAATAGTCCACTTGTCTTGTCTGTCACTCGCTTATCATTTCGTTCACCGCTCGCTGATACCCATGGACACTCCCGCACGAAAGCGGTACCGTTACAAAGTGAACAAACAAGCGGAAAGGAACATCATCATTCGCTGTCTCTTTTCTTCGTATTGTTTTTTTTGTCTGCCATCTCTTTTTATTAGGCTGTCCGCAACTCCAAAACGAGTAGGACAACAAAGGCTTGATCGAGAGGGTCAGACGACTCAGAAAATGTAAAATTTATGCAAATTAGCATAAGAACAAAATCTTTCACGCAAACTCCCTTTTTCTCAAACGAAGACAGATTTTATCAAAAACCGGTAAATATTAACTATCTTTTTCCCATCCCTACTGGCATGAGTTTTCTTTCTATCTTGTTTTTGGTCTTCTGTCACTGAAATGTCATGTGGAACGTCATCTTTCCTTCATTCATTCTCCTTCCGGATAAATTATTTTGCTTTTCCAAAATAGTCAGTGTATCAATAGACATTATACGCTTCACGGCTAGGAGTTGAAACAGGTGTCATTTCTACGTCGAGCTAATGGATTAAACGCGGACCGTACTTACATAGATATTGGTGACCTCGACGCCTGACTGGTTTCGGGATTGTCGTGCAATTTGTTTAGGTATGTCGGTTTGGTCAGCCAGCTCGGTTGGAAATAATCACCGCTGCGTAAGCCCTAGCAGTCGATACGGTCATTCTAATCAGTGGTGTCCCAAACTTAGCAAGGTATGCCATTCCCTAGTAGCTTGTGTTTTTAAAGTGTTTTCATAGACTCTGTCCTTGCGTCGCACCCGACCACAAACATTACTTTATTAGTGACGATAAATACAGCGTCTCTGTGACCGTGTTGCACTGCGACAATATATATTCAATATATTTTGCCAACAAGTCCATTTCAGTTTGCAGCACTTTTTTATTTTGATTCGTTGTTTGCATTGTACTTAAAACTTTATTTTCAAATAAAGTAGCATTTAATGTGTGAGTTTTAATTTTCAATCATAGATGTCACATTAAATCGGTCTACAACATCCCACTTCTTACAAATTCACAAAACTTACTTGCTTTAGGTGCCTTCTTTTTCCATAAATATATTTCTAATTGACGTCAGATATTTAGTGAAACCTATTAGGTCTGGTCTAAGGTGCATCCATCTGGAGAGACTGTTTTAACACCAAGTGAGTTCTTTTAATACCATTGCTAAAATAGATGGGGCTAATTTCACATTGTAGCAATTTAGTGAGTTGGTTTTGGTTTCCTCTTGAGGGAAATGGGTGCAATTGGTGATGGATTCAGCAACTGATATGTGGTTTATTGGCTTATTTGCTACCTTAAAACAAGATTGGTCAAGACAGTTTCTTGATGTTTATAAATGTTAATATTGAGAAAAAATGTGTCTAAGGTGGATCAATTTGTTTCCCATACAAATTTTCACAAATGTGTTGTAACTGAACACAAGGAAATGTAATTTTGCGCAAATCCATGCAGACAGATATAATTTCAGTGTATAATATAATAATGTATGGTTACAACACAATTGTGAAAATTCATTTGTATGGGAATAAAATTTAATCGAACCTTCAGTTGCCTTTTTGTAGATTTAGATGCAATTTTACAATACATAAATGTTCCTCATATTTAAAGTTTCACACATTATTCCACACATATTTTGCTTATTTATGCACTTTAATCGGTTTCACAAAAAAAAAAAGAATATTCAACTCAATTATTTTCCAAAAAAATACAATGATACCATAAAAATTTAGTATAATTTTTTTTTATTACATATTATGTATTTACAATTCTCAAAACGTTTAAAATAAATACTAGCAAGATATGGTGTTATCTATAAATCCTACTCCTCAATCTAAATATCTAAATCATCTGTTCCATACAAAAATTCAAAACCCGCTGCACCAATGTGTGGAGCAGAATGTGTGTATTTTTGGAGCTGCCAGGTTAGCTATCATGCAAGTTCCTGGTATTGATGAACATAACAGGACGTTTCTGGAACACCCAGTGCAATAAGGGGTCTAAGCGGGTTCGCAGTAGAGACAGATCTGTGTCTTTCAGCCTTTGTTCGCTAATTGTTCTTGTGACCATGATATGGTCATTCTAACAAGGATCAAAGATCAAATTCTAATATGGACAAGGCACACTAGTGCTGCCAATGAAAAAACAGTGCCTTGGATCCGTTTTTTTTTTTCAATAAACAACCACTTTTGGCGGTGACGGGATAGACATTGGCCCGGTTTCTGTCGTCCTGTCTCTGCAGATTTCTCACAACAGAGGGTGACAGAGCGATACATAAGTATGTGCTTAGCAAAATTCTCAACTCAGAAACCGGGCCATTAGGTCCTAAAAATAGTTAGGCCTAGGGATTCTCATTTAACGGCTCGTTTTTAGCAAAAAATGCATCCAAAAAGAAGATATGAAGTTTTTTCATTCGCGGCGCTAGTGGATTATTTTATGGGAAGCTGGGGGTTAGAGTACTACCACTTTCGAAAGCTGGGGGTTAGAGTACTACCACTTTCGAAAGCTGGGGGTTAGAGTACTACCACTTTCGAAAGCTGGGGGTTAGAGTACTACCACTTTCGAAAGCTGGGGGTTAGAGTACTACCACTTTCGAAAGCTGGGGTTTAGAGTACTACCACTTTCGAAACTCAAACTTTTTCACCCTGCAGCACCAGTGCGTGATGTCGGGCGAAGCGCCGTTGCAGTCGGCCGACGGGCTCCACACTCCCGCCTACCTCTCCTGGCGCAAGCTACAACTCAGCCGCGCCAAACTGAAGGCTTCTAGCAAGACGTCAGCACTGCTCTCCGGGTTCGCTATGGTAAGTAGCTCTTATTACAGGGTGATAAGGGCGCAAGCTACACAAACTGAAGGCTTCTAGCAAGACGTCAGCACTGCTCTCCGGGTTCGCTATGGTAAGTGGCTCTTATTACAGGGTGATAAGGGCGCAAGCTACACAAACTGAAGGCTTCTAGCAAGACGTCAGCACTGCTCTCCGGGTTCGCTATGGTAAGTAGCTCTTATTGCAGCGTGATAAGGGCGCAAGCCGCAGCTCAGCCGCGCCAAACTCAAGGCTTCTGGCAAGACTTCAGTACGGCTCTCCGGGTTCGCTTTGGGAAGTGTCTCTTATTACAGAATGATAAGGGCGCAAGCCGCGGCAAACTCAAAGCCTCCAGCAAGACTCTGCACTGCTCTCCGGTTTGTTATGGTAAGCAGCTCTTATTACAGGGTGATAAGGGCGCAAGCCGTGCCAAACTCAAAGCCTTAACCTTCGCGCTCGGAATCCGGACTAATCGTTCGGACACATTTTTTTCGGAAAATTCGGAAAATTTGTTCGTATCAGTTGCACTCGCTTTTTATCGCCCACAAAAATAGAGCAACTTATTGGTATCGCGCTAAGGACACATGTGTCTCTTATTCCGAGCGAGCCGAACGAAAGGTAGCCTCATATGGCTCTATATGGACGAGGCAACAGGTCCAGTATGCTTAGCATGGTCGTTTTGACACTCTCTCGAACTCGAGTGACAGACGTGCCATGTCTATTGTGCGAGCATGGCAGGCGGGATTCGAGATGGCAATAGATTAGGGTCATGTCGAGCAAAAAGTAGTTATTGCCATTTTAATAAAAATGTTGTATTTTGGTCTCCATCGCCATGTTGGCGTAGAGCCAACTCGAGCCCGACCGACAAGTTGACAGTTTTGCATAGAGAAGGGCCTATCTCGGGCTTACCATGCTGCCCGTACAGCAAGACTTTGCACTGTTCTCCGGTTCGCTATGGTAAGTAGCTCTTATTACAGGGCCCTTAGCCTGTAACGCAATGGCGGGTCAATGGCGTCCCGGCAGAAGGACAAAACCGGGCTCTCCTCGTTTTTCTCCTACAACCAGAGAACTATCCTCTAGAATTAGAATCAAAATATTCTTTGCTGTACTACAAAAACATTAAAAGGACAGACAGCGTTAGCTAATCGTAATTGAAGTCGTCACCTGACAGCCCATTTTAGCACCATTGTGTTACAGGCTAAGGGCCCAGGTTGATAAGGGCGCAAGCCGCGCCAAACTCAAAGCTACCAGCAAGACTCTGCACTCCTCTCCGGTTCGCTATGGTGAGTGGCTCTTATTACAGGGTGGTAAAGGTGCTCTCTCCTGGCGTAAGCTGCAGCTCAGCCGCGCCGAGCTCAAGGCTTCCAGCAGTTCCAGAAGTTTTGTGAATAATGCCACCCTGTTTGCTTTATCACATTATATCATCATGTGGTGGACGTAAAATAGACTTATTAATATCTATCTATCTTTCCTTTCTTTCTGAACAGTTTTTGTGCCGCGCTTTTGAGATAACATTGCGGTACCTAGGTAATTCACCGTGCAATCTTATCTGTAAACTATCGGCTTTTGATCCCAATCATGCATGATAAACGGGCCAACTCACAGGGTCTCCATTCAAGTCAAGACTGTTTAATATCCGCTTGCTTGCTTTACCATAGACCTAGCTCTTTTGGTCGCTGACAACTCATAGTAATGCCTAGAAGCTAGAGGTGGCCAGTAAGCCAATCGTTTTGAGCTTAATATTAAGGCTGAATTACACCGGGGGGGGGCAACACTGTGCGACATTGCAAAATGTCGCACATTGTGGCAAGAACCGTGTGGCATGGCAACACCTTGATCTTGATATTTACTTGATCAGCCATATTCTATGGTGTATCCCCTCGATTGATTGATCGAATAGATAGAAAATCGCTGATCAAGTAAAGATATAGATTAAGGTGTTGCCATGCCGCACGGTTCTTGCCACAATGTGCGACATTTTTTATCTGTAGCATGCGACGTTGTGGCATGCCGCAATGTCTCACAGTGTTGCCCCGGTGTAATTCAGCCTTTATGCATGTAGGTTATCGTCACTGAGCGCTGTGTGCGTGAAACTAATCGGTAAATAGCTGCTATGCGCGAAGGCTGATCCCATTGCAATACTTACCTACCCGTAATAAATTTATGTAGCAGCCTATTATCCTCCACTTCATAGACTTCCTGCTGTTACCTTATAGCGTGAAGATATAAATATCTTTTTACAAGTTACACGACAGTATTTTTTTTAATGAGCCGTTTTCATCTTTTGCGGGCCAGTAGTTTAATATGTTCTCAACCACGACTTGATTAATAAGGGATTTTCTGACAGCTCATAAGTTGTAGTTCCAAATTTGTAACTAGATGTCGCTGACGAGACATGTTCTTTTTTTAAGCCAGTTCGCGCTCGTTGGCCTACGTACATACGTCCAAACACATTTAGGTATTAGTTGTGGAGCAAAATGAAGTGTTTCCGGATTTACTATTCACTCATACAAGAACATTAACAAAATCGTGCACTTTTTCATGTACTCTAAAATGGAATGACGGCTACGACGATGAAAGATGAATCACAGAGCAATGAAGTGAAGAAGTATTTTCGCTGTAGTAAGCACTAATTTACTTTGTGATAGAAAACATGTCGTATCAACGCCATCTGTCACAGCTTTTAGAACTATTTTTTTTATTTTTTTTAGCTGTCAGAAAATCCCTCATTGCAGCATAAAAGCTGTCCTTTACCATCATAATAAAAAAAATTGCCGGCGTGGTCGGAGGTGAGAGAAAAATCTGGGCTGAGAGGGGGGCAGCCCTTTGCCCTGCAGTGGGATATCCCACTGGTTACATTCACACGACAGCACAATAATTGTGTTGCAAAGTCGCCCGTAACGTAAGTGAATAGAGTGCACGCGTGTAAGCGTCTACGTGCTGTCGTGTGTACCTCGTATTTTAGTCAATTTCTGGGTAAAGGCAATAAATTCCATTGTTGGCGGATGGATTTCTCATCCAGTCATAGCCCACTTGTTGCAATCCCATGCCTGAGCGGAAGGCCCTGCGGCCGTGGCCTGTCCCTCTATCCTTGACGCATTTTTCCAATACGACCGCAATATGGCGCAATTTACAAAATTTAATATTTTACAAATTAAGACGCATTTTGAGTTTTTATTGAATAAAACAGCCTTACCTTTTAATAAACATTACATCGTGTGAATCTATCACAAAACCTGCATTAAGTACAGAGTATTTTTCCACGTTCTCCACTCTAAGATACGCCTGTTTGAGTACGAAACCTATTGATACAGTGGGTACTCAATAGATAGACGATAAAGAGTTAATACTACCCTTTTAAGGAGGCCGTGAGAGCCTCTGAAACAATGTTCCTATTGTTATTTGCGTGTAGGCAAGGCACGCCACTTACCTACCTACCTAATGGCGCGGCGTAAAAACAATGTTCCCATACCTATTAGGTACAGTCAACAACCTTACCTAAGGTACATCTAAGAAATTATCTACTTACTTGAGTATTACGCTGTGGTGTGGGTGGTGGCATGCTTTGCTGTTTTCAGACATGCTTAACCCAAACGAGCTCCCACGCGCTTCTAAGAACTCTAAAGTTGTAGGTAGCGCTTCTGAAGCCTGGAAAATAGATAACGAGCCGTCCAGTTACCGCCCTATTGCGCTCCTGAACAACGTTTACAAGCTGATGGAAAGGATTTTGCTTCAGCGTATATCCCCACTAATAGAGACACTGGTTCCCGTCGAACAGGCTGGTTTCCGGCGGCAGGACGAAGTTGTACAGACCAATTGCTGAGCCTTGTGTCTCATATTGAAGCAGGTTTCGAGAAGGGTTAAGTCGGGCACTGTCTTTATAGATCTGGCGTCTTTACCTTCCTACAAGTAGTTATACCCTACCGAATTGTTTTATTTGTTAAGTATCTATTGTATTTTTTACTTGCCAACCGATATCTAACCGATTGCGATATTGGCAGATAAAGTTATCAACTGTAAAATATGTATAAGTATGGTTGCCGCCTTTACAACCTAGATTTACCTATGGTCCACTGTTTGTTGACCAAATGCCCCAGTTCCTGAAAGCCTTGTGTAAATTATACGTACCGACCAAATGTTCACTGTAAATACGTAAACTTACCTATCTGTATGATAAACAAAACTCAATGATAAATTGTTTGCAGATGCATACGGCTCAGGGTAGGATTGGAATCTTTCTAATAATTAAATTATCTGAAGTACCTTCTTCATGCTTTACATAAAATGGAAACAAATCAACTGCACAATGAAAGACTTACTACCGATTTCTGAATCGAGAAATTTGCTAAGCAAGCACTTAAATATCGTTCTGTCTCTGCAGATTTCTCACAAAAGAACGCGACAGAAGTACACAAACTTCAGAAACTGGGCCCTTACCCTCGCCGATCATACAGAGAGATTGGGCAAGCGGGTTTTCGCTGTATGTAATTTATTATGCTCCTGGAATTTCGAACTTAAACCAACCACACTCTACATGCATTAGGTATAAACCTTCAACCTTCTCCACTTTTCAGGTAGCAATGGTGGAAGTCCAGCTCAATCCACCGAATAGCACAAAGGTACCCCCAGCCATGTTGGTGGCCTTCACCGTCTGCACAACACTCCTGGTTGCGGTCCACATGCTGGCACTCATGATAAGCACTTGCATACTACCGAACATAGAGGCTGTCGGCAATCTACACAGCATCAGTCTCGTACACGAATCCCCGCACGAGCGACTGCACTGGTACATAGAGATCGCTTGGGCCTTTTCAACGTTACTAGGCCTTATACTCTTCCTAGTGGAAATAGCAATCCTTTGTTGGGTCAAGTTCTACGACCTCAGCGAGACAGCGGCATGGTCCGCTTGCGTGGTGCTAATACCCGTCATGATAGTATTTCTCGCGTTCGCCATACATTTCTACATGTCTCTGGCGACGCACAAGTATGAGGTTACTGTGACGGGGATAAAAGAACTCGAAGCTTTGAAGGAGCAGATAGAAATGGGCGACCATGACGGTAGGATGAATAACATGACTTTGCTAGACCAAGGACGCGTGGTTTGATTTTAACTTATCTCATTTTAATCCATGTGCTTGGAATGTTTTCTTTTTCTTCTCTATTGTTTGAATACCTACCCGATTTGTACATATTTAATCGTTTAAAAAGTGTGTAATAATGGTACTTAGATGTAAGATTGTACTTATACCTACTTCAGGCCAATTTATTTTTTGTTTGTTCACACTGTGTTGTGAGATCTTTTACTATTAGTTATGTAGTTGTTCCCTAGTTCAGATGTACACTGAAGTTACGGAGAGTTGAGAAGTGTTAGTCAACAGGCTTCCATTTTGTTTTATGAATTTATACTACCTATTTTAGAAACGTGAATCTCCCGATATTAATTAATATTTTCCAAGTTAGTTGGACTAGTTTATTAAATACATTTGTGTCCTCCAAAGATGAACGCAGTCATAAATGTAGAAATAAATAGCAGTGAAAGACTGAATGGTTTCTGCTAAGATTTTTACCTATGTGCTTAAAGAAACGGTCGGTTATTTATTCCTATTTACTCTCTAAATTATACTTAAATGCGGTGGCGAGCAGGGGCCTTAGCCTGTAACACAATGGCGTATCAATGGCGTCCTAGGTAGAAGGACAAAACCGGATTTTTTTCGTTGTTCTCCTACAACCAGCGAACTAATCCTCTAGGATTAGACTCATAATATTCTTTGCTGTACTACAATAACATTAAAAGGACCGACACTGGACCGACAGCATCAATAAATCGTAATTAAAACCGTCAACCGGAAGCCCATTTTGGCACCATTGTGTTACAGGCTAAGGGCCCAGATATACAAATCGCAATAGTATACTTAATGGAAATTTTGAGGCATTCGTAAGTGTAAAAAAAAATGTGTTTGTTCACAAAGGTGTCGTGGAAAGAGATGATTCTATGAGATCTTTGCTCGCCATTGTAATAAGGCATCTTGAGAGAGTGGTGCAAGCAAATGGCAATAACAATAAATGACTGTCAAACGTTACTTATTTGTAATTAAGCTAATTCAAATAATAAATTATGTACTCTGTGATATAATAATGACATCAAACAATTAAACAATGTATTTTAGTAAGTATATTAAGAAATATATTGCTCATTCATTAGTAAAACGATTTTATACACGTACAAGACGAAATAATTATGATCTGAAATAAACTTGTTAAATACTGTGTAATTATAAAATAAATTAATCCATTTGATCTATACAAAAACTCAGTTTCTTGTTGATACCACAGAGCCTTGAGTTTAGCCAGAGTTCGCTCTCTTCAAGCAGTTTGATCGAATCCCAAAGTTGCACCTATAAAACGTAAGTAATAAGAATTAACACCAAAGCAGAGGCGGACCGCCTTGATAGACGATTACACATTACGGTTTCACACAGTTGATCCACCTTCCGGACCATTAGGTTGAATTCTCAAAATGTTGAATTCTTATAATGTTGAACTCTCACTTAGTCCACGTGACTACCTATAGGTAGTCTGGAAGAAATTGCTTTTAGTAAAAAGGCTTTCTAAAGAAAATTATCTATCCATCCACCTAACCCTTAATCGGCCAGAGGAAGTATACAATTTTCATTGGTTTTGGACTCTATTCTGAAGCAATAGAGTTCAATTTAAAGTGGGGTCTAGTCTGGCCGACTGAGCAAAGTGAAACACGTTGAACGCCACCTACCGGCGGTATCGGGTACTCCGTGGGCAGGTCGCAGTACTGCCGTGTAATGATGTCGCTCATCTTGGACTTGACGCAGACGTCGTGTGACCACACTCCCTCCTGCAGCTGTCCAGTGTGCAGGTGGTAGAAGCGGCCGAGGCCGTGCTTCCGGCTGCCCTCCCAGTTGCCTTCGTAGCGGTTGCCGTTCACTGGGGAGAGTGAATGAGCTTCTGGATGTATTGTAAAATTAATTGAGTAGTGGGCTGTATTGGTTTAAACTAGTGGTTCGCCCCGAACTGTGAACTCGCGACCCCATATAAAGTTAACAACCCCATATCTCGGCAACCCCTCGACCGATTTGGCTCATGTTTAAGTAACTTTAAAATTCTCTTAATTTCATTTACCCGCCTACCAAATTTCATAACGATCCGACCAAATTTACTCAAGTTATTGTCGGATACATACAAACGCCGGATTGTTCATCATTTAGTTTAGAATAAAGATTAGAAAACGGAAGTAAGGTTCTTTCAGCTTGCGTCCGATAGGTGGCGCGGCCAGTGCGACTGGTTTAGGTACCGCGGCGCCTGCGCCCGCGCTTTATAGCAGGCTCTGACATAGGACTCCAACAGTTGTCAGGCAATAAGATTAGGTTGAAGCCTTGTGTAAATTTAATATGAAACAAACTGAAACTAGGTTTGGATGTCACGCTGACGTTGATGAATTGGCAAAGTCTCAAATCAGTTAATTGCATATTAAATTTTAGGTGTGGATAGGTATAATTTTTTACCCAAGTAGGGTACCTACCTACGAAGGTTTTTCCAAAGCGATGAAACAGCAAAAGTAAAAAGGGGCTCCTAACCTTGCACGAACATGCCGACCCCGTCTCTTTCATTCATGTTCCAATACCCAACATAATACGTCCCGTCCTTGTACCACATCTTGCCGTACCCGTGGCGCCTGCCGCGCTTGAAGTGTCCGAAGTAAATGTCTCCGTTGGGGAGGTAGTACCAGCCCACGCCATGGAACTTGCCCCGCGCCCAGTCGCCGCGATATTCGAGGTTGAAGGTGCCATTTGGGAGACGCTGGCTCAGCGAGCCGAAGCCATGCCTAGGGAAAGGGTGGGGGTAAGTTCCTGTTGTCCACTAGAGACGGATCGGGCCGGGGCGCATCGCAAGATCGCAACGCAAAAATCCGCCTGCCTGTATTTATGTGAAACAGCGTCCACTAGCGGCGGATCGCGGCGGGACGGGCCGCAGCGCAATGGTCCGCCGCTAGTGGACGCTGTTTCATATGATATAAATACAGGCAGGCGGATTTTTAAGTGGCGGCAGGGTCGGCCCGACCCGGCCCGATCCGCCGCTGATGGACGTCTAGCTTTAGTTTTGCATGAGCACTAAACATAAATAATACAACACATAGAAAAGTAAAGTTAGTAGAAACGAGTGTTAAATAATTGTAGTTATGAGTTGATTAATCATTAAATCTGGAGCTGGATCAATTCAACTTTGCTCACTTCAGGGCAGCTTCAGGGGTATATTGTTTCGTGATTGGTTTCAGAAGAGGTAATATTAACTAAGATTTAGATGAATTATCTTACCTGAATCCATGTAGCCAGTCGCCTTCGTATAAATGTCCGTTCTTTGTTATGAACATACCTTTTCCTATGAACAAACAAAGTATTGGGACTCTCACATAGTTAGATTATTGGCGACACCCACTAAATATACCTACTCTTCTGAATTAAATTATAATAATAGGACGTAATAAATACCTTCTTTTTTATCAGACTTCCAATCGCCAACGTATTTGCCCCAATTCTTTGTAAAAATAGCGTGATGCACACCGTTCTTCACACTTCTTCGTTCTGCCTCGACAAATATTGGGACCCATGTCTGGACGTGCCTATAGAATGGCATAATAATTACCTACCTATTATCACAGATTTGTATATTAATAACAAGTTAAAATTAGGACAAAATCAAAAAATATTTAAAACTTTTGACACAATGTAATATTTACAAACATCTTTGACATGGTCAAGGCAAGGTCAATATTTTTTTGACAATGACTGCTGAAAAAAGTTCCGGACGGACAGAAACACTGTTATAATGAAAAACTCTCACCTCTGTAAATTAGACTGAAAGCTAAAAAGATACAATTTTGCTACTAATACGTGAACGAATATGCTAATCTCCAACATAAATAAAACGCAAAAAGATACATTAATAACCTAACTTTAATAAATCATTGTAACAACTCTATCTTAATTAAAACTCTTAAGCATTGCCATGCATTTTCCTGAGGCCCCTGCTGAGCTCGATCAGCTGATTGTAGCTCTCCCTAAAGCCCTGGAGCGCCAACTCCTGCTGGCTCTTCATCGAGGAGTTGGAGGCGATGTACTTCTCAATCACCTCGACGCACTTGGTGTCCAGACGTATGTCCTGTTCGGAGACAGACTCCGGCTTAGTGAGCTGGATCGGCGTCGGGAGGATCTGAAATTAAATGTAGATAGGAATACTCAATAGGATAGAGTGTACACTGATATGATAGGTAGGAGTGCTCAATGCGGAAGCGAGAGACCCTGGTTCGATTCCCGGTGCAGGCAAGTACCTATGACTTTTAATTTATTTCAATGTTATGTATTTTTGTGAATTTATAGTAGCGATACCACTCGCTGACGCTGAACAAAAACATCGTGAGGAAACCTGAGCGTATGTGGCATTATACCCTCAACGCGATCTGGAATTATTGGAGAATAAAAGGTTATTTACACGTAGCAAGAATGGAAAAGTTTAGTACCGCAGGACCAGGCTGGTCCTAGGCTGGCGACCGTGGCAAAATACGCCCGACCAGGCGCTAGGCGGATAACATCCGCGAACAGGCGAGCTACGACTGGATGAAGGAGACAGCAAACGACCAACACTGGACATTGGGAGAGGCCTATGTCCAGAAATGGTCCAATAGAGGCTGCCCATGATGATGAGGGGTTATCCATATATTAGGCATAAGTTGGCTCTCGTGTTATTTTAATACAATTCATCAATCAATCTACCCAGCACTAAGAGCTCATCATAAACGGTTTTAACCCATTCTTGGCCGGAAGGCAAGTTGTCTTCACAATCGTCGAGCTTTCGAGCTTCTGGCTTAACCACCGACCTTAGACCTTGGGATCTTGACCAGCCTGTGTTCAGCTTGCGTCCATACCAAAGCCCATGAAAGTTCTACCAACCTCTTGCACCAGTCCGCTGGCCGCATCCCCGCCGGTGACGTCACCGCGCACGGTCTGTCTTAGCGCGATCAGAAGCACTGCCTCGCGCACCGCGCCTGACTGCAACAGCTCCAGGAGTAGACCCTCGGCGCTCTGGTGCCAGGTCAGGTAGAACGTGAGAGGGCCGAAGTGGCGAGTCGATCTGGAATGGGGAGAAACACATTTTTTTAAGATGGTTTGAATGGACTGGCCTAGCAAGGGTCTGGGGAGGTTAGCGTTTTCGCGAGGTTAGCTTGAAGAGAGCTATACCTATTGCCCAACAGTGGGTTTCATTAATTGACTGGATAGATGGTTATTGGTAGGGCCAAACTATGAACTATGAAGGAGAAACTCTTTCATGGTTCATATTTTGGTGGATAAAAAAAACTCTCAATGTTTCAGCATTGAATTAAGCCCTCACGCACAGCCTAGTTCGACTAGCCATTCTTAATCGATTGGCAAATTTAAGCTACAACGGCCGTGGTCCGTCAAAGGATGGTTGACTGCTAGTAGCAATAATATCTGAGCGCTTCCGTGCTTCGGAAGGCACGTTAAATCGTTGGCCCCAGTTTTTGTTGATTACTAACAATTGTTAAGCCATGTCAGAGGCCCTTTGGGCGGCGGCCTAAAACTCTGACACCAGGGGGTGGCCACTACCTCATACGATTACCTACCTAGCAGTGTTACAGAGTGGCCTAGCTTCGTCAAATTATGTTACTAAAAACAATATGTTTACCTATGACTAATGTGGACTCCCCGATTACAGCAATTTATAACAAAATAGGAAGACTGCTATGTTGAATGCAGCACTTACACTGTGGAAGACTTGCAACAACTGTAATAAGTCTTAGATAAAAGGAGAATAAAGAAATCTTACCTAAGAAGTTCAAAATTCTTTGTACTGTCCACATGCTGGTAAGTAATGCTTGTAACTCTTTGGTAAGATGGCTCATCAGGTTCATACTGTATACAGGCCCGGTCCAGCACAAATTCGTATTGTGCACGTTCAAGCAGGCTGAGCAACCTCTCTTCGTTGGAGAACATAACGGGCTCTTTGATTTTGCGACCGTTTATCGGAGAGTACACTTGGTTGAGCCGCTTTCTGACGTCATGGTCACAGCTGCGTAGGGTGCCGTCGAGGTCTCTGAAAATCAGAATTCAATACAGATTAAGTAAACAAAAAAAATTGGAATAGGTCAATTTTTTTTTTATTGGAACCAGAATTTTTACTCATTAAGATTGAGTTGACCATTCGATATCCTTACAATTCTTGATTCTTGGGTTCTTCTTTTATCTATGATCAGTCATTCATAGACTTTTATTAGATTTTGTTGGTGTATTCTTTTGTGTTATCCACTTAAAAGTCCTTTCTAACTTGTAGTGCTCATGCTAAGCCAGCTCAACTGATTACCTTTCAACAATAAATCTGCTCTGATTGTGGACTCCAAAAGTAATGTCAGTAAACAGGTATTTACTAGAATCATAGCCAATGAGTGCTGGATCTTGGGACAGGACTTCATCAATGTGTCCTTGAATCTGCAAATCAGAATTACCCATTAGGTAACACCACTTAAAAGCGTGTAACAATTAATGCATGGACGCTCAAGTGCGACTTGGCTACTGTTAAGAAAATCTATAGTCCCAACTCGATAAACTGTCATTCATCCATCACAAATTCATTCAAAATATGTCATCTCAAAAACCAGGAAAGTCTGCCTGTGGAAGACCATAAATAGAAACTTAGGTTGGTGGGTCAAGTTGTACCTTTACAACTGGAGGCATTTGCAACAGTTTCTCTGCCTGTCTGTCCGCCTGTGCTAAGGCACTCTGTAGTTCTTCATCAGTTAGGAACTTATATCTTGGAGTTTTGAGGACAGGCAATCCACTGTTGGTCCTCTTTCTAAATACTTTGGCATAATCTGGTCTTGTAAGGCGTTTTAGTAAAACTTGTACGTTTTCTGAGAAAAACTTGGGTGCGGGATCTTGTTCGCCATCTGTAACAGGAAGCAATAAACCGATTTTACAGTGGTTTTATCAAGTAAATACTAAATTGAAGGGCGTAAGAAAATATTCACCATACAATGACGGCACAAAACTCAAGTTTCTAGATGAAATGCATAGTATTTGTGCCTCGTTATGCTTGATTACTGTATGTCTCACATTGTGAAGGGCTAGCTTTCGAAATAACAGCGACATATTAATTTTGTGGAATACTACAGCATAACCTCACTTTTTAGCTTTTTATTCATATAAATATCAATAGACAAGATAGATTTTCGCTTTTTTTTTTAGACCCTGATCAGTGTGGCTAACTAACCCCAAGTTACCTTTGTCTCTTTTTTCGGTTATAAGCACCTAAAAACCTTGACGACGTGAGCACGTGAGTGACAGATGAGCAATCTTGCGGTGATAATTGGGTATAAAAAAAACTCTATGTGAATTATTTTAACAAGTAAGGTGCAAAACACATAGATGACAATATAGCTTATGCTAGGCAGTTTAAATATGCTTATATTGCGGAATTTGTGATACGCTTGCAACACTGATCAAACCATAGACAATATTTATTTATAAATCTAGGGATGTACCATCAATTCATAAACCGGTATTTACCGTTTAACGATAGAACGTAGCTGTTTCGGGTTTTCCAATGTTGGCAGCACTGCCAATAAAAAAGAAAAAGATGGAAGTCGTCTATGGTTAAAGTGAAAACGCAAAACGTCAAAATAATAAACTAACCTCTTTCCCTGTTCTCAAAAATAAATATTTCCTGAATAAACAGAGCTGTGCGTGTGTTTTGCGCCTTTCGGAGTTTGATGCAGCCTGTCACATATAATGTCCAAAAGGAAACCTATAGTCAACGATATAATTTACGAATTAGATCATGAAGACTTGGACTCTAGCAGTGGCGACGAACAGGTAGACCCTAAGAAAGCCAGAGCATCTCCAGGACAAGAAGCTGCGATAACAATAAACGACTCAATAGATAATGAAAACGGCGTAGAAGTCGTCGACGTTGACTCTTCCGACGACGCAGTAACTCTACTGTCGCCGGCGTCGAAATCTGAAAATGGGGGGAAAACGCCTCCAAAGGAAATCGACAAAGAAGACTGTACACTGATAGAAGAGAAAATAGTGACTATAGAAATTGACCATGACGGCAGCAAGGATTTGTCCGCTGATGACTTACTAGCAGTAGATGAAGACATAGTTGTAGACTCTCCGGGCTCCCCTGCTTCGAACCTAGTAATCGGTTGTGCAAACAGAGTGCCACTAATCACAGTCATGTTCAACGATAAGAGAATAGCAAGAAACTACAAACAAAAAATAAAGGATTTCATGCTCAAGTTGATAAAGCTCCATGACGAGGAACCATTAGTTGGTTCTGATGAAGAGACTGACTTGGAGCTGGATATCTGGCCTGAAGACCTCGCCAATGA
The DNA here is from genome assembly GCA_949319315.1 of Zelleria hepariella. Classification (NCBI taxonomy): domain Eukaryota; kingdom Metazoa; phylum Arthropoda; class Insecta; order Lepidoptera; family Yponomeutidae; genus Zelleria; species Zelleria hepariella. The sequence goes on from OX439384.1 coordinate 19,889,977, forward strand.
ACCTGAGGTGGACGTGGAAAAGATTGAGGAGGAAGATAATTTGTTCTTTATAGACACGGACCCTAACTTCAATGATAGAGTTGAAGTACCGCAGTATAGTCAGGTAAATTCATATTCTAATCTATAATTTTTATGATTTATTTTCGTATTTGTGACGGTAAAAGTTTCTGCAACTGCTGCTGTTGAGTCTATTTTGCGTGAAGGCTTAGTGCAAAAGCGTAAAACAAAAATAAAGCCAAGCTTCCTATGCCATCCCATCTCATCGAGTAAATCCAGCAGACTTTGGATGTTGCTGCTCAATTTTTAAGTGCATCTTACAAGTATATAAGTACTATTCAGTAGTTTCTAGAAATTACTGTGCTTTTGTTCCATATGCTTGTTTTTTGTCCCATTATGTTTTTATGTTGCTACCACAATTTTTTCTGAAGATGACGGAGTAAGTATTTAAATTTCATTGATTGTAATTGTTATCTGGCAGTTTTTCAACCTTTTTTTTTTGTTAACTTTCCAGGCCACGCAGATCTTGTCGGATGAGGTCCCGAAGGTTATGTCACCACCGCCAATGCGCCGCGGCCCCACCTGCTTTAATTGCGACGGGGCACATCAGCTCAGGGAATGTACGCTGCCCCGGAACATGGCAAGGATACAGAGCATGAGGAAGATGGTTAATGCTAACAGAGTTGGGTTGGTGTCTTTATTTCTTGCTCTTTTATTCATCATCATCATCATAATCTACAAACTAACTTCATTCTTACATTAACAGATGTACGCAACTTCCGTGCTGCATTTTTAATTAAAATTAATTAGAGACGTTTTTATTTGCTGTGGGGGAGGGGGTTGAGTTCAATGTCACCCAATCTCACGTAGAGAATTGGGTACGGCAAACCACACGTTTTTTGCCGATTTCCGTCATTTCTACCACTCAAACCTCAGTTGGCTCCTTAGGTGGACTTGCATCAAACAGGGTTAGCCAACTAACTCTGGGTTAATTTGACAGTTCCATACAATCACGTTAACTCAGAGTTAATTGGCTAACCATGGTTGACGCAACTGGACCTTGCAGACCGAAACAGGATCGATAGGCTTTTCCTAACGTGTTCCGAGTGTCTAGTTTCGTGTGGAACATGTCGGTACCTTCCATAAAAAACCCTCGCTCGCCATTCCAGGCGCTATCACGTGGAGGACGACCAGAAGTACGGTCACCTGATCCCGGGACGCATCTCCGGAGCCCTGCGCCACGCTATGGGGCTCCATCGGGACGAGCTCCCCCTGTACATCTACCGGATGAGACTACTGGGCTACCCGCCCGGCTGGCTCGAGGAGGCGAAGATTTCGCACTCGGGGATCACCATGTTCGACTCTTCTGTGAGCTATATCTTTTTTTAAATTATTTATTTTTACGAAGACAAACGGTCATACATACATAGAATTTTTCTTACATACACATGTAGTTTCCCGAATATCGGCTATTCAAGGCATTCTATTCTCAAGCTTCGCTTTGCTCGCTCCCACGCCATGATTGCAGTTAGTACGCAGAACCAGCACTATAGGTTTTTTTTCGAAAAATTATACATAAAAAAAAGATTGTTTATTTTGATAATCATAATCATAAATCTTTATTGAGATATGACACTGGTCGCATCTCATCTCAAGACAACACAAATTTCCCGCGAATGTCCCAAAATGGAGACAGATTGCAGTAGAAAAAGATGATAAAAAAAAACTTTATTAATAAGAGGTTGGAGATGAATTAGTTCCTGAATGCTCCAGGCGCCATTTTCCAAGGTAACTAAGCTCGGGTGAGAGACAAATCTCTCATTCCGCCATAATTGTTCAGGATCACCATGTTCGACTCCATTGAGAGTGCTGGCCATCACACCCTAATGTTATTGGTGAAACGGGCTGTTTTCCTATTTTGCGTCTGGTGGCTGGGATTTAGGTGGGCGGTTAACGAGTAAAAAAATATTATTAAATTCGAACATGAGCCAAGACCATGTAAAAGAGGAAGCTTTAGTATTTCGGCCACATAATTAGAAGTAACAACAACAAGTACAGCCTCCTTCAACTGATCATTACATACAAGGCAAGATACCAGGCAAAAGGAGACCTGGTAGACCCAGGATATCATGGATCCAAAATCTGCGCGAATGGTTCGGGCAGAGCACCGGCTCATTGTTCCGTTTGGCGGCTTCGAAGGACGAGATAGCCAAACTGATTGCGTTACCTCCGATAGGAGACAGCACGCAAAGAAGAAGATGAGCCAAGTCGATTGATGCGATGCCGAGATATGGGTTCGCGAGTTCACAGTTCGATGAGAACCAATAGTAAAGTCACAATGCTCTTCTTACAGGGCACAGCGATCCAGGATCCGGAGGATGAGGATGGGGAGCTGTGCGAGCCAGGCTCGAAGGACAAGTTCGACATCAAGAAGATACTCGACTTCCCCGGCTTCAACGTGCCGGCTAGCTCACGGTACAAAGAGGTTAACACGCGCTTCCATCTATACCAAAACTTGTATTTTATGCTCCGTGCCAAAATTAAGGAAAATTCGCCGCATGACATCTTTTTAGCTCATGGTTAGGTTTTACCTGCACTCACGAGTGCATTGTTTTACCTGCACTCACGGGTGCATTGTTTTACCTGCACTCACGGGTGCATTGTTTTACCTGCACTCACGGGTGCATTGATTTACCTGCACTCACGGGTGCATTGTTTTACCTGCACTCACGGGTGCATTGTTTTACCTGCACTCACGGGTGCATTGTTTTACCTGCACTCACGGGTGCATTGTTTTACCTGCACTCACGGGTGCATTGTTTTACCTGCACTCACGGGTGCATTGTTTTACCTGCACTCACGGGTGCATTGTTTTACCTGCACTCACGGATGCATGGTTTTACCTGCACTCACGGGTCCATTGTTATACCTGGGGCCTTAGCCTGTAACACAATGGCGTACCAATGGCGTCCTAGGTAGAAGGACAAAACCGGATTTTTTTTGTTGTTCTCCTACAACCAGCGAACTAATCCTCATAATATTCTTTGCTGTACTACAATAACATTAAAAGGATCGACACTGGACCGACAGCATCAATAAATCGTAATTAAAACCGTCAACCAGAAGCCCATTTTGGCACCATTGTGTTACAGGCTAAGGGCCCTGCACAGGACGCGCACCGCTACAACCTCCCCCCACTGTCAGAGCAGGACAGCCAAAGCGGGGCGGGCACAGAAAGTAGCCAAAAGTATACCAAAAGTAGCCTTTTTAAAATTTACTTTTCTTTTAAAACTCATTGGGTTCAAGCCCCTGCCAAATCAAAATCCTGGGTCCGCCACAGCCTGTGCCCAACTCTATGAAGTTTAAATATCGCTCCCGAAACACGCACGCAACAATCCACCTTACTCCTCTGACCCGAACGCTCAAATCCCACAGGACGCCCACCGCTACAACCTCCCACCACTGTCAGAGCAGGACAGCAAGCTAAACATGCTGCAAGTGCTCGCGCCCAACGCTATGAAGGCGTACAAGAGGAAGAAACTGACCTTCTTCCCTTCCGAGTTGCTCAACAACTCAGCGCCGGAGGGACACGCCGAGATGGAGCTGGATGATGGCGATGGTGAGACAGCTTTTAGTATCTATGATATTGAACCATATTACCGTTCGTTCCCAGTAGTTTAAGAGGGCGTTAGAGCACCATTTTCCCATACAAACGTAGTTCCGGTTTAATTTCTAAACTACAGGCTGGATTTTGCTGAAACTTGGTTTATATCAGTAGATGACCAATATGGAGGTTTGCAAATAGTTTTTATCTGCAGAGATAGGACGATACTTACCCATTTGCTTAGCAAAATTCTCAACTCAGAAACCGGGCTTTAGTGTTCTGGCTCCCAAACTAGGATTACCTATGCTGTGGGTAGCCATGGCGAAGTCAGGCGTACCGTGCCAGCGCGCTTACGAACTGAGCTAACATTCAACTGAGACGATTAGCATCAGCTAACCTGGCGCACATAAGCTAATGCGGTAATCATAAAATAAATGTACGGTCGGCCACAATCTCAGATACCCCATGGCAGCTCTTACCGCGCGCGGCATAAGGGCGCCAATCGAACAAAAAGGGGTGTCTGAGACTGGCCGACTGTACCTACTCATGATTTTGGATGGTACTTTCGTATGCAGCTTAAATCTGTAAGTTCTGTAACGCTATGACGTATCAATGGCGTTCCAGTGGAAGGACAAAACCCGCGTTTCCTCATTTTTCTCCTACAACCAGCGAACTAATCCTACGGACCCAAGGTTTTCATTGGCGGCGCTAGTGTGGCTTGACCATCACCTTTACCACCTACCCACCATTCCTTGCAGAAGAGCCCGCCTTCCCGTCAGTGCCGCCCCTCCCGGACGAACCCCCGCCTCCGCCACCCCCTGACGCGCCGCCGCCGCCGCCCCCCGGCTCTCCACCGCACCTCCCGCCCGGCGATAAGACTCCAGAGAAGACTAAAGATACAATGGCGGAGGAAGATGCCGATGACACCCTGGACATACAGTTGGACGATATTCCGCTGCCGCCCGTTGAAGTTGTTTCGGACGATGATGGAGTAAGTGTTGGCTTTGGTTAAGGCTTTAAGATAAAGATAAAATATTCTTTATTGTACACCAAGAAACATATACGGACAAGAAAAAGTTACTTAACTAAAACAAGGCTTTAGTGGAGTGGAGACCATAGAAAATTGAAAAAATATGTTTCACCAAGAGTACTTTATTTTTAGGGACGCCGTAAGGGTCTCCCTTTTATGCTTTTCTTTGTATGGAGTATTGTCAGACTGTTATGAGTCTTGATGGAATGAGGCTACCGCGCTTAGATTTGCCGCTAGGGGTGGTAGTGTTGCGTAAGGTCATAAATATCACTGTTTTTATGGGCTACGCAAGTCATCCACGAGCGCAGCATATTATTATAATCTAGTACTCAAATATTGAACTGTGGAACAGAACATCTAATACTTTCTTACGAAAACGATTATAGTTTCCGAGTTGAGCACTCCTAAAAGTATCTGTTCGTCACACCCCTAATTAATGTAAGATAATGTCGTTCCAGGAAATACCGTCCAGCAGCGACCGAGACAGCCCGACGCTAGACGATCTAGAGCAGAAGAAACAACTGCTACTAGCAGCCCTAGAGGGCAGCACTTCCACGCCAGACACACCAGAAACAACCACAGAGAAGGCTGTTGACAGCGACACCCCAATGGCGGTACCAAGTATCTCGACCACAGACAAACCTCTTGAGGATACCCCAACACCAGGACCAAGTAGCTCTAAGAATCAAGATAGGCCCGGCGAAGTCAACCCCGACCCAACATCGGGACCAAGTAGTTCTAAGACTCAAGACAGGTCAAGCGAAGTCAACCCCGACACACCAATAACACCACTCTCAAAGACTGGACACGTGAAGACTACCTTATACGGTACCCCCGTTATGAACATAGCCTCCCCCTACGAGAAGTTACCAAGTGACGTTAAATTCGCCAAAGACATTTGTGACGTCATAAACTTTGAGAATCTTCCAGATTACACGGGAAAGTATGAGAAGATCTGCAGTCTACTCAAGAGGGTGAAAGGCGAAGTCGACAGGATACACGACTCATAGTAGCTGTCGACCACCTCTAAGCAAAGGGGTGGTGGAGAATGTCCGGTATGTGAATGCGATAATAATGAATTAATTTTTAAGGCATTTGAAGTACACGTTAAAAGTACACATATCTCTAAATAAATTAGAGATGTAACTCTGTTTTCTAGAAATCTTTTGTCTTTTTAACTTTGTTATTAATTATTTTATTGACATTCTTACACTGTATTTCTTGACTAAAAAACTGACGATCGCGGATGAACACTTGCTTATCTTTTACATGATTCAGTATACAAGTTATTATCCCCGTACACACGACAGCACGTTGGAGTGCACACTTTTTTTTGTAAAGTCGCCCGTAACGTAACCGGGTAGAGTGCTAGCGTGTAAGGGTCGACGTGGCGTCTTGTGTAAATCAAAGGCTTGTCCGCGTGCCGCACTGACGCACGTCAATGCCTATACTTCTACGGTGGTTTCATACAATCCTTGAGAGGAGCACTACAAACGTCTAGCGCAATCTTGCTTTATTTAAATCGACGCATCGTGCGCCGGTCTATATTTTAAACATCTAAAAACAAAATTATTTTCAGTTGACTACATACTCGATACGAAAAAAAAACGAGGATTTAATTCAATATCACGTTGTGATAGTTTTAGTGGCATTCATGTCGCGAGTTATGAACCAATATTCACTCTTCTTTGTTTATACTATAGGTACTTTATGATAAAAGCAATAAAGCTAAATAGTGTTCTATCTAGTACTTTTACAGAAGATTATTCTGTGGAAACCGAAATTAAGTTCGTTTTCAATGTATGTAATACTGTTGTGTACATAGAAGAGTATTGACTAAGCCCGTTTTTTATATTACAATAAAACCATCTCCAGTGTAATATATTTATTTTATTATTCATACATTTCTATATAAATCTCGATTGGTGAAGAAAAAAACAAACAAAGTGTAACTAAATATCCCAACCCAGGAAAATATTTGAAAAACTAAACCTAATGGAATTTTGGTTATCATTTTCAAGAGTTTGTAAACTCCCACGTACTTAGGTTCAAGTCTCAACATTTTAAATAAGATGTTCCAGTTCATTTTGAGAGTACACTTTACCTTTTAAATAAGTAGTCAGCGAAAGTATTTTGCTATACATTGAAAGTCCATAATTATTAATTTACTTAATTGAATATTCTGTGCTATATGTACGTAGATCACAGTAAAGTTATTAAGTCCATTAGACAGATCCAATTATAGAAAAATAATTCAAGGAAATACAGGGATGACGAAATGTTATGTTTTGATATAACATAATATCTTATTTTAATACAATAGCATATTGAACTAAAAGTTACGTTAGTGTACAATAAATGAAGATGTGTAATGTCTTTTTATAGTTAACAGAACTATGGAATGACGCTATCGATATTTCATCAGTTAAGAAAAGAAACAGTGATCAGATAGGATTTGCTTAGGTCCGACCCTTACAGAAAATAAACAGTTACGAAAAACCTATAGGACAAAGGGCACCATTCATTCAATACAATGTAACTTCTGGATACCAATCGATATCAGCTATCTCTGTTAGCAGACGTAGTCGTATTGAATTATTATAAACAGTGGTCAGTTTAGTGTTAATGTTAGTGGCGTACTATTCGAGATTGCCCAGCCATTTACAGGATTAAAAACACGTCCAAAATAATTAATTTAATCAATCAAAAGTCCATTACGCCAAATCGTACAAACGGTTAGTCAAAACTATGTACAAAATGTGTACGTGTCACAAATAAAACTCACACTAGGTTGAAGAAAAACGCTTAAATAAATTGATTTCTATCTAGGTAGTGGAAGATAAAAGTAAAATCAAGCTCTCGTATACACCGACACTCAACTCTCTATACATATTGCAAATTAATTGCAACCAATTATCTATACATATTGCAAATTATTTGCAACCACCGGTTTCAAGAGCATCAAAAGTAAAGCATTTCCCACTCCCACGTCTGATCTGTGCGCGCAACTAACAGATAACAATTTTTATTATAGGGTGCTTATAATACCACAGACAGGCAATCTTTCGAAACAATTTCAAAAGAATCCTGAAAAATGAATTACAATCTAGGAAACCAGCTGATGGTAGGTACTTCGTAGTAATGATGATAACACACAAATGCAGCATACTGCAGAATGCAAAACCTTTGTATTTTGTAGATTTTTTGTTTAGTATTTTTCCATTTATACTTTTAACATTCTAAAGGAAAGTGTTCAAAATGATTCCCAAAACACGTGGCCTTCGGATAGTTCAACGATTTTTTAACACTAAGCCGAACTTTATCGAAACTTCGCTTTGTTTGTGAATGCCACCATTTGTGATATCAGTGAATAATTTAAATAATTAGCTACAATCGTTGACGCGCGAGTCTCACCCGCATACAGGAAAAGTACAATTACACCGTCACGCTGAGACACGTGCGATACCACAGATAAAAAGTGGGCCCAGTCCCCGTAGCATGACTTTTATCGAGGCGGATTTATCCAACAAAATGGCGGTTTATCAGCATTTTTGACGTCTATAGTGGGTTATATATCGCTCTCGACGATATATAATCCACTATAGACGTCAAAAGCGATATATAACCCGCTATAGACGTCAGAAATGCTGATAAACCGCCATTTTGTTGGATAAATCCGCCTCGATAAAAGTCATGCTCCCCCCGCAGAGGCCATAGAACAGATGTCACCAAAACTCCCATGTTTTTTTACAAACTTTACGTGCTACAACAGTATCGAGCGTCGCAAGTGGAGGCCAAGATAAGTGGACAAGAAGACAGCTTGGCACCGCCTCAAGAAAACCTTAGTGGTAGCGGAGATAAGATTGGTTTAACATGATTCAAGGTGAGGACGAAGCCACTGTGATTGCCTCAGATAAGGGAGCACTAAGTCAAGATTAAAGTTTTATCCCACTATCGGGTAGCGGCATCTCGCTTTACACGGTGAAATAAAAATTACGCTAGGCGATGATGGGATAAAACTTTTATCGTAACGTTCTGCTCCCCTGGACCTTATGTAAAGTAAGTCAACGGATACCATTTTTTTTCTAAGAACTGCTAGCAAGGGAGTCTTAATGAAATCGGGCATTAATCGTTCAGTAGGGTCGTTGGCCCGCCGCACCGACTTCAGCCTTAACTTACGATCACCAAGCTAAGTCGACCTGCGGCTTCTTGCTATTAGTTTTGGGCCCCAGGTCAGGCAGAGTTTGTGATTGTAAGTTAGTGCAATAACGACAAGGTCTCTGGAAATGTTGCTTTATTGAGCTCCGTTGGCGCGGCCGGGGGTGCTCCGCCGCGGGATTATATCCTGGGAGGCGTCGGCGGCGCACCGTCGTTGTCCTGTGGACAAAACACTTGATGAATAAAAAAGAAAAAAGTCTCTGTAAAATAATTTCCAATGAGGAAGGAAACTGAATCAGTAGAAAAATACATTTCGAGATAGTCGACTAGTTTCGGACTTAATTTGGTGCCTCAATCATAGGGGAGTAAGCGGCCGATCGAGATATTAGTATTCGCTGTATTAAGAGCCAAGCCAGCAAGTTGTCCTTATCAACTTAACTTACCATATAAGAACCCAGTGGTTCTTGCATGGCATCTTGATAAGAATTGAAACCTTTATCACGTCTTTGTATTGTACCTACGTGAAGAACAAAGATAAATCAAAGACCGATAGCCGGAAATAAACTTATTAAAACATGACGATGTAAATTAAAATGACGTCGAAAAGGCGATAACAACAATGAGGGAATAGTATATTTCATTACAAGTGTGGAAAGGCTGTCATTGCAACGAGTTCCGACAAATGGCTACCCGAGCCGAGGCGCAGCCGAAGGCGAGGGTTGACAGTCGGAACAAGTTGCAATGACGGTTCCGCACGTGTACTGAACGACTATTTTTAATACAGTTGCGAAAAAATGAAGCAATTTAATAAAATAATAAAAACACAATAAACTCAACTAACCTAGCATTTTTGACTTTTTCCGGTAAAATGTTCTCCGAAGCATTTTGTGCAATTATACTGAGTTCCTGTGGCTGTTAATTAAAAAAAACTAGGGTCGAAATTACTCATTTTGTGCAACAAACAACTAAAGTAAAGAAAATTTCTGAAAAATCAAAATGGCGCCAACCGTAGAATATAAGCAGAGTTTTTTTTTCTTCACCCATTCTGGTAGGCAAAGGCAACTATGCATACAGCCAAGTCTTGAGTAGAAGTTTTTTATTGATATGAAATGAAAATGAAATTCAATGAAATGAAACCTAACCAAACTCATTCAATAAAATCATTAAATCTGATATTGAAACAAATTAGTAGCTTCTTTTTAGAAATATACGTATTTGCATGAATCATAAAAACTTTTTTAATACAGTTGCTCAAAAAGTGGCGTATTGCAGGGACGTATAGCGTTCGGGATGTGGGCTATTACACACGCGTGCTTTTTTTTTACCTTTCCCGCACTCGTGCGTTCTCTTTCCCAACTGTCAAAATAATGTCTATTAAAAAGAAAAACCAACCATGAAGTTTTTACTAAAAAAGTTTTTATGATTCATGCAAATACGTAGGTATATTTCTAAAAAGAAGCTACTAATTTGTTTCAATATCAGATTTAATTATTTGATTGAATGAGTTTGGTTAGGTTTCATTTCATTAAATTTCATTTTCATTTCATATCAATAAAAAACTTCTACTGAAGACTTGGCTGTATGGGCATAGTTGCCTTTGCCTACCAGAATGGGTGAAGAAAAAAAAACTCTCATTATTATATTCTACGGTTGGCGCCATTTTGATTTGTCAGAAATTTTCTTTGATTTAGTTGTTTGTTGCACAAAATGAGTAATTTCGACCCTATTTTTTTTATTAACACCACCGGAACTCAGTATAATTGCACAAAATGCTTCGGAGAACATTTTACCGGAAAAGTCAAAAATGTTAAGTTAGTTGAGTTTATTGAGTTTTTATTATTTTATTAAATTGCTTCATTTTTTCGCAACTGTATTAAAAATAGTCGTTCAGTACACGTGCGGAACCGTCATTGCAACTTGTTCCGACTGTCATTTGTCGGAACTCTTTGCAATGACAGCCTTTCCACACTTCTAATGAAATATACTATTTTAGTAAAAACTTCATGGTTGGTTTTTCTTTTTAATAGACATTATTTTGACAGTTGGGAAAGAGAACGCACGAGTGCGGGAAAGGTAAAAAAAAAAGCACGAGTGTGTAATAGCCCACATCCCGAACGCTGTACGTCCCTGCAATATGCCACTTTTTGAGCAACTGTATTAAAAATGTTGATTCGGCATTACATTAATTATTATGCCACTTACCTTGAAGTAATGTCATCTAAACACATTATACATTGCCTGTTGGACGCTGCATTACCCCTTTTGTGACATAACATAACTCTTTATAAGGCGGCGGAGCCGGCGTCTACTAACCTACTTTTACCTAATCTTAGGGTATGTTCGAACAATACCAAGTGTTACAGTTTCTACCACACCACTCGACCGATTGCATAAGTCAAGTTGAGGTGTGCAAGTCAGGTAACAAGGTATGTTACTTGTTTCGTTTGTTTTGCGAAGGAAAGGGCCCCAATGTACTTAAGGGCCGATGGCCTTGCACCTGGCGAGGAGGGAAGATGGCCGGTCGACAAAGGCAGTGACAGAGTGGCGGCCGAGAACTGAACGACGATCAGTCGGAAAACCAGCAGCCCGATGGTCGGGCGACATTGTCACAGCGGCGGAGGGTCCGTGGATGCGGATGGCTAGGGACCGTGAGAGGTGGCGCGAGGGGAAAAAGGCCTATACCCAACAGTAGGCGGAGGTGGGCTGATGATGATGATGATGATGATCCATTGACCGTAGCATCAGTAGGCGAGGAGCGGATGAGGGCAGCTAAACAAACATTTAAAAAAAACTCACGTGCGTGTCCCGCGCGGGCTTCGGGTCGGCGTCCATGAGTTGCGCGCGCCGCGGGCGCATCATGTACATGGCTACTGCGAACGCCATCACCAGAAACATGGTGAGGAAGCTGGTGCCGGCCGACTCGCCGCTGGGCAGACCCGACAGCTGATCCAGGCATTCCGTGTCCGTGCAGTAGGACTGCCCTTGCCGTAGCTGAGGGAATAGGAGAAAGGGTTTTAGGTCTGTTATCAAAATTATGTAAAAAGGAATATTATGCCTAGGGTAGTTGAGACTACAAGCTCTCAAAGGTCTCGAAACATTTCATCCAGTAAAATTAACTTTAGAACTTGCATTAAATTCAGTAGTATCTCGCACTAAACCGCAAGTGCTGAAAACAGGTACTATGGTATGGAATTGGTTTCATGTTTGTATTCTCAAGTATTTTTTTGTATGTGAATGGCATGGTCAGTCATGTCCATTATTTCCATGTATTTTTAATGACATCCTTAGTATAGTTGATGTATGGGCTTATCTATTATTGTTTCATAAAGCAATTAAAACTGTGCAAAATCTGAATACCAACATGTTGATAAGAAAAATATTGTTTATTGGTAGGTGTAGTTAGTGTTGTGGCATGTGAGTTTATTTATGTAAGTTGGACACAATTTGCAATGGTCTTGAATTTAAAGGTTATTTTAATCAACATTTTCAATAAACATAGATCTCCTTTTATAGTTATCCTCAGTTATTATCAGGTGGAGCTACTCCATAACTTAATTTTTTTTGGAACTTGTGGGGTCTATACTGCCGTCGTAATTAAAAACACAGTAACTCGACAAAAGTCGTTTTGAGAAAAACGCGGTTAAAGTTTTGTTGTTAAATTTTGTTATTATGAACAAACCAATCAACAAGGATTACTGTTTGTATTTTTTTATGTTGATAAATAATTAAAACTTCAATTGGGCATCAAAATATCTCAAATTTTATAGTTGTATAATTAATTAAATTAGATAATGTGTTTTAAACTAGGATAATTAATTTAAACAATATCATATTTTTAAGCTAAAACACAGTAATTGATTGGTTACTGTGTTTTAAGCAAGTTTTACTCATTACTGTGTTTTAACCATGTAAAGATGATAGTAATAGGGAAATTGCAACACAGTAACTTTAGACATACTGTGTTTAAGCTTAATACAAGTAGCGTTTGGGACTTAAATCAAATCCTAGTAAGTGAAGATGCTGGTTTTAAAGCTAATTTATAGTATGATTCTCATAAGTGCAATTATAGTATCTGAATATACTGTGTTCTAAGCTTGTGTTTGTACATTTTTTTATTACTTAATACTAGGGCGATTTTAGTCTTAAAAATGAAATCGCCTTAGTTTTGCTGAAAATATATGAAATAAAACAGTAAAACGTCATCATGTCAATTAAATGTTATTTAATAAATCTTTCTTCTAAATCAACAAGGTTCAGTGTCTAATACTAAGGTGTAAAATGAAAATATCAGAACAAATTATTCTCAAAATCAAACAAAACATCAAATAACGAAAAATTTTCCGTGAATTTCGAATGCAAGCCCAGCAAACATTGCTGGCAGGCGATATTAAGCCTACCTGCAATGATTTTTGCCCGAATAAACTAAAATAAATTAAAATCTATTGAAATAAAATTTCTTCCAACTCCAATTTTTCGACTTTGAACGCGAATTACTCGAATAAAAATCCCATAAAGTGACAAGTTTTTTATACTATTCTAAGCACTAAGGCTTTGAAAAAGTTATAAAATTAAAAAAAAGTCCTTCACACCTCTACTTAATTTTTTATCCATACTAAGTATTTACTAACTATTTCAGTGATGATTTCTCAAGAGCAACATTTTTGAACTTTGGATCAAAATTGCAGTGATTTTTAGGAGTCCATAGCTAATCATTATTTTTTCGGTAATAGATAAATTATCTGAGACCATAAAAAATAAAAAATATCTCTGAAACGTCAAAAGAATAAAAAGTTACAAAATAAAATCCAATGCCAGGTTTTTTTTTTTTTCAACAAAAACCTAAAATCCTCATATTTTCTAAACGACAAAAAATGGCTGAACATACGAGTACAAGGGGGTGATTCAGGTAGCCCTTGGTGTCAGCTATCTTTTATTTCTAGATTTTCTCACTTGACGCCTATGTTTGGGCCACCCTGTATAGGTAATATCCTAAAAAACTCCAGTGCAACCGACCTACCTTCGTGAGAGATTCTCGTTACTTTCCCCACGTGAGAGACTACAGAAAACGTGTGATACCAGACCTTACAGAACCTTACAAGTTTCACGTTGGAACCGAATTATAATCGAACTCTTTCACGGTGAGTGGTGCTCAAGTGTGGAACTCTCTTCCAAAGCCGATCAGAGACTGTCCCTCCGTAGCGTGGTTTAAAGTCAAACTCAAAGAGCACTTCCTTTCAATATAATATCTTAGCGTAAGTTTATGTATTGTAAGTCAGAACCCGCAAGTAACTTTATTATTTTGTATTGCATTAGTCTATTAAATTATATACCTAGTTTTTTCTTTAATGAAAGTATTCGGGTATACGTATACTATCATGTACTTGTATGTTATCAATTACTGTATTATTTATGTCTTGTCTGTTTATGGCTACTTTATTGGCCGTCTCCTGCCGTCAAAACAATATTTCACAATTTATTTGACTGGCTGGAAGAAATTTCTATTGAGTACGTAATTTCTCTTTTTTGTTATTTAAGTTTTTATTTTGTCTCATTAAGTTTATAAATGATATTTAATATTTAATATGTCTATAAAGTGTAAAGTATACTAAAGTAGGTATCCATCGTTTTTTAAACGGAAAGCGTATAGACATAGATTAAAATCTATAAAAATTACTGATAACAAAATAAACGAAATCGGATAATATTAAGGGGTAGAAAAACTGTTTTTTCGTTTTCTTCGTTTGTATGAGCGTGACCGTGGCAGAGCGTGTCATTCACAATCCTATGAAGACGTTTTAAAGTTTAATTTTATATCATTCATATCGGACCATTCTGTATAAGTAAAGTAAATATTGCTGCCTTAAATATTGATTGTGCCGTGGTGTGGCGATAGCGCGGTGCGCCCGCGCCAGTTGTCAACAACATACCGCTCCTTCTGTATCCCCTTACCCAAAATGTAGTTTATAACACAGTAAGTTCAAACTATATTAAGCTTATAACACAGTAAGTACTTAGTTACTGTGTTATAGCCAAGTTTCTTCGAAAAAAAAATTAAACCTGTAGGCACTTAAAACACAGTAATTGAAATACTGTGATTTAGTCATGTTTTCATAAATAAACTTTTATCAATATGTTAGAATAAAACACAGTATCTGAAGATGCCGTGTTCTAACCAAGCAAACATATTTCTGAAATCCTTATATACTTTAAGTAAGATCACAGTAAGTAATAAGTTACTGTGTTATAACCTAAAAAACTATCAATACTGTGTTCTTCCTTAAAAATATCTTGATTTTTCTAAAGATACTGTGTTTTCACCTAAGTTATCTCGGGAACTATCCATCGTACAGACAAACCGAAATTTTTCCCAGATAGTACTCGGGCTCCTGATTTTAAAGAACCAAAAAAAGTATGAACACAGTAACTGAAGTTACTGTGTTTTCGATTACGACGGCAGTATACTGAGGTGATAAACTTCCACAGACCAAACCAACCAGTGTTCTATCTCAGTTTATAACTATGAAATGTTAAGGTAGCTGTGAGCTAGCCACCGTCCTCTACTGTCCAGCCAGCATTGTATGGAAATGAAGGTTCATTGTTTTAAGGCTTCCAGCCTAAGCTAAACTTAACAATAGTATTTCAGCCTTTTATCATGTCAGTCTTATTCAACTTCGACAATCTGCATAGCTGTAACTTCACTTGAGAAACTGGAAATTTCCACACAGCTAAATTATCTAGTGGCGGAGCACTAATAGATTACATACCATTAACAGTCCGCCTTTTCCACCCACTACAAAGTGATACAAGGTCATTTAATGAATCTTACCAGCGAAATCAGCCGCCGCATCGCCAGCTCATGGTTCCAGATGCACTCGCAGGGGTCCATACCTTCGTCACCCATCGCTGTACCAAAACAATACACTTTAAACCACAATAAACATCAGCCACTGAAATAAAAAATTCAGCCCACTTTCGATTTGTTCCGGATGAAGAAAGAGGAAATTTCTGTCATCGCAGAGGTCGGCATGGAAGCCTGAATTAGAATATGCTTGATTATTATTCGTGGCAGTTCATTGCAACTTTCCATTTATTGCCACGGCTTTGTTTTTATTTACAAATAAAATGAAAACACTACATTGGGAACATCTGTCACTGGAGAAAGTGGGCGATTTATTTGAAACGGAAGAAGTGCGTACCTTTTATTGTCCTTTTTCGAAGTTATAACAAGTAAGGATAGAAATATATTCCGTTTTTTGCGACTGTGTCGCTTTATCTACACGAAAAATAAGCAAAATTATCAGCGACTATTCTACAGCCCAACAACTTGCGACGACATTTTTGTGACCAGTGTCTGTTGCTTTCCTATTGGTCGGTGAAAAACATTGACAATCCTCACTGGCCAATCAGTGAACTGGGTGGCTAGTGGTAAAAACTTTTGTGATGTTACCAGATATTTCATGTCGATTATGATCTTAGTCGAAGAAGCTAATCAAGGAGGTCGGGAAAACATCAAAGCCTATTGTGTGGACCTACTCGCTTACTTAAAAATAAAATTGTCCATAAAAAATTCGATACCTACTGCACGAAACGAGCAGCTGTTATTTTTTCGAGATTTCACACTTGGCACCATAATGCAGTCAGAGTTACCTTCACCTTTTATTGGTGAGCTAAGCGGTCGCTCTCAGTGTCACATAACCTTTCTGGAACACCCTTTATAATCAAAGTCCCAAATATGGCACTGCAGCGTCGGAAGTTTTGTCACAGCAGAGGGCCTAAGTTTTGCATTGATAACTTGTTTCAAGCTCTACCAAACTTTCTGAAATGTAGATAATCTGTTCCTTCAGAAAGATATGTCCGAAAGCCTAGAATATAATAGAGTTTAGGAGCTATTGTCATTTTCGCTCAGTGTAAAAAGCTTGGAACAATAATTTACTTGTAAAGCAAGGATTGCTTCGTGTGCTTGTATTGCCTATGCTAGTGTGCCTCTAATGTCTGTAGATTTCGCAAAATCAACTAAGCAGTCAGAACGAGAACGATACTAACTTAGGTAAATTAAAAACGAGGTCCAAATGGTCCAATATGTACGTATGTACGTAGATAAAATATCGATTCAGAAACCGACAAAGAGAATTTACTACTAACTCTATGAAGGAGATACCTATAGGGCAATGGGCACAGAGAGGCCCTTTAGTAAATGAAGCCGAAGCCATCCATCATGCATTTGAGGCTCGGGCGCGTCTCGTGTCCAAATTGCCTGGCAGAGGGCTCCATACGGCACGGGCCCTATCACGGACTAAGCGTAACGATGACAATACGAAATCTAGACGTAGTGAACCCAATCTAACTACCTTCTGTAGTCTGTAGGTTCTGCTAAGTCAAATGTCAGAATAAATAACTGCCAAAGTGAGTGATGGACCAAGAAGTAACTTTTTTAGACTTAGGCCCGGTTTCTGAGTTGAGAATTTTACTAAGCACATACATACGTATAGCTCTGTCGCGCTCTTTTGTGAGAAATCTGCAGAGACAGGACGATACTTACCCATTTGCTTAGCGAATTTCTCAACTCAGAAACCGGCAGTTAAACTTTCTTAGGCACTGTATTTACATTTTGTATTTAGCCGACTAGTTTCGGTTCTCATTCGGATACCTTAATTATGGAGTCGGCTACACCGACATAAATACAACTAAGTTGAACCGTTTACGAAATAAACAACAGTAAAAGCCGGTTTCTGAATTAAGAAAATCGCTAAGCAAATGGGTAAGTATCGTCCTGTCTCTGCAGATTTCTCACAAGAGAGCGTGACAGAACGATAGTTAAGTATTTGCTGAGCAAAATTCCCAACTCAGAAACCGGGCCTAAGGTAACTTTGGCGGTCGACCGTCCTATGAATTATTTCTGTGGATTCATATTAATTTACATAGAGGCATCAAAATAAAAACGTGATTAGTTTTATTAACTGCAGCGCGAACTGAATTTTCTGGACTGCTTACTGCACTACAGCCGTATACACCATAGTTAGTGGGTATGCACGAATGTAGAGAACATAATTATCTAAACAAGATTACCCAGTGAATGAAATCACTGCGATTAACTAAGCTAGAATGGATTCCTGTGCGACAAAATAATACGTGGGCTCATTTAAATGTAGTATTTTTACCAAGTTACTGTATACATGTATGTTCATGTAAGGAAAAATGTTCATTCCTACGAAAATCTACATTCGCATCGTTGTTTTAGAAGCGAGTCGTTGATTCTAGCGTTCCACCGGCATCACACTGATTCCCGTATCTTCTTCTCCAAGAACGATCAGAGCTAGTGAAGCTGGAGAAAAAAAAGTAGCTAGATACTTAGTATTAGATAGTAATAAGTATCTGATTTATATAAATTTTTTACTTTAGATAATATTTTGACGTTCAATGTAAATAATTGATTTATGGCATATTGAATAAAACATTTGAATTTGAATTTTGTATCGTCATGCATGCCGTGCATTGGGTTCGTGACATCCACCGGATGAGCCGATCTGGCACAGGGGGCGTGGCGTATGTATGTATGTATGAATGTTCGTTCGATGATAACTTGAGCATAAATTTTATCGGATCGTCATGAAATTTGGTGGGCAGGTAAATGAGGCAGAGACTTTTTAAGTTCGAACATGAGCCAAATCGGTCGAGGGGTTGCTGAGATATGGGGTCGCGAGTTCATAGTTCAAGGCAAACCACTAGTTTAAATGTGGTACACCAAATTTCTGTATGTAAGGGAAAATGTTAATTCCTACGAAAATCTACATTCGCATCGTTGTTTTAGAAGCGAATCGTTGATTCTAGCGTTCTACCGGCATCACACTCCCGTATGTTCATGCCGTGTGAGTGAAGGTGACACGCTGGACGCTGTATAAATCATCTCATTGCGTAGATGCAAAGGCCTTAGTTTTTCATGCCGTGTGTGGGGTTCGTGACAGTCCACCGGATGAGTCGATCTGGCACAGGGGGCGTGGCGCCGCGCCGCCCGCCCACGCGGCTGGGCGGGGCCGCCCACGGGCCGCGAGAAGGCTTAAAGGATGGTAAGTCGCGGATTGATAAGGATAATGGAGCTTGAAATAATGGTAAAAAGGTAGAACAATACATCTCAACTAAATTAGGAAAAAGCTAGAAGATATTTTTTTAATACAGGGTGGCCCAATTTTAGTGTTCCATTTTTTTTTTGCTAGAGGGCCTCGTTACTTATTGTATAGAAGAAACTTTTGTTTTTTACCAAAATTTATAGTTTAGGAGCTTAGAGTTAAGGGACCCCTTTCAGTGTCACAGGACCTTTTTGAAACACACTGTTTAAAACCTCAACAGTAGGTAGTTAGTTATACTTACGAATTTCTATAATTTATCAAACATGTCCATGAGTAACCCCATTACTGGCCTTACCTGTCTCTTTATTTTCACGCAAATCTTAACATTTAGAAGCTGCTCTTGTCCATTGTCTTCCCGCTGTCTTAACAATATTGTCGACTCATCGAGCATTCATCTCCGTGGCTGTATTATTCCACCGTCCATCCTCTCGCTAGACTGATAAAGTAAAAAGTGAATCAATTCAAACATCGATCTCAAAGCTACAGAACTTTCGCCACCAACAGTCCAGCAACTACGCCGCGCGCGCTGGGCGGGCAGGTCTCAGGGCGGGCGGGGCGCCACGCCCGGCCCGGCGGAGCCGCCGGCGACACTCGGCCCCGGGGCGCCAGCGCGGTGACATGGCGCGAGTACTGCGCCCGCCGAACCACACGTAAGTACCCGTATTAAGTTTTGCGTTTCGAAATTTCGTATACCTACTGTTTTTTAACTCTTTGTGATTGTTTCGAAACGGAAGAATCGCGGTTATTTTGTAAGTGAATTAATAATAAGGCTTTTGGCCCGTGCGCACAGCCACTTGTGTATAAGTTTTGTGTTTAGTTTTTTCGTAGAGAGGACTAATAAATTTTTGCGTAGTTTTTTTGGCAGAGTGGGTTCTTGTTGTACTTATAAACTTGTGTGTTCTAAACTCTTTACTTTGAACACTATGTATTGACAGCTTTATTGTGCGAGGAGTAGGTTCAAACTTTTTGAGGGTGTTTTTTTTGTTTTTGTAGAGTACTTCTAGGATCTTTTTATTTCTTCTGAATGTTTTTCCAGTTCGCTGCTTCTGAACCTCAACTCGTGCCAGGGAAATATGCAAAGATTCATCTTCGCTATAGTTGGGACTCACGACCTCTGCCGTATACCACGCCAGCAAAATTCTCTCACTCAAATTAAATTATAAATTAAATTAAATTTAGACAGGTGCAGGGTGCGTAACCTTTGCTTTATGGTATAGTTAGGAAAACAATTAAATATCTGAGTACTTGCTTAACTTGTATTAAAGTTTAGGAAATGTAAACAGCAAGTTTTCGTAGAATGCTTAAAATAATTATTTTCTTTTAAGGTATAATCTAGACACAACTAGCGCCGCCAATAAAAAAAATTAAAGGTATCTTCTTTTTGGATAAGTTTTTTACTAAAAACGAATCATCAAATGATAATCCCTAGGCTTAACAATTTTTAGGACGATTCCAGATCCTAGCATCTACGAATATAAGGTTTTATTCGTAGGTGTTCTACGTTGGAATCTAAACCTTAGGTCCTAAAAATAGTTAAGTAAGCCTAGGGATTGTCATTTGATGATTCGTTTTTTGCAAAAAAAAACACATCCAAAAAGAAGTATTTTTTTTTCCATTGGCGGCGCTAGTTGTCTAGGTTTAGGCCTTAACTTTGGCTGTCAAATTGTTTACGGTAACTTGGTTACTTTTTTGTTCTGTGTGGTGATTGGTGCCTGTCTCTGTATTTTATTCAGTTATAAAAGAAATACCTAAGTTCACTGTTTATAAAGCTTTTCTTTTATTTTCTTTTCTTTTCTTGTTTATAAATATTTCGTGATTCCGAGTCCGACGGCGTACCTACTTAAAAAATCACGATTAACTAGATATAATAGCCAAAATATATATCTCAATATATTATAGTTTTTCGTATTTCGTACAATAAAGAGTAATTAATAAAAAAAACACGTACCTAGACTTACCACTTACCTAGAACTAGGCAATAAGCGGCGCGACATCTCTATGTTCGGTTTCGTTGTAATTTTTCCATTTATGCATTTCGATTTGATAATCTGGCCGAGAAAAATCTGGAAGACAATTTGGCCGAGCCTGATGGTCGGTCGCGACTCGCGATGACACGGAGTTTTTTTTATTTCTCCCGTTCCAGTCATACGGGCTTGTCCAAGGTTCGTTCGGCTCATACGGGCTCGGTCCGAAGGATCACTGGACTTGATGGGAGCACTTTACATGTCACGCGGCGGAACTAGGGTTATCACTTTACGGTTTAAACTATGGCCGACCGTATAGAGCGGGACTTTTGAAAATAATAATCCGCACCAAAATACAATTTAAATTTAATATAAATATTTATTGCGTTTGAATTTTGGGTTAACACTTACCTAGTTGTTAAAATAAGTATAATTATGTACAGTCGGCCACAGTCTCAGATACCCCTTTTTGTTCGATTGGCGCCGTTATGCCGCACGCGGTAAGAGCTGCCATGGGGTATCTGAGATTGTGGCCGACCGTACATGACCAAATTCTTCCTTTTCAGGAGTAAACACTTAAGTAACTTAAAAACTACAGACTAAATTAGGTACACAAGACAGCACGTCGACCTTTACACGCTAGCACTCTACTCGGTTACGTGACGGGCGACTATACAACAAAAATTTACACTCTGACGTACTGTCGTGTGTACGTACCTAATTATTTTAAATCTATAATCACATTTCAATTGTATTATAACAAAAACTTGTCTAATCCTTAAATTCTAAATATTCTTTTACAGAGTAGAAACCCTTTGACAGGAGATAATTTTTAAAGTTTTGGAAACCTCTCCGGATACGGTGTCTTTTTCATTAGACATAAAAACTACGTTAAATATCGTCGGCAACCCTACTCAAAATTGCGCGAAACCAACGACACTCACCTCGCGTCAACGTAAACTCGACCACACGATTGCATACCGAATCCCATCTTTTTTCCCTTACCATACGGCCTATAATCCGCTATTCTATACGTTAGGACGTTAGAATGCATTATGAGTTAGGACTGTGCCGCACGAGGCGTTTCAAAGTTTTAGGATTTTGAGGAAATTTTTCAATCAATCGTTGGAGTGACATGTGGAATGTGGATTGCATGGTCGTTTGTCGTTTACTCCATCGATCAACAAAGTTTTAAAAAGTGGTGCAAACTTGAAGTAGAGCATTTTCCTTTTATTTATTTTGGTAATTTTGTATATTTCCTGGAAAACTGAACCATAGACTTTCCATAGAAACGTGAATTGTTGCGTACTTCGGAATAAGACATTGTTTTTAAAAAATTTAAGATATTGTTGCCAATCAAAGCCCTTGTTTCACTAAGCCACACACAAAGGTCACTGCGCGCCGCCGCGGCGACAGATTATCGCACCGTGTGACAAAGCCCTAGCCAGCGAGCGCACTGTCACGCGTCATTATGGTCCGTAATGGAGAGCGCTCCACTCTCCATCCAGCCGCTCCATTAATTAACCAAACACGAGTCCGGCAGGTCAAGGGTCTGTGCGGATGAGTGGGTGGACGGACGGCTGAGGTTTTACTACTATTATGAGTTAGGTCCTGCGTAGAGACGGATTGTTTTGGAGGTTTAATTGTCCTGTAATTAGATGGGAAAAGGAGATGGTTTTGCAAAGCGATTGAAGCGTCGTTTTGAGGTCGGTGGGTTGCTCTATGTTTTATAGAACCATCGATTTGGCTTTGACAATAATTTTAACTTTGTATGCGAATACGTGAACCGATTTTGATGATTCTTTTTTGTTGGAAAAAATAAGGGTATTCTTCCCATGTGTGCAATCTTCCATCAATGAATGGTAAAGCTCTGATGAAGAACTTCATACATGGAGAACGGAACTCAACAACGGCAGCAGCGGATCACTCGGAATCAGTGCAGTAGCTTAATGTATCTTTTCACCAATGAAGTCGGTTTTTATTTAAAATAGAGTCTAGATGTGGAGAAAAATAATATTTCAGTCATAATCTTAGAAAGCCTTGGCGCAAAAAAAAAATATTAACTTCCATGCGCTGGTCCAACGAATATCGAGTCACAGCAGTCAGAACAAGTCCAATAAACAAGCTAAAATCACTTCACGCGCAGGTAATAAACTTAACCGAACAACGAGAAAATACCATGAACGAATGACGTGAGTGGAGTGACGGTAAGAAACGCGCGGCGCGAGCGCACATTTGTGCAGACAGAATAATAGTAGAAGCTCGCACGCACACATCGCTGACTTACACACACATTGACAGAGAGGCCGCGGCCGCCCCTCGAGCGCGCGGAGAGCGACAGCAATAGTTTATTCAAATACCTATTTTTCAAAAAGCTCTGAGACCGCGTCCGCTCTTAACATCATGCTTTTGTTGTCAGGGTGGGCCGCTCTCCCCGCGGGCAGCAGTAATGGCGCGGAAGACTCCGACGCCGGCGGTCGGCGAGCGCGAGACATGGGGCAAGAAGGTCGACTTCCTGCTCAGCGTGATCGGGTTCGCCGTCGACCTCGCCAATGTGTGGCGGTTCCCCTATCTCTGCTACAAGAATGGAGGGGGTAAGTGTGATTGGTCTTTCAGTATGCTTTTTTATGCTTTTTTTGGTCTTTCAGTGTTTCGAGTATCGTCAGCTCTATGAAGAAAGGTACCTAAAGACACACCCACCCGTGCCGCACGCACGTTTTTAGCGACATTGCGTATATTGTATTGCATAATTTATTTCAGATAGATTCTTTAATAGAGGTACCTATAGAGGCGTTTCGAGACGGCGCGATGTTTTGATTCCCGAGTAGGTACAATGGTAGGTTTCGGCCTACCATGTAGGTACTCGGGAATGTTTCAGCCCTTTGCATATGTGACATAGATTTATAAGTATTCTGGGGTACTGTAATACTGTTCTACTGGGATGACGGGACCCCAGATGTGGGGCAAGAAGGTCGACTTTCTACTTAGCGTGATCGGGTTCGCCGTCGGCCTCGCCAACTTGTGGCGATTCCCCTATCTCTGCTACAAAAATGGGGGTTGAGTGTATGAGGGTCTTTCTGGAAGTGTTTCTCACCCACTCGTGAAACACTCGCGTTTTAACGAGACTCCGTATAGAGGCGTCTCGAGATGGCCCAAAATTTGATTCCCGATCATAAGGTACGTTTCGACCATTTTTATGTAGATATTCTATCTCTTTACTGTGCCTCAATGACAAAAGAAGGAGCAATGTTTTGATAGGTCATAGGTCACTACAAGGTGTTATCGAATAACGTAAAGAGCTGGCCGCAGCAGCTGGACTGTTGAGCAATTTATTAACGTTGTGTGAATCTTGAGATGGTACTGGGCCAGTCTATTATATTCATTTTAATATGTCCCAGGTCAGGGGGGTTACCCTTGACGCTAAATATTGCGTTCACATTAACGAAGTTTTAAAATTAAGTAATTCATCTTTGAATTCGCATAGTCATGATTTAATAATAATATACTTTATAAATTGCGCCGTATTAAAAAAAATTCGTCAAGGGTCTCTACCCTCTAGTCCCTCTGGACTGAGTGGCATAGTATGGATAAGTAAATTAATAACAAGAGAGGTAAAGCTTTAATAAAAGGTTCATCAATTCGCTCGGGACAGGACTTGAATCCGCAACCTCTGGCATAACGTGCCGGGGCTCTAATTAAGGCCTTTTTTGCATCTACGTGATGAGATGATTTATACAGCGTCCAGTGGCACCTTCACGCACACTAGATGGGCGAAGAGACCACTCGGCGCTGCAGTGCCTGGGACATTGTTTTAGATGGAGTAGGCTTGTCCAGCACCTATACCATCCTGACAGCTTAGTCGGCCTAGCCCACAGGAAAGATAAGTCAATACGTGTGGAGCCAATTAAGCCGAGGGTTTCCTCACGATGTTTTCCTTCACCGTAAGCGAGTGGTATTGCTACTACAAATTCACAAAATTTCGCGGGGCTCTAAAACTCCCGCTATAAAAACGAAAGAGCTTCACGCAAACTGTACAAAAGCTGCCACCTTCCAGTCGATATCAACCCGTATAATGCAGCGCATAATCACATTACCTTCGCACCTGAGAGCTGCATTTAACCCTCCGCCGCCGCGCCTGAAACGAGACATGAATGCGCCGCTAAGTGCCTCTTGAGCCACTAATTGTCTCTTCAGGCGTGCACGCGCATACTTGATGTCATATTTACTTGCCTATTGTTGACTAAGGTGAAAAACCGACCAAGTGTGAGTCAGACTCGCACACTGAGGGTACCGAAACCATACAATTAAAAAAAAAACTCGTTTTACGAACCCGCGCACGGTGCGTGACGGCGACGCGCGCTTGACCGTTTTTTATTATTTGTAAAATAAGTCCTATAATAATACCAAGTTTGATGTTTGTGTGTATTACCGTTTTTGCGATAGAAGTATAAAAACACATTTGTTTTATGGGGATCCCCCTTATTTTTTATTATTATTTGTTTTATTTTTTTTGTAATCCGCCACAATGACGCATAATCTGTGAAAATTTCAACTGGCTACCTATTACGGTTCCAAAGATACAGGCCGGTAGGCAGAGGCGGGGTCCCGTTTGGCACCCTTCGGGTACGGAACCCTAAAAAGGATGGAAAAGTTTTTCTCCCATGGTTTGTGGCCCGCTTTCCTCAGTGAAAATGGAGGAAGACTATGAGACTATATTTGAATTACTTACTATCAGGCCTAACAGGCTTATAAACGCGCATGGTTGATGTTCATTCACTTCACTATTTTTAATAAGGACTAAAGGAAAAACAAGACTTAAGTATTTTTTAAATATTTTATTATTTGTCTTTCACAATGTTTTAACAACTTAAAGCTATGCAAATGCACCAACACACACAAACAAAATTTTAGGCTAATACCAAAAACAAAAGATTATGAATTTTATAAATTTGAAGTCACTAAATAATAAAAAAAAAAAACTTTTTTTTACAGTATTGACATCCTTTTTTTTAAACTAAACCTTTTTTTAAAACTTAAAATCACGGTTTTACTCAAAAACCGTGATTTACTAGAAAAATATTGTCATCCTGTTGACAAAGTTTTTGTTGTTGAAAAAGTTAGGATGTTTTGTAACACGTTGTATTTTATTGCATATCCTTGATCATGTTGTTAATCAATGTAGGAAGCCTATGGAAATGCCTTAGTCAATGAGAACAGTATTTCACTTGCATATCTCGGCCAGACAGACAGACACGCCGTCGCATTCCTAGCACTCGGCCGCGCTTCCCTACAAGAGACCACACTTGAGTTGAATGTGTAGGCTGCTGATTGCACCCCATAGAACTGGGAATTGTATTGTGTAGGGTCCTTGCAGCGTAAATACTCTAGCCAGCATGCTACAAGTGCTACGGCGTAGCGCGTAGCGCCTCGTAGCTCTATTCGTAGAACCTTTTCTTGAAACTTCCCGTTATTCAACGCAAAACCAGCCGAATGTGAGTTTTACCTAAATTTTACCACGGGTTCCTAACTTTTAGAGGCTACATTAATATTCTATGGGCAATGGGCTTGAGATGGAGAACGGGACTCCTTAAGAGGGCGCTAAAGCCCCATTTTCCCATACAAACGTAGTTAAAATTTGGGAAATAGATTTATTACATTACAAACAACTACATACTCGCGAAAGGACACGAACGCACGTAGACTCATACAGCCGCATTGCCTCTCACTTTTCCCGCGCCCCTTCTCGCTCTGTGTGAAACAGCTATAGAAAACAGTGTTTCACGCGCTTGGCCATCGCCGGGTTCCCACGCTTGTACAAGGAATTCTCAATGGACAGCAGATCGCTAGGATCAGTGCAGTAGCTTAAACAGTTTACCCGTATACTTGTGGATGTAAAATTACCAAATTGTTATTAAAAAACTGGTCAAGTGAAGTCGCTCTTTTTAGCTTTGAATTTAGAAGTTATTTGGTCACAACACAAAGGGACAAATGACCCGGATGGATAATTTTTCATCGACCGTCCGTGCCTCTTCATTGTGACGTGGACGATACATAGTTAGACCTAGCATACTCGTAAGTAAATCTTGCAAGTGACAGGCCAATACAGAGGCCCACAAGGCCGGATCCAGACCGGTCGCGCTGTATTTCCGCTTCGGAACGAGCCAAGTCGTCCCTCGTGTTAACTTCGGGACATCCCCGCGCTGGGCAGGAAACGTGTTAATAGGCTGCGGCTTTGATCTTGGCGCCTCTAAACGATAGCTAGGCTAGTGTGAGGGAATAGGAAAACAATATTTGAAAATAATATGTTAAAATGTTGACTTGTATTTTAGTCACCGAACTTTAGTTATTTTTGCATATTTTTGCATATTTATTTACAAAGTTTAGTTTGTAAATAAATATACAAAAAAAACTAGAAATTGCGATTAGAATACATAACAGAAGTAATGTAGATTTGTTTACTTGGCATGAAATTGAAGCTAATAGGATATTAAAACTGCAAAGGAACCAGTTTCATATTTTATTTTATTTTATAAGGTTCCATCTAAAGTACAATTCACAAAAAATATAATTTAATTAACAACAAAGCTATTTAAAAATATAATATCCCTACAACTAAAGCTAAAGAAATAACTGTAAGTATAAAGTGTCCAAATTGAACCTAAAGATACGACTTGGCCTCTATTTTTTCTTCGCTGCTGCTTTTCCCCTTGAAGCTTTCGCTTTTTGACCCGGGTCTGGTTCGGGCGGCGGCGTCGGTGGCAGCTTGGTCGCAGGCCACAGACGGTTAACGTACTCGGCGAGCAGCTCCAGGTTGATCACGGGAAAAGCGCCCCTCGGCCCTGGGAATTCGCCTGCCATCTCAGTGAGCAGATCCGAGTCCAGCGGCGGACCATCTTGATTCACCCGCTCGATGAAGTCCTTAAGCGAAACGCATGGCTTATCCTTGTTATCTTTGAGAAGCTGCAAGATGTAGACGCCCAAGTCTACTTTGCCCCTCTTAGACTTTCTAGAAGCTAAGAAGTACGCGCGCTGTAGCAACAAGTTACGCGGATCAGCGCCGGCTTCCTTTTTCCAGTTCTGCAGCACGTGCCCATAAGTGATCTTAAAGTTCTTCCGCGATTTCATGCCGCGGACCTTCTCCAGAGTCTCGAGAAACTCCTTGGGCACGCAGATACTGTCCATCCAAAGGTTTTGGATCTTAACCCTAGGTTTCAACATTTTGTGCAAAACTAGGAGCGCGCCGGCCGGTGTCATCGGGTTGTTGGACAGGTTGAGCTCGTGCAAATGCTTGGCCTTGTGAAGGTTTTGAATTAAAATTGCGATAACGTCGACTTCGCGAAGGTTATTATTGCTCACATTCAGAACTTTCAAAGTAGGCACTAGGGTTATGGCACTGATCGACGTGGCGGCCCTGCTGCCTTCAATGGCGTTCCATGAGAGGTTTAGCTCTTGTAAGACCAGGCTCTCTGCGATTCGATCGAGTAGCTTGGCCGTGGGGCCGGGGGCGAAGAAATTATTCCACGACAGGTCCAAATGAGTGATCATGTTCACGAACTCAAACGCTTCCGCGAGCGCGAGTGCTGCTCTGGGCCCCAACTCGTTGGAGCTCAGGTTGACCTCGGTAATAGTCGCACCCTCATAGATCTCCCTGGCGAGGATTTCTCCTCCTTCCTCCAGCAGATTGTTTCGCGACAGATCTATGTTCATCAGGCAGCGATTGAGTTTAAGTCCGGCTCCCAAGTTCATCAAGCCTTCAGCGCCGATACGGCAGCCCGCTATTTGGAGATCTCTGAGCGTATTGTTGGAGGTGAGCATCTGACCCAAGTGGTAGCAGGCGTCTAAAGAGAGGAAGTTGTCTGTGAGGGTTAAGACGCTGACAGATTGGTTGTACTGCAGCGCGAGGGCCATGGCACGCACGTGCGAGGGTTCAACGCAGTAGTAGCTCAGGTTGATTTCTGACGTCACTAGGCCTCTGTGGAAGAGACGGATGGGGGCTTGGTCCATCTGCTTGCACAAAGCTAAGTAGCGTTCTTGTCCGTCGTCGGGGTAGACGGTGGACTTCTGGCGGCTGAACAGCGCGGACTGGATGCCCGGGTCGAGTACAGCAGGGTAGCGGTAGTAAGCGTGGCGCTCGATGGCGCTGTCCGACTGTTTGATGTACTTATGGCACACGTCGCCGCTGCCGGGCGAGTACAGTTTCTGCGCGTAGAGCCTCCTCTTTGGGTTGACGTAGGCGCTGCTGGCTTCGATCGAGGACCATTCGCTCATAGGCGGCTCCTCCGAGGAGTCACCGTCCGTATCCGCCTCGAACACCAATTCGACATCGAGCTTTTTCGATTTTTCACTGTCTGTGTCCGCCATGATGAAAGACTTGAGTAGGTCGAACAGGCAAAACTTAAAATATCAAATTAATCACAAAATCTAAAGATGTAATAATCAGCGAATGGTTCTAATAATAAAACGAAATAAATGACCAAAGATTAACGAATGAAAATGGAATCTCACAGAACAACCAACTGTCACTCCAATCACATCCTCTTCGGAGGCCGGATTTGTTTGAAACTTTTTGGCTCGAACCAAGTGGAAGTTGTGTGCGGTGGTGCGGTGCAATGGTGCGATCTTTCCTTGGTTCGCGGACCTTTCCCTTTGAACCAAAGTCCTCGGCACAAACTTCAGCCGCACAGTAATTGCATCGGCATCGCTTTGAGGCGGCCGCACACGCCTCGCAAGTGCAGTAATTGACAATCAGGGCGCCCTTCGCGCGCCAACTTCGTTACTCCTCTACGTACAGGAAAATTACTAACGCAATAACCGGAGAGGGTAATAAGGTAATGGAGAGGAGGCGCGGGTCATCTTGGGGGTGGGCCGATCGACCCCCCAACAGGGGTGATCTAATTAAATGGCAATTCTCGAGGAACTCATGAAATGTGACCTTAGCCTGGAGTGCCGGCCCGTGGCAGATTGGTCGCCGGAAATTTATTTAGTCTCGCCTTTATGGAGCGTTCTTCTCTTCAAACGCTGTTATAATCATGATAACATGGTTTGCTTCGAGCCGACTGACCCAACCATGAGTTTCCCGGATATTTTGCGTTCCCGGATATAATGCAGAGTATCCGGGAGAGGCATGCCCTCGTAAGTTACTATGGCCCAGTTTCTGAGTAGAGAATTTTGCTAAGCAAATGGGTAAGTATCGTCCTGTCTCTGCAGATTTCTCACAAAAGAGCGTGACAGAGCGATACGTAAGTATGTGCTTAGTAAAATTCTCAACTCAGAAACCGGGCCTGTTTCGTTTTTAAACGGTTTTATTTAGCTCACCCCGTTTGTTTTATTTATTATTTGTTTATTGAAAACCCAATAAATAAGGATGTGAGAACCTCTTTCTCAAGTCATATCAATTATATACTTCCTCATTTTATCCCTTTAGGAACTTGGTCTAGGTTTTATCGCAAAGAAAAGTTCGTAAACTCTAATTTTTTATCCGAGTCCACGGAATGATAGTCGCTAGTATGGTACTGACAGATAAAGCCTTTTTAACAACTGTCATTCCGTGGACTCGAATTAAAAATTAGAGTTTAGGTGTAATTACCGAAGGTGTAAGTCGTACTCGTAATACACCTACGAGTTCCTACGAGTACGCGGAATCTCCACTTTTAATTCTCGCGGTGGAAAATAGGGGGTCGTTCGTTGTAGCATAAAAGTTCTACAGGACCTTTCGTCAAAACAACATTTTTCATCACAATCCCAGCCCTTTCTCTTGCCACAATATGATATCAATCAAAGCACACTCAGCCGGCCGGGCCTCGCGTGACACGTGACAGGTTCACGCGTTGATTGCCGCGCTAATTGATTGCGGCGGGGTACTTCATCACCCGCGCGGTGCGGCCGACCCTTAGCGACAGCCGTCAACCGTACTGCGTGATCTCGGACGGGCGAGGTTGCTAGCCGGAAATCTAGACGTGTTTTGGAATATTAGCTAAGTTATTAGGTAGGTCGAGTTTGGTTGATATATTTTTATACAGGGTGGCCCAAACATAGACGTCAAGCGAGAAAATATAGATAGCTGACACCGAGGGCTACCCGAATCACCCCCATGTATGTTCAGCCATTTTTTGTCGTTTAGAATTTATGATAATTTATCTGGGACTCTAAAGAATAAATAATTATGCTAAAAAGACGAAAGAATAAAAAGTTACAAAATAAAATTGAATGCTAGGTTTTTTTTTTTCAAAAAAACCTTAAAAGCCTCATAACTTCTAAACGACAAAAAATGGCTGAACATACATGGGGGTGATTCGGGTAGCCCACGGTGTCAGCTATCTAGATTTTCTCGCTTGACGTCTATGTTTGGGCCACCCTGTATAGATGAAGGTAGGTACGTCGCAAGGTAGGTGAAGATCGTCACGCGTCGAGGTAATAAAGATCGGCCATCGAAAAGGCAGAGCCACCAAACTCTCTGACAAGAAAAATGTTAAAGAAACTTGCCAAGGCAATAAGTTACCTAAGTCAATATTTCTCTTCTACTTACTGATTGTTTGAAAGTCTGAAGAAACTCTATTACTGCTAAAGATTTAATATAGGGTTAATAAATTCCCTCGGGTGGGACAGGACTTAAACTCGCAACCTCTAGAAAAAACTAAAAAGTCAATAAATGAATTATTGTTATACTAGCTTTTGCCCGCGACTTCGTCCGCGCAGACTTAGTTTTTTTCCCGTTATCACAATAAAACATAGCCTATAGCACTCAGCAATAACGTAGCTTCCCATTAGTGAAGGAATTTTTATAATCGGATGAGTAGTTTTGGAGATTACCCCCTACATACGTACATACTTACAAACTTTTCCTCTTTATAATATTAGTGTTGATAGCTAGTGCCCACGACTTCATTCACGTGGCTAAAAGTAAAAGGATAAACGTGGTGATTTTGCAAATTATTGTATCTAGCATATTTTTTACCACCTAGTAGGTATGATGTGCTTAAAACACACCCCCTGCACTATCAAAGCGTTGGCCCGAGATTTCGCTCCCGTGGACCACGCGTTGTTATCTGCTGCTTCTAAACTGAACGGAGCAAAGATGCAGATACCCACTGTTATAGGCGTCTAACTGATTTAACGCGGGTTACCTACATTTCAAGAAACACTCAAAGATTATCTTTTCTTTTTAGCCCTATCCTATTATTTTGAGTCCGTTAATCTGCTACTCCTTATTGCAAACTTTCAGTCTGGGTCGTCTCTGTTCAGTTGGTCTCGCCCCAAGTCTTCGTGCCTTTATGGCCTTTGTGGCCGTTGTGGACACTGCCTCTACCGATGTTAGGAGCCCTAATGCGTAGTTTGATACCCAAGTACAT
The DNA here is from genome assembly GCA_949319315.1 of Zelleria hepariella. Taxonomy (NCBI): domain Eukaryota; kingdom Metazoa; phylum Arthropoda; class Insecta; order Lepidoptera; family Yponomeutidae; genus Zelleria; species Zelleria hepariella. The sequence continues at coordinate 19,922,202 of OX439384.1, forward strand.
CTCGTTTGCTTGCGCTGTTTGGTGAATGAATATTTATCAGCATTCGCTGCAGTACGTCACAGGTCTCAACATCTCTCTGGCGTTCTATAAAACTGTAAAAGATCTCCAACAGAGCTAGTTAGCGTCACCTACTCGTATTATAGGCACGAAGTTACTTAACAGAGAAAAACTTTAAGAAATTTTATTTTATTTTTTATTTTGCATCATACTATTTCAAAGAGAACGATCATAATAATTGGGTTCTGACACCAGAAAATATGAGATAATATTTATTTCTATCACATTGAATAGTGTTTTTTTCACCCAACGCGTCTTCTTAGCATCTACGATCCCATAGTCTGAAACAACTGTTTTGAATCGTCAGTCTTATTCTTCTTTCGTGTTGAAAGCATCACGCACCCACGTCGCTCTGGGGTCGCCTCCAGGAAGTCCGATAAGCTGCACTATGGAGCATCAGGACAGGTATGACGACGCGAAGTTGTCGGTATGGTTTAAGATTGGCACAAAACACCTCTTCTGGCTCTATTTCTCACATATCTTTCATGTGGGCAACACCACCACGCAGGCGGTTCAGGGATTTTCACATGCTCCAATCTTCTCGTCAGTCTGAAGTATGTGCAAAGCCTATCAGAGTTGTCAACAATGAATAGGCGACTTTGGACGCGAGGAGGGATGCACTGAACGCCCGTCCACCTGCGGCGATCAACTATCACCATGTGAACGGTGTGCTCGCATGTCCGCTGTGTGGCAGGACTTTTACAAAAAAGATCGGCTATGTAAGCTACATGCGTGCACACGAACGCCGGAGCTGAAGCAGTCGCCGTGGCCGAAACCGGCCGGGAAACATCAAAAAGCGATCATAGTACTAATGTTACACCATCAATGGCTGATGTTATGCGCCTATGGTCGCTCGGGACTCTACACTTGCACAGTACGCACAGCTGATTTTTTGGTCAGAACATCGTATCTTTATTTTTCTTCGAGGTCTGGTGCATCCTATTCTTCCCTGAATAACCAGCAATCAGCAATGCACTCAAAGGACGTCCCAACTCGTTTGGCCATAAGATCTCAGGATGCAACAGCAACTTTGTAAAGAGCTTTGATAAAACTGCTGGATGCAGAGTTTTTAAAGTAAGGATTTATTGACTCTTTCAGATTGTAAGTAGCTATCACTGAACTTATGTTTTTTGCCTGTTTTGAGTAATTAAACTTGTAGATTTTTCCTTTAGTGGTTTGTTGATATACCATTTCGTGACAGTGATGGATGACAGCGATAATTAAAAACAACTTCTTCACTGTTGTTCATCGTTTGAGTTTTGCGGCACATTGCAGCCTGTTTGGTGCATTAAAATTCACCGTTGTTCAGTTTTCGATGGATTTACGAAAGTAAATAGCTCAACGCTACGTGATGACAGAGGGTCTTTGGTAAATGGTTGTGTCGTTCACTTTTATACAAATAGCCACTATATGATAATCTTTGTGTGTTTATTTTGCTCCTAAGCACCAAAGCGTGATAATATGTAGCCTATATGTTATTCTGATGTCTCAGCTATCTACATTCCAAATTTCATCCAAATCCGTCCAGCGGATTCAGCGTTATAAGGTAACAAACACACTCACTCACTCACTCACTCACTCACAAACTTTCGCATTTATAATATAAGTAGGAAGGATGACTGTCCATCGATTATGACTGTTTCTAAAAAAAAAACTAGTTTAAAAGTATAGGTACCCTATTGAATCGATAACTCTTATCGGATTATCCATCCGATCTTAAGCAAAACCGTACAACCCCGACAATATCGAGTCTCAAGGACCATCTCAATCCCTAGAATGATTTAATAGCAGCCAGGAGATCTAAATCTCATAATACCCAATCATCCGAGTCGGTCCCGGGGGTAACCCCCTGTGGATTAGGTAGGTACTGTTCTTCGACATTGGAAATAGAAAAAGATTGTGCATTACTAAAGTATGGTTTGCGCGCAGTTCCGCTTGTGATAAGCGGTTAATTTCAATTGTGAAAAAAGAAACTTAGGAAAAAACACGCTCATCGATGATATTTTGCAAAGTTTCATTTCAAATTGTTTTTTTTTATTATTTTAAAATTAAGTAGTACTTATGTCGCCTGAGTCAGTATGCTGCAAGCTAGACATACACTTAGAATAAGATATTTTTGTATTGCTCATTGTAAATCCATTTATAAATAAAGATATTTTCAAATCAAATCAAATCAGTACTTATTAGTTTTTTTATGGGAGGTTAGCTTGCAGGTATTGTACGACTTTGCTTTAATAAAGAGATGGAATCCTCAGAATGAAAGTTAATAGAGATTAAAACTGTGGATCAAATTATAAAGGTAGGTATGTCAGGATAAGACATCTGTGGTTAGAATCGTGATATGTAGAATAGCATCGTCTCTGCCAACGCCTCCCGGATACAGGCGTCAGTTTAGGCACTAAGTAAAGTACCTTAACGAACAAATGTACAGACGAACCAAACATTTTCCAAGCAACTTGCAGTAGGTAGAGAGAAAACGTCTATCGGTATTGAGTCTTGTGGGTCAATCGGTAACGGTAAAAGGGGCTTTCCTCCCCTCTAAGTTCTTTATTGTATTCGAGTTCTAAAATTGTCAGGGTCGGCACTTTAGGCGCCAGACACACAGTAGAGAAGTGGGACGAAGACGCGGCGTTGTCGCCACGTCAGTTTGATGTCACTGCCATACAAAAGTCTAATTGAATCGGTTATTTTGAAAAGGGGACAAGTAACACATTTTGCGGAAACTGAGTTAAGTATGAGGAAGTGTTTGTCTATGGTTTAAACACGTTTACACATTTAAAAAAATTACATTCCAAAAACTGTGAATGAAGTTCATAATATTCTCCAAAAGTTATGGATGGTCTCCTAAGGAACGTTTTTTGTAACTATCCTTACTGCCCCGTCTCAAAGATCCACCCTGTATTTTGAAAGGGGCTAAGTCCAGAGTGCAAAATCGGGTATATTTTGATCATCGCTGATAAATGGGTGTCATTTATGCATCAAATTAATACCTATTGTAGGTGACTATTAAATAGCATGTTCGATATTTATGCCCCCCATACAAAAAAATGCACTACACAGTTTTTTGTGTCTCTTGAAAATTTTTATCAAATGGACTAAAGCCCGTTTCAAAATAACCGATTCAATTATTATTTCACTGTAGTAAACTGACAGCAATTAATGTCACTTTGTAAAACAACGCTGCCAATTTTTCAACAAAGTGACTTTAGTAGCTGTCAGTTTACTCCAGTGAATTATTTTAGAAGCGACGCGACGTAAGACACATAGGCCCGGTTTCTGAATTGAGAATTTTGCTAAGCAAATATTTAACTATCGTTCTCAATAAATCAAAGATTTCCGAGTTTTTCGAACTTGTGTAGATACCTAAATTACCACAAGGTCCGCAAATTCCATCTCCCGATCGTAAATGAAGGGGTGATTCTAGGCAGAGCTGCATTTTGCAATTCCCGTGGCATTTTTTATTTAAGGGTTTTCAGATAATTTGATGTTCTCACATTACCTTAGAACACATTAGCAACAATTTTATTGTTACATGTTTATAAAATTGTTACTAATGTGTTCTAAAGTAATGTGAAAATATAAAATTATCTGAAAACCCTTAAATAAAAAATGCCACGGAAATTGCTCTGCCGTAGAATTACCCAAAGGCACTCTATCAAAGCCGAAAGCCGCGATCAAGGCCGGACCACGACAAAGAAGTTTTACCCCTAAGTAGCTCGATACCACCCATTTACATTCACATAACATTCACTCCACTTGAAGGGGGCAGGGAAGTGTGAGATTAATTTTACAAATGCACACGGTCGTTTTAAAGACTGATATCAGCCACTTTTTGATTTTTATAAAGCACTGTCCATCCGTTTGAAATATTCGGATCAACCGAATGTATTGGAATGTAACCCACAATTTTTAATAGATAAATACATTTTTTTTTACAGTAGTAACCTACTTGTCTCGGTAGCTTAATTGGTAGAGCAATGGCATGGTACGCCGGAGGTTGCGGGTTTAAGTCCTGTTCTGTCCCTAGCAAATTTAATAACCTTACTTATAATAAAATCTATAAATAAATATACCTACCAACTCCAAGCTTCTGCCAAACAGGCTACCGCCACCGCGCCGCGGCATATTCGTTTCGATTGCGTTTATAACACGCAAGTGAAGTTTGGCTGCTACAACGCGAGTGGCTGAGTGTAAACGGGGGCAGAATGTTAAGAAGTTTCGCACCGTCTCTCTCCGGGTGCTTTAGCTGCCATCACCGCTACTTGTTGCATCCGGCAATAAAGTAAATCCCGGCTATATCCCGCCTTTAGAGCAGCCTTGAGGAGGATCTCTACCGCTAAGAGGGTGGCTCGCCCAGTTGGAGGGTTTGACACATATTTCGTGCTCTATGGTATCCCGTTGTTCTTTCAAGCTAGCTAGGCTGCTCAAAGTAGATGCTAAAATTATTGTATGTACAGTGTAATTTCGGTTACGTATCATTAGAACTGTCCGAACTTTAAAACAAAACTTTAAACGTAAATACAAGATCTTGATCGCTACAATACAATAGCATGCATCTTTTTAGATTTTGTTCACTGTCATGAAATATTTTAGTGGTTTTGCCGTTCGTTGAGTAGCGGTTCCGTTGATACAGGTAAAAAGTTTTAGACACGTGTCTAAATTTTCAAGCCGACCAGAATACTATGCTACCGTTCATCACGGCTAGTTGACGGACTAATTCTAATGATTTACCGGAAGTCAGTCGTTTATCAATTGAAACTGCGTTCATTTGTGTACTTTTACGATTCCTTTGTTCTCCTTCGTTTTATTACTGGAAGAGCGTGGTGAAAAAATTTGATTTTACAGACATTAGGTACTTACAGAACCTAAAAAACTAAGGCCTTTGCATCTACGTAATGAGATGATTTATACAGCGTCCAGTGGCACCTTCACTCACACTAGATGGGTGAAGAGACCACTCGGCGCTGCAGTGCCTGGGACATTGTTTTAATACAGAACCTATACCATCCTATTTCTATCTGCCTTAGATATTCACAGAAATTAAGCAGTCTCAGGCCAACTTATAACACTAATGCCCGTTTTCACCAACCACCCCTAATTTTAAAAGACCTCTTTTAACGAAAATTATCTGCGCCTCTGCAAGTCTAGGGGTCATGGATGAAGGACCATACGAATTCCACTCACAAGCGTTATATGTTGAGTGTGTATGATCCTTCATCAATGCCTCATAGACTTGCAGAGGTGCAAATAACTTTCGTTAAAAGGCCTTTTAAAATTAGGGGTCGTTGGTGAAATCGGGCATAAGGCCCGGTTTCTGAGTTGAGAATTTTGCTAAGCAAATGGGTAAGTATCGTCCCTCTCTGCAGATTTCTCACAAAAGAGCGTGACAGAGCGATACGTAAGTATGTGCTTAGTAAAATTCTCAACTCAGAAACCTAGCTCTACATTTCAAAAGAAAATCGCCTCTGACTTTTCTCCAAGTCTGCTCAAAAGGTGACGCAACAATAGCTGTGACAGTCTCAAGAGAGCATAATACCGGGCGAGTGGCTTAAAAGGCCAATTACGGCTCAATTTGCAAAGCCCTGCCTCCCCGGTATGAAATTATTGCCGGGAGGATGCGAAGCCAATCGACTAGATAGGAAAATAATATTCTAAAATTCTTTCTTCGCCAAGTGGATTATTATTGGTTCGCTATATTTTTTTATCGATGTTGGGATGGATTATCTGAGGACTGTGATTACCTGTGTCTGGACTGCACTAGGGCTTTCTTTTTTTTATTAATTTACGGTCTATGGTTCATGGCAAGTGCCAAAAGTAATATTATTTAGTACAATGAAATAACTACTAACTGGCCAGATGTCACGAAAAAATTTCATCGGCAGCCATTTAATGATGGAAGAATAAAAATATTATTTTTCTTAATTATCGCTGATGGCGATTCGCTGATTTCACGAAACATTATTTGACCAAAAAGGCACTTTTATAGTAATTAATTAGACTCCTTGGTTCCCGTACAGCTAGGAATCAGAAGTTTTAAAATGGCGCCAAGAAGCATGAAAATGTGTAAAAAAATCTTATCTCTACCATTATGTGCAATCGAATAAGTAAGTAAAATATTATTTTAAATGTTTTCCTACACAATTAAGCAGCAAAAAGTTATTATATCCTTAATTTATAAAAAATAAGTGACCCAAAAGTAACCACAAGACAAAGATGCTGCAAGACCTTTGCGGTGACACACACCCTACGAATAAACCGCAATAAAAGATTAATGAAGAATATTTGCAAAGATCGACACAGCTTAAATAATGCAATAGATTTTGTTTAAAGTCTACCGATAATAAGTGACATTTTATTTGATTTCATTTTATTATTCATTTTACTCGTACTATGTACTAACACATATGGACTTTGTCTGAAATATTGTTTGATTTTAATTGAAAAATAAGCTCAAAGGGGTTACAATTTACTAACGATTCTGGAATCTGGAATGACGTCTTTTTCTGTTTCAGGAGCGTTCCTGGTGCCCTACTGCATCATGCTCATCGTGGGCGGGATCCCGCTCTTCTACATGGAGCTGGCACTGGGACAGTTCCATCGCAAGGGTGCCATCACCTGCTGGGGCCGCCTGGTGCCGCTGTTTAAAGGTTTGACACGTCACTTATTCTACAGGGTGCACTCTAAGTCGATAGCGGAACTTTAAGGAGGCTTTCTACTGATCAATACAAACAACTTGTACTAGGTAGCGAAAAAAATGGAGCGAAAAAAATATCAGCTGTTTCATACATTTGGCGCAGTACTGAGTCGACCTTTTGTATGGAACAGCTGTTTTTCGCTCCATTTTTTTCGCCACCTAGTACAAGTTGTTTGTAGTGATCAGTAGACAGCCTACTTAAAGTTTCGCTATTGACTTAGAGTGCACCCTGTAGTTATTGTATAGTTTCCGTTCGAAGGCTATCGATTTGGCTATCTTTGAGACTGCCAACGTCACCACAGGACTTAGTTCAAACCACATAACACATACACACCAGTCAGTTCGCATGATATTTTTTTTTTGTTCTGCCAGCCCCTATATTATCGAAAATATCCACCGTAAAAATAACGGTTTTTAAATGTCAAAATAATGATTGTTCATTTCAATAAGGGCTATTTTCGAGTGTTTTGACACTCGGAGGTTGAGTGGAATTTTTAGTAAATAGAGGCGCAAATCTCCTTCAATGATAAATTGAAAGTTTGTGTTACGTATTTTTTTAAGGATGATAAAAATAAATATAAACGGCGATATACTTAGAGCTAACGGAACTAAATCAAAACAACAAAGTGCATAATAATATGATAAACTTAACCGAACTCGAAAGTCGTTAGCGGAACTTTCGCCGCTAGTTCCGTTCGTCACGGAAGTGAAGTCAAGATGAAAGGCGAGAAAACTGAACTTTCTTACTGGGGAAGTAAGGGAAGAATAAGACTAATTGCAGTCACTTCACCCATCTTTTGTAGGTTGATGCAAATGCCTCATCTATGAGTCTATTTTAAGGATAAGTATAGTAGGTAGGTGGTAGGTAATCGTATGAGGTAGTGGCCACCCCTGGTGTCAGAGTTATAAGTATAGTATAGTATAGTATAGTATAGTATAGTATAGTATAGTATAGTATAGTATAGTATAGTATAGTATAGTATAGTATAGTATAGTATAGTATATTTATTAATGGACCAGAGCACACAGTTTACAATATTAGGTATAAGCACACAGTTGAGAAACTTACTTACTACTTATTTGCTACCCATCACCTTAATTTACTAACAAAACTGCGTGCAATGGCCAATAAATGGGTTCTGGCTCAGCATATGCTATGGGACAGATATAATCCCATTCCCATAGCGCTGGTATTCTGCCAGAACCCGGAGAAACCTAAAACTAAAACTAGGAAAAAATAAAATTAAAGACTATGTTGCATACCTACTGATGGAACGAGTGGAACGCCAAAAGAAGGTAAACAAAAACAGCGAAACCAAAACAAATAGTACGGACAAGCAAGACAAACAGTCAAACAGCACAGGGCCAGGTCTTGCTTTTGTAAGCCTTTTGGTAGTCGGGTTTAACTTCTATATTTTTTTAATCTTCTATGCAATTAATTTAAGTTACTGACTACCTACTATACTGAAGTACCGGGGGCGTTTTTAAATAGAGTAGACTTTCCAAGTACCGGTACGATATCGTGCGTGCAAAGCCAACCAAGCCACGCGATTCCTCACGATGTTTTCCTTCACAGTTTTTCAGTGAGTACTTAGATTAGTTTTCCAATGTTCTTTTAAAATCTAGCTGTGTTCAACATCACATTCTCAACAGAGTCACGCGCCACTTGGTTGGGCAATGTTGAATTTATGTCCTCTTCTAGAGACAGTCGCTAATGCACGAGTTATGCCTTTTCTAAGTGCGGCGGCAGCAGTGAATACGACGACGGCTTAGTGAATTTTTTGGTTAAAAATATAATTCAGTTGCTACTATGGTGTATCCACAGGGTAATAAATTTACCAAACAAATTATTGCTGAAGAAACATATTGTTTTATAATTTCAAAAGGAAAAAAATAGAGACTTAAAAAAATATGGCATTGAAAAGACACCAAAAGTTATAAATATCACGAGTAAAACAAAATCCCTTTGACCCACGATAACTCTTAACTTTAAAAAGCCTTTAACCGTAAAAAAAAAAACAAATACCTGTACAAAACTCGAAGAAAGAAACTTCTCGCGGCGCGCTACGTTTTCCGCCCGCCCAGAGCCCGCCCGCCCCACACTTAGCGCCATAATTGACACCGTTCTCAGGCGCCCCTTAAGTGCTCGCCTCACTCGCGCCATACGGCTCAAAGCCCCGCTTGATTTGTGAGGCTTATGCCTCTGATTTCATTTCCAACATGACGTCACGTCCGTGGGACATATAAAATTGGAAATGGACTGGAAGGAGTGTGGCTGAGTGGATCGCGTAGTTTTTTATGGAGAAAGGCTTTGCGCCTTGTTCTGGAATGACCGTTTGAATGTTATGGGAAGAGTAAAGTTTGATGGGTATACTCTGGTTATACACTTGTAAAGTAAGTGAAAGCTGCAGATTCCGCACGGGAGCTCTTATCCTTGGACCTATATCGCGCGCGGCGTTAGTGTGATTTATTTTTACATTGAAATATAGGGTCACTTAGTGCTACTTACTTAGCCAAAGTTTAGACAGTCTTTCTAAAACACTGAAACTAAAATAATAAATAAAACAGCTGAATGTCGTAGAGAGGTTTGATGTGGTCCAGTTGTTTTTGGATACGTTACATTTATTTATTCCTTAAGTATCTAATTAGCTTTTATAATTCACTTTTGTGTTAGTAATTATATATTTAACCACTCACACTCACTTATTTATTCACACTCATATTCACACTCATTTATTGTATACTTATAGAATTTTTATGTGTAGCGCGTTAGGTTAAAACGCTAACGCTTATGACCGCGCAACCTGTCCCTGGCATTCACCAACTGTAAACCGTCGATCCCCACGACACAGGGTTACCTAGTGTGGAGATCACAGGCAATCGAACGAAACTTTTTCGACACACCCACAATCTTAATTTCGTAGTTTGTAAGTTACATGTAATAATGTAATTAGTTTCATAACTGTTTATAAAATAAAGTATATTTGATATTTGATTTGATTACATATGTTTAGGGCCAAAAGCTAGCACTGATACTTAGCTAACCTCCCGCCAGGTATAGGCTATGCGGTAGTTCTGATCGCTTTCTACGTGGACTTCTACTACAACGTGATAATAGCGTGGGCGCTGCGGTTCTTCTTCGCCTCATTCACCACCATGCTGCCGTGGACCAACTGTGACAACGAGTGGAACACGCCGTCTTGCCGACCTGTGAGTGGTATAAAGTACCTGACTAAAGATAGTTATTTCTAAGGCATAGTGGCGGCTGTTTGTGTGGTACCCCCCAAACCATGATCCATCTTGCATCATGCCCTGCGTGCCCCAACAACTGCACACAGGAGGACCTCATGACGGCTAGTGATGAGGCAATTAAGGTTGCCGAATTTTGGGCCAAAACCGTTTAGATTTAAATATCGATTTTGCCATAGATAGGTACGCTAAGAAGAAGGCATAGTCGGTCTACTTCGCCTGTTCACTTTGCTGCCCTCAAGCTGTTGTAATTGTTGAACATGGCATCTTGCCAGCCAGCCTGTAAATGGACCTTTACTACTTAGCTAATAGTAGATTGTTCTACGACGCCCGCTACATCACAATATTTTGGTGGACGAACTGCGGCTGAATGTTTTATTTTATGCGTCGAAGTTATGTCGGTCGGTAAATCTATACTTTTGACAGACGTCTGAGTAAGTAGTACGTAAAGGTTGTCTGGTAGAGATTGCTTTTAGCAATAAGGCCGCCCATTGTACCTATATCTACTAATTAGTTGTAAGTTTATTTGTTATTCTTTGGTATATGTACAATAAAGTGTATTCTATCAACCGAGTTACGGTAGGTAACATATTGTTCGTATTTTAGTTCGAGTCCATCTGGGAACCGGGGATCCAGAACCGCACGCGCCTGCGGCTCAGCAACTTCACATTGTTCGCCAACGTCTCTGCGCCCACCACGCCCTTCACTTCTGCTGCCTCCGAGTACTTCAAGTGAGGAAACTTCTGTCTCTCTACCGTAGTTTTGCACCATACCCAGTCGGTTATCGAGAGCGGCACGGTTTCTAGATAAGTTTAGAAGAAAAACCTTTAAATATCAGAGTAACAATAATATGTTTTCGTCAAGTTGTGGAATTCCATGGTAGAACCTCTGGTGACTATTTTCTACGAAAGCATACCTATGGTTTTCGGTTGAAATCTCAAGCCCTAAGAAACCGTTTGACCCGTGAGCTACCATAGGTACACGCGTAGTTTATAGTTTTAATTTTCAAAAGAATAAGTAAATAAATAGATGTAGATAAATAGATGATAAATAGATGGATTTTCGAGCAGAAAACCAAATCAGCTTAATTATTAACCTTACAAAAATCTTTATAATCTTCCCTAGCACGGGTTAGTGCTTTGGAAAATACAAAAAGCAGCTTAACTATTATTGCTCTGTTGTTTACAATAATGAAAAAAATACTGTTTTATTGTCGCGAAACAAAAATCACTGAACAAAATAGCTCTACAAAATTGTCTAGTTTAGCTTCAAATTGAAAAATGTTTGAAAATTTCGGCTTTTTCGCCACGCTACTTTAGTTGAACCTTAAGATTAAATAAAATAGGGAGCCAAACTTCGTTATCCTGCCGACACCCAAACCTCTGCTACGTCTACATTTTCAATCGGGAATCTCAAACATTTGAAACTTTTTTTTCACCAGCCGATTTATCCTAGAGCTTCAAGGCAGCGAGGGCCTGCACGATCTGGGGCCCATCAAATGGGACATGGCATTATGCTTGCTTTTGGTCTACATCATCTGCTACTTCTCTCTCTGGAAAGGCATCAGCACTTCTGGCAAGGTAAGCTATTATCGACTCTATTTAAAGGTCTTATCTATAGAACAAAATTAACTAAATTTAAAAATATACTGACATCAGCTACTCACATTGATTCCGAGTGATTTGCTGCTGTCCGTTGAGGAGTTCCGTTCTCCATCTCCGAAGTTCTTCATCAGATCTTCACCATTTTTTATGGGATCACATGGGAATTCATTTCAAACAAAAAAATAATCATCAGAATCGGTTCACCTAGAAAAAAGTTCTGAGTTCCTTTTTTGAAGTCGGTTAAAAAGGTGATTGTGTTTTCAGGTGGTCTGGTTCACGGCATTGTTTCCGTATGCGGTTCTGTTGATACTTCTCGTGCGCGGCATCACTCTACCTGGATCCGCCACTGGGATACAATACTATCTGAGTCCGAATTTCGAAGCTATAACCCAGCCACAGGTACAGAAAATACTAAGGCCTGATTTTTCAATCCTCAGTTAAAGCCCCAGTTAGTTTATTCGACCAATAACCCATACAAAACTCCTTCCATTTTTTAAATTATTCTAAGGAATAGTGCTTATCTGTGGCGATTAAAACATCGGACCTAAGTAGAAAAGAGCATCGCCTCACGCGATTATGTATTTAAACTTGTCTGGAAGAAATTGTTTTGTAGCGATAAGGCCGCTATTTGACCTAACATGTAAATTTCAGGTATGGGTGGATGCGGCAACACAAGTCTTCTTTTCGTTAGGACCCGGGTTTGGAGTGCTCTTGGCTTATGCTTCCTACAACAAGTATCACAACAACGTTTACAAGTGAGTATGTTTTGTTTTGTCAGTTTTTGCCATAAACAAAATGCCATAAATAATTATTTTAACGACTTCATTAACTTTATTATGATATGTTTTTGTATCTTTCAAGACAGAATTGGCTAATCGTATGCGAATCGGGCGCTATTGAGCCGAACACGATCTAAATGGAATCGATCAATTTCTAAACTCTACTTACCTATTTATTGTAACTTCTAAAATGAGGTTTGTTAACTTCCGTCCACCTCTTTGCTGTCTTCCTTCACTTTTTTTCATAAACGGCTATTCATAACGGCCAGTTCGACGACTTCATAAAAAATATTCTGTCACTAACTAAAAGTTATACTTTCTATTCGAACTCCACCTTCTTTGTAACTATCAACAAGAAGAAAAAAAGAAATAAAAAATAAAAAGCTTAATTTTTATTTCAGAGACGCAATTCTGACCAGCGCTATCAACTCCGCGACCTCTTTCATCGCCGGTTTCGTGATCTTCAGCGTGCTCGGGTACATGGCGCACGCTTCGGGCAAGGAGGTTAAGGATGTGGCCACCGAGGGGCCGGGACTGGTCTTCGTTGTGTATCCCGCGGCTATAGCCACCATGCCTGGCTCTACGTTTTGGGCTCTGATCTTTTTTATGATGCTGCTGACGCTGGGATTGGATAGCTCGGTGAGTGAATTTGTACTTACGACAAAATTACACCGTGTCATTAAATTAACTAGTGGTTCGCTCCGAACTATGAATTCGCGACCCCAGTTACAGATGTGTAACTTTGCTTACGCCATCCGCGCAGGCGCGCGCGCGCTTTCATATAAAATATACAACCCCATATCTCGGCAACCCCTCGACCGATTTGGCTCATGTTTAAATAAAAAAAATAAAAAAAATTCGTTTACCAGACTACCAAATTTCATAACGATCCGACCAAATTTACTCAAGTTATCGTCGAAAGAACATTCATACATACAAACATACATACATACAAACGCCGGATTGTTCCTGTAGACTCGGAGAACTTCGCTCGCTCGTTCAATAAACCTATCTGATTTAGCTTTAATTAACTTTAAGGCTAATATAAGCGCGATTTCACGAAACAAGATGCACACATTGGTAAATGTTGATTTACTGACATTTGGCACCAAACTGACTGACATCAAACTGACATTTGGTCAGTTTGGTGGCCTCCGAAAATGCACTGTTGTAATTTTTGGGGGCAGAGTAAAGTTCTAAAACCTCGTGGCGAAACCGTCATTATAATCCGCGCGCGATGAGAATGGGATGGGACCTTGTCGAAGTCAATCGAAAATATACTTTATTTTACTTTGATAAGGTTACTTCGACGCGCGTTTGCTTACCGCGCGCGTCTCAGTTCCAAAAGGTCGCATCCCAATCTCATCCCGTGCGGATTATATTTATCATGCGCGCGCGCCACTTTCATCGCACAAGGAGGGGTCGCCTCCAGAGCAATAGAAGCTTGTTTATTTGAAAGTGACTCCACCAATGAGCCGTTTTCAACTGACAGTTAAAAGCTGATTTTAAAATGCTCGCTAGATGGCGTAGAAAATACTACATAACGGCAGTCAAATAACGCTTTTCCCCACAGATTCACAGATTAGAAAGTACTAATACTAAAGATACACAAACACCACAGATAAGAATTAGGCTTGCCATGTTCAATCGGTAAAAATGCCGTGTCATATATTTGCAATTTTTATTCTTGAAAACAAAAACATAAATGGTTTTTGATAAATATAGAATAGGTAGGTAGGACACTGACATCAATTCCATGATGCGATAAATTTTGCAAGCAATGAATTGTGTTTCTGGTTATGATTATTACAGTTTACGGTAATTTGTCGTACTGTTGGCAACACTGATAAAATTTCAACTTACTGCCGTTATAGTGCCGTATTATGGGCGCCATCAGTGGAGAAAAAAGGAACTACGTTTTTTTTTCTGAAAACGGGCCATTGCCATTGCAGTTCGGCGGTTCTGAGGCTATAATAACCGCCCTAAGCGACGAGTTCCCCCCCATCGGACGCCACCGGGAGATCTTCGTGGCGTGCCTGTTCACCCTGTACTTCTTAGTGGGGCTCACTTCCTGCACCAAGGGGGGGTTCTACTTCTTCCAACTGCTGGACCGGTATGCGGCGGGCTACTCGATGCTGGTGGCGGTATTTTTCGAGGCGATCGCCGTTTCTTGGATTTATGGTAAGTGTGATCTTTGAACGCAAAGAAAAAAGTACAAAATGGATTCCTGTATCACTTAAACTAAACGAACCGAAAAAGTACATGATAGAACACTAGAAATTCGTTCTGATACAGGAATGGATGTTGTAAGTACTATTTTTCTTTGCGCGCGGGCTAATTCACTATGCACGGTGCCTTAACGCGTGTTTTCTAAATCACCCCTGTTTTAAACCAAGTAAGGTGAAAAACAATAACACCATGAGTTTACACTAAACCATCATAAGACCCGTTTCACAGCACCTTCCCGACATTGCATTCGGGAGACAATTTTCATGTAATTGTAGCCGACTCACGCGATGCGTAGCACCCGCTACGGCGTAGCACTTTAATCTCGTAGCGAGTCGAAATCTCTATGCTACGAAACAAATCCATCTGTAGCCAGATGTGTTGATGTTCTTGCCTTTAAGAATTTTGTACTGATTCAAAGTCAAAGTCAAATATTTTTATTCGGTATTCAATAAATAAATTATATAATTATACGCTAAAAAAACACGATTTAAAAAAGTTATAATTTAATTCAAAAAAGTCACGATTCAACTCAAAAGTAAAAAAGTCACGATTTAAATTAAATAAAAAAATATTAGGTAATCCACTAAGGCCCGGTTTCTGAATTGAGAATTTTACTAAGCAAATACTTAAGTATCGTTCTGTCACGCTCTTTAGCGAGAAATCTGCAGAGACAGGACTTACTTACGTATTTGCTTAGTGAATTTCTCAATTCAGAAACCGGGCCTAAGTATCTAATACCACGACCTCAAGACGCCATAAAATAAAACCCCTCCCATTTTCGGGCATATCCTTTCTAAAAAAAATACTACAAGCTATTTTCCCCAACCCACCAGGCACGGAGCGCTTCTGCGAGGACATCCGCGACATGATCGGCTTTAGACCCGGCCTCTACTGGCGGGTCTGCTGGCGCTTCGCCGCGCCCATCTTCCTTCTGTTCATCACGGTCTATGGGCTTATGGACTACGCGCCGCTGCAGTACGAAGGCTATGTCTACCCCATGTGGGCCAATGTGCTGGGGTGGTCCATCGCTGGCTCCAGCGTCATGTGTATTCCGACCGTGGCGATTTACAAGATACTGACGACCAAAGGAACGTTTGTTGAAGTGAGTATCTATTGCTTTAGCTCGCACCAGAGACAGATCTTTCTCTTTCAGCCATTGTTCTCCTGACCTTGGTGAGACGATGGTTTAAGAAAACCAAACCAATAAATAATATACTTACTCATTTCGACGGTCGCTATTACAAGATACTGACGACCAAAGGGACGTTTATTGAAGTGAGTATCTCAAAAAATATAGATTAATTTAGAAGTTCCACTCATCTCTCTTCATCACGGTCTACGGGCTCATTGACTATGCGCCACCGCAGAATAAAGAATACGTATATCCCATGTGGGCCAATGTACTGGGGTGTTCCAACGCTGGTTCCAGCGTCATTTGTATTCCAACAGTGGCCATCTACAAGATAATGACGACCAAATGGATCTTTTTAATACAGTTGCTCAAAAAGTGGCGTATTGCAGGGACGTATAGCGTTCGGGATGTGGGCTATTACACACTCGTGCTTTTTTTTTACCTTTCCCGCACTCGTGCGTTTTCTTTCCCAACTGTCAAAATAATGTCTATTAAAAAGAAAAACCAACCATGAAGTTTTTACTAAAAAAGTTTTTATGATTCATGCAAATACGTATATTTCTAAAAAGAAGCTACTAATTTGTTTCAATATCAGATTTAATGATTTTATTGAATGAGTTTGGTTAGGTTTCATTTCATTAAATTCCATTTTCATTTCATATCAATAAAAAACTTCTACTGAAGACTTGGCTGTATGCATAGTTGCCTTTGCCTACCAGAATGGGTGAAGAAAAAAAAACTCTGCTTATATTCGCCATTTTGATTGTTCAGAAATTTTCTTCACGAGTTTAGTTGTTTGTTGCACAAAATGAGTAATTTCGACCCTAGTTTTTTTTTATTAACAGCCACAGGAACTCAGTATAATTGCACAAAATGCTTCGGAGAACATTTTACCGGAAAAGTTTAAAATGCTAGGTTAGTTGAGTTTATTGTGTTTTTATTATTTTATTAAATTGCTTCATTTTTTCGCAACTGTATTAAAAATAGTCGTTCAGTACACGTGCGGAACCGTCATTGCAACTTGTTCCGACTGTCAACCCTCGCCTTCGGCTGCGCCTCGGCTCGGGTAGCCATTTGTCGGAACTCGTTGCAATGACAGCCTTTCCACACTTGTAATGAAATATACTATTGTCGAAGTGAGTATTACCAATGTAGAGTAATGGTAACTAGGCCCGACCCAAGTATGAGAACTACGTCTACCCACTCCATATGGACCAATGTGCTAGTCTGGTTCATCTGTAATGATATTGTTGAATATACATACGATAATAAAAATAAAAATAAATAAATAAAATAATTACGAGCTGGGTGAGAATGACCGATGTAGAGTCATTTGGAAAACTAGAGCCGTTCAAAATATAACAAAATGTCCTTGCAAACATGGCTTCACTGCAAGATGAGGGCTATGTTTGCCTCATATGGGCCAATACGCTGGGGTGGTCCATTAAGGACTCCAAAAAATATCATAATTTAGAAAAAACTTATGAAACATTTGATAGGCCCATGCCCAGAGTTATGATACAATTACCCAGCCCCTGTATTATCCTAAATATCCACCACAAAAATAACCGTTTTTAAATGTCAAAAAAAAAAGATTGTTAATTTCAATAAATGCTATTTTCGAGTGTTTTGACGCTCGGAGGTTGAGAGGATTTTTAGATAATAGAGGCGTAGGTCTGATAGTACTTACAACTCTACCATTCCTTCCAGCGCATCCACATCCTGACGACTCCATACGCGGACTCCGAAGCGAGCCGCACCGCGCACAACGGTATGGTGGTCTCAGAGAGCGGAGGAGTCCGACTCTCCTCCTCGCTCCACACGCCGACCTCCCCGCAGCCCCCCGCCCCCGCCCTCGCGTGCGCCCCCGCGCTCGTCTGAGCACCGCTCTCCTTTGACGTCTA
The DNA here is from genome assembly GCA_949319315.1 of Zelleria hepariella. Lineage (NCBI taxonomy): Eukaryota > Metazoa > Arthropoda > Insecta > Lepidoptera > Yponomeutidae > Zelleria > Zelleria hepariella. Next base: position 19,939,850 of record OX439384.1, read on the forward strand.
CTACGTGTAAGCTGCTGTCTTTTGTTCTCGTGCCTATTTATAGTACCGTAACGGTTTAATTCACGTAAAAGGTTACCGGATGCCCTTTTTTGATGTGTAATAAAGTACGTAATTCTGCACATAAAAACCAAATTCTAGCAATTCATAACCCACCGCCATATTTTTGCATGGTTTTTTTTTTAAACTAATGACGGTATACTTAGTAATATTCTACAGCCTCATTAAATTGCCACACTTTATGCTAATATTTCGTCGTATGCCTAAACAACATTACGAAACAAAAATTATTTTAAAAAAAACAACGCAAAAAAAAATAAGGGATGTTTTTTATTTATTTTTTTAACATTGCGGTGGTTTAGGAATTGATAGAATTAGATTTTTATAGCATTATAACGTACTTTATAACATCAAAAGGATAGCCGGTAACCTTTTACGTGAATTAAACCGTTACGAGCGACTGTACCTACTATAGGAAAGGATGGAATGCTAGGCGGGTACAGAGACAGCCACTGCTCTCTACGCACTCACGCCGTGAAGAAAAGTTCACGGCGGCGTAAGTGTAGGGAGGACTTTAGAGCGCGTCGCCTATGCATAAGTGCGCAAATCAAACAAAAAGGGGTCCATAAGTACTACCCGTGTCATTAAAGAAAACATTTAGGACGGAGTTAAAAACCTAGCGTTGTCTCGCTTTGACTGTATTAATTAGAGCGAGAGGGCGAGTGTTTTGAAGTCCATCCTAAATGTTTTCTTTATTGACACGGATTATATATTCGGGTTTAGAATGGACGGCGCCCGGTGAATCCAATTATTTTATTTGATTTTCTTGCTTAGGTATATTGGTGGCGATAAGGCTAAGTAAGAGCGCTGTCCACTGTACTTAGTTCCTCGCATTGCATTCAGTAAAGGAAAAAATAAAAGTTGTGCTTGTTGTTAAAATATAGTTGCAACCCTGTTCATAGGAGAGTAGGTAGTAGCGTCAGTAAATCTGCGATGGTCGAGTTTTCTTTCCATCTAAACATCAAATATCCTCCACTCTCAAGTTTGTTTAACGCTTCGATATTATTATGGCGGTTTGTTATTTCGCAAGCTATATAATTATATAGGGTAATAAGTTGGTTGTGCGTGAATTGAATCGGATGCGAAGGGTCTTTTGAAAAAATATATTAAATTAAATTACCTATATACCTATTCAGGTTTTTAGTCAAGTAAGTAGGTAAACGTATGATTGGGTACATTTGGGGAGAACTATATAGCTACTTAAAAACCTACCTACATTTTACCTAATTACCACAAGATGTTGTAAGTTTATTCAATGTAATAGAGTAATAAAAACCATGATGATCTTATGCAATTTTTCGAAAATACATAAAATAATATGACCTTCGTTTACAGGTACCGATTACACATTTATGTATACAGTGTGATTTTTTCATGATTATAGAATTACCTGCTTACATTTTAATCTAGTAAAATAATAAAATGTGGGATATCGTATAACAATTTATTAAAATACTGTAAGTAGTTGGAATGTTGCGAAGAAAATGGTTGTAAATAGATTTACATAAATAAATACTCATTTTGTTTCTCTCTAAGGGTAGTTGCTAAGGTTTTAGTATAACAGAACGAATTAGGGGGCTTTTAATTTATAATTTGACTACAAGACGCATTTTTGTAGGTAATAGTTAGAGTAGGTAAATAACTAAGATAAATATGTAGGTAGGTATCTATTTTTGTTGTCTATAAAAACTAACTTCTCAGAAAACCGTCAATGTCATTAGTGTTTCTTTAGATTTAATAAAGTAATGATTTACCTATTATTAGCAGATAAATAATAGTCATACAAGCAATAAGGTTGAAGCTGGAACAATAAATTAAACAGTGCACACATGCTTTGCTAAAATCATGATGATTGTGTAGTCGCCTACCTACCCAGTTCCATGTTTTTTTATCAAAATATTTTTAATTTGTTTATAGTAGAAGTTTTTTAGATTTTTTATTTTTAACATTTGAAATTTCGATCACCCTACAGTTTAAAGGTTAGTAGATCAGATATTAAACCTACTCCTACATACCTAAATATAAACTGTAAAATTACTTCGATACGTGTATTGATGCATTAATAGTTGTATGATTAGCATTGTAGACAAATAAAATACCTACTTTAAGTGAAAAGGTATTATTATAATTGCTTTATAGATTTAAGACAAAAGAAATGCTGTGTAGATAATAGAAAACCTAGTGAGTAGGATAATGGATATAATACCTACACTAGTATTATTTACGTACGTATCTATAAATGTTATAATAATAATTATATACTTATAGTAAAAAGGTTCATATACCCACACTATAAAATGCCAAAAAAACCGTAATATTTAATCGCTATCATAAAACTATAATTATGCATGTGTCGATGTGTAGATGACGGATATATTTAATGGGTGCTCCGATTTTATGATCTTCTGTTGTTATTTTGTAATGTAAACTATCTTAATATACTATTATTTACCTTGACCTACTATTCATCACTCCGTTTGGGCAATGCGGACTGATGAATGTTAAGTTATGTTGTACTTTTTTTGAGTAAAAGTAACACACGTGCTCTAAATATTTAATAGAGTTAAATGTTTAGTAAGTACCTATGCTTGTATTATCTATATAAAAATATCAAAAGCCACAAAAAAATCTAGGTTACTTCATAATAACACATTGCAAAAAATATACTCACTACACCTAGGAAAAAGTAGAACTTTTAAATGATAAAATAAATTGTAATAATTATGTTTGTACCTACCTAAGTCTTCAATTAGGTACTGTCTCTTTCAATAGTAGGTAGATCATTGTATATTCTAAAGTAATGAATACCTTACTGTTTAGTGATCACATACTTAGGTATTTATGCCTAGTGGCTCTATATTCTTCATATAAAATGTTTAAATATTAAAATTTCATAAACCTAAATATATCTTAACTTTTTCGGCCGCTTTGGCATATTTCATCTATTATCTACAGTAATAACAAGTAGTTTAGACATTTCGATGTTAGCGCGATGTTTCAAGCAGGTGAAGTATTTTATTGATGAAAATTATATAGATGTTGATGTTATAATTACATATTTGTGCAATAATCAATAGTCATAGCAGCCATTATGACTAGTGATTTATAAAATAAAATGAATTTATACACTGTAATAACACTTTTTTATTTCTATTTTTTAGTACTGTCTGTGTCTGTCCCACTCCGGACTCAGTCCGCGCTCGGCTCAATGGCGCTCCTATCTAAATCTTATAATATGTATAAAACAAAGTTGCGTTAGTTACACCATTTATAACTCGAGAACTGCCCCTCTACCCTTGACGCATTTTTCCAATACGGCCGCAATATGGCGCAATTTATAAAATTTTATATTTTACAAATTAAGACGCATTTTGTGTTTTTATTGAATAAAACAGCCTTACCTTTGAATAAACATTACAAAGTATTTAAAATCAAAGCATTACTATGCGAATTCAAAGAGAAATGAATATTAAAACTTCTTCAATTTGATCGCAATAGCGTCAAGGGTAACCCCCCAGGGCCCTTAGCCTGTAACGCAATGGCGGGTCAATGGCGTCCCGGCAGAAGGACAAAACCGGGCTCTCCTCGTTTTTCTCCTACAACCAGAGAACTAATCCTCTAGAATTAGAATCAAAATATTCTTTGCTGTACTACAAAAACAATAAAAGGACAGACAGCGTTAGCAAATCGTAATTGAAGTCGTCACCTGACATCCCATTTTGGCACCATTGTGTTACAGGCTAAGGGCCCTGGGCCTGTAACACAATGGTGCCAAAATGGGCTTCCGGTTGACGATTTTAATTACGATTTGTTGATGCTGCCGGTCCAGTGTCGGTCCTTTTAATGTTATTGTAGTACAGCAAATAATATTATGAGTCTAATCCTAGAGGATTAGTTCGCTGGTTGTAGGAGAGCAACGAAAAAATCCCGGTTTTGTCCATCTACCTGGGATGCCATTGATACGCCATTGTCTTACAGGCTAAGGCCCCAGGTGGACCGATTTTTATGATTTTTGATTTGTTGGATTTCTCTCCGCCCCGAATAGCAGAATAACCATTAAAACAACGGAAAACTCACGAGAAAAAAAAAAGTCTGTGCGGACGAAGTCGCTGGCAAAAGCTAGTTATTTTTAAATGTCGATGACCTACGGCAAAGATGTCCATAACTCTATCTAGTTCTTTTTAAATGATTAGCAAAATGCGCATAAACTATTTTTTTTTAAAAGTAGGTAGGTAAATAACCTGTATATGGGTGTTTACCAGTGTCTACTTACAAAATCATAGCTAACAACACACAGAAACGTGAAATTACATACAAAAAGCGATAACTCTTCAACTCTATAAAATCGTAAACTCTAATTTTTAATTCGAGTCCACCTAAAGTTTATAAATCGTCACTGCGCATGTCAAATCACGTGGTGTTTGAAGTCTCATCTTTCGTGGTATAGTCAACCACACGCTAGGATATCCCTTTTTGTTCGATTGACGCCCTTATTAGAGGTGATTCGTGGCCAAGTCCTCCATCGTAGGACTTACGCTTGTCTATACTTTTTGGGACATTCAGTATACTTAGCATGGTCGTTTTGACACTCTCTCGAACTCGAGTGACAGACGTGCCATGTCTATTGTGCGAGCATGGCAGGCGGGACTCGAGATGGCAATACATTAGGGTCATGTCGAGCAGGGCCCTTAGCCTGTAACACAATGGTGCCAAAATGGGCTGTCAGGTGACGACTTCAATTACGATTTGCTAACGCTGTCTGTCCTTTTAATGTTTTTGTAGTACAGCAAATAATATTTTGATTCTAATTCTAGAGGATTAGTTCTCTGGTTGTAGGAGAAAAACGAGGAGAGCCCGGTTTTGTCCTTCTGCCGGGATGCCATTGACCCGCCATTGCGTTACAGGCTAAGGGCCCAGAAAGTAGATATTGCCATTTATAATAAAAATGTTGTATTTTTGTCTCCATCGCCATGTTGGCGTAGAGCCAACTCGAGCCCGATCGACAAGTTGACAGTTTTGCATAGAGAAGGGCCTATCTCGGGCTTACCATGCTGCACGTACTGTAGTAGTAGGTTTTTGTCGACGCGTCATTACAATCGATCGATTCAGTTTTCGTTCTTTATTTCTGAACGGCTCAAATTTTCGAACGTTGCGTAGCCAGTCAACTGTCACTTTTACGTCACTTTGACGTTTAGTTTTTGAGGTTGTGTTTGTGCTTCGGAAATTCTCCAATTGATTTTATTCTAATTTGAGTGTAAAACAATAAATATGGAGAACAAATCGGTGGAAAAGCCAGGCGTTGGCAAAACAATCTTCGACGCTATTGCATCTGGAGACTTGGCGGACTTCAAGACCATTTTAGCGGAACATAAAGACAGCGTAGATTTCTTCGATGAAAATGGTATGACTGCGCTGCAGCACGCCGCCTATAAGGGGAGCAAGGAAATGGTGCAATTACTACTCGATAGGGTATGTCTTAATCTGTAATTAAGCATTCCGTACCACCGTTACCACTCCAAAAATGGTGCCTAATTGTTTGTTCGTCCGTCAATTTCAGGGCGCGGATGTCAACTCTGGCAAACATGAGTACAACTACACTGCGCTTCACTTCGGCGCTCTGTCTGGCAACTCCGATGTTTGCAAGCTCCTGCTCGACGCCGGAGCCAAGCCGACAGCCACCAACTCAGTCGGCCGCAGTGCAGCTCAGATGGCAGCCTTTGTAGGTAACCACCACACCGTTGCTACTATAAACAACTTCATTCCTCGCAGTGAGGTGGCCTACTACTCTGTAGCTCAAGGAGTACAAACCGAACCCCAGCTACCTCCTTTCTTAGTAGACCCACTCCATAAGTTCGTACTGGGTGTGAATGTTCATCCTGTAAGACTTGCACTGAGTCTCCAGCATGTGCCTGTCTTACTAGAAAATGCCGAGAAAGTGAGCAAAGTGCTAGAATCGCTCTGCAAGAAGGAAATGACAAGGGGTCCAGACACCAATGAAGTTATGGCCTTCAAGTACCATTACCTCTCTTACATAGTTAGAGAACTTAACAATATCAAGGAGAAGAAACCCAACAACACTGATAAAGATGAAAAGAAGCACGACATTGTGGAGATATTTGCGAAAAAGCTGCTCAAGCCTGGGAAAAGTGGATTATCCCTTGACGTTATGGATACATTCCTGAAAGATTGTGTCAGGGAGTTCCCATACAGAGAAAGCACTACGTTCCACCAGATGGTATCAGCTCTCACCAGCAAAGACCCACCACCAGCTTTATCTGTCATCAACTGCACCGTTAACGGTCAGAGAGGGTTTGTTGATACTGTTTCTTACTGCAGTACTTGTGGCGAAGAAAAGCCAGCGAAAAAGTGTTCCAAGTGTAAAACGGTGGAGTATTGTGACCGAGAGTGCCAGCGTCTGCACTGGTTTGTACATAAAAAGGCCTGCAACAGGGAATCAAGCACTCCTGCTCCAGTTGCTAATGCCAAGTTGAATATCGATGCGGCAGAACTGAGTGCAGAGCTTAAAAACCTAGTCGCTGGATAAGATTTGATGCAGCTCCATCAAAATAGAACAAAATTGTAATCAGACATTCTGTATTCCACCTTTATTTTCTTATACTTTTCGATGTAATGTATTTTATTGTGCCAGTGGCAAGGTCCTCAGAAAGCGTAATTGTTTGCAGTCCTATGTAATTTGTCATAGTTGATTCTAGTACAAATATCAGTGTCTCGTTTCATAGGTGAATCTTATAAGAAACAAGTATGGATAAGTAAAATAAATGTAGTGGCGTAGTTTTACTTTGTAATTGTCAAGTTTTCCATGCTTCAGCAAGGAAAGTGTGCATTTTGTCTATTTAGTTGCATTTAGAATATAAATATACCTCTCTCATGTGATTATGGTAACAAAGACACCGAAGTTTGTATTCTACATTACGGGAAAACTCAGTATAACAGTAGGAAACAAGATTGTTTACTAACAACTTGGTTACTTATTTCTGTAATAATCAATGTGTATGTTGATATATTGCAATGTTCTAACCCTGCCTTAATTTTTCTAATGAATGTTAATTGATGTCATATTTTCAAATTAATATAACTGTAAGCAAAATTTTATTATAGTTTTTGTGGTTCGCATCTACGTTATTTTTATGATTATACAGCATCCACATTAGATGGGTGAAGTGATTGAGGGCTTAAAATTAAATTACGTATTTTAGTATCGTAAAAATATATTTACTAGAGATTTGTTTTTACAATATTTACATCTGAAATACTTAGCAAAAATATTTTCATCTTAAGACGACGTACGTCTCACAACTAGCGCCGCCAATGGAAAAAAAATCATATCTTTTTTTTTGATGCGTTTTTAGCAAAAAACGCTCCTGCGATTCGTCAACGCGAGGCTTAACTATTTTTAGGACCTAAGGTTTGGATTCCAGGATTGGATTTCCTACGAACGCAATCGATTCTCGCCAAAAGTGGCCACTTTTGGCGAGAATCGATTGCATTCTTAAGTTCTAGGATCTGGAATCCAAAACTTAGGTCCTAAAAATAGTTAAGCCTCGTGTTGAGGAATCGCAGGAGCGTTTTTTGCTAAAAACGCATCCAAAAAAAAGATATGATTTTTTTTCCATTGGCGGCGCTAGTTGTGAGACGTATTTCACCTTAATATTTTTCTACTATAAATATACAGCCCAGATTCCAGACTCCAGAGGCCTAAATAAAATAGCATATAGTAAGTAGGTATAAAAGGCTTTTCTAATACCAACTTAAATAACGATTTACAATTAAATACTTTAACATAATATTAATATTACTAAAGTAGCTAAACTTATTACAGAATATGAGTAAGTATGGCTTACGCCTTAGTCTGTGCTTTAATCGACACCAAATCTAATAGTATACAAAATTTAAGGCACTGTATGATATCACAACATTATTCTTGTATTTGTGTTCATTACAAACTTAAGTCTACGAGGTATATGAGGAATCATTAACTTGGCTATATTACAACAAGCAATAGGTGCGAAGGTCTATAGGTAGATCCGACAGAAAGGGCCCAAAAGTTATAATGATTTTATTTATATTGTACATCAATACAAACAAGGGATTCCATGTCCTTTCCGCAGCATCTAAAGGGTGCACTCTAAGTCGATAGCGGAACTTTAAGTGGGCTATCTACTGATCAATACAAACAACTTGTACTAGGTGGCGAAAAAAATTAAGTGAAAAAAATATCAGCTGTTCCATACAAAAGGTCGACTCAGTACTGCGCCAAATGTATGAAACAGCTGATATTTTTTTCGCTCCATTTTTGTCGCCACCTAGTTCCGCTATCCGCTTAAAGTTCCGCAATCGACTTAGAGTGCACCCTGTATAGAACTTCTATCCATGCATCCCAAAGTATTGCGAATCGTGCCCGCTACAAATAAGCCTAACTACGCTTCGACCATCAGCCTTCCCCGAGCAACGCACTGATGGTAAAGCTCTTGATCTTACGACAGGGCGCGGGTTGTGGCGGCGACATAGGCACGTGGGGCGGCGGGGGCGGTATCGCGCCCCAATGGAACCCGCTAGCTAAGGCCGCCCCTGGCCAAAGTCCTAACGGCATAGCGAATGCTCCAATAGGGTAGGGTAGGTCCTGCGGGTACATGGGTGGCGGTGGCGGCGTGGCACTGTCCGGGATGTCCGGTTGTCCTGGTGATGAGACGTTCAGTGCTGGCGACTCTACCAAGGGTGGGGACCTTGGTGATGAGGATCGGAGGCTTCCTTCCTCCGAGCAGGAGGAGGCGGCGTCGGAGCAGGGTCGCTTGGGCTCCGAGGGCTCCGGGAGGGTGTCTGGCGCGCCGGAGGGGTCGCCACTCTTCCGCTTGCACTTGGACTGGCCGCAGGCGCGGAAGCCCTTCGCGAACGGGTTGTGGTCGATCTTCAGCTTCGTGATGCGGTCGTTCTGTCGGCAAAGGAGAGGGATTGCGTAAGTCGACAGGTTTAGGCCCGGTTTCTGAATTGAGAAATTCGCTAAGCAAATGGGTAAGTATCGTCCTGTCTCTGCAGATTTCTCACAAAAGAGCGTGACAGAACGATAGTTAAGTATTATAAGGCCCGGTTTCTGAATTGAGAATTTTGCTAAGCAAATGGGTAAGTATCGTCCTGTCTGCAGATTTCTCACAAAAGAGCGTGACAGAGCGATACGTAAGTATGTGCTTAGCTTTAGTAAAATTCTCAACTCAGAAACCGGGCCTTAGTTTCTTATCGAGTTAAAGATAGAGCCACGTGGCTTGGTCATCATAAGCGTTGAGGTAGAGATCGAAAACACTTTACGAGTATGAAGTGATCCCAAGATGTTTTGCTTGAGCGTTTAGGTACTAGCGAGTTGAATAAATGTAAGTAACTTCACCCATGCCATCATCAAGGATCGAACCTGTGTTGTAGGTACCTACCTACTACCGTCTATTCTTGACTTGAATAATAAATAGTAGTACACATGACAGTACGAAGACGGTTACAACGTCGTTCCAAAGTCACGTGTAACGTGAGTGAATAGAGTGCACACGTGTAAGCGTCTACGTACTGCCTTGTGTACCTCCAAGTTTAAAGACTTAGATAGGCACCTAGGTATCACTCCAAGTACCTAGTGTATAGGGAGCAATAATCGAGATGATGATGTAAGTACAAACCATCATACATTTGGTTTATAATTAGGTATGTCAAGTGCCTAATTTAACCGCAAAATACCCAGGCACCTACATAAATATCACTAATTTGTTTCGCTTACGGAGGTAATTTGCATAGTTCGTCTGCAATTTTAAACACAGACAGGCGACAAGTGGCAATTAACTCTGCAGCCGTTAATTTTTCGGCTCCTCCGCGTTTTGCTCTCCAAAAACACCTTTAGAATGTTGTCGCGCCATAGCGTGTTCGTGTTCTTATCTGAGAGTTTGGGGATGCAATTTAAACATCCGTTTCCGCGTTACATCCCTGCCTTGCTGGGGATAATTGTGGCACATGTGGGGGCATGCGGCGTGGTCGGCGACAGGCCAATTAGCGTGGCATGTTGGCATGTCGCCGCCCGCCGCGACTGGCGCCGGCGCACCTCACGTGACGTAGGCAAATGAGAAATACGATATTTGGAGCACTTATTGGGTACTAATACTGTTTTAGCGGTTAGCTAGCATGTTAATTTGGTTGACAGTCGGGATGAAAAAAATACTTCGGTGGCGCAGTTGCGCTTGGTTGTGTCATGCTGACGAAAGCTCCCTTCTCTACATTAACGCAATTCAAAAGGTTGCTTTATATATTTTTAAATAGCTATCCGATAATTTATGTAAGTAACTACCTAAGAAGTAGAGGCAGTAGGTAGATAGGTACTATAGAGTAGGTGCAGTGAATAGAGCGGGGTTCTCAATCGAGTTCTTTAATTTCAGTCGAGCTTTCTATACAAGGTGTTACAAAAGTACCTAACTCTTTTTACAGGGTAATAACACCCGGTGATAGAAATCACAACCTAATTTTTTTTTTTTCTCTGTGACGTTCCGTTAATTTTTAAATTAATAAAATGTGAACGATATGGCGGGAGAAAAGTATTTTTCAAATATTGTTTTCATTGACTTTCACAATGTTTCAATAACTCAAAGCTATGTAAATGCACCTATACGCACAAGCATATTTTTTAATTTGAGCTAATAACAAAAACAAAAAAGTTAAAAAAAAATTCAATTTTGAGGTTATAAAATAAAAATTGATTTTTTTAACTTTTTTTTACAGATTTGACATCCTGTTGACCAGTAGGTTACACCCTGTAAAAAGAGTTAGGTACTTTTGTAACACCTTGTATAACTTTGAGGGAATGCCCTAATCTAGCAGTGGGGCGTAGGTAGGGGAGACTGGGTACGGTTGAAACAATTTTTGGTTTTTCACGTGTAGCACTGTCATTAAGAAACATATTTACAAACTAAACGCTTCAAATGAGAGAGTAGACTTTCGTCTTCAATTAGACATTATAAAAAGAGGCTCAATGCCCATAGTAACTAGGTAGGAAGCGTTTATTCAAAAGATGGGCTACTGTTTCAACCGTCCCCACCCCCGGGGCGGTTGAAACATTGATGGGGGTCCGTTGAAACATTAACAAATCAGTAATATATAAACAGTTTCTTTATTCACAATCAACGAAAACTTAGAAATCTTAATCAGAATAGTCAGAATAGTGACATTAACAAAATTAACAATCAAAATTAACACAAATTAATGAAAAGAGCTCTAATGCTCTGGTTTTTACTTTAAAATAATCAGCATTCTTAATTGAATGGAAATTTAAGATTATTTTCTTATATCTCAAATTATCTTTAGGAACTAGCTAAAAAAAGCTGACGATAATAATAATCAGCAACGTAGAAATCCTTAATTGATTTTTATACGTCTTTTTTATACGCTGTCTGGGTATCTTTAACGAAAAAATCATATGTTATTATTGTTTCAACCGTACCCACAAAAATCGTTTCAACCGTCCCCAACCCCCTCAATCTTCACTAAAACTAACACACCGTCAAAACAAAACAACCTACACAACAACAAATTACTGTTTCCGAACCCTAATAGTCTAACAACAAAGTAGTAAAACACTTAAAACACAAATTTTAACATCAACGAAACAATTGGAAAAAGAAAACAATACAAAATACTTACTTTTGGTCGAAAAAATACAATGAGGCCACCTAGACACGTACACGGCGGGCGAAGTGCGACGAATCACTGCGATTCATGTCTGGACTGACTAGCCGCGTCTCTCTCCCCTTGCACCCCTCACCGTACCGCCCATAGTTTACGAATTATTAGCGTTGTTTCAACCGTACCCTGTTTCAACCGTACCCAGTCTCCCCTACCTACTTCTTATAATAATTTTAAGTAAGCAGCAGCTGCCCTTCTTGCTTTTTACCTAACATTGCGAAGCTTTTCCGATCCCGCTTTATCTGTGCCCAATCCAACTGCAAACTCTATTAGTGATATGCGAAGTCACTTGTAAACTGTTTGCTCGTCGATAAGGCGGCGCCGAAGCCGCAGATAAGGGCCGACGCAGACGAGTGCTAAAAGCGTGTTATTAGTCGTCGCGAGCGCAGTGCCGCCCCCGCCCCCGCCTGGGCGGCCCGCCCTGTCGCCCGTGACGTCACGCGACAACCACCTTTTTTGCCGCATTTCTTCTCCTTACCTACTGAGGAGACTGTCGCCAGTTTTTTCCTCCCTAATTATTACTTGGGTCTTGTTTCTGTTTGTCTATGTAACTAGCGCAAACAAGCGGGGTTGGATGTCGGTTTGATCCTGATTGAATATTTGATCCGATATCGTTTTGTTGGTCGCGTTTTTGTGTCCGAATAATTGGAGTAGCGGCCCTGCCACCTAGTTACGCCGTCGGTGTCACCACAAAGGACGCTTTCTAATTCATCGGTAATTTGCGACAATGGCGCAGCCTGGCGGGCGTCCGCACGTCGAGGCTAATACGCAATGATACCCGGCCGCTTTCTTTGTCCGGCCCGTTACTCGGACAATCGGCGGATTATCCTGCGAGCTGCGGGAGTGTTCGCGCCTCGCTGCCGACGCGATCAAAGAGCCCGCCCTCTGAAGAAGCCGCTGCCTACTTAATTGCGAGCGGCGGGATTACGCGGGTGATACGCTGCGCTGCCCCTCAAACGATGTTGTGTGGCTTGCGAAAACAAACAGCGGGAGGCAATTTAGTGCAGTACATGCTGCTACGAGTGTAAGTTTGGCCTACCGGTTGGGATAAATTGATCGGTGTAGGTACCGTAGAGTTAACATAAACTTTCAGCTTACAGTATACACACTCAAACCAAATTAAAGAACAGAAATAGATGACCTATTTATTAGTTATGATTTTTTTTAGGGGTCTGGGGTATACACATTAGGTATTATGAATCTGTTCTAAAAAAAAATTGCGCTCTCCACATGTAGCTACATAGTTTAGAGGTGCGGTTAGGTCCATAAAGGATTTAAAAACAAAATTACTAGGTTAAAACGAATTATTACACCTGCACGTTTTTACGCGCCATGCTATCGTGATGTCTAGGGTAGGCACTTTCGCACTTAGCTAAGTGCTATTTTTGGACTTCGCTAATCTTTTAGTACCGTAATCAATAAATACCGGTAGCGCAACATTTTTTTATAACTACGCAAAACTACCATTCGCAATAAAAACGTTACGGCACAAATAGACCACACAATACGTAGACCCGAAATAACTGTTACTCGCAAAGTTATACCGACAGAAAGGCATTATCTAACTCTGCGGAATGGATTTGGAACTCCAAATGAGATTCTTTTGTTTTCTTTAAGACTGGCATTCAATAGCCACCTACTTGAAACGATCGCCGCGAAACAGTAGCAAAGATTAGGGTTCCTTCGTACCGAATTACCGATTGATGTTCTTTCCATCTTTTCAAAATTCATATCGCACCGTTTCTCAGCGACGACGACGTCTGGTGGGTGCTTAAATAGTTTTCGATATTTTGACATAAAATATATTAATTAGATAATCAGCTCAAGGAGTCTACATAATTAGGTAAATATTTCTACTGTTTTGGGAACCTTATTATAGAGGAGTAATTTAAAAACTGTAGAACCCTAACTTACCATTATGACTCACACTTGACCACATTTTTTGCCAAGCTCCGTTGTCTTAGATATGAGTGGACTCGCGTTGCGCTAAAAGGTTTGGCGCCTCCGCTCGGTCGTTAGAAAAAAACACGCACCCATAAGTGCGAATCGTCGCCGTTTCTAGGAAACTTACTACAGATTCGGGGAAGAGATGAGGTGTGTGATACAAGATATTGGGATTTCCCCAAATGTGTCATAGTTACCTGCTTAAACTTTGTCGCAAGTAAGAATCTGTAGATAAGGCGTAGGTATCTGTAAAAATCCCAGAGCGTGATGTAAGTGGCCACTGACAGAATTCAATGAAGATTATGATCCGTCACTTTGTTAAAGTTATCATTTAGTTGATCCCAATGTACCATATTGTAATTGCCTCGCATGTTGCTGAATTATTACGCAGCCTTACTTTGGTGTGTGTAGGCGCCGGACGCACTGCCCCGGAGTTCCGCGTTCAGCGTTCAGAGTTCTCAGATTTGCTTCACGAAAACTCCACGTGAAGCTGTCAGACTTCAGCGTGCACGGTTCCAAGCAACTCCATACATTTGAAAGAACGCGGAACGCAGAACTCCGGGCGGTGTGTGGCGCGTAAAACTCTCACCTAGGACGGTGACAAACATTTTTTGCAAAAGTAACTATGCGGCGGGCGCGGCCCAAGCCATTCCGCACCACCCAGCCCCGAACAAGAAGTGGTCTACAATCAAATCCTCACCTGGTAAGCCGTGACGGCTATGAACTCGGTCTCGTGGAAGGCAAAGGCGGCGTGCGGCGCGCCCCACGCCAGCGCCGCGGCGTCCCTGGCTCGCACCACCAGCACGCGGGGCCGGTACTTGTGCATCGATGTCAGCACCATCTGCAGCAATGGACGGAGGGAGGTTAGCTACGAGTTATCGATATGGGGTATAATCCGCGTGGGATGACAATGGGATGCGACCTTTTGGGACGACGCGCGCGGTAAGCAAACCCGCGTCGAAGCAACCTTGTCAAAGTAAAATAAAGTATATTTTCGACTGACTTTGACAAGGTTCCATCCCATCCTCATCGCGCGTGGATTATACGGTAGAGCAGACGGGAGAGAAGCATGGCAGCGTACCAATGCAACATTGGGCGAGGTCAAACTATCTATGGATGGGTGATCGCTAGTGGAAATTATATCAAGCGCTTCCGTGCTTTGTAAGGCACTATAAATCGTTGGTCGTTGGTTGTTATTGGTCAATCTTTAGGCCATGTTAGAGGCCCTTTGTGCGGCCTAAAAAATCTGACACCAGGGGTGGCCATAGTGCGAGTGGTCACTTTACCCATCTAGTGATCATCTACTTAGTAAATGGAGGTGCCAATGGACGCTGTTTAAATCATAGAAGTAAATATGCTAAGGCCTAAGTTTTTATTATTTTGGGCTAGTGAACATTTTAAACATTTATATAATAACTAGTTGTGCCCGCGACTTCGTATGCGTTTTTACACATTTGACATATAATTTAAATTCGACTGTGGAGGAAAACTCAAAAGGAAGGTTTTTTTTAACCCCCGACCAACAAAGAGGGGTGTCATAAGTTTGATAGCTTTGTGTGTGTGTCTGTTTATGTGTTTATGAGGGTGTGCCTGTCTGTGTGTCTGTCTGTGTGTGTGTGCCCTAATCTAAACAATACATTTATGATAAAATATGTTTTGTTTAGATTAGGTATCGCCCGTGTAAGATACCAGGAAGCTTAGCATAAGAATTTATTATGTATCTCCCTCGACGTAGAGTGGGATAGATAAAGTTATAAGCCCATAGATAAGGTCTTACCCATTCTCATGCTAAGCCAGCAAGCAAAGCATAAGGTTGGGTTAGAGCGTATCTACCGCAAATAACTCTGTCTATCCCGCTCTACGGCAAACAAAATATATTTTTTTAATATCAAGTTGGGCTCAGTAGAGTATATATTTTAAAAAAAGGCACAAAAAAAAATTTCAACCTCGCGTGGATTCAAACCCAGAACATTTCGACCGCGACGCAACAGTACTACATTTCTAACATCGATAAACTTTGTCCGACCTCCACCGAAAACCACTCACAATTCCCTCCAGCAAGCATCATAAGGCTGGCTTAGAGCGTATCTATGGCTCTGTCCATCCCGCTCTACGTCAAACAAAAGAGTGAGATACATATTGTTTTAAACCCATAGATACGCTCTAACCCGGCCTTATGCTACGCTTGTAAAACTAACATTTTCCGCCAAAATAAAATAAAAACAAATGCCGATTTTTCATTTACAATATGCGCCCAAAATGCCAAAAGTCGTAACGTGCTATTATACAGAGTGTTAAAAGACCGCCAACAAAGCGGGAGACCACGTATACGTATAGTCCTCATCATAACGAACATTTTTGCCTAAGGAACTATGCCTGGGAAATCAACGGTTTCCGAGATAATAAAGTCGGACTTTTTTTTTTTCAGAAATGTGTTTAGTATCACGTTCTTAACATACCTTCTCAAGAAGCCATATCAAAATTATGGATATTTCTTACAAAAAATCAAGTTAAAATTGCAACCCGCAATGTAGGTTTTCGAGAGAATGTGGTTCAACGTCGGACTTTTTTTTTTTTTTTTGCAGAAATATGTTCAATATTACGTTCTTAACATACCTTCTCAAGAAGCCATATCCAAATTATGAATATTTCTTACAAAAAACGAAGTTAAAATTGCAACCCGCAATGTATTCTAAACATTGGATAGCCTAAGTTACTCCCAGAAACGTGAGTTACGACCATGTTAAGTTTGGTTGAAAACTATTCAGCGGTGTTCGCGTTTATCGTGTTCATACAGACAGACAGACAGACAGACAGACAGACAGACAGACAGACAGACAGACATAAACCGTTTTTTTTGCATTTTTGGATTCAGTATAGTTTACTTAGTAACCCCTGCTAGTTTTTTTCTAAAAATATTCAATGTACAGAATTGACTTCGCTAGAGTTTTATTATAAGTATAGATAAGTGAAAAAAATAACATTTAACATAATCGGCACCAAAACTCTCGCTCAAAAGGCTCCCCAGACAAACAAATGACACTTTATAATTAAAGCCCACAAAAAAACGTCAAAAGTCACAAACAGTCAAAAAGCTATGACTGACACACTGGCGACACACCGACGGGACATCGTGACGTCGCCGCCGGTCCTTTTTACCCTGTATAAAGACGCGAAACTTAGCTTTATCTCGAGAGCTGTAAGAGTCACTTTGATGTGCGCTTGTCGAGGGTCTGTTCAGCAGCGCAAGGCTTATCTCGGTGGTACTTGAAGCGCGAATATAGCTACCTGCGCCGACGCCACTGTCGCAACCACTTCAAACCAAAAGGGGTGTTTCTAACTTGTTGAGCCTGATTGTTTTAGTGGCGCCTCTAAATTTTAAAAGGATGACGTCATGTTTTTTGTTTTACAATGCAGCGGTATTGTATAAAACGGTGATTTTAATTGCAGTGGTAAGATTCCCGTTTGCAATAATGTCAGAGAGTGTCAATTCAAATTTACAGTTTGTATTTAAGTCGAATCCACAGTGTTTGTGAAAACTGCTCGCTAGACATAAATAGTTTTAAGTTTTCATTAGTTCCATTATAACCATTTGCTTAATGAAAAAATTATGTTGTAATTTCAGCCACTTTATTTTTTTCGCCTGTGTAGACAGGCAATAAATAAGTCTCTCCTATTTGCAAACAAGGACCCAAATAGTGCCAAACTGCCTCGTCACCCTGATATGTCAGAATTTGTAGTTTTTGCTTAACCACGTCGTCGTCGCCGCTCGCTCACTAACGGCCAACGACTAACGGCGACAGTTATCGTTACGCAAACACAACGATAACGCCTGTCTAGACGCAGCCTATTGCGTGCAAAGGCTGCGTTTTTTCAGCGACGCGACTCGCTGGCACTTGACATGGTTCTATGGAGTTGTGTGATGTGATGCTTAAAGTTTAGCAAATTACCTACAAAACGACGCATACAAGAGTTTTGTCTCTATGAATCAGGTACCAAGTAACACCATCTTATTTTTTTGAGCCAGAGAATTTCACAGGTGAAATTAATAGGGTTACGATGTTTGGAGCGTAGAGACACAGATTATTCTTCTTTCGGGATGATGTTGTTTAATGTTGTTAAATCCTACTATTAGGCTAGCTACGGCAAGCAGAAGCTAGCTAACTTGTATTGTACTTCAGTACGAACAATATCATGCTATTAAAATTAATATTATAAAAGACCTGCTAAGTGTGTATAAACTTTTTTTCTTTCAATTCAATCAATACGGACCTAACTCACTCAAAGCCGGTCCCGATAAAAAGTGACAATGACAGACAGACAGACGAACAGTCCGGTAGCTCGTCCATCATCCTATACGGAGGCTTGCTTAGGCACGTCTTCAATCAAAGCCTTTTTGATAGCGATATTGTTTTTTGAGAAGTTTCAACAAAAGGCACGTTAGGCGGCGCGTATAAAAGACTTCAACGGGAGGCGCAAGTTCTAAATAATGTTGACTGCTACCACGTATTGAAGAAAGTAAGCTATATTTGTATTTCAGTTTATCATAGCGTACTATTACGCTGCTGAGAGGCTTCTTTACCAATGTAGCGTACATGAATTCAAATATGAATACGAAATAAGCATAAAACAATTAAAATTTGGAGTTTTTCAGCGACAAAAGGGCCGGGTGTCATTTCTGATCATAATTTTAATTGGCTAACATTTTTGGTGACCCAGATCGAAGATAATGCGCCGGAGCACAATCCCCGGTGTGACAAGATGTGTCAGATAACAACAGCGGCAGTTTACACATGTTTCCTCGCCGGGGATCGAACCCAAACCCCGACGATCAAGGCCGATAAGTTAATGTGTCGTAAAGATGGGATTACTTACTAACGTTTTGTTTTAAGTTTTTTTTTTCTTACATAAGAAAGGCTGGTATTTAAGCATTTTATAGTCATCGTTCAGGGCCAAGTCTCTCTTGATTTTATCATGGATGCTTTTGGTATGTACAGTCGGCCACACGCTAGGATACCCTTTTTTGTTCGATTGTCGCCCTTATTCTGCACGCGGTAAGAGCTGCCATGGGGTATCTGTCACTGTGGCCGACCGTACCTAGCTATTTTAGAAGACCAATTACATTAATCAAACATTTTAGTGCCTAATTTTTTAATTTTTAATAAAATAAAAGATACAACCTATTGATTGTTAACTATTGCGTCCAATCACAATAACGACAACTTCAAAGGCCCACCAAAATTAGTTCTCACTTAAAAATAGATAAAGCTTCGTCTAATCCTTTCACTTTAATTACCAACTACTTACAATCGAACCTCATAATCCCCTACTAGTAATTACTTTGTGAAAAAACCTTCCCACAAAATGTAGGTACCTATGGTACGTAAGTTTTTAAAGAGGTTTTCAAAAAAGGATTTGGACCTTACGCGAAAAAAAAAACGCGAACAAAAAGGGTAAACAATGTCTGGGTAGGCTTTTATCACAGGTGGCAAATTCTCAAGTGCACATCAAGTGATGCGAACCGTTTTTAGAGTTCGTTCCGTGATCTTGCCAAAAAGTCTTTCCATTTTGAGTTGCTCGACCTTTTATGTCTACCTAAAGGCAAACTAATTTCCAGATTAAAACTATATGTTAAATAGGTGTGTCAATTCACGTAGGTACATGAGAGTTTGTAATACATATTATAGTTACCCTGATTATCAGTGATAGGAGGCATATAATTTAAATAAACCTTCCGGAGAGGCACCGACTCTATTCAATCGTCAGTTGGGCGTTTTAATATGTTTGAAAGTAGAATATGCTAACTTGGGCAAGATTCGACTTCACAGCACAGAAAACAAATTGATGTGTAGTGGAACCCTCCTCAGTCCTAAAACGGATCGCTCTTGACCAGCCACAACGTGCGAATCCAAGAACCCACCGCCCAGTAGCATTATAAAGGCGAGTGCACAAAGACGCCGCGCGGTGCGCGTTACTAACGCCTCGCAAGGCCCGTACACACTGTGCAGCCGAGCGAACGCAACGACGAGCGGTTTTTTACACGCCCGTCTGGGTTACAGGCCTTTGTGTCCGATTTGTCTGTTTTGATTTGAATGTTGCTTGATTATGACGATGTTGTGATGTATGTCGGTGAGACTCTAGATGTTGGTTTGTTTACTAAAGCAGAGTGCACTATGGATCACATAGTTTGATAGGCAGTTACTGTGATTCAAGGTGATTTTGATTGGTGTAGTAAGTACTTATTTGGAAACGTGGGTCAAGTTATACAGGTTATTATTAAGGGTGGATGATAGCAACGTAGCAACGTAGCTGGAAGATAGCAGCGAGGCGGGAAATTCAAAATTTTCACAGTTTTTTACATTTTGTAGCTAAACTGAGCTATTTTTCGTTCGCGGCAATAAAACTGTATTCTTTTCATTATTGTAAACAACAGAACAACAATAATTCAGCCGATTATGTGTTCTGGTCTACGAAGCAGTGGCACTGTCCAAAAAACTTGTCGTAGACCAGAACACATAATCGGCTGAATTATTTTTGTTCTGTTGTTTACAATAATGAAAAGAATACTCCGCGAACGAAAAATCGCTTAACAAAAATAGCTCAGTTTAGCTACAAAATGTAAAAAATCTGTGAAAATTTTGAATTTCCCGCCACGCTGCTATCTTCCAGCCTTAAGTATTACTAAAAGCATCCTAAAAGGGGGTAGGTAAACGAAAATATAAAATGTGCAAAACAAACTATCAGATTGTTAGAAAATCCTGTCGATAGTTTTTTTTAACCATACGAGTACGTACACACACGTTAAACCTCTACACAACATAAGTATAATTATGTAAAATACACACGGCAAGTAGGAACATTCTCCCACATAGTGGCTTAATGAGTGCAGGCGTCAACATCCCCTTGCAAACACGCCGACAAAGGCCCCGTTATATCTCGCCTCGAAGCCTCCGCACAAAGCCTCTTAGCTTATTTGAACGAGTGACGAAACACTCACAAACCTCTATTGTTACTACTGCACTCCGCAAGCTTCCGCGTTCTACACTGAGCTTTATATCACAGACGTTACGGCTCAATATTTCTTTGATTGTGTCTCTGCTGAGATGTAAATTATACAACTAGCTATAGAAATTCAATCGCTAGAGGTTGGTATTAAGGTGTGAATTTGTCTAAAGTGCGCGGTGGAGTTTTGCCGTTCCGGGGCGGTAGGGTTGTGAGGTGTGGCGGTGGGCGGCGCTTTGGATCGTGGTCGGAGATCGAACATCGACCGGTTATACGCACTGTTATGCGATGCTCTTGTCAGGTTAGATTCTTAGGGTTTCGAGTTTGGAAAAAGTTGCAGGCAGCAGATAAGCAAATATAATCGGGATTCTACAAGCTGAGGGAGATAGTATACCTAGGATAGGTCAGGCGCCTAAAGTCCTAAGTAGCAAAAGTTATCAGCGAAGTTTTTGTTCCCGCACAATAAAATACCAGAGTCGCAAATAACTATCTTCCTTATCTTGAAAAGTGAAACATTTACTAGAGTCAACTCATTTGGTGACCGACGATATTCTGTTGACTCACACACCTTTTTACTTCAGCAAAATTCGTGAGTCATCAAAGTTACCCATTATATTACATTGTATTTTCGCGCTTATCTTTTTACTGAGGTTATGGTACACTGATTAGATATAAACTTTCCCAATGAAGTATAAAATTTAGATCTGACTAACATCCTAAACCAAATGAAAGAAAATCCTATAATGACTATACGCTGAGGTCTTGGATGTGGCCAAGTGCCAAAAGATTGAACTCTGAGGATACTCACCCAAGTTTAATTAATCTAGATTCCATCTAGTATGCATTGAACCTAGGAAATCATATCTACAAGAAAATCCAAATAAAAACTAAACTCACGTGTCCCTGTGCATCCATAGTATTGTTAGTCAGCTTCAGTTTGCTGAAGGAGACGGGGTTGGCAGTCCAGTGGTGCCCCGGCGCGGGCGAGTCAGGGTGCATCATGAGCCGACGCGGCGACTGCGGCTCGGCACCGCCCGCCGCCGCCCACTGCCCGCCCGCCCAGCGCCAGCGCCGCCGCCCAACGAGCGACATCTCCAGCAGCACGCAGTATTCCTCGCGAGGGTCCAGCCCAGTGAGGGACACGCGGAGGGACGGGAACATGCGTCTGGAAAGGAAATGGTTGATATTAGTTTTGATTGATTTTTTTTCCTATGTGTAACGGTTTGTCGACCACTCAGTGAGCTTTTGCAGAAGGTTTGCATGTTTGGGGTGGTGATTACCTAATTAATAAGATTACCTACCTACCAACTTTGGGTTACCCCAAAAAGTGTGGGCTTATACGCGACGGCCAAGATAGTTATGTATAAAATGTACGTACGTATATGTAAGCATCTGGGGTTTTCAACTTCCAGATTCAGAAATAGGTAAGCCAAAAAACTCCTATGCTTAGCTCCACTAACTAAACAATCACACACAACAAACAACCCAGCCGAAAACACAAGTTTGTATACCCATCCTCCACTAATACGAGGTGTAAATGAAACTTTAATTCAATTCCGAGCGGACAAAAGAGCGCTGCTATAAAAAGATAACTCCCATCGGCCCGCGACGCGACCAACGTCGAGACAAAGAGGCGATAACCAAATTACACCACAAAAATGTGTGACCATTCACGGACCACATGAAAAGGTAGCGCGGGTAGCCTTTTAGCTCTTGAGGATGGATGAGAAAAGTTTTGGGGAATAACTTACATTGGGAGCAATAAAAGTTAATTTTGCGTAAAGTAGCTACAGTTAAATTGAGGTACCATACCAACATTGTAGCTGCAGAAAACAATGCAATTACAAAAAAGAAACAAATGCTATAGGTTCCTATTAGTTGGGAAGTACTAAGCATCGAATGCCAAGAAGAGTGAACAAATCAAAACGCCACAGCAACACCAAGAAAGGCCCTCGTCCATTTATCCCACAAGCATTTTATCACGTCTATAAAAGCCCCCATCAATAGATAGCTAGACGGTAAAAGTGTTTACCAACGAGAGCTTTTGGCACCCGTTTGTCGACTCGAGCGCGGACACAGCCTCCGAGAGTGTGTCATAAATGTCTGCAGCATCTGGCGCCGCCTTATCGGTGCCCTGAGAGCCTCGCGGTGCTGTTGTATAGCCTTTGGAATGATCGGGGGCAAACATTGATTGGGTGTAGGCTTTTGGATACATTGATGCACCTCAAATCACCTATAAATTCCACACTAGTACTAGTACAATCGCGTATATTGATCCAGATATAGGATTGAAATTGGTATAATAAAGACTCTACCATGGGTTTCATGGTATATCTGGACCAGATACCACGAAGTCTACGGTAGAGAGCCTCTATTACACCTATTTCAATCGTATATCTCGATCAAGATACCATAAAGCCTATGGCATCTTGATCCATAGAGCCTCTATTAGACCTATTTCGATCCTATATCTGGATCAAGATACTTGATTGTACTAGTGCTTACTAGTGGGGAAATTAAAGGTGATATTGAGTTGCGTCAATTCTTATTCCACAGGATGACCATGAATGACACGATCCAAATTACGAGCAAAGAGCCATAAATTACTCTAAAAAAATTCGCGTCCAGCCAGACTGGACCACCTAGCTCTATGGCTCGCACACCAACATCAAAGGCCCGCGATCACTCATGACATTCCCCGCTTATCGGTTATCAGTGCGGAGGCTCGGCCGGAGTCGGCCGCCCAGTGGTCGCTAATGCAGCCTACCGATAGCCGAGACGGCAGTTCAATTAACAAGCTCTAAATTAGCCCCCATTTAAACTTTACGACGCAGGCTACCGCCTTACGTGCGGTAGCGTCAGTAATGGCGGGAATGGGCTTTATGTGCGGATAATGTGGCTTAATGGTGATGGCTGAGTGGAAGACACGGTGGAGGTGATAGGTAAAGTGTGGGAAATTGCTTTTGGAGTGAAACTGGTGTGGACTGTGCCACGCTCTAAAGAAACTCACTTACATTACAAGAC
Organism: Zelleria hepariella; assembly: GCA_949319315.1. NCBI lineage: Eukaryota > Metazoa > Arthropoda > Insecta > Lepidoptera > Yponomeutidae > Zelleria > Zelleria hepariella. Next base: position 19,963,601 of record OX439384.1, read on the forward strand.
CACCTTCTTCCTAGAAGATTTATTTAAGAGGCCCATCAACCGACAACTTTGGTCACAAAAAAGGCACACTACATCCGAAACCCTGCCTCGGAGACATTACTTCTAATGAAAATAAAACACAAAAAAAATCTGAACCCATGTTCACTTGAATCTTTATCAATAGCCTGTCTGGAATGCCTTTTAAAATTCACTTATTTGTATTGAACACCAGAAGTTGGCCAAACAAGCTCGAACAGTAACGAGACGTCACAACACATCCTGCCTGTCGCCAAAGCAAACAGCATCTTACACTTATCTCGAAGTACTCTTACACTGCAACTAACATTGGGGCAAACATTTGAGACAAATATGTACTTTCAATACCGCATACGTTATCGACGCCTTTGCTGTTGACCTTCCTGCTACCGTGGATTTTACTCTACACTGCACTGGACCCAAATCAATCTAAAGCTTAGCAGGCTAGAAGTAAAGTCTATAATGGAGTGAATCTTTATTCCTTGCTCTACATTACATTGACAAATCCGTCCACTCAGCTACCGTTCCTCTCTTATCGCCGGAGGACTCGTTTGAAAGGTGCGCGCGCGCCGACAAAGAGGTGACGATCGCCCGCGCAGTATCGCGGACGGGATTACTATGCAAAATCGACGCGGCGCGACTCCGTATCTTAATTGCCTCTTTACAGCTTCTAGTTTCGAAGAGTCGATGAACTGTTACTTTGGAACTGCTAAATGAGAGCTTACTGATTTAGCCTTCATTATCAGAGAGTGACAAAGGGAGAGAAACTTTAGGTAGTTTATTCTCCAATAATTTAGTATTTATAATTTGTAACGCACTATTATGTGTAATAATAATAATAATTATAGGTAAATATATGAGCCTATCTAACAAAACTAAAACCTTGTATAAACAAGCGCGTTAAGAAATCCTCTGTGAGTATTAGAGGCGTATTGATGCATTCCACACAATAGCGTAATAGAGACCACCGATAGAGACACAGGCCTTCTCTCCAGAGGCCCGCCTAATCCGTTGAAGCCTTCGAAACTCTTTCGGTGTTCTCACCCAAACGGCTAACTACGATCTACAACCTTAGAATAATAAAGCATAGAAAGAAACTGTCATACAAAATCCTATTCCAATAGTCAGATACAAATATAATCCGTCTGTACAATAATTATTATTAATCACTGAGGCACAAATACTTTAAAAATTTTGCATGCCTTAAAGTACTCCCTAAACTTAAATATCATAAAAATTCTGCGTTGTTGACTTGCCTCTTCTCGCGTGTGAGAACTTCGTCTCTCTGTGTTGTAAATCAATGGCTACAACAATGGGACCACCTTGGCTGGAGTGATGTTACGAGTGGATGTTATAAAACGGTAACAATTCACCAATCCACGGAGGCGTTAATGGCGGGAAAAAAGAAACATCCGGCCGTTGACATCCGCGCTCGAAATTCGGCAAAATGTTTCGGGATGTTTGCCGCTTTTTACACAGAGGCCCGTGAACGTTGCTGCGATTAGGACCGCGTAAATAGAATTGATATACAATGTAGAATCGTAAAAATCCGCCTCCCTCGATTTTGATATACATATATCTAATATCTATACCATCCAAGTTTTCTAATGAGTGTATTATCGCATATGCTTATTGGCACTGAAAGTTCACTGAAACTTCACGACCGCGACACTTTTGACAGTTTTGGTAGTATATATTTTGCAAAGTACTTAGTGGTCTAAAAAAACTTCCAATCAAGAAAAATTACATCGAAAATATGGTAAAAATAACTTTAAGGGAACACGAGCTGAAATGTTCACGATAACTCTCTTGCAATCTTTCGATCTATTAAAGCGGTACAGACATAGATGTATTGAGCTATAATTAAGCCTCGACATGGTGGTTCACACTAAGCTTTCTGTCCCGCATCAAAGCAAATAACATTGTGCAGTCGTCTAAACAAAAACGCGTCATCATAAACACTATTAAAAATGTCAGACGCGCCATCTCTCGACGCCTTCCTTAACTTTACAATCGCGTCAAGTACTAACCTACCCCACAGAACAGTAGTTAACTTTAATCTGAATGGCCATAAGTTCAAAGTTACGGCGCATGCGTCGTTAAAGTGACAAGGAGAGCTTTGTCCTCACTCCTGACACATGTGACTTTCATTTACACCAAGGCTTTGATAAATAAGGTCACTGAAAAAGTGTGTCTTATGGTGGCCCGCGGGTTAGTGTCAACAGCACGGAATTTGAAGTCTCAAGAGCTGGAGATATTTATCAAAAAGTCGAGTGGTAGAGTCACGAAATAGTGGTGGTACAGTGCGCCCGTCCAATCCGTTACGTTCATCAGTCTGCTTTCGAAGGAAATGCAGATTTTTTTTCACGGACTTCTTTTGCATTTTCTTTTACAAGGTACAAAGCCTTTAACGTATTTTTAAACAATACAGTCATGGTGTATCCCACTCTAGTGAGAGATACGTGACCCTATAGTCTTTCGTGCTAGACGCAACGAATAAGACTGGCTGAAGTAAGTAACTCTTTATTTTACAACAGAAATCATTTTACATATCATTTTTCTTAAGAATAAAATGACAAATGGCGGTCTTAACGCTAAAAGCGATTTATTTACCATAATGAATGTTGAATAGGTTTCTTTACCAATATCTATCTAAGGTACAGGATAGGAAAAGCTTTTGCGTGGGTTATTTTTTTCCAAGCCGACGGAGGCAGTGCACCCAACCCTAAGGATATACAAGAAGAAGGTTTAAAACCCTCGTAGCGTTCTGTGTATCGGTCATTAGCGCGTACTCGACAAGTCCGGCTTTTTCCCCCGTCCAGATGGCGGGAAGGCAAACAACCGCCATTGTCCGTCGAGGGGGTAAAAAACACGCACACCTGGAAGTGTCAAAATGTTCACTCTGAAGCGTGTGAATAAGGTTCGAGAGCCTCCACACTGTTGTTTAGTTGAGGCTGTGGAAATACAGTTTCAGAAGCTCTAACGCTTTTTAAACGACAATACAAATATCATACCATAACATCATTGTTGATGTGCTGTAAGTGAAGAAATGTGTACTGACTGTGCAAACCAATGTTAGACACAAAGATTGCGTATGGTTCTACATACTTACTATTTTACACGGCGCTTTACTTTGCCCGCGCATTATTGTGACGAGCTCTGTATTTTGATCCAGTGTTGAAACAACTACTTATTGTAACTAAATAAGACACTCAGAGAGTGCCCAACTATGTATTATTAAACTATAAGAAGAACTGGTGCATTTCCCAATTCTCTCACAACTACATACAACTATTATCGACAATGATCTAGTGGTTAGTTGACGGTACCAGTGCCGTCAACTAAGCCTGCAACTATACAATAACACATTGTATAGTTGCATTAATGAGACAAATTTTGCAGCTAAATAGTGAGCGAATATTTTATATACGTTTCGCACGTTTTTTCTCCAAAGTAAAGTAACCGAGCAAACCTATTTTTATCGTGCCTTTATAGTAAGTACTCCTATTCCATATCTTTAAAGCACCCTTGTTTGATTTTAAGTCAGTTTTCCCACACCATAGGGGTGACGTGACCTCTCAATAGAGTAGATTGTGTTATATAAAACAAGTTCGCGTGCGTGTAATGGAGTGGTAATGGAAGTCGTGAACGTAACGTCATGCGCACGCGACTAATGCACGATACACTTAGGCAGAAAAATATCTTGTGAAGACATAATGACAAAAAACTACTTTAGGTCAGTACCTATGCCGCTACAATTCTGTAAATAATATACGTCTATGTATTATCAAGGACCGTATCTATTTCCAAATAATAGTGCCATCCATGGGTGGGATAGGTGTTATGACAAGAAAAACGTAAGTACAGTCGGCCACAGTCTCAGATACCCCTTTTTGTTCGATTGGCGCCCTTATGCCGCGCGCGATAAGAGCTGCCATGGGGTATCTGAGATTGTGGCCGACCGTACCTAACTGCTGGTTTCTGATTTGAGAATTTGCTAAGCAAGTAGGTACTTAAATATCGTTCTGTCTCTGCGGATTTCTTACAGAAGAACGTGACAGAACGATAGTTAAGTAATTACTTAGTAAAATTCTCAATTCAAAAACCGGGCCTCAGTAGAGCAAATCCCTGACCAAAAGAGAAAAAAAAATTATTTTTTTAATAAATTCACTTCATATGCCACAGCTTACCTACTCAGTATGACTTTATATCAATGTCATTGTTTGACTCTTTTTATGTTTTCAGTGCAGCGAACTTCCGCTCGCCGTTTCAGTCCGTCTCACTATTTTTCATGGTTGTCTTAACTACGTACTCATGATGATTTTTTCAGTCGATTGTACAGCGCATGACATAATTACGCAAGCTCAAATACTGAGGGGTCTCGCCCGCGGCACCGTCTGCCTCATCATTGTTTTCCGGCTAAGTGGGCCGTTGAGGCGCTGAGAGCTCGGTGGTTCCGATGAATCAGCGAATCCTTGCGTTTACCACCGAAGCCGCAGTCCTCATCGCTTGAGACCCGACATCAAGCACTGGGTCCAATTAGACATCTTGCCAACGAATACGCTGATGATCTTGCAACAGCTATAGTAGATTCCACACACAGAAAACCTACCTAACGTAGTATTAGCGAGAGCGGAACTAATAATCGTAGGCTTGACAAAACGACCAAACGCTTTTTTTCTGGGTTCGCAATTCTATTAATAATAATAATAAATCATTTATTTCGGATACCAATTCCATAGTTAACTATTAGTCACCTTTAAATACCTTCTTGTCCCTTAATTGGTTATCGTTAAAATAAGCCACCTTAGCAAATTATATTAGTGCTAACTTCCACATTGAAATTGACACGATATTAGCTTTTTATGAAATCAACATCGCTAGTCTAGCGCTGGCTGACTGAACCATGGTGGTGGTGACAATAAATATGATCATACGCGAGACACATTATGGGCGGTGTAGTTAGACGAATATATTAATAACTCTACATTTAGGACGCAATAAAACGATCACTACACGGATGTGAACTCATCCATCCATCCAACTTCGACAAGTCTCGAAAGGGTTTAAGGACAAAAAACAAGCCAAATATTTTTCTCAAGCTCATATTGACAGTAGTGGTAACAAAACGTAGCATTCCCGAGCCACTCCATATGCTCAGGAAAGCAAACAATCTTTTATAGTGAACTACGTTTGTGAACAAAACAAATAAACCAATTGGGCACCGAAAAAAAGGCCAACGGAATGGTCGGTCGCATTACCATATTGATGGGCTCCGTCTATCTGTCGTCCTTTGTCTAAAATCGGCGACAGCTCCCTCAATCATAACGATCGGTGTAAAAAATAATTTTTATTTTATGGATTGTTTTTGCCTCGACCAAAAAGGTAGCTGTGGTGCAACTGGGCACAAAGAATATGCATGATATTTATGCAATTTCTTAAGGTAAGTTTAACTTTTACAATGTTGGAACAGATTGGTATATATATATTTTTTTATCACAGATATTCTTATGTTCAACCGCTACTGCCTGCAACGGGCAATGCCATTTATAGCGTCAAACAAACGTTACAAGCGTTACAAACCCATCGTTCGTGGAAAATCCATTAAGTATTTCTTAATTTTATTGCATAAATAAATGTTCAACGCTTCTGTTTTGTTTCTGATCCCTTATTTTCTTTAGATGCTTTTGTTTGAAGGAATACTAATTTCTCGGGTTTGTCTCTTAGAGACAGAACCTAAAGGTTCCCAAGCCGACTATCTATTCTACGCATTGGCCCCCAGAGCCTTCCTTCGATGTCAAGCGTCCGTCTCGGCATAAAGCCTCCCCGCGGCGCTTGCGCACCTGCGCCGACATGTTTATGCGCTACCCCTAACAGCCTAAACATTACCTCGTTATTGCGGATATTATTGGGCAAAAAGTTGACAAAAAAAACGAGTTTGACTGGGTTTTTCGTCGACTTACCGACTTTGAAGTATTGTTTTTTAAGTACTTAAAAAAACCAGCAAATGCATCAAAGTAATGCTGGAAATTGTGAAATTATTATATGATACCCAAGAAGTTATAAATATATCGATTATTGTAAAGATAGCGGTAGGACAGTGACGAGATTGCCGAGGGGGTTGGCGTGAAAAGAAGAGGTCTATGCCCAACGACTTCTTTGTTTGTATCGGAGTGAGCGCGGTAAACTCAAGATAGATACGTAAATAGGTAAGAAAGAAAGGGAATTTATAATATTTAAATAAGCCCAGCGGTCACAATCAACTGATTGAAGAGCATAATAAGAGCGGAGTTAAATAAACTCCTTTCAAAGTATGAAGTCGTTCGCGGGAACCGAGATAAAAATAACCCCATGATGTTTTGTTTTAATCCTCGTTTACACCCACTCATTTGTATGGGAGAAAAATTTATACTTATTTTCATACATGTTGAGATGTTCAGAAATAAAAGGTTCCATAAACGCTTTTCGAATTATTGTTATTGATGTGCAAAATAAATAAACAGACAGTTTTATTATTCCTCTTAGGTAGCTCTGATTTGTTTTTTGATTCTAGTTGTATTTTCCCTGACTTGTGCAAAATATTGTCTTAGAAGTAGGTAGGTAAAGTAAAGACGCCCGTAACGTAACCAAAATAGAGTGCTAGCGTGTAAGGGTCGACGCGCTGTCTCGTGTACTTACCTACTTTATCGAGTGACGTGTTTACACGAAAGAACTTCACTGCCTCGTTAACTCTGGCGTCGTGTAAACACGGCATGAAATCACAATAAAAGGAACTTCGTGACAAGTTTTAATTTTCGGTTTATTGGCGCGGAGGCTGCGGAATTAATTTCGCGCGCTTTGGAGACGCCGGCGCCGGCCAATTTGCGGGTACCATTCCCATATGACCCTAAACTGACTAAATTAGCAGTATATTTTAAGGTACTTAAAAAAATACCGACTGCGCAAAATGTGCCTGAACTGACAATCATCAAGGTGTGGGAAAACTCTGTCAAACTTTTTACAACTAATCTCCCTGTGCATAATTGCATATGCTACAAGAAATCTCTATCCTACGTGTATTCCCATTTGTACGGTCAGCAACACACAAGAATACCTCATGGTAGCTCACACCGCGCGCGTCATAAGGGCGTCAATCGAACAAAAAGGGGTACCCTAGCGTGTCACTGACTGCACAATGCAGTATTGGTTTTTAACAAAAGCTAATTTTGCAAAAAGCAACTAGTAACTGTAGTTGCCTTGGGAGCTTTTCCCAAACGCAAAAAAACACTATACCAATAAAAAGAAAGTTTTTAATCTCCATCACAAAAGAAGCACCGTATGGGAAAGGCCGCAACGAGACATTGCAGGCTGCGCCGGCGCACCGCTCGTAAATTGCACCAGCGATTGGCCGACAAAAGCGCCGCAAAACTGCGCCAACCCATCCATATCATTTACACAGACCACTTTCATCCTTCCCCCCTTGAGATAAACATCAGCCCGATAGCTTAGAGGCGGTGGTTAGTTTGTAATTTAGATGACAGCGACGGTAAAATGGACAAAGCCTATCTGCCGATCGTATCTAGAATGCGACAAGTGTTAGGGAGGTTTGCAAAAAAAATGCGGGGTATCAAAGGACAGTTTTGCGTCCAAGTAATGGATTGCATGGCACCACAGATATCCTTCTGTGATTGGTACACACACACACACACACTCACACACACACATAGATAGATAGATAGAATACACTTTATTGTACATCAAAAAATCAGGTATTTACACAGGCATATAATATAGGCAAACAAGAGTGGACAGCCCCAATCCCCGTATATAAAAGCTGGATAAAAGCAGCAAAACTTATTAGACAAATCTGCACCATAAAGAAATGCTACGCTCCACGAAGTAGCAAAGCATCGATATAGATTCATCCATAACAAAAACAAAAAACAATAATCATTTTGGGCAGTCGCGTAAAAAGTGTCAGAGTTCTCTTTGCGCAACTCCCGACAGAGCTATCTCCGCCGATCACCGATAAGCGATAGCAATCTCGTCCCAACGATCATCAATTAATTCCCAAATCGAAGCTGTGACAGGATTATAATTAGAAACTGTGTGTTTTACTGTCGCTAGCCGGGCCCATACCGGAGCCGCGTTTCATTAGGGCTCGTGTAAAAAATCTCGGAGATCACATAAAATGTCGTGATTTATACGCGGCCGGGAGCTGCGCGGGCGCCACCGGACCCCTCCTGTTCACGTTGTGGAATTACGTGTTTAACATTGTTTTTTTTTTGGTGGTTTTAAAATTGAGGTGAGGAAAACCTGATGTAGGTTGCCTCTAAACTTGAAGGCTGTTGTCATCTTCCTTTTACCCTTATACCTGAAGAGGTGAGCAGAGGCACCAGCCTGTTTCAAATTGACCAGTGGCAAGCCTATTGGAGTCATGTCGCTGTCGCTATGTAGCTAGACCTCTATCATCTCTATTGAGACTTATTTTGCTCGTGTAGTCGTGAAGCCAGACAGAATACCATTCGGTGGGCGTCCTCTTTGTTTTCTCTTAATCCTTTGCACTTTGTCAGAAAACTAACAACGTCTTAGCCAAGTGCGATCACAAACAACCACTCCGTTTCAATACGCAACGTCTAAACACTAAACATAGCCAACAGCTTCCAACAAGCAGCGATCAATTAGACACAGGATTTGCGCTCCGTCCTACCATGCTGCCGCATTCCCTAGAAACCACCTACTGTCCGGACCACCGCTTGCAGCGGAATTTAACCCCTGCGGTTTAAAATATAGGACTTGAATTTAAGTTACAGACTTTCAATAGTGTTCAGTATTTTCGGTGAGCGGTTTCGCGGAAGAGGCGCAGGCGCAGCCGACAAAGGCGCCGCCGCCGCACGCGAGTCGATCCACAATTAAGCCAGTGTGTGTTAATTGATAATAATTCGGTGTACGCGGTTGCGTGCTCCGAGGACGATGCGGCGGGCGTGTGCGACAAGTGTCGCGCTGTTCGTCGCGTGTTCTAGGATGGTATCTACACATTGGCTAGGCTACACAGATGTGAATGAAAAGAGAACCGGGAAAAATACGGGCTGCCACTACCATGCCATAGCCATACTATAGTCTACTAGCTAATAAGTATAAAAATCTTCAAAACTCCATGATATGTCAAATTAGAAACTCAGACAAACGCTCTAATGTATCTGTCTGTGGTAGGTAGAGCTAAGCTTCTCGTATAAAAGTTTTCTACCTTTTCCCAAATCACGTATTCTGTCTCACTTTATGTAGAGTACTTTTATAGAGATGAGGGTAGATAGAGCTGCAACTGCATTGAAAGATTACGAAATTATAAAAACTTTTTTGATGTCCAGAGAGAAAATTCTGCTCGTTTGACTTCCTTTCAGCCACTCACAATTAGCATGATTTTTTGTCCTCGAAGGACGCGAAATACGACTTTTTTTGCCAGACCATCGTGTATTTTCAGCGATGTTTCAGCCCGTCGCTTGCGCCGCGGGCCATATCGCTCGATTACTGGGAAGAGCGTCAAGGCTGGCGGTAATGTGTCGGGAACAAACGCGCCGCCTGCGCAGCGCGTCGGCGCAATTAGCGCACTTGCGACACCAGCGCACAGCGCCGCTGACATTGAACCAGACTTGACTGAGTGAATCAGAGATACTTCTATACGGAGGAGGATTTTCAATTCAACCTTTGTATAGGGGCAGCCCCCTTCTATCTAAATACCTGTCCAGAAATAGAGCCCACTTTCACGCTTTTTACTTAACCCCCTCAGTATAAAGTCAATATCTACCGCTCAAGTTATAATAGTGAAACTGAAATTTTGTCTCTACAGGCCGATTGCTGACGTATTCTCTTCGGATTTACCACAGTCAGTTGCTGTTAGATTATGTGTAGATAGAGAATGGGTAGAATTGTAGACAAAAACAAAACACTTTACATTGTTATAATATGTAGATAGAAGAGGCACGTTGAAATAAGCTTTCCTAGTAGAGTTACCGACTCTTATAACTTAACGTGACAGGGCTATAATGTTAGTCTGAATACCCTTGGCAGATTACTAGCGATAATTCATGGAAGCCGCTTTGCAATTGTGTTTGCTCAGTTTAATGGGATGAGAATAGCTTTGATGATGGGGAGAGTTGATTGGCGTTAATCTTGGCGGCTTAGTTACTCTTTGTGTTGGAACATCTTAATTTCTCTTGAGAAACAATTGTATGATTGCGTTGGACAGAACATTATGCAATAGAGACAGTAGACGCTGAATGTGAACTATTTTCGTCATCTATTCAGTTTTGCTAAGAATAAAATCAGATTTCGCATAAACGTATCGCAAATGAACCAATCTTAAAAGTGCAAATTGGGGTTAATCGCTATGTATCCCAACTCGACGATTACGCGTTGAATATGAGGTTGTGGCCAGCGATGAAGCTAGTTTTGAAATAGGTCCAAGGTTGAAGTACATAAGTATAGTATGGAATACCTTAAACACTAAAATTTTCTTTAGTTAAGACATTAATTTCACAAATCAATCGCGTACCATAAGGGATTCGATCTTTGACTTGTCCATTGATGAGTTACAGGTGCACCTTGCCCTTTTGAGCTACGTCTATCTTCTCTCACCCACCCTTGTTCCTACAAGAATGTCCCCAATTGTTATTCATCTCCCAAGTACAAGACCCAACTATACTACTCTAGTTCCAGCAACCGCGTCTTACCCCACGGTCGCGTTTATGTGGGAATCGTGCGTCACCCAGCACTATCGGGCGCGATGGTATCGCCCGTCGTGATGCGGCGCGATGGTATCGCTCACGAAGCGCTGCTATGGACCGGGAGCTGGACACCCACGCGACCTGGCACGTAGGGAGACAGGAATCGTTGGGAGGAAGGTAAGTCATCGGGAAGAAACTTGGATGAGTGATATTGTTGACGGTGACAGGCTTTATGTAACTCTACAAAATTTGGATTCTATTTCAAGGCTAGAGAGATAAAAAGTAGTACAGAGTTCAATTTAATGTGGTCTCTACTACCGCTGCTATATTTAATTTTATAAGGTAGGTAGTAAGGTAGGTACAGTCGGCATCAGAAAAATGTCACCTTTGGAAACTATGACTCCAAAAAACTTATCTATATTGGCCTTGGCGACTACAGGGTGCACTCTAAGTCTACTGATCACTACAAACAACTTTTACCAAGTGTCGAAAAAAATGGAGCACAAAAAATATCAGCGGTTCCATACAATCGCCACCTGGTAAAAGTTGTTTGTAGTGATCAGTAGACAGCCTACTTAAAGTTCCGCTATCGACTTAGAGTGCACCCTGTAGATATCTCTTTGACGAAAGTTATTACGAAAACTACACCCAGTATATCATACTCGTTCATTAAGTTCTTTAGATGTTTTTGTACAGTCAGTAATCAATAGACCCATACGCCTACGTTAAAGGATAAAAGACAACATTGGTGGCGCCAGCAGTGTAGCGTACAACTCTTTACATTTGCATAGCATGTTCGCTTTGTCCCGTGTATTGATTACAATCTCTATGGCCCTCTGGGACGGGCTTTGCTAACCAAGAAAGGACTCTCAGGGTCCCAAGATACTTTTAGTTTTTATTTGTTATCAAATAAGGACTAAATTCTTGTCACTCTGACATCTCAGAGGCGAAGATATTTGAGTTTGTACATCAATATTGCGCTCCAATTCTAATAAAACTACGAAATACTGATGCGTGCACCTGACTAGGACGACAAGAATGCAGCTGTAAGTATGTCGATGAATTGATCTAGTTTCACAATTATAAACGAACTGTAATAAACGGGGTTCTGTTATAAAAGGGATGATATTCAACGAAACTTGCACCTTCTGCCATGTTTGGCACTTACCAACACCAACAAACTCGTGGTGAAAAGTTCGTTTTCTTACATCAAAGTATCAGTACAAAAACTTACTTCAACACGACGAGCGTGAAACACAAAAGTTTCTATCACATTTTGTAACCCAGCACCTACACCGTTTACGTGCTCTCTTTCCTCACCAATCTTGATGCTCCCACCCTCACATCAGTCCCTCTATCATCTAAAATGTTTCCATGAGCCTGCATTATAGTCACGTCGCCGAGATGTAATATAGGCACGTATCAAAATCGTGAATATTCTCAGGTTTCGGGGCGTTGTGTGGGAGATGGGATCTGCCTGCGCAGGCGGCGACGGTAGCCGTCGGTGTCGGGTGACGCTTGATTTAGAATTGGGACCGGCTATTATAGTAATGTGTGCTGTTTGTTTGCATAGCACCTTTCAACTTAAGTCAACCTTTCAACCAAATTCACAGACTCTGTTTAAAACTAGTACCAATACAACGCAAAATATATTTTACGTCCGTGAGAGCTTGTTGGGCTAATATTTGAAGTGAAATCAGATAATACAGTGTAATCTAAAAGATTTAAGATGAGAAAGCTGTAGATACATTTTTTTGTTGATGGTGCACAAAACGGTATGATGTTCATTGATAAGAAAAAAAAACTTCATTGCTCTGAACCAACCTCATCTTTTTAGTCTGGTCGACAAGTTTCAATTCTTGGATTCTACATGGTTTTCAATGAGCTTTGAATGAAACATGACCATTAATCATCGAATATTATAGCTTTTGGAATTCAAACGGATATACAGTTATGAGAGAATTATTCCTCGCGCTTGCTAATAAGGATTTTCAATACCAACGCTTGTTTACCAGTGCTTGAATAATGCAAACAATTCAATATTTTGTATGAACTTACTTGCAGTTGGGCTTCTAAACTCAGTTTTGCTGTATTGAAATAAAGTGCAAAATGTTACACTTGGTGCAACACCGACTTGAAAGGTAGCCACATCAGGAATTAAAACAATATGTTCAACATTGGTTCTTATGACACGTGTAATAAGGACTACCTGACCTTTACGCTGTTGCTGAGTTTACCACATGAATCGCTTGTCTTCTAAGGTTAGTTTATGAAGCAATCCCAATTATGCAAACGAAGAGCGCGAACGCTAAAGGCAAATTACGAAGTGTCACATTGGATCGGATTACAACCCGTTTGACGCGAAGGCAGTGCCCGTGAGAGATGTCCCTTCGCTTCACGTGTAACATGGGTTTAAACGCGTGTCCTGATACCGATCTAACCTCAACCCGCTGGCGCCATAAAAACAAAACGCACGGTGACTTTCTGTGGTATGCCAGGGCCGTAGTGTAAATAGGGAACATTGAGTGCAAGGGGCCCTATCTTCATAGCCGGAAAGGTCAGAAATCAATTGCAAAAACTGGTCTGTCACCGTAAGCTATATTAAAAGCTCAAATCGGATCTTCGTGCCAACGGGTATGATTAACTATCAGGATGAAAATCAAAAGCTTACTGCCCAGCGATCGGAAAGTTTGCAGTTTCAACCAAACACAAATTACTATGACATGAAAAACGAGGTGATTAATCCATTTATCGGTGTGGCTCTACAGAGTCCCAAGCCTCCTAGATACGACCCTGTTTCCACCCTAAATTATTCCAAGCATTTACGACGAATCGACCGTCAAGAATGTTATAACATAATGAGAAATTATCATCAGTCGGCCGTTTGTTCGGCAAAAAACATGTTCCAGACGCTCGGAACCGCTCCACGAGCCGAGACGGCTTTAAACACGATTTGTTTTACGAATTCTATTGTTTTTTTTCGTCTGTCGATTGTTTTAAGAGCCGTGCGGACTTTGCCTTTTGTGTTCGCCAAATGTCATGTATTTTCTAAATGTTTTGATTCCAATACTTGTTACAGTTGTCAAGGGACAAATAGGCTTTGGAATTTGGAGGAGCAAAGGGTTCTCCTGGGAGCTTGCGATAGCATCGCGGGCGGCGACGCGGCGGCGCGTGCGTCGCATGCCGACCCTACCCATTACACACCATGACGACACGATTTCGTTCGACCGATGACAATATTCCTTACAAAACCATCTACGCTCTCATTACTCTAAACGACCGTTTATTCGCCTCAAATTGTGTACAAACAACGACAATTTGGCCCTACAAATTGGTTGTTTGGAGGCTTTTAGAACGGCCCCTCGAAGCTTTTAATACCACCTAACGTTCTCTGTGCCGGTTACCCACTTTAGCCATTGCGTTCCTAAGTCACCTCGTATGGTGTACTTACCACCTGTAGTTAACTGACTTGAGAACAAAGAGAGCATTGTGTCAGTGCTTTTTTCTGATAGGTAGAGTCGATATGATCTTTAATGTTGGCCGAATCGCTTTGGACGTGATATTCTCAACGTTGCATCTATGAGTACCGTCGATATGATCTTTCGGCATGAAGGCGAGGTGGACTACTCTAATGTCAGAGTTTTCACGAGGCTGAAGGGTGACGTAGAGCGGAGCCAGCGCTGTCATAATCTGATTATTATTGCTGCGCGGGCGGGGCGGGGCGCGCTGCGAGCGGTCGCCGGCGCACCAGGAGGTCGGCGCCCGTTTCACTCCCCCTCACACTTATGCACCGTGCGCCTAGCGCGAGCGAGAAGCCGCTAGGCCCACGCAGCACGCAGGCGACAAACGACCCGTGGTAAAACAAAAGGAATGTTGGCGGCGACGCTTTGAGGCGCCCGGCGCCGTCCCGCGCCCTAATCACCCATTTTAATTACGACACAGATCGAATCAATTAATCGGCATTTCGGTTAAAACAAGCACCGGTATGCGCACAACAATTTCTACCTATGTTAAATCATAGCTAGTAGTGTGTTGATTAAGAAAGTAGAGACGACTCTATCGTGCGTATGTCAAAAGGTTCCACGATGCTATCAGATAGGAAGTTAATAAATGTTAAAGCCTGCTGGTGCTTTCTCCGTGCTCAAAGTTTTGAAAGTTAATGATGATGGAGCGCAGCCTCCAAACGTGAGCGCATGCGCAGGCCTTTTTAATTATAACTTATGATTTTTTCAAGCGAATTCGGGCGCGCCCTTCCCGTCGAATAACACGAGAATAAATAACGAGTTTTTATGTGCTGTGTGTTTGTTTTTAAAATGGCGGGAGGTCCGCGCGGCGACACGCGAGAGCGCGCTCCGCCGCCCGCCCATTTGTCATATTTCAATTTTGAGAAAAAACAAATAACCCACTCTATTCTAACCAATGTTTGTTTATGCGTCGATTATGAGGGATAAGAGTTATCTTAGGGAACAGATGGAACATGTCCTTCAGAGTTGAAACATTCTACCTAAATATTTTCGGGCGCCATATCGGGATGTGTGTCAGGGGGCTAATATGTCGCGCAGCTGTTGGAAGGGTTGAGCAAAACATTACTAATTATAGACTCCGTCTAAACCTTCCAAAAAAAGAAAGTATACACTCGGATTGAGTAAACTAAACACATAGGTTGGAATCCTCTTCACACATAGGAAGGTAAAGCCAATAGTCCCCCCACAGGTTGTTAGGTGGATTCCCGGGCTCTAACGCTTAGCGCAAGCACGGCTCGCGGCAGGTGTTAACCGCGGCTATGTGCGGCTGACAAACGCGCCGCCCAGCCAACTGCGCCTGTTTGCACTTCTAATCTACCTACCGAGCCTTCTGGGGAATATACCATACTGGCATTTATGTCAACTACAGTAAGAACGACACGGGTGTGAAGTGTGTTCTGGCCAGGCAACAAACGCTATATTTGGGATACGCTATGTTTTCATTGAACGCGCAGTGACCAACTTACCCAGGCTAGAGAGTCACGGAGTTAATTAAGTTGAAGCATAACGCATAGCGTTCCAGTACGGGAAATAAATTTTAAACATAACCGAGCGGTTTGGCCGCGTGGCGCCAGGGCCGGCGCCGGCGCGCCCCCGGCCGCTCCTCATTAATAATACAAGACAAACAAAACTGACCTCTAACATGAATAAAAAGGGCAAGAAGCTGGCCCTAACGAGATTCACCAACCGCACGGATAAAGCGGTAAATGTTCGGGATGCCTCGCGCTGGCGGTGGTCTGCGCTGTCGAAAAAAACGTGTTAAGGAGATGACAGCGCGAGATGAGCGCGGCTAATTACCCGCGCGCGCAAAAACACGCCGCGGCGGCTCCGACAAGCCGCAGCTATGCGCGCGCGGAAACGCTCGCCTTTTTGCCCGCCCGTAATGGCGCGGTCAGCTCTCACGGCGGTAATTACACAGCATTAATTATTGAATATTTTTATTTTAATGTCGGTCGTTATCGATCGGACTTTCTTTGGGCGAGCGCACAGGGTTGTGTCTGTTAATGACGAGATGAATATATAATTAGCGTGGTCGAGTCAGCAGTGAGCGCGAGGTGAGCGGTGAGCCTCGCTCGGCCACAAGACGTGCGCGGACGCAGGAAGGCGCCGATGTCGCGGTGGCCAACCATGTAATTTCTTCACTCCACATTATCGATCGTGGGGGCGAAAAAAAAAGGAAACGTAATTGAGGGGGTACCGTCGTAAAGCAAACAAGCTTATAATAAGGTGTAATTTGTGCGGGGCCATTTAGAGAAATGCACAAATTGGCTGGCAGATGTTTGTTTTGTCTATGACGGAGGTCCGGAGGCGCCCAGCGTTAACAAGCATCGCGTCAGATTCAGCAGCCCTAATGGCTTTTCGTCCAGTTTTTGTTCAACTTTTGTTTAATTTACGGTGGATAAGGGCTGTTGCACACACAAGTTACGTACTCATAGACATAAGACCTTTAGATATTATAATTAACATAATTTATAATTAATATGACTATGCAATGCAGGAGCTATTTGCAAGATCTTATTTATCATTCTTGGATATTTTTTGACTTTTTGAAAACGGCATTTACCCAAACACTGTTGAAAAAACTGAAATATAGGATCATTGACACATAGAAAGCCGCATTGGTCAATGAAAATGTTTCTTTACAAGCTGGATAAGTCTATAGGCGCCCTAACGAGATCTCCTAAAATTTGATTCTGTAACTGCGACAGCTGTATCGTTTAATTGGCCTGTGGTGGATGCCCCGGGCTTGTTTGCCGGTTTTTTTCATTCGGATTGATCCTTTATAGAGGCAGTTTGCTCTCGAGAATGTTTGTAAGACATTAGTTCTTTCGGCCAGCGTGCTAATGGGTGCTGTGCAATTTATAATGCAAATAAAATGAATGGCCCGAGCTCGCTGATGGCTATCGTGATTTTTGTCGATGCCAAAATTATCGTCGAATCCTTTCGGGGATGCCTACAATGCCTCCTCCTTATGTTGTATTGCATTCAGCTCATTTTGCGAAGGCAGCGAGACAGATAAAACATGTTTTCTTGCCCCTTCTTCTCGTGCGATTGAGATAATCTGGGCACGGTTTGTTGAAACATTTTGACATTGCTACTGTTACCTATCTACTTCTAGTACAGTAATAAGTACCTACTCATGATGCAAAAATAGTGAGAATTTAAATTTACAAATAATAAATACTGCATTGAACATTAAAATGACATCGAGTGTAGATGGAAATATAATACTTACATCTATTCATAGGCATCTATTGCAAATAACATGTTTAAAACATCTTCACAGTTCCAGGTGCGAGTCAATAATTAATTTGCGTGAAGTTGTGAGGTATTTAACCAAGTGTCATGTTTTAGAAAACGCGATAATTTTCCTGTTTTTTCTGACATGTAAAAAAGACAGTCTCTATATCTTATAGGCAGGTAGGTACATGTTGTGTCATCATCATAGTGTGTGAATTTTGAACAAGTTTTTTTTTAAAGTAGGGAGTTAGTGGCAACGTCGTAATAAAAACTTTGTAGCGTACGAGTCGCCGTCGTAGCACTAACTTAGGCCATCTAGTGCGTGCATGACTTATATACCATAGTAGGGTACTGTTAGATTAATCAAGAGGAGCTTCAAATATTAATTGCGTGGTACACGGTTTTAACTATACGGATTAGATACCGGCTTACTTGTGAAGAATATTTATTTTTTACAATATTTTCCTTCGTGGTAAGCAAGGATATCGCTACAAATTCGTGTCATGGTACAATTCTAAATCAGGCATCTAATTAGATTGATAAAGGACAGTCGATATCACAAATCTTATGTTACTGCGAGGACTTGAAATATAAAACCTAAAACCCTATGCCCAGCAGAGGGTTTTGCTTATGGGCTGGATTGATAGATAGATAGAACATAGATGCAAAGGTCTAAGAACTGATTGTTAAAGGACTGACCTGCCACCCTTGGTGATGATCATCTCGGTGCCAATGACGTGGAAGCGACGGTTGATATCACAAATCTTATGTTACGATACCTTAGTGTTTTAATTCAAGGACTGAGAGAAGTAGAAATATAAAACCCTAAACCCAGAAATGCCCAGAAAAGGGGTTTTACTTATGGGCTGGATTGATAGGTAGACGGATAGATAGATATATACATAGAATGTTGGATTAGAAGGGCGACGACAAAAACAGATGGATCAGAATTTCAGAAAGCGTAAACTGCTATGTTGACATGTTTTCTTTCGAGTGACACAAGCCTACCATAGATTGCAACTAGGTTAGTTTAAGTTCCAACCTAGAACATCTATATTAATAATTTCGTTCAGGGGTACGGTAGACTCGAACGAAACCTTACCTGAATGATAAAACATAAAAAAATAATGATTTAGAGTCGACAACATCTCTCCGCAAAATTCGGATTGTCGAGTATTTTTTAAAATTCTAATGGTGCTGAGTGCTGACAGACAAATCGCAGTCGCCATATTGACTGACGACACCGGATGACATCTAAAACGTTCCGTTTCATAATATTTTTCAGTCGTTTCGCAAAGGACACTTTTTAAAGGAGGTTTCGATCGAGTCTACCGTACTCCTTGACGAAATTATTATTATGGATACTCTTTGTTATGAGTTTGAGTGAACTGACGGCTGACAGCTGAACCATAGATATCAGGGCCGGTTGCAGGTCCGGGTCGCGGGCCACCGCAGGGGCGGACTCTGTTCGCATGTAGGTCGCTTCAGATGTTTGACCAGCCCGGGTTAGTTCTTTAAACAAACTAAACTATCGCTTGCGGCCGCACTCACAATGAATGTAGTGAGCAACTGCGAAAATTTTATCGGCCATTCTTTGTGATGATAAATTCTTGACTACTTACATGACTACAGAAAATATCTACCTAGATTTTGTAACCTACATTTTGAAGCCGGGTTTTCATATAGTAGATACAAAAGACTAAGAACTGGATTGATAAAGGACTGACCTGCCACCCTTGGTGATGATCATCTCGGTGCCGATGTCGTGGAAGCGGCGCCACAGGTCGCCGTTCAGCAGCCGCGCCTCGCACGCCGGCGGCTCGCGCTCTATGCCCGCGCGGTGCTCTGCGCAGAACAAACGAACTGTTATACCCCTTGTATGTATGCCTTTGTGCTACATGTTC
The DNA here is from genome assembly GCA_949319315.1 of Zelleria hepariella. Taxonomy (NCBI): domain Eukaryota; kingdom Metazoa; phylum Arthropoda; class Insecta; order Lepidoptera; family Yponomeutidae; genus Zelleria; species Zelleria hepariella. The sequence goes on from OX439384.1 coordinate 19,982,987, forward strand.
CCTGACTCAGCACCTTCCACTCCTATGCCCCTCAGTACGTGCAGCATGGTAAGCCCGAGATAGGCCCTTCTCTATGCAAAACTGTCAACTTGTCGGTCGGGCTCGAGTTGGCTCTACGCCAACATGGCGATGGAGACAAAAATACAACATTTTTATTAAAAATTGCAATATCTACTTTCTGCTCGACATGACCCTAATCTATTGCCATCTCGAATCTCGCCTGCCATGCTCGCACAATAGGCACGCCTGTCACTCGAGTTCGAGAGAGTGTCAAAACGACCATGCTAAGCATACAGGCCTAGCCCAGCTCCCTCAGTCTCTTCTTATCATCCGACGCGACCAGACCTTATGTGTCAAGCTTCTATTTCCAATACATATTCTAGTTCAAAAACAATTCCTTTTTTTTAAAACAGTCAACCCTTCTATGTCCTAACAGAACGGTACGTCTATCATTTGGACTGATATGAAGACATTTCTTATGGTTGTGATTTACTAATGATGATTTTTCCGTTGGAAAAATGATAATCCCACCCACAACCCTTCTTTATTGCATTATTTTAGCTCAGCATACGCGGCAGAAAGCGCAAGCGTGTAGCTCATTAAACTTCAATATAAAAGTAGAGAAAGAGGAAAGGTGTGATAAAGAAGAGGCCTATGCCCAGAAGTGGGCTTTATTTATGAGCTGGAGAGATAGATAGTTAAAAGCAGAGACACCTTGAAAATTGTTTGTTCCCCCCTTTCCCACCCCATTAGTGTCCCTCTTAATTATTCCTATAATATTGTGGGAAGAAACAAAATTGTCACGTTGATAATATACATTGTATTACAACAACTTGGAATGTCATTGACAACAACACTAAATTCAAAACTTGTATCGAAAATTATTGTGCATCTACAGGGTGCACTCTAAGTCGATAGCGGAACTTTAAGTAGGCTATCGGCTGATCAATACAAACATCTTGTACTAGGTGGCAAAAAAAATGGAGTGAAAAAAATATCACCTGTTCCATACAAAAGGTCGACTCAGTACTGCGCCAAATGTATGAAACAGCTGATATTTTTTTCGCTCTATTTTTGTCGCCACCTAGTACAAGTTGTTTGTATTGATCAGCCGATAGCCTACTTAAAGTTCCGCTATCGACTTAGAGTGCACCCTGTAGATGCACAATAATTTTCGATACTAGTTTTGAATTTAGTGTTGTTGTAATACAATGTATATCATACTATCAACGTGAAATTTTTGTTTCTTCCCAAAATATTATAGGAATAATTAAGAGGGACACTAATGGGGTGGGAAAGGGGGGAACAAACAATTTTCAATGTGTCTCTACTTTTAACAGCCTACTTAAAGTTCCGCTATCGACTTAGAGTCCACCCTGTATTACTTACTTGAACTTCTATAGGTACCTAAAGATCTAAAGAATCTAAAGACATCCTCTTTGAGAATTCAATTTAATTAAGCAGGAAAGTTAAATTAAACAGTTACAAACTCAATTAGCTATTTAAAACAAAATTCAAGAAATCGGCAAAAGATCTTACGGAGATCGAGTCCACATTAACTTCTAATCGACTATTTACTCGGCAAGTGGACGCTGAGCAGCGTTCATAATTTCGGCGACATATTTTAATATCAATTTGATATATTTTATTGCTTCCTACAACCTATTGATGCGATATCGCGATATGGAGTCGAGGAATGTGATACGTCTCAAAGGGGCCGCGGCGTGATTGTTTGAGACTCGCTGAATAATTAAATTAAATCACCAATTTGAGAAGAATATTAAAATGAGGCTGTCTGTCTTTCGAAACGCTAGCTGTACGAGATGGATAGGTCTTTATTTTTTCCGCTTTTTATATCGCGTTAAGATCTCATTAACAGCAATCATAAGATACTTTATTTATAAATACATAAAGAATCAGTTTAACTAAAATCTATTTGTTTTTGCTTCCTTCGTCGTAGAATCAAATTAGTAAGTGTAACAAGAGTGACACAGTTTACAAGATATATAATAAAGTTAGGCTTAGTAACGTTTAGTGATCCGTTACACATAAAAATAACCGCGATTCGACCCGTTTTGAACAAAGGTTTCGAACCAGATTATCACAGAACCCGTCGTAGCACCGTAGAACTTACAAAATGTACGCGTAGGCGCGCGCGTTGAAGTCTTCTGCGAGCGAGAGCGGCTCAAAAAAGACATCAACGCGCGCAAAACAAGTTCTATAATAACCCTTTATTATTATGGTGTTTTAAACTTCTTTTGTGCATGCTTGTAACCGTGTTAACTTGTGTGGTAATAAATAAGGTATTTTAATTTATTATAAAAGCTTAAACTCGGTACGTCGTTTATTAAAATACGTATAAAATGAGCTTTTAATGAGCTAATATTTTATGTTATTAAATCAGTTTTTGTGCAATGTGCAGCGTTTTATTGTAACCTTTTATTGTACACCAACAAAGACCTAATGTTTTTTACAGCGTAGCTAGGGTATATGCCTACAGATTTGAATAATACTTTAGAATAAATTGATAATAGATAGTTGGATAGATAGATATCAAATATCCAATAACACTTTGCTTATTGTAAGTAGGTATATTGAACGAAAAAATTGAATCATTGCACCCGTCGGAAATAAATCAGCACATGCCCATACGGTCGTCCAAGTTTGTTTTTATAAGTTTTATAGGTACATGGGTACATTAATTATAGGGGTTATTTATCAGACATTGTTATTGTAATAGTTCTACCTAGGTACTTTACTTTAGCTATTGGACAGTCTACCTATAGCGTAGTAAATTAAGTCGCCCGTAGATAACGTCATTGTGTAGAGTGTACGTAATGTGTAAAGATCGTCGTGCTGTGGAGTGTACGAACCTATTTTAGGTACATAATAAAGGTAAGTACGTAACATGATACCCTACGTAGGTATTAATATGCACTTAACTAAGTTTATAAATCATAAGATAAGTACCTACCTTATTACAATTAGTTAATTAGCGTTGTTAAAGCTACTGGAAAAAAGTCATTATCAGAGTAGCTACCATGAGTGCGAAAAAGCTGTGCCGGACGTCTGTCATGTATCCTAATACTATAGTAGTAAGGTTGTTTATGTGACAGTAAGCAATCGTGGTAACTGCTCTATTAACAATTTATTGCCTTTCCATGACTTGAACCAGCAACATCAATTTATGATATAAGAATAAGACCTATCTAATATTTGAAACTTACGCAGTCCACTCAGTGAAGCCGCATGTAGCATTTGCTGCCTCAGCAAGTACTCCCCAAAGTGCGCCTGATCCATCATCATGTTGAAGCCTTCGAAACACAATACTACAGTCACTTCACAAGACAGCAAGCGTACTTTATTCAGTCATTGAAAAACAGTCACTAAATTTAAGCAGCAGAGTTCAAAAACCTCCCAAAACACAGTTTTAAAAACTTCCCAAGAATTCACACCTTGAAAGAAAGTAGCGTAGAGTTCATAATTGAAAACAAACGAAAGAAGCAAAAAGGCTCGAACCAACGTGGTTTCGATACGACAGCTGTGCTTACACTGACTTGGAAGCTGTCATCCGGGCGGCGCGTACGCACAAGCCACGCCCCTCGACGCTGATTGGTTGGCGGGTAGCTAATGGCGGATGGAAGTAGAGCCTCCACTGCATTGGCGAGGTGAAAAGCTTGGGCTCGGAAGCTTTCCGCCCGCCCTTGTAGGCAGGTGCGTGTGACGTGCGTTTTAATGTGCGTAGGCGCAATGTGTTGACACAGAATAGGTGTGGATCTCTATTATCTATTCTTTCAGGGTGTTCTATACTGCGAGTATATTATTATTTTATTCTTCTTTCTGGATGGATAGAAAAAAAACTGTAAAGCTTTTTTTAAAAACATCATGTTAACTGAATAAACATAAACATCATTATGTAATATTTTGAAACCGACATACACATTTAAGAAAAAAGCAATTTCCGTTGCGTCATCCAAAACTAAACACTACGACTTCTAATCCTAAATTCCTTGAAACATAATACCTTTTGAATCATCCAAAAAAACAATGGAAGTGCGATAAACTTTTCGTTTTCTTCAGCATCCTGGCCACATGACGAACGTATCAGTTTAAAAACAAAAGTTTTATTTTTTAAACCCCCAATGTGTCACCATTTATCACCGGCCAGCCAGTGCTAACGCATTGCTCAACCATTATCACACGGGTCAGCATTATCAGGCCTTTATTATGCGTCTGAGAATTCGCTTACTCATTAGCTTAAGTTGACCTTAATCACCGGAAGAGATAGTGGGGTAACTAAGTATGTTGGTAGGTAGCTAAATATTGGTTGGGATTATCGTGTCGTTAAAATTAGGTAATTTTTAAAAGGGATGGTTTGAGTTTGTCATCCTTCGCATGTAGATATTCAAGAAAGTATCTACGTTGGTGTCGGTACCTAGTTTTATTTGTGAGATACCTTTTCTGGTTTTAAGGAGACCCATAATGTATCCTACTTTCTGCCAAAATCTAACTTGGCTGGCCGAATCATCTTGGCAGATGGATAGGTACCTACGTTAACTTCGCTGTTCTTTATCGTTAAAAAATCAACGTTAAAAAATTGCTGTTGTTCATCTGAAACAAATAAATCTAGATTCTAGTTCAGAAATTTTCTCAAGGGAGGTTGGTTGCCTATTAGGTTCTTTCTTCAGATTGTTAATTGTTTTCATTGTGCTCTACATTTGGTAGGTATCTATGTACAACGATACATCTACTTAGTACAAATAATAGTTAATATTCTATTTCTTCTTAATCGATTCCTCATGGCTAAGGATCGCGACCAAGTTGTACTCGCAAACGTCGAAATATTCTATTTAAGGTTAGGTAAATAGGCTGTAGAAAAGAACTTAACTATACACTGTTTAACTTGAAAGTTCTTTAGATTCCAAGCTTCTATTAATTTGTGAGACTATCCATCTTTGTACGTACAAAGAATGTATTTTCAATTCCTACCTATTAGGAATACCTAATAGCCCGTAGGTAGGTAGGTATTATTAAATTAGTAGGTAGGAAACCACCTACATAAATCCGAGCTCTTTTATAATATCAACCTTTTGCCTTAATCGACATTGTTCTAAGAACTTAGACCACCCATTGAGCGATGGGTTTCAAATTAGCCATCGAACCGTCGTCGGTTCATATGATTTGGTACGAGAACGATAGGCGTGGGAAGGATAACTACCAAATTATTATAAAATAAAATATAAAATACCCCCGACATTTTAGTTTCAAAATAACCTATCTCGATTTTGATAAAAGATATCTAAGAACACACGCTAGAAAACCTGCTTACAAATAAAAAAACGTATCCAAATCGGTTCACTCGTTTAAGAGCCACGGTCTACGGTGCCACAGACAGATAGACAGACACACAGCGGACAAACTTATAACACCCCTCTTTTTATGTTGGAGGTTAAAAAATACCACATAGTTACCTACTTACCTAGTTGGATTTTACAAACAAAAGTTAGGCCTCAACATTATTCATAAATTTTTACTCACACTAGATGGGTGAAGCGACCATTCGGATGCTGCAGTGCCTGGGACATTATTTAGTTGTGGAATAGCACAGGCTTGCCCAGCACCTACCTTTATAATTGGAGAGCTGGTGACCAATAGAGATATTTTTTCGTACAAGGCTGGGAGTTGGTAGCTGATAGAGTAGACTTCGCTGAGTCTGGGAAAGTTTAAATGTATGGGTTCAGTTTTTTTTTGTCCTACAAGGCTGGGAACTTCTAGGTTAGTTGTTGAGCCTCCCTTGAACAAGAAAATAAATTGTTTTTTGGCCGAGCGTGGTTGAAAGTTCGATTTTTATAACCCAAAAATTCACACTTTCTAGGTTATAAAAAACTATATTTCTACCGCGTTCGGCTAGTAATAAATAGTGATTTTGTGATCAGCGAAGACTTAAAAGGCAGCCTAGAAACTCCCAGCCTTGTAGAGAAAAAAGAAATGACTCAGCCCATACATTTAAACTTTCAAAAAAAATATTTTTCCCAGACTCAGCGAAGTCTACTCTATCAGCCTACCAACTCCTAGCCTTGTACAAAAAAATATTTCGATTGGTCACCAACTCTCCAACTATTATGATAGGTCCTACAATCAACAGCGAGTAAACCTATACATTTTTGTTGCAAAGTCGCCCGTATCTACCTAGTAAGCGTCGAGGCGCCGTCGTAGATGGTAGGTAGGTACCATCCCGTCAGCTTGTTTAGCCCACAGGAAAGACAAGCCGCGGGTGTCCTCACGATGTTTTCCTTCAAAGTAAGCGCGGAATGAGGGGCGAAGCAGTGGTAGCCCAGTGGGTAGGTACCTATGACGTTCAACAATCAAGGGTAAGGTCCTAGGTTCTTTTTAAGGGTGGACGTTAGCAACGTGGCGGGAAATTAAAAAATTTCATAGTTTTTTCATTTTGTAGCTAGGTAGCTAGTTTAGCTACAAAATGTAAAAAACTGAGAAAATTTTGAATTTCCCGCCACGCTGCTATCTTCCAGCCTTAACAGACTTCAAATAAGGAGTATTTTTCATATTTTTATGTGTGTTTCTTCAGAATTTATTTCTAGGTGTATTTGATCTTTTTGTTTGAAAGGTTTGAAAGGGTATACTGTTTAGGTACTTCCCGTAAAAAATGGTGAAGATCTGATGAAGAACTTCGGGGATGGATAAAATAACTCCTCAACGGACAGCAGCCACCGACATCACGACATCGCTATCCAAAACGTTTGTATTAGAGTTTCAATCCTTTTGAATCAAGCAGGATCAATAAAACTTTTTCATTGTCTCTCTTCCAATAAGAAAAAAAGTTTTTGGTGTTACCATCAAAAATATAGTTTAAAATGGGTAGACAAAATAAAATCTCGTGTTATTTTACTCGAACTCGTGATATTTCGTGGATTTAAAATCAAAATTTATTTGTTTCTATAAAAACAATAAAACTCAAGAAGCAGACTGTTGCAAGCTCGTTGCAACTTTGTAAAAGTGCAAACGTAACGAGTAGATTTTAGCTTTATTTTCTGGCAACACCAATCACTAAACGTCAAAAAGGCGTAATTTCTTTCGTTGATTGGAAGGGCTTCTCGCTTTTTTAGTCAGAAAAAGTAAATAATTATCTAGTTTGCCGGATTCGCAATCATGATTTAATCACCAGTCACTGCTTCGTTTGAAACCACAGTGAAAATGGCGATTCCACCGAGCTAAGTGGGACTTTTTCGGCGTTAAATTCCTTCGTACCATCGCCATGTCTTGACAGTCTAATACCAAAAAGGGACACAAAGCCGTATTATTCTCGCCAAGCGCCTAGAAGACTGCAACAATGTTTTCTAAGTCTCTAACAAGTAAGGACTCGTTCCTGGAGCAGACGAAAGCGGCGCGGGAGGAGCGTGCCCTGGAGAAAAAGCGGGACCAGTCAGCAGTGAAGATTCAGGCATTGATCAGAGGATGGATGGCCAGGCAGAGATTCGTCAAGCTTATACTGTAAGTCATATCATCGGCACTTAGTCCATATCCGTAGTTAGCCTCAGAAAGTTTTTTTTTAATAAAGCCAATACTATTTAATACTGACCTGGTCTGCCATGTCTTAAAAGTTATGCCAACTATCTAAAACTGAGTGGTGACTACTAGGTAATATGGTTGTTACTGAATGCTGTATTATTTACAATAATTATGTTGTAATGTAACCAAATAGATAAATAAGTTTGTATAAACCTTCACTCCGCAGTATGTATTAATAGAATGATGATGATGAACCTATACCTATGCCATGTCCCAGGCACTGCAGCACCGAGTGGTCTCTTCACCCATCTAGTGTGAGTGAAGTTGTCACTGGAAGCTGTAAACATCATCTCATTATGTAGATTCCCGGCCTTAGATTTTTTGAGGAACCTAATTCATCAGCCAGCTTCTGAAGGAGTGGCATTTACTTAGTATTCATCACGAACATGCTTGAGTTGCTTTCTTGTGTAACTCAGTGTGCTATAGCAATAAAAACTTGTTTGCAGCACAAAATATTGCATTACTATTCTAAGTATTGCTATCTAAGTCAGTTTTAGAATTTACCAACCACACACCAAACCTAGCTAAATTACTCTGTGCAGATGTTTTCCACCAAAGTCCACAGTATGGTTTAGTGTACACATTTTGCATTTAATGATTTTATTGAAATGACCTCATTCTGATGAATCCTACTACTAATTAATTTGGACAAAAGCTAAAACAATATCTACAAATTTTCAGTGCTCTAAACTCAAGCATTTACTTTTTTTTCCAAAGCACTAACCTGTGCTAGGGAACATAAAGATTCAAGAGAGGAGAGAGGTGGGTTAAAGTCCTGTCCCGAGCGATTTTTTTACCTTATAAAAATCTTCCTTTACATATCCTTAAAATTGCTGACTAAATGAAATACTCCACAACAAATAACATAGTTTTTCAAAATAACTGTTATTGTATTAAAAAAAATTGGTACGGTCGACCACAGTCTAGGATACCCCATGGTAGCACTTACCGCGCGCGGCTAAAGGGCGCCAATCGAAAAAAAAAATGGGTATCCTAGGGTGCGGCTGACTGTACCTAGTTTAGTTCCAACTGGTCATCATCAATGTTATTCTAAACTTCTTGCAGAAATGACTTCGACACGCTACTCCCGGTGGCCGCAACGACAAGCCAGGACGAGCCGCACCACCCCCCGGAGCTCATACCAGCGCTGGAGGTCTACCAGATCACTTGCAGACTCTTCCTCATCTTCAAACAGCAGAGAGACAGGAAGCGGTTTGAGAAACTTTGCAAATACATTGTGCAAAGTCTGCACTCAGAGTCGGTGAAGCTGTCTTATGTTGGCGTTTTCTTGAATAAGGAATATAGGTTAGTACTAAGAACCCTAGTATGCATGTACCTTATGTCTTAACATTTTGTTCTCAGCGATGTTTAGAAATAAACATTATTTTGGTTGGGTTGCATTGCTACAAATTAGGTTCAAATGCCAGTGAAAATGCATCTAGATATCCTCAAGAATTTGAGTTAAAATCTCATTGTTTTTAACACTCATGTTATGTTACACAATGGTCAGAAAAATGCATTGTTAAAGTCCTGCCATTTTATCACTTCCAAGCCAATATCTCCATTTCCTGGCCCATTTATCACTTCAACTATTATCTCTTTAGGCATGGCACAAATGGCATGAATGGCCATCAAAAACGATGTGGGTCGTAAATGCTTTTTAACCCCCAACCCAAAAGTGGGGTGTAAGTTTAACCGCTATGTGTGTGTGTGTCGTTCTGTCTGTAGCACCGTAGCTCACGGGTGAACTGATTTGGACGCGGTTTTCTTATTTAAAAGAAGGTTTTCTAATAAAAAAGCTAGTGTAAAAAGGATATGTTTTATCAAAATCAGTTCAGCTGTTTATGAGATATGCTAATTAGAAGCTAAAATGTCATGGGTATTTAACTTTTTAATTAATTAGCTATTCCTGAAACTCAATTATTACATTATAAATGAAATGATGATGGTGAATTAAATGTCTTCTGTAAAAAGGCGTTCAGGCCGTTTTTTAATAATCAAGTATGAGTAAACTCGCTACCAGACATTGAACCTGCGACCTACTAAGTTGTGTGCTACTATTATTTACATTGCATTAGTATGAAATGATAAGTACTCCCACTCCGCAGTCTCCGCTGGATCGCCCACATAAAGGACCTCCTCTACAAGTCCACGCGGTACCTCGAGGAGCTCAAGACCGAGTCGCCACTGGACATGCAGAGCATCCTCACCCATCTCCACACCCTACTTGCCTTCACGGCGACTAACACCTGGGCATTGACAAGGTCCAAAAACTTTGAGAAGCTGCGAGGTGGCATGAGTCAGCTTTGCGCCAATATCATGGGGTCACTGTTCCATAGAGGCTACTATTTGACTTTAAAGGTGAGTGTATAATTGTCCTCGTTATCCAAGACTGTGATAGTATAGATTGGTTCGTTCGTCTTTTCGTTGTGACGGCAGAGTATCCTGAGTGAGTGAGTGAGTGGATGCGGATGGCGAGGGACCGCGAGAGGTGGTTGCGAGGGGAAAAAAGTGGGTTGATGATGAGTTTATAATATGTATACCACACTAATTTTTTATATCGCTTTAACGGTTTCACTTACTTTTATTTAAAGCGATATAAAAATGTGCAGTGCTTACGAAAGTTTAAGTTTTAAAATACCACACTAAATTTAAGTCTATCAATAGTACTTTATCCTTAATAAGGGTTAAAACTTTCGGCTGCCCTAGATTCCGAAATTTATTGCTCTACTGGGGAAGGCCTTTGCCCAGCTAGTGGGACATGTACCATTGTACAGGCTGCATCTTAATTTTTTCTTAGCAATCGAAACAAAACAAAAATAATCGCATTTTCTCGCTCTCACTCTGTTGATCTTACTAAATCGTACTAACGCGTCATAAAATGCTATCGCAGTTTACGGAAGAGCCCACCCGTCCGATCCGCATTTGATTCGACAGATTCTGTCATCTTTTTTCTTTGCGTAATTTTGGCCATCGTTTACAACAATGGGATATCCATATCTCTTATAGTTTCAATGGCTTCATTCGACTCTCATCGAATCTGTTTTTCAGGGTATCCCCATACTCTGTCTAATAACATACTTTTCCCAACTTTCCAGTCGCTCCTTCTTCGTGGGCTGTGTCGCGAGAAGGTGTACCTCAAGAACATAGCGCTGACGGCGATCGTGACCCTCTCGCTGCGTCCGCTGGTGTCCGCTCAGTTCTCGGAGAAACTCCTCACCATGTACATCATACAGATACTCTCCGTGCCCACGCTCGTCTTTCACATGCACCAGATCTCGCCTGAGGTAAGCCAAGGGATCTATTAAGCAATTTTGACAGTCTTTTCACATTTTTAAATTGTGGTATCAAGTGGAACCAATCGAGGTGTATAAGCAGTCTCTATTCCAAATGTAATCCATATACGTCCAGCCGTTTCAGCTTGAAAGATTGAGTAACAAACATCCAAACATCAATTCACGTTTATAATTTGAACGAGGGAGCGAAGCGAGGGCATACACAATATGTATCAATGTTCGTTCGACGATAACTTGAAATTAAAAGAGTTTTTAAGTTCGAACATAAGCCAAATCGGTTGAGGGGTTGCCGAGATATGGGGTTGTAAAGTTTATATGCAATGCGCGCGCGCCTGCGAGAATGGTGTTAGCAAAAAGTTACACTCGCGAGTTCGGCGCGTACCACTAGTATTATGTGAAGTGTGATTTTACCAATTATTGTAATCAAATATCTCAATAATTCCTTTCAGTCGATAGCGGCGTTCCAAACCCACTCGATGTTCGACAAGTGCCTGGAGTTCCTCAGCACGGACCAGAACATGCGCATAGTGTTTAACACTCTAGAGGGAAACTACGCGCTCTGTCTACTCGGCAACCTGATTCAGATGGCCCACCTAGATTCTACGGACTGTTACTATCCGACTTTTGTGGTGAGTGCCCTTATTTCCCTGTAAGGTCCACTTGCATCAACCAGGGTTAGCCAGTTAACCCTGAGTTACCGTCAATAATTGTATGAAAATGTCAAAATTAACTCAGAGTTGGCTGGTTGGCTAAAGTTACGCTGTATAAATCATCTCATTACGTAGATGCAAAGGCCTTAGTTTTTTTTTTGTCATTTTTCTTCTTCTCTTTAACAGCTTGTGGTGACAAGGTTCCTCGACTCGTGCCAGCAGTACGTGGTCTGCAAGAAGGGCAACCTGAGCAACTGGCATCCGGTTCTCGGCTGGTTCTCGCAGAGCTTCGACCAATATCTGCCGCCAGCCATGGCCAACCTGCGACTGCAACTTTCGCTACTGTGGGCAGCTCCGTTGTTGAACAAGCTACTGTTTTGTAAGTTTATCGTAAGACTAGGTGGATACGCCCCCTAAACGCTACGCTTGCCAACCCCACTTGAACTTTCGTCTCGCTAGAGTGGGGTCGGCCTTTGTATTCACTCTACACGCGACTTGGCCTTCGAAGATTTTGTATAGGTGGTGGTCGGCAGCACACAACCATATCCTAGGGTTTTGCTAGGATATGGTTATGGGTCCTAGGGTCCTAGGTATTTATTGGAGATTGTGTGTTTTTTCTAAAGTTAGGAAGTAACTAGAAAGTCGGTCTTTAGTAACCGATAGATAAATAATGTATTTGTTACTACAGATACATACATTAGGATAGTGTTTGTGCCACTGGCGTCGCAGACTTTCGTTTTTAATCTCTTTCAACACATATTTGATTGGAAGCTCATATTGTTCATCTATTCCAGTACCGCTGAAGGAGATGCTCGACGCGGGTGTGACGTCAGAGGAAGGCGGCGCGGGACCCTCGCAGCCTTCCACGCCAGTGCAGAGCAACAATCCCGCCGCCTTTATCAGGAGGGCAATAGAGGCTAGAACCAATAGGTAAACATTAGCCGTTAGAACTTGGCAACACCGCACTAGCGGCCAGGGCCCTTAGCCTGTAACACAATGGTGCCAAAATGGGCTCCCGGTTGACGGTTTTTATTACGATTGATTAATGCTGTCGGTCCAGTGTCGGTCCTTTTAATGTTTATGTAGTACAACAAATAATATTATGAGTCTAATTCTAGAGGATTAGTTCGCTGGTTGTAGGAGAACAACGAAAAAATCCCGGTCTTGTCCTTCTACCTGGGTCGCCATTGATACGCCATTGTGTTACAGGCTAAGGCCCCAGATCGCGGCGCCCAGCGACCATTCACGAGCCGCAGTGCGTCGCTTCCGATCTCGTTTCTCGATCAGTGAAGAAGACGAGTTTGATGCAATAGGGTAGCTGCACGACTGGCTAGCGAGAACATAAAAAGGGTTTTTTAATACAGTTGCTCAAAAAGTGGCGTATTGCAGGGACGTATAGCGTTCGGGATGTGGGCTATTACACACTCGTGCTTTTTTTTTACCTTTCCCGCACTCGTGCGTTCTCTTTCCCAACTGTCAAAATAATGTCTATTTAAAAGTAAAACCAACCATGAAGTTTTTACTAAAAAAGTTTTTATGATTCATGCAAATACGTATATTTCTAAAAAGAAGCTACTAATTTGTTTCAATATCAGATTTAATGATTTGATTGAATGAGTTTGGTTAGGTTTCATTTCATTTCATCTCATTAAATTTCATTTTCATTTCATATCAATAAAAAACTTCTATGTATGGGCATAGTTGCCTTTGCCTACCAGAATGGGTGAAGAAAAAAAAACTCTGCTTATATTCTACGGTTGGCGCCATTTTGATTTTTCAGAAAATTTCTTCGCGAGTTAAGTTGTTTGTTGCACAAAATGAGTAATTTCGACCCTAGTTTTTTTAAATTAACACCACCGGAACTCAGTATAATTGCACAAAATGCTTCGGAGAACATTTTACCGGAAAAGTAAAAAATGTCAAGTTAGTTGAGTTTATTGTGTTTTTATTATTTTATTAAATTGCTTCATTTTTTCGCAACTGTATTAAAAATAGTCGTTCAGTACACGTGCGGAACCGTCATTGCAACTTGTTCCGACTGTCAACCCTCGCCTTCGGCTGCGCCTCGGCTCGGGTAGCCATTTGTCGGAACTCGTTGCAATGACAGCCTTTCCACACTTGTAATGAAATATACTATTATTTTTAAAGCGGTGTCGTGCCGCCAGGGAAGGTCTAGCAATAGCGCACTAGCGGCCAGGTCGCAGCGGCCAGAGAGATAGACACATTAGTATGAAATCGCCATGGGCCAGCGCACCTGGCCGCAGCGGCCAAAAAAAGAACATCAATAATGTATTGTACTTGTCAGAAGAAAAAAAATATTTGAAATAGCTAATAAAATGTAGAAATAGCAGTTGAACTAAGAAAAAATTTGGGAAAATAGATCTATTACATTACAACTACAACTACATACTCGCGAAAGGACACAAACACACGTAGACTGGTGGTAGGTAATCGTATGAGGTAGTGGCCACCCCTGGTGTCAGAGTTTTTAGGCCACCCAAAGGGTCTCTGACATGGTTAACGATGGTTATTAATCAACAACAACCGGGACCAACGGTTTAACGTGCCTTCCGAAGCACGGAAACGCTGAGATATTATTGCCACTAGCGGTCACCCATCCATGGACTGACCGCGGCCGTTGTTGCTTAAGTTTGCCAATCGATTAAGAACGGCTAGTACAACTAGGCTGTGAGCGCTTCGACTCACTTCGTAGACTCATACAGCCGCATTGCCTCTCACTTTTCCCGCGCCCCGTCTCGCTCTGGGTGAAACAGCTATAGAAAACAGTGATTCACGCGCTTGGCCATCGCCGAGTTCCCACGTTTGTACAGGGAACTCTTAAGTAACCGCTCTTATATTTTCAGTATACCGATATTCAAGACGAACTCCAACAAGAACTATCGAAAGCTTGGCTCACCTGATTGTACGAAGGCGGCACTAATCTGTTCCATGTACCATACCGCACTTCAGACCATGACACAGGTCAAACTGGACATCTTGACGGGTAAGTTACGAAACCAGGGGTGTATTTCATAAAACTACTATTTAATTTTACAAAAACACAGTTCGACGTGCCATTGCCGAGTCGATCAGCAATTTTGATACGAAAACTTTAATACTAACTTCTTTATCTACTTCGTAAATAACTATGACCACGTTTGGCCTATGAATTTATTATAATTAAAACTTCAAGAGAGAAAACTGCCGAGTTTCAAGCTATGCATATAAGGTTTCGTGACACGTAGTTTATTGTGAAGATGAACTTCTTTTAACCCTAATTTTCCTTAATGTGTGTTGCCGATCTCTTTTCGGGGCTATTCGGTACCTAAACAGAGAAATACTTGAGCTTACTATACTGCCGCAGGGCAGTATACTACCAGGGGCTTAAGGCTGGAAGATAGTGCGTGGCGGGAAATTCAAAATTTTCACAGCTTTTTACATTTTGTAGCTAAACTGAGCTATTTTTGTTCAGCGATTTTTCGTTCGCGGCAATAACACAGTATTCTTTTCATTATTGTAAACAACAGAACAACAATAATTCAGCCGATTATGTGTTCTGGTCTACGACAAGTTTTTTGGGCACTGACACTGCTTCGTAGACCAGAACACATAATCGGCTGAATTATTGTTGTTCTGTTGTGTACAATAATGAAAATAATACTATTGATACGCCGTTGTGTTACAGGCTAAGGCCCCAGACCACTCAAGCTGTCGAACGTAATTACAGTTTTCTTTGGCCATAGGGGTCTCCTTGCTTCAAAAACTCAATTTGTTCCAGGTCTGTGCAATCAGGACGAGATCCTGTACGCGCTGTGGCAGTTCCTCTGTACGCTGGGCCCCAGCTGCGGTCTGAAGTCGTTCCTAGACCTGCTCGCCGTCAACACCAAGTCGTCGGCGCCCGAGTTCCAGATGCTCATCTTGTTCTCTGACTGCATGACGCACTATGTCACGTGAGTAAAACGACAGGGTGCACTCTAAGTCGATAACAGAACTTTAAGTAGGCTGTTTACTGATCAATACAAACAACTTGTACTAGGTGGCGACCGAAATGGAGCGAAAAAAATATCAGCTGTTTCATACATTTGGCGCAGTACTGAGTCGACCTTTTGTATGGAACAGCTGATATTTTTCTCACTCCATTTTTTTCGCCACCTAGTACATTTTTGATCAGTAGATAGCCCACTTAAAGTTCCGCTATTGACTTAGAGTGCACCCTGTAGACCAGCGCGTCTATTTAAGAAAAAATCCATATACGAGGCAACGTTCAAAACCGTTTTTTTTTTTTGCGGGACTAGCTCTTATTGCAATGAACAATCTTTTTGACATTTAATAATGGGGATATTTTCAGTGCTCTTTTAGAGAATACTGGGAAGGGACTACAAAAAACCTCGATTCATCGAGTTTTTTTCTTGGGTTTTGAACAGATACAGCCAAACATCACTGCTACAGTTCGATTCGAACTTTATGGCTGCTGAGAAGTTAGTCAACATAAAATTATATTTGAGTAGCAGTGAGGGGCTAAATGAGTGAGACATGAATGGACCTCTTTACAACAAGATAGGATCAAAATGTATCGCGATATTATTTAAAAAAATGTAATTTTGGTGTTGAGGGTTTATTTATTGCCTCATACGCTAAGGTTTCCTTACGATGTTTTCCTTCACAGCCAGCGAGTGGTATTGCTACTACAAATTCACAAATGTACGTAACTTTGAAATTAAACAAAGTCATAGATACATGCCCGCACCGGGAATCGAACCTAGGACCTTTCACTTCCGAGTCCACTGTTCTACCCACTAGACCACCACCGCTATTATTAATTATTTATTTATTCACATAAAAAACAATCCAATTACTAAACTACTAGCACAGTTTAAATTAGTTAATTATTATAAAGTTACATTTTAGAACAATTACGGTCGGTTTTTCGTTCTACAACTCGGCCATCTTTTTATTCCATTACACTAAACAAACAACGCATTGTTTCGTATGTGTTTCAGGATATTAGACGATATGGAAATGTACGAGCAACAGGACCCCTTCAAGTTGCAGGACTTTGTGAACATGTCGCAGTTTCTCAACATGTTCGTTTACAAGTCCATCATGGGGCAGTTATTTGGTAAGTATTCCATTAGTTTTATTTTATTTTATTTTATTTATTGGGAAGCATAACTTTAGCGTAAATCGCGTAAATTACACTTATTAACTGAATTTCGACAATGTTGTTCATTAACCAATAAAATGTTTCCACGAATAATCAAATAACAAACAAATATAACGTACGCATGTTAGTTACAAGCACTATCACATAAACAAACAAATTAACTAAAACACTAAACAAAAAACTAGCCGGGGTAGCCCAACAACAATAAAAGACTGAGAAACCGTTTACAAAATACAAAACTATATAATAGTAATAATTATGATAATGTATTGAAATTTTCAAATATTTCAAGGCAAACATCGATTTTGAATTTGGTTTTTTTTTTTTGCCAAATACGCTTCATGGTTAACTGTTAACATAGAATAAAATGTTATACCGCATATAACTTGTCATTTCGTATGGCTATTTTCAGTTTATTTTGGTTTATATAAATATTCCATGGACGTATAAGTAAAACTTAGCATCAAAGAAAAAAAAAAGAAGAGAGTAAAGAGTTCTCTATCTATCTTACATCATCATCATCAGCCTGTTAACACCCACTGCTGAGTAAAGGCCTCTTCATGGTCACGCCACCTCTCACGATCCTGTGCCAGGCGCAACCACTGTTTTCCGACTACTTGGTTTATGTCGTCAGACCATCTGACGGGTGGTCTGCCAACCGATCTCATCCCCTCTTGGAGTCGCCATTCCGCATTGGACTTTGTCCATCTGCCATCTTACTTACAGCTCCTGCCATAAATTAAGTTTTATACTAACAAACAGTGGGCAGGACACGTATGTCGCCGAGAGGATGGCAGGTGGAGCCGAAAAGTCCTGCTATGGAGGCCGCGTACAGAACCGCGAAGTGTGGGTAGACCAGCTGCACGATGGTCCGACGACATCAAGGCCGCAGCGGGCTCAACCTGGACCACAATAGCTGCAGACCGGCTAAAATGGAAGAAACATGAAGAGGAATACATCCAGCAGTGGACAAATACATGCTGAAGAAGAAGAAGAAGAAGATACTAACAAACTGTATGGAGCCTTCTGAAATAAAATATATTGATTGATTGATATTCCTTGCAGATCTCAAGAGCATCCAAAGCAACACGCTATTCAGCTCCCTCCACACGCTGCTGCTGGTGCTGTACCGGCGCGACTGTCGACGCACGTACACGGCGCAGAACCACTGGCTCGTGCGAGAGATACGGGACTCGCAGTTCATGGCAGACCTGGAGAAAGGGAAGAAGCCTCAGCAGGTGAGCCTGATTGTGCCTATAGAACGTTGTAAAAAAGGTCGTAACACTTTTTGCAAGGTACAGCTAGTGGACAGGATGAAATTTCTGTACAAAAAAGTTTAAAAATATATATTTATTTACTAACGTTAAAATTGAAATATCACACTTTTTCTTTCTACCTAAGTGTACCCCTAAAATCGCGCAGCGCCATTCAAAATAATGCTGTCTCTGTGTCCAAATAAGTGTGTAACCGCGCATTGAAATTCAAATTTTAAAAAGCCAAAATAATGTTGGGATGTGATCATATCACCGGATCATATTATTATTACCCTGTGAAAAGAGTTAAGACCTTTCTGTAAAAACCTGTACCACTGGCTCGTGGGGTCTCGCAGTTCATGGCCGAATGGCATGGTGTACTATAAGACGAGTGTGCATCGTCAGAAATCCCTAATTTGTTTTGAAATAAACACCTGAAGTACTAAAAACTATATCAGTCCATGCCATTGGTCGAAGGGATGTAAAGAGCCATTACAAATTTTATCATATCAATCAAACAACAAATCAAATTAAAACTTGAGCATTTACTAGACACGCTGCCACGTTACAAAATAACTGTCGCGCTCTCGGTGCTTACACGTATAATCCCCGCGCGATGAGAATGGGATGGAACCTTGTCAAAATCAATCGAAAATACTTTATTTTACTTTGACAAGGTTCTTTCGCCGCGCGTTTGCTTACCGCGCGCGTCTCAGTTCCAAAAGGTCGCATCCCATTCTCATCGCGCGCGGATTGTACGCACGTAAATAAGTAATTATTTATTATCCTAACGCAGTGACGGATACCAATGTTGAAAATTTACTTTCAACCCATATTAATTATGATGTGACTTACAGGTGCTGGTACAAAAAACCCCTCACATGATCGCGCACGGCGAAAGAGTGAGGCTTTTCAGAAGAGCTGTAGCTGATGAAAAGGTATTTTACTCAAAAAAGCTCGTAATGTGGTCATTAATTCAACAACCTTCTTTGAGCAAAGGAGGACTTGCGGGCTACTTTGATTAGGCGCCAGAAAAGTTATATGGAATTTCATTAATGTCGTGTTTTGCGGCCAGAAAAACTGTATGAAAATCCATTAATGTCGAGTTTTGTTTCAAAAATAGAACTCAAAAGTCTGGCACAAAAAGTATTTATTTAGAATTTGGCTGTTTGGGTGCTGGCAGTCTACAAATTGCATAGAAAAAAAAAGCGCGGCCATATTGTTTTCGCGGCTTCGCGCGTTGTTCGAAGTGATTTTTTCTGTGCGTGCTGTTTTTGTTGTAAATAAAAGTGAACTCTTCAAGCAATTAATTCTCCGAGTCAATGTGTTTAACAACGCCGAACATAAAAAGGAAGCGAAATAAGATATTTAAAGGTACCTATTGCCACCGAAGTCAAAGGAAAAATACAAGTTTATCTACGAAAAGTTTGCGAAATGGAAAATCAACAAAAACTAAACTAAGACAAAAGGTAAGCTGGTTCTATTTAAATTACTCGCATTGTTTGAGTAAAGCACTATACAAGCCTTGGTCCGCAATGAGTGCGCTTCTGGCCACGCTATGATGGCCTCGAGCTTAGCTTAGCTACGCTCTCGGCCCTCAAGTTTGGTCATCATTGCAGCCCTTGCTGGCCGCGCTATAAAGGCCTCGACCTTCGGTCTCGGCCTTCATTCCAGCTTGTCCATCAAGGGCTGCAATACTGACCGCACTGTGAGGGCCTTGAGCTCCGCTATGCTGCGCTCTGTCGGCCATCAAAAGCGCGCCAGAAACGCACTCATTTCAGATCGCGGCAGTAATGTACTAATAATAATTTCGTAGTCTCTGCGCAGAGTCTCAATAAATAAATCTAACTAAAAACATACCATTATATCTTGCTAATAATGTTTTATCACAATATCACAGTTATTAAAAACTAAGGTGTTTACATCTGAAGTCAATTTTTTCAGACTTGAGTATCCTGGTAAACAAACATTACTCGAACACAAATCGCAGCATACCGACGGAATCACAAATCGTTAAGAACCACAATAACTTTTGAACATTACCTTAAGTACTAACGCACTGAATTATTTACAAAACTGGTCATATTTGTCCTTATTTTCGTTATTTTTATCCAAAATAGTAATTCTTTATAATATCAGTACACAGGTTAACAAAACACACAGATTAGTTTTGACATTTTAGTGTTGAGATGGGCATAAGTGAACGAAAGAACGATTTGAAAAATGAATGAAACGCTGAAAAATAACACCAAAAACAAAAATAAATTATATTCTGCAGGATTGATACCCGTTAAATAAAAAATATTTTCGTATTTATTCCACAGAAATCAGTGTCGTCATAGCAATGCAGCAGTAGTGATAGTGCAGCATGATTTCTACGGAAATTATTTCTTTTAGGAGTGCTAGCGTGTAAGGGTCGACGTGCTGTCGTGTGTAGGCTCCAGGATAAACTATACTGATATTGACGAATGATTTGGTATGAATGTTACCATATCTCGTTAACTAAGAGGTTTAGCGCAAAAATAACGAAATTTTCGAACCCCTTAATAACCCCGAAACCAGGCATTTTACTTTTATAGGTGTTCATAAAACCGACATAAAGGATGTTAAACATACAGTGCCATCCAATTTTACGTTGACGATCAACTTTTGTAGCTTGTATCCATTTCACTTTTAAAGTTTCATTATCAGGAAACCTATGAAGGCCCTTATTTGGGCAACCAAAAACACAACACTTCCCATACATGGCTTGTAAGATGTACAAAAGCACTTATAATTTATAAGTAGAGGTATTATTTTAATGAAAATCTGTCGATGGATACACTTGTGAATATGTGAAACAAAAATTACGAGCAAGAGCAAGCGGCGCGCGGCGGGGTTAGTTATCTGTAAAAAAACCTCGGCACAGACAATAGACAGTCTGTAGACAGACTTTGACATTTATTCTGGCTAAACTACACTTTCTATGGTGGGATGGATAGCGCCATCTAGAGACGTCTTCATAAACGACAAAAAAAAAAAACGAAAAAAGCCTAGTGATTGAGACATTAAGAAACCGATTTTTATTTTCACTGAAGTCGCTAGTGATACCTTGTTCGTTTGAAACTTTGTTAATTAGACTAAAATTTACATACATTATGTTAGTGGTTAATGGAATGTTTTATTTGCTTTCAAAATATGTATCCGGTACCTAGCTAAAGTTTCCTAAACTGGGGTCACTCAGTGGAAATGGCATTTTATAATATCAATCGCACGTCTCTTAACAACAATCACCCCATGCGAGAGCATTTCTAAAGTAATTTTATTAGACCCGATTCATTCATTCAGTCTTATGATAGCTAATCACAACTTGTTCATTCAGTTTGTCCCAACCCTATGAATGTCAAATTTTATAGACACGCCATTGTTGTTTACCCCGATACTCAAGTTGGAAAAAATCGACTTTATGTACTTTACAGTCACATCGATTGTCCAAACTAAACAATAATAAACGAAAAAATAAGTAACACAAATAAAACACAGGACGAATCTGGCGCCATCATTTGTAGATTTTTTACGCAACATTTGTTTTTTTTTTTATATTATACACTACAGGAACAAAGCAGTCAGCCTTAAGGCTGGAAGATAGTAGTATGGCGGGAAATGCAAAATTTTCTCAGTTTTCTGGTGTTCTGGTCTACGAGGGAGGCAGTACCCCTCCCTCGTAGACCAGAACACATAATAGGCTGAATTATTGTCGTTCTGTTGTTTACAATAATGAAAAGCATACTTTGTTGTTTCCGCGAACGAAAAATCGCTGAACAAAAATAGCTCAGTTTAGCTACAAAATGTAAAAAACTGTGAAAATTTTGAATTTCCCGCCACGTTGCTATCATCCCACCTTAAGTGGCACCTCCAGTCACATCGATTGTCCAATTTTAACAATAATAAACGAAAAAATAAGTAACACAAATAAAACACAGGACGAATCTGGCGCCATTTGTAGATTTTTTACGCAACATTTGTTTTTTTTAAATATTCTACACTACAGGCACAAAGCAGTCAGCCGAAATAAATTACTTAACTCCTTGGTGTGAACCTAAAAGAACTCTTTGCTTGCCTGATACTGGCTGATTTGCACGAAAATAACATTGCAAAAGCCATTAGTAATAATTAAGAAAAATAAAAGCGTTTTCTCTTCTAAAATTATACGGCTGTCAATTCAAGTTTTCGTGTCTTGTGGCCAGTTTCATATTATTTAATTGTACAAAATTTCATAATCTTTGCTCTCTTCATTTCAATGATAAACCATAGAACGTAAATGGCGAGTTTTAGTGCAGATTTTTTTTATTAGAAATAATCGCTTTAAAATGTCGCATATTAATTATTTTGTGTGTTGTGATTGTGAAGTTCGGCACCAAAATACAATGGGGTATAGAAATCATTAAATCATGGTTAATTAATCACCTATATCGTTCGCAACAATTTTTTTGATAGTGTTGCGCTTTAAAATGACATAGTATAACTCCGGGCGACCGAAAAGCAAATGTTATATTTCCAAACATGAAACAAACTTTACAAGTCTACATCGTCCACGAGAAAATGCCACTGGACGCTGTATGAATCATGTTAGAAAGTTTTTTTTTAAACGGTCATTGTTTTTTATAAGGTTAAAAGATTCAATCGGGTTCAAGACCTGTGTCTTGAACTCTGGCCTACCGTGCCTTCGCTGTCGATGCATTTTTTTCCACCTGGGGCCTTAGCATTTAACGCAATGGTGCCAAAATGGGCTCCCAGTTGACAGCTTCAATGCTGTTGATCCTTTCAATGTTGTTGTAGTACAGCAAAGAATATTTTGATTCTAATTCTAGAGGATTAGTTCTCTGGTTGTAGGAGAAAAACGAGGAACCCCGGTTTTATCCTTCTGCTGGGACGCCATCGACACGCCATTGCGTTACAGGCCCCCGATCTCGTCTTCGAGGCAAATAGGCCTATGTTACACCGATGTAATGGCCTTATTGTGGCCACCAGGTGGTGCTAGGCCTCACGGAGCGCGTGTGCGGTGGCCGCTCGACACTAGTCACGGTGCGCCGCGCGCGCCTGGTCGAGGATGGCTATCGACAGCTGGCGGCGCTACCGAGCCGGGCGCTGAAGGGTTGCGTTCGAGTGCGGTTCATCAACGAACAGGGGCTCGATGAGGCGGGGATCGACCAGGATGGAGTGTTCAAAGGTGAGAAAAAAGTAAGATGTAGCCTGTACAATTGTACATGTACCACTAGCTGGGCAAAGGCCTTCTCTTAGAGTGAGAGAAAATCTAATGAAATGAAGACTAAAAAGGATGGCTAAAGAATTGTTAGCAAAAAACTGTCTAATGTGGCGTCGAAACAAAAAAGTGGCAAATAAAAGTTGTATACATCTTGTGGCCAACCTATCCTGTGTAAAAAAAAAAGTAAAAAGAAAAAGGATTTTTTAAGATTGCGTGCATTAATTTCGATCTTTATTTATTTGCCTGATAAGAGACACCTAACCTAGTAGCCGAGAATCCTAGATGATATCGACGTTTTAGTTATAATAGAAATAATAATAATTATTTCTACACCAAGACATTTTTGAAAAGAAATAAAAT
Organism: Zelleria hepariella; assembly: GCA_949319315.1. Classification (NCBI taxonomy): domain Eukaryota; kingdom Metazoa; phylum Arthropoda; class Insecta; order Lepidoptera; family Yponomeutidae; genus Zelleria; species Zelleria hepariella. The sequence goes on from OX439384.1 coordinate 20,006,542, forward strand.
TGATATACTAAAAACTAGCTTTATTTTTAACTGAAAATAAATAAGTAATTATTTTTCCTCCTTCGCAGAGTTCCTGGAGGAGACAATAAAGCGCGTGTTCGACCCGTCCCTGAACCTGTTCCGCGCGACGAGCGAGGAGCGTCTCTACCCGTCGCCGACCTCGTGTCTGCAGGAGAACCATCTGCAGCTCTTCGAGTTCATTGGCAGGATGCTCGGGAAGGCAGTCTACGAGGTATCATTCTGCCATTTTGAAAATAGAATAAAAAAAATATCGACAAAAAAACTATATAATTTTTGAACCTGCTCACAAAATTTCACGAGAATCGGTTGAGAAATAAGGCCTGTAGAAGAGAATATCCGAACAGACGAACAAAAGCAGACGCTTTTCTCGCTCGATCAGTTAGGAAAGCGTCAGAGTGACATCTCGCTTACCCTAGGATTCACTCGGGTTGGTTTTGGGTTAAATTCGCACTAATTCGAGTGATGATACACACAGTAGTTTAAAAACGCAACATTTAAAACTTATACGAAGTCTCCCTTATCCAATAAAAAACATACTTACCTCTTTAGTCTATAAAACTCTTTGCTTGCTTGATACTGGCTGATTTTCAGGAAAATAAAACACCAAAAAGCCATTAGTAATAATTAAGAATAATATTTTTTTCATCTCCCACGCTCGGAAAGTTTGCTGTTACTAGTAACTTACGATCGTGTAAAGGCCGGATTTAAACTATCTGAACTTTTGTGCGCTTCGTTTGAACGCGACGCCGGGACAGTCTTTCCCGCGCCCTATGGTTTTGAAAAAGAAAAAAACACTGGCCGTTTAAGTAGATGCCAGATCCCGATGGAAAATAAAACCTCATTCATAGTTCGTTTAAACGCGTATTTCAGCGAAAGCGATTGTTCGTGCCCATTCTCTATACAAAACTGTGAATGTAAATGGTGCATAAGCATCTTTTAAAAAGGTAAAGTCACGGAATAGAACATTCAGAAACGCGGTTTCTTCTTATAGTCTTTTCAATATTTTGTACACATATTTATTTTTAAATACCAGTAAATAAAAAAAATGCTGCGCTTCTGTTTTATCAAATAGATAGTTATGTTTTGGTTTGTTAAATACATTTTTTCAAACGATATTACTAATTTCATTTTTTATCTCCTACAAATTTTTAATTTATATGGTATAAGTTCAGAATGCACCCGGAAAAAAAAACATTCTTTTATTTACATTATTTTTGTGTCTGGATAAATAAACTTCAGGAAATTATTAATAAAACGAATGGTTTTAATACCAACGAAGCTCAAAACTTTAGTGCGGCAGCCGTAACTACAGTAAAATATGCTTTTAAAAGGAACTTATTTGACTCACCTGTTTTGCCTGTAAGTAGTTGTCTATAGAGTTTGTCCCGCTTGGCTAACAAAGTCATTTCCTCGCTTCTGTGAGATGAAAAGTTTTGTGTTTCGCACGAATGCAATATTATTTGCGTCTCGTGCTTCTGAATACCTCGCTACGCTCAGGTTTCTTTTTTTGAACCACTCGCTACGCTCGTGGCTCAATTTTAGAAACCTTCGCTAGCTCGGTTTTCAATACAAGCACTCGCCGCAAACAATAATTTTGCATTCTTGCATAACAAATAACTATTTTTCTCATCTATCATGTGGCCAGATCCTAGTAATTTCATTGTACAAAATTTATTTTTTCTTGCCCCTATCATTCTAATGAGCAACCATAGAACGTACAATTTGGCGAGTTGTGTTTCCGCAAATGACAAGGTTTTTTTTTTCTGAATAAAAAAACTAAAGCGCGGGGGAAAAGCTAGCAAATTAAAAATTAAATAAATGCAGTTTTGTTAAGTTGCTATGCTATAATTGCAACATTTTCAGCATTCAACAACCAATACTAAAAATAGAAATCACTTCTCGAAATAATATTACTGTTTATGTTAATTTTTATATTTTTGTCCATAGGGAATAGTAGTGGACGTGCCGTTTGCTTCGTTCTTTCTAAGTCAAGTTCTGGGGCGGACGCAGCAAGCCCTGTACAGCTGGATCGACGAGCTGCCGTCTTTAGACAGAGACCTGTATCGGAGTCTCACGTACATCAAACATTTTCAGGTAATTTAAACATTAATAATAAGTTGGAAAAATTCACTCGGGTCAGGACTTGAACCCTTGTTTAAATTATTCCCTAGCACGGGTTAATGCTTTAGAAAAACAAAAAGTGATTTTCAGGTAAGTTCTGTTTCTGAATATCCTAACTGTGTCTAGGTACAGTCAGCCACACGCTAGGATACCCCTTTTTGTTCGATTGGCGCCCTTATGCCGCACGTGGTAAGAGCTACCATGGGGTGTCGTTAGACTAGCCGACCGTACATTGGTGGAAGATTGGGTAAATCAAGGCCTTTTACAGATATTTTAAAATTATTTATACCGCAACGTCGTGGCTGTAGATTAAAAATGTATTACAGAAAAGCATAAATGTACGTTAAATATCCTACAATTTATTTATTTTGGTAGATACTTATCTAACTTATAATGGGGAAAGCCTTATTTGTCCTTACGCAGGTTTCAGAAAGTACGTAATTGTTATATTTGTGTCCTAATGGTACAAATTAACGGCTGATACCCCCAAAAGTCAGCGGGGAAAAACAAATCGTTTGACTTAGCCCCACCATTCATTCTCCTGCTATTACGATATAAGTATTAATGGATTGTTTAAAACCTCTACAACAATGTTTTCTTCTGTTTCAGGGTGACATATCGTCGCTAGAACTTACATTCTCAGTTGATGAAGAGCGGTTGGGAGAAATAGTCACTCACGAATTAGTGCCGGGTGGCAAAGCCATTCCTGTTACTAACGAAAATAAGTGAGTTGAAACCTGTATTGTGATCTCTATGTAGTTTTGACCAAGTATTCCGAGGTTTATAATACTAAGATATTTTATAGAATAGAATGGAAAAACGTTTATTTCACTGAACGCTACTTCAATTTCACTCTTAGCGATAAGACAGCCGTCTGTACTATTAGGTTAAGAAAATTCCTGTAAACATTTCATTTCTGGTGTACAATAAAGTGTTCTCTATCTATCTATTTCACAACATAGACTGTGGCCCGGTTTCTGAATTGAGAATTTTGCTAAGCAAATACTTAACTATAGTTCAGTCACGCTCTTTTGTGAGAAATATGCAGAGACAGGACGATACTTACCCATTTGCGTAGCGAATTTCTCAATTCAGAAACCGGCAGTAAGTAAGGTACTCAGAATTAGGTAGTCACAAACTTAAAACTACTACAAATGTGACGACCTACATACTCGTATACTCCGTGCAATTTTAGTGGTTTTAAAGCCGAAGGTATTTTGTTGCACTGGTGATTCTGAGCCAAATTACAAAATTTCATTCCAAAACGCGCCAAAAAAAAATTCACTTCTCCATACAAATGGTGTCGATTGGCGATAGCCGTTGTTTTTTTTTTTTTCGCTCGTTTTGAAGTAAAATTTTGGAATTTGGCTCAGAATCACGAGTGCAACTAAATACCTTCGGCTTTAAAACCACTAAAATTCCACGGTGTATCTAATCCATTACCCGATTCCCACTGTGCAGTGGTCAGTAAAAAGGGCTCTGACTCAGCATGACCTATGAGACGGGTAGATAACTACTCGTGCCCATAGCGCTGGTATTCTGCCAGAGCCCAACCCGACTTAGATGGCAGCCGAAGTAATGTCATTTTACAAATGTTTTGTCAATCTTTTCGTACAATTTCCCTACAGTAAGATAAACGGAGACAAAAGCCTACGGCTATTGTGTTAGGATCTCATGCCATGCAAAGCTTACGATAGCTTTGTCCTCCTAAGACTTTCCCCTTTATTACAGAATAAACTACATCCATCTCATGGCACACTTTAGAATGCACACTCAAATCAAGGACCAAACGAATGCCTTTATCAAGGGCTTCCGAACCATCATCAATCCCGAGTGGCTGTCATTATTTTCTACACCTGAAGTAAGTACTTAGACCGTTCAAAATTCAAAGGTTGTCGGTAAAATTGTTCTTCAGAAATTGGCAAAGAGACAAAGAGGCAAACCTACTCAATTTTATTAACCCCCGACCCAAAAAGAAGGGTGTTATAAGTTAGAACGCTATGTCTGTCTGTCTGTGGCACCGTAGCTCTTATACAGGTGAACCGATTAGGATGCGTTTTTTTTATTATTTGAAACCATGTTTTCTAGCTAGTTTTCATAGATATGTTTTATGATTTGAAGCTAAAATGTCGGGGGTGTTTTAAATTTTAGTATGGCTCTTCCAATTTACGAACGCGCGTGGAACAGTGTACAAAGAACTGCAAACACTGTAGGATTAACTACTAACTGCCGATTTCTGAATTGAGAAATTCACTAAGCAAATACATAAGTATCGTTCTGTCTCTGCAGATTTCTCACAAAAGAGCGTGAAAGGCTCCATCTAAAACTCTATCCCAGGCACTGCAGCGCCGAGTGGTCTCTTCACCCATTTAGTGAGAGTGAAGGTGCCACTATAAATCATCTCATTACTTAGATGCAAAGGCCTTAGTAGTAGCAGCGTGACAGAACGATACTTATGTATTTTTTTAGTAAAATTCTCAATTCAGAAACCGGGCCTAAGTAAGGTCCACGCGCTTTCGTGAATTGCAAGAACTGTATTTCTGTTATTGTTCTAATTCACCTCAATCTATCTATCGCAGCTCCAGCGGCTAATAAGTGGCGACAACGTTCCCCTCGACCTTAGAGACTTGCGACGTCACACGCAGTACTACGGCGGCTTTCACGACTCACACAGAGTAGTCTGCTGGCTCTGGGACGTGCTCGCTAGAGACTTCACAGAGAACGAGCGCGCCATGTTCCTAAAGGTTGGTTGTTGGTCTGTGACGTCACACGCAGTACTACGGAGGCTTCCACGACTCGCACAGAGTAGTCTGCTGGCTCTGGGACGTGCTCGCTAGAGACTTCACAGAGAACGAGCGCGCCATGTTCCTAAAGGTTGGTTGTTGGTCTGTGACGTCACACACAGTACTACGGAGGCTTCCACGACTCGCACAGAGTAGTCTGCTGGCTCTGGGACGTGCTCGCTAGAGACTTCACAGAGAACGAGCGCGCCATGTTCCTAAAGGTTGGTTGTTGGTCTGTGACGTCACACACAGTACTAAGGAGGCTTCCACGACTCGCACAGAGTAGTCTGCTGGCTCTGAGACGTGCTCGCTAGATACTTCACAGAGAACGAGCGCGCCATGTTCCTAAAGGTTGCTTGTTGGTCTGTGACGTCACACGCAGTACTACGGAGGCTTCCACGACTCGCACAGAGTAGTCTGCTGGCTCTGGGACGTGCTCGCTAGAGACTTCACAGAGAACGAGCGCGCCATGTTCCTAAAGGTTGGTCGTTGGTCTGTGACGTCACACGCAGCACAAAGGCGGCTTCAACGACTCCCACAGAGTAGTGGTCACAGAGTAAGGTTGTATCTTATTTTGATTGATAACTTCATCCGTTATTCTCCGGTTTCTGGTATAAGACCTAGTGTACTGTCCCGACTAGGTGAGCGACTAGGTATGACAGCTCTGGTGCCATTTTGAAAATGGAAATTCGTAGAGAAATGCACGAGCTAATTGCAAGAGTGCCGAAGCGAAACATATGGTGGCAAAAATACCTCAGGAAGTAGTTGGCATCTTGCTTACAGCAAGGTGTTAGGTGTAGTGTGCCCTTTTCAAGGCCGCGACTTTTCAAGTGGCCTTTTTTTTACAAAAACATTGACTTGAATTACAATGATTATAATGTTAAAGAAAGGTCCTGTCCTACGGAGTCGCTTACCTCATCAATACAAGCAACTTTTACTATGGGGCCAAGTGCGAAACTCGAAAAAAATATCAGCTGTTCCTTAATAAAATGCGATACCTATCGTACCAAATGTATAGAGCAGCTGATATGTTTTTCGAGATTTCACACTTGGCCTCATAGTAAAAGTTGCTTGTATTGGTGAGCTAAAAGTCATCAGTATCACCGGACCTTTCTGTAAAACTACCACTTTCATTACGTAGATGCCATACTACGTAATGAAATGGTTTATACAGCATCCAGTGGCACCTTCACTCACACTAGATGGGTGAAGAGACCACTCGGCGCTGCAGTGCCTGGGACATTGTCTTAGATGGAGTAGGCTTGCCCAGCACCTAATACCATCCTGACAGCTTAGTCAGCCTAGCCCACAGGAAAGACAAGTAAATATGTGTGGAGCCGAATAAGGCGCGTGTTTCCTCACGATGTTTTCCTTTACGGTTAGCGAGTGGTTTTGCTACTTCGACTACCCTCCAGTTACACCCTGTATAGTAATATTTTTCTTTCTAGTTCGTGACATCGTGTTCAAAGCCGCCAGTCCTAGGCTTTGCTCACTTGAAGCCTCCCTTCTCGATACGATGCGTGGAGGTCGGCGATGATGAGGATACAGGGGACACGATAGGTGAGACAGTTCGTTCAAACGGGGTCATTAGAAATCACAGTATGAATAGAAACAAGAGAACTTAAAACTACTAAACTTACTAATTTTAAATACCCCCGACATTTTAACTTCAATTTAGCATATCTCATAAACTGCTGGACCGGTTTTGATAAAACACTCGATATAAAACGAGCTTTCAAATTAAAACGCACCCAAATAGGTGCACCCGTTTGAGAGCTACGGTGCCACAGACAGACACACACAGACAGACAGACAGAAAGACATAGTGGCCAAACTTATAACACACCCCTCTTTTTGGGTCGGGGGTTAAAAATTACTGGTGACCTCCTAAACAGTGGACCACATCAACAGTACTAAACAGAGACTGGTAGCAGTTGTGTTTCTATTCATACTCTGTTTTATTTTTACTCCGTTGTGCGGTTTTAAATGCTTGCTCTATTAATCATACAATGGTAAACCAAATTCGGTTGGACCTTGGCCAGACCAAGTCGTGGTGGAAAAAAAACCGTCCAATTTTTACGAGTACTTATGCATTTATAAGCATAACCTAGGCTAATAAATTGCGCTCTGCTTTTTAGTTCCAAATATACCGTGAAAACATCAGATAATATATCTCTTATAGATTATACTCGTAATTTAGATGGACAAGAATGAAATAAAACAGAAAATTATGTAGAATTGTAGATGTAGTCAGACAGATAATTTTGTTTACCTTCCAGGTAGTGTAATCCGCGGCTTCTTCACGATACGAAAGAAGGACCCACTAAACCGTTTACCAACCTCCTCAACCTGTTTCAACCTGCTGAAGCTACCAAACTATCAGAAACGAAGCACTTTGAGGGACAAACTACGATACGCGGTGAACAGTAATACAGGATTCGAGCTGTCCTAGTGTGGGGTTGATTATAGTGTGGCGCGGATGATGTCCAAAGATTTGTTTTATATTATTGTGCTGGGGGTTGGTTAAAGAGTGTGTAATGTAGAGTAAAAAACGGTTATTTATAACAACGCAGGGGTGGGAGGTGAAACAGAGTCGCTACGGGCGCAAGTAGGTGACGAAATTAACAGACTAATGCCCGTTTTCACCAACCACCCCTAATTTTAAAAGACCTTTTAACGAAAATTATCTGCGCCTCTGCAAGTCTAGGGGTCATGGATGAAGGACCATACGAATTCCACTCACAAGCGTTATGAGTTGAGTGTGTATGATCCTTCATCCATGCCCCATAGAAATGCAGAGGTGCAAATAACTTTCGTTAAAAGGCCTTTTAAAATTAGGGGTCGTTGGTGAAAACGGGCATAAGACGATGAACAGCCATCTTGTTTTTATTGTCTACAGGTAACCTCGCTCCTAGGCAAGTCTTAGAATCAAGTAGACAAGCTTTACTCGGAATTTTACCTCCCTTTTGTACAATTATCAAAGAATAGGGTTCTAAATAAAAAATATGAAGCCAATAGTGGCTACTTTTGTTTACTACGTCTGAACCAATCTTATGTTGGTGAGATAAAGACTGGGAAATATCATGGATTCTAAATATATTGCGTAGATCAGTAGACATTGTTCATGGGTTTCAAATATTAAGTCATTCATGGGTAAATAGTTGCGGAGGGGTTAGGGCGAGTTTGACTTTACGATTACTATTCGAAAACCATACCCAGAGTATTCTAGTGATACCGTTACTTTGTAGATTAAAATAGTCCAATCCGACAACTGGACTATTGAACTACCTTATTTCAACGATTGGCTTATGGTGGCCGTCCTTGTAACGTTTATAACCGACTTCAAAAAAAGGAGGAGGTTCTTAATTCGTCGCGTATCTTTTGTTTTTTTTTTTTTGTACAATAAGATTTAAAATTATAGGACAAACAACACATCGCATCACTAGACACTTGTTTTATTTTTTTCTAAAGCATTTACCTACCCGTGCTAGGAAAACCTACGATGATGTTATGTGGAAGTACATTTTTGCTCGAATAGAACGTGATTTTTTTTATCCCTCAGTGCATCTTTAGAACACTCAGGTTTTCGAATAGTAAGTAGACTTATCGTGAACCTCGCTTTTAGGGCTTCGCACCTTCGACACTACAGGGTGCACTCGAATTTGTCTACTAATCAATACAAAAAACTTGTACTAGGTGGCGAAAAAAATTACAGCTGTTTCGTACATTTGGCGTAGTACTGACTAAGTCTACCTTATGTATGAAACAGCTGATATTTTTTTTCACTCCAATTTTTTGCCACCTAGTACACCTAGTACAGTCGGCCACAGTCTCAGATACCCCTTTTTGTTTGATTGGCGCCCTTATGCCGGGCGCGGTAAGAGCTGCCATGGGGTATCTGAGATTGTGGCCGACCGTACCTAGTTTGTATTGATGAGTAGTCAGCCTACTTAAAGTTCCGCTATCGAATTCGACAGCACCCTGTAGTTTTAAAGTGGGTTATTTAAATAAAACGCCTCTAGCACACCGACGCCACAATATCTCGCTCTATCCTTCTGTAATTTCTGTCTGAAATGGCGGTACGACGGATCGCGGCGTCGGTGTGCTAAAGGGATCTGAAGTGAGGTGGAAAGAGGCTTGTGAAGATGTGACTAAAGCCTTACCTCTTTCGCGTGCAATAGGTATAAATAGAGTGGGAGGGAGTCAAAACGAAACGATTATAGCAAAGACTCAATATAATATTATCATCACCGAGCTATTTTGTATGTATAAAAATTACAGTAAAATTAAACTTAGCACGTTTTAAATTGAAGTAGGTATTTTTATGAACTAACATGGCTTTAAACACTTTGGCCAGTAATCTTACAGCACATCAGTGATTTTTTACTTATCAAAATTAAATACTCTTTTTGCATATCTGGGGTAGATTGTGTGTTGTACCGAAATAATGGACTACATGACAGTGTAGTTATTGGTTCTATTTTCTATTCAATAAACGTCAAAATGATCAAAAAGCTGCAAAAATATGAAATTCATATTATGAAATATTAAGCGGGCACGGTTTTTCAGTGTCCAACTTGTGTCCAATCAATCACTATTTGCTGTTTGATTGATTATAAAAAATAATAATAACAGAGCTTAAAGTTAAGTCTCCGGACTTGATTTTGTAATAAACACTGTCATGTAGCATTTTTTTTATTTTTGTTATTTGGAAGAATGTTATTTAGTTTACACGCTACTACATTGGGTCTGATTTTTTGTCATCTTGACGTTAAATGCGTACGTCAGACATACGAATATGCCAACTCATCTGTGCTAATCCAGATTGTGGCGTTCCGTGCATGCGGTGGACATTCGTACGGAAGACTGGCGTACGCAACTGACATTAGGATGAGAAGAATTTTGTGCTCTTTTCACCAACACTGAACCTTGAAATTGAGAAAAAGTGTGTACACACGACAGGACGTCGACGCTTACACGCTAGCACTCTACTCGGTTACGTTAGGGGCGACCTTATAACAAAAGTGTACAGTCTGTCGTGTCGTGTGTAAATTACTTAATTTTTATACCTACTTTTCTATAAGAGACAACCAATAATTTTGTAGTATCCTATATTGAGTAGGTATTTATGTTACAATCTCTGTTTCGGAACATCAAGAATCCCCTGGAGCTCTGCAGCCCTCTCTCTCGCACTTTTCAACATTTTAATTGATTGTAAGAGAATTATTCAACGTTGGACGATAAAATATAGTTGCAGCTATCGACATATCGTCCAATGTTGAATCATTATCTTACAATCAATTAAAATGTTGAAAAGTGCGAGCGAGAGAGAGGATTCTCAAGTTAGAGCTAAAAGGTCTCACAAAATCTAAAGTTTGTTACTAAATCAAGTCCAAAATATATTTTAAAAGGTGTAAATAGACAATAAAGTTGTAATTTACCACGAATGATTGATATGTGTACGAGACGATAGTTTTTAAAAATGTATTTAATTAAAGAGTGACTTATTACGAAAACTTCGGGCGTTGAAAATGTTAAACGATTTAAAAGAAAACTAAAAAGATCTCATATTCTATCATTGGAACTGAAATTCGTTTTATACATTTGAGGTGGTGAAATTAATTTTAAACTGTTGGTGAAATTATTTTATATTGGTTCTCATTAAAATAAACATTGTAGTGTTTTGTATAGTAGTGATCAGTGTTTTGATAGGAACTTATACATAACATAATATAATTTGTTCTTGCAAAGTACCTATGATCTTCAGTGTTATGTTGATTTACTTAAAAATAACATAAACGAATACGAATTTTATAAGTGTCGGAGAGTAACATTTCATTGCAATATGTATAAACTTGATAGATGTAGGTTCATATTGGTTGTCCTTGTGATGATCTGGTCAGTGCAATTTGTTAGATCAGTTGTCATCCTGATCTCAGCTTTCTACACTTCGATCCTGCGCTGGTGCGTTATTTGGACAGCGTTTTTTATCTGTGGTGCGTCATATTTCACACAGTCCACAGATTAAAAACTGTCAACATTTCCATAAGTCTTTTGGAGTACAAAGTTTATCACTAAAACCAAAAGAGCCATCCAATAATTTTAAAACTTAAACATTCGTAAGCACTGTATACATTTTATATCGAGCAAGAGACAAGCCCCTAAAATGTAAAAGCTCTGATGGAATCGACCAATCAGAAGCGTGAATTTTCTTGGATGGCTCTTTTCTTCTTCTTCGTCGTTGCACTCTTGTCAGAGCGGTCGTGGTCGACATGTAGTATCATCATCAGTGGCTGATGTTGCGCGCCTTACGATGCCACGCCATTTCTCTCGGTCAGAGGTTTCTCGGGTGCATTCACACAGTGTTTTGCCCACAGTGGTCTTGATTTGGTCAGTCAATCGCATCGGTGGTTTTCCCCGAGTTCTAGTGCCCTTGACCCTTCTCTGCATTACAATGCGCTCAATGGAGTTCTTTCAGGCGGCTCTTTCTGAGGATCTTTTGGTTTTAGTGTTATACCTGCCCGGCGAACTTGTTATCTTGCGCTCGCTGTACCTGCCGATTTCTGAATCGAGAAATTCACTAAGCAAATACGTAAGTATCGTTCTGTCTCTGCAGATTTCTCACAAAAGAGCGAACAGACAGACAGACCGATACTTAAGTATTTGCTTGGTAAAATTCTCAATTTAGAAACCGGGCCTGAGACTGAAAACGTTTTAAGTTTAAGTATGCGTTTTATGGGTACCATATTCAATTCTATTCCATTTTATGCAACTGGCGTCAGGATGACAATTATATTTGAAAATCTTATAATGATGTATTCTGTAGCGATTGATCAGTCCCGTTTGTATATGTTACCGGCCAAACCCGATTTAAGGATAAACTAGTTTCGCCTAGGCCAAACTAGTTTATCCGAACGTCGTATGGATAAACCGGTATAGCCTAGGCCAAACTAGTTTATCCGAACGTCGTATGGATAAACCAGTTTAGCCTAGGCCAATCTAGTCTGGCCTAGCAAGAATATGTAAGCTTCAGGATAAACTAGTATGGCCTAGCCCAAGCTGATATTGACGAATGATTAGGTATGAATGTTACAATATCTCGTAAACTAAGAGGTTTATCGCAAAAATAACGAAATTTTCGAACCCCTTAATATCCCCAGAACCAAGCCTTTTACTTCTATACGTGTTCTAAAAACCGACATACAGGGTGTTAAATATACAGGGTATTCCTGAAAGTGTGAAAGACAGTCGAAAAAGATTTAAAACAAAGGTTAGGTCAGTAGGTTTGGTTGGCGACACACTGACATACCTCTTTTTGTTTACGAATGGTTCTTTAAACCGGACATACCGTAGACCTTTGAATGTAGACTTTTTCAAATTCGGCCTCTAAGTGTGTCCCCTACTGTTCAGATAATTACGTTGGGTTTGTTAATTTTAAGAAAAAGTACTAGGCTAGCATAAATAAGTAGAATCTGTATTACTCCTACTCAAATAGACTAGACTAGACTAGTTTGGCTAAACTGGTTTCTCCATACGAGCATAGGGCTAGACTAGTTTAGCCTAGGCCGAACTAGTCTAGCCCTATTTAAGTAGGGGTAATACAGATTCTACTTATTTATGCTAGCCTAGTACTTTTTCTTAAAATTAACAAACCCGCCGTAATTATCTGAACGCATTTAGAGGCCGAATTTGAAAAAGTCTACAGTCAAAAAGTCTACGGTATGTCCGGTTTTGTCCGGTTTAAAGGACCATTCGTAAACAAAAAGAGGTATGTCAGTGTGTCGCCAACCAAACCTACTGACCTAACCTTTGTTTTAAAATTTTTTCGACTGTTGTCACACTTTCAGGAATACCCTGTATGTTTAACACCCTGTATGTCGGTTTTTAGAACACGTAGAGAAGTAAAAGGCTTGGTTCTGGGGATATTAAGGGGTTCGAAAATTTCGTTATTTTTGCGCTAAACCTCTTAGTTTACGAGATATGGTAACATTCATACCAAATCATTCGCCAATATCAGTTCGGGCTAGGCCGTACTAGTTTATCCTGAAGCTTATATATTCTTGCTAGGCCAGACTAGATTGGCCTAGGCTAAACTGGTTTATCCATACGACGTTCGGATAAACTAGTTTGGCCTAGGCTATACCGGTTTATCCATACGACGTTCGGATAAACTGGTTTGGCCTAGGCGAAACTAGTTTATCCTTAAATCGGGTTTGGCCGGTAACATATATAAAGACTTACTAATAACAACTATGAATCAAGATAAGGAATATTTTGTACTAGCCACGTAAATATGTTGTATGTAACACAATGTGATTCTCTGTGATAATATAATTGATATTTATTACTGGATTGATTTGTTTTATTCCTATACACAGAAATATATAAATACCATTGTCTCTAGGACGAGCAATTGGATTATTATTAGGCAGTATATTATTATTTCTAATACATTTTGGAACTTTATGGCCAAGGCCACCACCACACGACAGAAAAAAAACCGCAACAATATTTACACAGGTCAATAAACTTTTTACTGCGATAAGGTACTGCGCTAGCGCGGTAAAATTTAAAATGACGTTACTATAGCAACGGCATTAACAGGAATAAGGTTCAGTCAAATGGCCCGCAGATGGCGCTTCAGAGCGCTTTTTATTTTGGAGCTGTGCGCCGACTGCCCAGCAAAAAGTTGGGATGGGAGGAGAAGACAGAAGGGAGAAAATTTTATTTTAGTTACATGATTGTGTAATCTGCGTATTAATTAATAATCAGTAATTTCTATTCGCTAAAAATCTAATTCCTGTTTTCAACTGTCTGAAGATGTTTTTTTTTCTGAAAAATAGCAACAATGTTTTTTGACATGTGATAACTGGATTAGCCGAGTGGATTTTTCGCGAATACCCAGATTTATATTTACTTAACATTACGATATGCTACGATAACAATAGGCAGAAGCCACTGTCTGGTCTGGAGCATTTTATTTACCTAAGTTATGTTAACGAACATTGGAAGCTAATTATTATTGTTAGTAACTTTTAATGATTTGCCAAAGCGTCAGGATAATAAATTTATTTTGCGTTTGTTTTTTTAATAATTTAAATAAACACAGCAGCAGAATTCGTGACTGCTGAAGTCACGATAATATTGCTACAGGGCTTAGGGAAAAAAATCTGCCGAGTAAGCACTTTTCACTAAGCCAATCAATGGCATTCAATGGCTTAAAAAAAATGCACCTTGAATTTCAGTTTAAATATTCGGCGCAGTGCTCGACGGTTCAACGGGAAGCAGCTGTTCATCGCGTCGGCCGCCATTGTTGCGCTGTCTCGCTTACGCTCCAACCGAGCCATTCCACTTCGCATTTTCCCTCCCTTTCTCGCGCAGTCTCGCTCGATTCGCGTGGCGCGGCGGACGTTACGACGCGACGCGCTCCAAAATTACACGGTTTCCTCCTCTTTGTCCAGAATCATTGGACTCCAGGGTAAAGAGGAACATCTGAACCGGCCAACTAACAATCCCAACTTTACTCTTCCATACAATCGGCAGTGAAAACACGTGTTCGTTCCGACCGCGAAGTGCGTTCAGTGGTCCCCGCATAGTCGATCGAGCATGAATAATAAAGAAGTAAACGGTGATAGAGTCGTGTGTCCCGGTGCGTGGTGAAAGGGTGCGTTCGTGCTGGGGCGGCGTGTGATGAGTGAGCGGTGACGGCCAGCCTAGGTCGTAGCGGGTGGATGGCGGCCGTTGGAGGCCCGGCGCGGCACTCTCGCGTGTCCATGAGTGTCTCCATGTCTCTGATGCAAGGCGGCGGAGCGCCCCAGGGTGCCATCCTGGCGGCGGCGGCGCCCTACTACCAGGCGCCTGCCATTCCGCAGGACGTGCAGCCGGACCGGCCCATCGGATATGGCGCCTTCGGTGTCGTATGGTGAGTCAAGTTCTGTGTAACTTTTCGGGTTAGGACCCACTTATTCTAAGCCCGAGTGAAGGGTGAACTATGATAGTATGTTCACAGCGTTATAGGGTAGCTTCATTCACCGCCAGAAAGTAAAAGAAAAAGAGTCCAGCATCAGAAATCTGGCTAGGAGTCTAGGGCAGAAATCGAAGGCTAAAGTTGCAGTGCACCGCGTCTTTCAGGTTGATGGAGGGAATTAGCCCTTTGGCTATCAAGATAGACAGATCTGCTCTGCCATGCTAGAAGGTTGAAAGACCAGCTAGAAGGTGGAAGGGTTTTGTAGAGGCTAGCTGTTATTGTTCTCATTCTGTATTGTTTTTAGTACTTGGTGTTTTCAATATGTAGGTATGTATCAGTAGCATAATCTTCAGGAGGTTGACCTCCTGTTTGTTTCTTGCATGTTTCACTGGTTTTCCTGGTTCCTTGCTTAATAGTATTATAATTTAGTATACAAAGCTGTTTTCTGTTCAAATGAGACCAAAGTTAGGTGTGATTTCGATAAAACCTAGTTACCTAGATATCAAAGTGCAATTCTTGTATTTCCTCTTAGTCAAATGCTCAAAATTACCTGCCTATCTACTTATGACATACCTACCTAGGTAGGTATCTAGTCTTCAAGTTGACTCTTTCTTGACTACAAAATAGCCAGTCAGTCATTATTTGTCGCAAAGGTCGCATCACACTCAACTCAGTCAAGGTTGATTGTTTTTTGCCTGTAGATGTGAAAATATTATCGCACCTTACATCAAAAGTTACAAGAAAGACCGTTTCCTACAAAGGTTTTAGAACTTCGAAAGAAATCATGCTTAGGAGAAGCTTAATCACTTACTTGGTAGGTACGGTCGGCCACAATCTCAGATACCCCATGGCAGCTCTTACCGCGCGCGGCATAAGGGCGCCAATCGAACAAAAAGGGGTATCTGAGACTGTGGCCGACTGTACCTTCGGCCACAGTCTAGCTAGGATACCCCATGGCAGGTCTTACCGCTCGCGGCATAAGGGCGCCAATCGAACAAAAAAATGTAGCGTGTGGCTGACCGTACCTCCTATCTACCTATTAAAACCAGTAGGAGAGTAACAGTGAAGTCAAACCTAGAGTCTCTACAGTTAAGAAAATTTCTCTAGCAATTAAGGAACTGTATTTTGATTACCCGACTACGCGAAGCAAAAAGGAGGGTTATGATTTTAGCAGCGTATGTATGTATGTATGTATGTATGTATGTATGTATGTATGTATGTATGTATGTATGTATGTATGTATGTATGTATGTATGTATGTATGTATGTTTGTGTGTTCATCTGTTCCCTCGCAGAGCCTAAACTACTCGGCCGATTTCAACAAATGAGGTGTCGTTGGATTCGTCTTAATCACCCAGGTAACATAGGATAGTTTAATTTTGAAAAAAAACAAGATGGCGGCTGTGCTGCGCCCTAAAGTGGTGGACCTAAAAATAAAAATTATCGGATACCATCGTCATGGGTATCAAATGAAAGGGCTTTAAAAGACCTTTTCAAAAATGTAAAACACATGTAGCGTCAACATAACAAATAGAACAAAAAAATCCAAAATGTGTTTTTTTTTCCTTCTTGGTTCTATTCTGGGTGATCGTCCAAAATAACTTACTAAAAAGCGCAAAAAAAAAATAGAAGTTAAAAACTAAAACCCGACTACTAAAAGGCTTAAAACAAGACCTGCTTATCCTTATAATAGACTCATAGATAAAATTAATCGTAGTCGGAGGACACCACATTCGCATTTGATAAACCAATGGCCTCCGACTACGATTAATTTTATCTATGAGTCTATTATAAGGATAAGCAGGTCTTGTTTTAAGCCTTTTAGTAGTCGGGTTTTAGTTTTTAACTTCTATTTTTTTGGAATACGCGTATTAGCAACTTTTAATTTACAAGTTTTAAAAGCCAGCCAATAAACAAAAAAACATCGTGAAGAATACCCACGCGTATTGACTTGTCCTTCCTGAGACCTAGGCCGACTAAAATGTTCAAAAATGATACACGGGGCCAGCGAGCGGAAGCACGGGGCATAATTCGGAACCCAAAGTTTTTTGTTCGAAAGTCCGTTATTGGCTTATTTAAAACTTTTGGCTATTATAAGAAACTAATTTCAATATTTTTTATTTTGGTTCAGTAGTTTAGATTTTACAACGTTTCAAAGATATAGTTTTATGACGTCACGCGCGCGACGGTCTGCATACTGTTGGCGGTCATAGGAACAAAACATTTTAGCGCATGAAAACAAAACTACTGGACCAAAATAAAAAATATTTAAATTAGTTTCTCAATATTGTCTAAAGATAAGATTAAGCCAATACCGGACTTTCGAACAAAAAACTTTGGGTTCCGAATTCATCAGCATCAGCAGTGTGTATCATTTTTGACACACAATGTTTTGACGATGGCGGGACGAGCTCGACCAATATCTGCCGGAGTGGTTAGAGGTTGCTCAGGACCGAAAGACCTGGTCTGAAAGGGGGGAGGCCTTTGCCCAGCAGTGGGACATCAAACAGGCTACGTAAAAAATAAAAAAGTTTTTATAGCGTGTATCAATAATGATAATGATAGGTTGGTATGGCACTGACTGAGCACATCTGTGTGCAGCAAAGTTTTCAATAATATCGCCCCCCCCCCCCCCCCCCCCAACGCCTGCAAGCAAAGTCGATTTGTAAACACGTGGTCTTTAGCGGCGCGACTGCGGCCATTCCGATTCAAAGCAAACGACATAAGAGCCATTTTCAATATTTATTGTTTTACCAATTCAATGCAAACACTGGCTCTGGCTGGCTGTCTGCACAATCGATTCTGCGTTTTTATATTCGACTCTAGAGATTGTCTTTACAGTTCAGAGTCTAAAAACTAAAATTGCACGTCCTCGCACATTTAAGTTTAAATAGTAATTGATAACTTGATAACGATAAGCAACAGGGGATCAATTCTCAGGAATTTAACTGTCGGAAACCTCGCAGAATAGGAGCAATTTTTATCGACATTGGCGTAACTATTAGACATTATCCAGAGCGTCCATCTCTACCTCGCTCTGGAGAATTCAAGTAACTCATGACTAAACACCTACCTACCAATTTCAAATCTAAGTGCATATCAGCTACATTGTATGCAGCGACTTGCGATGATGCTTTTGTAATAATCGTTTGCCTCTGCCTACCCCTCTCCTATGTAACTTTCCACCGCCCGAACAACGAACACAGTCGAGCTCACAACGGTCCCTGTGAAGTTTACAACGGACGGTCGAAGTAGTGCGATGTAGTATAGGGGTAGGTAGGAGGTGGTTCGTTCAGTGCGTAGGCAGGGACTAGGGGGGCCCTCTCGATTGTGTGTGAACTGCGAACGACCGAGGGGGGCCCGCTCGCTTGATTATGCCGCCGCGGCGCGCCCGATCGCCGGTCGAGGGCCTGCAGGGCCCCGGCGCAGACTCCGCTCGTTTGTTGAATGCAAATGGGGGCTTCGCCGCTGTTTTTGTATTTAATGTCTAGGATTTTTTTTTTGTTCAGTTGAGCGATGGCTGAAGCTTCGGGGCGGAACAATGTGGCTCGCTCTGGGCTTAGCCCTCAAATTTAAGGATCGAGGGCGAAGCCCCGACGTTTTAAGGATTCCGTAATATCAATCACCTAAAGTCCTTAACACAAGTTTGGCCAAAAAAGCATTGGGAAACATTTGAAGAGTATCTAAAAGGCAAGGATTCTTAGTGAACTTTAAAATAAGTCCACCGGGACAAGCAAGTGTGGCCGAATTTGTTGAAATCTGTGTGGCCTCAACACAATTCAACTGAAATGGCGAAAGAAACCTACCTTATAGAATCTACCATCTGAGCTCATTGTTATTTTCGCCTTTCGGCGTCCCCCGTCAATTGAAACTAGCTTGAAATGTCTTTCAAGTTTCGAAGCTTCGCATAGAATACCTTCGCGGACAAAAGGTCCGTGTCCCCCGTCGACCTTTATTTAATCCAGTCCAGGTACGAAACGGTTTCAAGTTTCAATAACTCGTTAACCAATGTCGCATCCCGGCCGGCAGAAAGCCGTGAATTTACACGGGCAAAGTAGAAAGCTGCAGCTAACGAGCAATTAGCAAAAGCATCCAGTTTACGATCATGTAACAGTCGTGAAACCGTCGGAGCCTGTTTGCTGGTGAAACGCTGCCCGCCGACGCCTTTTGGCTGTTTGGTTCTGATTAGCAGGAAGTATTTTCGACCTTTACAGCCTTTCGACCCCTTTTGTTGAGATGTAAAACTCTGTAGAGGTGAAAACAACATTACGCTGTACATAAATTAAGAAAACCTCGCTGCATTATGATCCGCAATGAGAAGAGGTTTTTTCGAGTCCATTGCTCTTCAAGCTTTATCTAATCTCTTTCTTTAGTCTTGAAATAGGACTAGGAGCATGCTTTAGCAATTTCTGATAAAACCCTGATTTTTTGTTTGTACTTTCTACAACAAAGTACCTATAGCAGACACATAATACGAAAGAATATTCGACAAACATTCATCCCCTTTCAAGCTCTTCTTGAAAGGGCAGGTAATAAACTTTTATCCAGTTTATCTTCCCTATTATGGTCTGTTATAAGGATTATACCTGAGCTGAGAACAATCTTATCTTTGTCTAAAAGTTGTATGTCAAATATTTGTTTATCATGTTAATAGTCAATGGCACAGCCAGGTATATAATATGGCTCACGTTCTGCATATAAATAGGTAGACACGTTCATGAATGTAATTTGGTATTCGTGAGCACTCAGTTGTTTTTTGATTACATCAAAGTTGTACTAAACAAGCTTTCATTGCACTCACATGAAAATAGTTTTTGTTTGTAAGTAAATAAACAATGACAGTGTGTCAGCCTTTTTCGTTCAACTTTCGTACACACTACTGACTTGAGGCCTTCGTGGTAGTGACTATCGGAAACTTTCTTACCTACATACTTGAGGAGGCCCATGCAGTGGCTGTCCAAGTGTCCACGTCGAGCATCGATGATTAACATTTGTTGTGTTGTGCGGGCTGCTCTGTGGGCCGCCACAGATTAGATAATGAGCGAACTCTTTTTTGACACTTCCAAATTAACTCTCTTTTTTACCGCCCCGTTATGTACTTTTTCTCCGTGTAATTCGCTATTAAATCTGCCATATACTGTAACAGTCCACTTCTATTCACTACCTCCACGGTAGCCCAACAGTGGCCATCGAATGTTGTATTCGTTTCGATCACACGCAATACAACACGTGAATAGTCCCCCAGGATGATCCGTCCAGTCCCCGACCGATCAATCAGGGTTTCAGGGTACAAGCCGAACCCTTGTAGCGGCCGTGACGTAATTAATTTGGTACAGCCAATACAGATTCTAATAACATTCGAGGTATTACCAGTTCTGTCCTGTCGGTTTACCTGCGTATTGATTTAGATACATTTGCCTGAGTGCGGTGTCTGCTGTTGTCCGAATGATGAAAGAAAAGGCTGGAACAGTTTTCAATTTGCAAAACTAGTCCTTTCGACCAATGACATGTCACTGTCTCTGTCATCGTGGATCTTGATCAATAAATATGTACTATCTATTTTCGATAACGGCTTTTTTCTTCAGACAACTTCAGACCTACTTGTATACTAGAAAAACAACTGACAACTTTGATCGAACTTTGATAAATTGCGCCCCAGGTTCGAATCCCGTTGGAGGGTGGGTGTAGAAAATCACAGTGTTGAAACGTGAAGAGCCGAGTAGCCTCATCGACAAGTTTGAAGAACCATATGCCCGGAATACGTAACGCGTGTACTTGTGACCATGACCAAAATGTTTAATGACAGATATGAATTAACTTAGTGATACCTAGCGGACAAGGTTTTGACCTCACGACGCTCCCAGCTCCAACAGCTCGGCCGATAGGAAGGCAAAGAGTAAAGACCCCACCTCATAGTCATATACAAGGTGTTGCAGAAAGGTCCCGTCATGTGAAATTATAGGATTCGGTCCACAAAGGGGCTCAAAGCTGAAATTTCAACAAAAACTGCTGTTTCATACCGAGATTGCACAGAGCTACTAATACCATTTCTTCGAGTTTATTATTGAGGATATTAATGCCTCACTCGGCCAGATGTGTTTGTTTATTTTTTCTGTTGCATGAATAATTAATGTCTTAATGCAATGTAAAATGTAAATCTCGCCTATCATGGCCTATCTGGGCTGAAATAAATGATTTTTATTTTTATTTATTTTATTAGTCGTAGGCCTTTGCATCTACGTAATGAGATAATTTTACAGCGTTACAGGTTCAGTTCAGGTGAAGTGACCACTCGGACGCTGCATAAATAAATAAAAATCTACAAGAGTCAGCACAATCCTACTTCCTACTACTATTATAAACGCGAAAGTTTGTAAGTATGGATGGATACATGGATGGATGTTTGTTACTCTTTCACGCTAAAACGGCTTGACGGCTTTGGATGAAATTTGGAATGGAGATAGCTTAGACATCAGAATAACATATAGGCTACATATTATCACGCTATTACACTTAGGGGCAATGTAAACCACATATATTTTTTCTGTAGTTCACGTGGACGAAGTCGCGGGCAAAAGCTAGTTATTAATAATTCTAACATTGGGTGTATAAGCGGTGGTAGCCTAGTGGCTAGAACAATGACGGATCTAGCTGAATAATAAAAGTAGTTTGATTGGATGAGTTCAATGATTCACCCTGTATTAAAGTGAACAGGAGAGGCTGCACCTTGGAACCGCCGCGCCTCGGTCGCGCCCGTAACCTACGCCCAATTTGCCGTGTCTAATTGCTTTTAACTTACCCATACCCACCTGCCTATACCTAAGCTATGATACGATACCAACCATAACTAACCCGCCTTTATTGTTTCCTAATGGCTGCATCAAAAAAGTTGAACTATTAGATAGCTCCGCTCCAAGTAATGGGAATCACAAGAAAATTAAAAACGTGAAAGTTTGTATGGAATATACGAGTAGATTTCGTCCGCGCTGACACGTGATATTTGCCGAGAGCCCCCTCTCCCCAAATCTCACCCAATCCCGTGAGATTTGGCTAGACCCCCTTCCCTCCGTAATCGCCCCCTCATCATCATCATCATCATCAGCCCACCTCTGCCCACTGCTGGGTATAGGCCTTTTCCCCCTCGCGCCACCTCTCACGGTCCCTCGCCATCCGCATCCATTGGACCCTCCGCCCCCTTAAAACCGGCAAATTTTTATGCACTCGAATGAAAACGACCAATCCGAAGTATCCTAGTTGTCATTTAAGCAGACTCGTACAAACTTACTACGACAGTGGAAACGTGGATTTAAAGTGTGCGCGAACGAAGTCGCAGGCGAAAGCTAGTTAGAAATACTGCCTTCCGATTTTGCAGGAGTACCTACCTGCTAACGGCTTGCTTATTATTATTTATGCTGCCATTTGATCCAGATGCGACTTGGAATAAAGGCTATATTTCCTACCTGCTTCGCACAGGTAGGTGAGTTACCGGGGGATAAGGCCGGGTCAGGTAGAAAACAAGCCCTTTGCGAATTTTGAGTGCTTTAACAGCCCCTGCTGTGGAAATTCAAAGACATTTGGAACGTTTCAGTTCGAACGGGACGTTGGATGTCTACAAACGGAGTGAATTAATTTAATTCGGTCAAAATTTTGCTTTGATAGCCCGGTTGTATTTATACTGATAAATACAAACAATTTGTATTATTAGACAAAAAAAATCTGCTGCTTACTACACTCAATGTATGGAACAGCTGTTTTTGTGGCCACATAGTAAAAGTTCTTTGTACTGATGATGAGTGAAAATATCTCTACACGATTGTTTAACGTATTTTATTCAAAAACGCTCGAATGTGGTGGAGGGTGGAATGTGGTGGTGTGGTTATTTTTACAACCTTTTTTGAGCAAAGTCGGCCTTGCCGGCTACTTAATAAGGCGCCAGCAAAATTGTATGGAATTTCATTGTTGTCGTGTTTTAGCACTTTTGAAAAACCATTGTTCTTGATTCTGATTCTGATTCGGTCTCGGCCTTCATTCTAGCTTGTCCATCAAGGGCTGAAATGCTGACCGCCGTGTGTTGGACTGGAGGCGCGCTACGCTGCGCTCGGTTCAAAAGCGCGCCAGCAAAGCATCCATTACAGACCGCGGCAGTAATAATTATGTTGTCGTGTGTACATTATGTATAGGTACACCAGACAGCCCGTAGACGCTTACACTTTCGTTGCAAAGACGCCCTTAACGTAAGTGAGCAGAGTGCACGCGTGTAAGGCTCTTCGTGATGTCTTGTGTACTAATAGTAACTCGAATATTTGTATCGATCATCAATCATCATTCAGTGCATACCGGCCAATACGATAACTATATTATAAACAGCAAACACGCCGTCAAAACACTTAAATTAAAAGTCACACGTCGTCGTGCTCATAAGCAACGTAATACGTTCAGTAACTTCAGAGTGAAACTAACGCAATGCTAATTAGGTAGCCAGCTCCGGAGATGAGATCCGCTAAGAAACGAAATTAGGGAATGTATTAGCTAATTGGCGTTAATTACAACTGAAGCCGCTAGCTAAGGCGGCCCGGTTGCGTATTGCCAAACTCATAGGGCGTTTGTCCACCGCACCGTTAACTTCAACGTCAGCAAGAACGAAAATATTTGGGATATTTTTCGTACGGAATGACTTGACGTTACGGTCTTGCTGATGGACAAGCGCCCATAGTATATTTGTATGTATGACTGTACCACTACTTCGGCGCCGTCATATCGTTAAAGATAGACATAGGTAGTAACAGCAACTTAATTGTACACCAAAAATTCTTATTTGCATAACACGCATCCAAAAAGGAGATATATATTTTCTTCCCATAAGGTGTTTTACCATAACTCTCGTAATACACACATAAGTTGTACCAAGGCCGGAGTTGAAGGAGTCGCCGTGGCCGAATGCAACCAGTCGGCCTATTAGCTAAAAATCTACTCCCGTTGTGAACTTTCATAAGCAGCCATCAGCTTTTAACATAACGGGTGAATTCACTCCATGGATTTTTTTCCAATAGGGTCTCATCATCAATACGTGTGTACAAAGTAGTGCACCACAGGTGTGATGGTACAGTTCTGCAATACGCGGCCCAGTATGCGTCGGGGTCGCAGTCGCAGATAACTTTGCTGTAAGCGTAGCATAAGGCTGAGTTAGAGTGTATCTATGGGTTTATAACTCTGTCTATCCCGCTCTACGTCAAACGAAAGAGTGAGATACTTCTTCTTCTCGTAGTGCCGTCTCCTATCGGAGGTTGGCAATCATCTTGGCTATTTCTTCCTGAGTGAGATACATATAGATATAAACCCATAGATCGTTCTAACCCCAGCCTTATGCTACGCTCGCTGGATGATATAACGGCTGCAGCGCCGGGGAGCCTCTTCGTGACCCGCTTTCGAAGAGTCATTGTAATAATCGGTCTATAAGGCTGGGTTAGAGCGTATCTATGCGTTTATAACTCTGTCTATCCCGCTCTACGTCAAACGAAAGAGTGAGATACATATTTATAAACCCATAGATCGTTCTAACCCCAGCCTTATGCTACGCTCGCTGGATGATATAACGGCTGCAGCGCCGGGGAGCCTCTTCGTGACCCGCTTTCGAAGAGTCATTGTAATAATCGGTCTAACGCTTTTTCTCAGCTAGAACACTGCGATGTTCGAGATGCATTACATTACTTTGTGAGTCGGCTTCGTAAGAGTAACAGGAATCCGGTCCACTAAGTTTAGGTGGAGGCATAACGAGTTCAGACGGTGTTCTGAATGGAGGCCATTCAGAATCGTAATATGAGTTACCTACTGTTCTCTAGGGTTTCCTTGCAGACAACAACCCACGGTTTTTTTTTCAAAGTGCGACAGACAGAGCTCGTATCGCGCTATAGAGAATTCGATAGGATCTTCATGCTACAGGGGCTGCTACTGCAAGACCCCATATTCCTCCAAAGCTAAGATGGACGGAGAGATTTGTTTTCATACAGTTGAAACCTGGTTTGACTCGGATTAACTATCCCAAATTGTATGAATGAGCACAAATTTATTTCAATCTGTGATTGAAATTACGTTCTTAACTTACTTGAAGGCCGTCCTCAAAAACTTGATAGAACCCCCCCCCCCTTAAGTTACTTCAGAAACGTTTTAGTAACAACAACGCCATTTTGGCGACCTTGTATTAGTCTCCTCAATATCGGGCGCCGCGACCTATCGGACCGGGTTCAGTCACCGCTGCCGCCGCCGCAAAATAACTGGCCAGGGGGGTTACCCTTGACGCTATTGCGTTCATATTAACACAGTTTTAAAATTAATTTCTCTTTTACATCGCATAGTCATCCTTTGATTTTATATACTTCGTAATGTTTATTCAAAGGTAATACTATTTTGTACAATACCAACACAAAATTAGTCTTAATTCGTGAAATATTGAAATTTGTAAATTCCGCCATATTGAAAAAAAAAATGCGATAAGAGGGGCAGAGTAGATTTACAACAGGCTAAGCTTACGATGCGAGCCGGCTCAAGCATGCATATACACTGCCGTGAAAGCATAAGAAATGTCTTCTCAATGTCTATTTTTTAGACGGCCAGAAACTATGACTTTATTGTCGAACTTAAGAGCGTGACCCTAGAGCAGTGTATGGGTCATTATCAAAAGTTGTGTTCTGGCATGTTATCTTACAGATGTGTGTTTTTTTTACCGAATTCGATGGACAACCATCACAAAAGTTAACCAGTATATCTGGCAGAGCTTAATGACCTTTAATTATTTTTTAATTTATTTTGAAAAAAAAATCTGGCCACGTCTGTGACATATCGACCACGTCTGTGACTTATCTACAGAAATTCAGTACATTTCACGACCACGTTTGTGAGTTTTGTGACGTTTGTCTTTAGAAATGCACTTAAAACACACCTACAACTACTTAGCATTGTAATTTTTATGAACGTCATAGCTTTTGGGATATTATTCGCAAATAAAAAAAGTGTTAGATTTGTCCTTCTATTAAAGTCAAAACAAATATTATCAATATTTATCAACTTAAGATATTATTTCAGATCAAATAAAGTTTATTTTTTTACGATTTTACTAAGTTTCATTATAATTGTGTATACATAATTTGAATAAAACCACGTCTGTGACAACTTTTTAAAACCACACCTGTGACATTTTTGCATCATGGCCATTATAAACTAACCTAAAAACTACACTAACAACGCGAAACTGATTTGACGGCATTTACACACCAAAACCTTATCAAATTATAAAAGTCGTGAAGATCGCTCAGCCACCTGATAAATGCTGATGGCCACATCTAATACGGGTTATGCTTGTCGTTTTCCAGAATTCAAAACAAAACATGTTCTCAACTTGGATCAGTACTCCTGTGTGTTCCGCTGCC
Organism: Zelleria hepariella; assembly: GCA_949319315.1. Lineage (NCBI taxonomy): Eukaryota > Metazoa > Arthropoda > Insecta > Lepidoptera > Yponomeutidae > Zelleria > Zelleria hepariella. Next base: position 20,032,857 of record OX439384.1, read on the forward strand.
GCAAAAAGCAAAATGGCTGATGTTCGCTTTTCTTGTCGCCAGTGTTTCCAGAGCTTGAAATTCATAATATACCGAGATAGTGTGCGAAATGCTAAGGACCACATCTGTGACAAAAAAAAAAAGGAACAAGACTATCCGTAAGCTAGGACTCCAAAAACAAAGCCATAAAATGATTCAAAACTGTATTCGTAAAGCCACATTAAGTACAAACGTGGGTTACATATCACTACAGGTCTACCGGCAAAAATAAGACTATCAAAAATAAAATAATAATGAAAACTGGAAAAGGAACAGCCACGAACTGTGACATTTTAGGGTTTCAATGACGCATAGTTTTTTTAAATTGCTATTTAAAGGCATGAAAAGTGCTTTCCGGTACTATAAAAATACTAATCTAGCCGTTATACTAGTTGTAATAATGAAATTTAGTCTAAAGATGTCTGTTTTCACTATGGCTCACTCAAAAATTTAAAATGAAAATGACCCGTATGACCCGCTCTAGGGAGTAAAAAGAGTAGTAATTCAAGTGTAAGTAAGATATCATCATTATTATTTAAGAGTTTTCCCTTTGTCGGTGCAGCATTCTCCATGCACTTCGATCACAGGCCAGTTCAGAGAACAAGAGTAAGATGCCTGTACATTATACTGTACGTAAATGTCCCACTAGCTGGACGAAAGCCTTCTCTCAGAGAGAGGTGCCCCCTGCTGATTGGCGATTTTCGCTTTATGTAAAAATACTTTGTCGCGCGCGCTTGAGCGGAATAAAAATCCTCGTGCAGCATGAGAATCATTACTAATAGTTTTAAATCATTAACTTTACTACTTCTAAATTATATTTTTAAGGTAACGTAATTTTCGCTAACCTTTCTGTTCTGTGTTGTAATAATAAATGTAAAGTAATGTTTAACGTTGCATCCAATTAAGGCGCTGTACATAGTGAATAGCCCGCGCGCCAAGAAAAATACACAAAATCGAGTCCTGTATCAAATACACTAAAAAAATCGAAAATGTTCACATATCAAACCCTAGAATTAGGTGAGACCTATCTAAAACAGCCAGTTTCGTGTTGACATTCATAAACGTTTTGAAGATATTTTTGATGAAAAAAAATAAGCGGCGCACTTTTTTTCAAACGAAATATCTTGCAATCTGTTATGGGTATCAACACAAAACTGGCTGTTTTAGATAGCTCTCACCTAATTCTAGGGTTTGATATGTGAACATTTTCGATTTTTTTAGTGTATTTGATACAGGAATCGTTTTTGTGCATTTTTTTTGCGCGCGGGCTAATTCACTATGCCCAGCGCCTTAAGTTATAATGAAGTGCTTATCATAATTATTATTATCAAGTTATGAAGTCCAATGTACTGCGTATTTTTGCCAGATGCCCATTGAGAGCAAGTTGAACCCTTTTACGCACGGTTCGCGGGTCAGTAAACCTGTGGCTGTGGTGTGTGTTTATTTATCCAGTTTCGCCGCGTGCTCAACTCGCGGCCGTTTTCGTGCCATTGACATTCGGGATCTGAACTACCGACGTTTCTGAAAATAGAACTTACTATATTCCAGGTTTATTCTCTCGTTCGACGCGGCAGTTAAAATGTAACGTATGTTAGGATTTTCCCGTAACGTGTTGATTTTAAGTTACTACTAGTCTAGCGTTGAATTTGGTCAATAAATAGTCATACGCCACTGGTCACATTGGTACGCGGTAAAGTATGGGTCAAATTGAATTAAACTAGTGGTTCGCTCCGAACTATGAACTCGCGATCCCAGTTACAGATGTGTAACTTTGCTTACGCCATTCGCGCAGGCGCGCGCGCGCTTTGCATATAAACTATACAACCCCATATCTCGGCAACCCCTCGACCGATTTGGCTCATGTTCGAACTTAAAAATTCTTTTAATTTCGTTTACCCGCCTACCAAATTTCATAACGATCCGACCAAATTTACTCAAGTTATCGTCGAACGAACAGTCATACATACAAACATACATACATACATACAAACGCCGGATTGTTCCAGTAGACTCGGAGAACTTCGCTCGCTTCGCTCGCTCGTTCAATTAGTACCTCAGCTAATACCTTCAAAGGCGCGGGCGTGAGAAGAAGTTAATTGAAACGTAGGTTACATAGGTCGACGGGTAATATTTCCCCTCGCCTCCCGTTAATTTTCCTCGCAAATCTCCTTTGGAAAACTAGCCTTGTTTGACAAACTCTTCCCTTCTTACAAAAAAACCAATGATTTAACTAGGATCTCAATGTAGGCTCGTCCCCGTTCACATCGATTAACTCTAACCTTTATTTTATCATCTCACGTAATCACAATCACGCAGTGCCCGATAACGACCGGCGCACAGTGGTCGATTTGTACGATTTAGGCGGCCAAAAGTCCATTTCTCAAAGTTAACTTATAACAAAACTAATTGATTCCCGGAAAAATAGACACCCCGACTGCCCAAACCCCACCCCTCCCCAGTTCCTAGAACTGCGTGCGCGCCCCCACAGGTAGTCGGAACTTGATCGTCGCGCAAGCTGTACGCGTTCGTTCTCGACACTCTTAGCGCAACCGATATTCTAAAGTGAATATTTCATTGGATATTATTCAGTTACAAGTGAAAGTGATGGAAGTCGAAAATTCAGGTAAGCTCCTTTAAATATAATTTAAATTAAGATAAGGAATATCAATATTTAGTGCAGTTACAACGTATCAAAGATCGCCCTTTTTCATAGAAAATATTATCATTTTTTTATTTTCAATAGTAAAAATGTTGTACTTCCGAGACCGTCCGAGTTAAATTCCTTATGGTTTCTAATAGTATAGCTCTTTGAGCAGATAACCACAAAAAAAATAGCCACCACCTTTGACCACTTCGCGAGAAAAATAATAATTCATTAACTTAGGCAGAAAGTGAGAAAAATTCCTTTTTTGTTTCTTTTGCGTTAAAATTCCTTTTCGTTGTTCTAGGTTCATCAAGTTACTCGGGCATGGAGGTAGTAACTCGCAGATATCTTTTTGATAAGATGATTGAGGAAAACTCTCCATCAATAAACGACAAATTGGAATACTTATAAAATTATTTGTTAGTATCTTACGGGGACTCCGACGAAGACAAAAAGTATATAAATCATAAATTTTCATATTTTAAAACAGAAATAAAAAAGAGATGGTCCAAAGCACGCAACACGCTAGAAAAATTTCTTATAAGCAATGATGCATGGTTAGCAGGAACGTTCGAGATGCCCATAAAAACGCATAATAAGTCAGGACGACCTAGCAAAACATTCAGTGAATGTAGTGAAAGAACTAAAAGGAGGAAAACAGAAGAAGTTCGCTCCTCTGTAGGCAAAGAAGTGATAGTTCACGCAGCGCAAGTAATTTTACAAAAAGAAGGAAAAAGAAACGCCTCGCAAGTCCTAAAAGATATTACAAATTCGCCTGCAGCCGCAAACGAATGTAAAAAAAGACATTCCAAATCAAAGGCACAAGATCCCCTTACGCCTCGGGAGGCACTGCGAATGTGCGTGGACGCTGATTTGACACGAAGTCAATATGAAATTGTGCGAGCAACCAACAGAAGCTTTTACCCGTGCTACGAATTAGTGTTGAAGGCTAAACAGGAATGTTACCCACCCAAAGAGACGCTACGAGTGACCGCTTCCTGTGCTGAAAGTGATCTACATTCTTTGTTAGATCACACCGTCACGCGATTATCAATTTTCCTCGAAGAAGTACTAATGACTCTTACAGAAACTGAGAGAAATTCCTTGCAGATTATCTGCAAATGGGGTTGTGATGGTTCACAACAAGCTCAATACAAACAAAAGTTAATGAATGACGCCGACTCGGATGCAAATATATTTTTGAGCTCATTCGTGCCTCTACAAATTGTTTGCGGCGAAGACAAAACAAAAATGGTTTGGCAAAACCCGACTCCTTCTTCACCACGATATTGCCGCCCGATACGATTCAGATTTATAAAAGAGTCTACAGACATTACAAAAGATGAAATAAATTACGTTCGGGACAGTGTGAAGTCCCTAAAAGCCACGGAATTGGAACTGAATGGGCAAAAATTCTCGGTTAGCCACAGTCTTAAAATGACCATGGTGGACGGCAAAGTTTGCAATGCGGCGACTGACACCAAATTAACGAGTAGATGCTAAATATGCGGAGCCACTTCAAAAAACTTTAATGACTTAAGTAAAAAAAACGAAATTCACCCAGAATCGCTTGAATTTGGCCTATCAACTTTACATGCCAGAATTCGATTATTCGAGAGTATTTTACATTTAGCTTATAAATTGCCCGTTGGGAAATACCGTGAAAAAAGAACCAAAGCAGAAAAGATGCTAGAACAACAAAAAAAAAAGAGATTCAGCAAAGATTCAGAGAAGAAGTAGGTATCTTGGTAGATATGCCAAAATGTAATTTTGGTAACACAAATGACGGCAATACTAGTAGAAGATTTTTTGAAAACCCACATCTGGCTGCTGAAATAACGGGAATAGACTTTAATTTTATTTATAGAATTAAAGTTATTTTGGAAGCCATATCAAGCGGTCACAAAATAGATGTCCCGAAATTTGATGAATACGCCATGGAGACAGCAAAACTGTATGTAGAGTTATATGGTTGGCATTCTATGACTCCTACCATGCATAAAATTTTGGTACATGGTGGAAAAGTTATAGAAAATTCTCTAGTGCCTATTGGTCAACTTTCGGAGGAAGCTGCAGAAGCTCGTAATAAGCACTTTCGCTCATACCGTCTAAACTTTGCTCGAAAGTTTTCACGCGAAGACTGTAACCTTGATATTTATCACAGGTTACTCTTGACATCAGATCCACTCATCAGTTCAATGAGAAAAAAAAAGAAGATCCGATCAAAACCATTTTTGCAGGAAACTTTGGAGCTTTTGCTTCCTGCAGAGCCAAATACAAAAGGCACTTGTGATAAATGCATGGAAAGTGACGGTGAGGAAGAATTGTCTTTTAAAGAGTAACATAACAATTTGTATGTTAAACTTTCATAAAATATTGTCTTATGGTTTATGATTCGGTACCTAACATTGTAAGTAACATTTAGTATAATAATGTGGTAATAACTGTTGATCATTTAATTTTAGTGTATACTGTATTTTTTTGTCATCCATATTTTATTTTCAATTTAAATAGGCATGCAGACTGTAGAGAATAAACATTTTTTTTTTATGTACGGCCGTCTTTTACTTAACAAATTGTGATAATTCTTAACCCAAATATCAAAAACTACTAAGCCGATTTCGATAATTCAAATGAACTCAAAATATATATTTTACACCAAAGGGAGATTTAAAGAAAATTTAAAAACATTGGCGCTATTTACAAAAATATTTTCACAGAAATGTTTTTTTGTATAGAAAAATACGCTTTCAATGAAACGAATAGGGATAAACATATATATTCACTCTAAAATACCAGATTAGCATTTGTTGTCGTATTTATTACTGAAATAAAGCATAAAATAGTTTTGGCCGCCTAAATCGTACAAATCGACCACTGTGCGGCGGAGAATACGTTACGCGAGTATTCCCAATCGATCAGCATCAATTACTCGAATCGTGACTATATCCAATAGGTAATTAAAGTTGTTAACATCGTGCATAAAATTCCTACTAATTTCAACCATTGTTATTCAGAGGGGAATCGAGGGGATCTGTCTGAGGCAGGTTGGGAGAGGGGGGCGGGTAGACGGCAATTTTTGTTTCTAGTCACACCCGGGGATCCGGAGTGTGGTTGCCTTCATCCGTTCGGTAGACACAGAGTTCCCCCGGGGCCTTTCTTTTTGATATTTTATCGCATTTTATATTTCAGCTCACACGTTTCATTATTTTATTTACCTAGTATAATTTAAATGCACTCTTGAAAGTTTCAAATAGACAAAGTTCCGTTGTCTTCTTTCGGATATTTTTGCTTTCACCCGTAAAAACGTAGCAATCTCCGTGACGTCACAATTTTTCTGTAATGCTTTGCTTACGTTCGGTTTTTCCTTCGCCGATAAGGTGTTTGTTTACCGCGCCAAGTGAAAAGAACCTGTATCAAAGTTGGAGCGAAGGGTGTTTTTGTGCTGTACATTATTCTCCAATGTATTGTAAATATCGTGATGAGCCTGGGACCTCACGCGTCCCAGTCCCTCGTCTACCGAACTCGCCCGTCCATCAATCACTTCCTAATCGAATTTATGAACGTAAACTAAATCATGTTGATCAATGTTTCTGTGGGATATAAACATCGGTCTGAGATAGGCATTTCCAATTTCGCTATTGTGCTGAAAGAAGTTTGGTATTTTTAGGAAACTCTGTGGGACAGGACTTTCTCATCTGTCGTGATAGTTCACAAGATTCGTTGCCTAAGTTCAAAATGCTTTAGAATCGTGCAAACAATTACTGCACGCATATTACTGTAACTTATGTAAAATAACACAAATCTACTATAAGTCAAAAGTGTTTAAAAATTCATTTAATGAGCATGGAACGACTGCGTTGATGTGGATGAATGAAGTTCAAATTCTAGTTCTGTAAACGGTTTAGTCAATAAAACTGAACTTAGATAGGTTATTTTAAACTAACCGCGTTAAGTTTTAACAGTGAAATCGAACCTTAGTTTTTTTTTCTCATTTCGGGTGCCAAGTTCACATAGCCCCGTAGTTAAACTATATTGTAATTTGAATTTGAAGATAAAACCGAAGTAGAAACATTTCATGAAACTTAATCCACACAGAATCCATCCTCAAGTATACATAGATCTAATAAAAATAAGACTTCATGCTTCCACTGCATGATAATCTCTCTAAGATCTAAGTTTTAAGAGAGAGAGCGTAATATAAATATTGGTAAAAGTAATATTAATTAGTATGAAAATAGTGAAATCATCTATAACCTTTAACTCTGAATATACGAAAAAAAGCTCGAAAAGAGCACTAACGCTAACACACCAACTTACTAAGAAAATAATAATTTAATACTGCAAAGTACACAAAATGGCAAGTTGGCCCGCCATGTCGAAAGTGCCCTCGGGTATATTAAATTAACCTCACCTTACTTTGGTAGATGCGGCTTCTCCCCGGAATCTTTGCTCCCTTTTCCTCTTGCGTAATGGTGACGAGATAAAATATTGGCATGGCAACTGAATTCGGGACTCAATTGCAGTTAGATATTCTTGTTTGTCTTCTTATTCAAGTTCATAATCTTATATTAATCGCCCGATTGCTTTTGTTTGCGTCGTGGGCTTTCCCGCATTTTCAAATTACATATCTATCTAATTTAAAAAACATTTAGGTCGGCCTAATTAACCCACGCATCATGTAAAAGAAAAAGTAAAAAAAAACTGGCCAAGTGCGAGTCGGACTTGTGCACCGAGGGTTTCGTACCACCATTCGCGATAATACCAAGTTTATTTATACATTTAATCATACCAGTAACGCCATCTGGCGGGCAATAGTAGAACTAAAGCTTCTTATTTTCTCCTTGGTAAAGTTATCTATTTTACATACAAGGTTTTACAAAAGATGCTAACTCTTTTTACAGGGTCATGGTACCTGATGATAGGGATCACAACCAAAATATTTTTTGGCTCTATGACGTTCCGTTGATTTTTAAATAATTAAAATGTAAGCGCTGTGACGGGAGAAAAGTTTTTTTTAATACTGTTTCCATAGACTTTCACTATGTTTTAACAGCCTGAAGCTATTACAATACAGTTAAGCAAACAACCATATTTTTTAATTGAAGCTAAATCAAAAACAAAAAAGTTTTGAACATTTTACAATTTTGGGGTTATAAAAAAAAAGTAGTGTTTTTCAACTTTTTTTTTGCAGATTTGTCATTATGTTGACCAGCAGGTTACACCCTGTAAAAAGAGTTAGTATCTTTTGTAACACGTTGTATTTTATTATTTGTTGTTACTTTAGAGTAAGCCTTATATTCATATCAAGTTTGACACCTGTATGTATTACAGTTTTATCTATAGAGCAAAAAGAATAAAAACACGTTTGTTGTATATGGATTATTGTATTTTTATTATTTGTTGGGTAATCCGCCATAATAACACATATTCTGTAAAAAGTTCAACTGGCTACCTATTACGGTTCCAAAGATACAGCCCGTTTTAAGGTAGGACAGACAGACAGATAGCGTAGGCAGAGAATAGCACTCTTTGGCACCCTTCGGGTACGGAACCCTAAAAAGCCCGATTGTTGTACGGCCGTAATTTCCCAATTGTGATCGCGACGCGTAACCGACATTGTTCACCCACTATGGTTATACATACAATCATTATCACTATGCTCATTACAAGTGGTTATTGTTTGCCAACTGGATGTAAAAACGTTTGCGCCGGCAAAACAATAAAAGTATCAGTTTCTATCTAGCGAGCGCTGGGCATGACTGTCGTGCCTAGTTACCTTTCCGAACTCAGTTGATGATTTGCACTGACGGTGACGGTGCATCCTTCTTAGCCACATTTCCTACAATTTTCATGGCATTGTATTCAACATCCGTGTGAAACGTCCTAACTAAACTTTTATACTCTTGTAGCACGCACAGGCTGATTTTTGTATGCAAGAGCGTGACCCAAAGTTTCCGTTTTTCGGCCCCCATATAAAACGTTTACACAATGTCAAATTGCCGAGCCGGCGGGTTGCAAAATACAGCCTTCCTGCGGACTGTATTGTTGACGGGCCTTCATTAATATGCCAGGTAACACGGTGCCTGTACCATCGCATGCGAAGAGCACCTAAAAACTGCCGAAAGAAGTATTATTGAAAAGAAGGCGAGTGAAAAGTTACTCCCCGTTTTATGTCCAAAAGTAAAATATGACCACGAAACGAAACATGTAAGTTCGTAGAACTCTTAAAGCTCTTTGTCTCGACAAAGTTAGACTTATTTACTGATATGTAATTTTCACACCAAATTGTATGTTACACTTGTTATTTTTTTCACCTGCGTTTCTTAGAGTTTTGTTAGAAAGTCAAGGTTATATTTGGCCACACACATAATTACGGCTTCGTACCGTTACCAAGAACGGGACCTTTACATCATGTCTGTCCATATATCGCTCGCATGACGTCACTTAAAAACCATTATCCGATCTTGAAGTATTCGTAAAGGTGAAAAAAAAATCGGCCAGTGCGAGTCAGACTCGCGCAGGGGGTTCCGTACCACCATACAATAGAAAAAAAAAACCTGGTTGTACGGACACTCGGTGCGTAAGTCTAACTCGCACTTGGCCATTTTTTATTATTTGCTGTTATACTATCAATAATAACACAATCCTAATATTCTGTGAAAATTTGAACTGGCTCCCTACGGTTCCATAGATACAGCCCTATAAAGGTAGGACGAACAGACAGACAGCGGAGGCAGAGTCATAAGGCCCCGTTTGGCACCATTCGGGTACGGAACCCTACAAATCGTACGAGGGCCGACTGAGCCAGCCACGCCGATTTTCGAGCTAGCTCTAGCTCCGCTTTAATTAAAAAACTCCCAATAGGGAGATTCTACTGGAACCAGTTCTCCTAAAGTGACACTCTGGTGCCCGGAATACGTGAAATTCCACGAATATGCGACGTGTCGGCATTCCTGACACTGAACGCTAGACTCTTTCATAGACTCGTATGCTACTGAGAATCCTTCCTGAAATACTCGGAAGACTACCCACACACACAGGTACCTATTTATTTTCAGAATTTCAGCCAAGTTCGGGAAAAATGACCAGCACTAGCCGGCTGTACCTACGCATAGTAAGGTCATTGACTAGCTGAGATACTCCTTTTTGTTCGATTGACGCACTTTGCGCGCAGTATAGGAGCTGCCATGGGGGTATATCCTAGCTTACGGCCACGACTGCATTTAAAGCAATTTCGCCTTCCATATTATATATCTATTCGCGCTACAGCCTTATGTACTAAGGCTTTAATCCTTTGCCCCTATTACAGATTTCACATTTTCATTTTGAGTGGCTGCGTTTTGTCGCCCACCTGGCGCTAATACTCTGCTACTACTCATTAGTAGCTGCGATTGGTTGCCACGTCTAGGGGCTTGACTTATGGGCCACTAGCGTTTAGTGGTCGCCACCGACCGGTGGTTCAGTGTGCGGTTGCCTTTCGACGCCCCTTAACTTAAAATCTATTCTGTGCTACAGACTTGAAATTTCGTGTGCACACTAAGGATTTAACCCTAGCTTTGGCCGCTAGTTTAAAACCATTCCGAATGTCCGACGCGGGCAGAGAAAACGCGCGAGATGACGACGCGTCGCCGGACTCAGCCGCCTGCGTCTGGCGCGGCACGCCCGGAATCCTTAATTCCGCCGCTCCCTGCGCCGGAGATGCAGCCCCGAGTGAGCTTCCCGCCAGTGATTGCGTTCGCAGCCCGCACTCTGCGCTGTCTGGTCTCTACTTAAGACTACAAGGTGTTACAAAACATCCTAACTCTTTTTACAGGGTGTAACCTAGTGGTCAACAGGATGTCAAATCTGTAAAAAAAGTTGAAAAAAAAAACAATTTTTATTTTATAACCTCAAAATTGAAAAATATTCATAACTTTTTTGTTTTTGGTATTAGCTCAAATTTTAAAATATGTCTGTGTGTGTAGGTGCATTTACATAGCTTTGAGTTGTTAAAACATTGTGAAAGTCAATGAAATCAATATTTAAAAAATACTTTTCTCACGCCACAGCGGTCACATTTTATTAATTTAATAATCAACGGAACGTCATAGAGCAAAAAAAAAATTTAGGTTGTGATCCCTATCACCGGGTGCTATTACCCTGTAAAAAGAGTACTTTTGTAACACCTTGTATATGCAAAAGGACTACCTGCATTATAAATGACCATGCAGCCAAAAAACATCACAAAGATTAGCAAAAGTATTGGAAATGGCCATTCAAAACACAGCATCTTTCTGTATCAGGAGGTTGCCTTTCGATCCCCAAAACCCCCAAAACCACAGATCCCCATCAATATTTGCAATACATACGTTTTGACGGTCAGCCCCATGACAGCTCTTATCACGCGCGGCATAAGGGCGACAATTTAATAAAAGGGGGTATCTAGGTCTAGCGTCTCGCTGACCGTACAATCAATTTAAAATTCAGTAATGTTGGTAACTAAGCTTTGTTTGCATCATTATGTGTATTCATCATTGGACGATTGAATTAAAATAGTCCAGAGCCCTCACTACAGGAAATAATGCTAGACTTGACTAATCTGGGGGCACGGCAGTGCCCCCGCCAGGTCGAGCGCGAAGCAAACACTGCCGTACCATCCTTTACTGGAACCATTTCGCCGCATTTTCAGGCCCCTATTTGAGAACCTCTGGATAAGACCAGAACGCAGGAATTTTCGTCATCTAGTAAGCTATAATCACATACTTAAAATCCAAAATTTCAAGTCTGTAGGTCATTTAGTTCCGAAGTTAAGCGAAAGCAAAGTTTCGCATTTATGACACACACTCACTCACTCACTCACTCACTCACTCATGATCATCATAATAGAACTAGTACTTCCCATAAACTCAGAGAGCTGAAATTTGGTACAGAGTTAGGGTTGAATGGCCACATAAAGGGAAAACTATAAAAACTAGGATAATCGAAGATCTGGAGTACCTGGTGACCCTGATTAGAAAACACAAGAGCCCTAATAGAACTAGTACTTCCCATAAACTCAGAGAGCTGAAATTTGGTACAGAGTTAGGGTTTAATGGGCACATAAAGGGGAAACTATAAAAACTAGGATAATCGAAGATCTGGAGTACCTGGTGACCCTGATTAGAAAACACAAGAGCCCTAATAGAACTAGTACTTCCCATAAACTCAGAGAGCTGAAATTTGGTACAGAGTTAGGGTTTAATAGGCACATAAAGGGACAACTATAAAAACTAGGATAATCGAAGATCTGGAGTACCTGGTGACCCTGATTATAAAACACAAGAGCCCTAATAGAACTAGTACTTCCCATAAACTCAGAGAGCTGAAATTTGGTACAGAGTTAGGGTTTAATGGGCACATAAAGGGAAACTTATAAAAACTAGGATAATCGAAGATCTGGAGTACCTGGTGACCCTGATTAGAAAACACAAGAGCCCTCATAGAACTTGTACTTCCCATAAACTCAGAGAGCTGAAATTTGGTACAGAGTTAGGGTTTAATAGGCACATAAAGGGACAACTATAAAAACTAGGATAATCGAAGATCTGGAGTACCTGGTGACCCTGATTATAAAACACAAGAGCCCTAATAGAACTAGTACTTCCCATAAACTCAGAGAGCTGAAATTTGGTACAGAGTTAGGGTTTAATGGGTACATAAAGGGAAACTTATAAAAACTAGGATAATCGAAGATCTGGAGTACCTGGTGACCCTGATTAGAAAACACAAGAGCCCTCATAGAACTAGTACTTCCCATAAACTCAGAGAGCTGAAATTTGGTACAGAGTTAGGGTTTAATGGCCACATAAAGGGAAAACTATAAAAACTAGGATAATCGAAGATCTGGAGTACCTGGTGACCCTGATTAGAAAACACAAGAGCCCAACCAAACTATTATAGATCGACATATACCGCCCTTACAAAAAATATTCAACTTGGTGGGCCGCTTCATTTGATGTCAAAAATCTAAGGTCTGGAGTATCTGATGAAGAACCCTCAGCTGGTATCAGCTTTATTAGAGATATTATGGTAATGCCCCTTCTACTATTGGTACATAAAAAAATCGACTGTCATTGCAAAAATCCAGCGTAGTGGGACACATCTTCATTTAATCTAGCCTATAGCGTCCCACTAGTGGTTCGCTCCGAACTATGAACTCGCGACCTCAGTTACAGATGTATAACTTTGCTTACGCCATTCGCGCAGGCGCGCGCGCGCTTTGCATTTAAACTATACAACCCCATATCTCGGCAACCCATCGACCGATTTGGCTCATGTTCAAATTTAAAAATTCTTTTAATTTAGTTTACCCGCTTATCAAATTTCATAACGATCCGACCAAATTTACTCAAGTTATCGTCGAACAAACATTCATACATACAAACATACATACAAACAAACGCCGGATTGTTCCAGCAGACTCGGAGGACTTCGCTCGCTTCGCTCGCTCGTTCAACAAGAAATAGTCGGACGATTAACTTTATTCTACTCCAACGTTACACAAATTTTAAAACTGTGTCAAATAAGAAAATCTAATAAAATTAATCAATATGCCCTCGTTCCTACAAAAAGAAGTGAAATCCCACCAAAAACATTCTGTAAAAACTAGCCAGGTCTCGATGGATCTGCTTGTTTATCTCTAAAAAAGTAATGAAATCTAGACAAAGTCGTGCCAAGTCTAAGGTTCCTTACTGCGATTTCTTTATTATTATAGTTAATGTTGTGAGACTTGGCTGTTGAAGGCTACACAAGGGTACAAAACCAGGTGCTCCATGACACCATTGCACCAATCTGTCGCCAGAACCGCTTGTGTACCCTTCAACGGCCAAGTCTCACAACATTAACTATAATAATAAAGAAATCGCAGTAAGGAACCTTAGACTTGGCACGACTTTGTCTAGATTTCATTACTTTTTTAGAGATAAACAAGCAGATCCATCGAGACCTGGCTAGTTTTTACAGAATGTTTTTGGTGGGATAGATTTGTTATCGTGCAAATCTACTATCTACCTATGTTTTCTAGAGCTGCAAGATACTCCCTTGATTCGCGTCGTACGTTCGTTCGTACAATTTGTCGCGAAGTTACAGAGTAGAGGTTCTGACTCCAAATTAATAGCAGAGCCTTATCTCCGAGAGCTTAGCTTGCTGTATGGGTGTGCCTAGAGATCTGGATGTGACTAAAGTTCCTTTCGAAATGCAAGCTCTCAGGTTTTATTGATACGTGGAATGGTGCATCCTAAAACGAAACGTTGTGTGTGTAGTGTTATAGGCATACGTCTTTACTGGTACGAACGTAAAACTTGTTTATTGTTGGCAGTTTCGGTTCATGAAACTAATTTTGCATTTATTTCGTTTCAGGTAAGTCTTCGTTCATCGTAGTCACGAGTTATTTGGTCGTCTCAAGTAAGTTTGTGAGAAAACGCTCGTAGTTTCGCTCGGTGTGAATTGAGCAAATAAAAATAGAGGCATTTACGAGTAATCACGGCGTCTTTTATCCCCGGGCGTCTCCAGTAATTCTACCCCGTTTTTTAGCCGTAATCATTTAATAGGCAAGAGAGGGTGTTTAATTAATTGTTCCCACCTCCCGCCTCGCCCGGCCATTCATTACCGGGGACGCTGTAATTACTCGCGGGTTATTCTCAGAATCAGGTCCGACGGGATCTTGCTGGTCCCCATAGAATATGGAACCGGCTCCAGTCGAGTTCCGGGTAGGCTAAGTACCAGCACTTGGAGGTTTCTCGTTACTGGGGTATAAGGTTTCCTTGCAGCAGCGGCCGCACAATGGAGGCGGTTTCAAAACCCTGTTCTACGGGATGTAATGCCACACTTTAGAGCCGTTGCCGTGAAATTTATTTTGCGATTGTGTAGAAACTGGTACTTGGTATAACAATAAAGTAATTACTTAATGAAAAGACTAGACATGTTACTGCACATTTTCTAACTTCAAAAGTTAGTAATAAAACTGCGTACGTAAGTTGCGTAATCACTTGGGATTCATGAGCTCATGCAAATGTGGCTACCGAGAATTATGGAAAGTAAGCATTCCACTGACTATTCAAAACTGTTTTAATGTATTCGAAATTGAGGCTCATTTGCTAATTTATTTAATCTTAGTTGCTTTTCGCGCCAGGTTGTTTAACTTGGCGAATTCTGACTATGACTAGCGAAGTATTTCTTAAACAAAACAAAAAAAAGTTTTCCCAGAATCTGAGTGTGGGAACGAGCCACGAAACGGTCGTCTATGTTTCTCGAACAGAACAAGTTTTTATCGGGGACCGTGCACTGAATCACGTTTGTTAGACGAGATGAGTTGAGTTTAAACAACTACTGAGAAACCAATTTTGGTTCTGTTTAATACCGAAGCGACTGAAGGACTCGGTATGTTCGAAATCCTGTTTGCTCGGCATTGTATGGCTTTCCACTTGAAGAACAGTCCAAAATACGCTACAATAGGCTCATCAACTTACTGACATCGTAGAGTCCATGGAGCTAAGAATATTCAACACTAATGGCTCCGAGTGACGCGTTAAGAAAGACCAACTAGACATGTGTAGGTAATGCTTGTAATATTACAAAAGACATATTACACAACGGTGTCATGAAATATTACACATGACACCAGAGAATAAAGCATGGCACATAGCATTTCATTACACTAGATGACATGAAACATGACACATGTTATTTCAGCACACTGTACGAACTGCAATGAAAGTGTGCTGAAATACCATGATGTCATGTTTCATGTCTGCAATGAAGAAATACCATGATGTCATGTTTCATGTCTGCAATGAAGAAATACCATGATGTCATGTTTCATGTCTGCAATGAAGAAATACCATGACGTCATGTTTCATGTCTGCAATGAATAAATACCATGATGTCATGTTTCATGTCTGCAATGAAGAAATACCATGATGTCATGTGTCATGTTTGGTGCCATGATATAAGGTAATATCACGCGGTATGAAATGTCATAAAATATATCATGACTTCGAAGTGCACTGTTTCGCGCATGTCTAAGACCAACGTTAACACACTGATCTCAACACAACAACACAAACATAGTGGCTGGTTCGCAGCAGTTAGAAGTGGTCCAACGGTCATTAATAACTCTGTGACCCGCGACCCTCGAGCACCGATGTGGTGCAGTGATTGATCGACGCCGGAGTCGCAGGACGTCCCTCTAGCAATCACTCGTCCCTCCACCAGGCGTAACCTAAGGGACATGCGTGTGGACCATATTCCCTGTGTGGTAAGATAGCTAGTCGCAGCTTAGGAAGTGTTGATCTTGTCTTTGCTGTGGATTGAGCTACGCATTCTGAGAGGATGGTTGCATTGCTGGGCAAGCATAATCCTGCAACTTAGATGTCCCAGGCACTATTGGTAAATTGGTTGGTACTGTATTGGTAACCAAGCCGCCACGCTTCCATCCAGTGTAGGGTAAAAGACCTAGAAGCTGGTAGTAAGTCTACCTGGGGTGCTATTTATTCGAAGAAGGATCTTATACGTATAGATTTCCTCTTGATGTAATAATCCTGTCTACAGGTACAAACACTACCTCTAATATCATGAAGTTAAATATGCGCATATCAAAACTTGACTACCAGAACTGATACCTTTGATCTACCTCGGATCTTTGATCTGATATCACGTCATATTTTACAGGTATTTAAAGATACGTGTTTATGCGTCGTATGCTGCAAGTGTTATATTATAATTTATAATCTTCGTAACGTAAAGTAAAGGGTGTAGGCAATGGATGACTGTACTAGGTCAAGACAAGACGAGTCGTCGACGATAGATTATGGTCGTTTAAAAGAGATAAGATACGCGCTCTCTCCGCCACTCTGCGGCTCTAAGCTTTTATTCTTTAATCGAGCGCTACTCGAGAGCTGTGCTATTTCTGTAACGTAGCGTTTTTCAGGTTTAACAATGGAGCACGCTTTTTTGTCAGTTTTGCATTGAATGGATCGAGTTTCATTCACATACACTTATTTCTCCATCAAAAGTTGTCTGAACAATTAATACTTAATAGGGGCTGGAGATATCTTGTAATCATATTGTAATTTTTAACAAAGTTTGATTGCCGTAAGTAACATACAGATGACGCCTCCGTCCAGAATGCATTAATTTAAATGAAGTTGGGAAATTCACGTCAACGGTAATATGTCTCGGTAACTCAAGGGCCCGTTTTCAGTGCACAAATTCAAAGCACTTCTTATAATATGGCGCTTGCAGGCGTGGCCATAGAAGAACCGGGACGTGCGTGCGTGACTGACAAAATTATTCTGTGCTAAGCGAAATCTGACAAGTTTCGGGTTCAAGTCTGTCCTGAGTCCTGAGCGATTATTTTGGCCTTATAATAAATCTTTAAATGTTCTCTATTTTTTTGTACCGTACAATGGAAACAAAAAAAAACAACATGCCTTTCCTCAAAATTCGGAACCCATAGTATTTTGTTCGAAAGTCCGTTATTGGCTTATTCAAAACTTTTGGCTATTTTATGAAACTAATTTCAATATTTTTTATTTTGGTTCAGTAGTTTGGATTTTACAACGTTTCAAAGATACAGTTTTATGACGTCACGCGACGGTCTGCATACTGTTGGCGTTCATAGGAACAAAACATTAAATGAGCACAAAACCAAAACTAATGGACCAAAATAAAAATAAAAAAATTAGTTTCTCAATATTGTCTAAAGATTAAGCCAATAAGGGACTTTCGACCAAAAAACTTTGGGTTCCGAATTCGGCAGCGCCATTTCGCACGTGACACGGGCGAACCCGGTCGAATTTAACGGTATCCCTTGAAGTACAGTTATCGCTGCAGCGGGCTTAGGTTTTAAATTCGTTAGGTTGTGTTGTGCGGAATGGCTCCCCCAAGCGCTGGCGGGGTCACCGCACTCGCTGCCGCAGCTGGAGGCTCGTATCGGGCTCGTGCCCCCTAGAGTCTTTGCATCGGATACCTACTTCAACTTGCACATACATACGAGGTTCTGAAAGGCTAGGACAGTACATTGTAAAAGTCCATGTACGAAGGTGTCTTTTCAAAAGGAAATAATTCGGTACGCAAAGTTTTTTGTTCGAAAGTCCGTTATTGGCTTAATCTTATCTTTAGACAATATTGAGAAACTAATTTCAATATTTTTTTATGTTGGTTCAGTAGTTTAGATTTTACAACGTTTCAAAGATACGGTTTTATGACCTTCACGCGACGGTCTGCATACAGTATAGGAACAAAACATTTTAGCGCATAAAACAAAACTACTGGACCAAAATAAAAAATATTTAAATTAGTTTCTCAATATTGTCTAAAGATAAGATTAAGCCAATAACGGACTTTCGAACAAAAAACTTTGCGTACCCAATTGTCTCGAAAATTGCGTTTCAGGCGAAAACGATTTGCACCTTTTAAATGCTATCAAGGTGGCGGGTTTCTGGCAGTGTGAAGTTTGACGCTTTCGACACGAGAGAAGACCTTTTACCTTTTTTTACTTAGTATTAGATAGTAATAAGTATCTGATTTATATACATTTTTTACTGTAGATAATATTTTGACGTTCAATGTAAATAATTTATTTATTGCATATTGAATAAAAAATTTGAATCTGAATCTGAATCTTAAACTATAAGAAAACCGTTGTCAATCGTTTCTGCAGGTCATACATATCTACCTCTAGATGTAGAATTTTGTGTTGTTTCGTCGGATTTATTACGTGAAGTTTGGCATGCATGTAAATTTTAAGCTAGGTATCACGAATTTTGAGAAAAGGGCGGTCAGACATTGATAGTTAGCAAGGAAAACTTCTATATCGTGGAATTAAGGATTTTATTGCAACAAACATTGATGGATGTGGCGAAATGCACGTCAGTATACCTACCTACTCGATGATGAATCAACGTCAAAACGTGTTTTTCTATGAGGAAATTCAAATCGATACCGATAAGTGTATTGGTTTCCACGATATGATACGATGAAAGATGCATTATGGTTACTTAGTGCAAATTGCAATACGAGTACCCAAGTAAAATGCTCCAAATACACTCAGAATGTAGGCCGAACGTGACCACATTGGCCACTAGGTATTGCGAGATTTGCAACAATTACTTAATAACATAAAAGAGTTATTTAGATAAGGGTTTCATCTATTCAATCAAAGTCCTCATTAGGAATAATTACAGCACCAGGTTTGCCTTGTCGGGAAAATTTTATGCTTTTTAAAAGGATCTTTATAATAACTGCGTTAACCGTTTTCCTACTTATTAATATTATTAGCGACTGTACAAGGAACAATTTTTCGTAATTTGTAACAATATTTCTAACTGGCAGCCGAGAAAAAATGTCCCAAAAAGCAATAACTTTAAATTACGAACGCTACATTTTAAAATGTCCTAGTGTGTTCGCTCTGGGGGCTAATTCTCGGGAATCTTGCATTCGACACATCTCGAAGGACAAATCTCATTTTGCGGCAAATGTCACATCTCCTATTCTCACGAAGTCATCCTTGACATAAGCAACGAGATTTCCGCGAGATGTTTGCCTTTTTCGCTCGACATGACTCGTGTGGTCGGGAGCAGTCGAGATCGAAATGACATCAGTATTTTCCTGCGAGATGTGTCGAATGCGAGATTCCCGAGAATTAGCCCCCTGCTCTGTTCCACGGCCGCCGAGTCGTGACTCGACCCATCTACTCGACCACCGGCCGTAGCGTAATTTTCCTTTCTCGAGTGGTCATTAGTTCCACAGGGCCCCTGTCTGTCGCGCGACCATTAACTTTACACGCTTACCTGCATACCCGAATGACATCCAGGGTTTCTTTTATTGCTCACTTCAATCTTCGAGTGCTTCGAGCCTCACAATATCGGGTTCATTATTTCATATAAAATAATCGGTCCTTAAATCAAGCTTTGGTCCAAAGAGAGATAATGCAATATCAGCGAGGGCTCTCAAAAGAGGGTTGGCTGGCTGCCGGGTGCGTCGGGCTCGGTTTGGGGTGCGCTCGCCGCGCGATCGATGCCGCGCTCCGGGCGAAATATTAAACTCCACCTAACAACCTCTGCTGTTCCCGTTTAATAACTCCCGTGTTTAGGGACTGTACTTCGTGCACTCATGGCAACTCTAAAGTGGCTCCCCATCGAACACTCAATAGCTTAAAACTCAACCTCTCTGTTTTTACTGCCATTATGTCAACGCGAAGCGTTTCTGCACTCGTAAGTTGTGGCGTGCGTGAAGTGGATTCATTTTCTCACAGTCTTAAGTTACCATGTAAGTGGAGATATCCTTGGCAACAGGGAGGGCGGTATTTTCAATAACCTGAAGTACTTCTAGATCGTTGTGGTTACGGCCCATAGAACTCCGGCGTAGGTTTACCTCCGTTGATTGTTTTCGCAGAAAGCATTCTTGTGCAAACAAACGCGGGAATGAGGTTTTTAAAGTGCTTATTGAACGTTTTAGTCGGGCGGGGGTGGAGGTGCGAAACCTCGCGCGAAGTCCTCATTTGGCATGATTAGGTGCGCGTTCTCTGTAATTTTTAACGGCACGGCCGCGGCGTGGAGGCAATCTCGATCAGTATCGGCGCTCAACCGGCCGTGATGAAAGGACGTCTGGCGAGAACCACGCCGGAGCCGCGGAGCCTCCAAACTGGTTTGGTGCAGGTACGCGGGTAAAATTATACGAAGACTAGAGGCGAGTGGACGACCCCGCGCACGAATTTCGGCGCCGCAGGATGGGACCTTTGACAAAGACGCATTCCGATCGCGTATCTCCCGACAAAGCTCCCAATAGTTGAGAGGCGGTATTCCAACGAGTTTTGGAATAGAAAACTATTGTTAGTTGAAGCTGCAAAAGGTCCATCGGTCAGTTTTTGGAATTCGCGCGTTTTGTGACGGTGGTGGCGATTACCCGATAATTCCCATCCGGTGGCCGGCTCGTCGTGTCTGCAGAGGTGCAAGCCGCAGTCCCGCTGGTGGCCCGGTCGGTCGGTCCCCTCCGCTATTGGGAATCGATAGCGTTTCCATCGTGTTCGACAGTCACGCTCCACTGCGCTCCGCTCCAGTATATTTTACGACATTTTATTATTTCTTTTTCCATAAAGTGTATTCCTTTCCTGCACCCACCGACATTGTTCAAATTATGTCGCACAGTTTCCTGAGTGGGCAGTGGTAGGACGTTATCCCCATTGCATGAGACCTGTATACGGAGGCTTATAGGTAGTACATCGTTTAGCGAAGTTTTCTAGAAGCGAGCTAAGTTTAACGATACCCCAGTGGGCGATAAAAGATGACTGTATTTTCTACACCGATCTCTTATGAAACAGCGCACCAGTACCTACAGCTCGAAGTTGGACCGCACTGCCTGCTGGCACCATAAAACTTTACCCATCGCCCCATCAAAGGCCTGTTTAATAACTTTCTTTCATGCCCGCTCGTAAATTGTTTCTCACGTGTCGCTCTATATCGATTTTACGTCGCGAGTAAACTGAGCCGGGCCAATGAAGATTACGTTTTACTATTCTGCCCTTCCCGCTCGCCTCGCCAGCGCGTTTCTCGATAAACACCTCCGTTCTTTACTGCGAAACTTTTTTGCAGATATCTTGGATGCGCGGCCAAGTTTCCAGTAATTTTGCATCCGATGTCCTATCATAATATACCATCAAAGTTCTTATTCCACCGGCGAGGTGGAAGGCGCGATTGGAATGCCCGGCCGGATACCGCAGGTAAAGTTATGCTGCCGAGGCGGCCCCGTCTCCGCAGGGACGCGAAGCTCCGGAGTAATTTTTGTGATTCCGTACAGAAACCATTTACAGGAAACCCTAGTAGAAACAGAATTAAGGGCAATCAACGGAGAATTATTCGAACCCCAATTTGCCGCGTAACTTTTTTGTTGTGTTAGGAATTAATAGAATATTCCCGGACACGTTACCTTGGGGCCCTCTCCCCGGGTTCGTACGTGACCGGTTTCCGTAGGTGCCTCTCGGGTGCGTTACCCCACGGTTCGTGGAAGAGGCTAAATCATAGAATTAATGAGGACTTACAGCGATGACACAGCGCGGCGCCAGCAAATAAAAGGTGTTATTCAGCTGCAGTGTTGCTAGAGCTTAGTATTTTAATAGATACCTATCCTGTATGGTGAGCACGAACTTTTTCGAACTCGTAGCTTTTTTACTAAGTAAACAAGAGATCTTTTGAAATCTCGTATTTTTTTCGATCTTTTGTTTTTGCTATCGTAGAACGAACGGTACGATGCGATTTCGAAAGAAGTTCTTGCTCACACACCATAAGTTGACATTTTTTATTTATTTTCACTACTTCTATAGGTTTTTGTTTGTTATATTTTGAGGAGTTATGTAAGTTGTATACGACCCTGAATGCATAAAAGATCTACCAACGGCATAGTTTACTAAAAATACCGTAGGACTCTTTAAAAAAGTGTTTTCATAGTATTTTTATATTGAAAGGTCTATTTTCCACACAAAGTTGGCATTTTCGTTCAATTTCATCTGGTCACACTGATCAGCTGTCTGCTCTCGCTTCGCCCGGCTTATTTGGCTAATGTTTGCATTTAATTTAACGGGTCTGCACCGTTCGCGGCTTCGCCCGTAGCGTGTTTTATAATTTGACAATTTCACCATTATGTTGCATATGAGATACGATACCATGATATTATTTTTAATACACTCCACATATCGGGAGCTTCGGCTCTTGTATTAGCTAAAAATCTACTGATTGGATCCACTAGCTAGGCTAAAGCACCATCTTCATAAAGACTCAAATGCTTAAACAGTATGAAACTGACTGGTCTGACTTTAATGTGGGGTCGAAAAAATCGGGGCAAAACCATGGGCTATGCCTAGTTACAGTGCGGTACTACC
The DNA here is from genome assembly GCA_949319315.1 of Zelleria hepariella. Classification (NCBI taxonomy): domain Eukaryota; kingdom Metazoa; phylum Arthropoda; class Insecta; order Lepidoptera; family Yponomeutidae; genus Zelleria; species Zelleria hepariella. Next base: position 20,055,413 of record OX439384.1, read on the forward strand.
ACTAACTTAGGATTAATTAGTTGTGCCGAGTTGTGCGTAGTCGTTGGTCCTTCGTGCGATAGTTCCATCGACATGAATGTTGGTTTTCAGTTAGAGACGAGCACGTACCCAGATAAAAGAAGGTAATAATCTGTTTCATGTATTGAGGTGCGTTGCTGTTATAGTCACGGCAGCAGTGTGGCGCCACCTTAAACTCGCATGTGACCTTAGAAAGTTCGGTGATCGCTGCGTTTTGGGTCCTTCGTCGAATTGAGTAATAAATAACGAATTAGGTAGGTTACGGAAGTGAGGTATTTTGAGCCACCAATTAGTCACGGAAGGAGGGGTGAAGTTACAATTCAAAATTAATTAATGTAGAGTCTGGTAGAGTCTAACTATACGTTAAACTAAACTTTAATAAACTTCAGTTCAGGGGGCAATTCTCTGTATAACGCAACTGTCTAAATAAATCTCGAAGGAAGGCAACAATGCGCTGGGTGGAAGAAATTTCTATAGAAATAAGTCCTCCTTGTACATAATGTCTCACATCTCTGTTAGTTAATTGTATAGTTTTAGTTTTTGTGCAATAAAGTGTAACATAAACAATTGGTCGAGGTTGGCGAGAATTTGCTCCAATATTTAAAAAAGAGAAAAAGAAGAGGATAGTCCCATAATACCTAAGCGACCGATGGTTCACAATGCAACACTATTTTCATATGAAACAATACAAAAGTGATCGGAACAACGAGCGTGACACTGCATTTGGATTTTCTGGATTAAAACGTTGAGTGATACGTTAAGCGTGCCGTCCGAAGTTCGAATTTCAAACTCTACCTATTCAAATTCGCATACCTGTAGTTATTTCTGTTGAGTTCTATCAGTAGAACATAGGTGTGTCAGAGATTTTTAGGCCGTTTAAGTCTACCAAGGGCTTCTGACTTAGTTATCCATTAAACAACAACCGAAACCACTAAAATCGCATAAGATTGACCGCCGATGTTGCCTAACTTTGTCTGTTATCCACACAGTTATCTGATATTAGTTAATCTACAACTACAGGGTGCACTCTAAGTCGATAGCGGAACTTTAAGGGGCTATTTACTGATCAATAAACTTGAACTAGGTGGCGAAAAAAATGGAGTGAAAAAAATATCAGCTGTTTCATACAAAAGGTCGACTCAGTACTGCGCCAAATGTATGAAACAGCTGATATTTTTTTCGCTCTATTTTTGTCGCCACCTAGTAGAAGTTGTTTGTATTGATCAGTAGACAGCCTACTTAAAGTTCCGCTATCGACTTAGAGTGCACCCTATAGATACAATGTAAAGTTTCGCTTTGTGTTTGATTATCAGAAGTATCCCACGGAGGTGTCTGCGATGTGCAGTTTATCATGATTACCGTTTCAGGGCTGTTGATCCGGGAAGTGGGCGGGGCTAGAGGACGGGAGTGGTAGGGCTGCGCTCTTGTCCTCTCTCAATATACGTACGGGTGTGTAGATAGACGAGTGAAATAAATGAGCTACTTTTTGTACACATATTGCTGAACGATTGCTTTTTGTTTATTTGTAGGAAATAGGTACCTATGATAGATAATTCCCATTCTAGTGTCGAACTAAGCCACGAAAAGAACTAACTTAATTTGACGATGACACATTTTCAGAGATCCAGTTAGTACGGTCGGCCAGATACCCCATGGCAACTCTTACCGCGCGCGGCATAAGGGCCCCAATCGAACAAAAAGGGGTAACCTGGCGTGTGGTCGACTGTACAGTCGACAGCACGTCAAACTGTATAGTTTTGTTGTAAAGTCGCCCGTAACGTAGTAACTGAGTAAAGTACAGGGCGTTTAAGTTTGGACTGCATACTAATTAAATAATTTATTGGCATGAAAATATGGTATGTTTCCCATATACTATATACTATTTAGGTAACTATTTACGCGCCTGTATAAATGATGGATGCCCATGTTTTTGTTAACAATTCGCTACTTTGTATTCCAAAAGCTTCAGCGTGCGGTGCCGGATTGATATCTCTGTTTCGGAAAGAAAGGCGACCATTTATAACTGTTCCACGCCGATTCGATTTCGAGAACGGCAGATGTTGCGAGCTTGTTTAAAAATCGACTCGCATAACGATACGGAGTGGTTTTTTGCGATCCGTTTTCGAACCAGGACCTCTATCTGTTGTCAATTTGGGTTAACCACAGTTTTGAAGTTCGATGGAGTAACGTAACGACCATGTCCGTATGCATACATTTATGTAGAGCATTTTATCAGTTAGGTTTGGGAAACATTGTGAGGATATCGGTATTTTATTTCGAACGGCTGTTTCGAAAATCTATTAGATTTGCTGGCTTAGCATGGGCGGCCATAGCGAGGTTCTTAGCTCTATCACAAATTCACAACTATGTACCTCTCCATGTCGATCAAAAGAGTGGTATAGAGATATCATATCCATCACATAACTAACCAGAGCTCATGTGGGCGGCCATTTCGAGGTTCATAGCTCTATGTCTGTACCTACCTACCTCTCCATGTAGATCAAAAGAGTGGTATAGAGATATCATATCCATCATATAACTAACTAACTTGAGCTCATGCTGTGCCAAACATAATGCTTTCAAAAATACCCATTTCGCAAGTGCGAAGATTTGACTAGGCGTGTAGTATGCGGCTGCTTCCATACAAAAAGGGAGACCTGTTTCCTCCCTAGATAACTAGTGGTTCGCCTCGAACTATGAACTCGCGACCCCATATAAACTTAATAATAATAATAACCCCCGTGTGGTTCCCAGGAGGTACAGAATTGGACCCACCCCTACAGTCTTTGCTCTTGATTTTTCACTCGTTTTTCAAGATTTTCAGATTTTTCTTCTATCATTTTTAGTTTGTCGCCAAACATTCTTTGAATGTTTTCTGTAACTTGTTCGCCGCTTTTTCTTATTTCAAGTTTTGGTGCCTCTAGATCATTTTTTTTTATCTAGTATTTTTTCCATTTTAAGTTTTGTATAGGACTCTCTTGTAGTTTTGAAGTAAAGCGACCTCTATTGTTGAGCATAAGGACTTTTTGGTTTATAATTTTGTACACTGGATGGCTCTGATATTTTTTTTTGTCACGCCATCTGTTAGGAAGTAGAATAACAATATATATTTTTTTTTTTTTATAGATGGCGCTGTTTTGTATTTTCTAATCTGGTGTACTTTGGACCTTAGCAATTAGCAAAATTTTTAATTATTTTTGGATTTATTGGATTAAAATAGAGTTACAGATTATTTCGCGACCCGTAAAAGTTTATTTTTATTATTTCCACTGAGTTTTACGTCCGATATCCACAATATTGTTTCCAAACAGATTTTTTTTTAGTTCACTTTTGTTACTTTTTATTACTGCTTTCACTGTTTTACGTTTTTATCACTTTTAAAATCACTTTTAGCACTATTTTAATGTTACTGAGAGGCAGCAGTGGCGCCCTCTCTCATCCCATATAAACTTAACAACCCCATATCTCGGCAACCCCTCGACCGATTTGGCTCATGTTCGAACTTAAAAATTCTTTTAATTTAATTTACCTGCCTACCAAATTTCATGACGATTCGACAAAAATTACTCAAGTTATCGTCGAACGAACATTCATACATACAAACATACAAACATACGAACATACAAACATACAAACATACATACATACATACATACATACATACAAACGCCGGATTGTTCCAATAGACTCGGAGAACTTCGCTCGCTTCGCTCGCTCGTTCAATTATTGAACGAGCGAGCGAAGTTCTCCGAGTCTACTGGAACAATCCGGCGTTTGTATGTATGTATGTATGAATGTTCGTTCGACGATAACTTGAGTAAATTTGTTCGGATCGTTATGAAATTTGGTAGGCGGGTAAATTAAATTAAAAGAATTTTTGAGTTCGAACATGAGCTAAATCGGTCGAGGGGTTGCCGAGATATGGGGTTGTTAAGTTTATATGGGGTCGCGAGTTCACAGTTCGGGGCGAACCACTAGTTTTAGAAAAAATATGTTTATGCCATTCAATTTATTTGTACCTCTGCCATGTCCCTATGTTTTCCTTTTTTTCTTATTTTAAGATAAAGATAAAGATAAAATATTCTTTATTGTACACCAATATAAATACAAGCTAGGAAAAAAACTTAAATTTAATTGAACGAGCGAGCGAAGCGAGCGAAGTTCTCCGAGTCTACTGGAACAATCCGGCGTTTGTATGTATGTATGTATGTATGTATGTTTGTATGTTTGTATGTTTGTATGTTTGTATGTTTGTATGTATGAATGTTCGTTCGACGATAACTTGAGTAATTTTTGTCGGATCGTCATGAAATTTGGTAGGCAGGTAAATGAAATTAAAAGAATTTTTAAGTTCGAACATGAGCCAAATCGGTCGAGGGATTGCCGAGATATGGGGTTGTTAAGTTTATATGGGATGATAGAGGGCGCCACTGCTGCCTCTCAGTAACATTAAAATAGTGCTAAAAAGTGATTTTAAAAGTGATAAAAACGTAAATCTAATCAGTAAACAGTTAAACCAGTGATAAAAACTAACAAAAGTGAACTATAAATACAAATTCTGTTTGCAAACAATATTGTGGATATCGGACGTAAAACTCAGTGGAAACAATAAAAATAAACTTTTACGGGTCGCGAAATAATCCGTAACAAGAACTCTATTTTAATCCAATAAATCCAAAAATAACCAAAAAGCTAAAGTACACCAAATTAGAAAATACAAAACAGCGCCATCTATTTTTAAAAAAAATGTTATTCTACTTCCTAACAGAGGGCGTGACAATTTTTTTTATCAGAGCCATCTAGAGTGCAAAATTATAAACCAAAAAGTCCTTATGCTCAACAATAGAGGTCGCTTTACTTCAAAACTACAAGAGAGTCCTATACAAAACTTAAAATGGAAGAAATACTAGATAAACTACAAAAAATCCAAAATTATCTAGAGGCACAAAAACTTGAAATAAGAAAAAGCGGCGAACAAGTTACAGAAAACATTCAAAGAATGTTTGGCGAAAAACTAAACATGCTAGAAGAAAAATCTGAAAATCTTGAAAAACGAGTGGAAAATCAAGAGCAAAGACTGCTATCTAGAAAAAAATGCAAGACAGAAAAAAATGGTTTTCTTTGCCGTCGAGAAACGTGAAAAATCGTAGTTTGAGTATTTTTATTTGTAATGATTGAACATTCTGCATGTGAAATGAAACAAAATGAAAAAATAATGTAATATCACATTAATTGGATTGTAGTACTACGGCGTGCGTGGGGACGTATCCAACACGTAGAGGCCCGTTTGACAACTTTGATCTGATGTAAGGTGGTGCACCTGTTGGGTACCCCAGAGTGCAACCAAACACACAAAAATACATCTGAGAATCCCCATCAGGTGCATCACCTACATTGACCTGGTGCGACGTGACTATGCGTATCCTCAAGGTCCATTCTGCGAGGACACCATACACCAAAATACACTCGCAGTACTTTCCCGTCAAGTGGACAGGTCACGCCGACCTGATGCAATGTGGGTTCACAAATTGGGTCTACCACCTTAGCACACCACAACACAAAATGCACTCTGGTGGCTTTCCCGCAATGAACACAGGCTATTGTAGAGTTGGATGGGAGCAAAGAATTGGGTTATGGGGATGCATATGGATGGACTGGGTAACTGGGCTATGGGCTTTGAGACAACGGTCGTCTGCCACTAAAATGTCTCAAGTAATTAAATTGGCAGACGGTGACTTGCTGTTCACTAAATGGGCCACCTAAATAAGCCGCCGCTTATGGGTCTAACCCTGGACAGCAAGGTGGCAACATCGTTGTGAACAGCTCAGGGTGTCGAGAGGTGTGCGCCGCTTTCTACCCAGTGAGTAGTGTAGTGATAGCCACAGTCACAGTGCCAACTCGCGTCTTATGCATCTTTCACATCCATCCTGCGAGCATATAGCTCTTGCGCTCCACTCTGGACGGCCGGTAAAGGCAAGCCAGAGGTGAGGGTCCCGGTCCTCTTGGTTTCCAATCCAATCTTGTACAAAGACGACGTTATTATTAAGTTTATATCGGGTCGCGAGTTCATAGTTCGGGGCGAACCACTAGTTATTTAAATAAATTTTATTTTTTGTATTTTTTGTATGGAGCAGCGGCTACCCGCGTTTCGTCTTAACCTGTCAATTTGGCGTATTCAACACGTGCTCCTGACTGCCGGTTGCCTAATCGACCAGAGGCCCGTTCCATTGTCTTGTCCACCGCCGCTTCCGTGTGAATAATAATCAATAATACATGTTGTCGCCGGGGATCGATGATTACGCAGGAAGTTTAGGTCAAGGGGACGTGGCTGGCTGTGCAGTGTGCAATAGACCAGCCCCCTGGGGGCTACATCTCGGGAATCTCGCATTCGACACATCTCGAAGGAAATGTCATTTCGATCTTGACTGCTCCCGACCGCTCGAGTCATGTCGAGCGAAAAAGGCAAAAATCTCGCAGAAATATCGTGCCTTTTTTATTTATGTCTGATGATGTGACATTTGCCGCAATCTGAGACTTTTCCTTCGGGATGTGTCGAATTCGAGATTCCCGAGAATTATTCCCCAGCCCGTTTGATGCGCAGCGCGACTTCCTTCGCGGCGCGAAATGAACTGGACGTGAAATGTGTCGCGAAACCTAACATGGCTACCCTCCGCGAATGGTAAGATTTTGAAGGCAAGCCTATAAGTGACAAGAACTACCTCATACGATTACCTACCTACATACTTCTATCTTTCAATCCCATGAGTAGAGCTTATTCTTCCAAATTTGATCTTACCGACACGAAAAACCGCCTACTTACAGACTTGAGGCTCAGTAGCCATTCAGTACAGTCACAGCGCCTTGACAACTCACTAGGGCACTATTAAGGAAGCTCTCCACCCTCAGCCACTATTAACCTAAAGACCTTTCCACACGTAGAGAGGCGATCAGCTTGAGCCACTTGGCGTGCGGGCACTTGGCATCAGCGCCACTCGCGCTGACCCAGTTCGCTTGACTCGCGATACCGCGGACCCTCAATGCGACTCTATTAAAACTGATATTTATAGAGCTGCCTGGCTAATGCCGTATCTGTCGGGTCTCAGTTTGATCGAATTAAGTACGAAAGTATTTCCTTTCGTTGTAAGATTATATCGTCCACAAGACAGCACGTCGACGCTTACACGCTAGCACTCTACGCGGTTGCGTTAATGGCGACTTTACAACTAAACTGTACTCTCTGTCGTGCTGTCGTGTGTACCAGTTTTGTGGTCAAGAATATACTAGTAGTGTTTCCTCAACCTGCCAGGTTAAGATGGTAGCCGTTAACTCTGCTTTGTCTTCAATTTCATATTTTATATCTACAGCAAACGTCTACGTAGACAAAAACAGAGTCTGTAGCTGTCAGTTTAGGGTCTCTGTGAATGTAAAAAAAATGTGTTTGGTTATAGTTCTCAAGCACTTAAGCCATCTCGCGCCCAATCCTTTGCAGTCTAACCCGTGATTTTCTGCGCTGCTTGCCTTTCCTACAGTAGGGTACGAAAACCATCGACGAACCTTGTGACATTAAGCTCCCAAACCCTTTGGTCTACAAAACCTCGTCCGCAGTCTATCTGTACCCTGCCTAAGGTAGTTACTAGTACTAAAGTGCAGTGCGCAACTCAACGATACACAGAACGAAGCCGGCTGCAACACACATACCTTACATACGTGCATGCAAGCAAGCGGCCCGGTCCGCAGTCGGGCAATAACACAACAAAGTAAGCTAATTCAGCTAGACCGGCCAACTGACCCCAATAAGGCTGCTCCTAGATGGCGAATTGTTAAAAGAAACTATAAAAGTGTTATTGCTACCTACTAGTGTTTTTAAGGGCAAATTGGATTCTTGTACTTTGTAATCTCCAGCGCTACCTTACCAGGTGCAACAAGGGTCTTAAGAATACGGAAATAGAAGTATCGCTAACGCTATTTTATTGAAATTAATTAATGCTTGTTATTTTTAAATTTTATTTTATTTTGTATTTGGTTTTACCCGCTAGTGTGTTTAAATTATTGTGTGAATGGGACTGTTTGAAAACCAGCGCTGTAGCTAATCATATAACTACAGCAACAACTGAAACAGCCCCATTTGCCTCAACCGCGGATGATAATTTCTATTTGTATAAGTTTTTTGTGTTCATTTTGTGGCAATAAACCATTTCTAAATCTAAATCTATACGGCGCCGTTGATTGATATTATGGACTTACATACAAGATGCTAGTTCACTAAAGAACATTTTTCTGCAATCACCTTACGGGTGGGTTAGTTTTCGAAAAGCTGCTTACTGCGAATCGCTGACACTAGTGCATGTCGCCGAAAGTTCTGTACTTTGATTAATTGGTTATAGTGTCATGACAAAGACTCCCAACTAACCCAACGTATAATAACGCAGGTACGTATAATTACCTAGTTGGTAACTCGCCAAAATAGGTCTTAAAACTCATTAACCAACTCTGTAACACATAGGAATGATGTCATAAAGTCATTGACACCTTATTTGAAAAAAAAAACATAAATAACGAGGCAGTTTCGAACTTTTATCTTATCAGCTATCGCTATAGTAGGTTGACTTAACATTATAGTGACTGTACGAAGTTTCTTTAAATATAAACTAACATCACAAGGAAGGGAAGTTTGTTTGTTTTATCGAGTTCACACTGGAAGTGTGATAAAAAATGTAGATTGTGTAGGTTTTGTTTTTCTCAAAATTGTCTTGGAACCAGCTCTCGAACAAATCCTCTTCTGATTAGATGGAGTAGGTCATCTAAAACAACGTCCCAGGCACAGCAGCGCCGAGTGGACTCTTCACCCATCTAGTGTGAGAGAAGGTACCACTGGACGCTGTACAAATCATCTCATTACGTAGATGCAAAGGCCTTTATTTTTTACTCTTCTGATTACAGTTTTCCAGATTTTCCGTCTCTGTTGCAAGCTTGTTGCCGTTATCCGAGCACAATACACATTCTTGAAAGTAAATCAGAACATACAGCTTTTTAATTAAGAGGCCTCGGGAACTCGGCGATGGGCAAGCGCGTGAAACACTTTTTTCTATAGCTGTTTCACCCAGAGCGAGACGGGGCGCGGGAAAAGTGAGAGGCAATGCGACTGTAAGAGTCTACGTGTGTTCGTGTCCTTACGCGAGTATGTAGTTGTAGTTATAACGTAATAGATCTCTTTTCCCAAAATTTTTCGTAGTTTCGCTGCCATTTCTACATTTTATTAGCTATTTCAAAAATCTTTTTTTTTTCTGACTAGTACAATACATTATTGATGTTCCCAAGGTAGTTCGACTCCAATAGACAGTGTAATAAATAACAGCTGAAAGTAACACCTTTTTCGGCGCGAAAAACGCATCTCTCTAATTTCTTTAAGGCAATTTTGTAGCATAAAAACTATTTGCTAACCTCCGTATTGGTCATCTACTGATATAAACCAAGTTTCAGTAAAATCCAGCCTGTAGTTTAGAAATTAAACCGGAACTACGTTTGTATGGGTAATCGCTGCTTCAGGGCGTTCTTAAGAAGCATCTATGTAATCTTCTTGATTGTGCGAAGATTTAGATATGATGTACCGGTCGGCATTTTGATGGCAATTACATACTGGAGCTGGAGATAATTGATAGCATCGCGTGCTAGATGTTAATGTAGTCAGGCTGACAATGTCGACTCTGTTGATGCCTTTAACGCTTGCTGCATTGCAGTGGTTTGTACTCGTACGATACAAAATATACTGTGTATGCAACTCGTTGAATACTTGAAACTTTCCAAATCTAGCCTTTGCCAACGGTTTCACTCGCCATGTATTACGGTTACATTTCTGTACGGAGCGCGCTATTTATAATGAAACCAATTGAAATGAATGAATGGATTATAATGAAGCCAACCTATCTTGATTTAGTAACATTTACTGCTGACCACGAAAGAAAAAAAGTTCAAGTATTGTGCCGACTGTCTAAGAAAGAAATTAAATATCTTAGCTGTATACTTTAGAATTTGTAAGTAGTAATATATTCACTAGCTAATAAATATGAAGGATAACATCGTGAGGAAACCCACAACGCGAAAATCGCTCAGCTGTGAACTCTCTTCTCTCCCTGAGATAAAGCCTGTGCCTAGTTATAGGTAGTTTCCGTATTGTGGTTATAGGCCCGGTTTCTGAATTGAGAATTTTACCAACCAAATACTTAAGTATCGTTCTGTCACGCTCCTTTGTGAGAAATCTGCAGAGACAGAACGATACTTAAGTATTTGCTTAGTAAAATTCTCAATTCAGAAATCGGCAGTTAGTGTGCTGTGTATGAGGCTACAACTTACATTTTCATTTTCAAATTATGTTGGAAGGATAGAGACCTTTACAAATTTGGTCAGAGGTTTCAGAGCTAGTATCTACGTCAATAAATTAAACACCGTCTTTGTTCCCGGGCACGGGTTCAAGGCCACTGAATATCCCCTCAAAGTTTAGATTTCTATGCGAGGCCTCGCACAATACAGGGGCCTTAGCCTGTAACGCAATGGTGCCAAAATGGGCCATCAGTTGAAGGCTTCAATTACGATTTATTAATGCTGTCGGTCCTTTTAATGTTTTTGTAGTACTGAAAAAAATATTCTGATTCTAATTCTAGAGGATTAGTTCGCTGGTTGTAGGAGAAAAACGAGGAAACCCCGGTTTTGTCCTTCTACTGGGACGCCATCGACACGCCATTGAGTTACAGGCTAAGGCCCCAGTTCGATCATTGAATAGGTGCTCCATTCGTTAGGGTAGGTACTTGTGGTTCGCCGAGGTTATGTCCTACGTATCTATTGTTTCAGTCGGTCGTACTTGTGACATCCATCTCTGTGGTACGTCAATGTTGATAATTCTACATACCGACTCGCTGGGTTTACGGTTTTGGCTGTCCACCAATCGGATTTGCATGCGTTGAGGGCTTACCCTTAATGTGATACGGTGTTGCAGTATTCCCAAAACATCTTGAAAGTGTTGTTTACAATAAAGAGTACATACTCACTCCCTCTCTCTACTCTACTGTCACATCCTTACAATGCGTGTCCACTATCGTACTTGCTCGATAAACATTGCCTCAGTTGAACTATATTGCGTGTTTTTTTGTCCAACCTTGAATCGATCATATTCGCGGCAGACGCATAGTCTCTCGACTGCAGAATGCACAAGATGTTGGCTATTCGTAAAAATTATAAACTGTGTTTTTCTTAACCTTAGACTAGGCAAGCATTACAACCAAATACCTCAAGAACACATTCTAAGACATAACTTCACAGAGCGTTTGTCCGTCCACGCCCGCACCACGGGAAACTGTTTTTGCTAATGAGCTAATTAAGACGGTGCAACAATTAAGGTCACACGGCCGTGGCTGGGGCGTCGGCCCCGCGGAGGAAGCCCCCGCCCCGCCCCAGACAGCGTTACCAGATTGGGTATTTTTCTCGCAATTCTGGGTAAAAATTTGGCTCCTGGAGAAAATTTGGAGAAAAGAAATCTTTGGAGAAATGTTTGGAGAAAAAGAAAACACAGTGGAGAGTTTTGGGTACTTAATTTTTTAAATAGTTTTGGGTTGAAATGACGTCATAGATGAAGAGGATAATGATATGGTTGTCATAAATATATTAAATTTATTTGAATAAACTTTCTTTATACGATTTAGTTTGTTTTATGTCAATACCATAGACAAAAAGTTTAGTTAAACTACAGTGAATGCCATTTGTTTGTAGTTTTACTGGTAGAACCACTAACAAAAACATTGTCTTTAATACTACCAGGCGAAATTTGCCTTAGAATGAGGGAAAAAACGAGCCTTTGGGTAAAACCATGGAAAATAGTATCGTTTTGGAGAAAAAATAATTTAAATTTGGGGAGAAACAGAAAAACGCATCTGGCAACCCTGGCCCCAGATGACGTTAGGGCTCCGTTCTAAACTTCACACACCGTTAAGACTTTGTTAGTCCCCCGGGTAGAGGATAAAATTGTGACTAGGCTGAAGAAAACTCAGGTTTTTAATATGGTGCAACAATTAAGGTCACAAGACCATGGCCGGGGCGTCGCCAGATGATGCAAGTTAGGGCTTCATTCTAAACTTCACACACCGTTGAGACTTTGTTACCTTAGCTTTTGCTTCGTCCGCAGACTTACTTAGATAAAAACTTGCGTATGCATAATTATTTTACCCCGTTATCGATGTCCAAACCAACAAACTTTCACTTACGATATTAGTTAGATTTCTGACATGAAGCGAGTCGATTACCTTAACACCACGACACTACGCATTACAATACATATACAATTGACCCTGATTAACATCACGTTCAGAACTAACCATGCTGTTTACTTTGTTACAGGTAATTATCTTCTCACATCACATTGGCGATGGTACGCCGGTTGTCTGTCAGCGTCACCTAGTAAGGTTTGGATTTTCCTAAAGCGCTTACTCGTGCTAGGGAAATATTGAAAGATTTTGTAAGTTTGCTTGCTTGAAAGGTTCGAGAGAGACTGAAGGAGTTCAGCTAGGGGAGCACAACGTCACGATAAAAGTTTTATTCCACTATCGGGTATCGGCATCTCGATTTATCTACGCTGTGAAATAAAGCAAGATGGCGCTAGCTGATAGTGGGACTAGCAGGCGAATTTGGACATTCTGACGCTCTGGTTTTAACTATAATAGTAAGGTTAGACCAATAACCACTTTTTGTTTTTTTCTAAAGCACTTACCCGTGCCCTATAGCATTGAAAGATTAAGTAAGGTTTGCTTCCTTGAAAGTGTCGGGAAAGATGTAACGAGTTCGGCTATTTTGAACATTCAGACGCTCTCTGGTTCCTTACACGATTACATCAAAATCACCACAAATAAGCCATTTTCATAAAAGTTTCCTCATGTCGCACAACTATACGTAATATACACCGTGGAATTTTAGTGGTTTTAAAGCCGAAGGTATTTTTTTGCACTGGTGATTCTGAGCCAAATTACAAAATTTCATTCCAAAACGCGCGAAAAAATAATTCACTTCTCCATACAAATGGTGTCGATTGGCGATAGCCGTTTTTATTGGGAAGTGTTTTTTTATTTCGCTCATTTTAAAGTAAAATTTTGGAAATTGGCTCAGAATCACGAGTGCAACTAAATACCTTCGGCTTTAAAACCTCTAAAATTCCACGGTGTATACAGTATGCACTTGAGTTGAGGCTCTGTTCGATCCAATTTCCTTCGAGCCCGGCCACATTCCGTGGTACAGGTGGGGCCGTGGGGCGCTCGGTTGGTAACTCGACGTGTCAGCTGGCACGCGGCGACCACCTGCGTCCATCTGCCACACTGCCTTATCGTTCTTTATGCATCCTCCTTGTGTATTACTTAGTACTTACCTTGTAAAGTTTTTTTTTTATAAAGTTAAAAAATTCGCTCGGGTCAGGATTTGAACCCGCAACCTCTTGCTTCCGTGCAGGCGCTCTACCAATTGAGCTACCGAGTCAAGTACTGCCTTTGCGAATTTTCTAACCTCATTGAATCTCATCTTACGGACGATGGGGCGCCATCTAGTGTAATAGTTTGCACTTATCTACAGTCCCGAGCGAATTTTTTAACCTTATAAAAATCTTTATAAAGTTCCCTAGCACGGGTTAGTGCTTTAGAAAATACAAAAAGTAGTACTTACTTTGTTGAAAAGAACGGCCAGGGGCCTAATTTTTTAATCTATCGTGATCCCTTTCGCATTGTATCGGGCTTATGATCGTGATTGCGACTTTAGAATGGAATTGTCTAAATTTTAAATCACAATCGCTAACAGAACAGATGAGTCAAAGCGCCGTATAAAATTATATGTAGTGAACGATTTTGCTATATTCTTCACTCAGTAGATATCCTTCAAAATCGAGCTCCAATCCCTATCTCCATCCCAATCGCTTTCAATGACAGTTTGTGTGTTCGTCAGCACCCTTCAAACGTCAATTTGAACGGGATCGCGATAGATTCAAAAGTTAGACAATTACCCCCAGCACCCATCAGGATGGTGGAGGTCGTCCTTGCTGCGCGATTGCAAATTCTCCGGACGCTTGGCGAATTGGATTAAAATACGCAATTTTCAGCACCAAAAATTTTATTAAAAAATGTTTGAAACGTGACTAAAGCGAGATAGTTCAATTACTCCGCGCAGGTGCTTGGCTCTCGTTTTTGAGTTTTGTTTTATATTCACCTGGATATACCTAGATATTTTTTGCACACCCAAAAAAAGTGCACATATAGGGAGCTGGTGTAGAAAGGTGATAGGTTCTTATATTATGTAAGTTAAGAAAGCGTTGGGAAAATAATGGACCCAATTTTAAAACTTACTGCTTCTATTTACCCAGGTATATGGTCAAAGGGGGGTTACTTTAGCGCCGAACCAGCCAACCGAGAGACCATCCGGTGCTTTGTGAATGCACTCCACACCACACCATTAAGTGCCAGTGCTGCCTCTAAAATTTATAATAAACAACCCTGCGAGAAAACACACCGCACCGCACCCTTTACGCGCGATAGTTACACTCTTTTGCACTTACTGTTCTAAACTAAAACCCAAGCGTATCCTTTGTCTTGGTCCTGACTGTACAATAGGTGATAGAAGTTAGAAGGTACCCGTTTTTGATCGATACTCTCTTTTATGTCGCACGTGATAGGAGCTACCGAGGGAAGCCCGAAGTTAGACCAAGAGTATGATTCGGCTCTATGATATGCATATTATTCGGGTGTTAGTTTTACAACAGCCCTGTACGGTACGGCCACGAAATAAAACATGGGGTTGTCATCAATCAGTCAATCAATGATACATACATTGTTCTTTTATGAAACAGTTTTGTAGCTAGCTGAGTAGAGATCGATTAGGTAGGCCTAAACTAAAACCGGTGACCGCATTCTCGCACATAACCGCTTACGATAAGAGTTTGCAATAACCAACAACGGCCCAAAAATACATAAAACATGTAATTATACGTACGTTTCCTTATGGGGTGTACTATAGCTGCTCGATGAGGTTGTCAAAAATACTTATTCCGTACTCGTGCACACGACAGCACGCCAGAGTGTACACTTTTGTTGTAAAGTCGCCCGTAACGTAACCGAGTAGAGTGCTAGCGTGTAAGCGTCGACGTGCTGTCTTGTGTACGCGGACAAAAGGCAAGGTGGGTACAGACAGACTGACCGAGCCGCCCGCCGAAGCTGCCGCGCGAGGCAAATGCTCGGTTAGTAGCCGGGTCCCGACTGAGTGAGCCGCCTTACCAAGCTGACCGAGCATTTATTTGTATGGCGAGCTGCTCGGTCAGTCTGTACGCACCCTCAAATATGAATCCTCTGCCCCCTTTCATTACCATGCTTTACTAAGTTCCCGACTCGATCCAACGGCCCATAGCAAATTATTGTGACAAGCGAGACCTCACAGGCAGCGTTTCGATGTAAACAATCGCCGCGCTGATCTAAGAGCCCTCGCCCACGGCGACTTTTTATAGCGATGCAGTAGCGATACTGTCGCGCTTTCGTATCGATACAGTCGCAATGCGGTCGCTAGCTGTTTGCCCTCGCCCACAGTAACCACGATTCAGTCGCGACGATGCAAACGCGATACCGTCGCGCTTCTGTCGCGATGCAAACGCGATTCGCGCGCCTCCCTTCCTCCGTTCCCTCCCGGATATCTTCCGACACGGTCGCGCGTTTGCATCGTTACAGTCGCGATGCTGTAGCGTGTTGGTAGCGCGTTGGCATCGCTTCTGTAGCGCGTTTCAAATGCGACTGACGCGCGTCAGTAGCGATGCTGTTGCGCGACCGCATCGCTACAAAATTCGCGGTGGGCGAGGGCTCTAACAGCGGTAACGGGTTGCGTTTCTCAACCGGTCGTTCGGAGACGTTTATTCGTTTTGAAACTGTTATTTCGCAATGTCAGCGGATCGCCCCCCCGGGCGACGAATCTGCACTATTGCACTGAACAAGCGCGAGGCAGAAATTTCACTCGATTTCTGTTGACTTAACAACAGCTTATTTACTTACTACGTTAACAGATTAGCTTACTACTACGTTGGCTCAGCGACTCGAAGTGGATCCGTAACCAAAAGAGGCCACCTTATTCTGTGTTGCGCCACTTTTGAGCAAGTATTTTTTTTTTCATTAGCTGCCAGTTTGATTTATAGCTCGATACACCTATGTTTTATCGCTTTGTCGCCTTCGGTTAAAGCGTGCAGTTAAATACAAATAAACGTCCCATACCAAAACTTACTACCCCTACATAATTCGAAAGCAAAAAATTGGGTTCGGGTCAGCTTGTGTTTTCTGAATTGATGTGGCCAAATTTTAGTGGTTTTTCTCTGAATTGAAGTGATATCAAACTTATCAAGATTTAAGGTTTGTGAGGCGACATCGTCCTCATAGAAAGCTGTAAAAAAGACTTGCAGTAATCCATGCTGTGGCATTATTTCTCTCGAGTATAAAATGTGCAAGCCGACCCTTCTGTGTATTTATTATTGCCACGGGAATCGAATTTGCGGTTCTCACGGCGGCGTAGCCCACACCGTAGATGAGACGCGTGGGTTTTATCTATTGGTAACATAACGGCACGTGTGGCCTTGGGTTTATTTACCTGCGGGAGCGTTGCTTATGAAGCTCATGCACTTGCTCATGCGCTTTTAGCGATAAGACCGCCATTTGTACTGTTATTTTTAAATGTTTATTTGTAAAATGTTTTCGTTTGTGCAATAAAGAGTTACTTACTTACTTACTTACTTACTCATATTATCATTCATTCATTACCTATTGAAAAAAGGGCTTTTTAGTCCCGTGACGCACCATCGTCTGTCCCGAATTAGACATAATACCATCTATTTATCTTGCGTATGGTAGATTATAGACGTACACACGACAACACTTCAGACTGTACACTATTGTTGTAAACAATGTTGTGTGTACAACAGCAATGGCGTAAGTTGTCGAACCATGATATTATCATGGATCTTTCAGGTCTCCTCCTGCCAGGAATCTTTCCTTGGATGATAAGTTGAAGGAGTCCATGCTAGGTGTTAGCGCCTTATATGGCCAAAATACTCAATAGTTAGTCCCTTAAAACCCACATAATATTCACGGGAGAGTAGCTTCGGAGTTTGGGTGTCAAGCGTGGCAGTAAAGGATTTAACACTCTGCATATATTTCCCTAAGGGGCGATTAGGTTTCCGCACACGTATTGGCATTAAAAACATAAATCGTTGTTTAACTTTCTCAAATATCCGCGAAATAACACACAGCGTCGGGTCGTGTTTCATATTTGCGAAGTAATCTATGCGAGTATCGCTTTTACTATCGTAAACAAGATGAAATTAGTACACACGACAGCTAGTCAGACCGTAAAATTTTGTTGTAAAGTCGCCCGTAACGTAACCGAGTAGAGTGCTAGCGTGTAAGGGTCGACGTGCTGTCGTGTGTACGTGCAGAGAAAACGAATCTACGGGTTTACTCTCGGTGGCTTGTGTAAGATTATATTATACCCCATGTTCCTATCACATCTCAGCTATAAAAATAAGCACTGTAACCCTTTTAAGGTTCCGTACTCGACGGGTGCCAAACAGCATCCTATTACTCCGTTGGTGTTTCGCCAGGCCTTGTGCGAATATTTTAGCGTAGTCTTGGAAACTTGCGCCCTCATATAAGCTAAAAAATGCAGCACAAGTTTTCCAGACGTGGCATTTTCATCGGGGCACTGATCGATTTATTCGATGCCAAAGCTGGTTTCGGTCCAATATCGTGCAATTATTGAAAAAGCAATCCCTGTCCGCGGCCTGTCGCTTCAGGCGCCGACGCCGGCGGAGGGATGGATGGATATGGATATATTGCGAGGGTTCCGTACCTGAAGAGTTGGTTTGGTAGAATATTCCTTTTTGTACCAAAAACACAAAAAAATAACTTTACATAAATAACAACTTTTTGTCTTTTCTCAACCATTAACCCGTGCTAGGGAACATTATAAAGATTTCTGGTTGCGGGTTAAAGTCCTGAGCGAATTTTTAACCTTGTAAGAATCTGTACAAAAATAACCACTGCAGTTGGCAGCCTTATTGCTAAAAACTATTTCTTCCAGACAATCTACGAAGGGATGTATCTTTGCCATATAATAGCCGGTTTTTCACAAAATATTATTCGAGATTTCATAAACCTCTCTAACCCTTCGATAACCCTGTAAAATTATTAGAACACATCTCGTCTCCGCTGGGATGATTCCGGCTCTAAAACTTAGGGTATCGTTTGGCATGCTAGCGGTGGTGGACGTGTCTTGTCTATTGATGTACGCTTGGAAACATTCCCACTCCCGGCAATGTTTCCACTGACAATGTTCCCGGAAAGTTTCCGAAAGTTTCCCAATGTTCCCATTAATTCCCAGTGATATATTTTTTGTTAATTCATGCTAATTCTTAAAGTACCGCGTTGGTTGGTCACATGACATGCATATTTGCATAAGTGTCTTGTCCTTGCAGTGTTGCCACATGGAGACTGCATGAAAAAATCCATCTTAAATCCATATTACCTATCAAATTCGTATGAATTATGTGTTTAGTAACTTATTATTTGGTGTATAAAGAATCCAAAACCATTAACAAGTCAGTAAACAAATATTGAAATATCCAAAGTTTAGATCAAAGTTCCCGTTACATTCCCAGTTGGGGAAACATTGCCGGCAATGTTTCCGGCAATGTTTCTAGCGATTGGCAATGTTCCCGGGAACGAAACATCAATAGTCTTGTCCCTCTCCTGATTATGGTAGACAAGGGTTGAGTTGGGCATTAGTAGACTGGTAGGTAAGGTGGGTATTGAACACAAAAGTGGCAAGCCCCCCGATTGACAGGTTAAATATTTTTTATTTTGGTCCAGTAGTTTTGTTTTTATGCGCTAAAATGTTTTGTTCCTATGACCGCCAACAGTATGCAGACCGTCGCGTGACGTCATAAAACCGTATCTTTGAAACGTTGTAAAATATAAACTACTGAACCAAAATAAAAATTATTGAAATCAGTTTCTCAATATTGTCTAAAGATAAGATTAAGCCAATAACGGACTTTCGAACAAAAAACTTTGCGTACCGAATTTTAGGGAGTGCTTGAACAATTTGGTAAGCTATAGTCTAGGTATAGTTTAAACACTTTTTGTTTTTTATAAAGCACTGACCAGTTCTAGGGAACATTATAAATATTTTTATAAGGTTAAAAATGCTCCATTGGTAGAGCGCCTGCACAGTATGCAAGAAGTTGCGAGTTCTTGAGTCCTGCCCCGAGCAAATTTTTGAACCTATTTTTTTTTATGAAATATAGTTTTTCACTTTTTATTTTTTCTAAAGCACTAAAACCCTCGCAAGGGAAACGTTAGACAGTACTTGAACCGGCAACCTCAGGCAAACCATTCCCACAAAATTCGCATCGCCAGGTGCAATGTGGTTGGTTAGAAAGCCGGCACGTACTTGAGTTTGCGGGTTCAATTCCTGTCTAAAGCGTTTTTTTTTTCATAATTAATCCATCCATCTTCATAAAGGGTTTTGTTTTGCAATGACAAAACCTTTTCCTACTCAATCAGTAACATAGCTTCAGAGTTTTTTCAGCATAAATTGCAAAGTCAATGACATGGATCGTTGTATTTTTGCTGACACGTGTAGACCTCATAAATTCGTTACAATGCTGTAATATTCTATCTATCTATCCAGCCCTTAAGTAAAGCCCACTGCTGGGCATAGGCCTCTTACTTTTTACGCCAACCCCCGTGGTCCAATGCCAATCTCGTCCATTGTCCTCCCGCTGTCTTGACAATATCATCGACCCATCGAGCTTTAAGTCTACCAACCGACCGTCGACCCATTATGAAAGAAAAATAAGGAATGTAACTTTTTTTAACTTGTTACTTTCATTTTGTTTCCAGCATTAGGACGTTGTTTTTTTCCTCAGAAACGAATAAACACAATTAATCGTGGGGGAAAGGAAGTGTGAAAGAGAAACGTTATTTGCTTGTGACGAGTGAGACATGGTAAATAAACTTCCTTACATGTTACTGTGATGTATATTATACATAATTGAACGAGCGAGCGAAGCGAGCGAAGTTCTCCGAGTCTACTGGAACCATCCGGCGTTTGTATGTATGTATGTATGTATGTATGTATGTATGTATGTATGTATGTATGTATGTATGTATGTATGTATGTATGTATGAATGTTCGTTCGACGATAACTTGAGTAAATTTAGTCGGATCGTCATGAAATTTGGTAGGCAGGTAAAGGAGGCCAAGATAATTTTTAAGTTCGAACATGAGCCAAATCGGTCGAGGGGTTGCTGAGATATGGGGTCGCGAGTTCATAGTTCGGGGCGAACCACTAGTAAATAATTCTTAATCGACTTATTTAAACAACTCTGCATTAAATTAATAAATGCAGTACGTAATCTGCCAAAAACAAAATATAATCAAATAGAGAATTTCATTTCATATGCAATGCAAATCGTGTATTTAATTAAGTTTTTGGAACTAAGTTATAAAATACCTCAATATTTTATTTTAACAACTCATCAGACAGCCACACTTACCCCTTTTTGTTTAATTTGCGCTCTTAGGCGTGAAGTATACAGAAACGGCATAAGGCGTAAGGCGTAAGGCGTAAGGCATACGGCGCAGAGCAGGCGTGGAGCAGATAAGGCATGAATTATACAGAAACGGCGTAAGGCGTAAGGCGCGGCGCTCTCCTCTTTCTCTCTTTCTCTCCAATACATACTGGGATGAGTTTGTTTAATTTCAAAGTTACGTACATTTGTGAATTTGTAGTAGCAATACCACTCGCTAACTGTGAAGGAAAACATCGTGAGGAAAACCGCAGCTTAGTTGGCTCCACACGTATTGACTTGTCTTTCCTGTGGGCTAGGCCGACTAAGCTGTCAGCATAGTATAGGTGCTGGGCAAGCCTACTCCATCTAAAACAATGTCCCAGGCACTGCAGCGCCGAGTGGTTTCTTCACCCATCTAGTGTGAATGAAGGTGCCACTGGACGCTGGATAAATCATCTCATTAAGTAGAAGCAAAGTGATCGAGTGATCGCTTGAAGCCGACGAGAGCAGTCGTGTCGCTCATCTTTCAAAGTTTTTGTTTAATTTAATTGTAATATCTTAATTTTTGTACTCGGTGCCTCTCTTATTATCTTGTGGTGTGTGTCATATGAGCCCTGCGCCATATTTAATTTTGTATTGCTGCGTCCCTCTCACCATCTACGTCACGCCACTGACAGCTGGAGACAAATTAAAGTAAGAAAGAAAAGTTCGGCGGCCCGAGTGTGGATTCGAACCCGTGTCGCTTGCACCGACGACCGGTCGGTCTGCCCGGCAGTGCTAACCACTGGACCAAAGTGGCGCGGTGTCGACCGTGCGAAATTACCGACTGCCTTCAGATTGATTAACCGGCGGGCGACTATTACATTCCAACGCCTTATGATGGTCAAATGCTCTTCCTGTGGTCGCTTCGTTTCTCTGGCAGATGTCGTCACTTGTAGCATCTGTGGTACCGAGCATCATCGGGCGTGTTCCTGTCGGCGCTGCAGTGAAGCTCACTCCAGTTCTGACACTGCTGAAACTTTAGTCGCTAAAGATAATACTGCCGTTGGCGAGTTGATGGATACCTCTGTAAACATGACGGCACTGAATGTCACGGAAGAGTTGGATGCTGCGATTGAGCTTCGTTTGTTTCGGGAGGAATTGAGAGCCACACGGGAGCAGATGTCAAAGTTGACATCTCAAATGTCAATATTTTCAGTGTCCCTAAATGCAACTAACGAACGGATTGACAAGTTGGAGTCTCGAGCTGATGATATGGATCAAAAGTTGAACAATGTTTTGGAGCTCTATAACACCATCGATCAGTTAAAGTTAGATCTAAATGACCGTGATCAGGAGCTGCTGTCTAATGACATTGATATAACCGGTATACCCGAGACTAAAGGTGAGAACCCACTACACCTGGTATCACTCGTCGCTATGAAGCTAGGAGTTGAACTGGACCCGCGTGATTTGTTACATGCAGCTAGAGTTGGACCTGCTCGTGTGGCGGGTGACCCGGCCGCCGCCGCCGGTCCGCCTCGCTCCAGACCTATCGCTGTCAAGTTGTCACGCAGAGCTATAAGAGACGATTTATTGCGTGAAGCACGCGTCCGCCGTACCATTGACACCACCGGCTGTGATCTTCCAGGACCACCTCATAGACTATACCTGAATGAACGCCTTACGTGGTCAAACCGTAAACTCTTTAACAAAGCCCGCGAAATCGGAAAGCAAAGGGGTTGGAGATATATATGGACCAAAGAAGGGCGTATTTTGGCCCGCCAAGAGACTGGAAAAGCAGCTCAACGCATTCGTAGTGAATCTGATCTGGACCGTATTTTTCGATCAGAAAACGTTGGGACAGGAGCTCCTCGTTCTCACTAGAACAGCAAAATTTTCACCATAATTATATTATGTTTTTTCTAATTTCAGTGCTATGTGTCATGGCATTAGGGGTGTTAGATTTACATATTTCATTTTTAAAAGGTATTTTACACTCGACGCAAAACGCTGTAATTATTATAAATCCCGATTCCACGAGTTTATTAATGTACCTGAGCATTTGTTGCTACACAGTAACCTTTTATAAAATCAATATTTTAATTAATCAATCAAATATTTTATATCTTGTTGTAGTACTTCATAAATTTATTAAGTATAGTGCGTTTAATCTCTGCCGTTTTATCTTAGGGTCTGTCTCTACATGGTTTAGTTATGAATTTTCGTATTTTTCATTTTCTCTTTTTTACCATGGTAAAGAGCAGTAACTTGAAAGTAGGTTTGTTCAACGCACAATCATTAGGTACTAAACATGACGAATTTATCGTCGCTCTTCAGCGCCATTCGCCGGATATTCTGGCAATTAATGAAACATGGTTACACGAGGGACAGGACGCCAGAGCACCCTCTGTACCCGGATACAAATTGCGCCATGCCCCCCGCCCGCGGTCAGTTGCTAGTAAGGGCGGTGGTGTTGGCTTCTACATTAGGGAAGGAATCAACTGTAGGACACGGCCACACCCAATTCTAGACACGCACATTGACCAAATGTGGATTACACTTAGCATCAACGCTGTCAAGATTGCAGTTGGTACCGCCTATAGGCCAGAATGGGTTCCGGTCAGCTCATTCATCGACGCGATTACTGAGTCGACTGCACATTTTTCGCGCTTCGATATTTTAATTCTTATGGGTGACTTTAACATAAATATCTTGGATAAAGAATCGAGTAAGACTAAACAACTTCATGAATTTCTAACATACATGAAACTTAACAACTCCGTTAAAGAGCCAACTCATTTTCAGGGAACGAGTCAAACCGCTTTAGACTTGATCTGCTCTAATATAGATTTTAAAAATACTTTAGTTGACTATATACCTGATTTAAATCATCATGCGATGGTTTACTCGATTTTAAAAATAAAGAAAATAAATCCACTCCCAAGATCAATTGTCTCTAGATCGCTGAGTAACATAAACAGAGAACTTTTCGACCTAGATTTATCACAAATTGAATGGAGCACTCTGGAATCCCTTGATTCAGTCAATTCAATGTGCCTTAAATTTAATGAATATCTGCTTATTCTTTTTGATAAACATGCTCCTCTAAAAAAGAAATCTTTGCCAAAACAGTCTATACCGTGGCTGACAAGTAATGTTCGTCTTATGATGAAGCTTAGAGACGAAGCTCACTGTGTATCACGCAGAGATAACACTGATAAAGCCAGAGCCAACTATAAAGACCTTAAACATCTTGTGAATTTATCCCTCTATCATGAAAAGAGGGCGTATTTTGAAAACCATATTAATGGCAACTTAAATAACCCTAAATTGCTCTGGAAAAATCTAAAAATTACAGCGGGTGTAAAATTTAAGGAAACGTCTTATTTACCTGAACATTTTAACGACCCAAATGAACTGAATGCACATTTCTTGTCTCTACCGGGGAGCTCATCAGTTTCCATCTCTGATTTGACATTTTTTGAGTTTAATAGGCATAACTCATCTTTTTTTAGTTTGACCCCAGTTGATGAATCTTTAATAGCGCATATAATTCTGCATATGAAGTCTAATGCTCTGGGTTCTGACAGCATCTCTAGGGACATGTTACTCTTGACCCTACCAAATACTTTGAGTTTTATCACAAAAATGATTAACAGATCGATTACATCTAGTCAGGTCCCAGAGATCTGGAAGACTGCTCTTGTAAAACCTATACCCAAGAATGATAACCCCAATTGTGCAAGGGATCTTCGCCCAATTAGTATTTTACCATATCTCTCCAAGATACTAGAAAAAGTGGTTTACATACAGACAGCAGCTTTTCTCGAAAGACTCCGCATTTTACCTCAGCTCCAGTCTGGTTTTAGAAGAGGGCGTAGTACTAATACTGCTTTGCTTGACGTGGTTGATAATATTTTGTCAGCTCGGGATAAGGGTTGTGGTACAATTCTGGTTTTGCTGGATTTTTCCAGAGCTTTTGACTGCATAAATATAAGCTTATTACTTTCAAAGCTTTCCTATTATGGTTTTGATATACCTACTATACGATGGTTCGACAGCTACTTGAGTGGCAGACAGCAGCAGGTCGTACTTCATAGGAGGGATGGTAACTCCCTTAAGTCTCTCCTAAGTCCTACAGACCGAGGAGTGCCACAAGGATCAATCCTGGGGCCTCTCCTCTTTATCCTGTATAGTAGTGACATAGTACGTTGCATTTCTCATTGCCAGTACCACTTATACGCCGATGATTTACAGATTTATATTAGCTGTCCACCAGCAGAAGTTGACAACGCTGTAACAAGGTTGAATGAAGACTTGGATCGAATCTTTGCATGGTCCTCCAGGAACTGTCTTGTGCTCAATCCAACTAAGTCGAAATATCTGTTACTCGGGAGTAAGCACCAAATTGGGGCGATAAGTTTGGCCAACATTTCAATAACTATTAATAATGAACCTGTTGATAGAGTTCTTACGGCTAGGAACCTTGGGTTGGTTTTGGATCAGGACCTAAACTTCGAGAGTCATGTGGCGGAGGTGACTAGGGTTTGTTTTTATCGTCTCAGCGTTTTATATCGCATTCGTGAATTTATTAGTACCGAGCTACGGGTAAGACTCTGTGAGTCTCTGGTTCTCTCCAAGCTTACTTACTGCTTGGCTGTTTACGGGCCCTGTTTATACAAAAAGACACTGACACTTGTACAGCGTGTTCAAAATGCCTGCGCACGATTCTGTTTTAAAATTCCCCCTCGAACCCATGTCACGCCGTTTTTAAATAAAGCAGAAATTCTTAATATTAAAAGTAGAGTGGACTATTATTTAGCATCTCTGCTTTTCGGAATAACTAAAACTGGTGAGCCCAAATATCTCTTTGATAAGTTCAAGTGGTCAAGTTCTACCCGGGATCAACGCAGTTCGAGAAGGGACTACATCTCGTGCCCACCTCATAATAATACTAAAGCGTTTAGAGGTAGCTTTAAGTACGCCGCATCAAAGTGTTGGAATAACATTCCCCCACCTTTAAGACAACTTGATTCCCATAGCACTTTTAAACTGCAGCTGAAGAAGTATATTTTGAACATCCAAAAAAATAGCTAACGTAACTGTCAAGACAATCTGTCCGGGTGTGTTTTAGATCCTAATCTAGTCGTGATTTATTTTATTAATTTGTATTGTTTTATTTTTTAGCTATCAATCTATGAATTTTAATCAATAATTTTATTATTAGTTATTATTATTCTTATTTTTAAATTGTTCTTGATTATACAAAATGTTTAATTTATTATACAAAATGTTTAATTACAGATCTAGCTATGGCCTAGGGTAGTGATTATTTACTTTAGTCGAATCCTGTTAATCTGATCTAATAGAAATGTTCCATTCGTCAAATAATTTTACCATCAAGTTATTTTTACCATGTTTACTGTTTTATGTTCCCATTGCTTTATGAATGATATATTAATGTTGCCATTGATTGATTTTTTATTGTTTTATATTCTACAAAATGTCTTTACTTTTAAATAACAACTATAGTCGATATTTTTATTTATGATGCAGTAATTGCTATAAATTTATGTCTACTTACTTGAGAGACGTTTTGATTCAATGTAGGTACCAATTTTTAATAATGCATTTGCTCGAATATGCCTAATGTTATCAATTTTATTTATTTCTATGAATTATATATTAATTTGAATGTAAGTATCTGATATACTCTGCTATATTATTTACTCCCCCAAATTGTAAACTCTAGTCTAATAGATAGATTTTAATTTAATTTTAGATTTTAATGAATTATTTAAATTGAGTTTTTAATAAGATGCTCGGAGCCAATGACACTGCTGGCTCTCGTTGCTTCACTTTCACGCAGGCTCCGACTGAAAACCAGCGCCGCGGATTTTGATTTGCAAGGTCCGTGGCATTACGCTGAGTTCGGGACCCTTTTTATTGTCATGACACATAGCATATTAATTTCTGTAATTTTATTTGATTTTGCATGCGATAAATGTTACATTCACTATTTTATAATATTATCAATGTAATTTTTCAATTATCAATGTTACCCTTTATAATTATTATGTGTTGTGGCAATTGAATAAATGATTTATCTATCTATCTATCTATCTATCAAAGGCCTTAGTTTTTTTTAGTACACTCTGACGTGCTGTCGTGTGTATATAAAATTCACTATCGTCACGTATTTTCTGCTCCTACTGTATAACAAACGGCGTGCCGCTTGCGCGTCTCTCCGGTCGCGCCTGCTAGCGACGCGGAACAGGCGACGAAACGGCGTGCCTGCGCCACGCCGCTTCAGTATAATTCAAAACGTGTCGCCTCCATACATTTTGTATTGAAATGTTTTGAAGCGGCAAGATGCCTGCGCCGCGCCTTCACCTTACGCCTTTTCTGTGTAATTCAGGCCTTAGGCCGCGCGCGGTAAGAGCTGCCATGGGGTATGCTAGACTGTGGCCGACACTACCACTCTACCCGACAGGGGCGAAGTCCAAAAGTAAGGTTATTATTCTGTTACGTCATCGTCTTTGCTGAACGCATCAATCCAAATGTCCTAATTCGGAAGGCAAAGTTTTTTGTTCGAAAGTCCGTTATTGGCTTAATCTTATCTTTAGAAAATATTGAGAAACTAATTTCAATATTTTTTATTTTGGTTCAGTAGTTTGGATTTTACAACGTTTCAAAGATACGGTTTTATGACGTCTCGTGACGGTCTGCATACTGTTGGCGGTCATAGGAACAAAACATTTTAGCGCATAAAAACAAAACTCCTGGACCAAAATAAAAAAAAAAAAAATTATTTTCTCAATATTGTTTAAAGATAAGATTAAGCCAATAACGGACTTTCGAACAAAAAACTTTGCTTTCCGAATTCCTAACAAACGTTCACCCACATTCGGCCTTTTGCAATCCCACTCCGACGAGAGGAATATGATGTTGATGAGCTAACACAGACTTTCTGCCCAACTACCCACCGACCTGTGTGGGCGTATCGGGAATCGAACTCCACGATCAGGATACGTTTTTAAGTGTAGTGATTTTTTTCTTAGGGTCTAAGTCGGCCACTAGTCGCTACCCTTGTCCACCGGCCATCTTTACACCTCGCCAGGTATCCATGTCCAGCCCATTTCCACTCGAGACCCGTGATTTTATCTCCAACATTGTCGACCTTCGTTCAATGTCTCATGACGACATTTGGCTTAGCATGGCTCGCTCCGTAGCATTTGGTGTTTTATGTAGTCTCTAGATTTCGGTAGAGTTCCAAGTTAGGCCTGAGTCGCACTCGGACCCTCTGAACT
Organism: Zelleria hepariella; assembly: GCA_949319315.1. Lineage (NCBI taxonomy): Eukaryota > Metazoa > Arthropoda > Insecta > Lepidoptera > Yponomeutidae > Zelleria > Zelleria hepariella. Next base: position 20,083,344 of record OX439384.1, read on the forward strand.
GAACTGACACGACACTGCTAAGGATCCCGTTACGTGAAAGTGAAGCCTTAGTGTCGTGCACGCGACTTACGTAAGGCCAGGCCTAGCCAACCTAGTAGAGATACCTAGCTACCTACTCGTAGTACTAGGCAACGATAGCGGTATTAAAGCAGGGTGGATAGTGAAACTCCTGCAGGAGAAGTATAGCAATGACGCATCTCTTATTTGGATTCGCATGCAAGGTACACTAAAGAAATCGAAAAAATTGCCATATCAAACCCTAGAATTAGGTAAGAGCTATCTTATAAGGCAAGTTTCGTGTTGATGTTCGTACGGTCGGCCACAATCTCAGATACCCCTTGGCAGCTCTTATCGCGCGCGGCATAAGGGCGCCAATCGAACAAAAAGGGGTATCTGAGACTGTGGCCGACTGTACTAGATTTGAAGAAATATTCATTCAAAAACTGAGGAAGTTACTGAGAATGAGCGGCGGTGCACTGGTAGAGCCTTGGTCAGTACCATGTTCGATAGGCCCCATTTTGCTAAAAACAAATAAACATAAGCACCATAAATAAGCACTATTAAGTGTCAACAAAGATATTTTATTTTAATGAGAGCTACTTTTGAGAAAATTCAGGGATTTAGACGGTTTACGACTGTGCGTTTTTTCACATAATGAGCCCCGAGAGCTCAGCCCTCAGGTCACTTCACTACCTGATGGCTCATTGTGTAGTTGCCACCTGGCTATAAATAGTAGCAAAGTAAAATAATGGTGAAAAAGCATTTCAAATTTAGAAATTGTTTACCTATTTGTCTCAAAAAGTTCACAACTATCTTTGAAGAGGTAAATAATTTACCCAACTCATTAGGTACCTACCTGTTTTGCAATGTATTCCCAAGTGGAAAGCATGTCGGCCCAGGATGGACAGTTGGACTTAGTTTAATAGGCTTTATACGCACGGGTGGACCTCAATGGAAACCCGAACAGAATCTATTGCCAATCGTTATATGTGCTCAATTGGTGGATGTAAACTTGCTACCACATTACAACCGCTATCTAGTTTCCTGGAACTACCTATCGGTAACTTCAAATGTTCGGAAAACACGGGTCAATCCTGCGGCTCATCTTTGAGTCAGATTGCGCACTGAGTTTTCAGGCAGTTGTTGTGAGCTATGTTTGTAGGTCTTTGTATTTAAGTAATGAGATAATGTATACAGCGTCCAGGGGATCTACCGGCTAAGACGAAGCCGATTACCGTTGGCGAAAATCGAAGTTCGATTTATGAAAAATGAACTGGGTGGCAGTAAAATGGGGAAGAAAACTGTCAAATTAGTTCCACGCAGATGGCGCTGAGTGTTTGTTACAAATAAACTGTCATTTTCCATACAATTGCGTTGTTTTGTTGGTAAATAGTCGAGTTTTCAAAAAAATTGGACGCCGTGCAGCAATAGGGTGTAAAGAAATCGGTTCATATAAATTCCACAGTGACCCATAGCAAAGGAAAAAGTGGGAAAGGGCGTTGAGAAGGAAAAACTTTGAATCGAGTGATTTTTCCAGGTTATGTGGAAAACATTTCAAAGAAACCGATTTTGAGACAACTTCTAAGACCACTGGTAATTATAAACTTTACTAAGAATACTTACCTACTCAATGTTATTTAGCCCACAGATAGCTTTGACAGGTAACAAACATACAGCGCCCTCTACTAAAAAGTTTTGCTTAATCTTCCCCATTAACTGGGTGGCAGTATATTTTTCAAAAATCGAACTTCGATTTTCGCCAATGGTAATCGGCTTCGTCTTAGCCGGTAGACCCCCAGTGGCATCTTTACTCAAATCAGTTGGATAAAGTGACCACAAGCCGCTGCAGTGGCTGGAACAAGTTTTACTCGCCAAACCATGATGGAAAACCTCTTGAGAATACCTGTGTGGACGATTTATGTAAAGTATACCCATTGGCAAGGTTGGCAATTTGGGATGGAACATTCCAGCTATGCATCGGTATGATTAAATACAATATTGGTGCCTCTGATTACCCTTTTCGGGTCAGGGGCGTGAGGTTGAAATATTATATTTAAATATTCTGCGAAAACGCAAGAACGTGACCAAATTGAAGCGCGCAGCCAAACCTCTGCCAATTTCGGGGTTCCGTGTTTTATTTTCGTTGCCTTCACGAGTAGGTACAGTCGGCCACACGCTAGGATACCCCTTTTTGTTCGATAGGCGCCCTTATGCCGCGCGCGGTAAGAGCTGCCATGGGCAATCTGTGACTGTGGCACATTATACATTATCATAATCTTTTGTTAACTCGGCGCTACGTGCCACTAATCTCGAGCATCAAATTTAAAGAAGCGGCTAACTCGTTACTCGGAGAGCGTGATAACGTCACTTTGGAGAACTTTATAAATTCACGTTAAAGGTGTGCGTAACACGCCGAACAAAGGGTTTTAGACGAATACCGACTTAATTACCCCGGCCCGAATTGCTTCTGAGCCTCAAGAACAAACGATGCTAGCAGCACCAGATAGAAGTAGATGAATGACTCGCTTCTCGTACAAAAGGAAACTTTCTCTTTTATCCTCTGAACTGAAATATGTACTCAGCTCTTGTAATGGGTTCTCACAATAACCAAGTTTATGAGTAAACATTTTTCTCCTTAGCGAACTGTAGTAAATCAAATAGCAACTCTCCGCTTCGGTGTTATCTGGTTTGTAAGCAACGCAAATAATAATAATAATTTTATTTTCTTTCTTTTAAATATTTTATCCGGCACCCACAACACAGGCCATGCCTAAGTGTGGGGGCCACCAATGTCATCTTCAATAATGTTACTTCACTATTTTAAATAAAGACCTTTTTCTTTTTCATTTTCATTTTTCATTTTCATTTCATTCATTTTCATTTTCATTTTCATTTCATTTCATTTCATTTTCATTTCAATAAGTTACGAAAAATGCTGACGCAATAAAAGCAATAGCATTTACCTACTTAGCGCGTCCTTGTGAATCATCCAAATAACATGAAAAACTTAGAAACTATTTCAAAAAGTAATAAAGTTTTTTTTTTTCAATGCTCTCGCCTGCTTTTCAATACTCGCCGTAGCAATTTTTTGTCCTAAACTCCTAACGAATCTCTGAACCCAAAACTAGCGGTCTATCATTTGAGCCTTCCGGGCTAAGATGGCGACTTTAAGAGGATATACCAGGAATGTTTTCTCCATACAAACGTATACCCCCGATTTCCTCCCTGAATAATGGCATTAGAGCATACATTTTTGGTATGCTGGGACATTCTCACCCCTGGCGTTCCCATATTTTCGATAAGATTATTGTTAACAGGAGCTAGGACCTTCCAAAAATACAAAAAAATGCGTATTTAAAAGTGGCGACAAAAGACGTCTGGTAAACTGATTTAACAACTTAAAATTAAAAATACCAAGACGACCCGACATCAAGTAGTTTCTTGAGATATTAGTGATAAAACATTTTCGAAATCTGACCAGTTTTGAGATCTCGATTTTGTAGACTTTCTTCAGGTTCTCCCTTTTGAGGGGTAGAGCGCTCGCAAGACAGCAACAGATTTGTCAACTATCTATTGTCTGTACTAGTATACGCTCTTAACTCGGCTTGTCTCCATTTATGTCTACGTTTTCTTCACAGTAAGTGCAGTTGTTGTTTTGAATCGCCCATAGCGCCAAATTAACGAGTCGATTCCCCCCATTAGTCGTGCGTCACGGCATTCAATGGCGGCTAGGTTTCAAATTTCGCCAGTTTCTCGGCCGATTTTAATTAAAATTACCGCCGTGATCTTTGGCGGATCACGGCCCCGCACTCTTGCCCCTAATGGATCATTAAAGCAGCGCAAAATATGACTGCAAATGAAAACTCTAGATAGCCTACTCCTACTCGCCGAGCATAATACAAGGGGAGATCAAAAAGTAGTGAGAACGACATACTCCTTGGTAAAAAAAAAAAAACCTGGCCTGCATGATCCATTAGGGGCAAACGTGCCCGTAATCCGCCAAAGATCACGGCGGTAATTTTAATTAAAATCGGCCGAGAAACTGGCACTTCGTTTTTCTCCATTGTCGAGAACACGTTCCGACACAAAGCAAACAAATGACTACATTCAGAAAAAAACCAAAGAGAATCGAAGATTTTTTTTCTTTATTAATATTACAAATAATGTATCTGAGCTATGCCTGCCAGTATATATATTTTTCTTACCAAGGAGTATGTCGTTCTCACTACTGTTTGATCCCCCCTCGTATTCGTAATGACATCGATACTCAAACTCAATAGTTCGTTACAAACTACCTATCAATAAATATTTTACTATAGTAAGCTAAGTTTATCTATAGACGTTAAGGTGGAATGTGCAACACCCATACAAACCATGCGGTTTAGGGGTGTCAAGCATCTATGTTTTGTTAATATTCTAAGAAAATAAATAAAAAAAAAAATAAAAAAAAAAAACAAAGGCAGGTTACAGGTAACAAAGGCTCAGCACATCCAAAAAGTCCCACTAGTTATAGTGTTTTATTAAGACGAAGCGTAGGGTAGCGTTAAATCAAATAATGTTTGATGAAAAAGTACTAGAGGTTCTACGGATTCTACTTTACGCCGCTCTAGGTACACGGAGGGCGAAAGGCGAGGAAAACTTATTTCTAGTCAATAAAAAGGAGTGTATATCCGTTAAAAGTGTAGATTGCAAACCTAGGAATACATTATATTTCAAGTTATCAAGCTCTTGAAAATGTTTATTCAATACCATTTTGTGATTTTCCAGTTTATAATCCTTATGCTCTTATCCCCAAAAGTAAAAGAGAGGCACCAACATACTGAATACGGACCTACGTAGAAAAGTACATTCTTCGTATCCAAAAACCCCCAAGGAACTATCGCCTCAAGAATAATATTTCATCCATAAATAAGCGTTCAGTACGACTCTATACCCTACGACATAAACCACAAGGGCCATCCACGCCACCCCTGCAGGCTCGTAATGTAGAGAGCGTGGGCGGCGAAATATCGACTCGGAGGCTCTAAACACGGCCTACCCTGACATTTCAAAAGAGGCCCTTACAACACGTAGGTAGTAGGTACAGTCGGCCACAAGCTAGGATACCCCTTTTTGTTCGATTGACGCCCTTATGCCGCGCGCCGTAAGAACTGCCATTGGGGTATCTGTGACTGTGGCCGACCGTGCCTTTGGTATACTACGTATTACCACTCTGTATAAGGGTATCCAGTAGCGAAACATTTCTAATAACTAATAAATTAAAAACATGAAATACCCCCGACATTTGAAGCGATTTTGATAAAACACATTATCTAAGAACACTCGCTAGAAAACCTGGTTTCAAATTTAAAAAAAACTGCATTCAAATCGGTTCACCCGTTTAAGAGCTATACGGTGCCACAGACACACACATAGTCAGACAGACAGACACACATCGAGTCAAACTCCCCTCTCTTTTTATGTCGGGGGTTAAAATAGAATGTCAATGGCACTTAATACAGGACGCCAGCGAACACGATATCCTTATATTTTACGAAGTGATATGTTGGTATATACGCAATGTACGTGGGCATGAAGATGTCATAGGGCGCTTGTCCACCGCACCGATCCGATCATACATTTACTACTATTAAATGTATTTATTGCCTTGCCGCTATTGGCGCCGATAAAATATCGGATCGGTGCGGTGGAGAAGCGCCCTTACTGTTTACCCTGTCATGTTACAGTAACGTGACTTACGCCTCTGAAGTATTATTTCTCATGCCCATTTTTCTTGGTAATGTTTCCGTACCACTACTTCTATTCGAATGAAAATGCCACTCATCCCACGTATCCCTATATATCTTTGAATAACCAAAATTAAGGTCTCTCCGCAATACAAAATTTACATATAAAAGGGACCGCTGGGCACGAGCTCGTGTGAAATATTAGCGGGGCAGACAGTTTGCTTATCGGGCCGCCTTGCATGGGGCGTTTAATTTTTAACATCGATAGCGTAAAGAGTTCTTTTGTGACAGGACTAAGCCCACACTGAGCCCGTCGAATTGCAAAGGCGCCCGGCGGACCCTCGTTGCCGCGGCCCTATCTCGCGCCGCCAGCGGCTTGCGGATTATCAAACTTAAATCAGGCTTTTGCCGCATTATATCTCGACTGATGAGTCTGTCCTAAACGGGCCCACAACTTTGTCCGCCCGTGCCACTTTCCAAAACATTCCCGTCTGTAATCTGGTCCGCTCCTCCCGACGCCGCCGATGAGATTTTTCCGAATAAAATCTGAATGCCTAAATCGGCACTCGTTTGCGGCATTAAATCAAAGTAACTAGACTTGAGAGTTTTCTCAAAGCGGATAGAGAGGGCCTTTATTGGATGATGCGGGTTTTTTGTGAAGGACGGCTGTGGGGGGAATATTAACAGTTTTTGTTTGTCAACGTTATTAAGGCCCGGCGAGCGAGGCGGCCCTCGGAGGGGCGTTCATAAAGCGTGATACGCTCCCACTTCTTATCTAGACGTGCAATTTCTTTGTTTGCGCTGTACGCAATTTCCCAAAGAGCGGCGGGACGAGACGAGATAAACTCCACTCGCGCCGGGCTCCAGATACCTCCGTTGCGTAGTTGCCGACTCGCCTGCACCATATTTCCTCTTTAGGGCGCGTTTATTCGACACGAATTGTGTCATGCGGCAACCACGCGACAAACGCGCGGTCGCCGCGCTCTGGTGTTCAGTGATGGCAAGTGTGAACTTTGTTAACAAGGTTGCAACGTTAAAAATTTTCGCAATCCTCCAACCTTGCGGCCTCCGCGCGGAGGACGTTTGGAGAACCTGCGGTGTCCGCGCGGTTAGGGGATTGCGAGAAATTTGAACGTTACTACCTTGTAAACTAAGTTCACTCTTGCCATAACTGAAAGAAAAAAAAAGAGCGCGGCGCGCGGCAGCCGCACGAAAATGTTTGTCTCGTTTGTCTGCGCGCTTAGGCGTCCCCTAGACGCGCTCGGGCCCGGGCCTCTTGAAATATGATTTTGTGACGTCCGCGAAATTTATTCGCCGCTCTAAAATTCGCCGGGATATTGTATACCGCTTTTGTCGCAGTCCCGCCACTCCAGTATCGCCATTTATAATGTAGTGAGTAATTGCAGCGAACGCGATATTATGCAGAGCCAAGGTGGCTGGTAGTAGCTGGCTTGCTTGTCTGTTAATCTGGCCGGCAGGTGCGGCGGAGGCGACTGGAACGGCAGGTGGTTCTTCACGCTAGACTCGCTCTATTTATTTTCCATTTTAAAGGCTACTCGACCGCTTTGTCGTTTAAATTGATTGCGAACCTTCGCGCCAAGCCACAAAGCTCGGAGCCGATTGGGTCAGGTATTGCTTTTAATTAAATGTCCTTAGTCTCCTTCGGCCTAAATAAACAATGAGCCGTCTACTCATATTTCCTTCGCTCAATGTTTTTGAATAGAAACGTCCGGCTGGGCTTTATCGCTTTTGAGGTCAGGATGACTTCACTAAACAACTAACTCTACATCGTATTCTAAGCCCTGAGTCTCCGCAGCGAACAGTTTAAGCTCAACTAGCATACGTCACTGTCATCGGCGATCACTGCGCTAAGTTATTGAGACAAATCGGAGCCATGGAGCGGTGGACGGGCGAGTGGCCAGCCATCGCATTTGCATACCCTGACGCCGGCATAACCGACCCATTACCATAAATATACATGCACATTTAGCTACCATAACTGAAACTGTAACAGGGCAGTTGTAACACGGCACACATAAAGACCTGTTAGTTGACAGTACAATGCTCGCGTTCGCATCTAAATGCACGATAACCAAGGATACTTGCATTGCGTGCCACTAGATCCTTTGCATGGAAAACTAATTAGCGCGGAAAAGCAACTAGTCAGTAGAAAAGTTCCAAGCGATTAGTTCCCATAGCGAAATCATAGAGCGTGGGAGTTGTTTCTCTGGCGTTATTGCTTGCTACTATGATTTGTTTACAATGGGCGAGTAGATCGCGCGATCAGTCAGCTGTGCGCATGAACGTGCTTGGAGCGGGGCGGGGCGCGCGCACGCGTCATCGTGACGTGCTATGCGCGATCATGCGCGCCCGATTATCGAGTCTACTCACCGAATTAAATCCCATAGAATCCGCATTACGTATAAAATCACAATAAAAACTTATCCCGACAGAAACAAAAGATATCAGCAATAGAACAATACGAAACATCATTTCGACCATACGTTTAATATTCGAATGTCAACCTTATTGCATTAGTGTACAGTTTTACTTTAATTGCATGGACTGTGCATGGACTACAAGCAAATAAGCTCCCAAAGGCAATTTGGGCATCTATTTTTCCAGACACATTTCAGAGTTCTATGTTGTATCTAGTTTTATCCTTGATCGAAGAGTCTACTAGACAACTATGCTGTCAGCACTCTAACAACTTTGGTCACTATCGATCGATGTGACACTAAAATGCGGCTTCGAGAATCGGACGCCGTTGAAGCCAAGAATGTAAGGAATTGACGGAGGATTGAAAGACATACGTGTATGCCCCACTTTGTTAAAGCAATATTTTTGCTTGCAAAGTTGTTTGTTTCAGATCAAAAGTGCCTCGCTCTCTCTTGTGACTGAAGCCTAATTGATTTTGTTTTAAGATGTTCGTGCTATATTCTATGGCATGTGGATAAATGACTCAATTACGGAGGCATGGCGAGGAGAGAAGACATTGGAGTTCAATGTCACTTTACGCTAGCAATTTAGTGGTATAAAGTCCAATCGTCAAATCCACAGGTAACCAATATTCCTAAACATGTTATATAGATATCTACACGGGAGTGACTGACCGTTTTAAATAATTTTCACGTCAAAATAGCTTAGTTATGGGGTTTGAAACCTTTCCGACTGTCGGACACTAACAAATAAATATGTGCGAGCACTTCTGACTCGATCAACGAAATGCCGCATGATTTTTAGTTCCTGAAAACCAGGACATTCTCTCTAATCACAGGTAAAACCTTCGATAACTTTATGTTAAAAAAAATTAGTTAAAAAAGGCGTCAAAATGTTTAAGTTAAATAAATCACGAATTATGTCGTTAGTTAGATGGCTTTCTACCATCTATCTTTGTAATCTTTGGGAACCGACTTCTCTTCGCGCATTTTCAAAAGTGCTGAAACAAATTATTATTGTTTTTAATCACACTTGCATAAATTCCCGCTTTTCAGCGTCTGAAAAATCGTATTACTTGCCTGTCTGCTACCTACACTGCCTCTTCATTCTCAGGGTGTAGTCAGAGCTATAGGCAGGTATTTCTAGGGGTGGCGTAAATCGGACCGTGATAGGACAGAAAGTAGGTAGGTTTGAGTTCTTGGGTTTCCTTACGCTTCTATGACTCCCATGGTCCTGTTTTACTTACCTGACTGCTAAGGTGACTCTTCAATCGTCATCAATACTTATTAATGTATTGTATGTTTTTCAACGGCTTTAAACTTATCCGGTATAATGGTGATCGGCTTGATGGTTTTCAGCGACTGTAAAACACATACTAATAATGGAGATTTTCATCAATTTCATTGAACAAGGGTTATGGTTATGTTTATTTGTATGTATAAATGTTCGTTCGACGTTAACTTGAGTAAGTTTAGTCGGTAAATGAGGCAAAGAGAATTTTTATGTTCGAACATGAGCCAAATCGGTCGAGTGGTTGCTGAGATATGGGGTCGCGAGTTTTTAGTTCGGTGCGAACCACTAGTGTAGGACTAGCTGACCCGGTGAACTTCGTATCACCTGAAATAGTTTGACTCTCCGCGTCAAAAATGGCGATTCCAATAAAAAATGACCAATTTTTAAACGGTTTTTATTAAACGGTTTTAAACGGTTTTATATTTAGCTCACCCCGTTTGTTTTATTTATTCTTGGGTCAAATTTTGTAATTCAAATTTCACCCTCTTCCCGTCAACCGATTAATCTGAAATTTTGTATACACTTTGGATTTTGGTGACAATACAATTATGTTTATTCATTATCATTATAAATTCAAGATGGCCGCCGCTACAAAATGGCGGATAATTTATGTTTTATTAATCCCATCAATATGGGTATCAAATAAAAGGGCTCAACAAGCAGAATACAATATACTATAAAAAATTGAAATCCAAGATGGCGGCCGCTACAAAATGGCGGATAACGCAGGTTTTATCAATCCCATCAATATGGGTATCAAATGAAAGGGCTCAACAAGCGGAATACAATATACCAAGATGGCGGCCGCTACAAAATGGCGGATAACGTAGGTTTTATCGATCCTATCAATATGGGTATCAAATGAAAGTGCTCAACCAGTATAATACAATGTACTAAATGAATTAAACAGAATGTGAAATAAAAACTAAAAACTAGAAAAAAAAATAGGTAAAAAAACTTTTTAAGTTAAACGGTTTTATGTTAAACATACATTGCAATGTTTAAGATAAATGTACTAAAAACCAAAAAATAATAAAATAGATACAGTCGTGGGAATTATAAACATATGCATAGACTAGACTAAAATAAAACCGTGGGGCACGTCAACTGCCTATATATAGTGTAACATTACAAAACAAACATTTTAATCAACGATTGTGGACAATTGACGTGCCCCACGGTTTTATTTTAGTCTAGTCTATGCATATGTTTATAATTCCCACGACTGTATCTATTTTATTATTTTTTGGTTTTTAGTACATTTATCTTAAACATTGCAATGTATGTTTAACATAAAACCGTTTAACATAAAAAGTTTTTTTATTTCTTCCGTTTTTCAGAGTTAATCCTTTAACTTTTCCTACATTTCTTTGCTTTTAAACCTACCCTGAACTATGGTGAACTAAACAAAACAGTAAATGCAAATCGGTCAAGCCGTTTCTTAGTTTTAGCGAGACTAATGCACGGCGATTAATTTTTATGTATATAGAAGATAGAAGACTAGGTACCTAGATAGAGGATGGGTAGGATTCTAGCAGTTGTCGTGACTACGCGTGTCGTGTCGTGTCGGAGAGGGAATTAGAGCCGAGTGGGGCGCGCAACTGTGTGTGACCGTATTTGAGTTATCGGGTTTCCTTAGCTGTGCTTCTCATGGTCCTGTATTACTTGCCTGAATGTAACTACACTTGTGTTGGCAACCCAACACAAATATTTTGTACACAAGACAGCACGTAGACCCTTACACGCGAGCACTCTATTCACTTACGTTACGGTCGGCTTTGCAACGAAAGTGTAAGGGTCTACGTGCTGTCGTGTGTACGTTAGCAACGTCGCTATCTCTCTCTTGCCGATCTGTCATCGAACCGTACAAATGTGCTCTATCAAAATAAAATCTAAATATTGCTAAAACAAGACCTTTCACTCAAAATATCTCAGTTTCGTTCAACTTGGGTGCATCTGCCTCTTTACCCAGTTCTAGAGACTTCTGCCATTGTCAGTTTTTTGCCAGATTTTCTATCGGCATTCTTTCCAGGACATAGGTATTGTATTATCGTCGTTAGAAATCGAATCGATACGATCAGTGAAGTAATTTATCGCTTAAAAATATTATTTTTGTGTCATTTTATAGGTGGCGCAGTTTTTCAGTTTTCTCGCTTACGCAAAAACTGAATACTGTGTACTGAATCTTTTTTTTTGTATTTGCAAACTGAATTATAATCTACGTGATTCGAATAAAATATTTACCTAAAGCGCTTTTCGTTGAAGAGCTTTTCAGTTTTATATTTTGGCAGTGTGTGATATCTGTGAAGATGGTAACTGGTAACCAGAAATAAGTAATTTGACGAAGAACTCATGATTACAACTCATTTTTCCAGCGTTTGTGTAATTAATCAATCATGCTTATCTATAATTCAATATTGTTTTTCTAGCATCATTCAACTTTAAAAGTTCAAACCGTTCAGAACTTCTGAGCAATTTGGATTTCATTAGGTACGTCGTCGTTCCAAAAAACTTTCATTCACTGCATTCAGTTCTCCGCAACCATTATCGGAAACTAGAGTTTGAATACTAACTGATGCAAAGGAATACATTAGCCAATGCGAAATCTACGGTTGCACACATTATTTTCCCCAGCAATTAATTTCTCTACTATAATAGGGTCAACCGCCGCTGCTGGGCCATCGACTTCCTGCCACAAGTGAGAGCTAAATATAAATAGGTATTCGTGTTAGTCATACTCTGTACAACAAGAAGTCCCGACCGAAATAGACAGCGACCCAGCTACGAAAGGGCTTGCGACATTTTAAGACTCGAAAAAAGCGGACAAGTTTCTTTCTTTGTCTCAATTCAAAGAAAGACATGCAGGGTCTCACTCCCGCATACTTGCAGGTAGAACTGTAGCTCGTAACGAGCCTCACATAAAGGTCGGAATGGAACAAAAAGGTGCTCCTCAGAAATATGCAATTCGCTCTAGGTATGTGGTAAGCCAAAGCATGCCAGTGTTGTTTTGTTCGTTTCCATTTAAAACTTTGCCATTTCATAAAATGCAATGTTGCTGTCGACTGATGCTATGCATTAGCCAAACAGTTCCACTTTGAATAAATAATAAGCCATAAACATCCAATATTAGGCATTCTAGTAAAATATTATAGCCTTCTCCATCTAAAAACAGTGTCCCATGCACTGCAGCGCCGAGTGGTCTAGTGTGAGTGAAGGTGCCACTGGACGCTGTATAAATCATCTCATTACGCAGATACAAAGGTTTATCCCACTTTTCGTTACTCGAATTACATTCATAAATGCGCCATTGTTAACCCGAGCCGAAGAAAAAGTTTCAGTTTATCTGACAAATCGCGAGAAAACCGAGATCGGAAATCGCATCTCTGGTTTTTTCCCGGGAACCCCTTTATCGGTCACGTAATATTATCAGCACACACACTCGCACAACCCGAGCCCCAACTCCGTTCATCCATCACCACCTCGTCTGTCGACCACACAGTGGGCACAAGGACACGGAAATTCGCCGAAAAAAGTTCCCGATCCGTTGACATTGACACAGTTACCGACAACAGCGCCACTACGAGCTTCCTACTCATTTCCCTCTCGCTGTGTACCCGTTTGTTTTATTTATTTTCTAGTTCACCTCGCTTTCGAGCGGCGTTTTTCCAATAAATATCACGTCTTTTTTTTTCTTCTCGTTTGCCAATGAACTTCGCGGTGCACGCATATTTTCGTTCGTTTGATTTTGTTTATTTCGCCAATGAATTTTTCCTGTGGAAATTTTGTCGTTTATTTTCTTTCTCGCCGCGTTCCAGTGGGCCGATCACAGGATGGTGTGTTTGTTTTATGGTTCTCGTCGATTTTAGATTCAACTGTTTGCAATATTTGCCTATGTGTAGGAATTTTAATCTCTTTATTGTCGCGTAAAGGTAAAGTGTTAAAAGCCCTCTTAGGTTTCGCATTCCTCTCGCTTCCGCGTTATAAAATTTTCTAAGGGACATAATCCATTTGGAGGTATAATTACCAGCTATTTACTATTTGTTTGTGTATTTTTAACTTGCATCTAGGCCTAATTCGCAGAATAGACCAATTATGTTTAGGTTTTCCTTGACGTAGCACAAATTCCCAAATGTTAATGAGTAGGTAATTGCGACAACAGATGATAAGTAAAACACAAAATGTGAATAAAGAAATGGAAACGGCAATTTCCGCGAGGGAAGCGACAGATGTGGTTGATAATTATGACGCGGGAAACATTAAACAAAGCAACAACAATAATGTACATAATTATACACTTATAAATGAGGAACAAACTCTTTTTACCCAAGATCGTATTACAGAATCGAATTCAAGTTTTGATCGTTTTGCTTTGTTTCGTTGTTCACGTAAGGCACCTCTTCCTCTTGTAAAGGGCGCGAAGATACTTATCCCATCAACCATCCTAAACGTTTCCTGATAATTATTTTGTAAGAATTTCGGGCAAGGAACCGGGGAGGCTGTAGTGACAGAAACCGAATATCGTAATTCAAGGGTTAGATAGAAGATCCAAGATTTCGCACAGAAAGTAGAAGCTAGCTGATGCACCAGCATACTCTTCTCTCTGCCCATTAACAATGACATCGATATTCGGTCGCGTTCCGATCAGCGCGCTTGTTCCGCATACCATTTCGTGGCTCAAGTCGAAGGCGCCGGGAAGCTCCCCTCCGCCTCGTAAAATGTTCGCCATCGAGGCTCTACACCCTTCCCCCCCCCCCTCCCTTCTTTTACAGCCCCAATGTGGTTTCGCCGTATGGCAGCTGGTTTAGTGCGGGCTTTGTGACGTAGTACGGACGTATTAGTAATGTGATGATCTGTATCGTGCGTGCGGTGATCTACGACATCTTTACTGGTATTAAGTTGTTGTAGGTAGGGTATGTATGTAGGTACAGTTTGCTGTTTTAGGGAAATTGTTGACCCCATTCAGGTATACCTGCTTACTACGTTTGGGATATGCTTAACGAGCTTCTATAAGACTAATTCATTATTAAGGTTCCGGTCTGGATTTAACGAAAACCACCGCTTAGTTACTTACCTACCTGCTTGAAGTGAGCCCACAAAAGGGTCGCTAATATCACAACAGTTACAAGCTATGAGTGAAGACAGGAGAGATATGTGGTGTGATTCCACCGAAACGCGGCACCTCATTTTGTAATGTTTGCCCGAACAGGTGTTTCGTGGCTCTGAATATAAAGTCCTACATTACCGCACTCGTTTATTTGAATACCTGTTACGGATAGCTTTGCCTTCTCTACGAGGTACTTGCCAAATGTTTACACACGTGATTGTAAATGCTACAATATTACGCGTAGGAGGGCACCTGTGTTTGCTCCTGCCTTCCTCCGGCGCCAGACAATCTCATTGTGAAATCCCTAGGTAGAAGCTGGATTACTATTAAAGTAACTTCTTATGAACCTGTACTGTGGTGGTAGTTTCCTATTCGCTGTGGGACAAATAGGAAACTACCACCACAAAAGAGGCCAAGAAGTAAGCGAGGCCTTATGCCATCTTCAATTGCTCGCGTTGCATCCTTTGACTATCAAACGAGACTCTAGATTAGATACTGACTCTATCGAACTCATGGCGGCTTAACCCACTTCGAAGCCGTATTATAAAACAATACTCAAGATGCTAGTCGCGTCAATAGTCAATGTCAATCAGAAAGGGAAAATTGTCCAATCTCACCTCATGCTATTTAGTTATATTTGTGTGCAATAAAGTGTTAAAAAGACATCACTACACTGAAAAAAATATTTGAATGTTGGAAGCAATATTTTGATCAGTGTGATCAAGTATCTTGACTCCATACGAGCCTGACAAGAGCTTTGCCACCACAACGAAGGTGAAAGAGGTCAAAACAATTAATTATAACTGTTACCTGCAATAAATATTGCTGTCTAATTCAAGTAAGAACTTGGTCAAGTGAAGTTTGTAATGTGGCTGTGGTAATCAATTTTTTCGTTTGGTTCCACAAATATCTTGATTAAATAATCTGTTCAGGTACTATCATGACTAGCTAGCTTGTTTGATTCAACTAAGATGTTTGTCAAGCTAACTTTGGAAAGTAACTGTAATATCAAATTTTCTCGATTGTTTCTACAACGATGTTAATTGTATTTAATATGTGAAGGTGTTATGATGACTAACTGGCTTGTTTGATTCAACTAAGACGTTTGTCAAGCTAACTTTGTAATGTGACTGTAACAACAAATTGTCTCGATTGTTTCTACAAAGACGTTAGTTGAATATATTCTGTGAAAGTGGTATGATGACTAACTGTCTTGGTTGATTCATCTAAGATGTTTGTCAAGCTAACTTTGAGAATTAATTGTAATATCAAATTCTCTCGATTATTTCTACAAAGATGTTAATTGATTTTAATCAGTGAAGGTGCTAAGATGATTAACTGGCTTGTTTGATTCAACTAAGATGTTTATCAAGCTCACTTTGTAAAGTAGCTGTAATAACTAATTTTCTCGATTGTTTCTACAACGATGTTAATTGAATTTAATATGTGAAGGTGTTATTATGACTAGCTGGCTTGTTTGATTAAACTAAGATGTTTGTCAAGCTAACTTTGAAATGTAACTATAATAACCAATTTTCTAGATTGTTTCTAAAAAGACGTTAATTAAATAGAATCTGTGAAAGTGTTATTATGACTAACTGGCTCGTTTGAATCAACTAAGATGTTTGTCCAGCTCACTTTGCAAAGTAACTGTAGTAAAAAATGTTCTCGATTGTTTCTACAAAGATGTTAATTGAATTTAATAAGTGAATGTGTTATGATGACTAACTTGCTTGTTTGATTTAACTCATACCATTGTCAAGTTAAGGGTGGATGATAGCAACGTGGCGGGAAATTCAAAATTGTCACAGTTTTTTACATTTTGTAGCTAAACTGAGCTATTTTTGTTCAGCGATTTTTCGTTCGCGGCAATAAAACAGTATTCTTTTTATTATTGTAAACGACAGAACAACAATAATTCAGCCGATTATGTGTTCTGGTCTACGAAGTAGTGGCACTGCCCAAAAAACTTGTCGTAGACCAGAACACATAATCGGCTGAATTATTGTTGTTCTGTTGTTTACAATAATGAAAAGAATACTATGTTATTGCTGCGAACGAAAAATCGCTGAACAAAAATAGCTCAGTTTAGCTACAAAATGTAAAAAACTGTGAAAATTTTGAATTTCCGGCCACGCTGCTATCTTTCAGCCATAAAGAAGCCCAACCTTCTTGTTTGGCTATACAGGTGTAACAGAAAACTGTAGCCATATTAAGGGGATTGTTATGGACATATTTCTGAACAACATTTACCATGAAACCAATTGAATCAGAGCTACTTTATTTTTCACTATTCCATACAAATCAGCTAATCACCCGGCCCAAAATGTATAGAAAAGTGCGAAACAGAGTGGCTTTAAGCAAACCGGTTGCATACCTACTGAAAGTTGTTTAGAATTATCCATACAACCCCCTACAGTATGACTACACCTTTATGTTACCTTGTACATCCAAACAAGAAGTTACGCTACACATTTAACTTGACAAATGTAAGAGTTGAATCAAAAGTAATGTTATATCTAATTTAATGGTGGTTTAAGATGATAAAATTAAACATTTACTATACATACATTATTTTTTTATTACGATAACTAATGCCAACTACTACTTACAAGCTACTTTTAAAACTTTAACGAATTGAGTAAGCTATTCCTATTACAATAACATTACATTATTATGGATTGTTCCACTTAATGCACCTGGGGTAAATCACCTGGGTGCATTAAGAGGGAACGCGGGTAACCTCAACTCCATACAAAAGGGGAGACCTGTTTCCTTCCTGGATAATTATTTAGAAAAAATATGTTTGTGCCATTCAATCTTTATTTACCTCTGCCATATCCCTACGTTTTATTTTTTTATTATTTTAATTATTTAAATTATTATTAAAATAATTTAAATAATAAAAAAAGAAAAATATAGGGACATGGCAGAGGTACATATAAATTGAATGGCATAAACATATATTTTTTTAAATAATTATCCAGGGAGGAAACAGGTCTCCCTTTTTGTATTTTTTGTATGGAGCAGCCGGCTACCCGCATTCCGTCTTAAGTCTACTAAAAAGTAGACTTAATTCGCCTCGGGCTAAAGAACCTAGGTGAATAAAGTCGACTCAATTTTGTTAATATTTTTGGTATGGTACTTTATTCACCTAAAAATAAATCATCATATTAAATTATGAATACAGCTTAAAAAAATACAAAACATATAAGGTACTTAATACATTTATATTAATATAAATTGCGTAAAAAAAAAGTACACGGTAGGTAAAAATAAACAGATTTTTTTTATTATTTTTTTAAATCATTTTTTTATGTTTTTTCATATTTTTTTAATTTTCTTTTTATTATTATTTTTTAAATACTTTTATTTAAAAAAAAATACAATAAAAAAAATTATAATAAAAAGATTTAAAAAAAAGAATTAAAAGAAGATAAAAAATAATAATAAAAAATATCCGTTTATTTTTACCTATCATAAAGGTACTTTCTTTTTTAATCAATTTATATAAATATAAATGTATTAAGTACCTCATAATATGTTTTGTTTTATTTAATTTTGTAAGCTGTACTCATAATTTAATATGATGATTTATTTTTAAGTGAATAAAATATACCAAAAATATTACCAAAATTGAGTAGACTTTATTCACCTAGATTCTTTATTAGCCCGAGGTGAATTAAGTCTACTTTTAAGCAAACTTCCGCTCGCTGCACCCAGATGATTTACCCCAGGTGCATTAAGTGGAACAATCCAACATTATCTGTACCATGTTTAATTTTATCACCAGAAACGATAATTATGTTAGATATAACATTACTATTGATTCAAATCTTATAGCTGTCAAGTTAAATATGTAGCCTAATTCTTGTTTGGAGAACAGGGTATAACAGAAAGATGAAGTCATATTTTTGTGTGATGTTATGGGCACCGTTCTCAACAACTTTTGCCATGAATTAGGTTTCATATTGATAGTTGTACAGATTTATAGATACAATCCCCTAAAATATGACTAAACCTTTGTGTTATACCCTGTATAACCAAACAACACGTTACGCTACATACATAACTTGACAAAAGAAAGAGTTGAATCAAAAGTAATTTTATATCTAATTTAATAGTTGTTTCAGGTAAAAAAAATAAACATTTACATTACGTACATACAATATTTTTTTATTAAGATAATAATAATTAATGTCAACGTAACTTACAAGCTACAACGCATAGTTACATATTTATTTCCATTGCTTAAAATATTAATGTTGCATGGTATAGGTGCCTCTAACGAATTGAGGAACTTAGCAACATTTTCCACTGGGTTTGGTTCGTGGACTTCATAGGAACAGAAATGGCTATCGAAATCCACTGTTTGCAGAGCAATTCCCTTTAAAATAATTTTATCTGTACCATACAAATATAGATGTTCTACTTTAAAAAATCTGGGCAGATAATGATCAGGATTTGTTTCATAAACTAAAATAGTACCATTTAGATACCGAGTTGAACAAACAGTAGCCCAGCTGACTTTAACTAGCAACTCATTTGGACATAATTGCAAAGTGGAACAAAGGAATAGTTTAACACTAGCATCATCTGCCGATCCCTTTACTTTGGGTCCTGTACTAAGTGGTTCTTCTAATTTTCCTTTCAGAAACATTTCATTTAAATGAAGCTGATGTTTCTTACTTAAAGTCAGTGTTATATTTTTTCTATTACATGTAGCGTTTGCAGCCAATTTTGAAGTTCTATGTTTGGCTTCAAAGCGCATACTCCACAAAAAAATTAAAGGTCCATATTTTTCAAGAGCAGAGGGATAATGAATCATGTGATGGAACTTTGGTTTTAATGCTTCCTTGCTAAGTAACATATACTTCGAATTAAGCTCGGCAACTGCTGCCTGTAACGATTCCTCAGTTCCTTTTGCAAAGGCCGTAGTTAAGATAATTTCCAAAACCTCTCTTAGTTTTTTATACAAATTCCATGTTAAGTCATCTCGAGGTATAAATTCTCCTACTAATAAACCAAAATACCTTACAAATGTGAGCATCTCTGATGCAGTCATACGCACGTTTCCATGAGCTAAATGTTCCATAGCTAAAGTACATGGTTGATTTCTACAGTCAGGACCGTAAGCAAAAGCATGGATTCTTTCATTGAGAACACTGAGGGTAAACAATTTGAAGCGTCTAAGATATTGAAGCAGAACAAATTGCATAACGTATTTGGCAACACCTTCTAATAAATCATGCATACAATCGACGCCGATTTGGTTGAATAAATCAAAATTTTTTACATCTAGCCAAACACATTTTTCTTTTATACCGGTTATAGAAGGATTGTTTAGCAATAGATCTGATCTATAATCATCAATACTGCGCAATAAGTCTCTGTTTTCAGTACATTGCGTTTTTAAAACTTCTTTCCTAACTTTGCATGTTCTGCAAGGAAAATTTGCCGAAAAACTCTCTATGAAACCTGTAATCGCATGAATACCTAGATTGTCACCTAAAATAAGGCCTAATTCAAAATGAACAGTTCCGCTGAAATTAGGTAGATTAAATTTTAAACCATGCTCACTGAGATAGTTCAATTCATCGATCACACAGCGAAAGATTATTGTGTTTCCAAATTTAGTTCTGTCAGAGGAATGAAAAAGAAGAACTAAGAAAATGTTTTTCAGCGCTGATGTTCTGCAAGGTGGTAGACAAGGAATAGAAGCATAAACTGCTCCCAATTTGTGATGCCCTGATCTAGAACCTAGAGCATTGCCAGTTTCGTAATCGTCAAAGAATATAAATATTGGAATAACAATTTTGCCTCGATTTTGTGTCATTCTATTCCGCCAAAATGAGCCTTGTATAAAATTTTCCACCGCAGCATCACCACCAACATTTTGAGTTAGACGATTCATATAATGTAAAGTTTCAAAAAGGACATTTTCCATAGAAAAAAACGACATCAATACTTTTCGAAGCGGTATGAAATGTTGTTCACAAGTGATGGGCACGAGTCGGTTTATGCCCATTCTCTTTACTTTATCCAATCTCTGACCGATAACAACAGATTGTGGTTCTATGTAAGTTTCATTTTCAAGGAAATATTTAATTCGCTTGTGCTCAGTGTCAAATTTACTCCACACTGTTGTCATCAATGGTTCAATTGAATTTAAAATGTGAGAAACAGTACCGTGAGGAATAACATTTTCAGAAGACAACCTTTCAAGGCGCTCTTTGATAGCTGAAAGTAAACTTTCTGTAATGAAATTGTGAAATCCGCTAAAAATGGTTTGAACAATATTTCGTGGCAATGATTGATTAGCATATAAACTAGCTATAAAAATCGAAAGGTCTTTTTCCAAATTTTTTGAAGTTTGCAACTGTAAAGCTTGATTGATAATATTACCATGACTTGCTGGTGGTGATGGGATTGGTGGGATATATGAATCACTTAGTTCTTCTGGTTCATTGGGCGTTTCCGAACTAGCTACTTCGCTCAGGTTTGTAATAGAATGCTCTCGCAAAATATGTCTTCGAAATGAACTAAATAACTGGAATTCACGATTACAATTATCTTGTGCACACTTATAAGCACTTAAGTCTTTTGAGTCATGTAACAACCGAAAATGTAACCTAAGAAGTTTAATATCAGAGAGTTGCTTATGGCATACAAAACAAGTTAACATTGTGTCTTAAAAATACGACAAAGGTACATTATTAAGCTTTCAAATAATATTACTGTACTGTTACTGTAACTGACGATACCTTGCCGTGTTAAATTATTATTGTGTATTGTAACAATATTACAATATACCACAATCAGTGAGCAGAGACTCGGCAGCGGTAGAACCTTTGTCGTATTTTGATGTCATTTTGAATAGAGCTTTTTGAATGAAATACCATATAGGGTATGCGTCTAGGCCGTATTCAACATTAAGAGCCCATACTATTTTATAGCATGTCTCAACAGCTTCCGCGATTGACAACCGTTCATATAATACCAGCCTGTTAGCAACCACAAAATAGGATTTGACGTGCTCCAATGACTCACCGACTATTATTATGTATGGCTGAGATGGAGCTTTTTTCTTTTCGAGGTTTGATAAACGCTGTTCTACGTATTGTGCGATTTCTGCGTCCGTTTTCAGGTGTTTTATAAAACCATCACGGGCTTCAATTTTGCTGGGCTTCCAGTTCTCCAGGCTTTTTCTGAATTTTCCTTGGCGACAGGTTGATGGATTAAGCAGGTATGGTATGGCGAGAAAACCCACAATATTTGTGGTTTCTTCACTGGATGCTGAAAAAAAAAATTTGTCAAATGAATCTACATACTCGTGTAGGTCAATAAAAATTCTGCATCTTACATTTTACAGGTTTTGCATCAATTCATTATCATGTTTTGTGGAAGGTGTAACTTTATTTTTCGATCACTCTACTATTGAATCTTAATAAATTGGTTTAATGGCTTATGTAACACCTCATTATACCTACTATGTAATGGTTGTAGAGTAGGTAGACATACTTATTCAAGAATCCTATGGGAAGCAATTTTTAGAAAATAACAGTGTCTGAGTGTGATAGATACCTTATTATATTATTATATTATATTATACAGGGTGTCCCAAATAAAGATGTAAAGCGAGAAAATCTGGATAGCTGACACTGTATTTGGGACAACCTGTGTACTTAGTGGGGTTCCGCTAAGTACCGACTTAGAAGTAACTACGCTTTCATTACCTAATAACTGAAAGACTAATATTAAATAATAACAAAGTTACTCACAATCGGCGAGCCTGACGAGATCTTTCGCAAACTCATCAGTTGCCACTTTTTTTTCTTTTAGTCGTTTAAGCAGAGTTGGTTTTGTCAGAGGATATTGCATGAATAAATTGTCTTTGTGTTCTTCATGGGCAATATCAAAATCAGCATGCAGCTAGAAAAAAAAAAACAATATCAGTTCTATCGAATAATACAATAATAATAATCTGCCAATGATGATGAACCCCTTGAGACATTTTCCATAGCAGACATCAATAGTCTCAATCCATAACCCGGCAACGACGTAGCCAAGTTTTTTCTTTTCCTCATGTTATTCTGCAATAGTCCTTGTATCTAAAGGGGACTGTCTCTGGTTAGATTCTTGTATTTATACAGAGATAAGATCCGAGAGATACACCCATCACATCTAGAGTAATTGGTATGAAACAGGCCTCTGTGCTGTTGGCTGTGGCCTCACGCAAGCCTTAAAGGACCCGGTCCCCATAGACCCGTGTGAATCTTAAAGATATACCTAAATAATAATAATAGAATCGGATAATATATATAATACTCACCAACTTATACCCCAATGGCTTTTGTAGAGCAGGGTACTTGACAAAGTATGCCTCTACAGGATCTTTGTTATCGTGGACCAGTTTCATACGTAATGGGCAAGTACTGCGCCATTTTTGCTCCACTATGAACCATGGGTCGGACGAAGTCTGTAGCCATTGTAGATCCTCTTTAGAGTTACTGTTATCCTCAATCTGACCTGTGAAACATTCTGGAAGAGGTCTTGGTGATGGGGCTGAAGATCCAGGGCTTGAATCCCTGCTTCTTTTCCTTATAGGGAGTGCTCCCAATTTTTGAAGTCTCCTGCGTTTATTTAACACCTGAAATTAAAATTAACATAGCATCACATTTTGCCGTAAATTAGTTTCAATTAAGTAGATCTAATAGGTAGATAACTTTTAATTCTAAGAAATAGCTAGTGTACCTGGTGCACAATTTTTCCCCGAGCTTGTCTCACAATTCCATTGGCTGTTGTGCAGGCAGGGATATAATAGGTTGTTGTCCGTTCGCCTGGATATAGCTGTTTTATATAATTGGCCCACTTATAATATGTAGCTCCAGTAATGGTGGTCTCCTTATGTTCTCTCAAAATTTCTTTAGCAATTACAGATGCCAGCAAATTGCGTCCAGTATCCCCTAATAAAGCCCCCCCTTTATAGGCGAGGAGGGTACTTGTGTCCAGAGAATTGTTCAGTAATTCTTCCAAGATCTAAAATATAAAGACTTATAAACATACCTAAAGAAATAAGACCAAACTAGTTGGTACACAAGACAGCACGTCGTCCTTTACACGGTAGCACTTTTGGTGGAGACTTGCTTACTTGGGGTTTTGAGCATCCAGATTTTCGTTCAGGATCGTGGATTGAGCGGCCCGGGATTTAGAATCAGTATAATTTTAATTCATTAATAATTTAATAATGGGAAATTATAAGTCAAGCCACAAAGTTTTTTTTTGGCGACGTGATCTAACTTCTCATTTTATAAGTAAGCCACGGGAAACTAAGATAGCTTCTAATAAACTAATTCATCTTTTTTACATCGCCAACTAAATAATCCAAAGAAAGCGTCAAGTAAAGTCCAACAAATTATTTTAACTTGTCCACTGATTTATCTATTGCAACCTGATTTACTAACTCAGCCACGGATTTTATTACAACTCATCACCATTATACGTTTTACAGCTTCAAAATAAGCTCCTCAAAAAAATATAATTCAAGCTTCAATAGACAACCTCATATATTATTATAACATAACTTAGCATGTAAATTAATACATCATATTCTTTTATTGTGAAAAATGCCACTATACGATTTGGGACTTGACAGCGACCAGCCATTTGCACCAATCAGAGAGCGCCATTCGATTCACGTACTGACGAGTAGTCACGTGTATTTGTGACTACGTATCAGTTGCGTTTTTTTTTACTCAATCTACTTCCAGAAAAATGCTCCTATAATTAATTAAGTTAATTACGATACGTAAAATTAAGGTATTTCAAAGTACACGAATTGATAAAAAAAAAAGTACTTTATTTTGTTTCCCTTCAATAGTTCCAGGGTATTTTAGTGCCCATAATTCACTATTTTATGTCAATTATTGGTAATTTTTTAAGATCAATTAATGTAGGTCGAGATAAATTTTAAACGTAGAGTTATAAAATTAGAAGCTAATTGAAAAATTGTTTTGGTGTCATATACCTATTAATATTTTAGAAGTTTACTGCTGGAACAAATTTAGATGCCAAAAAATAACCACGATGCTGAGTTGTATTTAGAGTGTCTTACATACAAGTTATCTAGTGGCTAAAATAGTATTATTTAGATGCGCGTTGATTGTGGCTGACTTAGCAATTTAGAAGGCAAATGCAGATATTTAGAGGCGTATAATGCTATTAAAAAGAAGTCTGTTTAATTACAACCCTTTAATAATTAGCTTTCGTGCTGGAATAGAAAGTGAGTGACAGATGTCAAAATCCTTCCTTACCCCGCACGCCCCGCGTCGGTGCGTTTGCTAAGCAAGCACCGATCTAACATTGGAGGAGCGTTTATGGAGCACGGCGGCGCCAATAGTTAATTTACGGGCGACTTTGCAACAAAAGTGTAGTCGGACGTGCTAGCGTGTGTACCTTGACACCTTAACTAAGATAATCGACAAAGATTAATAAAAGAATCGTCTGAAGTTAAAATTAGTTTGACTTTGGATCGCTCTACTTAGGAAAAATGAGATTGACTTTTGATAACTCTACCAAAAACAGGGCGTTATTCAAGACGTGTTACAAAAGGTCCTAAATCTTTTTACAGGGTGTTGACCTGCTGGTCAATATGATGACAATTCTGTAAAAAAAAAGTTGAAAAAAGAACTTTTAACTGTCATTAATTCGACAACCTTCTTTGAGCAAAGACGGACTTGCGGGCTACTATGCTTAGGCGCCAGAAAAGTTGTATGGAATTTCATTAATGTCGTGTTTTGCAGCCAGAAAAAGTGTATAAAAATCCATTAATGTCGAGTTTTGTTTAAAAAAATAGTCCGGTGCAAAAAGTATGCGTCTTGCGACTTGCGTCTTGCGTCTTGCATCTTGCGACTTAATACCTCAGCCTCAATCTTAGGACCTAGGGCATAGGATCTAGGACCTAGGACCTAGTACCTAGAACCTAGTACCTAGCACCTAGGATCTATAACCTAGCACCTAGGACCTATGACCCAGGACCCAGCACCTAGGACCTAGGACCTAGGAGCCAGCACCTAGCATCTAGGACCTAGCACCTAGGACCCAGGACCTAGGCCCTAGGACCTGACACCTAGGCCCTAGGCCCTTGCACCTAGGACCAAGGACCTAGGAGCCAGCACCTAGCATCTAGGACCTAGGACCTAGCACTTAGCACTTAGGACCTGGCACCTAGCACCTAGCACCCAGGACCTAGGACCTAGCACCTAGGACCTGGTACCTAGAACCTGGCAACTAGGCCCTAGCACCTAGGACCTAGGCCCTAGAACCTGGCACCTAGCACCTAGCACCTAGGACCTAGGACCTAGCACCTGGCACCTAGGCCCTAGCACCTAGGCCCTAGCACCTAGGACCTAGGACCTAAGACCTAGGACCTAGAGCTTAGGACCTAGGTGTATATCAATTACTCGCTTTGTTTGAGTAAAGCACTATACATGCCTTGGTCTGCAATGAGTTGCTGGCCACGCTGTGATGGCTTTGAGCTGCGCTACGCTCTGCGCTCTGTCGGCAATCAAAAGCGCGCCAGAAACGCACCTATTACAGATCGCGGCAGTAATGTACTATTTATTTAAATAACATCAATATTGAAAAAAAAAAAAAACAAAACTTGTTTTTGGATCTAGCCGAAATCTAAAAATAGTGTTAGGTGTATTTGAATAGCTATAAGCTGTTGAAACAGTGAAAATTTGTGAAAATAATATTTTATCAATACATTTCTCCCGTCACAGCGCTTTCATTTTAATTAATTAAAAATCAACGGAACGTCATAGAGCTAAAACAATATTTTGGTTGAATGGGTGCCATAACCCTGTAAAAAAAAGTTAGGACCTTAGTGACACCTTTAACCTATGTTAGTTAAAACCAAGGATAAACAAATAAATGCTTGTGCTAAAAATAATGTTAGTAGGTACATACTGGGCATTGAACTGAATCTACAGTGCCATTGTAGTTTTCTGGAGAAATATTTTCTATTTCTTTATAAGGTAGGCTAGGACTAAGCACAGGCAGTTGAACATCAACACTAGCACCATCTTCCAATAGTGCAAAGTCCAAATTCTGTAATTAATATTAAAAATAATAGGAAGTTACAGTACACAATTATTATTTCTTTAATAAATTGGTATTGGTACTCTCCTAAGGACATAGGCCGAACAAACTAACTATGGCGAGCAATAGAAGTCTGAGCAAGAGGGGTACCGCTTGACCCTTCTCGGCTTACTTTCGGTCACATCACATACATCAACCAATCGTTGCGAGTGCATTCACTGAGAATAATCATCACAGCAACTAATTGCAAATTTATCTAGCAAAACAAATAAGTAGGTTAGGAGATAGGTAGGTACAGTGGGCCACAGGCAAAGATGCCCTTTTTGTTCGATTGGCGCCCTTAATGCCGGGCGCGGTAAGAGCTACAATGGGGTATCCTAGACTGTGGGCCCACCGTACCTAGGTATGTCAAGTTAGGTGATAAGGTAGGTACGTACAGCCCGTGCCAGGTTTCTGGGCATCTGAATGCCGCCCTAAGGCCTGGAGGAGGTAGCGGCGCATGGGTATAAGAGAGGTGCATAAACACGGGCGAGAGGAAACAGCTGGCTCAGATGCCATGAACCCTGGCGATGGCTGCACCTGATTTTAATCAAGAAGCTATTACTAATTACATAGACCTACCTACTAGACCTACCTTCTCTTATAATTTGGGTAAGTAAATACTCACAGAGATGTCCAAACTTGTAACAGTAGAGTCGAACTCTCCTTTCCATGACCTCCAGCACCTTAAAAAGAGAACCCTGGGCCCGGTTTTGGGTATTAACTCTTTGATGGTGTCATTCGTCAGGGCTGACAGCGCGTGGATCGTTATTTGTTGTTCTGAAAAATAGTGAGAAATTAGGTAAGGATATTTGTAATAGGAAGGTACCTACGCGATTCTTATACAAGACACAAAACACAAGACAGCACGTCGTCCTTTATACGCCAGCGCTCTACTTGGTTAGGTATGTTACGGGTGACTTTGCAACAAGACTGACGTGCTGTCGTGGTACCTATACGGTGTGGCTACGGCACTCGGACCATCTTGATCGAAGACTCGGACACAGAAATGGCTACTTTCTGACCCGGTTTTGACAATACAGTGCAGTGCGCGTTTCACAATAGGTACCTATTAAGTGTGTACGCCATTACTCGCCAATAAAAACACACGTGGCATGGTAGTTTGATGATTTCGAAGTGCCTTTTCCGGCGGCGAAGTGTAGGGCCATGCCCGGTAAACGGTAAATTACGCCGGTATAATGCGTGCGGGATGAGAATGGGATGGAACCTTGTCAAAGTCAATCGAAAACCTACTGTATTTTACTTTGACAAGGTTGCACCGACGCGAGTTTGCTTACTGCGCGCGTCTCAGTTCCAAAAAGTCGCATCCCATTCTCATTCCGCGCGGATTATACGTATGAAAGCTAACGTACATGGCCATACACTTCGCCGCATTATATTCTCTCTGCGACGTGTGAAAAGGAACAAACTTACCAGTGAAAATTGGTATGAGGTCGTGTAACTCCCATGTTTTTAGTAGTTCTATGACTTCCTCCATTAAAAAGGGATCTTTGACCACTCTGGAAGTCTGGAATAATTAACACTTCGCTAGGAATCACTGGAGTACTGGACCACGGAAATAATCGATATTCTGACCGACTACTTACAGCGTTTACGCGGAAGTGGGACGAATACACGAAACGAAATGACGAAAACGAGTGAAGTAAGCACGTGTCACGACACGATTCGAGCGAGCGACCGACCGGCGGCGACCGGCGCGCGGGCAGCGGGGGCAGTGTTGCCAGTAGCAGATAGTCAAATATAACACGAGGCAGATCAAAAAGTAACATTTTCTCGAGAAAAGTAACATAAATTTTTTTTATTGTGGAAATCGACTTCGAAAAAATCTTAATAATTATTGATCGAATAATCGATTGGCGATGCTGAAAAAGAAAGAAACATACAATCAATGATGTGTGTTGTGTGTCTAATATACCAACCAATTTAAGAAAGAAAGGAAAGAAATAAAAACGTCTTTCAATACTACAAACAACAATGCGTTATTAGTATTGCCACATCACGGCCAGTCAAAAAATACGATTTACCTACTTTGAGTAGTTCGGTGTTCGCAAAAAATAGCGAATTTATTTATGATTTTTTTGCTGGTTTGACTCCCGGGTGCGACAAGCGAATGAAAAAAATATTTTCGCGCCCCCGTTTTAGCTTATTTTTTTACAAGATCTTGTGGAGGTAGAATGAATTTCTTATTGAGCCTTACAAATCTGATTAAAATCCGTCGATAAATAAGGTTACACTGCTAACTTTGACAGAGATTGAAAATACCTATGTCAAACATACTTATAATATAATGTATGAACACACGTCAGACATACCTAATATGTATGCTCACGCCTACTTCCCGGACGAGGGGTAGGCAGAGACAAAAGACCGCCACTTGCTACAATCCTGGCATATATCGCTCGCTTCCTCAACATTGATAGTAAGTCTCTTCATACAAGCTTAGACCACAACCGAAGGCAGTGGCGCTGCAACACACATAGTACCTACAGCAAAGAAAATGCTACGCTACTGCAGACCACACACAGTGCTGCCGCGCTTGGAATCAATTGTGTAAATAGACATTCTTATAAACCAGTAGTATCGCTTGCTTCAACTCATAGAAAAGTTCTTAATGGACATAACATTTCGCTAGGCTAGTTTGATGGGTAATGTAAAAAAAACGATGTTATTGTATTACTTTGGTGTACAGTAATAATACATTATGTATGATACAAAATGTGCTAAGTTGGTCATTACACACAAAGCATTATTGTGCGCGAGCCGATCGATGGGCGAACGCGATAAGAAAGCTGAGTTTGTAATGACCAAATGCACACGAGTAGGTACCTATCATACGACGTTTTTCAACACAGTTGCGAGGAAAAAAACAAACTTGTATCGTTAATAACTGAAAAAGTACCAATTCAACTTACCTTTGTTGACAAGTACTGACTGTCCAGAACTTCTTTTAAAAACTTTTACACATCGGATGGTAACCACTGACCACACTTTTAACTTGAATATTATTTTGCTTGTTTTCACTATTTGAAGTAGATATTGTTGATAGTAATTAACCACACAGCAGCAACTTTACGAAAATATTTGCGGAATATGACGCGTCAGTTTTGTTTTTTTCGCGGGCGCGTTGACATGACAACGGGGGTTGGTATCTGTAGCTATCCCATTCTACGTCAAACAAAAGAGGGAGATAGCTAGAGATTCATCATCGCACTCGTGCGGTAAGTTAATGTTATTACAACCCCAGTGCGGTAATATGCTGCATTATGAAACTAAAAACGGTGTTATAATAGTCAAATTTACGAGCAACTGTATTGAAAAGAGTATTCTATCTATCTTACCTTTAGTTAACGGAACAAAAAATATTTTAATCGTATCGTACGAAACCACTAGAAACATTACGTCTTTTCCCTGAATCTCGGCAAAAAATATTGTTGGCAACAATGGCCCAAGCGGCGGACAAACGGGTGCGGAGGGTGGGGGTTCATGTGTTTGAATCAAACAAGATGGTGATTGAGACAACAATTTTTTAACGTTATTTTAAACAAGGTCTAAAGTAAGTTTGATCAAGGCTAATGTTAATATAACATTTTCTCTGTTAGTAAATTCAAACAAGTAAACTATTTAAAACTATGGTATTGAATAATTAATTCGACAAAGACTAATCTTCAAACAAATAAATGGAATTGTTATTTTAATATTTTACGTGGTATTCAATCAAACAAGTAAACTGTTTAGAACAATGTAGTTATATTGTTATTTGGACAAACACATTTTTTTGAAACAATTATAATTCATTGTTGTCCTACTCATGAACTCTTTTTTAAATTAAATATAACTCTTAGGTAAATCCATAAATATGAAATTGACGATTTAACAAAAACTATAGTTATGACAACTTGGTTACTTAGTAGATTTGTCCAATGGCCGTTTTTTAACCTAAAGAAGAAGTCTTAATTATATTTAACAAAATGGTTGGTAAAAATATTCATAATATGTGTTCAAGTCAAATAATAGGTCTAGTTGTTAGCCTAAACATAGATGACTTTGCTGCAACAACTAGTCAACTGTGGTTAATGTAATGAAATTCATATTTGTTTCATTCAAATTAACATCAACTAAGAGAATACTCCACTTAGTTGGATTTCATTTTTTTCAGTGTATGAATGTAGCGTACCGTGGGAAAAGTATCTGTCCAGCATTGGTACACCAACGATACAGAGACGATTCTGAGACAAGCTAATTCCCTCTACTATTCTAGATGGCTAGATAGAAGAGCCAATTATAACGGAGCGACATGAAAAAGGATATTAACAATCTCAGCCCAAACTTCTGTAGCAAGGATAATTACAGCCATTAGGACGAGTCTGGGACCCAAACGATGTCGCAGATGCTATCAACTCATTGGGTGCACAACATTTGGACCGAAGCTGGCTGATAGAAAAATAGACTAATTTTCTCTAGGACTAATCGCTATTGTCTCAATCCAGATCTAATTGCTTTTTCGTGATAATGATCTAGTCCAGTGTTTTTCAACCGGTCGGTGGCGAGTGGCGACCTCTCCAAGCTACCTCAGCGGCGGGGTCGCGAAGTTGCTTTAGGGGATCGCAAAGCATCTTTACGGTTTTTGGTGGTCGTGTTTATGGTCTAAACGTGTACTTAAGGTGAATACCGAGACACAACTAGTGCCGCCAATGGAAAAAAAAACATATCTTCTTTTTGGATGCGTTTTTTGCTAAAAACTCTTCATTGGGTTATCAACGCGAGGCTTTACTATTTTTACGTATAATTCTTGCTACGTAGGTTGCATGTAGGTTGCAGGTTGCAGGTAAGTTGCAGGTAGGTTGCTACGTAGGTTGCAGGTTGCATGCTTACTAGGCATCGGATTTCACCGGGGGCATGACATGTCTTTCACCCCTTTTTCTGGTGCGAAATGAATGATGTAGTGTAGGATATGAAATGAAATCACAGTCACTTGTCTTGATTCCAGTCTGCCTACCAAAATTTTACAGAAATACCTGCGGATATCCCCCCTGGTGTCAGAGGTTTTTAGGCCACTTAGATTTTCCAAGAACCTTTTAAAGCTTTAACTTGGGGATAATAAGAAAAACACATGGGGATGATTGGGATAGCCCTTATTAGAGGCAGGCTGTCCTACAACGTGTTACAAAACATCCTAACTCTTTTTACAGGGCGTAACCTACTGGTCAATAGGATGTCGATTCTGTAAAAAAGTTTAAACAAAAAAACTATTTTTATTTTATAATCTCAAAATTTAAGAAAAAACCATCATCACTTTTTAGTTTTTGGTATTAGCTCAAATTAAAAAAATTGTATGTGTGCGTAGGTGCATTTTCATTGCTTTGACTTGGTAAAAATTGATAAGAGTAGAAATGACTTGTGAAATTCAATGAAAACTAATTTTAATAAAAAAAAATACTTTTCTCCCACCACAGCGTTCACATTTGATTAAATTTAAAATCAACGGGTCGTCATAAAGTAAAAAAATAAAATTAAGTTGCTATTACCCTGTAACAGTTAGGATCTTTTGTAACACCTTGTATATTAAAATCCGCCAAATGTATCAAAACAGTACTTTAATTGAATAGACCAGTGCCACATGTATGATACAGATACAGGTTCCCTCGATCCACATACCTCGCGTGTTCGGACGGCATGTTTAATGGATGTTAATGCAGACGTATGCATGAACATGAGGTAATCGTGGCATATTGAGATCAAATACGATTGCACTGTTTAATTACACCGGGCGTTGCTCATTTGTTTTGTTAACTAGATACCTTAACTATATTTTATACTTCCTATCTTTTATTCGATAGAGATACCTAGTTCTACACTAACTAGTCCCTGGCCCGCAACTCTCGTCTGCCTGGGTGCCTATTCCCAGGATTTTTCTTTGACGTAGCCTTGGTGTTCGTGTCGCCACTGCTGGGCAAAGTCCACTTCAGTCCAGATTTTTAAGTGTACAGTTGTTGTAATCACAGGTCCTGTGAAAAGTATAAAGCACAGATCAGTCAAGTTTCTGATTAGTTTATCGTTTCAAATAGTCCAGCTCGCGTAGCATGAGGCGGTGTTAGAGACTATCTATGGGTTTAAAACTATATGTATCTCACTCTTTTGTTTGAAGTAGAGGGGGATGGACAGAGTACTAACACCCTAACACCTCTCTAACACCGCCTCATGCTACGCGAGCAGGAGAAGAAGCTACAAAAAGAACGCCACGAATATCTTTTAAAATTAGTTGTATCATTCGTTATGAAATATTTTCAATTACTGAGCTAATTGAACCTAGAGAAGGTGTGAGTTAGAATTTAATATTTCAAGTCTCTGTTGAGTCTGAAGTCAAGCAGTCTCGACGACTTCAAGGACTTCGACAGGTGTATTGTATAGTCGGCCACACGCTAGGATACCCCTTTTTGTTTAATTGGCGCCCTTATGCCGCGCGAGGTAAGAGCTACCATGGGGTATCCTAGACTGTGGGCGACCGTACAAGCACTAAACGAAACCCATCAGACCGTGAATCGTGTCCCTATTAAACATCAAGTGGCAACAACCTTTGTTGTATTATTTATTCTCATTTGTATTTTTTTTTTTGGTGACGAGCCGCTTCCTGCTATTGTTCCGACACGGCTCCGTTTAAAATTCGCCGAAATGCAATGCTCGTACAATGGACACCACGTCGACCTTTACACGCCGGCACTTTACTCCCGTTACCTTACGGACGACTTTACAACAAAACTGTACAGTCTGACGTGCTGACGACTGTACCGGCGAGTCGATAGCGTTTTGTTGGAAAATTCGCCCATGTTTTTGTCACCAATTCGGGTGAGATATTCCTGTCCGGATGTCTCGATTCGTAAAGAGCGCAAAACCACAAACAAAGAAACGCAGTTTGTGTCTGTTTTCCATCGTCATATTTTTTACTTTTCCTGGCCACGATAATCGTAGCTGTTTTTATGATGAATATCAACTATTATTTTTACGATTTAAGAAGTCTAGTTAGAAAAAAGTGTTTATATTGAAATTTTACCTCCACTATCATCATTGTGTAGGTAAGTTTAGATTCAAGCAAAGGGAAATCCGTCCTTTTAACCATTTTCATTGTTGTTTTTGTCATGAAAAAACGTTGTTATTTTTATGCAGATCCGTCGTTTTCTTTGTCCATCAGAAGGACGCCGATGGCAGCAAGCCAACTCAGATGATCCTTGCCCTGTGAAGTCGGATGTTGACTAATCTCAATTTTCTTCTCTCCTTTCTCTTTAAGCTTTAGGTTTATAATCATGTCTGCATCGTCTACTAGATCTAGAACTTGAGAATAATTTAATAGTTTTGTTAGCTTTAATCTGGAAAGCGCATGCGAAAAGCGAAAAGCCCGAACTGTGACGATGGAAATCCGAGGACATTAAACTTAAGCCCATGAAGTTTTGCTTACACTTTGGACAAAAATATTTGAACACTACAACGTACATAAAAGCGTACACTTTAGTTGTTAAGTCGCCGAGTAGAGTGCTAGCGTGTAAGGGTCTACGTGCTATCTTGTGTACATCGACATAAATTATTATAATACGCGAGTTTCAACCTAGCTATCACATCGGCTGAGCGTCTGAGGTACCTACATCCGTTATTAGCGTTTCATTCGTAAAATCCTTTCAGTGAGACGTGTTTAGACAGAGGCATCTACTCTCGTTCACTCATGTCACAAAATGACATAGACCGCCTATCCTGGGCAAGCCTACTCCATCCAGGCACTGCAGCGGCCGACTGGTCACTGAGACATCACGTATTTTTTTTAATTTGAAGGGCCGAATTCTAAAAGTCCTCATGTCCATTTTTCCACATTTTTAACAATGCCAATGCCATCGTGTTCAGCTCCTAGTGCTGAACACGATGGCGTTGCCAGTTAAATAATTGAACGAGCGAGCGAAGTTTTCCAACTCTACTGGAACAATCCGGCGTTTGTATGTATGTATGTATGAATGTTCGTTCGACGATAACTTGAGTAAATTTATTCGGATCGTCATGAAATTTGGTAGGCAGGTAAATAAGGTAAAGAGAATTTTTAAGTTCGAACATAAGCCAAATCGGTCGAGGAGTTGCTGAGATATGGGGTCGCGAGTTCAAAGTTCGGGGCGAACCACTAGTAATAATAATAATGGACTTGAGGACTTTAAGAATTCGGCTCTTTATTTGGATTTCACTTGTTATTGAACGTTTTTCTCCTCAACAGATAAATAATAACGCATGTTGTCTCTTTGTTGCAGGGCTGTGACGGACCCGCGCGACGGTCGCCGCGTGGCCCTCAAGAAGCTGCCGAACGTGTTCCAGTCGCTCGTCTCCTCCAAGCGCGTCTTCCGTGAGCTCAAGATGCTCTGCTTCTTCAAACACGAAAACGTGAGTTTGGACTACTTGTTATTCTTACTGACGCGATCTATCTAAGGCCTTTGCATCTAGCGCGTCCCCTTCTGAACCACTCGGCGCTGCAGTGCCTGGGACATTGTTTTAAATAGAGTAGGCTTGCTCAGCACCTATACCATCCTGACAGCTTAGTCGTCCTAGCCCACAGGAAAGACAAGTCAATACGTATGGAGCCAACTAAGCCGCGGGTTTTCTCACGATTTTTTCCTTTACCATGAGCGAGTGAACGGTGAATGAAAACTGACGCATTAGCCTTCATAAAAATGTTTATCAATAGGAGATTAGGTACAGTCACTTTGGGATATCCCATGGTAGCTGTTATTGCACGCGGTATAAGTGCGTATTGACTTGTCTTTCATGTGGGCTAGACCGATTAAGATGACAGGATGGTATAGGTGCTGGGCTGGGCGTGGGCAAGCCTACTACAACTTTTATTTTATTTTTACCTAGTCTGCTCCATCACACGATGTTTTCCTACATCTAAACATTGCAGCGTTCGAGTGGTATCGCGTCATGTAAAAAGAACGCTACCGGTCGAGCTGCGTATTAGGCGATTTATCGGTTTGTATAGGCTGTGTAGCTAATATAGCTTGATTTGTGTCAATAAATGAATTTCAATTTCAATAGCTAGTAGCTATAGCCTAGTGATCAGTCCTAGTGATTACGTGTGCGAGTGTAACCATGCGCAAACACACCCCCTCCGCCCTTTTCTAGCGTTCTTTTTACATGATGCGACCTGTATTCTAGCATTACGATACCAGAAGATCTATGGACCAAAAAGACCAAACACTCAACATTGTGCTATGATTGGATGATGATGAAAAACAAAGGTCAATGCTGTGGTAGTAATCAAGCAAATTACGGAGTCAGGTTAATGGGTTCCACACTTCCACGAAATTGATCGATTGATTATGATGGACTGACCGCGAATCTCTATGATTGATCGATTCCAGTTCCCTTGTAACATTATAATGGCCTTTCCTGCCTGATAGTAATGGTTCAAGGGCGGGTTATCAGTCATCCGCGCCCATCGCCGTAGAACTCCCACAACTAAAGTTATGAGATCGCCGCCGTCGGTCATCGGGGGGTCTACCGGCTAAGACGAAGCCGATTACCATTGGCGAAAATCGAAGTTCGATTTTTGAAAAATGTACTGCCACCATGTTATTTTACTGCAAACAGTGCAAACCAGTAAATTTTTCATAAATCGAACTTCGATTTTCGCCAATGATAATCGGCTTCGTTTTAGCCGGTAGACCCCCGGATTACGATGTGGACAAGATTGTCATCATACCCCCCCTACAATTTTAAAGGATTCAATGTAAACATGGAATAAGAGCAAGGCATAAATATTTTAAAATCAGATGACGAGATCTGCCTTTGCTTTGTTGTGTTACTGCAAAAGCCTGCGGTAATTAAAATTAAAGATATATACAGCTCGGACTTTTACCGGTAAGACTAAATTAACGCAGTTCGGGCTTTTGACAGTAACATAATTAGGTATGTCTTGTTAATCTTGTTATTGCTGGATAAATAATTTTGTAACATTACGTTACTTGTTTAGGAATTGGAGCTATAAAACATCTGACATTTCTACGTAGAGTGGTTCGCGCAGCAAAGTTTAAAACTACAACTGAACAAACCGCCCGGTACAATGAACTTCTTTGTCGTCTCTAGTTCGAACCTTGCATGGTTTGATCGCCCCAAGGTCGTTCGTGAAGGGGGAGTGAGGAGGCCCCACCCCCCGGCTCCATTCAGAGACTAAAGAATGAAATATCAAAGGCTTTATTCAGGAATCTTTGAAGATGTGTCTCGCCTCGCCGCCATGGGTGTTATTCTGGCAGTTTGGGACATAGCTATTAGCTAGATGCTTCAGAGATCCATGTTGAATGTTTAGGCCATCATCATCATTAGCAGCCTCTATTGGTGCATTTCTGGAAAAAATCCAAAAAAAATCCAGTTGGCGGTTTTCTCTCTTTCTCATCCAGTCGCGGCCCGTCTGTTCGCGGATGTCATCCGCCCAGCGCGGTGGTTGGCCTCGTGGCCTGGTATTTTGCCAAGTTCACCTCACTAGGACCCGCCTAGGGCCTTAGCCTGTAACACAATGGCGTGTCAATGGCGTCCCAGGTAGAAGGACAAAACCGAGATTTTCTCGTTGCTCTCCTACAACCAGCGAACTAATCCTCTAGAATTAAACTCATAATATGATATCATATCTTTGCTGTACTACAAAAACATTAAAAGGACCGACACTGAACCGACAGCATAAATAAATCGTAATTTAAACCGTCAACCGGGACTCCGGGAGCCCATTTTGGCACCATTGCGTTACGGGCTAAGGGCCCTGCTGGGGAAGCACAACTTCGAGTTAAAGGTTTTATCCCACTATCGGGTAGCGGCGTCTCGATTCACGCGGTGAAATAAAGCAAGATGGCGATAGCCGATAATGGGATAAAACTTTTATCGTGACATTGTGCTCCCCTAGCTTGTCCAGCAGCGCTTTGTCTATTTTGTCACTAAATAAAGTTCGCAACTCCAAAAAGACGTTCTGAAACTGTAATCAATGTCAATTTTATCTTATGAGAAAATAAAAATCTAAAACCCTAAACCCTAATCGCGCTAGATTCAACAGTGAAATCGGCGCTAAGTTATCCAACTGCAATTTTTTTCAACTTACAGCCACAGAGTTTCATTTCTTGCAGCTAACTTACCGAGTAGTTTTTTGCTATTCATCCTTGTCGTGCTGTTCAATTATTGTTAGCTTTATTTACAAGTTGTCGACGAGGAAAAAACTTCCTTAGCTGGTAAAGTCGAAGTGTAAAATGGTGTAATCAAATGTTTGTCGGTTATCTGCTCACTTATTTTCCTGTTCGGTTTTAGTGCTGTAATAAGTAATTTTACTAAGAGGGATTAAAGGTTTTCCTCGACGTAATTCATTATTTTCTGTTTCGTTACACAGAGGAAAATAATATTTTCATATTGGTTTTCTAGAAGTGCTAAGCAAGCTGCGTTATTTTAGATCCATTCATAAACTTATATGCGCCCACCAGCTATTCGTTTTTGTATGGCAGAACTCAATAGAAGGAGCCTACAGACAAGCGTGAAATAGTAATGCTTATTAATGAAATAAGTGATAAATCTAATCTCTCGCAGCCTGCACTTATGATCTAATAATATCCAAGCGATTAATGAACAGTAACGTTTGATACAACGATACAGCTAATAGGCTCGTGATACGTAATACCAACGCATAATTATGTGTGTCATATCGATATTCATTTAAAATCCAACAGATAATTTATTCATTTTCACTGTTATGTGTGTTTTATCATCATGTTTGCGGCCGCCCGGCTATCGCGAGTCGCGTGGAAAGAGAAATGCTATAAGAGTTTTTTTTTTTTGGTTCAAACGATATGGTCGGATCTGCCCCTGTTTTCCCTAAAATAAGCACCGTGATGTTTTCATTATTCAATGTCAAAAGAAAATTGATCATTTCAATTAAAGCAAATTTCGCGCAAATAAACCGGTTTTTACTGTTTTGAGAGAATATACGAGCTGATGTCAATTTCATACATTAAAGTGAAACGTGACATACTGAAGATCATATTGGTAGTTGAGTAATGAGTAAAGTTGTTTAGCATTTATTTACAAAACTATACAACTTCTCTGCGGACTTTCTGATATTAGTAACGTCATTAGGTGCGTGAGATGCGGTGCAAATTAACTGTCAAACAAACCTAATGCATGATCGGGAAGTTTTTTACGGGATTATAAGCCGAAACGAGCTTTCACTTGAAAAGTAGTAAAAAAAGTAAGTAAAAAAGGTCTTTATTGCACAAAGATGGTATACAAATGAGGTCTTATTAGAAAATCAGTGCATAAACTAGCTTAAATCTACGAAATTGCCGGGGGTGATCGCACTAGGCTGGGCCTGTATCGCGAGGAACCAGTTAAATTTTAAAAACATAATATCAAGTAATTTAAGTACTATATGTATTCCAAAAGTAGACCGTATTAT
This sequence comes from Zelleria hepariella, assembly GCA_949319315.1. Taxonomy (NCBI): domain Eukaryota; kingdom Metazoa; phylum Arthropoda; class Insecta; order Lepidoptera; family Yponomeutidae; genus Zelleria; species Zelleria hepariella. Next base: position 20,122,519 of record OX439384.1, read on the forward strand.
AAAAGGTCACTAACAGCAGCTTTTTAACCACGTAGGTGGAGCTCGAATAAGTTTCTTGAGGCTAGTATCGAAGCTTCCCGACTAGCTACAATAATGGCATGATTTTTAAGTCTGATACGAGTTAAAAATAGGGAGAGTTTTCAGATGGGCTGTGCTGGTATGTACTCAGGCGATATACCGAACTTTACATTTATTTACACGTTGTTTACCATAGGCTTGTTCTATTTTATGAAAAATCTTACGCCTTGCCACTTTTCAAATTGCAGAGGAAAGCTAATGCTATAACTTGAAGTTGCCAAGCAACTGATGACACTCATCTTATCTCTCCACAGGTACTATCGGCGTTAGACATCCTCCAACCACCGAGCCTCGACTTCTTCCAAGAAATGTATCCTTTTAACACAAACGTAATAGGCTTACAGTTCTGTCAGTGCAACTGGGTTTCCGTTAAGTTGATAGTTGTTCGATAGAGAATGGAAAGTGCTGTTTTTGACAGTTTCGATATTCCCGCTAGTATAGGTAATCAATGGTGTTCAAATGACACTACAATTTCTGTGGGATTGATTACCACCGTAACTTTAAACTAATCAAATTTCATTCTCTATCGCACAACTAAGCATTTTATGGACTGCTCTAGAGCAATCTAACCAAATAAAGTTTGTGAAGTGAAGAAAATTTCGACTGCCTCGTGTTTTCGCCTATCGGTAAGTAGCTTTTTTTTTACTCATACGGAGGGCTAGGCTTAATTATGACCACGTTTTGATCTGATCGTGAAAACATTTTAACGTCCGCTTAAGAAATTGTTGCTGACACACAAGAAAGTTTGATAATTGGTGCGTTACCAATCCCACCAACTCCTCACAATTAGGTAGCCACCTAGTAAATAACTCGCACCTTACTTTCTGCCGGTTACTGATATGAGAAATTCGCTAAGAAAATGGGTAAGTATACTTCTGTCTCAGCAGATTTCTCACAAAAGAGCGTGACAGAACGATAGTTAAGTATTTGCTTGGTAGAGTTCTCAATTCAGAAACCGGGCCATTATCTCCTTAAAAGCTTCCTAAATGTAAATCGATTTTCGGTTTATTACACCGTGGAATTTTAGTGGTTTTAAAGCCGAAGGTATTTAGTTGCACTCGGGTGTCTAAGCCAAATTCCAAAATTTTACTCCAAAACGAGCGAAAAAAAAAACACTTTCCAATACATACGGCTATCGCCAATCGACACCATTTGTATGGAGAAGGGAATTTTTTTTTCGTAACAAACTAACAAACATAAAAAAATAAAACTACGGGTGGAATTGAGTACCTCTTCATTTTTTTAAGTCGGGTAAAAAAAGGAGGTATTCTCACAATAGTAGGTAACGATCAAGCGCTGACGCAAACCTGTCGTGTGCAGTGGCCCTTAGCGGGATAGACAGGGCCCTTAGCCTGTAACACAATGGTGCCAAAATGGGCTGTCAGGTGACGACTTCAATTACGATTTGCTAACGCTGAACGTTTGTAGTACAGCAAAGAATATTTTGATTCTAATTCTAGAGGATTAGTTCTCTGGTTGTAGGAGAAAAACGAGGAGAGCCCGGTTTTGTCCTTCGGCCGGGACGCCATTGACCCGCCATTGCGTTACAGGCTAAGGGCCCTGGATGGTCTCTCACAATGGTATTATTGAACACGTGAGCGTTGCACGCGACTTTTATAGCGCTATTTCCGTCCACTAGAAATGGTTTTGTATTCGTTAGTTGGATAGACAGTTTCTTGACTTTTTTTTTGCAAAGTCAGAACAGTCTTTTATGAGCTGAAGTGGCGGACTTGCGTCAGTCACGGTTAGGCAACTAACTCTGAGTTGATTTGACATTTTCATACAATTCGGAACCCAAAGTTTTTTGTTCGAAAGTCCGTTATTGGCTTAATCTTATCTTTAGACAATATTGAGAAACTAATTTCAATATTTTTTATTTTAGTTCAGTAGTTTGGATTTTACAACGTTTCAAAGATACGGTTTTATGACGTCACGCGACGGTCCGCATACTGTTGGCGGTCATAGCAACAAAACATTTTAGCGCATAAAAACAAAACTACTGGACCAAAATAAAAAATATTTAAATCAGTTTCTCAATATTGTCTAAAGATAAGATTAAGCCAATCACGGACTTTCGAACAAAAAACTTTGCGTACCGAAGTGGCGGACTTGCGTCAGTCACGGTTAGCCAACTAACTCTGAGTTGATTTGACATTTTCATACAATTATTGACGTTAACACAGGGCTAACTGGCTAACCCTGGTTGACGCAAATGGACCTTGTAACTTAGTTTAATTCTAAATTAATAACATGCACGCCATACCACAAAAGACATGTGTGCCGATTGCATTATTCTCAGTGTACTCAGTGATTAAAGGTTTGGCTTTTTGCCAAACGAAGTATGGCGAAAATCTGAACAGCTTTTCACTCTAAACGTCTCGTAAAAATCTGGTAGAATTGTTCTATGCCACCAAGGAGGATGCCACGTATAGCATGCAAAACTTAACTTCGGGCTATGTCCATCTTCGTGTCAAAAAATAACTGTTGCGAGCTGGATGGCGCTAAATTACCATATCTAATTACCTAGAAAGAGCTTTCAAACCGGTTATCAATTCCAATAAACGCATAATCCTGCGCAAACGGAAGCGATCCGCGTTCTGTCGCCCAATTAGTTAATTCGCCTTGATTTATCGTCTTTCCGCGGTCTGTAGTCTCGAACGGACTTTAGCTTCTAAGGCCATAATTTTTCGCAGATTCGACGGGTATTTCCTCCCGGTGTGTTGGTAGCTTCGACCAAATCTTTGTATACGTCCGTCTGTACAGCTGGTCTAGCATAAAGGGCCATTTCGCCCACTCTGTAGATGTACTTAGGGCGGGAAGGATAGCTATGTAACGTGGAGCCCAATGTCGATAAGGTCATGAAGGACATAATCCAAATTATCAACATATAGACAGACCTATACCTATAGACGGGGGAAAGGTTTCATTTAACATTTCCCCGTCTATACGTGAACCTACAACCTCCCCAACCAGTGAACTAATCATCTAGAATTAGAGTCAGAATATTCTTTGCTGTACCAGAAAAACATTAAAATAACAGACAGCATTAATAAATCGTAATTACTTACTTACTTTTTTATTGTTATGCCCGTAATTACTATTGCACTACCTTGTGTAATTTAAGAAAGGCACTGGTTCCTGAAACACACGTTTCTTCAGGAACCAGGGATTTAATCATAGTTTGTTGAAACTGTTTATGTAACAATGAAAAAAAAAATAAGCTTACAACTAGGAACCTATCGAGGCACCATTGCGTTTCAGACTCAGGCCCCAGGGCGTGAAACAGCGCGGCAAACGAGCGGCCGTTTGGGCGTGCCGGAGGGTTCGTCCCGCCCTTTGTTAACCTTTCGCCGCCGCCGCGGGTCTTCTTTGTGCCCCCGGTGCCCTGAAAGACCCTGTCTGCTGATGAATATTGATGTTGCTGTGCAAAATTCATACAATGTTATGTCTTCATTTGGGCGGCTAGAATGCGATGGAAAACCATCCGGGAAGTGGCCTTTGCACAACAGGGCATCAGTCATTGGCTAGACTGATAATGTTGGACCTAGATATCTAAACGTCGTGAACGTTTAGCCGCGGCGGGTCCTGAAAGACCCTGTCTGCTACTGAATAATGTTGTCAGAATTGCAATGCAAAATTCATACAATGTTATGTCTTCATTCGGGCGGCTAGAATGCGATGGAAAACATAATGAGGGAAGCGACCTTTGCCCAAAAGTGGGCTTCAGTCATTGGCGCGACCGATAATATTGGTAGATACCTAGATAACTAAACGCTCATGAACCCACCGTTTAGCCACCTCTGCGGGTCCTGAAAGACCCTGTTTGCTGATGATTATTGATGACCCTGTCTGCTGATGGTTATTGATGACCGGCTAGAAAGCATTGGACATCATAATCCACGGTCCGGTCCTTTGCCTAACAGTCATGGGATGAAACCATGGAAACACATATCTCAACATAATAATTTATTTTATTTGTTCGAAAAACGGGCAGCTCGTATTTACCATAAGAAAAAATGTGTTGTCGCTAAGAGTAATGGGCTAACACATAGTACTTATGTGTGATAATGTGTCGAGCAAGTCAGCTTACATAGGAACCGAAGTTAATAAAGTTTAATTAAAAACAAAACTGTATTGTAAGCCATGTAGACAGATAGGTGCAGATCATCATCATCATTTTCAGCCCACATTTGCCCACTGCTGGGTATAGGCCTTTTCCCCCTCACGCCATCCTCCTCGGTCTCTAGCGGCACGCATCCACGGACCCTCTGTCGCCTTAGAGATGTCGTCTGTCCACCGGGCTGCTGGTCTGCCCACTGACCTTCGTCCCGTTCTTGGCCGCCACTCCGTCACTGCCCTGGTCCACCTGCCATCCTCTCGCCTCGCCAAGTGCCCCGCCCATCTCCACCTAAGCTTCGAAACTCTGTCACCAACATCATCGACCTTCGTCTGACGTCGGATGACTTCGTTCGGTACTCGATCTATGAGTCGGAGGCCTAACATGGCACGCTCCATTGCTCTTTGTGCTACTTTAATTTGGTGCAGATACTAGCTGTTTTTAATCAAGGGCAACGTACTGGGTAATTTACATTTACGGGCCTATTAGACCCCCGTCGTGCAGCGGAAGGTTAGGCTCGGCGATGCCTCGGTCACGCGTTTCTTTGTCCAAATACGCGGTGTGGGCTCTGTAGAGTAAACAATTACATTACGTGATCGGTGTTCCAATGCGCCCGGTTACCGCCTATTGAGCCCGAATTACTATAACATTACATTTATAATCATCACACCTTCATACCGGTTACCGCGAGATGCCTTCCTGCGCTGGGAATGGCACGAGGCAATCGAAAACTCTTCTCTTTGTTGTTTCCGTTGTCGGCTTTCGGTCGAAACCAGGGATCGTTCTTTGCTTCTTTGCCCTACCTAGGTATTTGTCTTTATAATCTAATTCATTACCTTTTAATTAATTAATACCTTTCTTGGACGCCTTCGATCTAATACCGCCTTTACCGCATCGAGTATTTTTCTGTTGACATGAGCTGGTAATGACAGTTCGTAGGCGTGAGGTAGTTCTTGCAAGGCTAAGGTATTAATTGCTACACTTGTGCTACCCACCGCAGCTAGCAGCTTGGCATTTAGGTACGTTGTTTTATATCCCGCATCGATCCTTTATAAACGTTCCAACTTCATCTCGCAACTTTGTCATATAAATTGCTGCGATCCATCAATTCCAACGACCTTATAAGTCTCCAGCTCGATAACCATTGTCCGCATTTTATTGTAAACAAAAAAGTTTAATGATGCCCCATTGCCTTAATTCTATATCCCCGCAACTGCACAATGGACAACTTTATCGTGGCGGTTTATTTATCGACTCTCTCTGTATTGTATGGCTTCAAAGGCAGATAATAAATACGACAGAAACAGTTGGTAGGTGTGGTAACACGCACAGCAGCTGGGGTAAACCTAGATGCCTGTATAATTGTGTTATCAAACTAATTTCGCTGTGCATCGGTCATACAACTTTATCAGCCAATATCTGGTAACTGTCATTTAAAGGGCTGAATTCTAAAAGTCCTCAAGTCCATTTTTTTACATTTTTAACTGACAACACCATCGTGTTCAGCACTAAGAGCTGAACACGATGACATTGTCAGTTAAAAATGTGGGAAAATGGTCATGTCCATTTTTCCAACTTTTAGAATTCGGCCCTTCATTTGTTTTCCATTTTTGGGTTGGCATTAATTTTTCCGATACTGACAAGGCTGGAGATTTAAAAAAATCTTCCTATCAGCATTATTGTCGGCAATGCGGCCCCCCAAATAAAACAAAATCTATATAGGGTAGAGGCGCCTAAAGTCAGCCACCCCCCAGTAGTCGGCCATTGCGGGTTTAAAGTTCAATAACTAGTGTAGTTTTTAACATATAGCTTTATCTGTATTTTTCTATGGTTCATTGATTAATTAACGATACCTGTAATATTTTGTTATATTTATACTTATTTGTGTTTATAAAAAAAACACGTTTTAATAACTTGCGATTCAGAATCACGGTCCGCCATCTTTTTTTGCTAGTTGAAGGGAGTCTCAAATCTTTAAGATTTTCGCTGTATTTTGTACTGTGGTATGCCATGTTTTATTTTATTCTCATTCTTTAATTAATTGTTGACCTCTTGATAACTTAAATAAACCCTTATTTGTGATATCAATTAAAAAAACCAGTGGGCCGACTATTGGGATCAGTAATTTCATACAAATGCCAGTACTCGGCCCCCCGGCCGACTTATGGAATTTGTGTAAATTTCACGTAAGCAGCCCAAATTGACAGGTTGCACATATCTTTTTCTTCTGTATAGAGTTCACAAAGCATTGAGAATATTATTTTGGAAAACACCCAATACTCGGCCACCAAAAAAAAATGCCTATTAGGTGGCCGACTTTTGGACTTAGTCTCGAAGAAATTTTGTCAATCCAGAAGTCGGCCACAAGCAATTGCTTTTTCATACCTTATATGGTGCGGCCGACCACTGGCCACCTCATGGCCGACTTTAGGTGATAGGCGGCCGAGTACTAGAGAAATGGGTGTTTTTTTGTTTAACGCTAATTTACTCCATCGTAGTATGAATTGGAAGAATAATCGTTTTATTTACTGAAACCTAAGTAACCGGAGCTTCAATTAATATTGGTTACGTCCTTCTAGAACCTCCAACAACAGAAATAATGGACTTTGAAGTTGCACATTTCACTAAGTGGCCGACTACTGGTTCCTTTACCCTAGTGCGTTTCACGAAAGAGTTCCCTTGACGAAACTCTTATTACAATGTAATAGGGACTATTTTTGTTCAACCCAAGGGAATTCTTTCGTGAAACGCACTTATATTGAAAACCCGACTCGCTCGGACGATCGAATTAAAAGTAACCAACCAATGCAATGCAGTCTTTCTGTTGCTTTCACTGCATTCTGTTCTGTGGCAACAACATTGAAATTAGTTTTGATTAACGCAATTTACGTCTGAAAGGAGGATTGATCGGGCCCCACCGAGCGTGTTTCAAACAGGTGTTGATAATTCATACAATTAATGACACACTCTGTAATAAATTGCGCGTCAAGTAGTCATAATGTGAGTTTTTCTTTCATACACTTGTTTAACAATGCAGGCGCGGAGATTTGTAACCGCCATTCCGTACTTTTAGCTTGGCGATGTTTATTTTCGCTTTAGTAAACGTCCTGATACAATAGGGGTAGCTGGGGTAAGAGTGGGTGTTCGATTACCTTTGAATTTAGATTAGAGAGTACGCGGAAGCAGAACTACGTACAAAGTGCAAACATTTGGACTCAAAGTTGGGCATTTAGGGTCCAAATGCAGAAACCTCAGGTCGAACTTGATGATGATGATGACATCCTTTTATCCCTTATCAGGGACATAGGGCTCGAAGATGAGATCTCCATTTTTCGCGGTCTTGCGCGGCAGTCTCTAGCTCCTTCCAGCCGAGTCCAGTTGATGCAGCCTCTTTCTCAACTGAGCGCCTCCAGGTAGTGGGGGCGTCCCGGCCGTCTCTTGCCAGTAGCTTGCCACGTCAGTCCTTGTTTGGACAGGTGACTGTCTGGTCTCGAGGTCTCGAGGTCGAACTTACTAACCAATTACTTTTCAATCGAAAAAGAATATTCTGATATTTGAACTCAAAGTTGGGCGACGATGAGCCCAGCTGGGGGTTCACGGTGTCTCGATAAACGCGTTTATCTTTGCTATCGAATAGCGCCGTCTTGCTTTATGCAGTGAACTATTTTATAGCAACTAAGCAACTGTCTCAGATCAGCTGCCCGATGGTCCGACGATATCAAAGCTACAGCAGGCTCAAACCGGACCACAATAGCCACAGACCGGCTTATAAGGAAAAGACTTAGAGGTATACGTCCAGCAGTGGACTATACATATAAATGCTGAAGAAGAGAGAGAAGACAAGCAACTGTCTCAAGTCTAAAATAGTCTGGGCTAGTGTTTTCTTTTCGCGTAAACCAACTATCGAAGAGTTGTTAAGCCTCCTTGTGCTGTTTCAACCGACATGGCATTGCAAATTCTAACTTTGTCACCGGACCGTCACTCGACCTAAGTAAGGGCTATTTACATTTGTCGTTATAAAGGATGCGGGCGGGCACTCACCGCTTCCTCGATCAAAGGTTAACACACGCGAGGCGGTGACCCTTTGTAAATTAACCCTAAATTACAAGATCATTTTACGATGAAGACATCGGCTTCATGGCTGGACACCTTTTGTAAAATAGGTTTTCGGAACTAATTAGCTCAGAAAACTACATGTTTTTTTTTTAGGTGTGTCGAAAATGTTATTTTCCTCTGTTAGCGGTTCGGGCACGCGTGGTCTCAGTTGCAACTAAACTAGTGGTTCGCCCCGAATTATGAACGCGCGACCCTCTATCTCAGTAACCCCTCGACCGATTTGGCTCATGTTCGAACTTAAAAATTCGCTTTCCCTTATTAACCTGCCTACCAAATTTCATGCATGACGATCCGACAACATTTACTCAAGTTATCGTCGAACGAACATTCATAAATACATACATACATACATACATACAAACATACATACATACATACATACAAACATAAAAACGCCGGATTGTTCCAGTAGACTCGGAGAACTTCGCTCGCTTCGCTCGCTCGTTTAATTATGATGTTTTAAGTATGATCGTGGTTATAAAACACGGCGAACACAGAATCCATATCCGAGCTTGAGTTGAAGGCGCAACGCAGTATCAGCCGGTATGAAAACGGTTTCGTCCCGATGTCCCTGGTAAAGGATGACTGGAACTGATGAGGATAAATTGAGCTGATGAACAGAGAAAATGGCTTTTAACATCACTTGCAAACAGTTGGCGGCCAGTATTCGTCGCTCCCATCGATCATCGGCAAAAGCTCCATAAGGCGCGAAGGCGTCAGCTGTTCGCAAATACAATAACTCGCCGTCTGCCGCCGGACCGCCCCCGCCAATTTATTTCGCTTGAACTTTTTATTGAAATTCGAATGGTCCTCCGTTGGAGCTCCTACAGCTATAGATCTCAGACTGTCTGAACAGTCGACAACCTAGTACCTGACCTACAGTGGTTTTAGGGCAGCATGACTAGTTCTTAGGGCTCGCAAAGTCGGATAAGCGCTAAAATCAATCACGCGTATTTTTTTGGACTCTTGAAAAACATTTGAAACGTTCATCTTTGTTCCTTTAGCTCCTCAAGTTTCACACATTATTTATTAGTTCTTGAGGTTCTTACCTGATTTTTTGTCCACTTATCTTTGATGCATCAGTTCCAAGATTACAGTTTTTTGCCGCATAAAATTCCCAGCCCCTTTTACGCTGAACTAACACAAAAGATGAATATTCCAAAACTCAAACCAAGATTGGTTCAAGACGGGAGTTTCGTTTAAAATTTTGTATCGTTTGAAGCACCTAAAGGGACGTAACAAAAACAGCGAAAGTACCAAAGTGGAAGTTAGCGCGACTTAAAAAGTTTTACCGTGGCGCGATCCGCCGAGAACCGAGCAATGGCTATTATGTACTATACGAATAAAAAAAGAAAAATCCCCAACCGGCTCTGTTGAAAAATTAAACTCAATGAGCGACAAAGTTAAATCGAAGTACTTGGTGGAAAATCGACAATAGTCATGCAATATTGTTAAAAGTTTGACGTTGCCCGCTCCCGTATGCAAAATTAAATGAAGGCAAAATACTGAATTTATATCTCCAAGGGAGGCTTTAATTCAAAGCTCTGTCGAAATAACCACAGTTTCGCTTACGTGCTACTATTTAATGCAACTCTACATTTTCTTTGAAACAAAAGTCATGTGAACACTATCTACAAAGGTACTACTTTATTTCTAGAAATTGTAACGTATTGATGGATTTTTACTACAGCAGCTACACAACTCACAATCACAACAATGTGCGTTTGCAATTTCGCCACCGTCCTCTCTGTCGAAATGAAAATCGGCCGTGTTGCTTCCGCAATAAAGTGCATTGCGACAGCCCTTTGTGCTGCCCGTTGACGTGTTTTGCGCTGAGTCAGCCCCCCAGTCTTAGAAGCCCTACACAAAGCGGGCCACAGGCTAAATATAGAGAGACACTGTCTTCTGGGAAATTCATGCAAGTGCACATTCGCGAAAGGGGACATTTCTTGACCGTCTTGAATGTAGATAGTTCTGGAAGTTCCCGTCAAAGGCGACCTTTCAGTTCGCACGAGTTTCCGCTGCAGTAACGCGACGCAATTTTCAACTGCGATAGTCAAAAACAGTTTTATTTGCAGTGAAGTTACTTCTAAGGAACTCTGCAGTCATGGTGAGCTGAGGAGAGCCTATTCTGTAACTATCGAAGGATGTTCCTTTCCTTGTTGTGTAAACACACACACTAAAGTCTAAAGTTTAGTCGCACTCTAAAATTAACCTGTGCTGCAAACTGCAGTAAATTATTAACAATCACAGCTCAATACGGGCAGCGTGATAAAACGCCGGGATTCAAATAAATTCATTGAAATTCCAGTTCCAATACCATTAGACATAGGAGCCGAAAGAACAAAGGAAAGAAAATTGGCATCGGAAAGCGACGCGGGTGGTAATACGACATTGAACCGACCCCCGATGTCTGGGCCTCTACCCTGGGCCTCACAAGCCTGTAACGCAATGGTTTTTCAATAGATTCAGTTATGATAAAACTGGATTTTCCTCATTTTTCTTCTACAACCACCGAACTAATTCTTTAGAATTATATTAACACTAGCTTTTGCCCGCGACTTCGTCCGCGCAGTAGTCTGCAAAGGGGTTACGGAAGTGACTTAGCAAAATGCCTGACTCTATAATAATATGCTCTAGACTTCGTTCACATGGACTGTGGTCCTAGAGCGTGGACTGCGCAAAATTTTCGTCTCTACCAAACTTTAATCAGAATCTTTTTCGTAGGGGTTGAATCTCCTTCTTGTCTTGCATCTTAGGTTGTCATTATATTTTGGTACGTCCGAAATAACTAACTTTAAGAGCTACTTCATGACCTTACTCGACTGTGCACTTACTTAGCGATGGCACGCATCTGATCGAAACAGGCTCTTGATATCTTGAGTAGACCTGCAGTTCTCGTACTTAGTTTTCGGCAAAGTTTCCTCCCCATGATCAGTAAAAATCGTGTTTCATTTGTACCATTATTAGAGGTAATTGCGCTGTCAAGGCAGCGGAACATTGTAAGGTACGTATTGTAATCTCTCTGGTAAATGACTGCTTATTGTTTATTATCTTGTGATATGATCAAATAATATGATGCGAACGACATGACAGATAATGGTACAATTGCTGCAATATGTTTGCACCGAGCGTGCATTGAAACACTTCAAATGCTGTAAACGCTCAATACTAAATGTTTTCTTAGGTTAGCATGAGCACTATACATAATTAAACTTCACTTTTATCGAAACCAAATAACCAGTGCTCATTATACGTAAATCTAAAAGTTCATAGCGCAGTGCGCGTAAAACACGCCCCGTTTCTAATTTGGGGCCTAACCTAAGTTCGCAGCCTTTCAACTATTCAGCACGCTTCCAACCTGCCCCTGTAATCTCTAAAATATCCACCGTGAAAATAACCGTTTTTAAATGTTTAAAAAAAGATTATTTATTTCAATAAGGGCTATTTTAGAGTGTTTTTAAGCCCAAAGGTTGAGTGGATTTTTAGAGAATAGAGGCGCGGCGCTGTATAAAAGTAACGTGGTACAAACAAACGCATAAACAAAGCAATGTTGCGCACAAACAGCCCTTTGTCTCCGCGGCTCTATGACTTCTTGTCTTCGGTTTCAGTGGCCATTTCTTTTGTTTCCGCGGCTTTGTGTCCGCTGCGCCAGCGCAGCTATTAGATTCCATTGCCCCGTGTTCTTCCTGAGTTAGTGGAATGGTCCTGAAGGTTAGCTGCCATTGTGTGGCGCGCTACGCAGATTCAAGGATTTCGAGGGAGTCCTGTGCGCAGTTGCTAGGATGACCTTCGCTCTCTTCTGGCAACAATAACAGCTGCATTGGCGTAAGTCGCCATGTCTAGGTTTATTGCTCGATACACATTTTTGTGCCGCTCTATGTGGATCAAAAGGGTGCAATGGGATCGAAATATCGTATCCATGTATTTAGGCGCTTATGTTACGCCAGCAGTTGTCAATTGCATTGTATTTTCATCTAAACTAAAAGATTACTTTTGATAGAAAGGCCCTTTAGCGTTTTGCTAACGAGTCCCAGCGCGAATAAGATTGGCCTGAACCCCTGCAGCCCTCTCGTTAACATATGTTTAATGATTGTAAGAGAATGATTCGACTTTATAAACTGATTTTTTAATGAAAAACTATAAATATGAAATTAAAGTGCGTCCGCATGTCCATAAATTAATTTTATACTAGACTACAGACTACAGAAAAGGGATGTGCTTTACTTTGCCCCTAAGTGTAAAAGCGTGATAATATTTGGCCTATGTGTTATTCTGGTATCTAAGCTATCTCCATACCGCCTCCTTCGGCTCGGTCTGCCAAACTGCATTCGTTGCTCTCCCCGAGACCGAACAATGACTGTCCAGAATGACCCGTCGTGTGAGGTGCAGTGCCCTTGCGCGTGCGCTTCCTAATTAGCGTTTGACGTGGGCAGCCTGGCCCGATTTAACCTCACGAGCTCTTGCGCGCCTTCGGGCCAATTTAGGTTGTATTCTAGAACGCTACTTAAACTCTGTTCAAACTAGAACGCTCCTTGAACTCTGTTTAAACTCAGTTTATGTATAGGTAGAGTTTAGTAGTGTCGACTGTCGATAAAACAGTGCATGTTTTGATTTGAATATCCCTCCCTTCATATCAAAACATGCATTGTTTTATCGACAGTCTGAACTCTGTTTAAGCTGAGTTTAAGTTGCGTTCTAGAATACCACCCTTAGGCCAGGTTTCTGAGTTGAGAATTTTGCTAAGCAAATGGGTAAGTATCGTCCTGTCTCTGCAGATTTCTCGCAAAAGAGCGTGACAGAGCGATACGTAAGTATATGCTTAGTTAAAATTCTCAACTCAGAAACCGGGCCTTAGACTACTTGTACATGAAAATGTAAAAATAATCAAATACGGGGAAATTCTGCTGTGGAAATACAATTTCCCATCTCGAATGGCGGAATCCCTTCAGATCTTTCCTTCTAACGCACATATCAATGTATATGTTACCGGCCAAACTAGAGACAAACTAGTTTCGCCTAGGCCAAACCAGTCTAGCCTTAGCTCGTATGGATAAACCGATATGGCCTAGGCCAAACTACAGGGTGCACTCCGCTATCGACTTAGAGTGCACCCTGTAGTCTAGCCTAACGTCGCCGTCGTATAGGTAAACTGGTATAGCCTACATAGAAGTCCGAGTAAAAATATGTAATGGCCTAGTCCTGATGCTAGTTTGAACTAACATCAAGGCAAATAAACCTTTGTTCCCAACGAATCACAAACTCACGAGTAACACTGACTCGTTGGGAATTCCTTACATCCTACTTCCTTCCTACTAATATTATATTTGTGAAAATTTGTAAGTGTGGATGGATGGATGGATGGATGAATGGATGGATGGATGGATGGATGGATGGATGGATGGATGGATGGATGGATGGATGGATGGATGTTTGTTACTCTTTCACGCTGAAACGGAGGAACGGATTTGGATGAAATTTGGAATAGAGATAGCTTAGACATCAGAATAATACATAGGCTACATATTATCACGCTTTTACACGTGGGAGCAAAGTAAAACATATATCTTTTTTCTGCTGAAACGGCTGAACAGATTTGGATAAAATTCGGAATAGAGATAGCTTAGACATGAGAATAACACATAGGCTACATATTATCACGCTTTTACACTAAGGGGCAAAGCAAAGCATATATCCTTTTTCTGTAGTCCACGCGGACAAGTCGCGGGCAAAAGCTGGAATTATATATTCTACAGTTGTGCAGAATGGAACTCTATGAAACAAATGGTTTCATCGAGTTCAGACACGAAAAGACACCACCTGTCTCTACGTATAGGTATACGCGGTCATCCTTTAGTCCTGCCTCAAGCAAGCCCTTGCAGACTTCACTTCTCTGCGGTGACTTAGGGTACGAAGTCTCGCTGGTCTTCCCCTGTTTGATCGTCCCTGATGTATGTCCTCTTTATTGCACACAAAGTTCTTCTACATATTTGACGAAGTCTCTGAAGTTGACTATGATGATATTAGTTTCGCAAGGTCGCCTCATTATGGTGCGCTACATTCACTAGGTCAACAAAAGTCCTTCCTTTTTGTCTTTAGGAATCTAGTCTGCACAAAGAAATCAGGTATGATGCATAAATAACGTCTTCTACAACGATGCAGAACATGAGAGCAAGATGTCGTGATTCACACTCGGCTGACGTGGGCCGCGTCTCGCGCGCTTCAAACTTCATGTTCGTATTATCTTTGTGACGTTGGCTTGCCTCTCCCGAAGTCCCCGCAGTTAGAATGTGGGAGACTAAGCGGTATCAGTGAAACTACTTTATTTGGCCCATGCCCATTCGGACAACGGACGAGATTGATGTCATTCGGGGTTGGAGTGAAAAGGAATAGGCCGACGTCCAGCAGTGCGCTTTACTCTTGGGCTAGATACGAATAGATAGGCCATGCCAACGGTTACGGAGGACACACAACTAACATGACAATTAATATTTTACTCGAATTGCTGCGCGACTACAAACTTGTCGAAATTCCCGCCTAAACGTCAAGGGGGGCAATGGCATTTCCGAGAATTAGCTCCCGATGTAAAAATGCCGTTCTGTTTTATTCTATAGCCGATTCCCGGGACACACGAGAGCGCGCGGTCGATCTCCCAAACTTTGACGCGACGACGACGAGTTGACGCGACCGCCTGCCCTTGGTCGCTTTGTTCCCGAACTTGAATTTCATGCGCTAATTTATATACTGCGAAAAAGTTACTACTGCCAAGAAATGTGTATTTCATGCGAATTGATACATTTTCTATGAGAATATCTCGGACTCACCGGAGACGGGCGGACGACGTGAATAATTCCGCGCCATCTCTTTTGATTACATTCCCTGCAAATTCGTGTTTTATCTCTATATTCTTGTCGCTGCTCCTTTTATCGGTTTTCACTCAATCGACTTTTCCTTGACGAATGACACAATTCAACGTTTTATCTCATTGTGTTCGACTGTTATTATTCGTTCGTTTGCAGGCGATTCTTCTCGGGTTCAATGTGCAGCGTGCATACCATCACGGAATGTGTTTATCACACCCATGAGATAGCAGTTTTATAGCCTCTCTACACCACCGACCCCCATGCACATTATGGCCATCGCTACGATATAATTGCCAGCAATACGCTCGCTCCATAAGCCATTACAGCTATAATGCCAACGATGTATGAGCCTTAGTCATTGGATTAAGTTCACCTTTTGTCCGGCCCATCTCAATATTCACCTATTCTCCGTCCGACATGCACCGAGTAGATAAATTCTATAGGCTATTATCAGAGAAAAGCCTATGGGATTCATAATCCGAATGGTTTACAATTGAGAACGTAGAGTTAGGGTTGTTTTTTTCCAGAACTTGTTTACCGTTCTCGGAAGCATCTCTTTTGTGCAAAGTCCCAGTTGCGCATGGAATGGATGGTTATCAATAAATTTCACGTACCATGCCAATGCATTAAACTCGAAATCGTAAACTTAGACTACTCTGGGGCTGAGGGTATAAAAAACGTCATAAAAGTTACGCCGGCCTGCAGTAAAAACTGACAGTCCTGGCATAGCTACGTCTTCACGGGTGAATCTCGATCGATCACTATCCCGTCAGGGCAAGTACCAAACAAAAATAATGTGGTCAAAAGAAGTGGGTATAGTAGTGTAGGGAAATAGTGTTATATTGAAGATGCCATTGGACGGTTTATAAATTACTAGCTTTGCCCGCAACTTCGTCCGCGTGGACTACAGAAAAAAATATGTGCTTTACTTTGCTCCTAAGTGTAAAAGCGTGATTTAATTCAAATACATCCAACCGTTTCAGATGGTAACAAATACACACACTCGCTCACAAACTCACGAACTTTCGCAGTTTTAAGTAATATGAGTGGGATTTGTAAGGGATGTTGAAAGCCAATATTGTTTGAAAATAAACGGTATACCTACCTTCCTCTGAAGTTATTTACAATGTCCGACCTTGAGTACAGGTATACAACAACAGCAAGTAGAGTTATTCAAACGACCACCCATTATCATTAAGACTTCCACAATCAGCATTAGACTTGATGTAACGCCAAAGCGGTGGAACATTCTTTTGTCGACTTCTGCCCATAAGTCAACACATAGTAACAATAATGGCAAATGTAATAATACCTACTCTCGCAATGAGGCCGGCTTTATAAGGCTGTAAACCTTGGTCTTTATTTACCGCATCAACGGTTAAGGTAAAAAGAATCCCGCCAGGATATAAGCGGTTTACGTTATTCTTTATTAAGTCCTCCCAGTGAGAACTCGAAAGTTATGACCTGAAGCGAGGGGTGTTATACAGGGTATTACAGAAAGGTCATATTCGATTAACACCTTAGTATTATTTGTAACAATGAAGTAGGTCCTGTCTGTCATACTTGAGGCGGTCGTCAAACTCATAAATACAAGCAACTTTTAGTACAATGCCGACTGCAAAATGTTGAAAAATCTGCTGCTGTGCAAACATTTGTTGAAGTAACGAATTTAAGTTTTTTTTTGTGAGTGTTAAGAGGGCTAGATCCCGCTCTCATATTATAAAAACGAGGGAAACATTTTGATGCTCCTAAATATTATCCGATTCCATTTTATTGACAAACGGCGAAAACACCGTTTGACAATCAATGAAATCGTCTAAAGTAAAAGTCACACGCTGAATATTTTTAATTTTTTTTTTTTTATGTCAGTCTTTATTTTAACTCACGCATAACGATGTTCATCCAATCAAACCGCCGAGGACGTGACTCGAATTTTGAATAATCGAATCCTTGTTGTGGTGTTTCGTCGCGATTGAATTTCTCTTTCGGAATGACTGATTGGTCGGGCGGGTGCTATTATCTTTGTAAACAAATTCTTTTGCCGGCTCTTCTATCTATCCTTTGTTATCGTGGCCAGAGGCGTGACGCGACCATCGCGCTGATTGAAGACTACAGGGTGCAAATTGCAATCGAATTCGATAGCGGAACTCGAAGTAGGCTGTCTACTGATTACTACAAACGACTTGTACTTACATACCAGGTGGCAGAAAAGTGTTAATTTTATAGTTATCATACTTATAAACCATGAGTGGGTAGGTAATGTTGCAGCGTAAAAATAATTATATTATCTTGTTTGTTAAATTTTGCCAACGTATATTACAGTCAAACCCCATTTTCTCGACAAGCGTACCTCCTCTCAAGTAGAATTATAGCGTCTAGTGGGGTGTTAGAAAACGTCGCGAAAAGCACGCACGGCGCTCACCGCTCAGACGGTTGAGATAGGGCCGCCGTAGGGTGCGGTGCGGACCCTTCGATAATGTATTCTGTTAATTTTCCCAAAAGCGTCCGCGCGCCCCATTCCTAGGGATTCTGCCCCGCTGTTCGTGGATTAAATTTGTCTACTGCCTATTTATCATTGCTTTTTTGCGACTAATCCTACGATTGTGTATTATTATCAAAAGTATAGTGGTCTTGTTGTAAGACCCCGCTCATTGTGTGATGCCATGGAAAGTGATCGTTCTCAAGCGTAGGCGCTGGAGCTAGGTATATAAATCGACCGAACAACTCCGCCCCCGAATAAAAATGTAGGTACTCAATAAAAAGGGCTGATAAAAAGTCCATCAAAAGTGTCTAGAATCTTTGCAAGCTTCGAAGTGTTTATGAGTCACTCGTGGCCTTTGTGTTATTATGAAACATTTTTACGGCCGAATATGGCTGCCGAGAGTTTTTGTTTGGCGGCAGTAAAGTGAAGCTTGGGCATGCTCTGGTACTTTAATGTCTTTGTCTCTAGGTGCAAGAGTCTGGTATCAGATCTATCTTCGTGCTTTCATAGTTTCTGGCTAACAACTAGGGTACGTCCTTAGTGGAAAAGTATGGCAAACTTCATAATTACTGAACTAAATAGCGATCCGCTCCACAACTTTGCTTATCTCATTAGTTTCGTTTCTACCTCTCTAACACGCATCCTTTGTACCCACATCAAAGGGTCGTGTATCCCGAAACTACAATGCGTCTTCTTCGGTAATATTAGAATGACTTATAACTGTAATCCGGCCTAACACGCCATTGAATGCGAGGAACTGAAAGGGCGCGGTCCCTCGGCAACAGCTTCCTCCCGAAATGAAATAGATTTCATGAGATTTCCAATTGGTGCAGTGCTGAAACATCGTACACACGACAGCACGTCAGGGTGTACACTTTTGTTATAAAGCCGCCCGTAACGTAACCGAGTAGAGTGCCAGCGTGTAAGGGTCTACGTGCCGTCGTGTGTACGTTTACTAATTGATTGTTTGAATGCACATTGGGCTGTGCGCAGACGAACGCGCCGAACGTGACGGCAACGTTCAGTTTAGTTCTGTTTGAAATCTTTGTAAATAGAACATTAGCAAAAAATAAAAAGACCTACTTCGATGTTGAAAAGATACCTACACTTTTATTAAGCTACTGCACTGATTCCGAATGGTCTGCTGCCCATCCGTCGAGGAGTTCAGTTCTCCATTTTATGGGACCTCACGGAAAGTATACTCTTTCAAACAAACAAAAAAATCAACAATCGATCTACACAGACAAAAAGTACTGATGTAATAAACGTTTTAAATCCTCCTTTTTTGAAGTCCGTTAAAAATTTGTGTGACGGTGACCATGATCATGATTGTTACAATTTATTAGCTAAACATCTATAAGTTCAAAGTTACGGCAAAATAGCTAAATAACGGTTGCATAATTATTATGTTTGGAGTTCACGGCTTCGTCATATAAATATCTACACATCGAGGATACTGTATGGATTATTTTCTGTAGCCACACGTCTATAGTAGGCACTCACACGTTTTACGACACGCGTTAATGTGCGCCTGGGAGAAAAACTAATAAGAAAACGCATTAATCTGTCATCGATTACACGTTACGGACTCGCTCGCCACTGTGATCGGTTCACCGTCCGAGGTGAATGATTAATCGAGCTTTTCACAGGATCAATTTTACGCAAAGCCAAAGGAGAGCTACGAACCTCAGCGAGTTAGTTTCCAATCTATTCCGTTCAGGTGATTTAGCACCCCGCTATACGAATTCCAGTAAAAGTTTAAGCGCCGGAAAAAAGGGTTTCCAGGCCATACATTACTTGTAAAGAGCTAAACCTGCCACCGCCAGTTTGCGCCGGGCTGAAAAAACGTACAGGCTCTTATCTGGAGTGTATAAAATATCCCAGAATAACCATATGTGTGGTAAATGTTTGCTTTATGAACGTCCTCAGATTTGGAAATATTTACATCGCGTGTAATACTTTTTATCCGCATGCGACACGTAAGACGTCCAGTCCACCTTGAAACCAAACCTTGAAGATTCTCGTAACGTGTACCAAATAAACACCTGTGTGCTTATTCTGTAAAAAAAAACCTGCCCAGTTGTTAGTCCTCAAAACCGATTTATTTGCGGGAAAATAGCTCTTGATTGCGAGTGCTGCCCAGCTATTTCGCCTCCCGAGAGAAACTTTCGCTGAGTCGGAGAGGCACCCTACGAAAAAGAAGCTCTTGACCCAGTGAAATTAATTTTGAATGTATCGACAAATAATACGTATTATTTTATTTGGCGATATTTTTATTTACTACTAACTTTTGCCCGAGACTTGGTCCGCGCAGACTTATTGTTTTTCTCGTGGTTTTTCCGTTGTTTTAATGGTTATTCTGCTATTCGGGGCGGAGAGAAATCCAACTTTGTCTTCATCCAACACGACTTTGTTTTATACAGGGCGTCCCGCGGCTATGCCACATGGAGGGAAAGTACCTTAAATATTGCAGATGGAACATTTTACTGAAAGAAGACATTATTTTAATTTTAAAAACAATTTAAACTGCATTCATAGATATTGAAATAATTACATGGTTGAACCGGGAATCGAACCCGTTACATGACAAAAATAATTACCCTGTAGTTTTATCATACCGATTGAAAGGCTTCATGATAAGGATTATTTTTTGCTAAATAACATAGTGTCAGAAATAAAAGGAAGACCATGAATTTTAACCTTTACCTGGCAGTATGCAACAAATCGAGCCGTATCCTGAGCCGAAAGACGCGTAAAATTTTGTCCATCGCAATGCGGCTGGCTGATTATAAAGAAATAATTCAAAAAGTGTTTCATTTTCATACTTTTATTCTTTTGTTACTGTGATTTTCATTGATAAATTGATAAATGTGGTATTAAAAATGTTAAAATTCATGGTCTTCCTTTTATTTCTGACACTATGTTAATTAGCAAAAAATAATCCTTATGATGAAGCTTTTCGATCGGTATGATAAAACTACAGGGTAATATTTTTTCTCATGTAACGGGTTCGATTCCCGGTTCAACCATGTAATTATTTCAATATCTATGAATGCAGTTTAAATTGTTTTTAAAATTAAAATAATGTCTTCTTTCAGTAAAATGTTCCATCTAAAATATTTAAGGTACTTTCCCTCCATGTGGCATAGCCGTGGGACGCCCTGTATATTAATATAAGATGTTTTCCCGCAAATAAACCGGTTTTGAGGATTAGCAACTGCGGTATTTTTTTACAGAATAGGCACACAGGGGTGTTTTTCATAAAAATACAATTTACAATGGCTGACTATTTGTGGCTTGAAGTGTTGCCCACGTGTGTACTTACATTGTACAGGCTGTTGTCGTATTATGCCCACCACATTTACCCCACTTCCTTCTTCCATCCGATTGAAGCATATGACACCTCTTTTCATTTCGCGTGGAGCCCTGTGTAACCGCGGAGCTGCGGACTTATAAATCGGCTCTTCTGCCGCCAACGACGTCTGAATGGGGCAAGAAATTCTTGAATTAATTAAAGGCAGGGTAGTTGGCAGAGCTGACCTCCAGGGTTTCTTGGCTGGGGATGAGCGTCTCTTGGAAACTTGCCCGTTAGATAAAAGCCACCGTATTGCGGCGAATCGAACCTAAGGGGAAAGAACCAAGGGGATTTGTATGCCTCGAAGACACTTGATACGCCAAGTTTTGATGCTGACCGGATGTTGGGCCCGGATTGCATTATCATTAGAATTTGTAGGGCCCTTGATGGTTTGGCTACGATATATACTCGTATAAGCACGTAACTGGATTGCTACTGACTAGCAATCCAACCTAAAAGCTTAAACTTTTTGGCTTATATTGACCGATACTCCATATGAATGGGATTGCCTAATTGTCGACGAACTTGGGGTAGGTCATTTGGCGTAGGCGACTGAACGAGTTTACTAAGTAAATAAAATTACTTATTTGATGAGCCAAGTACGACCCAAATTAATTTAGAAACCTTCATAAATTTTCTTAGAATACGGTGAGAAATAATGAACGTTTTCGTTTGCGGCTTTTTTAATCAGAACTCTGTCTCAACATGTCTGTTAGTTACTTTACTCCGCTTGAATATTTGATTAGTTATGTTTGATTAGATTGTTTTCATTAAAGCTAGTATTTAACCTAAATCAAATAAAATTACCGTTTCCCAGCGAACTGGATAATTCCGCTCGCTGCCGTTTCCCTTCTAACTGTAAACTAACTTACCAACTATAGATCTTCCTATTCACTGCAACTTCGTCAAAATGTCCCTTAAAGCTTCAACAGTTTTGAAGTCGACTTACTCGTAGCAACGCGCTTAATAACTACCAAGTGGAACCCCATCCTTTGGCTGTCAAATGAGCGAAGCGTATTTAATTCCGGAGCCATTCGTTTTCTCCCGTAGCCCAGTCCATATCCTGTGACTTGTAAAGGACTATAGGTACTATAATATTTTAGTCGAGGAAAACCACTCGCCTTCGTCGCCGGCGGAAATTTCTCTCTCGCCAATATCACAAAACAACTGTAGCAGAAATTTCCTATTTCACCTACAGTAGGGCCTCAAGTCTGTCACGCAGTTGTGTCTCGATGATTCAGCGTTGTAGGAGAAAAGCGACGAAAAACCACTTTTTATCAACTGCACACTTATCGATACGCGATGAGTTACAGACTGGAGACCCAGATTGACTTTTAATTCGTTCTCCAATTATTGAGATGAGTAAAATGTATCTCTTTATTATGAGGCCAAAATAATCGGACCAAAGAGCTGTCCCAGTACTGCAGGTGGACCTACTGCATATGTATGAAATGCAAGATTTTAATTTTTCCCATGTGCTATTAGCCGCCTCCGGTACTTCTGTTGTTTTTCTTTTTTATGCCGAAATGGCCGGCGCCGTCTCCTACTGTGTTAATACCATTCCGTAGACGATGTTTTTATTTGTTTAGAAACATACCACTTTACTTACACTCTATACGAGATAACAATCTGCTTTGATTCTCCATTGAAGATTTATGTCTCTTCGCTAGAAATCTATTGCCAATACTTTTGGGTTCGTTTCAGATGTGCTGAAACTCAGGATATTATCATTTTGTAGCTACTAGCTATAGAAAAAATCTAAGGAAAGCTCTGAAATATTTTTTTTTGTTTTAATTTTTCTAAATCTTCTTTGCTTGCTGTTATAGTAGTAGAGTCACAAGAGCAGCCCCAGAAACAAGTTTTCGAGTTCTTATGTTTATTTATAGCTTTATTCCTGAAATACGTCAACTACTAAATAAATGTGATTTCCGACAACTTTTGTTCTACGACTTTGGTGAAAGCGCAATTAAATTTTTCTATACTAAAAAAAAACAATATTTTTTCAAACAAAATATTTTAGGCGAAACTTCGGAATAACAAATGGGGGCAGAAGATGCTAGAGAGGTGGTAGAGAGCGGAGGGGAACGAAAGCGCGCCAGGCAGGCAGCGCAGAAATGGTACCAAAGCAAACTTCTAAAGAATAAGAAACTAGTCGGCTACACAGACATAACTGCTTCAAACTGTCGGTCTACTGACAGTTACAAAACCGTCTATAAAGTGGCATCACCAAAGATGACTGAAAAGCAGCCCCTTCTTCTTTTTCTTGGCGTACCTCTCCACTAATGGAGGTTGGCCGTCAGCTCTTCAGCAGCCCCTACCGCGCGCTATCAGCAAAGACCGCATGTTTGCGTTTCCCTATAAAATCCCTGTTCGCAAACACGTTTGTATAAAATCCTCGAGGCGTGCGTCATTGTTTCCCTTCGTCGTGCCTCGTGCGTGGCTATGGAGTACCAACTGATGTACCAACTGATGTACGTCGTCAACTCAAGCTCGATCTCAAGTAGGTGATGTCAGAAAACAAAATCACCCCTTGGCTAATGTCAATGTCAAGCTCAAGCTCTGTCAGCATAGACACTAGCTTGAGCTTTACATTGACAATTAGCTTAAGACGCAATAGGTTGCACAACACTTTTGGCGAGAATCGATTGCATTAGAATTGCATACGAATGCAATAGCGATAATCGATTGCATTCGTAGGTTAGGATCTGGAATCCAAACCTTACGTCCTAAAAAAAGTTTAGCCTCGCGTTGATAAATCGCAGGAGCGTTTTTTGCCAAAAACGCATCCAAAAAGAAGATATGATTTTTTTTGATTGGCGCTAGTTGTGTGTCGTATTTCGTCTTTAGGTCTCAAGTCGGTGATTTTGTTTTCTGAGATCACCTACTTGAGCTTAAGCTGACGACTATGAATGCCACCCTTAGTCAGCGACATCCTGAGATACTCTTTATTGTTTAATTGACGCATCTGCTCTGCACCACAAGTCAGACATGTCGAAGATGTGGCCAAGCAAATAAAAACCACCGGTAAACTCTTGGCCACATCTACGTGATGCATGACTTGGCGCATTAACTAATACGTTAAGACCATGGGGTATCTTAGTGTGTCGCTGTCGTTTACCGTTTTCGGTGTCAAGTGACTCCAAATTTGTGTGTGTCGGGACAACGAATGTGAAACAAGTCTGTAGATAGAGTCATGTTTCACTGAAGTAAAAAGCTTGTATTTTCTACATGTTGGCGTGGAGTTTGTATTTTTGTAGACGCTATTATGTGTGTTATGTGGTTCGCTCGCATTACATAACATGACGTGGTATTTATTTTAACTCGTGGAAACACAATTTATTCGTAAGTTCCAGTCACTTATTTTCTCATAGAGGGTGATAAAAAGTAGAGTGTTCACCTCGGGAACAACACTTTTTAAAGCTCGAGTACTTTAAATCCCTTGCTGCGCTCAGGATTCGCTTCGCTCTGGATTCAAAGAAATACTCTCGCCTTAAAAATTGTGTTTTAGTCCCTCGGGTAACAATCTACTATTAAAACATCATCGCAAAATTACGATCTCAAGAGTTGAGAGCTCTTATTAATACAAGCCTACCTAGAGGTTATCTGTTGTGTCAATTGGGACGACGAAGGTTTTTCCATCCCGCCCGCCCAAGTAAGCCGCCCTATAAATCAATGTCGGTCTCGCGCCTTCCTCTAGCGTGCTTAGATTAGATTTGAAACCTACCTCGAGACGTTTTAATAATACGCCGTGCTTTGTTGGCCTTATGATTTTCCTCGGGTGGTGTGAACTGTTTTAATTATACACTAGCCATGAATTCTGCTTACTACATTTGCATTACATTGCTTTGGATAATCCGTTTATAGGGGTTTAAAGCTACAAATTATGCCGCTGCTAGCACCGGGCTGTAAGCTTGTGTAAGCATGTTTTTACTAGATATTATTAAGGTTTTAGCTCTAACTAGAAGAAGACCCTATTTTGAGTGAGCTCCTTTTTTTATCTCTTTCGGTCTTTCAACTTGTCAATCAAGTGTAATAATATACAAGATAAAGTGTAATAATATACAAATAGTTGTATGAGGAGATCGGTTTTTAGCAATGCGGCATTATATTTTTCAATACCTCGACAGACTGAATACTATTTTGTAACGCTCAAGATTCTAATTAGGGCTCTTGTGTGCAACCGAGTAGTAATCGTAATAATAGTAATTTTAGAGTAGTAATCGTTCGTCAAACCCGTACTAAATCCAGATGGTCTCTATCTACCTACCTTCAGCTACGTTCTAGTACCGAAAGTGTATAGCCCTACTGTAAACTTGTCTTGTATACAGTATAAAAAAAAGTTTACTCAAGTTATTTACACTGTGTACTCGAAATAAGCAAATCTTGCCCCCTAGCTTTCGTATATTGCGGAGCCCTACACTACACCCAATACATCAACGTCCCATCCTTGCAAGGGCACCGTATGTATCATATTTACATACATTGATAAACGCCTTCGTGCAGATGAAGTGTCTTCTTCTGAAATTCGTAAAATGTTTTTGTAAGGGTGTAGGGTTAGCTGTAGAAAACCCGTGACCTTAGGCGTGAAGTATACAGAAACGGCATAAGGCGTAAGGCGTAAGGCGTAAGGCATACGGCGCAGAGCAGGCGTGGAGCAGATAAGGCATGAATTATACAGAAACGGCGTAAGGCGTAAGGCGCGGCGCTCTCCTCTTTCTCTCTTTCTCTCCAATACATACTGGGATGAGTTTGTTTAATTTCAAAGTTACGTACATTTGTGAATTTGTAGTAGCAATACCACTCGCTAACTGTGAAGGAAAACATCGTGAGGAAACCCGCAGCTTAGTTGGCTCCACACGTATTGACTTGTCTTTCCTGTGGGCTAGGCCGACTAAGCTGTCAGCATAGTATAGGTGCTGGGCAAGCCTACTCCATCTAAAACAATGTCCCAGGCACTGCAGCGCCGAGTGGTTTCTTCACCCATCTAGTGTGAATGAAGGTGCCACTGGACGCTGGATAAATCATCTCATTAAGTAGAAGCAAAGGCCTTAGTTTTTTTTAGTACACTCTGTCGTGTTGTCGTGTGTACATAAAATTCACTATCGTCACATATTTTCTGCTCCTACTGTATAACAAACGGCGTGCCGCTTGCGCGTCTCTCCGGTCGCGCCTGCTAGCGACGCGGAACAGGCGACGAAACGGCGTGCCTGCGCCACGCCGCTTCAGTATAATTCAAAACGTGTCGCCTCCATACATTTTGTATTGAAATGTTTTGAAGCGGCAAGATGCCTGCGCCGCGTCTTCACCTTACGCCTTTTCTGTGTAATTCAGGCCTTAGAGACCTTTAAAATGAGCCGTACAAGTTAGGCATAACATTTTAACTTAGGACTTGTTTATGCCACCGCCACTCCACTGAACCGACTTACAAATGTAACAGAATTTATGTGTTTAGGTCGCTCGCATCGGGCCCTCTCTTTGCAAGACCAATCTGTAGGTTTTAAATCTAGTTAGTTTGCCCTGGCTTCCTCACGCAAACAAGTTTATGATCTGGATTTCTGAATCAATTTGAATTTTCAAACGCCCCGAATAAGTACGCTTGTTTGAAGGAAGTATCTCGGGCTTTCAACTGTCAAATCATGAGAGATTTTGTGAGCGTGCCATCGGGTTTAGACCAGTTTTTTTTCAACGTAATCCATAAAGCCAAACGTTTGAAGCTAATACCCTTCGATGCGAGCATATTTTTCTTCGGTGAAACACGAAATTTGAATTTAAAAACTGGTACCCGCGGCGCTGTTACAGCGGCTGTATGATCCATCAGTGTCCACAGCTACGCGCATGCGTGAAAGAGTCTCCGGCCAACCTGCGCCAAACCGAGGCTTTGCTTTGCTAACCCTAACTATAGCTAACTACAGGTTCCAATGTTGGTGACCGTTCTTGCTTTTCTATTGTCGTACAATTCTTGGAAGTATAAATATCGAAGCAAACGTTGAGACATATCGTATGCTTTACGATTAATCTTGTTTTCTTTATGAGATAGGTACCCTGTAAGATGCGACTTTGGAACTTTGAAACACTGTATGTTTTGGTCCCTCGTCCAATAGTATATTTCGAGCAGGTGTCCAATCTAAACTGGTGTCTAATCAAGTCTAGTGTAATAGCCCCCTTCTATCTATCTATCTATCTATCCAGCCCATAAATAAAGCCCACTGTTGGGCATAGGCCTCTTCCTTTTCACGCCATCCCCCTCGGTCTAAAGCCAATCTCGTCCATTGTCCTCCCGCTGTTCTGACAATGTCATCGACCCATCGAGCTTTCGGTCTACCCACCGACCGTCGACCCATTCTAGGCCACCATTCCGTGACTGCCCTAGTCCACCGTCCGTCCTCCCGTCTAGCCAGATGTCCCGCCCATCTCCACTTTAATCTTAAGATACGCGCACCCACATCTTCGACTTTGGTCTTCTGCCGAATGTCGACGTTGCGCACACGATCGAGGAGTGAAATGCCTAGCATGGCCCAAATAGCCCCCTTACTCATTTACAATTTATGCAAATTGCACTTTGTCCGACGTGGCATTATGCTAGCTTACAGTCTTCGGAGTTTTACTTGCAAACGCTTAACAATGAGGCCTGACCATCCCGTGTTACCATTTGACAATTAATGAACAAAGAAATGTTAGATGGGCGTTTGCGGTTGAGCTGATGTATAGGGATGTAGCATTTAAAGGTTTCTGCGAATACTTATGAAGAACAAGACTTTTAATTTGGCATCCTTTTTTTGTGAATTTGGGAGTCGATCCCAATTATTTATCAATACGCACTACAAAATCTCCTAAAAGTCAGCAACACATTTTATTTCAGGCTGCACCCCAAAGTCGTCAGAACCTCGCTTTCTAGATTTATACTCCAAAAGGATTTCGATCAAAGGTTCGAGTCACACAAACCAAATATTTAGAACCAAAATGTGGCGATATCGAAATGGCTGAAAAGCAATGGACAAAATTAGCAAGAAACCAGATGCGTTTTCATAATAATATGAATATGAAAGATAAATACTATGTCCAGAGATGAGATTTTCGTCTAGCTTTTTAGGTAGATCGCAGTGTCTCTTTCTCTAAGCCTCAATTATGACTTATGTTTCTCGGCTTTGGTTGCGTGTATTAGTCGTACAGCTGCGCAACATCCGGGCCATCTGACGCAGTGTAAAGTAAACACAAGTGTTTCAGGACTCTGAGCTGCTCTGTTTCAGGCTTGCTGCCTATCTTGCCTTAACTATCTACTCGCGGTATTTTGAAACTTGATAGTTGTTGTAGTATTTTTTGTTATAAAACTCGAGGTGTGTATGGTGATTATAATCAGTCAGTCACATTCCTTAATCCACTCCAATAAAAAATATAAATACTTACAACTATGATGATCATGTTTGGTCGCTACGTTTTTTACTTTATAGTTTGCAATTGGCATTTCAAATGTGACGTTCGTACACTTTCAAACAAACTAAATAGGTAAAGTCATACATGCCAGTCATGCCACCAGCGGGAATACAACCTGCGACTTCTCGACTGAAAAGCGACCTTCCTTTCCACCTCCGTCACTAATTAAATTGGAAAAACCTAACCTTTACAAAACACAGTCGGAATAACATAGGATGGCGTGCGTCCTCCGGCATAGGGAGGGGGGTGGCGCGGGGGTGAAATCTCAGCCCCTCTGTAAATAATTACCACGCCGCCGCCCCATCGCGACCCAGCCAGGGGCTGAGCCCGAAAAACCGGTCTCCACGACCCCCGCGACAAGACTTCACCTCTATCCCAACATAGTAGAGCTCATTTCACTTCGCAAGCGTTTCTAGTTTTTAGTAGATGCAACTTCACGTTTTTTTTTTCCTTCCACAGCAGATGCAGTTGTTGCTCTATGATTATCTGTTGCCCTTTTGGATCTCGAGATCGCCCCCGTTGTGATAACATTGTGAGTTTGCTGCCAACAGTTGCAGCCTAGTTCCAGATTCAGATTTTGAAGTCTTTTTTGTTTTGCTTTGAATAGCACACTTTTACTATGAATGGGAAGCCATATGTACTTGTAGCGACATCAAGAAGCATTACTTTTGCGGCGGCAATCATATCGACAGTGACAGCATGCATCGATCTAGGCACACTGGCATAGTTTTACAACCTTTGAATGACTGATCTGGCGAATTTGATTGTTTTTATTGTATGCGCTTGGTTATGGTCATATCCCAGTTTTGTGGTCAGGGCTTGATTTCTCGGATCTGGCTATGGTCCAAGTTTCCTTGCTTACCTAAAAACTTTACTCGTAAGGTCCAACTCGCGAAATGGACCATCATATTTATTTTTGTTGCACACTCGCACTTATTTCTTGTTCACTAAGAACTTCATAGGTACCAACTACCGCAAAATGTCGCTTACTATCGGCAGGCTCCACAATGTAATAACCTTTATGAAGATGGTACGGTATGGGGCAGTTTCGAATCACAGTGGCCTATATTAGTGGTCTACATTTTACTATTACCGATCATGGCCAAGTTACGTGACCCATTCTCAGTTTTACTTTTATCAATCTTACTATTTTAGTGTAATCCTGTGGTTGGTAGAACCACCTTAGAACGCTATTGTATTGGAACAGGCAGAACGTCCTACTAAACTTTTGTTTATCTTTTGTTAAAGTTTAAGGATTTGATTCGATAAATTATGTTAGTTCGTAACTTTAAAAAAAAATAACTTTATAACAATAATTATTATTATTAACATCAAAGCTAGTCTATATCGAGCATCTATCTATCTACATAGCGCTCGATGCACTGCCCTCTTCGTGGTTTATAGATTCAAGCCCTTTTCCAGTATTATTTTGACCGACATGGAGCGAACACCCTGTGGTGTTACAGAAAATTCCTGTCATACGGTATCCAAGATGATGCGGGTTCTAGTCCTGCCCCGAGTCCCGAGCGATTTTTTTACCTTATAAAAATCTTGTGTGAGTGTTTGTTACTCTTTCACGCTGAAAGGGCTGGACGGATTTGGCTGAAATTTGGAATGGAGAAAGCTTAGATACCAGAATAACACATAGGCTACATATTATCACGCTTTTACACTTAGGAGCAATTTTAAGCACCTATCCTTTTTCTGTAGTCCAAGCGGATGAAGTCGCGGGCAAAAGCTAGTTGGTTTATATAAGGCAATTTTTTTATAACTTTATTCCGCAGACACAACAACTTCTAAATATGATTTCCAACAACATTAAATTTTGTTCTAAGACTTGGGTGAAAGCGAAAAGTTTTTTTTACTTAATATTTTAATGTTTTTTTTTGCGCTGTATAGTAAATAGGAGCAGTATGCTTAGCATGGTCGTTTTGACACTCTCTCTCTACTCTAGTGACAGACGTGCCATGTCTATTGTGCGAGCATGGCAGGCGGGACTCGAGATGGCAATAGATTCATGTCGAGCAAAAAGTAGTTATTGCCATTTTAATAAAAATGTTGTATTTTTGTCTCCATCGCCATGTTGGCGTAGAGCCAACTCGAGCCCGACCGACAAGTTGACAGTTTTGCATAGAGAAGGGCCTATCTCGGGCTTACCATGCTGCCCGTACAGGAGAGGTTGGAAAGGAGGTAGAAAGTGGAAGGGTCTGAAAGCGCGCAACGCAGCCAGCGGTTAAATGGTAGAAATTCACACTTTTAAACAAAAAAGAACAAAAGTTGTTAGAAATAACGTTTAGAAGTTGACGTGTTTAAAAAAAACGATTAAAATTTGCTCTGTATTCTCTTTAGAGCAAACTTTCTACACCTCCCTGTTTTGTGCCAGGTTCAATACGGGTTCAACCGCACGCGGACTACGTGACTGCATCTCCGATGTAATAAGGTGGGGGATCTCCTCTACATCTCTTTTTTATTGGGAAACTTATCTCTATCCGCGCACCGACTTTGCTTAACTTTACGTGTATTTCGAAAGCGTTCGGTGTCGTATTCTCGGGTTTGTTCGAGTCACAATTTCACTTCCGTGATATCCGGAATCTCAAGCGTTCAATTGCCGATCCCAAAATGATGGAATAGACGCTAATACTTATAGAAGTCTGCAAACTCAAAATTATTATAATCAAGTCAAAATCACAAGTAAACTGATATCCAATCCCTGGTATCCAATTCAGTGTGGGGATATGTCTGTCTGCCAGTCTGGCATCTTCTCCCTAGATTCGTCATACATAATCCGTTTCAAATAGATTTCAGTGAAGCCCGAAGATAAGACGCACACAAAGAGGTGGTAACGAGGTGACAACTGATGTGACCACATTTGCCACCGAGGTCGGCCATGCGAACCGACGCGACGACGACGTGTTGATTTCTATGCAAACTTACAAGGAAATCTATTATCATAATCGAACAAATAGTAGGCGGTTTTTAGGGAATTGTAGACCTTAAGGTTGCTGAAATAGAGAGTAAGAGCCCTCCAGTCCGTAACGATCAAATAAATGTCAAAACGCCTTGATGTCATTGTGTCTGAATTTCAATTTGCCTTAGAGCCTGTAGGCAGAAACTCTCAATCGTTTGCAATATTCATTTCTTCTTCTTATTGCATCTCATTACTCCTCCAAAAAACGAGTCAAGCAGGAACTCGCAAACTCAGTCTCACCGCTGTTTCCCTAGTGGTTTCAAAAAGAAAAACTCGCGAATATTGAAATGTTTGAGGAACGGTTGGCGGTTTGAAGAAAAATTTGGGAATCCCTGCCATTATAACTTTAGTCACGAGCAATGCCAATGAAAAACTAACCTTCACGTGCAGTAAATAGGGTTTCGCCGAAAAATACGTAGGCAACTATTTGAATAATCGTGGTGGAAATATTCCCGTATCTTCCTGGGTACAGTCGCCGCGGAATGCTAATGTGTGCTAATGTGGGGACATTCTTTACGGTCCTCATTTAGATTAATCGTCGGTTGGCGCGCAGACGCCGCCCGCCGTCTACCTTTATTAGGGTTTCTAACATAAAATATAAATAAATATCTACGTAGGTACAGCAACGGAAAGTACGTATGATCAGCAATAACATAAGATAACCCTTTTAGTTTGATTCACGTATGCCACGCGCTATAAGAGCTACCATGGTCTACCACGCTACCACCATACCATAGCTCAGCATTTCCTAAGCGTACACGAATTAGGACCGATTCTGATCTGATTGAATGTGACACGCCTACCAAATATTCTTTTTACAATATTGATCATCAAAACCTTGTTTGAGGAAATCGGTTTTTAGCAATGCGGCACAGGTATTTTGTATAGGCATCTAACGCTGAAAATTCTAATTAGTGATCTTGTGTGCAAACGACATCACTATGAATTTTATTATTTAGAATGGTAATGGTACACACGACAGCACGGCAGACTGTACATTTCTGTTGTAAAGTCGCTCGTAACGTAATCGAATAGAGTGCTAGCGTGTAAAGGTCGACGTACTGTCGTGTGTACGTCAAACTCGTTCAAACCCCACAGATGATCTCTATCTACCTACTTTCTGCTACGTTCTAGTACCCAAAGTTTATGGCTCACTGTAATCTTGTCTTGTATAATGTTACAGCTGGATTAGTATCGATCTTACGTGCGTAATAACTCATTTATTGTAACGAGCTGATCATTCTGCTTTACAATGCACCATTTCAATGTTCCTGATGGTGATGATTAATTAAGCGAAAGAGACGACGTACTAAAAGTCGTTACATAAAAAACTTTATAATCTCTCTAGAGAATCATCAAGAGAGTCATTTTAAACGAAACTTAATTACGAAAAGGCGATGTTATTTTACTTGGCTACGGCAACGCTAAAGGAGCTTATGATTACGTCGTTAAATATCTATCTCTCTATTTTGTGCTTTTACTGTGTGAGAATACA
Source organism: Zelleria hepariella (assembly GCA_949319315.1). NCBI lineage: Eukaryota > Metazoa > Arthropoda > Insecta > Lepidoptera > Yponomeutidae > Zelleria > Zelleria hepariella. The sequence continues at coordinate 20,155,424 of OX439384.1, forward strand.
AATTTAATTAATTAACACCACAGAATTTCCTGTTTTGCGTTCCGCGTTCTTTCTAATGTATGGGGTTGCTTGGAACCGTTCATGCTAAAGCTGAACGCGGAGTTCTCCTGAACCAAATGTGAGAACTCTGAACGAGGTTCCGGGGCACTGTGTCCGGCGGCGGCTTTTAGTTGAAGGCATATCAACTCTACACGCGTGCTCTCTAGTCGCCAACAATACGGGCGACTTCGCAGCAAAAAAATTACTAAAATTTAAGATCATCTGTAGTATTTTAATCGGAAAATAAAACCACAAACAGGGACCACCAACACTTTGCGGCACAGAAAATGTTTCTTATGCGTCTTCCTTGCGCTTAAGTCGCTTAACGAAGCTATGACCTCCGTATCAGTAAGAAAATAACTTGGGTAGATATAGTCACACCAACGAGGCAGTCGAGTTTTTTACTATGAGTAGTTAACTAAGACTTGTTACAGAAACGTCCTAAGAAAAAATATGGGTTCACGGGCGCAGGCATTCGCCAAATCAAAACATACTCTTCTGACAGGACTTTTCTGTAACACTTGCTAACTACAGATTACCTGTAGTTAGCAAGTGTTCTAGTGTAAGCGGTCTGGTGTAATTTGTTCCCTATACCAATTTACGTTTAAATCTACACGGAAAACATCAAAAACAGGGTTACCGTTTGTCCCCTCGTTACACGAATGCCATCTCCCCTATTTCCCCCTTGACTATTCAATTTGCGACCTTAACTCGTGCCCATAACAGTTATGTGATAACGGAGCTACTTCAGAGTGACCTGCACAAGATCATCGTGTCGCCGCAGCACCTCTCCGCGGACCACATCAAGGTCTTCCTCTACCAGATACTAAGAGGTGAGTCCCACTTTTGTTATAACCCGTGCCATTAAAGAAACGATATACAGGGTGTGGTTTTGTAAAGTTACACCCGGCTCAGGGGTGATTATTTACACGACACTGAAGCCAGAAAAGAAAAAAAAAAAAATGTCAGTGAAAAATACCCAAAAATAATTAAATTGTGGCCGCCCGTACCTACTATTACACTAACGCTAGCGGCGAGGTTTTTATAGAACAACTTGAACAAGGTGATTAATGCATCAAAAAATGTTTTGAAAAAAAAAGTACTTGTTTTTAGTTTCAAGCGTTGCTCAAACTATCGTCCCTGACTCGGGTGTTACTGACCAAAACAACACCCTGTATAAATGGCGAACACTCTCGCGCCCTCTCGCTTTAATCATATCTCCGTCTATACTCACACGTAACGTTAGCAAAGTCATTTTAGGCAGTCCTGATTAGTCACCTACGCTTGGCTAATAAAACACGCCAAAATACGTTCGCCTCTTATTGATTTTTTTATGTTTGTTGAGTTATTTCAATATTGTAGTTTACGTTAAGTGTTGTTATTTGTTGCCTACTCCATCTAAAACAATGTCCCAGGCACTGCAGCGCCGAGTGGTCTCTTCACCTATCTAGTGTGAGTGAAGGTGCCACTGGACGCTGTATAAATCATCTCATTACGTAGATGCAAAGGCCTTAGTGTTATTTGTTGAGGTTTGTGTTATTTACTACGTTTTAATATTTTTGATCGGGTATGATTTAAGCTATCATAAATTTATTATGTTTTGAATGTTTTAAATAATAAGGTTTGTCCGCAAAATAATAGATCTGTCATCAAAGTGTAGTCGCCAAACAATATAAAAACAATTTTATAATAAATCACATATAATCATCGGGATATTTTATCAAGTATCAAATAAATAGGTTTGTACTTATTTGAATAGGTTTGTCCTAATAACTGTATAATCAAATTAAGGAAAAACGGTCATCAACAAAATGAAATATGTAACTTAAAAAAATCATAAAGATCCAGAAAAATAATGTTTTTGTATCTATGAATTTAACTACTATCTTACATTAGGTACTTGTATACTGGTTGTACACACGACAGCACGTCAGACATTTTTGTTGCAAAGTCACCAAAGTAAGTGAATAGAGTGCACGCGTGTAAGGGTCGACGTGCTGTCGTGTGTACCTATTGTTGTACCGGCACTTTCTCCACTAGTGATTTCTCAAAGAGCTATGATAACATTATTGGAGGAGTTGCATCATCTTCACCACAACTTGATGCCATGATAATATAAAGAAACTATTGGGAAATCAATTAAAACCAAAAACCCTAACGCAACCGAGTAGAGTGCTAGCGTGTAAAGGTCGACGTGCTGTCGTGTGTACGACCCATCGCTGCGCATGATTGATAAATTTTCATAGCGCGCCAATTTGGCTCCGCCCCTTTGATCATTTTTTAATAAAATTTATGAACTGAACTATTAAATTGGTAACGTATAGTATTTTTTGGAGAATTGAACGAAATAATTTGTAACTACTGTACTGATGACAAAATGACAAATAAAAACAAGTCGCAATCTGCGGACGATAATCAATTTATTTGATGACAGATCTACTATTCTGAATACGGAGCTGTTATTTTGGGAATAAACCTATTATTCTGAGAACAAAGTTTTTATTCAATGGATGCACTACAATTATATAGATAATCCATCTCTTTTTCTGCGAACAAATTGACATTAATTTGGTAATTTATACCTGGCGACACTTTTTATTTTTCTGAGAATGAAAATATTTCGTGGTGATAGATCTATTAATTTGATGATACAAGTTGATGACAAATATAAACTTTGATGACACAAAATATAGTTCCCTGATCTTATTTTCATAAAGATTGTTGTTTAATCACAAACCCAACGTAGAACAATTACCTAATCAATAAAGAAAGCATCGTAAAACAATTATTTCCTAACCAAAAATGTAAGAAAGTTTTAGGTATGAACCGAAATCGTATTTTCGTACCCTCTTTTTCAGACCTTACCATAGGTACCCGCCGCCATTTTCATATCGTTTCTCTATTGGCACGGCTTATACAGCGCCTCTATTCTCTAAGACAGCGGTTCTCAATCTTTTTTGGTGACGGAACCCTTTTGGAAAGCAAAATACTTGACGGAACCCTACATTTCCTTGACTGACCCAGAGGGAGGGTTATGTTTTTCGAGTGTATGTTTGAAAGGGTGTAATGTAAGTACTAACTATGACTAAGTTCGGCTGCTCCTCGTGGATCGTGATAAGCCGCGTCAGAACGGTCTACCAGAGAGAGGTTTTTTGAATATTTTTTCTAAATTCTTGCGGAAACCCTACAGGGGTATTGCAGAACCCCAGGGTTCCGCGGAACACACTTTGCGTATGGCTGCTCTAAGAAATCCACTCAACCTTTGGGCGACAAAACACTTAAAAATAACCCTTATTCAATTGAAGTTTTTTTATTTTTATTAGAAACTGTTATTATTACGGTAGATATTTTAGAGAATACAGGGGCAGACCTTCCAGTGACCACGGCCCGAGATAAATGGGCCGATTTCAACCTTGCATTGTATGAGAATTAATAGACATTCTAGGTTTGAACAAGCACAGTCAATATGTATAGCAATACTTTTTCGTTACGTTCAGAGTTCTTAGGACAATACCGGGTCTTCTTTGTACAGCTCGGAACCTATCGAAATACTACTCGCTTACGGACTAAAGGGAGACCCAGTTTTAATACAAAGTGTCGGATCGGATTTGGTGTTCACTCACTGTGTGACCTACACTTTTAAATCAGAAGTTGTCTCTACATTATTCTTCTTTAATTAGCGTAGAAGGATTTTAAATTCTACTGGTGATTCTAAACAACTTTTTTCTGACTCTTGAAAATGTTGGTTCCCTTCAAGTTGTGTTGACAGTTACTATGGCTCAGTGTTGGAAACCAACTTTTGCCCTAGCATAAGATTCCTATCAGTTCATCGTTATTGCAGACAGCGTTAGATTTCGAAGTCGATATGAATGTCAATGTTATACTGCAGTATTCAAGTATAAAATAAAGCTGGTTGGGTGATTCACATTTTCAATATGTAACGCGTTATGAATTTTCATGCGGAATAGATAAAATATGCTGTCGAACTTTTTGTGGCTTGCCCTGCTAAAGCTAACAAGACATTGAAGGTCAATCAATAAAATATCTCACAATCATCACTAAACAATGTTGCTTGCCTATGATGCATGCTGCACTGCGCTCATGCGTAACTTAATTACGACAAAGTAGCAGATTGTAAAGGTGCTTTTTTATAGTCTTTCGGATAAATAAAAGTATAGTATGTAATTAACGGCCGTAAAAGCCTTTAGACGAGGTTACAAGAAACCACAAGTCTAATAAATGAGTATTACTCATCATCATTAGCTCCGGCCATAATTTGTAACACCACTCTAAACGACACGCATTAGATCAGAATGTTGATTTATTGTTCTAAGGAGTTTTAGAATTAATCTCTCCGAAATAATGTAAATGCGTTCCGTGTATTCAAATTGGCTCGATTTAGTTATAGAACTCCGTCGGTGAGTAAACTTCTTTGGCAAACTCGCGGCGGCGGCGGCGCGTACACTTTGTTTCCAAGCCGAACTTTGGCCCGATGTTCGATAACTTCCGAGCAGGAAGTGGTAGCCGTTACCGTTCCCATATCGATCACCATGTCCGTGAGCTATGGTGACCGATTTAGTGTAAGAGTAACTCTCATATTCTGGCCTAGATTAGATCGCAGGTTTGCGCCTTGCATTTTACCTATTTGCCGAAGAGGGGTCGTCCACAAATTCGTAACGCAAACTGTAGCCAAAAGCCAAAGCGTTACTTACGGTCCTGGTACGTTGGGGGTGCAGGGGGGGGGGGTCAAGCAAGGTTTGCGTTATGTCACGCAAGATTTTATAATATTAGAAATTTTTTTGTTACGTAATTTGTGGACGATCCCAGAGTTACAATATTCGCAAAACCGATAGATTGTCTCGGAGTTATTGTTCTCAAGCCACTTTTGACGTTTAAGCGAAATAGTATTTCTACACCGCTGGGTGAAATTATGACATTATAATTTATAATAAACTCCGGAGATTAACTCGTCTCTTTTAGCCATGGGACTTCGACATCTTTAAAGGGCGACGTCACCTTACCTCGGATAATTCAAAATGATGCCCCTTTAAATTACAGCGTGGATTAGTCCGTCCTGACTAACTGCATTATTTATGTTCATTTAATGAACAAGGCAAGAGGATTCTTTGAAATCCCGCTTTGTAAATGTTAATGTATGCAGGCGGTCGAGTCCAAAGAAAAAAAACCGGCCAAGTACGAGTAGGACTTACGAACCGAGGGTTCCGTACCACAATTCTATGCATTTATTTGGAAGGAAAATAATAAATAAAAATGCTTACAGCGCCATCTAGAGTTGAGATTTGGAACTAATATAGAGGGCGCTAGGCGCCATACAGTACCATATAGAGTTGAGGTTTGAACTATTAAAGAGTTTCTGTGGCGTGTTATTATGTTTGTTGTATCTTTTGATTCCGTTTACTTGGAGGATAAAAAAAAAACAAGATTCCACGCGTTCTTGAGAAAGAGTTCTAGACAGACAGACGCACAGATAGACAGACGGACGCACAACAAAGTGGTTCCATAATGGTTCCATTTTTCCTTTTGAGGACCGGAACCCTAAAAAACATGCAAATCACTTTTTACTGAGGGCCAAACATACATTAATGAACTGCTTTAAACTTGGACCTTTCCGGCAGACAGCGGCAAAGGTTGATTGCGGTACACACGACAGCACGTCAGAGTGTACACTTCTGTTGGAAAGTCGCCCGTAACGTAACCGAGTAGAGTGCTAGCGTGTAAGGGTCGACGTTTTGTCGTGTGTACAGTCGTAGTCACCACGCCCGGTAGATCCCGCAATAAATTCAAGTTTGAAACAAACGCTCGAGTAAGCCGAGAGAGGTGATTTCGCGTCGTCGCACACACGGCTGCATCGTCTGGACCAGCGGTTCTCAAACTTTTTTGGTCACGGGACCCCTTTGGAAAGCGAAATATTTGACGGAGCCCCAAATTTCTCCTACACCAACCTAACGTCGCGTCAAACGTCGCGCGTTCGTCACTGTTGAACTGTGGACCAGACATAACTATAGAAGAGCTGGTTCTTGTTTTTTTTTTCTTCTTTTTATTGCAAGTACTCTCGCGGAGCTCCCACAGACGCTTTGCGGACCACTAGGGCTCTGCGGAGCACACTTTGAAAATAGCTGGTCTGGACTGTAAATCAATTATAGTAAAAACTCCGCGAGAGCCCCCAGCTCTGGATTTTGCTCTTCACACTAATAATTATAGCAGGCCTCTCCCACGACGGATGGCGAGGGACAAGAGTCAGTAGTCAATTGAGAATTTGGCCCTACTGACAGGCTGGTCACCTCAGGATGCTGTCCATCGGCGACTAAACATATTTAAAATTTAAATTGAAAAAGAAAAAAAAAATTTCGGCCTAAAAACAGTGTTGACACAGAATAATAAACAAAAGAAAAATAACATAGAACACACAGAACACAGAATAAAGAGAATACTTATACCCGAAAATGGACTATTTGCATGACTATAATCAGATCGGTCGCTACGCTAGAGCCACAATACGGATTCCTCTGCTGCTATCGGTAGTATGCATGCATCCACTGCGTGCAGGTGTGGTTGGCACTCCACATTCGGACGGAGCTAATATTCCGCTAGTAGCCCCGTGTCCCTCACTCGTCGGACTAATTTGCGAGTGCCATTTAAACGTGTGAACGTCCACTCCCGCTGATTGCCCACTCTCCGATTGCGCATTATTAATTTTCCCAATTAATTCCGGAAGAGACATTTCTCCGGAACGCGCTACAGGGCTCCGGCGGGCTCAGTGTGGAAAAATGCGATCGTTAAACTCCAGTCTCGGTCTTCGCTCTGTTTAATTAAAAACTTTATACACCTAGAACCAGCGACGTGATGGCTGAAGTATAAAAGATTCTGTTTAATGTCTCCCGGTGACCAAGTTTAGTGCCTGGTTTACTTTAACGTTCCAAAGCTACCTTAAAAAGTTTGTTAAATTTCTATCTAGTATATGAATGTTCAAACAATTTATCTTCGCCGGTGGCTCTTCAAAGGGGCGGTGAATGGCATGAAAAGTGGTATTTCCGCTCGCTCGGTCCATCCGAGAGCAGGGGCATAAGTCTGTAACGTAATGGCGTGTCAATGGCGTCCCAGTAGAAGACAAAACCGAGGTTTCCTCATTTTTCTCCTGCAACCAGCGAACTAATCCTCTAGAATTAAAATCAGTATATTCTTTGCTGTACTACAAAAACATTAACAAAATGACCGACAGCATTAATACATCGTAATTGAAGCCGTCAACTGGGAGATTTTGGCACCATTGCGTTACAGACTCAGGCACCAATTTAATGAAAATGCTCATCTACTGCGCTTTCTAGCGCAATTCCACCTCAAGGCACGTTTTTACCTCTATACATTTTACTGTAACATTGCAGCTTCATCCATACGTTTCAGTACAATGTACATGAATGAATGAACACGAAAACGCGTCCATAAAGTCCAATCACGCGACCCAAAAAGCTAAGCGCAATGCCCCAATAGCCGCTGTCACATTCCAGTCTACACTAATATTATAAAGATAAATGGTTTGTATGTATGTAATTATGTATGTAGGGGGTAATCTCCAAAACTACTCATCCGATTTAAAAAAATATTTTACTTATGGAAAGCTACGTTATCGCTAAGTGCTATGTAGGCTTTTGTTTATTGTCATTATAAAAAATAAAATAAGTCTGCGCGGACGAAGTCGCGGGCAAAAGCTAGTTTAATATAAAAGGAGAGCGATGCAGATTATAGGCCGTCGCGTGTTTAACAGGGCCGGTTATTGTAAGGGCGGTCGTGCACGGCAACTATGCTAATGCGGCCAGCCCACCTGACATTAATAATGTATGCCGACACGGTGCCTGGGATACAGCCGATGCCCCAGCAGCCTCAGGAGCTAATGAAGATTTTGGGTGACCTCCGAGGCTGCCCAGCGAGCTGTGTGATTGAAGCGACCTACATTGGTCCTTTGTACACACGACAGCACGTCAGAGTGTACACTTTTGTTGTAAAGTCGCCCGTAACGTAACCGAGTAGAGTGCTAGCGTGTAAGGGTCGATGTGCTGTCGTGTGTACAACATACATTGGGAGACGCTTGCCGAAGATAGAGACGCATGGAGGGATGGCATCAGGAAAGGGCGAAAAATTTTTGACCAGTCCTGGTTCGGCAATCTAGCGGACAGGCGGGAAAAGAGACAAGCTCAAGATCCAAATCCCCCTGACGAATCATTGCGATTTCAGTGCGATCTGTGTGGCCGACTGTGCCGCTTCCAAATTGGCTTATTATTCAGCCACAGTGAAAAAGTGCCAAAAACAAGTGAAAAAGGCACAAAAAGTGCCAAAAACAACACTGCATAAACCGTCCGCAATGGACGAACAAGGCCTATGTTGATGACATTGGTCCGTCGGCAGACGTCTAAAGCTCCCATTGACGATGCATCCAATGGGCCAATGGATGCCGTTTTCCAAAAGAGCGAGCGGATTTTGGCATGATACCACGCCATTCGCCAGGAGCCAGGACGCATTCCATTTGGAAGTATCGTCAATGCTAAAAATCCACTATCTATCCAAAGTTTTTTTGGCTTTAATAAAACAACAGCAGTAAAAAAAAAACATTTGTTGACACAAAAAATTTAAGTGATTTTTTAGCTAATGGGCCAGTTGGGGGCCATTCCCCAGGAATTTAAACACGCAACTGTCCAAAGAAATCTAAAAGAAATTGAACAATTTCCTTCGACAATCGAAAGTTCGACAATTCCAGAATTGGGCCCTTTGCCTCCGGCATCTCGCTAGTGCTAGACAGCGCTCAAATAAAAACTACAGTGCCACACGGTAATCTTAGACCACTGTCTTAGATTAGCGACTCAGCCGTGTGCGTCGGACCAATGTAGTTCCCGCTCTGTCTTGATTACGCCCCAGATAAGGCTCTGTACATAGAACGAGGGTCTTGGCGGGTAGAGAGATAGGGATCGGTAGCTGGAGCTGACACCAGCAGTCTCCAAGCTAGGGGATAAGGCTCTTCATGTCTTGTGGAAATAAATATATAATAGAAAAAAATAAGGTATTTATCTGGCCCTTTGTGTAACATAACATGCGTAAAGCCACAAAACAACAAAGGAGGAGGTTAGGTTGCCGACTCGTTGAATTAGTTATACCAACGTTCAATACCGTCTTTACCATAAGGGCACACGGGGCCCGTGCCCAGGGCCCCCGTCCCCAGGGGGCCCCGAAAAACCGTCAATTTCTCTCATATTCATTCCCACAATTTTTTTGTCGGGCACAGTAACATAAGTTTATTGTTTATGCTAAGAAACATATTGCAGAGTTCGATACATTAGGTAGCCATCATAATATAAATACTAGGAATAAGCACAAGCCTACAATTCCAACTCTTAGTCTTAAGAAGGCTAGAAGCTCATTTCTCGGCAACTGTATACGCTTCTATAATAAGATCCCAACAGATATCCTAAGTTTACCAGAGGCCCGATTCAAAAAATATCCTAAGTTTACCAGAGGCCCGATTCAAAAAATGTGTAAGGCACACCCTGTGCCAAAAGGCCTATTACAGAATAGATGATTATCTAAATGACAAAGAAGTCTGGCACTAAACCAGTTCAGCGCACGATCACCACACTTACCAATGTGTTATTTTTTAAGTACCTACCTGCATTACAAAATGTATTATTTTTTTAAGCACGAGATCCTTGGAGTTTCTTTACCATGCTTCTTCTCCAAGAACGATCAGAGCTAGTGAAGCTGGAGGAAAAAAAGTAGCTAGATACTTAGTATTAGATAGTAATAAGTATCTGATTTATATACATTTTTTACTGTAGATAATATTTTGACGTTCAATGTAAATAATTTATTTATTGCATATTGAATAAAAAAAATTAATCTGAATCTGAATCTAAGTTACGAAAAATAAGCCAACAACATTCTAAAATTTGACAGAAAACGTGGCATTGTAATGTAGGAAATATGTAGTTTCCCATTTTGCCACAAGAACTTGGGGCCCCAAATTATTGTGTGCCCGCAATAGTTTAAGAAGGCCTTGCCAACGTTCGGTACAGCTATTTGCTACTTAAAAAATGATTTTTTGTGTTCAGTTTAAGGTTGAACCCTGTCACCATTATCTGAACACAATATTACCTTCCATGCGATTTCTGTCACCACCGTTTCGGTTTTTTTGTTTTGAAAACACGAATCTTTCGTAAGCATTGCTCTGTTACTCCGTCTTTCCTCCATGAATAAGACTTCTATACGAGATTGAAACTTATAATTATCGGCTATCTCAAAGCCAATGAATGTAGATGTAACCGTAGGAATATTAATGCAACAAAATGATTAGCTGGTAGTAAACATTGCACATAAGTTCCGAGATTTGTACATGGCGAAAACTAGCTTCATGATACACAACATAATAAACCGATACTGTGCACGTGCGATGCGAGGTATCCAACACGAGGTTGTCGAGAAAAATACTAGCAAATAGAGTATACCCGACGAGGTTGCTCGCTGTCGCCCGCTGTAACGAGCAGAATTATGGAAATGTGCACCGGATCCGCGCTACATGCTGTGTTCGGCCGCCGAACAATCACTAGCAGAACGTTGACTCAGTACCTGGGGAATGCGCTTTGGCCGGGCGGTTGCCCTAAAGCCGCATGATTCAAGGTCCTGGGCTCAATCAAAATCCAGCGTCAAGGGCATAAACGCAAAGACGTCTCGCTTATACCACATACAGTGATTTTTTCGTAGCATGCCGAGAAACTCAGGTCGCATGCTGTGTAGCTTATTGAAGGCGTCAGATGCATTGACCGCGTCAGCAATTAAAAAAAAACTACGTTTAAGAGTAAATTCGCTAAACTGTAGAAGAAGTAGTAAAAACAGTTCACAGTACGGCGGGAGTTCAACGCGTCAACGTCAACGAGTTTATGGGCAGATACTTTTTTGCATGGATTGACGTGACGTGACAAGACATGCAGGTGGACAAACGGTCATAGTAAAATTGTATTTAACGTTACTTCAGCGCCGTCATCACGGGCGTGGCTTGATATGATGATGCGGTAGACAAACGCCCTTCTATTCTATGCGCGTTGCGCTCCCTCGAACTTCTGCGTTAACCTTCTGCAATTGAATACCACGTGGCTCAGTCGCGAATTTATGTCTGCTATCTCCTCCGCGAGGAAATCACGCCCGCCGCCTAACCATGTAGCTCGACGCCGGGATTTACCTCTCAAGAAACGATAGGAAAGAAATCGGTTCAGGTCCCGAGCCTCGCCGGTGTTTATTTGATCATTTGCCTTGCATGTTAGATGTTGGTGGTTGGTAGTACCACAAGACAGCACGTCGACCCTTACACGCTAGCACTCTACTCGGTTACGTTACAGGTGACTGTACAACAAAAGTTTATGCTCTGACGTGCTGTCATGTGTACCTACATACCTATGGATCCGCGGATCCATGCAATATCGAGATATCACTGACTAACCTTATGGGGAAAGCTTCCTAACAAAACAGCTCTCGGAAGGTCCATAGCCGTTATGTTAGAGGGAGTTTTGGTAAAATAGAGGGTACTGATCACAACTTAGTCCAAAAGATAGTAAAGTCAGTAAAGTCGAAAGCTCGTCACACTGCAGAGTTTTGTTATAAAGTCTCCCGTAACGTAACTGAGTAGAGTGGTCACAAGGTCGATGTTCCGTCGACTGTAAAGCCGTAGATTTTTTTAATGTCTAAAATATAAACGCGTCCTAAAAAAAAAACTTAAACCATGAATTCGATTTCGACAGTTAGTGAACTAAAAAAAATCTATTAAGGGCAGATATCCCATCCCAGCCCAGGCGGTGCATTAATCGTCTGCAATAAGGCGCTCCGCCTCGCAGAATGAATCCAATGACGTAATTGACAGGGGAGGGGGGGGGGGGGGACGCGTCCGGTGACGACAGTGTAGATCATGGAAAGATGCAGAAAGCTGGCCCAAGTCTGTAATCGTGTTTCAATAGGTTCACAGTTGTTGGGACAAAACAGGTTTTTCTCCTACAAAGCTGAACGCTATCGAGACACAGCGTTTCAGACTTGAAGCCAAACACCGCTCTCTACCCAAAACCCAACAATCCATATAAAGTTTGCACAGGTGATTCACGACTTTTTCAACCCAGCGATATTTTCACTCGTCAAAAGATATTGTATCGGGAAACGAATGTCGGAAAACGCTCCGGCTAGCGGCTAGGGACTTGAGAACCCGCGACCTCTAGTGTACCGATCCAGCGCTCTAAACAAGTGAGCTATCGATCAAGTAACCATTCGAAGACAAATTATTAATCTCTTTGACCCTGCAGTGCCTGGTCTAGGATTATATATTAAGGTGGAGGAGGCTTGCCCAGCACCTAAACTATCCTATTAGTTACTCGGCCTAAGAAAAGAGCAATAACGTAGACATAGAGTATGGATGAAACCCTCGGCTTAAAACACTGCCGCGCTTACAAAAAACGCACTAAGGGCGATTTTTTTCCTGATTTCAAATATAAAACTCAATATCGCAAAAAACCGCCTTAATGCGTTTTTCGTAAGGGCAGCGGAATTGTTATCCTCATACATGGGGCTAACTAAGACGTGGGTTTCCTTCCCGCAACCACAAGCAAAAACGACAGAGGCAGGAAAATCCAAAAAAATATGGATATTCGAGACCCACGCAGTGCAGGAAATCATAATAATATTCAAGGACAACCGAGACTGGTATTCTACGACTTTCCCGCGCCACGACGAGGACGGAAAAATCGGGGAAATCACTAAGTGGAAAGCGGCGTCCTGCCGGCGTCGGCCGCCGCTCCTTTCCTCCTAATGGAGTTTCCACAGACATGTCGTCGGCTGTCGAAATAAGGCTTGCATGCGTAGTAATCGCGTTGTGAAGACCACGTGGTAACAATTATGGTTACCATCTGGGTCTGTAACGGAGTCGTATTTTACGATTACCTACAGCGTAAGATAAAAACCGTTTTGTCCCAACAACTGTTATCTGTGAGCCTAACGCAAAACTACCGCATTACAGAGTAAGGACATTGTACAAACTGAATCGTTGGCGCGCGAACAAAGTTCATCGTGATGAAATTCTTTGATCCGGGAGTTTACCGAAGTCGGCAAGTGTTCGCAAAGATTTGGCGAATATTCGCGCTATCGCGGTGTGCTGCCTAGACATTGTCCAAATAGGTTATCGCGCGAATATGGCGATGATGGTATGGACATTTTGCGAATGTCTATTAGCTAGGATAAGTACGATCGCGCGATCGCGCAAACCAATCTCGTTATACTCGTATTAGAACAACCCGCTTGAAAGGCGAGCAAACACCTATAAGGAAACATCAATCTCTCAAAAATATTTTGGTTTTGTTGTAGCAGAGAAGTTACGTAACTTGTCAGGTTTTCGGACGGCACAGCAAAACGTAAGCATCTGCATGATCTTTTCATTGAGAGATTGTTCCCATATTTCCATAAAACAGTTGTTGAAAATTGGGGAATTCTTCCCGTTGAAAATTGGGGGAACGAAACAGGATGCGAATGACGTTGTCGCTATCTCGAGTCGTGTTCCGAGATCCTTCCATGTCGCAGCGTGATCCCCCTTAATACGATGTCGGACAGATGGACACTGGCATGTGATGTCATTTCCTAAGGCGCGACGTAGAAAGTGAGCGGATTCGAGGAAGATACAAGATCTTTTCCGAGTAAGGGAGATTAGGAAAACTCGAAGTTTTCTTATTGAACATGCTAGAAGTTTTCAGGAAAATATTCTGATAGGGCTGTGTGTAGTGTACTAAAAGAGTTTTCGGTGTATTTTCGATCAAGGCAGGTAATTAGTTTGCATGTCACTAAAATCTAACTTTGGAGCCTGAGCAAGACAGGCCCGACCCGAAAAATTTGTCGGTCGCTGACTAGCCATTAAAATTTGTATACTTACTAGGAAGAGCATTTCACTGGCTAATGGGTTACTACTTAGTACCAGTAGGTAAACCTGCTTCACATTGTACATTGCATTGTCATTGTACAAATTTTTCATTTATCACACCATCCCGGTTACTAACAGTGGCGCAGCCGGTAGGATACTAATAAAATTGTAGCATTTCGTCCCGGGTAGTATCTCACTTTTAATGATTCGCGATATTCATACATAATTTGGTTCGAAACCCCCGATTTTATTTTGAAATGAAATTTTACTAACCCCCGATCCAAAAATAGAGGTGTTATAAGTTTGACCGCTATGTGTGTCTGTGTGTCTGTCTGTGGCACTATAGCTCTTAAACTGTTGAACCGATTTTAATGCGGTTTTCAAAAATTTAAAGCAGGTTTTCTAGCGAGTGTTCTTAGACATGTTTAATCCAAATCGGTTCAGCCTCTTCGGGCGCCAGGGGTCTAATTCTCAAATGGCCAACTTCTCATCATACCGACTTCTCTGTTAGCCGTTTATGAGATATTCTAATTTGAAGTTAAAATGTCGGGGGTTTTTTAAATAATGAATTTAGTAGTTATGAACGCTGCGCTGGTAGCGTGTGATCCGATGGAGCCACCCGTGGTGCCGGCCACGGCGGCAGATGGACATGCTTTCACAATTAACGCCCTGCGCCTCGACCGTTATCCGAAGCGCTGAGCACAATGAGGCACAGACTGTTACGGTTTCCCAGTCAATATTTACGGCCGAACTGTTTGGAAAAGGGCCCTGAGAAATAAAGTAGATTACATTGTGTGTGAGGCGTTTTGTTAAAGGATTTGTGTCCTATTAGCTTAGGTTTTTCTTCTGAGTAGAAAATTGAGTAAGTAAATTGGATTTCTCGCTTCTAAAGCAACCGTTCTACCCACCGGGTGTTGATCTTGTCTTTCATTTGGATTAGGACAACTAAAATAATGGTAAAGTCGTTTGGTAGGTACCCTAGTAATTCACTAAAAGTAAGGATGGGTAAGTACTACAGCGTCTTTTCTGTCTGTGGTCTCTTCGTCTGAAAGTGTGGGTAAAAAAATAGTTGCAATGAACCACAATAAACAATGTAAAAGCTTTCTTTTCGAGGTAGAAAAACCTAAGCTTCTTGTGCGTGAAAACGCAACGTGATTCGTTGAGAATGCTCCTTAAGGGTAGACGATAGCAAGGTGGCGGGAAATTCAAAATTTTCACAATTTTTTACATTTTCTAGCTAAACTGAACTATTTTTGTTCAGCGATTTTTCGTTCGCGAGAATAAAACCGTATTCTTTTCATTATTGTAAACAACAGAACAACAATAATTCAGCCGATTATGTGTTCTGGTCTACGAAGCAGTGGTACTGCCCAAAAAACTTGTCGTAGACCAGAACACATAATCGGCTGAATTATTGTTGTTCTGTTGTTTACAATAATGAAAAGAATACGGTTTTATTCTCGCTAACGAAAAATCGCTGAACAAAAATAGCTCAGTTTAGCTAAAAAATGTAAAAAACTGTGAAAATTTTGAATTTCCCGCCACACTACTATCTTCCAGCCTTAAGAGCGGCGATTCGGCGACTCTTGTTTGTAAAATGTAACATGCGTGTGAGAAAACACCGAGGTGCGAAGCGGAACTGTTAGGTACTCCTCTTTGAACTGTGTTGAATGCCCCGCGTTATTGTGAACTGTTTTGTGTACCGTAAAGCTCTAACCTACTGTAGTAGAGTAGTTAAATTAAACCTGCTTCTAAGAAATGCTGAAAAGATGTCTTCTGCATGTGCGTGGGAGTCGATTAATTTGCATCTAATAAATTCATTTGTTCTACTTGGAGGAGAAAACATGTAGCGAGGCTAACTACGACCACAATGTCCGCAGTGAGACATATTCGGGATATCTTAACCCTTAGAATATTCCCGGGATGGCGGTTCTGATAGTTAAGAAGTGCACTCTAGTGTTGTGTTTTAGATGGATTCTGGTTTGGGCTTGCCCAGCGGCTGAGAGGATGGTATATGTGCTGAGCAAGCCTTTTCCATCTATACACGTCCCAGGCACTGCTCCCAGTGGTCACTTCACCCATATATTGAGAAAAAGCACCACTAGACCATGTATCATCATCATCATCATTTTCAGCCTACATTTGCCCACGGTTTCCCCTTCACGCGATCCTTCACATGACCATATATCCATCATATCCATCATCATATCATTACGTAGATGCTACGGCCATTGGGCCTTAGCATCGTGGACTGAATAGTCTGCACCTCTGCTGACCCCTTCTGGGCTATGGATTGTATAATCGTTTCGAACCGATCAACAAAATTACACCGCGCGTCCGGATCGGCTGTAAGGACCTTGCTCCGCTCATTACCGATGGTGATTGGTTGATTGCTCATCAAATAGGTCCCTCCACGGCATACAGCCAATGTACGTAGAAAGAACCATATAGTGTAGATGTTATTCCTGATTGGCAAAACACTACACCTTCAAACTTATGAAATTAAATACTACTAGTGGTTCGCCCCGAACTGTGAACTCGCGACCTCATATAAACTTAACAACCCCATATCTCGGCAACCCCTCGACCGATTTGGCTCATGTTCGAACTTAAAAACTCTTTTAATTTCATTTACCCGCCTACCAAATTTCATAACGATCCGACCAAATTTACTCAAGTTATCGTCGAACGAACATTCATACATACATACATACATACATACATACATACATACATACATACATACATACAAACGCCGGATTGTTCCAGTAGACTCGGAGAACTTCGCTCGCTCGTTCAAAAGCATAATGGTGTTTTTTCACAATAATAAGACATCTGTATCATCTGTGTGCCTATTATAACTTTACTGTAGGAAATGTATGGGATGTCTTATCTTATTTACGTTGCTTATTTGAGAGAATACAGGGGCAGAGGTGGGTGAAGCATGGGTTCGAGCAAATGGCCCTTAGGCCCGTAATATCAATCACAGTTTATTTCGACCATAGATTAAACCTCGCATTTTGTATGAAAATTAATCGACAGATAGAGTTTAAACTAGCCTTTTTGGTTTAAACTGTGATTGATATTACGGGCCTTATGGGCCTACCACACTCACAAGCTACACCACAGTTTTGCCTGCGCAAGCCAGCTTGTACGCTGAACACTGCGTCCACACTCTGGCGCATGCTACTGTCTTACCAACTACACGTGCATTGTTAATTAAACCAGCTTGTTTGCGCAGGCAAAACCGTGGTGAAGCTTGTGCTTGTGGTAGGCCTGAGACTCAGGCCAGGCGAGCAGCAGGCCCCAGGGCCCTTAGCCTGTATCGCAATGGTGGGTCAATGGCGTCCCGGCAGAAGGACAAAACCGGGCTCTCCTCGTTTTTCTCCTACAACCAGAGAACTAATCCTCTAGAATTAGAATCAAAATATTCTTTGCTGTACTACTAAAACATTAAAAGGACAGACAGCGTTAGCAAATCGTAATTGAAGTCGTCACCTGACAGCTCATTTTGGCACCATTGTGTTACAGGCTAAGGGCCCAGGTCGTTACCTGTCGGGTCGACGGCCCAGTGCTTGCGCCCGACCGCGACGTCCGCCGATCCTGGCTGACGGGGACAATGCACTACAGGGTGCACTCTAAGTCGATAGCGGAACTTTAAGTAGGCTGTCAATACAAACAAGTATTACTAAGTGGCTAAAAAATGGAGTGAAAAAAATATCAGATGTTTCATACATTTGGCGCAGTACTGAGTCGACCTTTTGTATGGAAAAACTGATATGTTTTTCACTCCATTTTTTTAGCCACCTAGTAAAACTTGTTTGTATTGATCAGTAGACAGCCTACTTAAAGTTCCGCTATCGACTTAGAGTGCACCCTGTAGTGCTACAGAGTAGACATGCGAAAAACAGTGCATCTCGAAATATTTTGATATATATGGCATCACATTTCCTACCCAGTGATGTCACATTATACCATCACTCCGAAAAACACACATTACGCGTTATGCAGGGCTTCAAACATAAATTTTGATTGTTAAGGCTCTACATGACGTTTGATGTGTGATGATTGTGATGAGTGATGCCGGACTATCTCGATTTCATAATGCGGTAGTCTGATATGTGTTTTGTCATATAAAGGCCTTTGTATCTACGTAATGAGATGATTTATTCAGCATCAAGTGGTACCTTCACTCACACTAGATGGGTGAATAGACCACTCGGCGCTGCAGTGCCTGGGACATTGTTTTAGTTGGAGTAAGTAAGTAACTCTTTATTGTACAATAGAAATAATAGGAGTAGGAGTTGGAATAGGCTTGTCTTGGTTTTGTCATATTACAAGAATTACCTACACATGTCCACTTCAGAGCATCTACCTACTGTGTTCATTCTGTATACCTATCAACTCGCAAGATAGAAGGAAAATTAAGGCCATGAAAAAAGAAAATGACATGGCTGTGTATCAAAACCGCGGAAGATATCCATGAATAGAGAAAGAGGCAAGGAGCCATCCTCCAATGATGGAGAGGCACTTTAGGAAGAAGATCAATTCGCCATGTCCGTAAGGGTGGTTGATGTTTTTCTATAGAATACAAGTTGCGAGAAAAAGCTGTTTCATTGCACAGATGCCATTCACTGCTACAAAGGAAAACACAGATCTTCGTCATTGCGTTCTGCATTGTGTGTCACAGGCCACACCGGACGCTTGTCTGCCTGTTGGCCTGTTGAGGCTGTTCCTTGGCCTGAAACTTGCCTGCGTGCTTTTGTTCCTTAGTACCGACAGACCTTCGATCAAGGATAAAACTAGATACAACATAGAACTCTGAAATGTGTCTGGAAAAATAGATGCCCAAACTGCCTTTGGGAGCTTATTTGCTCGTAGTCTATGCAATTAAAGTAAAACTGTATGCATTAGTGTAAGGTTGACATTCGAATATTAGACGTATGGTCGAAATGATGTTTCGTATTGTTCTATTGCTGATATCATTTGTTTCTGTGGGGACAAGTTTTTATTGTGATTTTATACGTAATGCGGATTCTATGGGATTTAGTTCGGTGAGACAGACGGACAAATCAATCCAGCAAAGTACAACAAGAGAAACTCGAAATCAGTCCGCATTACTTCCGCTCCACTTGCCCGGCCATAAAACGCTTTATTATTCAGCGTTCGGCTGTTAAATTCATAATCAGCAGGGGGCTAGGGGGCGCGGGGACCGTTCAGCCAAATAAATGAAGCCCGATGCACCAATGAAGTATAACCCGTGCCATTAAAGAAACGATACATAAATGGCGGACACTCACGCGCTCTCTCGCTTTAATCACATCTCCGTCTATACTCACACGTAACGTTAGCAAAGTCATTTTAGGCAGCCCTGAACTCCTGATTAGTCACCTACGCTTGGCTAATAAAACACGCCAAAATACGTTCGCCTCTTTTTTTTAATGTTTGTCGAGTTATTTCAATATTGTAGTTTACGTTAAGTGTTGTTATTTGTTGAGGTTTGTATTATTTACTACGTTTTAATATTTTTGATCTTATTTTCATAAAGATTGTTGTTTAATCACAAACCCAACGTAGAACAATTACCTAAACAATAAAGAAAGCATCGTAAAACAATATTTCCTACCCAAAAATGTAAGAAAGTTTTAGGTATGAACCGAAATCGTATGTTCGTAACCTCTTTTTCAGACCTTACCAAAGGTACCCGCCGCCATTTTCATATCGTTTGTCTATTGGCACGGCTTATAACGTGTACGTTTATAAAGGCAGAAACACACTGGTCCCTCATCCGCGTCATACGCGATGTTTTTGTATGCGTCATACCCGTATGCAGTGTATGCTCATTGTGTTTCTAAGCGGCCAAATGTCAAATATGATCAGTGTGTTTCAAGCTTATACCTAGTAGATATAGTCAACATTTTTTTTTTGTTGGCGGTGGATGCTTGAGGCTGACTCTGCTGCAGCTTCTGAACCACTTTCGAAACCATAAATCACTTCCACACGAATCGTGTCAGGTATGAATTGGTTTAGGGAACCAACTTATTCTTTTTGTTGCTCCATCTCGGATTGTTAAACCACAATGACATCATCCCAGAGTGACAATAAGGATTTCTACAGTCCAGAGATCTTCGAAGGACATTATTACTATTATTAAATTCTTTATAGCACAAAATTAAATACAATAATGGTGTACAAAGGCGTACTTAATGCTAGATAGCATTTAATACCAGTCAACCTTTGGTGTTGTAGAAAGAATGTGAGTAGGGTAGTGCGCAATAAAATTAACTACTTATTAATAGAGAGGGGGGGGGGGGGGATTACCTTACTTACATATTTAATAAAATAAACCTAATACATATTATATTTATATATGATAGATATAATAGATGGGACATCATCTTTATCATAGAGATATATTTTTACACAGAAATAATGGCAATGAAATGACTACACAAAAGTTTCTCCATTCATCGTCCGCTCCTGATTTCAAAGTTTCGGTGTTGCCAAGGAAGATTAAGGTTAAAGATGTATAAAATATCGAGTTAATCATAAATAATAGTTAAATAATTCCCCAAAAGAGCTAATTTCAATGTCATAAATTAATTATACCCAAATCCAACGCCTAATTTTTCACGCTCATTCTAATCCGAGCTGGCAACACTGTCTGTTACTATGATTTATTAAGATAATGAGCAAAATTCATCTTAATTTATCCCGCTGCGCTGTTTATTTAACTTTTACCGAAGTTTCAGCTCATTGATGGCGGCTCGGAAGCCTGAAGTCTGGGTTCTTACTCCAGAATTACCTTTGTATACAAGGTGTTACAAAAGATGCTAAACTTTTTACAGGTTAATAGCACCCGGTGATAGGGATCACAACCAAAATTTTTTTTTTGCTTTATGACGTTCCGTTGATTTTTAAATTAATAAAATGTGTACGCTGTGGCGGGAGATAAGTATTTTTTTAATGTTGTTTTCACTGACTTTCACAATTTTTTAACAACTCAAAGCTATGCACATGCACTTACAAACACAAACATATTTTTAAATTTAAGCTAATACCACGAACAAAAAAGTTATGATAAATTTAAAATTTTTAGGTTATGAAATAAAAATTGATTTTTTCAACTTTTTTTACAGAATTGACATCCTGTTGACCAGTAGGTTACACCCTGCAAAAAGAGTTAGGATGTTTTGTAACACCTTGTTTATTTCTACAATTTAACGTTTAAAGTGCTGCCCTTGTATTTCTTAGAACTTAAGTGAAACTATGGAAAAAATAATGCGAAAACATGCATGTCTGAGAAATGTTTTCTCCTTCCGTCAGAGTGCAAGTATCTGTTCGACGGATTGTCTTCTTCTTCTTCATGTGCCGTCTCCTATCGGAAGTTGGCGATCAGGGCCCTTAGCCTGTAACGCAATGGCGGGTCAATGGCGTCCCGGCAGAAGGACAAAACCGGGCTCTCCTCGTTTTTCTCCTACAACCAGGGAACTAATCCTCTACAATTAGAATCAAAATATTCTTTGCTGTACTACAAAAACATTAAAAGGACAGACAGCGTTAGCAAATCGTAATTGAAGTCGTCACCTGACAGCCCATTTTGGCACCATTGTGTAACAGGCTAAGGGCCCAGTTTGATTGATCTCGTCCTTTGAAGCTGCCAAATGAAACAATGGGCAATCCGGCGTTTGTACATACGTATGTTGTATGTATGTTTGAATGTTTGTTCGAAGATAACCTGAGTACCATTGATCTGATCATCATGAAATTACTAATTGGTAGGCGGGTAAATTATACGAAATTATTTTTTAAGTTCGAACATGAGCCAAATCGGTCGAGGCGTTGCCGAAATATGGGGTCGCGAGTTCACAGTTCGGGGTGAACCACTAATATTATAAGTTGAAGGAGGCTGTTCTTGTTGCTACGCGATATGACAGATTGTATGTAGATTATAGTTATCTATTTGGTATTTATACTGTTCTCAGTATAAATAACACAGAGAAAGGCCCCTAAAGTAATAACGCTTAGCAGCGATGGGCGAGCCTTGGCATTGGCACGCTAGAAAGCAATTGCCACAACTTTCCGAGAAAAAATATAGAACTGGCAAGTTAATTAATAGGCGAACTAAGCAGCACGTTCAGGATGGTCCTAGGAAATAATGCTACAGTTTTCTTTTCAACATAAGTAGGAAATGGACTATTAAAATGGCCCTAGCTAGGCGACGTGTATTAAGCAGCACTAGATGTAGCTGAGTCAGGTGATGTCATGTAAAACCATAAAGGCACTACAAACGAGCCAAATCGACTAGAAAAACTCAACTTTCCGAACGCACATTCGTCACAAGCGTCCCTTTTAATTTCCCACGAAAATGTTATCAATACTTTGCCCCGTTTAAGCTAGCGCGAAAAAGGTTTACCAACCCAACCCAACCATGTAGGAAAACCGCGAGAGACTCTCAAGCTGTATTCGCTCTTAGTCCTGTACAATCAAAGCCTTATTTTAAATTGTTACGGTTGTTAACCATAAGGGTTGCCAGAAAAGTCATAGAGCCGGGTTCGCCCGTCACATTTGACGGTATTTACCGGACACGAGACATTAGAGGCAAAATCTCTAACAAAAATAGCAAAGACGCCTATCTCGCAGTCGCAAAGTGAAGTGGTATAATTTAGACCACTCCGTGCGATACATTACAAGGATAAATGTTGGCCAAAAGCTTATACTGGCCAAAAGCTTTGTCAGAGTTACAATTTTATGGGTCCGGACAGTTGTTTGCTACCTCTTGATTGTGAATGCACCGCTTGATTTTGAATACAAACTTCTATGTTAGAATTATACTGACTAGAGATTTTTATGTAATATGACAGCTGTCTGTGACATAATTCTTAGTATATTTTATTTTAATTTTAATTTTTTCACTGACCGGACAAGGGTATAAAATATCTGACCCGGTCCGTCTCTGCCCGGACGTCTGGCAACCCTGCTTTTACAGTTTACATTTAATATTGCGTCCGGTTGATGGTAAAAACAGCCCCGCACCCGCTGGGAAATTAAACTCTTTGCCTCGTCGTGGACTCGTTAATTCGTTATACACCACATCACGTAGCGCTGGCGCGACCGCGTCACGTTACACGTTGCATTCGGTGTTTACCTTTGCTGCGTTTGATTACTAAACGCTGGGCCACACGGTCTGCGTGGCGACGACGGCGGCGGCGGCTGTATTGCCACGCACGACGTCTACGCGGCGGCAATTTGCAAAATTCTATATTTCACGAATTAAAACGCTTTTTTTTATTTACATAATAGCCTTACATTTGAATAAACATTATGACATCAAAGCATGACTATGCGAATATAATTTAAAAACTTCCTCGATATGAACGCTATAGCTTCAAGGGTAAAAGTCAGTAGCTTCATACAAGGGGGGGTCCTAACCTTTCCCCGCGACTTCCCCCTATATCGAAGTCAGCGCGGATGAAGCCCCGGAACTTTATTAAATGTAAGTAGCGTCAAAGGTGACGGACGAAATTAATACTATTTGCTATAGTTTGTTATGCACCACATCAGGTATCGCGAGTCGCTATCACGTTGCGTTGCATTCGCCGCAGCAGCGCGTGTTTACCTTTGCTGCGTTTGATTACTAAAGGCTGGGCCACACAGTTTGCGTGACGTTGCAGCGACTGTAGCGCGACGTTATAAACGCGGCGCGCACCGTCTGATCAAACTGCTCCGTCTGTCTGCTGTGTAATACGCGAAGCGGGGTGTCGTAGGAAGGTCCTGACAGACTAAAGCTGAAATATTTGGTGGAGTTTTTATAGATTTTTTGGAAAAATTTAAGTAGGTATATCAGTGAGAAGATATTTTTTTTGAGATCTAAGTTTTCTCATCGCAGTAGTAACGCAACGCTTTTGTTTAAGTTGAAAAGACGATGACGAGTTGTGGTAGACAAACGCCCTAAAGTTGTAATCAAAAAGCTGGCTCTCGTTGTAGGCTGTGTTTGCACCTTGCTGTCGAAGAAATAAATAGGGCCAGGTCAATCTGACGATAAAGTCGCGGTGCGGTCGCAGTCACGCCCCGCTGCTGTGTGGCTCTGCCTTACGCTCTGTATTAAATTAAACTCTGCGTTCATCGTGGATTCGTTAATTTGTTAAACACCACGTCGCCGAGCCGCAGCCACGGTGCGTGTTTACCTTTACATCGTTTGATTACTAATGGACGCGACTTGCATCCCTAGAGGAATCTGTTACAGGCAGGCTAATAGTGTTCTAGGTTAGGATTGAGTTCTGGAACTGGATGACAACCTGATCGGGGAGCTATGTTGCATAATGTATGACCGAAACTTAAGTATTCAGAGAGACGCATTTAAAAGTTGAGATTGAGATTATACTAGAAGTGTGTACCACAACCTATTACGAGTGTTCTTATTAGTTTAAGTTACGGGCGAATATATAGATACAAGTACAACTAAACTGTAAAGGTGGATGCCCTGCCCATCGTACTAAAAACCACCGAACTGAAAGTCTATACGAGTATACGGAGAAAATATCTATTCGAAACCTTTGTATGCCGTATCTCGATGTACAATATACGTATGTGGCTTTCGCTTTAGAATAGTTATGTGTTCAACAACCGATAGGTAGAAAGAATAAAAGTAGCATCTATCACTGACCTCAAGATGCGCGCTTCACAAAACACTCCATTCCATATCCAATATTTATGACGAGAGGATCTGACCGTGAAGCCTTAGCGTCCGTAGGGCTCATATTTCAAAGAGACCCTTGTATCGCGATGAAATATTGCCGGACCCGCTATGTTTATTGCATTTCGGCTTGAAATGAAAATAGCATCGCAACGGTGCGGCCCCTTATTAGATTACCACTAAACACTGGCGAAATACCATATACGCTAGACTGAGATTAATTTGTAGGTAGTCTTTTCAATATACGGTCCACGGATTGATTAAGCTTCTTCAGTTCTTCTTGTTGAAGTGTGTATCTTTGGAGGTGGGCAGCGAGCTCTTTGCACCGTTTTCTATACATGGCTATCCGAGACTTACCGAGGTAAATTTTTTCTCAGATCGATCTTCCAAGCAACTAATGTTTTTTTTTTTACTTCGTTAACAACTCGGCAAGCTTAAACTAGCTAATCTACACTGTAGATTCTACACTACAGTGATGCGCTAAGATTTCGCTGTATGTTATGCGTGAAAAACTAAACACCTTGTATTGTACTAAGCTTTATTCATAAGCTTTTATGGAATGTTAAAATAAGGAAATGCGTGGCATGTAATGCAGATTTTATTCATGCACCCAAATCCTATTAATGACTGATGATTATTATAAGAAATTAAATCTCCCGACACCGGGATTTAAACTCATGTGAACACAAACATACTTCAGCAATCAGTCTAGAGTAGACTAAGCCGACGGACACAGTGCTCCACGTTCCGAGTTCACAGTTCTCAGATTTGCTTCATGAGAACTCCGCGTTCTGACCGCATCAGTGTGAACAATTCCAAGAAACCCCATACATTAGAAAGAACGCGGGACGCAGAACTCTGAACGCGGAACGCAAAACTCCTGGCGGTGTGTGCTGCACCTAATAAAGGGTAAAGATACGTGTGCCGTCCTTACACTTCCTACAACTTATATTATGTAAACGAATCAAAACTGCCAGATACAGTGTCCGCGCACCCGTGTTAGGTGCATTTGGGTAGTTCAAAGTGGTTTTAGACAATATTTCTCATTGGACCACTTCAATCCGGCGCCCGGGCGGTTCCTAGCTGGTTCCACTCGCCGAATTACCTTGAGCACCCAACTAATGCCCATGTTACACGGGGCTAGCATTTCGGAAACAGGGTAGAGTGGTAAAAGCTAGCACGCTCTCACTACGTCTGAATAAGCTAAAAAACTGGGCTATTAATGCGCCAAGCCAGGATAAACTTAGGTAGACCTAGGTTAGATGGTAGACAGAATATTATTAAAAACATACAATGGTTGAACATGACTAAGATCAAAATATTATTTTAAGTTTGCACAAACATACTCTGTACGAGTATGATGAAGTGAGCTTGCCCAGGCAGCATGTATACTCCAACTGGGTACCTTCTTCTAGCTAGCGACAGCGGGAGAGTCCATCCACCGTTTAACCCTCTGGGATACCACAGCACCTGTATCGCAAGCCAGGATAGTACCTACCTACCTATGCTTGAACTCAGGCCAACTGTGTAACTCAAGCATTACGATGACGAAGGCGGCACTCAAAACAATGAACAACAAATCAATCGATCCAGCCAACGGACGCATTTGCGTCAATTTTCGACACTATACTCCGTGCAAACGCGCGAAAATAAAAATCACTTCTCCATACAAATGGTGTCGATTGGCGATAGCCGTTTGTATTGGGAGTGTTTTTTTTTTCGCTCGTATTGAAGTAAAATTTTGGAATTTGGCTCAGAATCACGAGTGCAACTAAATACCTTCGGCTTTAAAACCACTAAAATTCCACGGTGTATTCTCTAGCATTTCGGGTCCTTGTTGTTTTGTCCGATACTCCGAAAATAACAGCGGAGTGAACCATGCTATTTCATGTGAAATTGCTCATTATTAGAATGCCGGGTGGCCGACCACAAAATAAACTACACGAAATTATTATCAGCATTGCAAATTGCAATTTGGATTTCGTAAACGGGATTATATTATTTACGGAATAAAATTTTGTACACACTACAGCACGTCAGAGTGTACACTTTTGTTTTAAGTCGCCCGTAACGTAACCGAGTAGAGTGATACCATGTAAGGATCGACGTGCTGTCGTGTGTACTACTCCGGGACTGATTAACCGACAAAAAATGTTTCTGTTCTAATAGAGATATTGTGTGCGTAAGAGAATATTCTGTTTTGTTATTAACTAGCATGACTTCTTCAAACATGGAGGAGGTTTTCATCTCCCAAGGTAAACATCAAATTTAGGATACCCGATCTGAATTGCTTTTTGCCGATAACGTGAGTTACATCGATTATCTAGGCCCGTTCCTTTTCCTTTTGAATCCTTGTAAATAAGCAAAAGTTCTTTGTCAGTACTTTTGACCTGTTATACGGAGCTGGGTCAAAGGTCATAGAAAGGTCGGGTCAACTGCTGCCATGTTAAGACCTCTGGTATGCCCACACTTCTTGCCCCTGTCAGGGGCAAGAGTCAACATATTTTTGTCTTTTGGTTACCTTTTCATCATGTTTCTTCTACTTATTGTGGTGCCTCTTCAATATTGGTACATATATTATTCAATATTATATCTTCATATGCCGTTCTGTTCTTGGCTAGACGCCAGCCACTCTCGTCCATTCTTTCAACTCAGTCAACTCTCGTTGTCTTTCTTTCTGCCGACGACGCCTCTTTTCCCCTCAAGCTCGACCATCATGATAACTTGAAGACGTCCGTATTTATTGTGTCTAAGCACTAAATAACTTACCTTCTTCTTCACCATGTTCACAAGGACCATTTTCCCGTTCCAGGTCTCAAATACCTCCACTCGGCGCGCATCCTCCACCGCGACATCAAGCCTGGCAACTTGCTCGTGAACAGCAACTGTGTACTCAAGATTTGCGACTTTGGACTCGCGCGCGTCGAGGAGCCCGACAGCAGCAAGAACATGACGCAGGAGGTCGTCACGCAGTATTACAGGTACCTGTTGATCTTCTTTTTCTTTGTGACAGTCTAATTTACCATCTTTATATTTAATTCTACGTCACTACATTCCATTAAATTTTGTCTAAATAGCTTCTCCGTAGCATCCCTCTACTTTACCTCCTCTTTCACCAGCATGCATAGCAATACTGCGAGTTTTTTTTTTGTTTTCTTTATCTACGACGACGTTAGACGAAGGTATGGTTTGGAACAATGCTTTTTGAACAGCAACTGTGTGCTCAAGATCTGCGACTTTGGGCTCGTCCGTTTTTGGTCAAATAATCATCATTATTCAAGAGTCTTCTCTTCTGTTGTCTAAAGAGTTTCTCTGTATCCTTCCTTTACTTTTCATCCTCCCCGTGACTTTACGACCATAGCAAAACCATGTTTCTCGTTTTTGCAATCTGTGAGTTTTTCAGTCATCATCTCATGTAATTTCATGATTTTTGAGAATGTTCAATTCGTTTTGGAATGAGGTCGCTTATGGCTATGTGTTCCAGACTATTAACTACACAGGCCTTTCAAGAATGCGTGCCATTTAGATGATCCATAACCTGTTTCTGCGAAAGTTGAATCACAGGAACTTAGGAAATTCCAAGTCACAATTCGTCATCGAAACAAGCACTTTTGGACTGTGTACGACCGCGTTTTGAAAGTCCTTTGTCTTCTTCTGGCTTTTTTCCCTTTGTTAGCTATTGCTTCATGATCATAAGTGATGTCCCTAAGGCCAAGTTCAATTTAATTTGGGGTCGGACTTATTACTTTACAAGAACCGTCAGTGATAATTTTCTAGCTCATAGCTTAACAAAACTAATATTCTTGTATTTGGAAACTGACCTTTGCATCTATAATGATTTATTTATACATGAAATAACGTAATTACAGCATCCAGTGGCACCTAAATGGAAAGTGAAGGGATGACTGCTTTTGTGCCTGGAACATTTTGATTGAATAGGCTCGCTTAGCTCCTCTTAGCTTAGTTGGCCCGGTCGAAACGAAAGACACGAATTGGAATCAGTGTTTATTTTTTCTTGTATTTTAAGGTAGAGAACTTATGCATCGTCTTTTCGCACCGGCTGACTGAATGGTTGCCCTTTGCCTGCTCCGTTGACCGCACTTTTGAAAGTAGGCCGCGGTCGACCGCAGAGCGACGCGCTTTGTACGGCGAAAAAAGACGTCCTCCAACTAAACTACCAAACAACGTGGTTTAGCATACGAATACTTGGAGTGACTGAGCTGTTTTTACCGCCACCGCACGCAAGTTGCCTTTTCGTGTACAAAGAAGGAAGGAAAAAGCAAAAGTTTTTGTTTCTGTCCTAACACAGGATCAGCTTTTACAATTACGTTCCGTAAGGAATCGAAAGCGTGAGTGAGGGTGTGTGAGTTACATTTTCACGCCGAAACCGCCAAACGGATTGGGATGAATACCAAATCTATACCAGAATAACACATAGGCTATAATATACCCATTTTTCCGCGATTTCGTCCACGCTGAGACAACGATAGGAGGGAAAAAATATAGGCCAGATTTTATCTTAGTCTATCGTCGCGGGTATTAAAATATGAAAGGCAGAAACAAGGCATAACTAACAAACGGCAAATTCCTATCCCTGGACGTTTAAGCTTAGTCAACTAGATAGATATTTGCAGTCCAGTCTAGTTAGGTTCGGCATTCACAGGTCGTGGCTCAGCTTAATTATTATATCCGAAATGAATTGAGACGCCGAATCGTCTCAATTGAAATCGATTTCAATTGTTTCGATGGGTCGAAGTCGTCGAACATTGTTCTAGTACTGTACAGTAGTCAAAAAATCCATTTTTTTGTTGTTGCCTTTTCGCTAGTAACGTTATTCAATAAGAACTAGCAAGTACATGTCTTGTGCCATCGACTGCTAGTCTATCTCTATTTAAAATGTCAGCCAAATCCGTCCAGCAGTTTCAGTGAAAGAGTAACAAACAAACACACACACTTACTCACTCCTTGACAAACTTTTGGATAATTTTTAATTAATAAGTATAACATTGGTCTCTTAAGGTAGCCTTCCGATGACTTATTTAGATGGAGCGCGACCAAAGCAAGCGACCGCAAAAATATAAAGACTATAAGTGCCGTAAGATCAATCGCAGTTTAAAATCAATCCTTAGATTAAACCTCGCATTTTGTATGAAAATTTATCGACAGATAGGGTTTAAACTAGCCTTTTTTGGTTTAGACAGTGATTGTTATTACGGGCCTAAATAACATGACGTAAAAGAACGTGTACAAGGGTGGACTTATTTCTAAATAAATTTCTTCCAGCCAGCCCTGGTTAATAAAGATATATAAATAATAAGATATACAAATAGACTAAAAAAAAAATGAGATGGGGAAGAGCAAAATAAAAAAAATTGTCGCGATCGCAATGCTACCTTTAGGGAAAACAAGACCCTTAAGTAGAAAAACATGCTACCTATATACACATCTAACTGTCCTCTCTTCTCAATTCCAGAGCGCCGGAGATCCTGATGGGCGCGAGCCATTACACGGCTGCGGTCGACGTGTGGTCGGTGGGTTGCATATTCGGCGAGCTGCTGGGCAGGCGGATCCTCTTCCAGGCGCAGAGTCCGGTCCAACAGGTGCGTGAACAAGTTTCAACAATGAGATGCGTACAACAGAAGTCGCAGCAAAATATCGATTAAGTATAATTCAATTTTTGGGCTCCCCGCCCATCTGACAAGACACTCGATGGAGACCAGTGGCGATTCTTGGAATAACTCAGACGATCAGAAATGGTCTGGCCGTACCATATTTGAAGATGGAAAGAAATTAATGTCAGGCCCCGCCCGACACAAAATGGCCTTTTAGGGATCTATTTCCCTAGATAAGTAGGTTTGGCGAAGAGTGAAATAAAAGACTGTTGTCTTGGAATGATAGTAAGATACTGATACTGATTTATTTACACACAGAATATTTATACAAAAACTTATCCAATAAAAATACATTCAAAATATATCGGCCAATGGTGAGCCGTGCATTTTAGCCAAGACGCCCCCGCGCTGGCCCGCGATCCATGGAGGGCGAGCGAGGGGCGACTCGCGGGGCGAGGATGACCGAGGCGCGCGGCAGGTAAATACGTCCGCTCGAAATCTTTGTCACCAGCCAGTGCCCGGCGGATCGTCTTTCGCGGCGGTCGCGTATGCTATGCAGCTACAGCCTACTTCTGTTAAATGCGCAGAAGTCTTACAGTTATCAGAAGTAATGATCAGGTTGTTTTAAGAATCTAGTTCCTAAATGCAAAGTTTGGATCTTTGGACTCTTTATTGAGAAATGCCCATCAGCATGTCGACAGAGAATTCTCGGAATAACCTGAGTCTGGTCGTAGCATGGTAGTAGGTAATCTCAGTTCCCTCGTGGCACGAATTAGCCTCATCATCATCATCATCAGCCTGTTAACAACCACTTTTGAGTAAAAGCCTCTTCATGCTCACGCCACCTCACGATCGCGTGCCAGACGCAACCACTGTTTTCCGGCTTTTTGGGCTATGTCATCGGACCGTCTGGCTGGTGGTCTGCCAACCGATTTTTTCTCCCTTTCGAGGTCGACTACTTTGATTGAACGCGCAGAACTGTCACAGTTATGATAGCAGCAGGAGGCCGCCCGGCGCAGGCACGTACATGCCTTCGTTCCCATACGAATAATTAACTCGAGCAAGCTCCGAGCCGAAGCGAGCACGACATAATCGCGATCCTCAGCCATGAGGAATCGATTAAGAAGAAGAAGAAGCTCCGAGCAATGGAGAATAAAGTTATTACATCTTTTCCGAATTGGTTTAAGAGTTTCGTAGACAGTTTTGTTCTGAATGCTTCTTGTTCTTGTTTTTCGTTTTTCGGGTTCATCATATTTTTTGTCATCTTTACACAGTTGGAGCTAATAACGGAGCTGCTCGGCACACCGTCGCTGGAGGACATGCGGCACGCGTGCGCCGGCGCTCGAGCACACATGCTGCGTCGGGCTCCCCGACCCCCCGCGCTCGCCGCTCTCTACACCCTCTCAGTACAAGCCACGCACGAGGCCGTGCATCTGTTGGCGCAGGTATGATGACACTAGTGCATCTAAAGGCGAGTGCCGCGCTGGGCCACTTAGTGCATGTGGTTAAATTTGCTCTAGAAGGTTACCTGGGTATGTATGACATCTCATGGGCATCATACACCGCTACCAGTATCGTCGGAGCAGTTTGCGCTATATATAGTTTGCATAAGTACAGCCGGTGTGGCCTAATTTAGTGGTAGGTAAGGTACCTAACTTTCGGCTACATTTCATATCTTAAATTAGTTTGTCTAACAGTTCAGCACATTCAACCTTTTCTATCAAAATATGATAGAAGATAGATAGATAGATAGAAAGACGTTTATTAATAGCCACGGAAATAAGTACAATGATAAAAAAAAATAAGACAGGACATGGACACACAATTACTTACAAACTAGGTACAAGCGACATAACTGTCGGAACATCTCCGCAGCTAAAAATAGGAACTGACTCAGCACTTGTTGTAGGTTACCTATGTAAGCCTACAACACTGATGTTCAGTCAGCCCCTGAGTCATCCACTCCCGACCGTCACAAGAAAAATAACACTAGGTACATATATCGATGGCTCCTACGTAAACTACCGTATGTTCAAAAAGCTAACTTTCCAGGAGAGCCATTTAAAGATGTTTTCTTTAACCGTTCTTTTGATTTTAAAGCTTTTGGTTTGAAATTTTTACCATAATTAGGTTATTTTGGGCTCGATTTTTATGTGCTAAAGTAAAAGCTGTATTTTGAATACTTTTGGAGATATTGTTGTTACGATTCTTTACGACGGGGTAACGAAGTAAGAAAATATCGTATGTTAATCTTACCATTTTTTACGGCGTGGATGAGGTGACTGAAAATATCGTATGTTTCACATACCATGTTTTACATGGATAAATCGCAGGTAAAATGACATGTATGTGGCACTTACAGTTTTTTACTTTGTAAATCACATGAAAAATAGTATGGTATGTAACATTAATTTAGTAAATACATGGGGAAATATTAAAATTTCAAATGGGACCAGAGGTTTATCTAAGTGATAATTAATATTTACTTCATTCATTACATTTAGTAGAACCTAAACCTAAATTATAAATAAACATTTATATGAAATAACTTTTTATACTTCCTTATGTTTCCATTCCACTAATCAATTTGTATATTTCCTATTTTCCCAACTGTCTCCTTCGAAACTGCCACCGGGGTGGGGACTTGGGTAAAATTAGTGGCGTTTAGTAAATAGTAATTTTATTTTCAACAGTTTCCTTGAAGCTCACGACCGAATCAACTATTTATTATTTCCGACTTCAAGATATTTAATGAAAAAGTACTAGACTTAAATAAAGTAGGAGTAGCCCATTGTAGACTCTCTGCCTCAGTGCTTTTCTCATTACTTGTTTTTTTTTTTTAAAGGCTTGCATAAACTCTAAAGAGGACTTCTTTAGGCTAACCAACCCCGATATTATCCATTGATGAGCTCGAAAAGGACGGTTGGGAAATAAAATTCATATTTGCCACTGAGGTGGTAAACGCAGCAATTTTTTCTCGAACACCATCCGGTTACAGTTTTGAAGAGAACAGTTGGAAATAAAGACTGTAAATTAGTAAGATATGAATAATATTAAGAATTCCTGTAAATTTAACGAATCTGTATTGGAAATTCGTATTTGGAAATTTAGGATGATGTTTTCACATAGTTATTCTTTAGTGCCGGGTTTCGGGATAACTCGTATCAGCCATTTTCCTATTCTTACTCAGGACATGCAAAACTGGAGCATTTCAGGAGCTAAACTTTACCTAAACTTTCAAGCTTAGGAGCCCATGATAGTTATCCTAAGAAGACTGCAGCAGTCACTCAAACCCAGACGTGTATTTTCTCTGGCGTAGATTGACATATAGAATACTCTTTGGTTGTGGTGGTTGTTGGTTACTTTGTGATCCAAAGATAAGTCAGACATTTCACCTATTAGTATACAGACTTAGTCAAAGAAGCCACGCCAAACACAGTGTACCTTAGGCACCAATGAAAGTTTTGGAATATACAATACATCACGCAGATCGGAGTTTCAGTTTGGCTTACTATTGTGTTCATACTTAGAAGCGTTCATATACTGTCTATATAAAGGCCACTGATCCATTAACATCTTCTCGTTACCATGCATATGAACACCGCGTGTCTAGGAACTAGACCAAATGAAATTAATGGTGACGGCTGAGCTTGTCAAGCATACAGACACAGTTCTCAACAAGTCTTGAGTCCATCCAACTGGCCAAAAGAACTAATTTAGAATAAATACAGATTTATCTATGATTTTAATAATTGAATTTATTAACTTACAGGCTATGAACAGATTTTCAGTCTAAAAGTCTGCTGCAAACTACCCCAAGATTGGGCCTTTTTAAATCCTTAGGATCTAAGTTTGTGAGTATTTGATGAACCAAATGAGGATCTCTTAATCTTTGTTTTGAAGCTCCTTTGTGGAGTGTTTGTATCTTCAGTAAAAAATATATTTTATAAATGAATTTCTTGTTACCTTCATGTGTTTGGTGTTCAGCTTCTATTGGTATTGATTTGCCTACGCCAAGTCGCGTCTCGGAAATTTATAACCCGGGTAACTGTTTCATTGTCAACCAAAGCGTATCTCAAGCATGCATACAAAAACGGTTGGTCAGTCTACAAGAAACCACATCCGTGTTTCATTTCAAATCCTTGTTAAAAATAACTCTAGTGAAAGTGAAGGTCCCAAACAGTAGTGTGTAATTTACCATCATGAAGTAAGTATATTTGTTTTCCACCATACGATACACAAAGCGGAAACTTTTATGTTATGGTTTTGTTTTGATTTTTAGTTTGTTCCATCCGTTTAATAAGTACCAGTCGATTTCAGTGATGGTTTTGTATTAAAAATATTTTTCTACGATAAAAAAGATGTTATTATTAATCAAATCTGCTTTAAGTGGTATAAACGATTTGAATTATTTGAATATTTGAATAAAAAATCTATTTTTTTTTTGTTCAACCTCCATGCAAACTATCATATCTGTAAGATATTGTCATAAGCTCAGACTAATATTGCAAAGTAAATAAGTCTAAGTGACACATACAATAGTTAACAGGTTCATATAAACCAAGTAAATAATCGTACGTGTTACATACGATACAACATCACTTTTTATCGACGTCGTACAAAATGGTATGTGTAACATACAGTAGCGTACCCCCTCGAAAAATCAACGTACGTAATCGTATGTGTTAAATACTATAGTTTTGAACAAGATTGATAGAAAACGCAGTAAAACTAACAAAACTGAATACTTAACATGTTTAGTAAGAACATGCTTCATCACAAAACACAAGCTCAGATCTATATACTTCCCACGTAGAGAATGGTAAGATATACTTACGATAGGCGTAGCATGCAATGTGTCCCACGTAAACTACCGCAAGAGGTCGATACGATAGTTTACGGCGCGCCCGTGATCAACATACGATAGTTTACGTCTGAAAAAATCTTCATTTTTGAATATTATTAAGTTTTTGTTTTTGGGATACATGCGAAATAATCGTCTAATGACAAAAAACGAAAAACATGAAAATCGCCATTTTGTGGGATACGGTAGTTTACGTAGGAGCCATCGATATATCAAATTCAAATTGGTAGGTATGTAATAAAAATATATCAATAATTATCATTTGGGACTTGTACAGAAAGAGATACCAGGCTCTGCAATTCTCCTCAGTATGTGCGCGCCTAAAGCAACAGTAGGTACATAAATAGATAATAGTTATTAGAGTTTAATGTGTAATAGATAGTTAAACATGAATGAGACTGCAAAATTCAATATTTTAGGGGAAGAGTATGAAATATAAAGGGGAGATATAATTCAGAATAGTAGATACTTATAATACTTATAATACATTGCTAGTTTGAAGCGTTAATAGGTACGTTTTAAGCTTTCGCCTAAACGTGTAACCGCTAACTACATTACAGATCGAGACGAATATTCAACATGTCGAGGGAAACCTCCCACATCGCACCCTACAAATGTAAAACTAAAACAACGCCGCTAAACATGGGAGGCAAATACAGCAACGAGCAAATAAGCAGTCGTTTCAAAACGAACCCCTCTTAACCTTTCAGATGCTGGTATTCGACCCGGCGAAGCGCATCTCGGTAGTCGACGCCCTCGCGCACCCTTACCTTGAGGAGGGTCGTCTCCGCTATCACTCGTGCATGTGCGCCTGCTGCTACAGCGCACCGCCCGCCGCCCGACACTACTCGCCCGACCTCGAGCCTACAGCTGCCTTGCCCTTCCACGACACCTGGGAGAGGAAGCTGAGCTCCGTGCATCAGGTCAAAGGTAATTGAACGATACTACAACATTTCTGCGACATAAACATGAGCAATAGGAATGGTCCTAGGATGGATCCTTGGGGAACCCCTATCTGTTCCTGGGAATCTTGGGAGAGAAAGCTTAGCTCCTTGCACCAGGCCAAAAGTACAAACTGTCACAGACCTTTTGCAAAAAACAAGGAAAACTAACGGGCCTAGGATGGATCCTTGTCGAACTCCAATTTTTACCTGGGAATCCACCAGCTATGTTCTTCTAAGCCCATTATCGCCTCTCTACTATATCTGGGAGAGGAAGCTCAGCTCAGTGCATCAGATCAAAGGTATTGGTCTACCTTTTGCTTACAAGGATACACAAGAAAAAGGAATGGGCCTAGGATGGACCTCTGTGGAACTCCAATCTTTACCTGGGATTCTACTAGCAATGTTATTTTAAACAGCTTTTGTGTGCCTTCGGTACTTCGATTTCAGTATTGAGCCATCTCCATTTTCATAAATTTTCCTTATTCCGTGAACTTCTCACATAAGAAAAACGTTTCTTCAATAAGTTGTTCCATTACTACTAAGGCCTTCGCATCTACGTAATGAGATGCAAAGCGTCCGGTGGCACCTTCACTCACACTAGATGGGTGAAGTAAACGCATGAGTCTTCTCGGGATAGCATATCCTAGACCGGAAGAATATAAGTTCCTCAACCTTGATGACGATCTAAAGCTGATGACCTCGGTATTTACACGTCCTGAGCAGGAATAAGGACAGCGGTGACACAAAAGATCCCACTGGGTCGAAGTGTCCCGGGCTCTTAGCCTGGCCCCATACTGATAAGATAAGATGGGTGAAGAGACCACTCGGCGCTGCAGTGCTTGGAACATTTAACTAAACTTGATAAACTATTTACTGATAAACTATTCACTGCGCCCCGACTTAACACGCCACCCCCGCTGCTTCCAGAGGAAATCCACAAGTTCATAGCGGAGCAGCTGCAGACGTCGCGGGTGCCGCTCTGCATCAACCCTCAGTCTGCCGCGTTCAAGAGCTTCGCAAGGTAAGGCGCGGTGCCCCGCAACCGACCGCCCACCGCAACCGCAACCAACCGACACTAGGTGATTTCTTTGCGATACCGTATTACGCCGGTCTGGGAGCTAACGACTGTGGCCACTTTCAGAGCTGGGCACTTCTCTGTAAGGCAGTTCTCTAGGTTCACAGTTGCTAGGACAAAACTTTCCTACTAAGCTGAACCTATTGAAACACGACCGCGTTACAGACATGAGGCAGCTAGCACCAATGTCGTTAGTGAATAGACCGGCCGTGCGGCGACGACTCTCAACCTGCCGATCGCGACCCCGGGGAAAAAACAAACTTGAGTTCGACTTGTCGGGGTGCAACTTTTACTATGAGACAACTAAAAAAAACTGATTTCTTTGCTATAAAATTCGAAGCACCAAATGCAATAGCTGATCTGGATCTTTATCTATCCAGAGCTGTCCTAGATCTTGATATACAGTAATTTAGGCCATATTCTTTTACCTCCTGTGGACCATATCGGAAATTGCAATAAAGTTTTTCTTTATACAACATTATTTTGTAAGTACTCGTTAGTTATTAAGATTTTTATGGTTAATAATTTGCTCGGGAAAGGACTTGAACCCGCATCCAATATAATTGTTTCCAAGGTCAAAATATAAAAGCGGATTTTAATTTGACGAAAAAATTATATGTTCCAGCTGGAATTCCAGTCTTTTCAGGCGCGCTCATAGTTTTACCTTTGCAGATTAGGCGGGCTTAAAACATCCGTAGCTGTAAGGTCCCAAATGAGCTTTTGGGGGGTCCCTTGCTGATTCAACGAGCTAAAAGCATCCTTAGCTAGCGGGCCGTAAGGTTCCAAATTGCAGGGGGTCGCGACACGAGCAAGGTTGAGAAGCGACGCTGCACATAATGCTAAAGCGACCACCCGCACCCGCGCCCTCCCCCCTATGACGTGTTGACAACACTCTTGCCTCCCCTAAACAGTAGACCGTAAATGCGATGCCATAAAGCACAGTCTTACGTGGCGAGTTGTGAGGGATTTGTAGGTGGACTTCGAGATTGTTTAGAGTCTGAACTAAACTAAATCTGTGTGTCGCGCGCGCGTGGCTCATATCTGGCAGACTGTGGTGCAGCTTGCTTAGCAAGACCCTAGGTTACGCAGTACATAAGGGGATTATAACTATATGTATCTCACTCTTTTGTTTGACGTAGAATGGGATAGATAAAGCTATAAACCCATGGATACGCTCTAACCCAGCCTCATGCTACGCGAGCAAGCGCACGCAGGTTTAGTTTAATGTTTGAACTTTAGATGATAGATAACACACAACTATCCGTCATTTACTCTCCATTTGAGACTGCCCTTTAGTGCTCGTTTACAAAAACCAAAAAATTACTAAGTGAATTTTATTTCATTTTAAAACTAACTTTGAGGGGTATTTCTAGTTACATACCAGTTCATACAACTTTAAGGCACTAAGAGGCCACAAAAATTGGAAAAAGAATCTGTTTTTGTGCAGTATTGCAAATATTACCAAAAGTATCGGACAGCTGATTCATCTTTTTTGTTGGCCTGACATAGTAGATTAAAGTTGTTCGAGTAGATAAAGCGTGGAAATACCCCTTAAAGTTAGGCAAACGAACTAAAGTCACGTTGATTAGATCTGTGTTGTTTTAGTACCCAGTATCCGCACAATACTAACAATATTGTATCTTTTGATTTCAGATCTCTTGTTCTTACGTAATTTGCTCTCAAAACAGTGTTGTCAACACGTCCCAATAAGAGAGAGATAATAAAAAAGACAAATCAAAGCAATGGTCATCACAACTAGGTGTGGCACGGTGCGATCGGTCTGTGCACCCCAGTGCCTTCATCATTTGTACATACCACCTTTAACACACACATACATACGTGTCTCGTTACCATCCGACACCCATTCATCATAATAACATAACCGAATCTCGAAGGGTCGAAGTTAGATGTACAATCGGTGGTCGCAAAGCCTATGTCGATGTCCCATCCTTTCCCTCCTTCCGTATCTCGCCTTGAGGCGAAACGACACGTGCCTGTAGCTACCGCAATGACACAAGGACCTTACAGAACAGTTCTTGCAATTTACGAGCGCGCGTGGACCAGTGTACAAAGAACTGCAAACGCGTAGGACTAACTACTAAGTAAGGTTCGTCTTTCGCTGGTCGACGGGCGCCGTGAATTGCAAGAACTGTACCAGCTACATGGGTATTCATTCAAGAGGTTCCTGTGTTGAATGAATGCCAACACCTCGGTGTTTGTAAGCTTCTTGCACACTGCAGGCACGTGCAATTTCGCCTTTACGTAGTCTTGTGTGTTGCAGTGTAGGTAACCAGTAATTTGTGCCTTCACTATTGTATAATCCGTGCGGAATCAGAATGGGATAATACCTTTTGGAACTGAATCGAAAATGACAGTTCTCGAGTAGCGTCAGTAAAAAAAAAATTTGTTCTATGTTCTATCATAGGGTTATGAAATTGGAAATACACAAAATTTTTTAATGTTTGTAATCTAAAAGGATTCAATGTTATTGCATTAATTGAATAAAACGTGATAAAACTCAAGCAGACACCCACGCGCACAGAAAACACAAGCAAATTTCGACGCGAGTTTGCCATAGACAACTAGAGTTTGCCGAATTGCTGACGCTACAGGACCGCGAGCTTCTCAGTTCCAAAAGGTATTATCCCATTCTGATCCCGCACGGATTATACAGTGTTCACGGGTCGACTTTTGCTTCAGCCCGACCGTTGTTGCATGGGTTTAATCTTTTTTGCTCCGATGCTTCCGAGCTATAGCCACCCTCCCCTGTTTGCAACAACACAGGACGCCGCTGTTTTTCGAGTCC
This sequence comes from Zelleria hepariella, assembly GCA_949319315.1. Classification (NCBI taxonomy): domain Eukaryota; kingdom Metazoa; phylum Arthropoda; class Insecta; order Lepidoptera; family Yponomeutidae; genus Zelleria; species Zelleria hepariella. The sequence continues at coordinate 20,195,405 of OX439384.1, forward strand.
TAATCAACCCTCTTGAAATGGTGGTTCGATCCCGACGCTTCTTACGTAGCTGCAGCTTTTTAAGCACCGCTACTGGACAGAACGTAGTGAATAACCTCCTGCTTTTTTCTGTGTTTCTGCGACAGCTCTGGGCCGAGTTCGAAAGGCAAAGTTTGTTCCCCTTTCAAGACGGCGGCAAAAATACTACTGCTAACGCCCGTGATATTTCTTTGCGCCGCGTAATGCCGCGCGAACCCCAGTAAGAACGCTCCTTCGCTCGCACGCTCTAACCTTGTGTTGTCGATACAACGGGAACGCTCTGGCATGCGCCCGCTACGCTCGCCAAAACAACCAATTACCTTGTCTAGCCGGGTGTCGAATGATTGGGTATTCTAAAGACTGCAAGTATAGCGTTTAACTCAGTAGGTTCCTGCTGTAGTGGAGTGGTGCGGGAGGTGTGAGCGCAGAAGTCCGACTGAAGCTCTCCCACACCACTCCACTACGACAGGAACCTACTGAGTTAATAGCTATGCCTGTAGTAACGGAACAGCTTTGTTATCTAAACTTAACCTTCCTCCTGCGAGGGTCAAATTGCTTGATCAGCATTAGATAATCAAACTGCACAGCCCCTGTATCTATAACTTTTTTATCTCGCTGTCGAGTAGCGCCATCTTGCTTTACGAAAATTTTAAATAAAGTAATTTGGTATGTACGGTCGTTCACAGTTTAGGATACCCTATGGCAGCTCTTACAGCGCGCGGTATAAGGGCGCCAATCAAACAAAAAGGGGTATCCTACTCTTCTGGCTGACAGTACAAGATATAGCGGGATAAAACCGTTTATGAGACACCGTGGACCCCCAGCTGGTCTTGTGTAAAAGAAAAATTCTGGACGATTTAATTTGCAAACCTGCTTGGTCAATCAATACCCGGCTAATGAATTCAACGCTCACTTGGATTTTTAAACAAGAACTATTCTCGCGTAGCTCGTCGTGTGTTTTGGCGTGCGTAAGTCGTCTCGGTAATTTCAAAAGGGTTGATCGATGTTTGTCCCGCTAGATGTCCAGCGGGCGGCGTCCGAACGGTTTGGTTGCAGTGCATGCGTAGAATCCCCCGATTTGTTTATCATTAGGCGTGTACAGACTGATCGAGCAGCTCGCCGAGGCTGCCGCGTGAGCCGAATGCTCGGTACAATACGCGCGACGAAAGATGAGACTTGACCGCACCTCCCGCACTCTTTCCGCCGCCCCGATACCGCCTATAAGGCCGGCCACACACAGACGGAATTCCTTACGGAAAAAAAGAATCGGGATTCCGAACGCAGTGACTGCATACAAAGTCTATGGACCGCCACACACAAACGGTTTTTTTCCTTCCGGAATTTTCATAGATCAAGTACGCAGTTTGCATTCGTTTCGTTTTTCCGAACGGAAAAAGTCCGTCTGTATGTGGCCGGCCTAAATCATCTACTGCTCAAGTCAAACCATGTGGTGTGTCAAGTCTCATCTTTAGTAGCGCGTATTTCGGTTTGTCGGCTGGCTCAGTCATGACCGGGGTACTGACCGAGCATTTGAATCGCACGGAAGCCGTCGCGAGTCGCTCAGTCAGTCAGTACGCACCCTTTCATTCACCTCACAGACTCATCGGCAACGAGCGCGATCACAGTTTTTAGTAACAGTTTTAAAGCCGCCTTAGTCTGTCCACAGTTATTTCACCTCCACCTTAAGGCGCTGGGCATAATGAATTAGCCCGCGCGCAAAGAAAAATGCACAAAATCGATCCTATCTATCTAACACAGCCAGTTTCATGTTGATATCCATAACAGATTGCAAGATATTTTGCTTGAAAAAAAGTGCGCCGCCTATTTTTTTTCAAGCAAAATATCTTCAAAACGTTTATGAATGTCAACACGAAACTGGCTGATTTAGATAGGTTTCACCTAATTCTAAGGTTTGATGTGTGAACATTTTCAATTTCTTTAGTGTATTTGATACAGGAATCGGTTTTGTGCATTTATATTTGCGCGCGGGCGATTCACTATGCACGGCGCCTTAACAGTTAATTCATCTATTTTTTTTTTTTTTGGCATGATGTACCATTAATAATCACCGTAATAATTCAGTAAAAATCCGCGATTATATTAAGTTTATGATTATTATTATACCATGCCGAAAATGATTCAAAGCAGCTGAATAAACTTTAAAGTCTGAGCTAAAATAACTGTAAACAGACTACGCGCTATCCCGAGAGATGATGTTATTGTCTCCTGTCCCTCTTTAACATTTTCATAGAGTGAGACAGGGAGAAAAGTGGCCTAAATCACTGGGGATAGCATGCGTGGTGGTGTGGCTTGTACCGAACTGTGAGTACCAAGCTGAAGGAATTATAGTCACACAAAAATACTAGCGGGCAAACATTTTGTTCAGGTTGAAAATATACATTGTAACACCTCACATTAGTCAAATTACCCACGTACACTGCTTATAAAATTTTCAATACCTCAAATTAAGCTTACTCATAAAAACTGTGATAGTCTTCCTGCCATTCATAAAACGCACGCGAGAGAAAATGAACCATTGTAAGCTCTTTTCCACGCGTACAATGAAACATTATTAGGGTTTGTTGGTGATTTTAGGTAGTGCATGTGTAGAACGTCGCACAGTGCCAAGCACTTTATGGTTGTGGTGATTTCTTATACATCTTTCATACAGTTTACAGTAGACATAAATTATGTAGAAGTTGGATTTGTGATGCCAGTTCTCTTTTATTATCTGTAGTTAAAATCAATATTTATATTGTTTTAATATTAATGACAATATTTTGCATGTGACCTTTATTTGAACGATGTGTGCTGGGTTTATGACAGACTGATTAAATTAAAATATTTATGATATAAAAATAAAACAGAGTGAAAATTTGGCCATTCCTACTTCGAAGCCATTAAAAGTATATGCCTTGTGCGAGAAAGAGTAAATTTCAACAGTGTTGAGTTGACTGTATTTAATTTGTTAGTGAATTTGAAAGAAAACATTTAGGATGAACTTCAAAACACTCGCCCTCTCGCTCTAATTAATACAGTCAAAGCGAGACAACGCTAGGTTTTTAACTCCGTCCTAAATGTTCTATTTATTGACACGGGTTATATCTGTCTTCCCCAAATGAACAGAGGGCAAGGCCAGCGGGGGGAGCATGACTTTTATCGAGGCGGATATATCCAACAAAATGGCGGTTTATCAGCATTTTTGACGTCTATAGTGGGTTATATATCGTCGAGAGCGATATATAACCAACTTTATCCAACAAAATGGCGGTTTATCAGCATTTTTGACGTCTATAGTGGGTTATATATCGCTCTCGACGATATATAACCCACTTTTTGACGTCTATAGTGGGTTATATATCGTCGAGAGCGATATATAACCCACTATAGACGTCAAAAATGCTGATAAACCGCCATTTTGTTGGATAAATCCGCCTCGATAAAAGTCATGCTACGGGGACTGATTCGGTTGCTGGAGCCGGCAGGCACAAGAGACGTACGAATAAAAAATAAACAGTCTTGTCTACGAATCCAGTATACGTCGTTCCAAGTGGCGTGGGTGAGGTGAGGGTACTCTGAAGCCCAGCGAACAACTTTACTAACCACGACCGGTGCCCTTGCTATTGCAGCTCGACCGTGGCCCATCCCTCGGAGCTGCCGCCATCGCCCCACCAATGGGAATGACGCGAGAGCAAGCGCGCCAACGACAAAAGACGCGCCAGCTAATGCGCCCCCAAACACGTCATCATAAGGCTGATTTTCCTTTGCACCGCTGTGGCGACTGCCTGTTATACAGCGGTCGCATCGGTCTAGCGTTACGTTTCCCGTAATGGGTTCTGTTGTTTTGCTTTAAGATCACATTTCGAACGGACAATCATTTCCAATTGATCGCGGAGTCATTTTGATCCAGCCCGATCGGAGTAGTAGCTGATTATTATTAGTATTAACTTTGATTGGCTTTACGTAAATGAACAAACATTGAATAAAAGCTTTTTGTCTATCGGGCTCTTAGTTTTGCCAGTACTGTTAATTAGTGAACTAAAATCTTGTAAAAAAATACCGCTCCATACCTCATCGCGATAATACTTATTAGTGAAACGGAACATTCTCGAAGCAAGGCAGCGGAAATGTGGCGTCATATTTACCAAATATTTGTTCTCATAAACGCATTCTTTTTTGGATGTTCAATGGTCTCATTTGATTTGCGAGAGAAACTCCCTAATAATGTAAATAGGTAATGTAATATAAAAAAATACGATAATAACCATCTTCGTGCGCCATCTTTAATCGCTATCTTTAAGCACGACTAAAGAAATAATTCGCACATCAATTGAGAGCATTGCCGTTAGTTTTTTAGGCGGCAGCGGGCCAGTAGAATATAATAGATACGAGTTCAGTTGTCTGTGAATATAGCGGTTAAGTATCGGACGAAAAGGCGGGACCTATTGATAGAAACAAAAGACGGCTGAGAGAGACGTTGCCAGGCAACGGCCGAAATATAATACAACGAAAAATGACACTTCAAGACAGACTACTAAAAGTCTGTGTGAGGTTAAATAGATAGAAGGGATATTGTGGAATGCCGAGGGCGTTCGCGGGATAAAGCGGAAAGCTTGAAAGCTTGAGCGTGAAGAAATGAAAAGGTTGCCATAGCGTCCAATTGCTGTATTAAAAGCGAATCTGAATCTTCGCGCGCACTATCGACATTAAGGGTGGACGATAGCAGCGTGGCGGGAAATTCAAAATTTTCACAATTTTTTACATTTTGTAGCTAAACTGACCTATTTTTGTTCAGCGATTTTCGTTCGCGGCAATAAAACAGTATTCTTTTCATTATTGTTAACAACAGAACAACAATAATTCAGCCGATTATGTGTTCTGGTCTACGAAGCAGTGGCACTGCCCAAAAAACTTGTCGTAGGCCAGAACACGTCATAATCGGCTGAATTATTGTTGTTCTGTTGTTTACAATAATGAAATGAATTCTATGTTATTGCCGCGAACGAAAAATCGCCGAAGAAAAATATTTCAGTTTAGCCACAAAATATAAAAAAAGGTGAAATTTTTGAATTTCCCGCCACGCTGCTATCTTCTAGCCTTAATATGGTCAAAGTGGCTCTTTTCTCGGAAAGATGGTGCACAGATGGCACCGTATTGGCTATGCATCAATACAACGGACACAAAAGTCATGACTGGTATCGCCATTGCGTTGATGCGGACTAGTGCGTGGTAGGAGTAGGTTTGCTCATAAATTACGCTCTGCAACGTAAATAATGTTTGAAAAATCAACTTCAACAGGTTTTGCAATCTAAGGAAGGTCTATAAGGGAATAGGATATAATAGAATAGGAAGGGAATAGGACGATGTTTCTAACATTCAGAGAGAAAAGTAATCGTATACTTTGTACTTCGTAAACAATGTTATCTTATAATTTGTCGGTAGTTTCCAAAATGTAATTAATTACTCGTATATACGCGTGTATATGTGATGTTAATCGTAGTTAGTTTTTTATTGTGTGCCTGATTGTGTTAGGCATTCGGCTACGAAAACCACTTTGCCATTTCGACCTAACCATCATTACAATTCGGTTTAAAATGCCTCGTGACTTTCGATGCCGAGTGCACATACATTGTTAGCAATAATCGTTGCAATATGTTTATTAAAATTGGAATGTGGGACGTTGAGAGCAGGGAGCGAAAGCAACACTGGGATACCTAATGAACACTTTTTCTTACAAATGTTGAGTAATTATTGAAGTTCTTCACGATTTAGGTGCCGTTAATTGAAATCAAACAAGAATTATCTAAGCCAAAGAGTATAGAAAAGGGGGGGTATTTAAGTAAGATTATTCTGCCTACTCCAATTTAGCCTCTGAGAGACAGGCATCTACAAGATTGCGCAATCAAATGAGGATAACTATTTTTACGAGTAATTTGGATATCGACATACCGAAATTAATATTATTATTTTTATTATTTAAATTGTATAACAGTAATGAACACTAATGCGTAATAGATGACGTAATGCCGTATTTCAAAGGTATCCTTAGTTTCTAGCCTCTCCAGTCCCTGATTAAGTGTACATTCATTGTTAGCAATAAACATTGCAATATAATCAATAATTTGTAATGTGTGATTTGGTTTTATAAAATGACTGACCTGAGTCAAAACTTTTGTTTTGACTTGAAGGTGGGAAAATACCTTGTTTTAAACACTAGCTTCCCAAAGCTAGATTAGATATTACTTACCATGCAACACCAACTCTACAAGAATCTCTTCGCATGAAACGGTCAGTAGCCACCGGTGGTGGAGAGTTTTGACAGGGTTTAATATTGAAAATTCCACATCCACAAAGTAACTTTACTATGTCCCCATCTCACGCTATCTCAAAGCGGAAGTGAACTAAAGCTCAGTTATACAACTTTAGGTTGATTTCAGTTTTCACTAGTCGTTAGTATTTTTCGCGAGAATCGCTCATGTTTATTGGGATGGGTGTATTATTATGAATGGACTCTTCTAACAAACACAAGCTTACTCCTAAAGTCCTAAGTCTTAAAGTTAGAAGATAAAAGATAAAAACATTATTTATTGCCAAAAACAAAATATTACATTAAAAAAATACACTTAAAACAGAGGTTATCATTTTAGAATTATATCTAACAATTTTGGCAAATGGGGAGAGCTCAGCTTTGCGCTGGTTACCATGATTGGTTCCCAGCGCTGGTTTTCAGCAACCCCCAGCTCTTGGGGAGACCACTGTTATTTCGGTCGGTCCCAATAGTAGACAACTCGCTAGTTAAACACTTCGCATCCCTCTCACCTTTTTGGAACACCCCGTATGTAACATTGACTGAGCACTTTGACTAACATAGACTTCGTGTTAAGTTTTCAAAACAAACTACTTGAGAATAGGTATAAATACAAAGTGTAGAAAATATATTATTTGCATTATGTCAGGGAGCTGGCGTCTTTTGGTTGCGGAGGCCAAGATCCAAGCCAGCCAGAACGAATGAATGAATTATGTTAATGCATACAATGGTGAGATATAATGAATGACAAAGCAAAAGTATTCAGTCTTAATTATTGTATTTCATGCATTTATAATAGAAGTTATATCCAATACATTAATACTGTCCCTGGTATTATGAATATTTAAAAAAGTGTTAGTGTGCGTGTGAAGTGGGAAATTTAACCTTGCGACTTTAATTTAGAGTCGAACTTCATAGTGTTTGTCTATTTTTCATATGTGTCAAAAATATCACAGTTATTCGTGTAACCACAATCATCTAGCACTGTATTATAGCATAGGGTGTGTATGTGTGGGTGGCAAACGACGTCGTAGCCTTAAAACTAGTTCAAAACTATATAAAAAAATAAAAAAGTAAAATCGTTGTAAATATAATAATAAAGTTATTAGTGTTAATGTCTATAGACTTTAGTGTTACTTTGGGATGAGAGCCGATGTTGCCAGCGTACGCCTTTGGTTGTACACTTGGCGCCGAAAACTGTAGCAAATTAGGTACATTACGAGCTACCTTTTCAAGATTATGTTTTAGGGCTCTAAGGACCTTCGTCCATTGCGTTACTGTAGTTTCCAACTTTAAATATAAAACCTCGAGAAAATAACAGACTTCATAGCCTAGCTGCAGGTGAATGTAGTCGAGACTAACTGAAAACTACGAGAACAGTTAAAAACTATGGTAACGGAATGTGGAAAGGTCAGTAGGTGTGACATTGCGTGACTTTTGTTCTCGGTGGCTATATGTTGATATCATCTCCAAATATACACCCATTCTCTCTTGACCACATTTTGAAACATTCTTATAAAGGCTCCCTCTATACATTGGGCCAACATGGGCCAATCCTATGATCACGATGCGCCAGTATGGAAATACGCCCGCCAACATACACACATCCCCCGCGTTGGCCTCTATTGGCCCATGTTAGCCCAATGTGTAGAGGGGCCTTTACAAGTACGCATCATTTTGCGTGAGAACGCTAGATCGATCTGAACAAATGGTTTGCAAACGTTGGCCGAGTGTGCCACCAATCACAGTGTCACGCAATGCCGCGCTAGAGTCTCGCGATGGTACAAAGAGTTGCGCCTGCGTCTTCACACTGTAAATACCACCAGGGGGCGCGGCGGTCGACAGCCAAGACTACCCGCCTTGCCTTAAACTCTATAGTGACATACTCTGTGATCCAGTAGGGTTAAATAATTGGTTCTCCTAATCCAACGTCCTCCTCCAACGTTTGTAAACAGGTGGCTCTGTGTCCTCAACTTGTAATATGTTCATACAGTAAACCGTAGACTCGTAAGGTTTTTTCTAATGCTTACAAAAAATATAAATAAAAAAATCTATATGTCGAGGCATTTTGTGAAAGTAACACGAATTGAAATATTAATTATTCATTGGATTTAAATGTTTGTAAATATTAATAAATTAAGGGCGTTTGCTGTGATGACTTGTATACGTCAGGAATGTAACAAAATTGCTGAGAGCGTAAATGGGTGGCATGTCAAACCACTACTGAGGCCATCTAGTGCAGTTTTGTTGCACTTCGGGCCGGTATAAGTTGGTATATGCGCCCAGTAGTTGTTGTAATTGGCTTTTTTTGTTAATAATCGCGCCGTCGAGTCAGCATCGCTGGTTAGCTGCGTAACTGCTGTACAGTCGACAGCACGTCGATCCATACACGCGTAAACTGTATTCAGTTACGTTACGGGTGACTTTGCAACGAAAATGTAAAGGTTTACGTGCTGTTGACTGTACGTCTCGCGTGGGGGACCGTACAGAGCTCTCTTACTATGTCTAGAAAGGGATAGTCAGCTGTGAAAATCAAAGCACAGTATGGTCCATCACGCTGGGATAATGAGTGGTATATGCGAAACACGCTTCATGTACATTTACGTATTTCCAGACTTTCAGAGATCTCGTATTGTTTAAGTTTTAAGTACACGACTGTTCAATTTAATACACGAGTGATCTTTAGTTGGTAGGTCTTAACACGATTGTACTTTAATTCTCTTAATAATAATAGTTTTAATTTAATTTACACATAAGATTCAGTCAAAGTCACGCTCTGAATGGTCTGTTTTGCTCAGTAAAACGCTTTCATGTTGTATTCAATGTAAACTTATTAGAATTCACATTTTAATTTCCCATGTAAATAATGTTAGCAAAATAAGATTGAAACTTTTTGTAAGTACGTTTTTTTAAAGCGTCGTCTTGTGTTCTTTCAGTAAGTAACTAATTTTATAGGTATGAATTTACGAAAAAACTAAAAAAATATATAATAATAAGAACGACTATTGCAAGTTTCCTTTAGTTTATTCTCAATTACCAGTCGTAATATGTAAATAGTAGATATTTTGTGCACTGACTATTTTGTGTTCTTAGTTACTTTAATGTTACTCGTAGCTGTCGAAAACAAATGGCTGTATCGAGTAGATAGGTATAGGTCATCTGAAGACAGACCCAGCAACTCGTGAGATTCCTTTAGTTTGTCGACAGGGTCTAACATTTCCTATAGCAATGATTACTGATTAGTCTAATAATTAATCTCATTTTAACCCACGGACTCTGTAGGATTGTGATTTAGTTCCCGGTACACGTGAGACTAAAATTGTAAATAATAATAATAATAATTAATTGATACGTGTTTCTGTCTGTACGAAGTTAGTTGCATTTTACCATTGTTGCGAACTGCCAAAACTATACTTGTAATTTTGTAGGCGTATGTAGGTAGGCATGCGCGGGCTGCGTAGAGTCGTCTGTAACCTGCGCCCGCGCCGAGCAAGGTGTAACAATAAAACTACAGCATAATTAACTATTGCCTTTCATTTTCATTACCACGCTTGGAGAAAAATGCTAATCTAGCCCTCTTAAGGCTCCGTATAAGGCTAACTAGCGCCACCAATGTTGAAAAAATCATATCTTCGTTCAGAAGAAGTTTCTGACAAAATCCTAAGATCAGCCCATGCGCCATGTTTGTCTAGATTTTTAAGTGTAGATACCCAACTCAATTTCTAGTCTTAAGCTAAAAAAATGTCGGTTACCGCCCAAAACGGCCGTTTTTGGCGGTAACCGATATTTTTCTAGCTTAAAAGTAAATTTCGAAGTGAGTCTACCCATAAAAATCTAGAAAAGCATGGCGCATGGGCTGATCTTAGGATTTTGTCAGAAACTTCTTCTGAACGAAGATATGATTTTTTCAACATTGGTGGCGCTAGTTAGCCTTATACGGAGCCTTAAGAGATGTATTGGAGGATCAATTTATTGTTAATCGCGCCATGTTGCTTTCCATCGACACGGGTCAGATAGGAGCACAATGTCACGATAAACAGATTTATATCACTATCGGCTAGCGCAGGGGTCGGCAACCTGCGGCTCGTTCCAACCGCAAAAAAAAAACAATTAATATTAAGTGGTAAATTATCATTCAATGGTTCCTAATCCCCCAAAATCATTAGCCATTTAAAAAGACTCAAATCAGTAAATTTTGGCGCGGCAAAGATTGTTTTATTATCAAAAGATCTGATTATCTAACCAGAAAGTCAAGTGTCAAATCGGTATTTATTTTTATTTTAAATCAAATCCTGGCACTTCAAAAATTTAAAAAAATGCTTTTTTTGGCTATTTTGTCTCAAAAGTCTGCCGACCCCTAGGCTAGCGCTGTATTTCGGCTTAGGTGCTAACCCGCCCTTCGCTGCGTAAAGCGAGTTGCTGCTACCCCATAGCGGGATAAATACTTTATCGTGATATGGTCCCCTAGCAGGTTTCCAGAGTGTCCAGTTGTTCACACTAGGTTCGCTTGGGCACCTCCTTCTCGCAAATGCTTGTGTAGACATGGTGGCAGTTGAGGTCGTTGAGCTTCCCGTCGTTTTTGAACAGCGAGCCGCAGTATTCGTTCCCATAACCGTTGTTGGGCTCATGCGGCGACCACGTGGCGCAGCCGGCCTCCTCCAGGGTCTGGTCTGAGGGTAATACGTCTCTTACAATACTCTTCACGTTCTGACCTCATACCGCTAAAGAGACCTATAAATGCGTCACGTTGATTACTTATAATACGTGTCACGAAAGAAGAGACTTGACTAGACTAGAGACCGCGCCTCCCCCTCTCTAACCGAAAGACTAACCGGTCTCTTCTCGCGGTCTGACCTAATACCGTTAAGGCCTGAGTCCTGACACATGGCTCATAATTCTATGTTCCGGACGGAAAAAAACGAATCAGGATTCCGAACTGGTAGATAGAAGTTGTGTTTCTAATCTCTACTTTGGTTTCTAATCACCCGGTTTTACTCGGTAGGTTCTCGGTATCTCGGTTCTCGGTAGGTCTACTTTTGGCATCCCAGTTGGTTAGAGCGTTGGGATGGTATGTCGGTGGTCCTGGATTCATCCAAGGTTCCTCTCGATTTGAGCAAAACTTTTAGCCTCAATAGAAATATCTTTCGCCAACGCTGGTGTTGTAGGACTCCCCAAACGTTTTTATAAAAGCCATTAGGGAAGGCCCTGAAATTCACGAAGTCTTGGTGAAACGGTCTCTCCTTTGTAGTTAGACAACTTACTGAAAATAGTCTTGAAGACCCTGTCCTTGTCAGCCCGGAAGCCAGCGAAGAAGAACCAATGCGCGCGCGCCTCGATCGCCTGCGGTGCTGCCTTCATCACCTGCCGGTTACATAAACATAAACATCTTATAGGTGAAACGTTCATCACCGCCATCCAAGATGTGAAGTGGAGACGGGAGGTTTTATAAGGCGCCGTCGTACAACAAACGGTCTAGGGGCGAATTCTCGGGTAGGTCGCATTCGGGATTCTACGAAGAAAACGTAAAGAGTAAAGAGTTCAACGGTGAGATTTGCAAATCTGTGTGCTTATTCTGCCCCACGGTCTAATGATAGGTAACCCACCTGCCAGAGGCCTGAGTCTGTAACGCAATGGTGCCAAAATGGGCTCCCAGTTGACGGCTTAAGTTACGATTGATTAATGCTGTCGGTCCTTTTAATGTTTTTGTAGTACAGCAGTAGTTCAATTACAAAGCAGTAGTTCAATTTCAGTTCAAGTACAATTCTAGAGGATTAGTTCGCTGGTTGTAGGAGAAATCGAGGAAACCCCGGTTTTGTCCTACTGGGACGCCATCAACACACCATTGCGTTACAGACAAGCCCCAGGCAGGTCTGCCCCACGGTCTCAAGATGCGTGACCCACCTGCCAGACCGCTATACGCTCGTCCTCGGAATTTAGAACCACTAGATGCGCCCCTTCCGCCCGGCACTCCGCCAGGCCTTGCTCCCAGATCATCCCCACGGTCGTAAAAGCTCCCAGATCAGCCCCACGGTCCCAATCCGCTGGACGTAAAAGGCTTAGGGTGACTGACTCATCACGCTACAGCCCAAACGGCTGAACCTATAAGTATGAAGTCAAATGATACGTGACCCACCTGCCAGACAGCTATACGCTCGTCCTCAGAGTTTAGCACCAGTGAGTGAGTGTGTTTGTTACCTTATAACGCTGAATCCGCTGGACGTAAAAGGCTTAGGGTGACTGACTCATCACGCTACAGCCCAAACGTCTGAACCTATAAGTATGAAGTCAAATGATACGTGACCCACCTGCCAGACCGCTATACGCTCGTCCTCGGAATTTAGAACCACTAGATGCGCCCCTTCCGCCCGGCACTCCGCCAGGCCTTGCTCCCAGGTCTGCCCCACGCGCGTGGCCTTGTAGCAGCTGCCGCAGGTCTCGTTGTACGTGTATTCTGTAGAGTTTGTACAGAGTTTTAAGAGCCTCGCGACTAGACACCGAGCTGGCGCTTGCGTCGGCGACTAAGTAGACGTTGAGACCGACGCCGTGCAGGAAGCCATCATTCTTCTTCTTGTAGTGCCGTCTCCTATCGGAGGTTGGCAATCATCTTCGCTATTTCTTCCTTTGAGGCTGCCTAACGGGACAAGGAACTCGTGGATTGTTGGTATGTACCAATGGCGTAAGTTCTCAAGCCATATCTTGGGTCTTCCAGGTGTCCTCCTGCCTGGTATCATCCCTTGGATCATCATTAGTATTACAGTATTCGAGAGAGATCAGCGCTCACAGTCACAGCGAGATTGGCGATGCGACTGTCGTCGTGTGTGCGCAGCGCGACCAGACGCGGCGACTAAGTAGTTGCGAGCGCGCGCGACTCCCCTAGCTTGTCGTCGCGACTCCGCGACTCTGACGCCAAGTGTGCGGAGCTTCGAACGAAATGTATGAAAATTGTCGGCCGGAGCCTGTCGTCGCGTCTAGTCGCCGAGCTGTCGCGTGTGGCCTAGTGTGCGCCCAGTCTAAAAGGATTGTGAAGGGAGCGCTCTGGCGCGCTCTGGCCCATACAAACGGATAAAACGAAATGTTACCTACTGACTTGGCAGTGCTGGCTGACCCGATACTGTAAGATGTACAAATACCTACGAGTACCTACACAAGTTCCTGTAGAGGTACAAGCTGGGCAAAAGGCCTTCTCTCAGAGACAGTGTCCTTTTCGCGTTGAAGGTATTATGCCTCAGACGCTTTCCTCACGATGATTTCCTCCTATAAATCGTCACTGCGCATGTCAAGCCACGTGGCGAAGTCTCATCTTTCGTGGCAGTAGGTACCTACCTATTGTACCGAAGCCAAATCACATTGATCAGTTTGTTTCTGACCTGTTGAATAAACGTCGCAGTTCATATCGTAGGGTGCGTCCTTAGCGTCGACTTTGCAAATGAAGGGCAGAGACGAGTAGCAGGAGATGGTCTCGACTTCGCCCCGCCGCGTGATGACGTCACAGCGTCGCGGCATCGGCTGTGGGACTTCGTCCTCGGTGTCCACTGGAAGTTTCAACAAAACAGCGGGTTACTAAGTACCTACTAGAAACTAGGAAGTAGCAGTCAAAACGTCTCCTCAATTTGGAGGATCGTTTTATCAATCGCTGCTTCTTGCAGTTGGCGCGCGAGTTGAATGCATTAGGTTAGGGGTCTGCGGTTGAGGGCGTCTCCACTCCATCCGAGTTTTTCGGGGCCTGAGTCCGTCCGCACGCCTCGCTTCAAGGAACGAGGCGTGGGGACGCACTCAGGCCCCGAATGCATTCAACTCGCGCGTCAACTATAAATACACGCACTTACCTAACTTAAATCTAGATATTTTCTGTACCTAATGTTCTTTCTGGTACCTACAATAAAGTTCTCTGTAATAGACTATCATTCTAAATCATTGTTGTTTTATAAACCGGGGAAGGAATGAACTTCGGCCACAATCAACAGGTAAATATGCTTTCAATGTTTAGATATAAATGCAGGGCAAGGTTAGGAGGAGAGTACCTAAGAGTAGGTATGAGTGGATCTTGATGTGGTTGGCCACAAATCTGTATAAGGTACTTAGTAGTTTAACATTAACACATTTAACATATACATTCAAGGCAGGGTGAAGAAGCAATTTTCACGAATTTGAATGTCTGTGTCCGTTTTTTGTGATGGTCCACTCACTCTCAATAATCGGATGCTCCTCAGCCGACTCGTGCGCCGCGCCGTCCTCAGCCACCCAGACGTATTTGCCGAGGTCGGGGAACCTCTTGAACATCCTGTGCAGCTGCTCCACGTCTTCCTGAGAGGCTGAGACCATAAGCTTGGCGCCCTCGGCGATGCACACCTAAGGCAACACAACTTTGTGAGAAAACAAGGCAACACAACACCAACAAAAAGTAATTGGAAGCTCTGCGAAACTGCTCACCCTCCTATCGTCGCCCATTGTTGGGCATAGGCCTCTTCTTAATATAGCAGCCTTGTTCACTACTTCCCAGTCGTCTTTTTGATGCCATTGACCTATCGAGTTCTAGGCCACCACTTGGTGACTGGTTTTGTCCATCGTCTGTGATCCCGCCGAATCTTTCTCACCTCCACTTCAGCTTTTGGAAACGTGCACCTAAGTCTTCGACTTTGGTCTTCTGTCGAATTACGTTGCGCACACGATGACACGATCAACCAGTGCGATGCCTAGCATGGCCTGCTGTAAGCTCTCTGCGTGCTCATCCTAAGAAACTTAGAGGATGTTGTTTTTTTCTTCGCTAACAACGTAAGCGCCTGGGGTACAGGTCGCGTCACGAGTTATGAGCGCTGACCTTGAATGCGCAGAACTCATTTTTTCGGTCTGTTTGGTGGGGTACGCGGGGGGCGACGGAGAGGCGCGATCGCCGGCGAGTGCGGGCGCGTGATTGGTAGATCAATCGCTCTAGCCTCGGGGTACAGTCGCACACAACGTTTTTTTATTTCCTCGCAGAAAGAATGCCGAAACAAAATGTTTTAAAAAGACGGTTCAGAAAGATTAAAAAAAGTTATTGAGTACAATACATATTGGATTGATATTAGTTTTCATTGATTGTACACCCGTTTTATCGTAATGTCAGGATTATTGTATAGAAAACCATTTAAAATATAACGTCCGCAAAGAATACTTTAAGTCGTTAAGTTTAGTCAGTTTCTCAGATTTTTATAGTATCTCACTCAACTATAGTTCAGCTCAGCGTTAGTCTTAGATGCCGCGTGGATATTAGACATTTTGCGCTCGATTGTACACACTTGCGCAGAAATCCCCACCAGTTTCGTCGAGCGCTCATAACTCGTGACGATACCTGTACCTACCTACATAACAGCGTTAAGTAAGCCGGTTAGAGTAGCTTACACCCGGGGGGCAAGTTATAGCACTTCCCAACTACGGAGTCAACTCTTCTTTACCGGCTACTCGACTCATTGATTAGAGGTGTGTAGTTCGCGAATGAATGCTTCGATTGAATGCATTCGTTATATGGAACCATATTCATTCATTCATTCACTACCAATCTTTACGTATCACATTCACTCTAGTCCACTTAGTTCATTCTTCAAGAAACATTCTTAAATCTACCACACTAAGAACCAAAATTCTGTAACTCATCTCGCCTTTGTCACCTTTGTCATTCGCGGACTACCGTGAGTCAAAAGATACGTGAACGAACTACTGAGCTATGAACTATGAATGAGCTATGAACTATGAATGAACTGTGAATGAACTATGAACTATGAATGAGCTGTGAACTACGAATGAACTATAAGTCAACTGTGAACTAAAAGAGTCAGTAAAGGAAATGAACTATATCATTCTTTTCTTTTCACTGAAGCGTTTCGCGCACCTCTACATTGATACCTTATTAGTAGAATCTATCCATATCGACGTTCATGGCATAACTTTTAGGCTAGGCAAATATTTTGACTGGACTGACCTCGCCAGCGCGCCGCTTGATCGCGGTCTCTGTGTGCAGCTTGTAAAAGGCATCCGAGTCCTGGTTGTAGACGTAGTCGGACCGGTATTGCTTGCTTGTGTTCGGTGGCGTCAGCCCGAGGGCGGTGGCTGATGGAAAGGGATAGGTTTTACGGATGGCCGGAAATAGTATATTTCATTACAAGTGTGGAAAGGCTGTCATTGCAACGAGTTCCGACAAATGGCTACCCGAGCCGAGGCGCAGCCGAAGGCGAGGGTTGACAGTCGGAACAAGTTGCAATGACGGTTCCGCACGTGTACTGAACGACTATTTTTAATACAGTTGCGAAAAAATGAAGCAATTTAATAAAATAATAAAAACACAATAAACTCAACTAACCTAGCATTTTTGACTTTTCCGGTAAAATGTTCTCCGAAGCATTTTGTGCAATCATGATGAGTTCCTGTGGCTGTTTATTAAAAAAAACTAGGGTCGAAATTACTAATTTTGTGCAACAAACAACTAAAGCAAAGAAAATTTCTGAAAAATCAAAATGGCGCCAACCGTAGAATATAAGCAGAGTTTTTTTTTCTTCACCCATTCTGGTAGGCAAATGCATACAGCCAAGTCTTCAGTAGAAGTTTTTTATTGATAAGAAATGAAAATGAAATTTAATGAAATGAAACCTAACCAAACTCATTCAATAAAATCATTAAATCTGATATTTAAACAAATTAGTAGCTTCTTTTTAGAAATATACGTATTTGCATGAATCATAAAAACTTTTTTAGTAAAAACTTCATGGTTGGTTTTTCTTTTTAATAGACATTATTTTGACAGTTGGGAAAGAAAACGCACGAGTGCGGGAAAGGTAAAAAAAAAGCACGCGTGTGTAATAGCCCACATCCCGAACGCTATACGTCCCTGCAATACGCCACTTTTTGAGCCACTGTATTACATTGTTGCCTAGGTAGGTACTGTTTGGGATGTAACCTCCTCGGGGGCACTGGCCGGTTTGGAGCGATTTAAAATAAAGAGCACAAAACGTGCCACGAAAGAAGAGACTTGAGACACCACGTGGTTTGACATGCTCACGAAGTCACGACTGAGCGCGGGAAGGGACCGGACGTCATAAAAAAAAAAAAAAAACAAAATCTGCCAACAAACTACTTAGTAGTTTGGCGGAATTACTGTATTATGTTAAGTTTTTTGGCCTAAATAAACATTTACTTACTTACTTACTTACTTACTTACTCATCGAGGCGGCGGAAGTCTTTTATTTCTTCGCACGCATTACAGGCACTGTTTAGTGTTTAGCCTTTCAAATAGAGAGTAGGAACGCGGATATCGAACACGCGTCATTCCTGTTGGGCTTTGAGTAACTTTGAGTGTTGGAGTAAGTAGGTACTTAGGTACGTACCTACTCATTCTACAACATGTCGCAGGGATTGCAAGCGTCCGAGGAGCCACATCCTCTCACCTCTCAGCTTGGATTCAAACTAAGTAGGTACAGGTCATAAGTCGCTTTTGTGTTTACCTACATTCCCAAAAAGCCATTTCAAGTAATTATTTCATCCATCCATATCTTTATCTTTAAATGATGTAACCCTTAATAAGAGGTGCGTTTTATTATGGTAAAAAAAAGACTTAACCCATACATTTACACTTTCAAAGTATAGAATCGATCTTTCAACCGCGACCGGGTCAAAACATTTTTCACAGACTCAGTGAAGTCTACTCTATTAGACTATCAACTCCCAGCCTTGTACGAAAAAAAAAAGGTAACTTGATTGGTCACCAGCTCTCAACCTATTACGTACCTATCAGAATGCTAGGTATTTAAATATGATACAATAATCGGGCTTGGTACTTACTCATAAACACAATACACATTGTAAACACGAAAAACAAATCATTACGCATTTTAAATCACGGTTCCCTCACGATGGTTTCGGTACAAATATGTTAGATACTATTTATTGAGGAATCCAAAATTGTTGCACGTCCACACTTGAACCCACAAAGTTTACCAGCGAGTCATCAAGCAAAGTAGGTACTCTCACTGCAAATTTCCGTTTTTGTAGTAGGTACCTAACTTAACCCGATGACACGACTTATCTGTAGAATTTCCGAAAGAGACTGGGTTGGTGTAAACAAACTGTTATTTACGACACTCCGATATGATAATGACCTGTATACCTAAGTACCTATCTACTAGGACCTACACTACTCTAATCTGAGAGAACATTTTACTCCTCGTAAGAATCTACGAGCTAGAACTAACGCAGACTTATTCCATCTCACTGGCGTATCGATGGCGTCCCAGTAGAAGGACAGAACAGGGATTTCCTCGTTTTTCTCCTACAACCAGCGAACTAACCTCTAGAATTAAAAAAGAAAAAGAAAAAAGCCTTTATTATTCCCAAAATCGTAAAAAAATAAAAGTAAAAGTAAAATTCTCTAGAATTAGAATCAGAATATTATTTGCTGCACTACAAAAACATTAAAAGGACCGACAGTATTAATATCAAATTTGAGTCCGTTGTGGCACCATTGCGTTATAGACTCAGAGCAGCTAGCACGAGTGCTTACTGTCACTGTCATTGAAAGTGATAAGTTGGATAATCAACCTTACTTCTTTACTCTATCCACGGAGACAAGTTAATATAGCGTTCTCTCTGTTACGTAATACCATACAAATGACAAAGACAAAAAAGACAGTGGGCGTAAACCCTTCTGAATA
This sequence comes from Zelleria hepariella, assembly GCA_949319315.1. NCBI lineage: Eukaryota > Metazoa > Arthropoda > Insecta > Lepidoptera > Yponomeutidae > Zelleria > Zelleria hepariella. The sequence continues at coordinate 20,214,407 of OX439384.1, forward strand.
CACTACGCTACTTTTTGCGAGAGTATTTAGCGATTTTATAAATAAATGCAGAAATAAAAACAACAAGCGTCGTAAAAGCTAATTATCGTCTGCGATTAATCATTCACTAATTTCTTGAACAACCGCGCCGGAGCCAATTTTCATCAACAATTATTAACAATGAGTCCAAAGAACACGACGTCAGGTCACGGAACAATAACGATACGGATAAAATATGCACAGCACACAGCGCGTCCGCACAGTTCGGGTACCACGAACAGACCAAAATGTACACGTACTCTGTACACTGCATTAACCGTCATCGCTGACGTTTCCCTATTAACTTGTCTCGGTGGATAGAGTATAGTATTAGGAATTTAGGATACATGACAGACGTCCGGCAGACGTCCGGCACAGCTTTTTCGCACTCGTGGTAGCTACTCAGGCCCCAGTTCTCGGCCGCCACTCTGTCACTGCCCTTGTCCACCGGCCATCTTCCCTCCATCTTCTTTAACACTGTGTGCATGTGAAATTGTACTCGTATAACCCGTGTCATTAAAGAAAACATTTAGGATGGACTTCAAAACACTCGCCCTCTCGCTCTGATTAATACAGTCAAAGCGAGACAACGCTAGGTTTTTAACTCCGTCCTAAATGTTTTCTTCAATGACACGGGTTATAAGAGCATTTCTCCACCGTCACCTCGGTCTCGGTGACGTCGCGGTGACGGCTGCAGTGGACTTGACATCCCACATAGATTAAGGGTGGTATTCTAGAACGATACTTAAACTGAGTTTAAACAGAGTTCAGACTGTCGATAAAACAGTGCATGTTTTGTTACGAAGGGAGGGATAGTCAAATCAAAACATGCACCGTTTTATCGACAGTCGACAATACTAAACTCTACTTAAACTGAGTTTAAACAGAGTTCAAGTCACGTTCTACTTTGAACTGAGTTTAAACACAGTTTAAGTAAGTAAGTAACTCTTTATTGCACAAACGAAAACATTTTACAAATAAACATTTAAAAATAACAGTACAAATGGCGGTCTTATCGCTAAAAGCGATTTCTTCCAGACAACCTTTGGATGGACAGGACTGAAAGCGAAAACACAGTAGCAGCAGATGCACAATAAGAAATATATGATAGGATAAGAAAACAATTTAATTTCAATTACGTAGCGTTTTAGTTTGAACTGAGTTTAAGTAGCGTTCTAGAATACCACCCTAAGTCTTTTGCCCGCGACTTCGTCCGCGTGGACTACAGAAAAAGGATTTGAAAATGGATTATGTGCTTTACTTTGCTCCTAAGTGTAAAAGCGTGATAATATGTAACCTATGAGTTATGCTGATGTCTAAGCTATCTCTATTCCAAATTTCATCCAAATCCGTTCAGCCGTTTCAGCGTGAAATAGTAACAAACATCCATCCATCCATCCATCCATCCACACTTACAAACTCGCAAATATAATATTGTAGTGGGAAGTAGGATAGTAGGAAGGAGGATAGGATTGTGGGTAAAGGTGACAAGGCAATATAAAAAATTGCGGTTCCATTTTTACATACATACTTTAATTTATGTTCTTATTAAGCACCCCTACCTATACCTAATTCACGTCGACGTTTACGTAGTTTACGTTGGCTTCTATAATTTTATAAATATTCCATAACACCTATATATGGACTTCCGCGTTTACTTCTATCGTGGAGTCATTATTTGTAGAGCCACTTTGATCTGGAACAAAAATGTGAATTTAGGAAAAAGTCTGATATAATGAGGGCTACAATTTAGTGCTCACTAGTTGGCGCCGCGATACATAACTAATCTCCGGCATTGCAAAATATTCACAACACAAGCAAATCCAAGCGCGGTAGTCCTCATATTTTCTAAAAAATCCACTCACGCGGAGCAACGCGTCAACCGTCAAAGCAAAAATTCACCAATCAACCAAGTTCACCAAAATAAACCCCTGGCTAGCAGATAAGTCAGATCTGTCTCTTTTCGCCTTCTGTTCGCTCTTGTTCTACAGAGTGCACTCTAAGTCGATAGCGGAACTTTAAGGCTCCGTATAAGGCTAACTAGCGCCACCAATGTTGAAAAAATCATATCTTCCTTCAGAAGAAGTTTCTGAAAAAATCCTAAGATGAGCTCATGCGCCATGCTTTTCTAGATTTTTAAGTGAAGGTACCCAACTCAATTTCTAGTCTTAAGCTAAAAAATTTTCGATAACCGCCAAAAACGGCCGCTTTTGGCGGTTATCGAAAATTTTTTAGCTTAAAAGTAAATTTCGAAGAGGATATCTACACTTAAAAATCTAGAAAAGCATGGCGCATAGGCTCATCTTAGGATTTTTTCAGAAACTTCTTCTAAAGGAAGATATGATTTTTTTAACATTGGTGGCGCTAGTTAGCTTTATACGGAGCCTTAAGTGGGCTATCTTCTGATCAATACAAACAACTTGTACTAGGTGGCGAAAAAAATTAAGTGAAAAAAAAATCTGTTGTTCCATGCAAAAGGTCGACTCAGTACTGCGCCAAATGTATGAAACAGCTGATATTTTTTTCGCTCCATTTTTGTCGCCACCTAGTACAAGTTGTTTGTTTTGATGAGTAGACAGCCTACTTAAAGTTCCGCTATCGACTTAGAGTGCACCCTGTAGTTACCTTCGACTAATTACTACCTACCTCTTACTAGACTTTCGGTTCCTTGAAGGTTCTTCTTCAGCCGCTGAGTTTCTTTGTGCGGCTGTAGATAATCTTGGGTTGAGCTAGGTGGTTTATTTTGGTAAACTGTCCCCTGGCTCGCAGATAAGTCAGATCTGTCTCTTTCCACCATTGTTCGCTTATTGTTCTCGTGACCTTGGACTCACTACTACCTACCACTTACTAGACTTTCGTTTTCTTGAAGGTTAATTCTTCTTCAGCCGCTGAGTTTCTTTGTGCGGCTGTAGATAATCTTGGGTTGAGCTAGGTGGTTTATTTTGGTAAACTGTCCCCTGGCTCGCGAATAAGTCAGATCTGTCTCTTTCCACCATTGTTCACTTATTGTTCTCGTGATCTTGGACTCACTACTCTACCACTTACCAGACTTTCGGTTCCTTGAAGGTTCTTCTTCAGCCGCTGAGTTTCTTTGTGCTGCTGTAGATAATCTTGGGTTGAGCACAGACTCTTCATAGAGAGCCCCGTAGATGGAGTTTCGCTTGCTCAGTACCGAAGCCCGGCGCGCCATTTGGTCCTCATGTGCCGACTGTCGAATGCTTTGTCGTCTTATGGATTCCCTGGAATGTAATTGAATCGGTTATTTTGAAAAGGGCACAAGTCACACATTTTGCGGAAACTGAGTTAAGTATGAGGAAGTGTTTGTCTATGGTTTAATACACATGATCACATTTAAAAAAAAAATATTTTAGCATATTTCTTGCTGACTGTACATTTTTTCCATAATCTGTGAATGCAGTTCATAATATCTCCAAAAGTTATGGATGGTTTCCTAGGAACATTTTCAAGCTGCCCTTAAAAATTTTAGAATAGTACCAGCGGGGGTAGCATGACTTTTATCGAGGCGGATTTATCCAACAAAATGGCGGTTTATCAGCATTTTTGACGTTTATAGTGGGTTATATATCGCTATCGACGATTTATAACCCACTTTAGACGTCAAAAATGCTGATAAACCGCCATTTTGTTGGATAAATCCGCCTCGATAAAAGTCATGCTACGGGGACTGGATCTCATTTAAAGCTATAAGGAGTTATCAACAACTCTTTTTTCTTTCAGGCCAAAGTAGTTTTCCCTCAAATGGTTATTGCGATCTCAGTGCGATGATTTCCGTCTAAAAGTACCTATGTTCAATTTGCTCATGAATGGTAGGTACCTACATTAATATAAGTGGTCGTTTTAGGAAGTGGTCCTTTTGGGAAGTGGACCGCAAGGATAAAGAAATCGTAGCAAAGTAGAGAAACCAAAACAATTTAAATACCTCCCTAGAATATAGATAACTAGCAACCCGCCCCGGGTTCGCACTGGTGTAAGTTAGAAATGATAAAAATTTGTATTTCAAGTTCGAACATCAAATCCAAATCGGTCAACGGGTTGCCGAGAAATGGGGTTGTAAAGTACCTACATCATGATTTCACAGTTCGGGGCAAACTATTGACTAGTATTTTAGAGACTTTAGAGTCTACTAACTAACATGTGAAACTTACCTCCTGATCAGTACTTTCAGCTCCTCCTTCTTTTTCCGCTTCAGGAATCCGCACTGAAATATAACAAAAGAGTTAGAGCAAGTTGCAACTCTACAACCCGAAATAAACAAATTTTCAGTGGTTTCGGCTGTGCCTTGTTAGAGTGTCAGAAGACTCCAGCAGCTTGGAGCCCGACTGACCACATCGCCAAAAAGGCACACCCAGGACCAAGGGCGTCGCCAAGGGGGGGCAGGGAGGGGCAGCTGCCCCCCCCTAGAGATTCTAAAAAAGTTTCCAAATATAATGCAACCAAAGTCCTAAGTCTTTGAGTTAATTTGCTTGAAGTTCAAGCCTTGAACAATCACTCCCGTACGTCGAAACTCGAATGAATTCACCAATTCCACTCCTATTATTCCGTACGCTCAACTACGCTCTGGCTGTAGATGTAAGGCTCGTAGTACAAGTGAAAAGCTTCATGTGCTGTCGACTTTACCTACAATTCATACATACTTTTCTCATTCATAGAGAATGAGAAAAGTATGAATTGTAATAGGTAAAGTCAACTTGCCCCCCCCTGCGCCATCGGCTGGCGACGCCCTTGGACAGTGGCGTACAAACGAGTACATAGGGACAAGGTAGGGCAATGTCCCGGGGCCCCCAAGCTCAGTGGGCCCCCTTGGACCCATGTTTATTTCTGTACAACAAAATCGGTGAATTTTCAGACCATATTAGTAAGTTAAGTTGGGGCCCCACTTTGTTTTTCGCCCCAGGGCAACTCTAGTAACCTAGCTACGCCACTGGATGTAGACATGGCAAGTACTGGGGCCTGAAGTCTGTAACGCAAGGGTGCCACGTTGGGCTCCCAGTTGTAGGCTTAATAATGCTGTCTGTTCTGTTTTTTTAGTACAGCAAAGGATAATCTGATTTTAATTCTACCTTAGAGGATTAGTTCGCTGGTTGTAGGATAAAAACTAGGAAATCCTGGTTTTGTCCTTCTACTGCTGGGAGCCTATCGACACGCCATTGCGTTACAGAATGAAGCCCCTGTTTATATTATAGAGACGAATAAAAGTTTATAGGTACCTTGTAAAGAGCGAGTGCTATGAGCAACAACAAGAGAATTCCAAACAGGCACGCTACAATTATCACCCACTTATCCACTTTGGTTTTCACCAATTCCACAACAGTTTCAGTACTGTAAAAAAAAACAATTTAAAAGTGTAGTGTAAACTGTAAAGCACCACCAGAATCTTATTTCACAAAAATACCAATTTAATTTTACCTTTTAGTTTTGTTTATTCGTTCAATTATAATATTTGAGGTGATGTTCACTTTGCCGTAAAATAAATCTGTAACGAAAAAATACATCTTTATGTCGAGCGAGTGCTATGAGCAACAACAAGAGAATTAAAGAAAAAAAAAAACAAAGTCCGAATAACGACCGACTGCCTTAAAAAATAGTTCTTTACTCAATGCAACATGTCCAACCAAAGGCACTTACACTTATTCGTACTTTGCACCTGGATAGGTACGTGGATATTCCTTCTTTGACCGGGACGCAGGTCTCCTAGGTCACAGGTCACGGCAATGGGTAACGTTATATTGATGTCACCCTGACCAACCTTACAAGACCTGGGGTTTGAGAAGTCATCGTAAATCTGAAAAAAATATCGAAATTAATAAATCAACGTGAATGACCGACGATTTATCCACCTGTATTTAAAGTAGTCAAGAATCTGCGTTCCTTTGTTGGCGCCCACTCCTAGGTACACTTAAATATTATCATTTATTTAATTTATTTTGGTGTCAATCGTTTCTGCGGATTAAAATCTATATTTTTTTCTAAACCCTCTTTTAGAGCTATTCAGCTGGGAGTACAAGGTTACGATAAAAGTTTTATCCCACTATCGGCTAGCGCCATCCTGCTTTATTTCGCTGCGTAAAGCGAGATGCCGCTACCCCTTAGCGGGATAAAACTTTTATCGTGAATCGTGACGTGCTCCCCTAGCAAAACTGCAAAATGCTGAGAATTTGCAAACTGTGAGGCATTGAGCTCTGGATCGTTCAAACTCTGCAAAGTTAGTGTCTCTATAAATGTTATCGGTACGTACTGATATACCCACAATAAACGCTAGTATAATCCGCGCGCGATGGAAATGGGATGGGACTTTGTCGAAGTCAATCGAAAATATGTATACTTTATTTTATTTTGACAAGGTTGCTTCGGCGCGAGTTTTCCTACCCCGCGCGCCTCACAGTTCCAAAAGGTCGCATGAAGTCGCATCCCATTTTCATCGCGCGCGGACTATGCAATGCAACGCTTTTGGACTAACCTCAATATCCCCATAGGTTAGGTAAGGCTGGTTCTTGAGTTCCACTTTAAATTCCAATAACATCCAAGTGGTTTTCCCGTTGTTGAATACCTTTTAACAAAATGTGAAACGAGTACTGGAGATTAAGGCTCGGTATAAGGCTAACTAGCGCCACCAATGTTTAAAAAATCATATCTTCCTTTAGAAGAAGTTTCTAAAAAAATCCTAAGATGAGCCTATGCGCATTGCTTTTCTAGATTTTTAAATGTAGATACCCTCTTCGAAATTTACTTTTAAGCTAAAAAAATTTCGATAACCGCCAAAAACGGCCGCTTTTGGCGGTTATTGAATTTCTTTTAGCTTAAGACTGGAAATTGAGTTGGGTACCTACACTTAAAAATCTAGAAAAGCATGGCGCATGAGCTCATCTTAGGATTTTGTCAGAAACTTCTTCTGAAGGGACATATGATTTTTTCAACATTGGTGGCGCTAGTTAGTCTTATACCGAGCCTTAAGGGGCGTCCATTAAATTACGTGAGGCGTTTAGGGGGGAGCTGGTCCAGCCAAATCTCACCCAAACTCACGTAGGGGAAAGGGGGGTCCCGGCAAATATCACGTAATTTTTTTCCGAAAGAAACAGTATGTAGAAAATTGGGTACTTAAGAATCCCCTTCAGCTCTGCAGCCCTCTCGCTCGCACTTTTCAACATTTTAATTTATTGTAAGAGAATGATTCAACTTTGGGCGATGAAATATAGTTGCAGACACAGATAATTAAGCTATCGACATGTAGACTAACTTTAGATTTTATATTCCTAACTAGTTGTGCCCGCGAATTCGTATGCGTTTTTACACATTTGACATTTAATTTAAATTCGACTGTGGAGGAAAACTCAAAAGGAAGGTTTTTTTTAACCCCCGACCAACAAAGAGGAGTGTCATAAGTTTGATAGCTTTGTGTGTGTGTCTGTTTATGTGTTTATGAGGGTGTGCCTGTCTTTGTGTCTGTCTTTATGTGCCCTAATCTAAACAATACATTTATGATTAAATATGTTTGTTTAGATTAGGTATCGCCCGTGTAAGATACCAGGAAGCTTAGCATAAGAATTGCCTGGGAAGTATGGGGGTTTATTATGTATCTCCCTCGACGTAGAGTGGGATAGATAAAGTTATAAGCCCATAGATAAGGTCTTACCCGTTCTCATGCTAAGCCAGCAAGCAAAGCATAAGGTTGGGTTAGAGCGTATCTACCGCAAATAACTCTGTCTATCCCGCTCTACGGCAAACAAAATATATTTTTTTAATATCAAGTTGGGCTCAGTAGAGTAAATATTTAAAAAAAGGCACAAAAAAAATTTCAACCTCGCGTGGGTTCAAATCCAGAAGATTTCGACCGCGACGCAACAGTACTACATTTCTAACATCGATGAACTTTGTCCGACCTCCACCGAAAACCACTCACAATTCCCTCCAGCAAGCATCATAAGGCTGGGTTAGAGCGTATCTATGGCTCTATCCATCCCGCTCTACGTCAAACAAAAGAGTGAGATACCTATTGTTTTAAACCCATAGATACGCTCTAACCCGGCCTTATACTACGCTTGTAGAACTAACATTTTCCGCCAAAATAAAATAAAAACAAATGCCGATTTTTCATTTACAATATGCGCCCCAAATGCCAAAAGTCGTAGCGTGCTATTATACAGAGTGTTAAAAGACCGCCAACAAAGCGGGAGACCACGTACAGGTACGTATACGTATAGTCCTCATCATAACGAACATTTTTGCCCAAGGAACTATGCCTGGGAAATCAACGGTTTCCCAGATAATAAAGTCAGACTTTTATTTTTTTCAGAAATGTGTTCAGTATCACGTTCTTAATATACCTTCTTAAGAAGCCATATCAAAATTATGGATATTTGTCACAAAAAATCAAGTTAAAAATTGCAACCCGCAATGTAGGTTTTCGAAAGAATGTGGTTCAAAGTCGGACTTTTTTTTTTTTTTGCAGAAATATGTTCAATATTACCTTCTTAACATACCTTCTCAAGTAGCCATATCAAAATTCTGAATATTTCTTACAAAAAACGAAGTTAAAATTGCAACCCGCAATGTATTCAAAACATCGGATAGCCTAAGTTACTCCCAGAAACGTGAGTTACGACCATGTTATGTTTGGTTGAAAACTATTCAGCGGTGTTCGCGTTTATCGTGTTCATACAGACAGACAGACAGACAGACAGACAGACAGACAGACAGACAGACAGACAGACAGACAGACATAAACCGTTTTTTTTGCATTTTTGGATTCAGTATAGTTTACTTAGTAACCCCTGCTAGTTTTTTTCTAAAAATATTCAATGTACAGAATTGACTTCGCTAGAGTTTTATTATAAGTATAGATAATAAAAAAACTATCGCGGAACTTTGTTTAAAAGTAGTAGTTCCGTGATATTTTTTTTATTACTAGGAATATGAAATTAAAAGTTAGTCCACATGTCGATAGCTTAATTATCTGTGTCTGCAGCTATATTTCATCGCCCAAAGTTGAATAATTCTCTTACAATAAATTAAAATGTTGAAAAGTGCGAGCGAGAGGGCTGCAGAGCTGAAGGGGATTCTTAAGAGAAACAATAAATGTTTCTCCACTAAAATATGGCTAAAATAAATATTTATGGCGGATATGCTAACGCTACAAAGTAGCATAGTAACCCCTCGATTGTTTAGTCGCCACCGGCCAGCAAAACGCGCAAAAGATCTCACTTGAGATTAGGGGGTGGGAGGGGGCCGCATCTCACGACATCTCACCTGGGGGTCGAAAAATTGCCAAAAAACCCCTCGATTGTTTAGTCGCCACCGGCCAGCAAAACGCGCGAAAGATCTCACATGAGAGGGGGCCGCATCTCACGACATCTCACCAATGGCCAAAAAATCCCTCGATTGTTTAGTTGCCACCGGCCAGCAAAACGCGCGAAAGTTCTCACGTGAGATTAGGGGGGAGGGAGGGGGTCGACCCAATCTCACGACATCTCACCAAGGAGGGGGGGGGGGGGCAAAATAGTCTGACTTTATTAGACGCCCTCTTAGTAAAAGATTAACTCAAGCGTGTAGGGACTTACGTAATATTCGTGTGCGAGCCTCTTTCCTTTCGCTAGTTTCTTTTCGTTAACTTTGATATGGTTTAGACGGGCTTCGTTTTCTCTGAAACAATAGTCAACATTTTTAGTCAATATGAAAATGCCGTCGTCGAGGCGGATACATGCAGTCCACGTTAATTCAATCTGCACACGCGTGCTTTTATGGCTTACGGTTACGGGCGATTTTTCAACAAGTAAGCTTAAGTTTGTGCTTATCTTATGAGGATAAATTAAGACATTTATGACCTTTATGACCATACCCTGGGTCGATGACATTGTAAAAACAGCGGGAAGACAATGGACGATATTGGCATTAGATCGAGGGGGTTGGCGTTAAAAGGAAGAGGCTTATGCCCAGCAGTGGGCTTTATTTATGGGCTGGATAGATAGATAGATGACCATACCCATGTAGATTAACATTTTCGGAATCGTACTGTAATTTCCGACTTAGCACTTCAGGCTTGGTGGCCGAGTTTTGGACAGAACAATTGGAGTATGCGGTCGCTGTAATGTTCACTACATCTTGATTGCTCGTCAGGCGATCTGTCTTTAGGGATACTTGGGTTACCTATAAAAGTAGAATATCATTATTATTTAAGGTCCAACGATAAATAGCAGCGTGGCGGGAAAGCCATAAGAATACTATGTTATTGCCGCGAACGAAAAATCGTTGGACAAAACAGCTCAGTTTAGCTTCAAAATTAAAAAGACTGTGAAAATTTTGCATTTCCCGCCACGTTGCTATCGACCAACCTTAAAACTTAATTAAAAATAAATAGTATTTCCAAAGAAATTCAACAAAAGAAAAAATACGTGTCCCTTCATTTGCTATTCCCTTCCTGAAAAATTAAAAACTAATAAAAAATTGCGTGGGTGTTTTGGGGACTCACTGGAGTCCGCCAAGGCGGGTCCTCCAGCAATAAAAAGGCGAAGACAGAACTTTACGATTACGCGCGATTTATTCATAATGAATTAACTTTCTATTGGTAGGAAAACAACACGAAATCTCGGAACGCGATATTGACAGGACCACACAGGACCGATAACAATGAGAATTTTTTCAAGCGTCAAATATACAGGGTGTACTCTAAGTCGATAGCGGAACTTTAAGTGGGCTATCTACTGATCAATACAAACAAGTTGTACTAGGTGGCGAAAAAAATGGAGTGAAAAAAAAAATCTGCAGCTCCATACAAAAGGTGGACTCAGTACTGCGCCAAATGTATGAAACAGCTGTTATTTTTTTCGCCCCATTTTTGTCGCCACCTCGTACAAGTTGTTTGTATTGATCAGTAGACAGCCTACTTGAAGTTCCGCTATCGACTTAGAGTGCACCCTGTAGTTGTAATAACTGTCAAAATCAGTATATTAATTTGTGGTTTCTATAGAAACCACATATTTAGTTGACACTTGGAAAAATCCCTATTTAATTTTCATAATAGCCGCCGACCCGACCCGATCGCAGGCGACCGGTACGCAGTCACCGTCTAAATCAGAATGCTGGCTCTTAGTTCTTAGCTTCTTACCCACGGCGAGCCCTTGCGTACTGGCGAGTTTGGACGATACTTCTTTCCGTCCACCTCGTGGGAACCGAGAAGTGTGGTGCCTTCACTCGAACTCAAACTCAAGCAAGGCTCGTATGCGGTGTCGTTGCTATTGGTAACCGTCACTGTGATGAGCTCGGAGCCACTTGACCCGACCACATAAGGCTCGCTGCGGACAAAGTTTGTAAGGTAGGTTTTTTATCCTTTATCGAAGTGTAGGTTAGATTAAAATTAGATTATACCTACTCGTTTATTAAATTGCCATAACACAGATACAGAGGGAGCAGGGTTAAGGAATAGATATATTATATCATGGAAAAATATGAAGAAATTAAAATCTAGGTAAGTACGGCTACGGCTACGGCTTTTACAGGTGCGTCACTCGATAGCGGAACTTATAATAGGCTGTCTACTCATCAATTCAATACAAACAAATTAGAATCAAATATCACCTGTTCCATACAAAAAATGCGCCAAATGCATGAATATGTCTGTTTAAACCGGTTTTGAGGACTAGGAACTGTGCGGATTTTTATTTACAGAATAAGCACTCAGAAAAAGTTTTTGCACGGCTACTGGGACTGTGGGCCATGTAGGTACACACGACAGCACGTCGACCCTTACACGCGGCACTCTACTCAGTTACTTTACGGGCGACTTTTCAACAAAAGTGTACAGTCTGTCGTGTGTACACTTGTATACTCCGTTCACAGTTATTTTACCACTGACGTTTAAAATTTTACCCTATTTTGCCTTCTTGCCATGATAATACATACCTGCGCCTCTATTATGTAAAAATTCCACTCAACCTCCGAAAATACCTAGTCTTTATTGAAATGAACAATCTATTTTTTCACATTTAAAAACAGTTATTTTTACGGTGGATATTTTAGATAATACAGGGGCTGGTCTACTATCCACCGACCGACACACTAAACCCTCTGAGTTTTCACCGATTAATCTACAATGATTACATATTCAAGTATTCTCATATTCAGGTAAAATAACTGTGAACGGAGTGTATGTACAGGGCCCTTAGCCTGTAACGCAATGGTGCCAAAATGGGCTCCCGGTTGACGGTTTCAATTACGATTTATTAATGCTGTCGGTCCAGTGTCGGTCCTTTTAATGTTTTTGTAGTACAGCAAAGAATACTCTGAGTCTAATTCTAGAGGATTAGTTCGCTGGTTGTAGGAGATCAACGAAAAAACCCGGTTTTGTCCTTCTAACTGGGACGCCATTGATACGCCATTGTGTTACAGGCTAAGGCCCCAGGCTATGGAGAAAGGTTTCTAAGGTTTCTAAGGAGAAAGACTCACCTCATACTTGATTGAACGGTCACCGCGAGTTCTGGTTTGCAGGAGGCGGGTATTTCGCAGTCGCTCTTCATAAACACTGAGCCATGGAGCCTATTACTAGGCTGCTCCAGCAATATGGCCTGTGTCCCGTCGAACTTTTCATCGTTCATGGGCTTATTGGTCTGGCTCACTGAGGCTCTGTATATGATAGGGTCAAACACATAGTCTCCCTGAAAATGGGTGAAAATTTTCTTAAAATTAACTAGTTCCAGCTTCCTACGGGATAAAAAAGTATAAAAACCTTCCGTGTAAAAAAATCCGTGAAGTGGGATAAATACTCACAACTTTAGATATGTCAATTTGTTTCGCTACACATTTTTTATTGTCCGTTTTAGTTACTTCATACAGTGTCTCGTATAAGTTTCCTTCTGTATCCATTAGCTTAGCAGTTTTGTGGATCACTTTTAGCTTCATCGTGATTTCTAAAATTGTATTTAAATAAATTACGGTGCTGTCTGTACATTATAACACTTCAGGATGCACTTCAAAACACGCGCCCTCTCGCTCTAATTGATACAATCAAAGCGAGACAACGCTATTTTTGAAGTCCATCCAAGTTTTTTTCTTTAATCACCTACACATACGGTTTTTTTCCGTCCGGAATTTTCATATATTTTGTATGCTGTGTTAGAAATTTCCATTATTTTTTCCGTTACGGAAAAATTCCGTATGTATGTTGCCGGCCTTATGCTCGTACTTACCAGCGAGCATAGTATCAGGCTTATACTGCGTACTTACCAGCGAGCATAGTATCAGACTTATACTGCGTACTTACCAGCGGTCATAGTATCAGGCTTTTCCGGAAATATACACTCGATGCATACATTTATTGTAAATTGTTTCAATTTATGGTCTGCCTGAAAACAAAAAAGTAAGTTATCAAACTTGATAGGTACAAGGCCAAAAATGGACGTCAAGCGAAAAAATCTATATTAATCTATTTAAAAAAAAACAACATAAATATAACATAATTTTCTAATGCCGACAGACGATTTTAAGCTTATCTGCTTCGATCAAGGATAAAAATAGATACAACATAGGACTCTGAAATGTGTCTGGAAAAATAGATGCCCAAATTGCCTTTGGGAGCTTATTTGCTCGTAGTCTATGCAATTAAAGTAAAACTGTACACTAATGAAATAAGGTTGACATCCGAAAATAATACGTATGGTCGAAATGATGTTTCGTATTGTTCTATTGCTGATATCATTTGTTTCTGTCGGGAAAATTTTTTATTGTGCGGATTCTATGGGATTTATTTCGGTGCCTATCTGCGGTAAGTGGTAATATTTTAATCCTATCTGCAATAAGTGGTAATATTTTAAGCTTAAGTGCGATAAGTGGTAATATTTAAAGACTATCTGCGATAAGTGGTAATATTTTAAGCCTATCTGCTATATGTGGTAATACTTTAAGCCTATCTGCGCTAAGTGGTAATATTTTAAGCCTATCTGCGATAAGTGGTAATATTTTAAGCCTATCTGCGATAAGTGGTAATATTTTAACCCTATCTGTGCTAAGTGGTAATATTTTAAGCCTACCTGCGATAAATGGTAACATTTTAAGCCTATCTGCGATAAGTGGTAATATTATACGGAATCAACTAAAATAAAAGAAACCAGTGTAGGTGCTTATACTGTAAAAGGAAATCCACACAGTTGCTCAAAACCGGTTTATTTGCGGGAAAATGGCTAAAAAATTACAAATAATGCGTATTATTTTTAGGATTTTTTAAATTATCATTGTTCTCCTAAGAAAAGGTTTGGAAGACTTGCAACTGTGCGGTTTTATAATAAGCACGCTGATCGAAATAAATTTTCTCCCCGTATTGCAACGGTGATCGCGAATTTATTGTTCAAAGAAATATCATTTCGTAACGTAAAGTAAGATGGTGCCACTCGATTGCGAGAGTCTTTAACTACAATCATGTCATAAGATTAAAAAGGCGCCAATGGCAAAAAAAACATATCTTCTTTTTGGATGCGTTTTTTGCCAAAAACGAAGCGTCAAATATAATCCCTAGGCTTAAATATTTTTAGGACCTAAGATCCTAGAATCTACGAATAAAACCTGCCGCCGCCAAAAGTGACCATTTTTGGATTATTAGTTACTGAACTTTAAACCCGCAAAAGCCGACTACTGGGGGGTGGCCGACTTAAGGGTAGACGATAGCAACGTGGCGGGATATTCAAAATTTTCACAGTTTTTTACATTTTGTAGCTAAACTGAGCTATTTTTGTTCAGCGATTTTTCGTTCGCGGCAATAACATAGTATTCTTGTCATTATTGTAAACATCAGAACAACAATAATTCAGCCGATTATGTGTTCTGGTCTACGAAGCAGTGGTATTGCCCAAAAAACTTGTAGTAGACCAGAACACATAATCGGCTTGGAATGCAAACGTACTTACGCACACATGTGTTTAAATTGCAACAAAGTCCAAAAGCAAAACACTTTTGTAATATGTATTTTTCAATTTTGTGGTTTTAAAATAAAAATTGATTATATTCAGTAGTTATAGTCGTCAGCAGTGATTGAGTTTTAGTTACCAGTAGATTTGGGTGGTCCACTGTCACCTTAACCTGGAAGGTTGGTATGTAATGCAAAAATGCCACTTGTGGGTCTCCAAAGCCGCCAACAGCCAATCCTGTCGATAAAGCAAAGGGGTTATGTGGCTACGTATCCTTGGGGAAGCTTTTTTAGGACCTAGAATAGGTTCTAGGTGCCACAAACACAAAGGCGAGCATCTCTGTAATAAGAGATCTCTTCCAGCAAACCTAAGAGTATCGACTGCAGAAAAATGGGCCTACACAATCACGTAGATATTTAAAGTTTTTTGTGCCGGCAAGTGTCGTTCCGAGAGCATTTTTTTACCCTATGATAAATATTTTTTAATTTATTTTTTGCTTTAGAAAAAAAAAAAACAATCCCACCAAAAACATTTTTATGTAAGATGTTGCCAAGACGAGACCACATTCCTCGCACTGTCAAAAAGTTATCAGATCTCACTTAGAGCTAAGTTTCTAACTCTACACGGAACTAAGCACAATTTTGCGGTTCCGTTTTTCGAGCGCTGATGGACCAACGCTGGTAATATAAACCCAAGTTATGAGGGTTAAAAAAGACGACGAAACGCTTCAAGAAAAGGTAGGTGCTTAGTGCCCTTGAGCTTCGCTTGTTCGCATTGGCGAGGGCACTACCCCAGTTGCTGTGGTTAGGGCGCTAGAGCAAACACTTTATCAACTAACCGCTCCTGCCAATACGGTCGAACTCGACAAGCGGCGCGAGACTGAACCCGAAATTCTTTGTTCTTTCGTTCGGCGCAATCCTCTGAATGTGCACTGGGACTTTGGAGCCCGTGAATGTGGATCCCGGGTACAAGTATATGGCGCCGCGGCCGTTCTCTTCGTAGGGCGCTGCTATCACGATATCTGGAAAAAACAGCCATATTTATTCGGGCTGGTCCTTCAGAGTGGCTACGGATGCGGGCGCGGGTGCGCGTATATCAATGAGCCGTTTTCATTGCTGTCAGATTTCGCTTTTTCTGAAGATATTTAGTAATATGTGTAGGCGAAATTTGACAGCCACATCCCGGTTCTTGTATGGCCAAGCCTATGAGCGCCATCTACCAAGGGCTTTGAATTCAGCTTTTAACTGTCAGTTGAATATACATAGTGCGGCACTATAAGATGGTTGGTCAAGCTAAGCATACAGGTAAACAATAATAGTTAGAGAGCTGGTGACCAATCGAGATATTTTTTCGTACAAGGCTAGGAGTTGATAGGCTGATAGAGTAGACTTCGCTAAGTCTGGGAAAAATATTTTTTTGGCACGGTCGCGGTTGAAAGTTAGATTTTTTCGACTTTGAAAGTTTAAATGTATGGGTTCAGTTTTTTTTAATGTCGTACAAGGCTAGAAACTTCTAGGTTAGTTGTTGAGACTCCGTTGAATAAGAAAATATTTGTTTTTTTGGCCGAGCGTGGTTGAAAGTTTGATTTTTATAACCCAAAAATTCACACTTTCAAGGTTATAAAAAACAATATTTCTACCGCGTTTGGCTAGTAATAAATAGTGATTTCGTGATCAGCGGAGACTAAATAGGCAGCCTAAAAACTCCCAGCCTTGTAGACAAAAAAGAAATGACTCAACCCATACATTTAAACTTACAAAGTCAAAAAAATCTAACTTTCAACTGCGACCGGACCAAAAAAATATTTTTCCTAGACTCAGCGAAGTCTACTCTATCAGCCTACTAACTCCCAGCCTTGTACGAAAAAATATCTCGATTGGTCACCAGCTCTCCAACTATAATGTCTAATGAATGACTTGGTTCATACCGTCGAGCATATCGTTGTCCATGTCACCAATGTTGGCTATCGCCATCCCAAACCTTCCTCCTGTTTGCGTGCCTTTTATGATCCATTTGGGCTTAATCTGTACCTACAAGATGATAAATAAGGGTTAGTATAACAGACTTTAAAACCTAAAATGTTTTACTATGGCAAGAGCTCGTCAAAAAAATGTTAAGCCATTTTGTTAGACTACTAACAAAATGTATGAATTTTAAATAATTTGAAATAAATGTATTAATAATAATAAGCAGTTCGACAAATTTGCAAAGATGCCACATACATGCTTAAGTTGGAGTATGTAGGCTACTTTATCTAAAACCAGCGAGCGGACAAATATCTGGTTACTGCCTTTTAAAGAAGGCTGTGCTCTGGCGGTCTGTTCGGTTCTTGCCCCCTACTGTCAAAACGCCGAAAATAAAATATGTGTTGCTGTTTTGATTGTACGCATTACGAGTAGGTCCACTTGCGCCAACCAGGGTTAGCTAGTTAACTCTAAGTTAACGTCAAAATTTGTATGGAAATGTCAAGTTAACTCAGAGTTAGTTTGCTAACCCTGAGTGACGCAAGTCCGCCTAAGTGTCTGCCTTTAGAACTTCGGCGTTTCAATTATTCTACTAAATTATCTTTCTGCTTTGTGACTTTCGGCACTATTACCTTTCGGCATTTAAATTTTTAGACTTTTACGTAGGCTTTTTGAATGTAGACTTTTTAAAATCCGCGGGAAAATGCCTATACCGAGCAGTGGTCAAATGCCCATACCAAGCAGTGGTCAAATGCCTATACCGAGCAGTGGTCAAATGCCTATACCGAGCAGTGGTCAAATGCCTATACCGAGCATTGGTCAAATGCCCATACCAAGCAGTGGTCAAATGCCTATACCGAGCAGTGGTCAAATGCCTATACCGAGCAGTGGTCAAATGCCCATACCAAGCAGTGGTCGAATGCCTATACCGAGCAGTGGTCAAATGCCTATACCGAGCAGTGGTCAAATGCCTATACCGAGCAGTGGTCAAATGCCTATACCGAGCAGTGGTCAAATGTTGCCCGACAATGATGATGATGAGTATATCCCGTTATCTAATGCTCAGTTTGGGGGCAAGTGATGGGGCAGTTGCGATAATCAATGGCTGGAATGAATGTCTGGAGCATTCACAAAATAATAATTTTATTTTGACATCAACCCTTTCTACAACGTGTTACAATACATACATCCAATACATACTCTTTTTAGAGGGTGTAACCTACTGGTCAACAGGATGTCCATTCTCCAAAATCCATTTTTATTTTATAATCTCAAAATTGAAAATTTTTCATAACTTGTTTTTTGTATTAGCACAAATTTAAAAATATGTGTCTTGGTGTATGTGCATTTGCATACATTTGAGTTGTTAAAACATTGTGAAAGTCAATGAACACAATACAACGTGTTACAAAAGATACTAACTCTTTTTACAGGGTGTAACCTGCTGGTCAACATAATGACAAATCTGCAACAAAAAGTTGAAAAACACAACTTTTTTTTTATAACCTCAAAGTTGTAAAATTTTCAAAACTTTTTTGTTTTTCGATTTAGCTCCAATTAAAAAATATGGTTGTTTGCTTAGCTGTATTTTAATAGCTTCAGGCTGTTAAAACATAGTGAAAGTCTATGGAAACAGTATTTTAAAAATACTTTTCTCCCGTCACAGCGCTTACATTTTAATTATTTAAAAATCAACGGAACGTCATAGAGCTAAAAAAATATTTAGGTTGTGATCTCTATCACCGGGTGCTATTACCCTGTAAAAAGAGTTAGCATCTTTTGTAACACCTTGTATAGATAAATATGAATCGACTAATAATGTGAAGCAGCATCACTATTTGCCCCCAAACTGAGCATTAGATAACGGGGTGTAATGATGAAACGTGGTCGTTTCATCATTACACCCCGTTATTGTTTACCTGTACGTTTTTGTCGGCAGAAGGTTCCAAGTCGTAGTAAACATGCACCGCGCCGACCTCGTACATGCCGAGGTCTCCGTCAAAGAACGCTGGAGCTCCCACCAGCAGAGCCCTTCGAATGCTTTGATAATTCAACTTGGCAGCGCACAGAACCGCAGCGAACATGGAGCCAGGACTACCGGTGTCCGTGAGCGTAAGCAACAGTTCGTAGAACTCGTTGTTATTTTTAACTGACTCCCTTACGGCGCTTGGCCTCTTGCTGAAGAAATAGACCTGAAATTCGGGGTTGAGACCTTCGTAGAGACGCAACAATCTGTATATTTATTTAAGGCAGGATGAGGCTAAACAAATTTCGCCAGACGCGCAATCAATAAAAATTGTGAAAAGTGTGATAAACACAGGATAATAAATTATAAATACGAAGAAATTATTTAAAAAAAATATCCGTCTGTCTACTACCTGCTACAGGATGGCTCAAACATATCCCTTAAAGCTTAAAAGCCTAATAACTTCTAAACAACCAAAATGGCTGAACATATGGGGGTGATTGAAGATGTAGATTTTCTCGCTTGACGTCTATGTATGGGCTACCCTGTATACAGGGTGTTAAAAGACCGCCAACAGACCCGAAAGCCACACATACTAGACACCAAAACCAAGTACTTTTTTGATAAATTATTGCTGGGAAATGATTTTGGTTTTTTAGGTTATAATTTTGAAAAATATTTTATCACGCAATGGACGTGTAACGCACAGAAGTCATATTGCGCAAGTGTACGTATCAGTTTATGTTACTTAAGCTTGAAGTGCCGTTGTTTAGAATACATTGCGGGTTGCAATTTTAACGTCGTTTTTTGTACGAAATATTCATTATTTTGATATGGCTTCTTGAGAAGGTATGTAAAGAACAAGATACTGAATAAATTTCTGCAAAAAAAAAGTTTTGAAAAGTCTGACTTTGAACCTCATTATCTCGGAAACCGTTGATTTCCCAGGCATAGTTCCTTGGGCAAAAATGTTCCTTATGATGAGGACAATACGTGGTTTTCCGCTTTGTTGGCCGTCTTTAACACCCTGTATTGTGTAGATTTTACTTTCTTTGGGACGGACCCGCACTGCTCCTGTGGGGAGGTGCAGAGCAGGTCCCATATCACGGACCATTGCCCGCAGTGGTCAATAGAAGAAGGGATCCAAAAAGATGATTAGGGATACAGTAAGAGTAAGATGTAGCCTGTACAATTGTACATGTCCCACTAGCTGGGCAAAGGCCTTCTCTCAGAGAGAGAGTTCGAGCTTAATCACCACGCGTGCTCAATGCGGGTTGGCGATTTTTGCGTTGAGGGTATAATGCCTCATACGCTCA
Source organism: Zelleria hepariella (assembly GCA_949319315.1). Lineage (NCBI taxonomy): Eukaryota > Metazoa > Arthropoda > Insecta > Lepidoptera > Yponomeutidae > Zelleria > Zelleria hepariella. The sequence goes on from OX439384.1 coordinate 20,234,577, forward strand.
GGTTTCCTCACGATGTTTTCCTTCACCGTCAGCGAGTGGTATTGCTACTACAAATTCACAAATATACGTAACTTTGAAATTAAAGTCATAGGTATATGCCTGCATCGGGATTCGAACCTGGGTCTCTCGCTTCTGAGTCCATTGTTCTACCCACTAGACCACCACCGCTTTTTTGGGATACAGAATAGATGATTATCTAAATGACAAAGAAGTCTGGCACTAAACCAGTTCAGCGCACGATCACCACACTTAGGTACTACCGTGTTATTTACATTACAAAATGTATTATTTTTAAGCACGAGATCCTTGGATTTTCTTTACCATGCTTCTTCTCCAAGAAAGATCGGAGCTAGTGAAGCTGGAGAAAAAAAAGTAGCTTGATACTTAGTATTAGTATAAGATAGTAAAATAAGCATGTGATTTATATACTTTTTTTACTTTTGATAATAATTTGACGTTATATGTAAATAATTTATTTATGGCATATTGAATAAAAAAGTTGACTTTGACTTTACTTTGACTTTGAAAAGATCCACGAGGCCGATGCAAAAGTGATAGATTGGATCCACTTTATTCTCTTATACAAGGTGTTACAAAAGTACCTAACTCTTTTTACAGGGTAATAGCACCCGGTGATAAAGATCACAACCTAAATTTTTTTTTGCTCTATGACGTTCCGTTGATTTTTAAATTAATAAAATGTGAACGCTGTGGCGGGAGAAAAGTATTTTTTAAATAATGTTTTCATTGACTTTCACAACGTTTTACCAACTCAAAGCTATGCAAATGCACCTACACCCACAGACATATTTTTAAATTTGATCTAATACCAAAAACAAAAAAGTTAAGAAAATTTTTCAATTTTGAGGTTATAAAATAAAAATTGATTTTTTCAACTTTTTTTTACAGAATTGACATCTTGTTGAACAGTAACTTACACCCTGTAAAAAGTGTTAGGATGTTTTGTAACACGTTGTATTCGCTGCATAGTGTGCCATACGCAAAATAAATAAATTCTACTTTCTCACCCCTCCTACGCCGTGGTCGCCATAAGGTGAACCAAGTGCGTAGACAGATTCTTCGCCGAAAAATTTGTCAATAGCCACGCTATACCCTGAAATACAAATGCATATTTTGTTACTCAGTTTAAAAATAAATTTGTTTTTAATTTTAGAAATTTTAATTTGTAATAGCAATACCACCCGCTAACGGTGAAGGAAAACATCGCGAGGAAACCCGCGGCTTAGTTGGCTCCACACGTATTGACCTGTCTTTCCTGTGGTCTAGGTCGACTAAGCTGTCAGGATGGTATAGATGCTGGGCAAGCCTACTCCATCTAAAACAATGTCCCAGGCACTGCAGCGCTGAGTGGTCTCTTCACCCATCTAGTGTGAGTGAAGGTGCCACTGGACGCTGTATAAATCATCTCATTACGTAGATGCAAAGGCCTTAGTTTTTTTTTTAAAGAAAAAGAAAAAAAAAAGTAAAGCCACTGCTCCACCTGAGGCTCCGCTTTAGCGCAAATAATAAGTTTAGTTAGCGCGCTAATAACGTGTTATCGCGCAGGTGAAGCAGAAGCAAAATAAAATTAAAAAAACAAACTTCACTGTTAAGTTTTTTTTCAATACATAATTTGGAATTTTGTTAATTGATTCAAGCCACGAAATATTTGATTTAGCTGTGAATTCTGATTGATTAAGGATTGAATGCAGCTTTGAACATAGACGCGCAAGGCACGAGTACGCTTAATGTGTTAATTGGAACTAAATTATATTTTATTATCAGATATTTTAATTATTATAAATTATTATCAGATTATAATAATAAATTTATTGATTTTTTCTTTATTTGATTGGCGCAGGATCATGAGAGGCGGCGTGAGCATGAAGAGGCTGAAGAGGCCTTAACTCAGCAGTGGGTGTTAACAGGCTGATGATGATGATGATGAATTAGAAGCATTATGTATATTGTATATACCTAGGTTGTACACGTTGCCGTGGTAGCGACCATATATTGGCAGTGGCTCTGATGATAGACTCTGCGACAGGCCCTCGTACACCAATGCACCGGCTTGAAAAAACAAACAAGAATTTTATCTTACTACACGGTGCACTCTAAGTCGATAGCGGAACTTTAAGTAGGCTGTCTACTGATCACGACAAACAACTTTTACCAGGTGGCAAAAAATATGGAGCGAGAAAAAATCAGCTGTTTCATACATTAGGCGCAGTACTGAGTCGACCTTTTGTATGGAGCAGCTGATATTTTTTGTGCTCCATTTTTTTTCGCCACCTGGTAAAAGTTGTTTGTAGTGATCAGTAGACAGCCTACTTAAAGTTCCGCTATCGAATTAGAGTGCACCCTGTAGGTAATAAAATTATGTAAAATAAAACCATTTATTGACATGCAGGGTGTTGATTTTGTGTAGTGACGCCCGACTTAAGGGTATAATCCGTGCGGAATCAGAATGGGATAATACCTTTTGGAACAGAATCGAAAATGACAGTTCTCGAGTAGCGTCAGTAAAAAAATTGTTAGTTCTACGTTCTATCATAGGGTTATGAAATTGGAAATACACAAAAATGTTTAATGGTTGTAATCTAAAAGGATTTAATGTTATTGCATTAATTTAATAAAACGTGATAAAACTCGAGCAGACACCCAACCGCACAGAAAACACAAGTAAGTTTCGACGCGAGTTTGCCATAGACAACTAGAGTTTGCCGAAATGCTGACGCTACAAGACCGCGAGCGTCTCAGTTCCAAAAGGTATTATCCCATTCTGATCCCGCACGGATTATACCGATTTACACGACACGTGAAGTAATAAATCATAATTATACAAAAATTGTAATGAAAAATAACAAAATTTGTGGCCTTACTATCGTTTCGTGGACTGGCCGGGGGTGTTCGCACGTCGCAGTTATTTTAGAACAAATTGTGAACAAAAATTATGCGAGGGAAAAATAAAACGCACCACCAGTTACAAGCGTTACTTATATTTTTAATATAATTTACAATTTATAGAAAACATTTTGTTTATGAACTAAACATGACGTTTAAATTTATTTAAATATTGTTAGGTAGTTTAGGTAGGTGCCTACTAAAATTACTAGGCTGATGATGACACACGTTGACGCATGATGTCACTACGATATGCGTCATTATGCAGTAAAATCTCGACAAAAATATTACCAGCTCAGCTATTAGTCTAATACGATTTATTATTAAGGCTGGAAGATAGTAGTGTGGCGGGAAATTCAAAATTTTCACAGTTTTTTACATTTTGTAGCTAAACTGAGCTATTATTGTTCAGCGATTTTTCGTTCGCGAGAATAAAACCGTATTCTTTTCATTATTGTAAACAACAGAACAACAATAATTCAGCCGATTATGTGTTCTGGTCTACGACAAGTTTTTTGGGCACTACCACTGCTTCGTAGACCAGAACACATAATCGGCTGAATTATTGTTGTTCTGTTGTTTACAATAATGAAAAGAATACGGTTTTATTCTCGCGAACGAAAAATCGCTGAACAAAAATAGTTCAGTTTAGCTACAAAATGTAAAAGTCTGTGAAAATTTGGAATTTCCCGCCACCTTGCTATCGTCTACCCCAGTGGTTCTTAACCTATGGTCCGCGGACCACTGGTGGTCCGCGAGGGCCTCTCTAGTGGTCCGCGGGAGGGTCCTGCAGTCCAGCGCACATAGCGATAGTTGTCAATAAATTTTAATGTTGATTTTGAAAGTCATGTTTGAATAAGTTCCCAATGAATAAAATAGCTGAAATTTTCGTGCGTGCTGGCGCGCGCTCTACCTCCCTATTGAAAAAAAATTTTAACCTCCAAAGATCCGCGTGACTGCAGATCGCGCCAAGGAATTACCGAATGCGCCAGATTTTGACAGGATAATACAATAAATAGCCTATACGTAACCTGCGGCAGGCTCCGATGTAAAGTTGCGGTCTTCAGTTCAATACGCAAAAAATAATAAATTGTATTAGTATCAAAACCCTTAAAAATAGAGTAATCAGTGCTCACTCATAGTATGTCGTTAGCTCATGCTAAACCGCACGTAGACTATATTTAGGTCAAAATCGTGCTCTACGCGCGTGTCTTCTATTCAAAACAAAGGAATTCTCCATTATGAAATGTAAGATTTAAATAAGTTAATTTTCAGCCGCGCTGGGTGCGTTTGTTCAAGTAATAGCTAAAATAAATCTTCATCATATAAATAAAAAGGGAAAAAACTGTGAATTTTCGGGCGCGCTGCGCGCGTATTTTTCACGCATCTACTACACGTGCTAAGGTAAACTTGATTTTTAAGAGTTAAATCGTAAAATTTTCGGGCGCGCTGCGCGCGATTTTAGAAACAAATGAAATCTTGATGATATTGACGGAAAATTAACTGGCCATCTTGCGGCTTAAAAAGGGTAAAATCGGTGAATTTTCGGGGGCGCTGCGCGCGCATTGCTATCGCCTACCAATTAAATCTCCATAATAATTTTAGTAAAATTGGGGAATTTTCGCGTGCATGTTCCATTGTTCCAAAACCGACTCATATTAATTTCCTGTATTCAACTTACTTACATACATTATACTTTAGGTCACAGGTGAAACAATTTCATGTGAAACACGATGTACCTTGGATCTGGTGGTCCGCGCTAAGAAAAAAATTATCAAAGTGGTCCGTGGTCCAAAAAAGGTTAAGAACCACTGGTCTACCCTTAATATAAACCTATCGTGTCTGAATCGGGCGGCGTAACTAACCAAATCAACATAGGAAGGATAGGATGGATGATTTTTGAACTTTATCAACCATTTTCATTTATTCGTAGTGGGTATCGCTTACCTTTATGTGTAGCTGGGCCACCGGCTATAAATGTCCCTTGATCATTGACCTCACTGCTCCATCCAAAAGAGTTCAATCTGTGGTCTGATTTTTTTTTAGAATCACTAAGATACTGGGTAAAATTTGTACCTACGACGTACATACGACAGCACATCTATAGACGCTTACACGCTAGCACTCTACTCGGTTACGTTACGCGCGACTTTACAACAAAAGTCTGACGTGCTGTCGTGTGTACATGATAATAAGTGCAGTGATTTAAGGCGCTGTGGGCATAGTGAATTAGCCCGCGCGCAAAGAAAAATGCACAAAATCGATTCCTGTATCAAATACACAAAAAAATCGAAAATGTTCACATATTAAACCCTAGAATTAGTTGAGACCTATCGAACACCGCCAGTTTCATGGTGATATCCATAACAGATTGCAATATATTTTGCTGGAAAAAAAGTGCGCCGCCTATTTTTATTTAAGCAAAATATTTTCAAAACGGTTATGAATCTCAACACGAAACTGGCTGTTTTAGATACATCTCTACTTAATTCTAGGGTTTGATATGTGAACATTTTCGATTTGTTTAGTGTATTTGATACAGGAACCGATTTTGTGCATTTTTCTTTGCGCGCGGGCTAATCACTATGCACGGCGCCTTAAGATTACATAATACTTCAGGTACCTACAATAATTATTATTAGGTAACAATCTTAGAGAAATCTACAGAAATATTTTTTTAACCTTAACAAATCATTGGCCAGAAAAATCCACGGCAGCCTACATAATTCAGATCATAGTCCGACATATTTATTTAATGCTTTTACTGATTTTTACAGTGTCCAGTGGTACCTTCACTCACTCTAGGTGGGTGAAGAGACCACTCGACGCTACAGTGCCTGGGACATTGTTTTGCGTTGCGAAATGTAAATAAATTAAATTAATACTAACACTAGAATAAGTTACTATTATAACTAACAATATGGATTCGTCCGAAATAAAAACTTTTGAATTGAATTGAATTGAATTGTTTTAGGCTGGTACCTATTACGAATGCACTCCCTACGAATGCAATCGATTCTCGCCAAAAGTGGCCACTTTTGGCGAGAATCGATTGCATTCTTAAGTTCTAGGATCTGGAATCTAAACCTTAGGTCCTAAAAATAGCTTGTAATATATTTTCGCGTTGAGAAATGGCAGGAGCGTTTTTTGCAAAAAACGCATCCAAAAAGTGCTGCTAGTTGTGCTGCCTACTGGGCCTTAAGTTCTTTGCATATTTTTTATTTCTATGTGGTATTTGGAAGAAATAAAATAATTATTAAATACCGTCGGGTGAGTTTAGGTCTATAATAGCTAAACGCTGTGTACGAAAATACCAGTTGTAGTACCCAAGTTAATACTCACTGCATACTTCAACGCCGTAGTTTTCGTCGTGGCGGTTCATGTTTTCCAATTTTCTCATAGAGTTATTATTTTTGGTTGCATCATTCACGTAGCAATGGCCGATAGTACCGTAGATACCAAGATTATCTGGACATTTGTTAAGGAGTCGTGGAGCGCAGGCCTGTAAAGAGAACTTGGAAAGTCATACTAAAGTATTACGTTTCCTTAAGGCTTTTCGCACACTCAACGAGAATGACTATGGTCTGGCCTATGTTATTTGTGTGTCCAAACCACTGATTTATGATTACATAGGCTAATAAAATTACATCCAAAGAAATTTCTTCCAGCCAGCCTGGAGGATGTGTACGAGTACAAGGGCGGACTTATTTCAAAAGAAATTTCTTCCAGCCGTTTTTATGACGCAAAGACGATTTTTATGGGCGCAACGTTTACACTAACGAACACAAATTTTGATAAAGTAATTTTACCATTTCGACGTGTTGCTCAATCATGTAACTTGCCTTGGTGATTTGGCATCACTAACTGAATTACACCAACCAAAGGGGGGGTAAACAATACATGATATAAAGGGTTTTCCAATAAGAGGTGTTATTTTGATATTCAAAGAAAAAAACATTTTTTAATATAAATGATCGGATGTTTATTTCATTATAAAGAGGAAGGTATGCCATTAATAGTGGAAAATAACATCGGGAAAATGACCACCATGACCACGCTTACAGGACCATAATTATCCTTTTCATGAATTTTTCCATGAGCAACAGTTACCGTGAATGGATTGCGTTATCGAGAGATGATTAATGATTTTTTTATGGCCGGAATTGGATGGTACTGATCTGGACAACGTTTACTTTCAACAAGACGGCAATTCCATCCAATTCCGGCCATAAAAAATCTGTTGCTCATGGAAAATTTCATGAAAAGGATATGGTCCTGTAAGCGTGGTCATGGTGGTCATTTGCCTGATGTTATTTTTCACTATTAACGGCATACCTTCCTCTTTATCTTCTATATATATATAAAAATGAATCGCCGTGCATTAGTCTCGCTAAAACTAAGGAACGGCTTGACCGATTTGCATATTTACTGTTTTGTTTAGTTCACCATGGTTCAGGGTAGGTTTAAAAGCAAAGAAATATGGGAAAAGTTAAAGGATTAGCTGAAAAATGGAAGAAATAAAAATTGGTAATTTTGTATGGAATCGCCATTTTTGACGCGGAGAGTCAAACTATTTCAGGTGATACGAAGTTCACCGGGTCAGCTAGTAATGAAATAAATATCCGATCATTTATATTAAAAAAAATGCATTTTTCTTTCTCTTATTGAAAAACCCTTTATATGCCACCAGAACCAGATGGCCACCACAGCCTGTCAACATCGACACGTCCCTATTGGAAAACCGTAAAGGCTCCCACCACACAGACGTGTTATTGCGTTTGCGGTTTTGCGATATCTGTTTTCAGTACATTTTGTATTAGGATCGCCATGGAGTTACACACTGCTGCGGTAATAAAGCCGCAACGTTCCTCATACAAAATGTACTGATAAAAGATATCGCAAGAAAGCATGCGGTATTATACCGACCGGTAAAACGCGCCTGTGTGGTGGGAGCCTTAAACGACTGTCGATCTCGATGATACTCGTAGACCAGGGGTTCCCAACCTTTTTTTGTCTACTGCCCACTTTAAGAATAAATTATTTTTTAACGTCCCCCTTTTTAAACATACTTAAAAACCGCTAAGTACTTATAACTGATTATTGAAACGCAACTTTATAGTATTCGGACAGAGCATCTTTTTTTTTTTGGTCTCTTACCGCCCCCCTTTAGGCCTGCAGCGGGGGGGCGTTATCGCCCACGTTGGGAAAGACTGTCGTAGACGCTTACCATGAAATAAGAAGATGAAGCCGATACAGTCGCCCCAAACCAGGAATCAACAAATAACGGTTTGTTATTTATTTTTATATATTCTCCAGTACGTATGTAGTCAAGATACTCTAAGGAAGAAAGAAAAAAAAATGCAATTAAACTTTCTGAGTTCTTACTCTCTTGTACATTTGTACTGAGTACCTACCTACTCATACAGGGTGATACAGGTCTTGTAATACTTTAGGTGGTCTCTAAACTCAGCAATAAAATCAACTTTTATACAAGCATAGGTTCCTGCGATAGTAGAGCGTTTTCGTGACGTTTGACTTCAGTCGGACGTCAGCATCGCTGATAGCAACGTGACGGGAAATTAAAAATTTTCACAGTTTTTTACATTTTTTAGCTAAATTGAGCTATTTCTGTTCAGCGATTTTTCGCTCGCGGCAATAACATAGTATTCTTTTCATTATTGTAAACAACAAAACAACAATAATTCAGCCGATTATGTGTTCTGGTCTTTTCTGGTCGTCAAAGCAGTGGCACTGCCCAAAAAACTTGTTGTTTTGTTGTTTACAATAATGAAAATAATACTATGTTATTTCCGCGATGTGATGACACACGTTGACATGCGTCAGTACTTATGCACAAAGCGACTAAAATACTCTAATATACGAATAAGAGTAAAATCTCGTCAAAAATATTACCGGCTCAGTTATTTGTCTAATTTTATATGGAATATCAAGTCTGTGGGAATATCAGATACTTTTTGGACATTTTGAATCCACTAAAGGTTTATTTATTTTAAAATTATTACTTTATATTTACATGCAGTTTATCTCTATAGCATGACACTTTATGACCCTGCAGAATAACTAGATAAGGCTAGTTATTGGGGCATTTGCCAAATTTATTTTAGTGTAATCTAATAAAATTCCTAATTTAAGGGTAGACGATAGCAACGTGGCGGGAAATTCAAAATTTTCACAGTTTTTTACATTTTGTAGCTAAACTGAGCTATTTTTGTTCAGCGATTTTTCGTTCGCGGAAATAACTAAGTATTCTTTTCATTATTGTAAACAATATAACAACAATAATTCAGCCGATTATGTGTTCTGGTCTACGACAAGTTTTTTGGGCAGTGCCACTGCTTCGTAGACCAGAACACATAATCGTCTGAATTATTGTTGTTCTATTGTTTACAATAATGAAAAGAATACTTTGTTATTTCCGCGAACGAAAAATCGCTGAACAAAAATAGCTCAGTTTAGCTACAAAATGTAAAAAACTGTGAAAACTTTGAATTTCCCGCCACGTTGCTATCATCCCACCTAAATATAGGTACCTAACTAATTAACTCACAATGTGCGGCACGATTAAAAAAAATGGCGCATAAACCATAATTACATTTTTGAAAACTCTCTAGTAGTTATGACGAAATAGGACGCACAACGGCACAACTAGCGCTGCCAATGAAAAAAATCATAATATCTTCTTTTTGCATGCGTTTTTAGCAAAAAACGATCCTGCGATTTCTCAAGCGAAGCATAACTATTTTTAGGACCTAAGGTTAGGATTCCAGATCCTTAGGTCCTAAAAATAGTTAAGCCTCGCGTTGAGAAATCGCAGGAGCGTGTTTGCTAAACGCTTTTCTTTTTCATGTGCGGTGGTGCGTCGCATTGCGTCTTATACAAGGTGTTACAAAAGATGCTAACTCTTTTTACAGGGTCATGGTACCTGATGATAGGGATCACAACCAAAATATTTTTTTAGCTCTGTGACGTTCTGTTGATTTTTAAATAATTAAAATGTAAGCGCTGTAACGGGAGAAAAGTATTTTTAAAATACTGTTTCCATAGACTTTCACTATGTTTTAACAGCCTGAAGCTATTAAAATACAGCTAAGCAAACAACCATATTTTTTAATTGGAGCTAAATCCAAGAACAAAAAAGTTTGCAGATTTGTCATTATGTTGACCAGCAGGTTACACCCTGTAAAAAGAGTTAGTATCTTTTGTAACACGTTGTATTAATAAATACTTACTGCTATCTTCCGCGATGAACCACTCTTCACAATAATTTGTATTCTTTATGTCTGTCACAGTGCAGGAAAACAGTTTGCCGATTCGATCTGCCTTAGGAGCACTTATTATCAAACTGAAAATAATCAAGAATCAACAATGATGTACAAATTACATAGGTACATAATAATGAGTTTTTTTTTTTAGTTGTAGACTGCCAGTCAAATTCTGAATAAATATTTTTTGCGCCTGCCCCAGTGCCCCTGTATTCTCTATAAATATCGCTCCGGACTCGTGGTCCCCCCTAACCCTTTATGAATGTAAAAAAAAGATTGTTAATTTCAATAAGGGCTATTTTGGAGTGTTTTGACGCTTAAAGGTTGAGTGGATTTTTTAGATATTATAGGCGCTGATTTGTGTTAGAAACAAAACTCGACAGTTATGGATTTTCTGGCGTCTAATCAAAGCAAGTCCGACTTTGCTCAAAGAAGGTTGTCAAAAAATTACCACATTACGATAATGAGTTTTTGAGTCAATCCTACAGCAAGCGGTCTAGAGTTCGTTATGAGATGGGATCGATTGGCGCCAAAATGTCATTGATTAGCGCGCAAATGCTAATGAAAAAAAAACCTCTACTAGTGGTTCGCCCCGAACTACGAACTCTCGACTATCTCAGCAACCCCTCGACCGATTTGGCTCATGTTCGAACTTAAAAATGATCTTTGCCTCATTACCTGCCTACCAAATTTCATAACGATCCGACTAAATTTACTCAAGTTATCGTCGAACGAACATTCATACATACATACCTACATACATACATACATACATAAAACATACAAACGCCGGATTGTTCCAGTAGACTCGGAGAACTTCGCTCGCTCCTTCAACTATTTTTAGGACCAAAATCTTGCACAATTCAAAAGTGGCCGTTTTTTTTTTTTTGTGCATTCTTGTGCACGATTTATGCGAAGGTTCTTGGATCTGGGATCTAGAGGTCCTAAAAACAGTTAAGACTAGGGTTCAGAACTTGACGTCCCGTTTGGTGCAAAAATAATATCGAAAATAGATGGTACATAAACCTATAGGTTCTTTTTTTGCATTGTCGATGGCGGATTGTCATAGGATTGGATGCTCTTACCGTTTGTGTTTCTTCTGGTAGGCGAGGCTGAAACCGAAGAGCGACGTATCGTTCAGACCACTCTCCGGCTTCGGTTTGAAAGCCTTCAGATTAATGGGCTGTTCGTGGTAGATCGCGGAGTTATGCGAAGCCCATAGTACAACTATTGCTGCCAGTTTGAGTACAACTGAAAATGGAATAGTACCTACTTGTTATTTATCTCTTTGCCTTTGCCCAGCTACTGGACACTATGGAGGCAACGCAAAAAAAAAACATTCTTTAGTTAGAAAAATATTTTATTTGATGCCAATGCTTAGTATTGAATTCCAAGCTTGCAAAGGTTTGTAACATTCACCGCAATTTTTTTTTCTCACTACGGCGAAAACATTGCTATAACCCGTGTCGTTCATTAAAGAAAACATTTAGGATGAACTTCAAAACACTCGCCCTCTCGCTCTAATTAATACAGTCAAAGCGAGACCACGCTAGGTTTTTAACTCCATCCTAAACTCAAATTTTTAATTCGAGTCCACGGAATGACAGTTGCTACAAAGGCTATATCTGACAGTTGCATACTAGCAATTGTCATTTCGTGGACTCGAATAAAAAATTAGAGTTTAAATGTTTTCGGTTAGGATATGGATTCAAGAAAAACAAGCTCGAACGGAGCAGTAGGGTTAATACCCTTGACGCTATTGCGAACCAATTGAAAAAGTTTTAAAATTAATTTCTCTTTGAATTCGCTTAATAATGCTTTGTTTTTAAAATACTTTGTCATGTTTATTCAAAGGTAAGGCTGTTTTATTCAATAAAAACACAAAATGCGTCTCAATTTGTAAAATATTCAATTTTGTAAATTGCGCCATATTGCGGCCGTATTGGAAAAATGCGTCAAGGGTAGAGGGGCTGGTATTATCGCACCTTATACAGGATTACATTTAGATTCCAGGGAGGGAGCCAAAATATAATATTATGACGCTCGGATACGATGACTACCGCCTAATAGCTGGAGAGCAGGGTGACCATTCGACTTATTTTATCGTACAGACGGACAGCACGTCGACCTTTACACGCTAGCACTCTACTAAGTTACGTTACGGGCGACTTTACAACAAAAGTGTACAGTCTAACGTGCTGTCCAAGGCTGGGCCATTAAGTAAAAAAAAACGAACTTTTAACTTTGACCGGCCAAAATAAAAAAAAATCCCACACTCGGCGAAGTCTACTCTATCAACATACGAACTCTACGATAAAATAAGTCGAAAGCTCTACAGCTATAAGATTAATACTGATATGCGACCGGCCCTCAAACTTTATAATATTGTATCGAACAAGTGTTTGCCAAAATCTCAAATCTCAAAGTAAATTGGGGGCTTTTTCCATCATTGATGGATTTAATTTTTTGATAATGTTATTTTATGATTAACCCTGACTGAAGGAAAACAGGATGAAGTTAAATTTCCTCGATATAATTTAATTACAAAAAGATTTTTTTATATTTTTTTCGTGTAGGTACTTAATTAATTATTATATTACATTTAATAAATTTATTTAAAAATAATTTTTGACAGAATCTGTAGTTTTTTATTATATAATAATATGTTTTTTTTTACATTATTATAGGGAAAAAATGTACTTACGATTCATATCGACGATAATTTTGTGTCAATTTTTACACCAAACTATTACACTCACAAACATGTCATATTACAATAATTTAAATTCTTTATTAGAACACTTTGGACATTAGCACCAATCGAAAGGACTTAACCAAATAATGGTTAGTATTAATAGTTAACCGAACAAAAAGGTCAGTTTTCCTCGTAATTATTCTATGAATTTCCTGTAATTCATCATACAATGTAGGTACATACCACAGTCAGTTATCAAAAAGAGGAAAAATAGAGGGAAGAGGTAAGCTTTTAATCCCATCAAAAACATAACTTGTAAAAAACAACCAAGCCTCGCTGCTCAGTTCTTCTACCGTAAAAAGTTTTGAGATCCATGTAATACCAAGTCGGTTAATTTATACAGTCCCTACTTAAGGGTCATTCTGTCTTAAGTTATTTATTACGTAATTAGCTAACCTAACAACATCTTATAGTGACGCATATCAATATTAAATATCTTTTATGTTTCAAATAAATGTATTGACTTGGCAATCGCACTAAATAATCTAATTTAATATAATATGTATTACTTTTGAGATACTTAGTGTTTTCATGCGATTGCCAAGTCAATCTATTTATTTAAAACATAAAAGATATTTAATATTGATATGCGTCACTATAAGATGTTGTTAGGTTACCTAATTACGTAATAAATAACTTAAGACAGAATGACCCTTAAGTAGGGACTGAATAAATTAACCGACTTGGTATTACATGGATCTCAAAACTTTTTACGGTAGAAGAACTGAGCAGCGAGGCTTGGTTGTTTTTTACAAGTTATGTTTTTGATGGGATCTCATTTCTTTTTGTAGATAGTCCTACTTTTTTTGCTTTCCAGTACCTTCTACTTCTTGAATACCAACAACGGATTCTGGCTTTTTCATTCGGTTGACCATTTTACAAGCTACCTTATATGAACATAATTATATGTAGGTAACTATATACACTGATTTATTCCATTATATTTAGAATAAGTATTTAGTGTATAAATCAAGGAAAAACTAAAATTTCGGTCCAGTTTTCTAGATACACCAACTTCATAAATAACTTTTTACACTTAAACTTTCGTAAGCACTGCACATTTTACGAAACTAGTCGGCTACACCGACATAAAACACCGTAATAACCGTTTACGAAATACAAAATGCATAAATAACTTTGTATTCCCATATAAGTTTACAAAGTTACATTTGCATTGTACATGTATGCAAATGAAACTTTGTAATCCCATATTTTTATATATATATTTCATATTTTATACAAAGTTATATATGCAGTTGGTGTACCTAGAAACCTGGACTGAAATTGCAAAATATTTTAGTTTTTCCTTGATTTATACACTAAATACTAATTGTATTCTAAATTTGAAGCTTCTATGTATGCTAGAAGTGCCTTAGAGTTTTGATGATCAGTCAGTGAGTGAGTGACAAAATACGAAACTTTGAGTAGTTATAATTCTTAAACTACTGGTTCAAATTGAATAAAATTTGAAACATTCCGTGTTTATACAATGCTTTCTTGGTTACAGAAAATTCAGGCTTCTAGTTTTATCCGAAACGAAGTTATAGGGGGGTCGAAAATGGCCTGAACTGCTTCGAGAAAAGTATGTTACGGCCGTGCCGCTTTTTAGCTCGACTTGGTGGGGGCACTGCCGTGCCCCCAGATAAGGCGCGATATAACTACCTAAGTATAAATACTTATTATTTACTTACTTTTAATTAAAATAAAAATGCAGTTTAAACTTAATTGAATCGGTTATTTTGAAAAGTGCACAAGTAACACATTTGGCGGAAACTGAGTTAAGTATGAGGAAGTGTTTGTCTATGGTTTTCACATATAAACAAAATTGCATTCTTTTTGCTGACTGTATTTTTTTTCCAAAATATGTGAATGCTGTTCAGAATATCTCCAAAAGTTATGGATGGTCTCCTAGGAACGTCTTCACATAAAAAAAAAAACTTGCTGACTGTACATTTTTTCCAAAATCTCTGAATGCAGTTCATAATATCTCCAAAAGTTATGGATGGTCTCCTAGGAACGTTTTTCTGTAACTATAGCGGTTAAAGTACCTGCCCTTACCGCCCCGTCTCAAAGATCCACCCTGTATTTGAAAGGGGCTTTAGTGCAAAATCGGGTATATTTCTATTATCGCTGATAAATGGCTGTCATTTATGCATCAAATTAATAGCTATTGTAGGTGGCTATTAAATAGCATGTTAGATATTTATGCTCCCCATACAAAAAAATGCAGTAGACAGTTTTTTGTGTCACCTGAAAATTTTTATCAAGTGGACTAAAGCCTTTTTCAAAATAACCGATTTAATTATTATGAACAGGTAGATATAACGCGTCACTAAACAAAACTGGCCAATTGCAGGTCGGACTCGCGCAATACGGTTCCGTACCGCCGTACTACGAGTATTTAAAAAAACCCTGTTGAACTGTACGGACGGACCCTCCCTCGGTGCGTGAGTCCGACTTTATGTTTTTTTTAAATCACATACGAGTAAGCCCTATAATCACAGCAAAGACGCTTGTACTACCTACCGTTTTTGCATAAATTCATTTTAATTTATTGTTGTGTTGTGGTGTATGATATTTGCGTATGGCACATTATGCAGAGAATAAAGGGAAGGCCATTGATCCATACTGTCACTGCCGCATCGGCCTCGTGGATCATTTGGATCCCTCTTTCTATGGACCACAATTTTAACGAGTTAAAATTTTAACGAGTTAAAATTATTTTAAGTCTTAGGTAAGTATATATTTTTTGCAAATAGCAACCAAGCCTCATTTAGGTAAGTGCATAGACAAATTCTATGGGTAAGTGTTTTTTACACTCGAACGGCTGAAGGTGGGTTTTCCGCCAAAAGGATGTCCCATTAGCTGGGGAAAATTCTCTGAAGTCTCGATGAAATCATTCAAACAGTGAAAACGTGCAGAAAATTCTAGCGTTATTATACAAGGTGTTACAAAAGTACCTAACTCTTTTTACAGGGTAATAGCACCTGGTGATAGGGATCACAACCTCAATATTTTTTTTGCTCTATGACGTTCCGTTGATTTTTAAATTAATTAAATGTGAACGCTGTGGCGGAAGAAAAGTATTTTTCAAATATTGTTTTCATTGACTTTCACCATGTTTTAATAACTCAAAGCTATGCTAATGCAACTACAAACACAAACGTATTTTTAAATTTGAGCTTTTACCAAAAACAAAAAAGTTCTGAATTTTTTTTAATTTTGAGGTTACAAAATAAAAATTGTTTTTTTCAACTTTTTTTTACAGATTTGACATACTGTTGACCAGTAGGTTACACCCTGTAAAAAGAGTTAGGTACTTTTGTAACACCTTGTATTATGAGCATTATTTTGATGGTCCTTCGGGCGATATTTCTATAAACGTGCATGCATGTACTCGTAGCTAATCTAGCAGCTCGCCACTTCAGACTGACTATTTACATACTGTGTTGTATACATATAGGTGATTAGCATTTATCATACACAGATAATAGAAAATAGAAGGCACTTTTCAAAAGATATCTCGTCAAGTTCGCAACTCGCGACACAGAAAGATAGGATACAGAAGGGCGACTTCGTGTGTGTTCGAATGGCGGGGTAATGGCTTTTCCACTTTTTTTTGAGATCTTTTTTTGCAAGGTAGTATAACCTATTGGTATGGGCCGGAAAACAAAGATATGAATTCAACATAAAAGGATTTAATTTGGTTAGTAAATCACCATTGGCAGTATATCAGAGAGAGACGATAGACAACATAGATAAAATCATAGAGCTGAACATTAACTTCTCTAACACTTGCCCCTAAATGACTACATCGGTATCCAAGCACTGTATCCATTTCCCCGGCGGAGAACTAGAGGAAGGATTGAAAACCAGATGGAAATGGAAAGTAAAAGTGAAAAAGCTTTATTGCCGAAAACACAATATAAAATTAAATATAACATAAACAAATGTTACAAAAGTGTCTCATCTCTGAGATACTTAAGGGTGGTATTCTAGAACGCTACTTAAACTCAGTTTAAACAGAGTTCAGACTGTCGATAAAACTCTGCATGTTTTGATATGAAGGGAGGGATATTCAAATCAAAACATGCACTGTTTTATCGACAGTGACACTACTAAACTGTACTTAAACTGAGTCAAGGAGTTCAAGGAGCGTTCTAGTTTGAACTGAGTTTAAACAGAGTTTAAGTAGCGTTCTAGTTGGAACTGAGTTTAAGTAGCGTTCTAGAATACCACCCAAGCTAGGTACTCGTATATTTAAATCGATGTATAATACGTATGTTTTGGTCCAATAACAAGGGTTTCGGCAAATGGACTCATGCTCAGCTATGTGCCGTCGAGCACATATGCCGTCAAGCAATACTTCATAGAATGTGGAGCCTCCGAAGACAATAACAAGAATAGGGCGAAGTGGGAGACAATAATTATGAAGGCTGACCCCTCCATCATATTGTGAGATGAAGCGAGAAAAAAAGTAATCGTAGGAGATTGTGGTTTCTGATTTTGACAGAATTTTATGGCGCATCAGCTGATTTTTTTTTCCAGATCTCGCATTTGTAAAATACAAGGTGTTACAAAAGTACCTAACTCTTTTTACAGGGTAATAGCACCCGGTGATAGGAATCACAACCTAAATATTTTTTTCGCTCTATGACGTTCCGTTGATTTTTAAATTAATAAAATGTGAACGCTGTGGCGGGAGAAAGGTAAAAAGTAAGAGTAAGATGTAGCCTGTACAATGAAGAATGTCCGTGGGTCGGTTAAATCACTTGAAACTTTATGACCGTGTAGCCTACAAGTTTAGAAATACGCCCGTTTTTGTTTCATTCAAATCGAGCCAGTAGTTTTAAAGTTACGACGGTTTTAGTTTCCGTCCTTTTGGAGTTTTTCGCGCGAGCGCGGCAAACTCGCGTGACGTCATTAAACAGCTGGCACCCAACACATACACCGTAACACTCATTCAAAGGGCTGTATCTTTGGAACCGTACTAGGTAGCCAGTTGAAATTTTCAGAGATTATGTTTTATTATAATGGATTACCTAAGAAATAATAAAAATAAAAAAATATTAAAAAATAAGAGGGGTCCCCATACAAAAAACGTTGTTTTATTCTTTTTGCTCTATAGAAAAAACGGTAAGGCATACAAGCATCAAACTTGGTATGATTATAGGGCTTACTCCATAGTATAACAACAAAATATAAAAAATGGTCAAGCGCGACTCAAACTCACGCGCCGCGGGCCCGTATAACCAGTTTTTTTTATTGTACTGAACTCTCAGTGCGCGAGCTCTACTCGCTTTTTTTGTGTGTTTAGTCAGTGTTACAGTAGTATTTAATATAATATTACTTATTTATAACGTTAAAAATTCGCTAGGGACAGGTTTTAAAGCCGCAAGCTGTTCCCTAGCACGGGTTAGTTCATCATCATTATATTTAAGAGTTATCCTCTTGTCGGTGCAGCATTCTCCATGCACTTCGATCACAGGCCAGTTCCTTTGCAGCCTGGTACGTCACGACATCCACCTTCTCTTTAATTTGGTCAAAGTAGCTTCTCCGTGGCCTTCCTCTACCTCTCTTTCCTTCTATCTTTCCTTCTATTATGTTGGTTATGAATTTGTCGTGACGTAGCAAGTGGCCTAGCATCATTCCTCTTCTGCATTCTATTGTCTTCATCAACGTTCTCCTCTCCCCTACTCTTTCCAGGACTTGCTCATTTGACACTCTTTCCGTCCAAGATATCCTCTCCATTCTCCTCCAACACCACATCTCGAAAGCTTCCAGCCTTTCCCGTTCCCTCTGTGTCATTGTCCATGTTTCGCACCCATAAAGTGCCATGGGCCATACATAGGAAAGAATAAGTCTCTTTCTGATGGTCTTTGATATATTTTTAGATTTTAATATATATCCTTTTTTGTGGAAAGCTTGTTTCGCCATTGCAATTCTAGCTTTGATATCTGCGGTGCATCTGGAGTCTTCGGTTATTATACTGCCTAGGTATTTAAAAGATTTAACTTGCTGTATGGGAGTGTCGTTAATTTTGATGTTAGCTGTGGGAGGGGTCGGTTTCTTAGATGTAATTAGAACTTTTGTTTTATTTATATTTATTTTCAGACTGTGTTCCTTGAATATGGTATCCATAGTATTAAGTAGTGTTTCTAGATCACTGGTGTTATCGGCAACAGCTGCAATGTCATCCGCAAATCTGATAAAGACCACTCTTTCTCCATTAAATACGACTCCCTCAGCTGTTTCTTCCAGTATTTTATTAATAGCTGTTTCTATAAATATATTGAAAAGTAGTGGTGACAGTGAGCATCCCTGGCGAACTCCTTGTCTGATCTTGGCTTTTCCTTTTTCTTCTCCAATTTCTATTATTGTTTCTTGGTTCTTGTAGAGCTCGTATATTATCTTCCTATCTCTGTAGTCCAGATCAGCGTCTTTTAAGCTCTTCATCATCATTTTCCAATCAACTTTGTCAAACGCTTTCTCTAAATCTATAAAAGCTATGTTTGTGTCTAGTCCTAGGTCCATTCTTCGGTCTATCAATAGTCTTAAGGCTAGGACGGCTTCTCTTGTTCCTCTCTTTTGTCTGAATCCGTATTGGTCGTCTCCTAGGCAGAATTCAGTTTTGCTTCTTATTCTGTTTTGAATTATTTTAAGTACTATTTTAGAGGCCTGAGAAATGAGGCTTAGGGTCCTATGCTCTTCACATTTTAAAGTGTTAGGTTTCTTGGGCAGGGCTATTATTTTAGTGATGTTGAAGTCTGTTTGTGTTGTTCCAGCTTCGTAGATGGATTTCACAATTTGAAATATTTCGTCAATAATAGGTTTATTAGCGTGTTTAATTAACTCTATTAAGATTCTATCTTCTCCTCCTGCCTTCCCATTTTGAATGCCCTGTAGCGCATAATCGAATTCTTCTCTGATTATGTCTGGTCCTAGTTTGTCTGGATCTACGTCTTGTTCGTACGGGTTAGTTAGTGCTATAAAAATAAAATTAAAACGTATATTATTACTTAGCTATAGATGTGGATGACGGCTTTGAAAAATGACAATCCGATATAGTTTTATGATAGAAGTAAATTAATATTAATAAGTAATAAAACTAGTATAACCTAGGCATAGGTACATTTTTACTCATAAAAAAATAGTGGCCAACCATTAACTCGTCTGTTTTAGGTAAGTTATCGGATTGTCATTTTTCAAAGCCGTCATCCACATCCAGAGCTAAGTAATAATATATTTTTTAATACAGTTGCTCAAAAAGTGGCGTATCGCAGGGACGTATAGCGTTCAGGATGTGGGCTATTACACACGCGTGCTTTTTTTTTACCTTTCCCGCACTCGTGCGTTCTCTTTCCCAACTGTCAAAATAATGTCTATTAAAAAGAAAAACCAACCATGAAGTTTTTACTACAAAAGTTTTTATGATTCATGCAAATACGTATATTTCTAAAAAGAAGCTACTAATTTGTTTCAATATCAGATTTAATGATTTGATTGAATGAGTTTGGTTAGGTTTCATTTCATTTCATCTCATTACATTTCATTTTCATTTCATATCAATAAAAAACTTCTACTGAAGACTTGGCTGTATGGGCATAGTTGCATTTGCCTACCAGAATGGGTGAAGAAAAAAAAACTCTGCTTATATTCTACGGTTGGCGCCATTTTGATTTTTCAGAATTTTTCTTCGTGAGTTTAGTTGTTTGTTGCCCAAAATGAGTAATTTCGACCCTAGTTTTTTTTATTAACACCACCGGAACTCAGTATAATTGCACAAAATGCTTCGGAGAACATTTTACCGGAAAAGTCAAAAATTTTAGGTTAGTTGAGTTTATTGTGTTTTTATTATTTTATTAAATTGCTTCATTTTTTCGCAACTGTATTAAAAATAGTCGTTCAGTACACGTGCGGAACCGTCATTGCAACTTGTTCCGACTGTCAACCCTCGCCTTCGGCTGCGCCTCGGCTCGGGTAGCCATTTGTCGGAACTCGTTGCAATGACAGCCTTTCCACACTTGTAATGAAATATACTATTTTGTTATTTTTAAAGCACTAACTTACCCGTGCTAGGGTAGGAATAGCTTGCGGCTTTCAACCTGTCCCTAGCGAATTTTTAACGTTATAAATATGTTATATTATATTAAAACACTACTGTAACACTGACTAAACACACAAAAAAACTGGCCAAATGCGAGTAGAGCTCGCGCACTGAGAGTTCCGTACCGCCATACAAAAAAAAAACTGGTTATACGGACCCTCGGCGCGTGAGTCCGAGTCGAGCTTGACCGTTTTTTATATTTTTTTGTTATACTATGGATTAAGCCCTATAATCATACCAAGTTTGATGCTTGTATGCCTTACCGTTTTTTCTATAGAGCAAAAAGTATAAAACAACGTTTTTTGTATGGGGACCCCTCTTATTTTTTAATATTTTTTTATTTTTATTATTTCTTGGGTAATCCACCATAATAAAACATAATCTCTGAAAATTTCAACCGGCTACCTAGTACGGTTCCAAAGATACAGCCCTTTGAATGAGTGTTACGATGTATGTGTCGGTTGAGAGCTGTTTAGTGACGTCACAGCAGCTGATGACCGCGCGCTCGTCGCACAGCTAGTTTAAAATTAAATATCTCGGGAACTATAAGACGTATCGAAAAAATTTTTTCACCCAACGTTTCCATTTTTAATAGAGTGTATGGTAAGGTAGAAATCAAAAGTTGATGGTATTCTTCATTGTACATGTCCCACTAGCTGGGCAAAGGCCTTCTCTCAGAGAGAGAGTTCGAGCTTAATCAACACGCGTGCTCAATGCGGGTTGGCGATTTTTGCGTTGAGGGTATAATGCCTCATACGCTCAGGTTTCCTTACGATGTTTTCCTTCACCGTCAGCGAGTGGTATTGCTACTACAAATTTAAAAGAAAAGAGAGGGAGAAAAGTATTTTTTAAATATTGTTTTCATTGACTTTCACAATGTTTTAACAACTCAAACTCAACAAACACAAAAAAGTTAAGAAAAATTTTCAATTTTGAGGTTATAAAATAAAATTTGTTTTTTTCAATTTTTTTTTTACGGAATTGACATCCTGTTGACCAGTAGGTTACACCCTGTAAAAAGAGTTAGGATGTTTTGTAACACGTTGTATATTGCTTGTTTTGGTCACTTTCTGTTACACCCTGTATTGTTAGAGATATATGTAGTACTTATGTTTATTTACAGTTAAAAAGAAGGTATAAAATCGAATGCGGGATGCGCACTCTAGTCACACGACACCGGCGCCTCTCAAACTTTGTGCCGTTTCGTTCCTATAATGTTGTTTTCGATCGGCATCCTCATTGGACTAGGCTCTGTGCTGTCGGCCAGTGTAGATAGAGCCGTGGCTAAAGGCTACAAGTCATACGAAGGCTACCAAGTGTATAGCGTCATCGGGGATCGACATCTGCTGGTGGACCTCTCGAACTTCTTGAATGAGTATGAAGTAAGTAAATTAAGGCCTTTGCATCTACGTACATGATGAGATGATTTATACAGCGTCCAGTGGCACCTTCACTCACACTAGAAGGGTGAAGAGACCACTTGCCTGGGACATTGATTTTTAGATGGAGTAGGCTTGCCCAGCACCTATACCATCTTGACAGCTTAGTCGGCCTAGCCAACAGGAAAGACAAGTCAATACGGTGGAGCCAACTAGCCCCCCGGGTTTCCTCATGATGTTTTTCCTTCGCCGTTAGCGAGTGGTATTGCTACCATAAATTCACAAATGTACGTAACTTTGCAAAGGGAATCGAACCTGGGTCTCTCGCTTCTTCAACCACTAGGCCACCACCACCGCGAAGTAAAGTGAAACATAATAAAAACAATATCTTCAATGGTTTGAGCGTAGCAAGTGGGTTACCTAGGCCCGGTTTCTGAGTTGAGAATTTTACTAAGCAAATACTTAACTATCGCTCTGTCACGCTCTATTGGGAGAAATATACAGAGACAGGACGATACTTACCCATTTGCTTAGTGAATTTCTCAACTCAGAAACCGGGCCTTAGTCGGTTAATCGGTAATTAAATGTCGGGGATGTTTTATATTTTAAATTTAATAGTTATTTAATTCAAAAATAAAAAGTAATAGTTTTGAAATAATGAATTAAAATTAAAATGGAAAACTTTCCGACATAGATTACAAGGAGCCGTTTTCAGCATACATTCACAAACCATTTCATAGATCGCGCCTTCAGTCGTAGACTTAGAAGAATCGGAATACGGCTGTAAAATTTCGCTTAGCACAGATTAATTTTCACAGCCGTATTCCGGTTCTTCTATGGCCACGCCTGTTGACGCATAGTCATATGAAATACTTTGTGAATTTGTGCTGAAAACGGCTCATTATCAGAAAGGATTACTAACACAGAAGTTAACGAACTCGAATCACGCACGAATGGACAATTTTTCTCCGTTTCCTAGTCATATTTTGATAGAGCAGAATAGCTACCACGAGTGCAAAAAAGCTGTTCCGGACGTCTGCCGGACGTCTGCCGGACGTCTGTCATGTATCCTAATACTATAGTAGTAAGGTTGTTTATCCAACTTATCACTTTCAGCACTCGTGGTAGCTGAACTGGCACCACGGTGAATCGATGTTTGCGGGTTCAAGTCCTGACTCGACCGCACATTTTAATTTCACTACAATGTCTTTAATTAATTTAATTTTGCAGCAGTCTACCCTAAGCCCTGCTGAGGCTGGCTCATTCATAGTGGACGACTACAAAGAAGGCCTGGAAGTGATGGTGGCCCCTGCTGTGCTAAAGGTTTACCTAGACGCCGTAGGGGCACGAAAGCTCACCAGTTCACTGATCTGCGAAGATTTTTCCAAGTAAGCGTAAGGTAGTAAGCTACCTTTTGTAGTAGATCTAATCATCATCATCATCAGCCCACCTCTGCCCACTGTTGGGTATAGGCCTTTTCCCCCTCGCGACACCTCTCACGGTCTCTAGCCATCCGCATCCTTGGACCGCCGCTGTGACAATGTCGTCCGACCATCGGGCTGCTGGTCTTCCGACTGATCGCCGACCAGGGGCTGTCATTCGTAATTGAAGCTGTCAACTGGGAGCCATTTTCGCAATGGTGCGAAAATGGCTCCCAGTTGACAGCTTCAATTACGATTTATTAATGCTGTCGGTCCTTTTAATGTGTTTGTAGTACAGCTAAGAATATTCTGATTCTAATTCTAGAGGATTCCATCAACGATATCGTCAACCTTCGTTCGACGTCGCGCGTCGGACGACGGTATTCGGTACTCGATCCAAGAGTCTGAGGCCTTATAATACGTATTATTTTACATTTTTTAATTGTTTTCTTATAAATAAACCTCTGTAAATATGTCTCCGACTGAGAACCGAAACTAGTCGGCTACACCGACAGTTTAACCGTTTACGAAATACAAAACCTAAATAAACCGGTTTTGAGGACTACCAACTGTACAGTTTTTTTTTTTAAAGAATAAGCACACTGCTAAGTTTTTCTTCACAATTTCGCACGGTCTTCATACAAAACATAGAGTGCACTGTCGAGCGATTTCCTTCGGCTCGCTCGGAATACGTACACATGTGTACTTGGCGCGAACATTGTCATCCTATTGTTGCTCTATCTATGGTGTGGGCGAAAATAAGTGAGTGCAACCGATCAAAACCGATATTTCGAGCAAGCCGAAGAAAAGTTGCGCGGATACAAGTAAGTCATGTGTCTGGATTCCGAGCGTACCTACAGAGCAGCTACCACGAGTGCTTAGTGTCACTGAAAGTGATAAGTTGGATAAACAACCAACAATAATAGTAGTAGTAGTATAATTAGAGCATGGATACCGGTTTTCGGTAATACCGAAAAACCGGGATCCCGGACTAAATATCTACATTTGAAAAACCGGTATTGTATTATCTTAATACCGGAATTTCGGTATTTTCGGTATTACAGATAAAACTCTGAAACAAGTGTGGAATATCAAAATTTCGCGCGCATGCGATGCGTGCGAGTGCGCCGTGCGGAATAGTGATGTGAACCGGTTGTAGAAACCTAAAAAAAAACGTTTTTTGTAAAAACCTATAAGTATGAACGCCGGTTTTTGTTTATTAATTAAAACCGATTACTTTGTTATTTTGGACTGCAGTCCAGGGGCCTTAGCCTGTAACGCAATGGTGCCAAAATAGGCTCCCAGTTGACGGCTTTAATTGGGGATTTTCTGACAGCTTTAATAAATAAAAAATAGTTATAAAAGCTGTGACAGATGGCGTTGATCCGACATAAACAAAGTAATTTCGTGCTTACTACAGCGAAAATACTTTTCACTTCATTGCTCTGTGACTTCATCTTTCACCTCATTCCATTTTGTACATGAAAAAGTGCACGACTTTGTTATTGTTCTTGTATGAGTGAATGGTAGAACCGGAAACACTACATTTTGTTCCATCACCAATACCTAAATATTGTGTTTGGACGTATCTACCAAGCCCAACGAGCGCAAACATACCTCATATCTCGTCAGCGACATCCAGTTACAAATTTGGAACTACAACTCATAAGCTGTCAGAAAATTGCCCATTACGATTTATTAATGCGGATTGCGGACGGTCCTTTTAATGTTTTTGTAGTACAGCAAAGAATATTCTGATTCTGCAACTTTTTCTCCGAGTGCGCGGACAGTTTGTGAGTGAGTGAGTGTGTGTATTTGTTTTCACGCTAGAACTGCAGGACGAATTTGCCTGAAGAAATGGAGATAGCTTAGAAACCAGACTTACATAGACTATAAATTACGAACTAAATTCGTCTGGTAATGTAGATAACGGAAAAAAAGTCTACGCGGACGAAATCGCAGGCAAAAGCTAGTATAAATTAATATTATCGTTCAATTAAATAAACTCACTTATTTTAAATTTTCTATTTGTCTATTTTATAACAATTCAATATTTTTTAATATTACAAAAATTTAATACCGAAAAATACCGAAAAACCGGTATCCCGGTATTTAAAATCTTGATACCGAATGAATACCGGTATTGGGAAAAGGCTCCGGTATTCCAAGCTCTAAGTATAATACCTCGGAATGGTATTAGGTTATGTATGACAGACGTCCGGCAGACATCCGGCAAAGCTTTTTCGCACTCGTGGTAGCTACTCAGATTGAGTGTTTCACAGTCTATTCCCTAATTACCTATCCGCTATCAAATATAGTGTTTTTTCTATACCTACCGTATGTAATCGTATAAAACTGTATATTCCAGAATAATAAGTTTAGAAAAGGACTATTTCCGGAGGTCAACCGACTTCTCATGGCAGGCCTACTACGACATTGATGTGGTACGTTGACTCTAGTTTTATTTATTTGTCTATATTGTTTATGGTAATGACTACAATAGGAGATAATGGCCCGCATAGTTAAATTGGATGCTAAATCTGCATATCGTCAAAATTTAGGTCAAATTACAGTACATTCTTGATTATCGATTGCTCAGTACAATAACGTCGTGACTCGTGATGAAACCCTAGTGGAGCATCATTTCTCAAGCTTGGGTCAAGAATAAGGGGGGCATGGAAAACTGCAGCCCTCTCGCTTGCACTTCTCAACATTTTAATTGATTGTATGAGATTGATTCAACTTTGGAAGACTGTGGCTGCGCTAGTGTGCCTTGTCAGTCAATTTGTAAGTAGCTCTTCGGCTATAAATGTATGTTCTGTCCAGATCAACGGTTACCTGAAGAACACGAGCGCTGCGTATCCAGAACTAGCGCAGGTGGTGGTGGGCGGCCGCAGCTACCAGGGGCGCCAGATCCTCGGCCTGAGGATCGTGACTCCTGAGGAGAACGGAAACGTCAAGCCAGCCGTCTTTATTGAGTCTGGTAATTCGGAAGGCAAAGTTTTTTGTTCGAAAGTCCGTTATTGGCTTAATCTTATCTTTAGACAATATTGAGAAACTAATTTCAATATTTTTTATTTTGGTCCAGTAGTTTTGTTTTTATGCGCTAAAATGTTTTGTTCCTATGACCGCATTGACCGCCAACAGTATGCAGACCGTCGCGTGACGTCATAAAACCGTATCTTTGAAACGTTGTATTGTAAAATCCAAACTACTGAACCAAAATAATAGTTATTTGTTATGCAAGAATGCAAAATGATTGTTTGCGGCGAGTGCTTGTATTGAAAACCGAGCTAGCGAAGGTTTCTAAAATTGAGCCACGAGCGTAGCGAGTGGTTCAAAAAAAGAAACCTGAGCGTAGCGAGGTATTCAGAAGCACGAGACGCAAATAATATTGCATTCGTGCGAAACACAAAACTTTTCATCTCACAGAAGCGAGGAAATGACTTTGTTAGCCAAGCGGGACAAACTCTATAGACAACTACTTACAGGCAAAACAGGTGAGTCAAATAAGTTCCTTTTAAAAGCATATTTTACTGTAGTTACGGCTGCCGCACTAAAGTTTTGAGCTTCGTTGGTATTAAAACCATTCGTTTTATTAATAATTTCCTGAAGTTTATTTATCCAGACACAAAAATAATGTAAATAAAAGAATGTTTTTTTTTCCGGGTGCATTCTGAACTTATACCATATAAATAAAAAATTTGTAGGAGATAAAAAATTAAATTAGTAATATCGTTTGAAAAAATGTATTTAACAAACCAAAACATAATTATCTATTTGATAAAACAGAAGCGCAGCATTTTTTTTATTTACTGGTATTTAAAAATAAATATGTGTACAAAATATTGAAAAGACTATAAGAAGAAACCGCGTTTCTGAATGTTCTATTCCGTGACTTTACCTTTTTAAAAGATGCTTATGCACCATTTACATTCACAGTTTTGTATAGAGAATGGGCACGAACAATCGCTTTCGCTGAAATACGCGTTTAAACGAACTATGAATGAGGTTTTATTTTCCATCGGGATCTGGCATCTACTTAAACGGCCAGTGATTTTTTCTTTTTCAAAACCATAGGGCGCGGGAAAGACTGTCCCGGCGTCGCGTTCAAATTTCGAAGCGCACAAAGCGTTCAGATAGTTTAAATCCGGCCTTTACACGATCGTAAGTTACTAGTAACAGCAAACTTTCCGAGCGTGGGAGATGAAAAAAATATTGAAATTAGTTTCTCAATATTGTCTAAAGATAAGATTAAGCCAATAACGGACTTTCGAACAAAAAACTTTGCCTTCCGAATTTTCAGGG
Organism: Zelleria hepariella; assembly: GCA_949319315.1. Lineage (NCBI taxonomy): Eukaryota > Metazoa > Arthropoda > Insecta > Lepidoptera > Yponomeutidae > Zelleria > Zelleria hepariella. The sequence goes on from OX439384.1 coordinate 20,262,734, forward strand.
GGCTAATTCTCGGTAATCTCGCATTCGACACATCTCGAAGAAAATTCTCATGTCATTTCGATCTCGACTGCTCCCGACCACTCGAGTCATGTCGAGCGAAAAAGGCAAACATCTTGCAGAAATCTTGTACCTTATGTCGAGGATGACTTCGTGAGAATAGGAGATGTGTGTGACATTTGCAGCAAGATGAGATTTTTTCCGCGAGATGTGTCGAAAAAACAATGAAATTCGTCATTGTGGAACATTCTTTCGATCCAAAGGAACATTTCCATTTTCAACCCCTGACCCAAAAAGAAGGGTGATAAGTTTGACCGCTATGTGTGTGTGTGTGTGTCTTTCTGCGGCACCGTAGTACGTAGCTCTTAAACGGATGAACCGATTTGGATGCATTTTATTGCTTACAAATTCACTCGCTAGAAAACCTGCTTTAAAATAAAAAAATCCACATCCAAATCGGTTCATCCGTATAACCCGTTCAACAGACACACAGACAGACAGAGACACTCAAATAGCGGTAAACTTACAACACCCGTCTTTTTGGTTCGGGGGTTAAAAATAAACAACCATCCTTAAAAATTTTTTTTTATCATACGCTAAAGAAAACATACAATTTTTAATCATACAAAATAATAATTATTAAAGGTATCCACGCCCGGGAGTGGATAGCTCCTGCCACGACCACCTACTTCATAAACGAGCTGCTCACCAGCAAGGATGCAAGGATCCTCGAGCTGCGGGATGCCTTCGACTGGCACATCTTCCCCTCTGTCAACCCTGATGGGTACCACTACACTCACACCACCGTGAGTATAACCATTGTCTACAGGGTGGTACAGAAAAGTCCTGTCATACCGAAAGTGGTCGATTAACTCATCAATATAATTCTTTTTTTCCTCTGTGATATAAGCATCTTTTAATGTGGGGCAAAATTCGCAATCTTGAAAAAAAAAAAAAGTAAGTAACTCTTTACTGCACAAACGAAAACATTTTTCAAATATGCATATAAGCAAAATACCAATCGATACCATAACCAAAGAGCATATAATACCCAATGACATTCTAATACAATCGGTTACGTTACTACGGGCGAATAAACGTGGAAACTCTTCACAAGGCGCCACTACTTCAGATTACGATTCATTCCGTCAATACCGCATTTTAGGGGTGATATATCCGGTGTATTTTACCGGATTTTTCTATTACAGTGGAAATTGTAAGAAAGTGAATGTTTGTTCAAAGGATCGCATGTGGCGGAAGACTCGATCCCAGTCCTCGCAATTCTGCTACGGAGCTGATGCCAACCGGAACTGGGACCACAACTGGATGAGTAAGAACTAATTTATGATTCTGACTAATGGAGATTTTTCCACATAAACCACAGATTAATAGACTGATTTTGATAGCGATTGCAAATATTTGCTACTAGGAAAAATCCCTATTCAATGAGCCGTTTTCAGACCACACACAAGTGCGTTTGCGTTTGCGTTATTGCGATATTTGTTTTCAGTACATTTTATATTAGGAATGCCATTGCGTTCTTACCGCAGCAGTGTGTAACTTCATGGCGATCCTAATACAAAATTTACTGAAAACAGATATCGCAATAACGCAAACGCAAACGCCAACGCACCTGCCCGGGCTACTGAACGAGCATTTGCCTCGTTCGTGTATAAGCCTCGGCGAAATGATTGATCAGTCTGTACTCTGTACATTCGAATGAGCCGTTTTAAAAGCACAAATTCAAATCAGTTCATAGATGGCGCCTACAGGCGTGGCCATAGAAGAACCGGAATACGACTGTCAAACTATTCAGCCGTATTCCGGTTCTTCTATGACGTCGCCTGTAGGCGCAAAAGAAATTCTTCGTGAATTGGTGCTGAGAACGGCTCATTTGACCGAACATAATATTGTAATACTAACTACTAATACGGGCAAGTGCTTTATAAAAATAGAGGAGGAAAACATGTCAAAAATAACAATAAGGTAGCCAGCGAGTACACTATCTACCTAATACCTATTAGGTATGAGGAAAAAACCAAACACACACAAAACTTACCTACCTAAATAGCAAAAACAATGACGTTTTTTAAACCCCGAGCAAAAAAGAGCGGTGTTATAACATTAGTTTGATCGCTATGTCTGTGTGTCTGTCTGTCAGGGTGTGTGTGTGTGTGTGTTTGTTTATGGCACCACAGCTCCCGATTTGAATGCGTTTTTTTATTTATTTGAAAGCTGGTTTTCAAGCGAGTGTTCTTAGATATGTTTTATCAAAATCGTTTCAGCCGTTAGTTAAAATTTTTAATTGAGTACCTGTTCTCAATTTAAATTTTATCGGAGAGCTACTACGGTGCCACAGACAGACACATAGACAGGCACACACACACACACACACACTGACGCACCCTGATAACTTATAAGTATAACACCCTTTTTTTTGGTCTGGGGTTAAAAATACCTTGATTTTCCAGCCGCCAGTTCCTCCAGCGACCCGTGCAACTATCAGCTCTACGCTGGCTCCAAACCCTTCTCTGAGGTGGAGACAGTGTCCCTGGCGCGGTACATCGGCACTGTGGACAACCTGCTGGCTTACATCGGCTTCCACTCGTACGGGGAGTACCTCCTGGTGCCCTACTCGGATTCGCCGAAGCACGTGGATAATTACGACGACTTGGTAAGTTTCCAAGTATCTCTGGGAAGGGAAGAAGAGAAGAGGGACCTGTGCGAGCTGCAGGTGGAGGATTGGAAGGAGTTTGCGGCCGTAGCACATCCCAGTCGCGCGCGCCTTTCTTCATTTACTATGTAGTGCGCGCGTCATGTCAAAGTTACGGTGCGTCTAAAAACACGTGCGCGACTTTTTGTGACGAAATTGGTCATTTTCACGCGCTATTTAGGTATACAGGGTGTTAAAAGACCGCCAACAGACCCGAAAGGTACGCATACTAGACACCAAAACAAAGAACTTTTTCGATAAATTATTGCTGGGAAATAATTTTGGTTTTTTAGGTTATAATTTTGGAAAATATTTTATCGCGCAATGGAAGTGTAATGCAGACATACTTACGCCCGAGGTGTCGATGTTTAGAATACATTGCGGGTTGCAATTTCAGCGTCGTTTTTTGTAAGAAATATTCAAAATTTTGATATGTTTTCTTGAAAATAAATGTTAAGGACTTAATACTGAACGCATCTCTGAAAAAAAAAAAAAATTGAAATGTCCGACTTTGAGCCACATTATCTCGGAAATAATGAGGTTTCCGAGATAATGAGGCTCCCAGAAATCAACGGTTTCCGAGATAATGAGGCTCAAAGTCGGACATTTCAATTTTTATTTTATTTTAAACATTATGTGTGAATTAACACATAATGTTTAAGTTCCTTTATACATATTAGATATTTTTTTTATAAACTTTATTTATATTTGCAGATAGCCATTGGTAAAACATCGTTGGAGTATGGTCTCAGAGCGAGTAACAACAAGACCGCTTACACACCACCGGGCACAGCGGCTGAGATTTTGTGTAAGTTCCCATAAAAAAATGTAAGTAGGTTTTTTGCCTTATGTCACAATGGCGCTATTTCGGCTTTTGTCACAATGGAGCTATTGATATTTCGCACCGAACTAAACCCCCTTATCGATGATATTTCGGCACTATTGCAGAAGCCATAACATTGTCTACGTTCCAATATTAGGTATATTTCCGTGGCTATTACCTAACTAAACTGGGGGCACGTTAGTGCCGTAGTCAAAATATGTGGCTTGGCCATTTCGGTACTGTCATGGGCGTAAGGTAAAAAAAATTTTCACTGTTCATAACTTTTCTGTTATTAACTTATTACAAGTTCTTTTAGTAACGAAACTGCCAAGCCACATCTAAGATGTAGAGTTTGAGAAGTTAGGGCTTGTAGACTTAGGTGGTTAGGGCGTGTGGAGTTAGAAGCTTGACTCTACATGAGATCTGTGACTCTATTCTCTAAAGAAACCACTCCACCGTCGAAAGTCAAAACACTTGAAAATAGCCCCTATTGTAATGAACAATCTTTTTTGACATTTTTATATGGTTATTTTTACGGTGGATATTTTAGAGAATGCAGGGGCTGATAGCTTTTTGACAGTGCGAGGTGTATGGTCTCGTCTTGGCAAATTTTTTTTACATGAAAATGATTTGGTGGCATAAGTTGCACAATAGAAAACATTCTCATGTCTTCCTATCTGACCTGCTTGTTGATGATGAACAGAGTAGTTACCACGAGTGCGAAAAAGCTGTGCCGGACGTCTGCCGGACGTCTGTCATGTATCCTAATACTATAGTAGTAAGGTTGTTTATCCAACTTATCACTTTCAGTGACAGTGACAGTAAGCACTCGTGGTAGCTGCCCGATTATCTAAAATTCTAAAATATCCACCGTAAAAATAACGGTTTTTAAATGTCAAAGAATAGATTGTTCATTTCAATGAGGACAATTTTCGAGTGTTTTGACGCTCGGAGGTTGAGTGGAATTTTACATAATAGAGGCGCTAAACATGCCTCGGTCCACAGACGCAGCCTCAGGCGGCAGCATGGACTGGGTCCGCGCGACCTTCGGTACTCCGCTGGTGTACACCTACGAGCTTCGCGGGAGCTACTTCCACTGGCCACCGGAGAGGATCCCGGAGCAGGGGGACGAAGTCACCCAGATGCTGTTGGGCCTCTTCACAGCTGCCAAGGAGCTGGGGTACTTCTGAGCAGTGTCGGATCCAGGATTTTGGTTTGGGGGGGACTTGAACCCAATGAGCGTAGGTTTTCAAGATAAAAAAGTAGGTATACAACATTTATCTCATCGATTTCCGAGCCAATTTCATCAATATCCGAGCCAAGGAAATATTAAAATTTTAAGATAAAAATAGTTGTTGTATTTCATTTGACACCTCTAAAACTTAACATAAATATAATTGGAACTATTTTATTTCTGACTATCTTTTGCGCGCGACTTCACAGACTAGATAAAAAGCGCGTGTGAAGTAAGTTTTAGCCCATTCTTGTGTGTAAGCTATCTCTTTTATCTCTGGAGAGATTTGATTGAAATTTGGAATTCCAAATTTCATTCAAATCTGACCAGCGATTTCAGCGTGAAAGGAAAACTATAATCCATCCACATCCATCCATGCATGACCCTGTAGTACTATTATGAATTCTGTGCAAACATCCACGTTTATAATATCTATTAGTGTGAGTGTGATTAGCTTCTGGCACGTTTGGCTATAATAATACAAAACCTAAGTAGTTCCATTCCGGGTCGGCAACCAAGTTAAGATCGCAATTGTGCTGGAAATAACACTGGTATACAAAATTTCACTTTTTTTTTGTTTTATGAAGTTTCTAAACTGTTTCTTACTAATTGGAGTTCGCTGATTTCATATCTACCCTTGGTTTTTTTCTAGCAGCTCTAGTTTTTGTGATACAGGTACTTCTTAAAATTTCGTTACTCTGCTTACTTATATTTTTTTAGTGTAAAAAAATTATTAAATATCGTAAATAAATCGATATGTCTACATTGAGAACAACTTGTTTAAACGATCAAAATAGTTTTATAGGTGTCGAGGAGTCGTTTAAGTGCGTCTGACTTTATAAAAAAGGCCTACTTGGACTTCTTTGGGACGCCATTACAAGTGTTTAGTAAGACTTGGATCCCAAATTTTGTATGTGGTAGTTGCGTAACATCATTGCGTTTATGGGCTAATAAAAAAAGACCGACTTTGAAGTTCAAAAGTCCTATGATTTGGCGTGAACCGACTAATCATCACGATGAGTGTTATTTTTATGTTGTAAATATTACCGGAATAAACCGCAAAAAATGTCCCAAATGGACTTACCCGAATTTCAAATCAGCTCTAAGACCAATTCTAAATACCAGCAAAGAACCTGTGGCTGATCCGCAAACTAGAACTTACTTTCCAATGTAACACCACAAGTTCTGATCACTAAATATTCTGGAAATTCCAGAAAAAAACAAATCTGGTATTTTTGACGGTCCTCAAATCAGGGAACTAATAAATGACCATAATTTTACTGACTGTATGACAGATTAATAGAAATCTGCATGGATTTAATTTTTTTAAGTTTTGCAAAATTTCTTAGGAAATAAAAAGTTTCCAGACTACATTCAACACATTGAGCAGCTCATGTTGCACTTTCAAGGATTAAGATGTAACATGAGCATCAAGATACTCTTCCTCTTCAGCCATTTAGACCGCGTCCCAGAAAATTTAGGCTATTTAAGCAAAGAACAAGGAGAAAACTTTCATCAGGACATTCGCACGATGGAAGAGCGATACCAGGGTCGTTGGAATGCAAATATGATGGCTGATTACAGCTGGAGCAATCAAAACAAAGCTGAAGTTTTGATTCATGCAAGAAAATCTTATAAAAGATTTAATTTTTCATGTTAGGTTAAAGAAACATTTTTTTATATTTTATAATTCGAGGTTTTTCGCAAAAAATTCAATATGTTAATATTTCAAAAACTAGAGCTGCTAGAGAAAACCCAACAACAGATTCGGAATCAGCGTGGCATAATCATACAAAATCAGGTATAACATTTCATAAAACAAAACTACTGTTTACCAGTGTAATATTATGCTTAATAGTAGGTACCCAATATAACAACTTTCAATTGTACCCAAAGCTGCAAAATATTTCTTTGTGCGAAACCTTCGTCTTTTGATTCGAAATAAACACCTAAAAAATAAAAGTGGGCCGCTAAAATGGCGCTATCAACAATACAGGGCAAAGTGGAGGATTATACTCTCGCGCTGGAGTTTTAGATAGATATTTGATTGAAATCCTTAGTTATTTTCTGACAAGATGAGAGGGAGAATCACATAGAAATCCCTGAATAGCCTGTTATGTTGCCTACTGGAAGTTGGTTGTTAGGTGCCTTCTACCGTAATTTGTAGCAGTTTCCATAGATCTTTTGGCTTTGGCATTAGGCGACTGGTTTCGGATCTCTGGACATATTTCTACCTCCGTTATATTTTATGGATCGCTCCTGAAATATACGTACATTAACCTTTTTTTTTACAGCGTATTTAAAATATATATATATATAGCCTACATTAAATTTTTTTATGCAGCTTATTCTAGTTCAGACAACGTGTAAATTTTTACCTAAGTTATAGTTTAGCTCTTATGAATTATGTTGTGCACACTACAGCACGTAAACGCTTACACGCTAGCACTCTACTCGGTTACGTTACGCGCGACTTAACAATAAAAGTGCACGCCACGACGCGCAACGTGATGTCCCGTGTGTACTTAAAATTAAAATAAATAGGTAATAATTGAATTTTGAATTTGAAATATCGATTTTTTCGTTTCTTGCCCCCTTTCTGCTTTTGTGATTGCCATACGTAAAGCGCTATCTTAGCCCCGGCGCGGCGGTCACGCACACCTGAGCAAGCAACTTTTTGCATAATTTGTCGAATCGAATGTTGCCCGCGGTAGGGGGTAACTTTCCTTGTTCCGCAGAATAAATGTTTATGTCTGAAACTTTAAATTATTCTTTTTCCACTTTTTCCTTCGCGCCTGGTTTTTCAACTGAATGCGAAATCAATTTAGGCACAGGTCAGAAGAGCCTTTCAATATTGAGTCAAGATTGACGAATTTTACCAACCCGAAGTTTATTAAATGAATTCTGCACAAACATGCTTCGATATTGTAATGTACTAATGCTATGTTATGTAAAAAAATACACACATACACACACTCACAAGCATCAAAATCGGTTCACCTAGATAAACTTTTGAGGTAACAAACGAAAAAAAAAAACTATACGGGTTGTCGGTTAAATAAAAAAAAGTCATGATGACCTTTTTTATGAACTTATTTGGTCACTGCTGTGACAGACGATCATCGCTCACCCCTCAAATGACGGTCAGTGGTCAGCCCTCAAATGCTTTTTGACCCGCAAGAAGGCTATAACCTCTAATCCTCCAATGACAAGCATCAATATCATTATCCGGTACTTAAAACGTAGCCAAAGAAAGTACGCAAGTGACTTCATCACTTTCATCAGCGCATAAAGAGTTGCTTGTCTTTGAACCGTCTTACATCAAAGTAAGGGCCAATTAGGGATGGGAGGACACGCGATGAACAAATTGGCTGAGTGTACCTACAAGGAAAGATTCGCGCCTTGCCCAAATACAAAATTAATGTGAGTACTTACTACGCAATTTCAATGTTAGTAACTTGTGATTATTGGTTCACCCCGAACTATGAACTCGCGGCCCCATATCTCAGCAACCCCTCGACCGATTTGGCTCATGTTCGAACTTAAAAATTATCTTTACCTCAGTTACCTGCATACCAAATTTCATGACCCTCCAACTAAATTTACTCAAGTTTTCGTAGAAAAAACATTCATACATACACACAAACATAACTATACATACATACACACAAACGCCGGATTGTTCCAGTATACTCAGCGAACTTCTCTCGCTTCGCTCGCTCGTTCAATTAAAGTAAAGTTGAGTTAAAGTAACCGCCAGTTTACTAGGTTCATCACCTGTAGATATTACAGCAGATAGTGCAAAATAGTAGAATTTGGCCCCCGTTTCAGCTAATGAAGCGTCGGGCTTCAAGGACTATCTTCGGTTAAAGCAAGGCGGTGAATCTAGACATTGATGAAGTGTACATTAAGCTACACCGCCAAGTATCCCTTCTCAACCGATATGAGCGCTTATGTCGTAAGCGTTAAGAGCTGCCGTGGGCTACATACATACACCGTGGAATTTTAGTGGTTTTAAAGCCGAAGGTATTTTGTTGCACTGGTGATTCAGAGCCAAATAAAAAAAATTCATTCCAAAACGCGCGAAAAAAAAAATTCACTTCTCCATACAAATGGTGTCGATTGGCGATAGCCGTTTGTATTGGGAAGTGTCTTTTTATTTCGCTCGTTTTAAAGTAAAATTTTGGAAATTGGCTCAGAATCACGAGCGCAACTAAATACCTTCGGCTTTGAAACCACTAAAATTCCACGGTGTATAACCGACAGTTAGTACCCAATGTAGAGCAAATACCGCGTCTGTACTCGTATCATGAAAATGTGAAGTGATGGATGGATGTGTGATCTTGTCGCTCCCTAATTTTGTTTTCAGAAATTGAAAAGTTTGTTCAGTGTTATTTACTTATATGTATGTAGGTAGGTTAAGATACTTTAATTTAACCGATTTCAAAAAGGAGGATATGCTTAATTCAACCCGTATTTTTTTTATGTTGGTTACAGAACTTTTTTTTGGGTGGACCTATTTTAATGATTCTTTTTTTTAAGGGAATACTCTCCCATAAAAATGGCGAAGATCTGATGAAGAACTTCAGAGATGGAGAACGGAACTCCTCAACCTTCGGTGTACCGGGATTTAAATCAGTGTAGTTTATTTTAAAGGCATTTTTACAATTTCGTGAATATTTTAGAGTTTAGGTTAGAAACCGCGCACAAACACATTGTTTTAACTTAAAATTAACGGCCTGAAAAGGGAGTTGCTTACTGAAAACTTTAGGTACTTTTCCTTTACTTTCCCCAGTTTTAACTCTCCCGTAAATAACGTTAGTTTCAGCTTATAATTCGATTTAACCGCGCCCCGAGAACAGGCTATCAATTTGCAACAAACTAGAAAAGTTAGATTAGAATCCCCCTGCAGTTCGAACGAATTGTGAACCGGACATTACTTTCTTTCACGTGGTTAGGACGTTAGAAGACGGTTAATACGCTGAACCTACCGCTGAAGAAAAAAATAAGTTAAGGTCCAACGAAAGTAGCGTGGCGGGGAAAGTCTTTAGGGTTCCGTACCCGAAGGGTGCCAAACGGGATCCTATTACTAAGACTCCGCTGTCCGTCTGTCTGTCTGTCCATCTGTCACCAGGCTCATCAACCCAACAAGACCTCCCCCAACAAGACGTATCTTATGAACCGTGAGACAGTTGCACAGATGATATATTTCTGTTGCCGCTATAACAACAAATAATTAAAAAATATATAAAATAAATATTTAAGGTGGCTCCCATACAACAAACGTGACTTTTTGTACATACAATATACGTACACACGACAGCACGTCGACCTTTACACGCTAACACTCTACTCGGTTACGTTACGGGCGAGTTTACAACAAAAGTGTTCAGTCTCACGTGCTGTCGTGTGTACATATCACGAAAGTATTTTTGCCCAAGTTAGTTAAAATAAACGGAGAAACGGAGAAACTAGCTCACTTCGTTCGCTCGGTCAATTCAGTACTTTTACCTTATTTAATCAGAGCAAAGACACATACATCTACCAAGTCTTTTAATTGAATTCTAGAGACATTTGCAAGTCGCTACATACATGTTGCAGTCTAGCCGCTGTGCAAACAAAAGTTAGATTAGTTTGCTCGTTTCTCCTCCTGTATATTAGTCTAACTAAAGTGATCATGTGTGGTCAGTGTGGTCACTCGGTTGTCCAGCAACTTCCCAAATGAGGGTGTCATGGTCTGTGTCTCAAATCCCTAGAATAATACAACGTGTTACAAAACATCCTAACTCTTTTTACAGGGTGTAACCTACTCATCAACAAGATGTCAATTCTGTAAAAAAAAGTTGAAAAAAACTATTTTTATTTTATAACCTCAAAAAATTTTTTTTTTCATAACTTTTTTGTTTTTGGTAAAGTCTGTTCGGTTTCATAGTGTCGCTTTGATATTTGCCGCCTTGGCGCGCGGCGGCTTTTCACAAAAGAAATTAAAGGAAGCCGACGCGGCGCGAACACGCCAGTGAATTTGGCTCGCCGCTCGTCAAAGAAGCGTCGTATTGAGAGGTTGTGTTTGTGACTTTTGACTTGGTATTTTGTATTTAGTGTCGATCGCTGCGTGTAGATAAAATGTTTTTTCGTTCGTTAGGACAGCGAGGTGCCTCTAGACGAAACTTCGAATGACCCAAAAATTAAAAGACGAAGGTTTTGTAAAACATTTAAGCAAATTCTAGTTAATGTCCATCAGCATTGTGTTGAAATGAATTTGTCTGCGCCCATCACAGATACTTCAAAAATAGTTGGTATCCCAAGAACCAAGATTGCCGTCGTGTGTACCGACACTATCTAAGCGAACGGACTTTAAAAGCTCAAATTTATAAATACGTTTGTGTTTGTAGTTGCATTTGCATAGCTTTGAGTTGTTAAAACATTGTGAAAGTCAATGAAAACAATATTTAAAAAATACTTTTCTTCCGCCACAGCGTTCACGTTTTATTAATTTAAAAATCAACGGAACGTCATAGAGCAAAAAAAATATTTAGGTTGTGATCCCTATCACCGGTTGCTATTACCCTGTAAAAAGAGATAGGTACTTTTGTAACACCTTGTATACAGGGTGTCCCAAAACAATAGTGTCAAGTGGAAGTTCAGAGACAAAGCACCCTTAGCCTTAGGAGTACCCAATTTTTCGCCGTATAAAAGGTTATGAGGCTTATACGGTTTTTTGAAAAAAAAAACACAAACCACCTGGCTCGCGAATAAGAAGAACAATGGATAAACAATGGCTGCTTGGACAAATCTGTCCAACTTTATCGTCAGGTGGATAAAGATGACAGATCTAAATCGCGGAACATACGTGACTTCCTTTCCTTTCTCAAAAAATATCGAGCAGAAAATATTGAAAAGTGCACTAGAAAAGCATAGCACAGACCCTTCTTTACTGCCGGTTTCTGATTTGAGAAATTCGCTAAGCAAGCACTTAAATATCTTTCTGTCTCTGCGGATTTCTCACAAAAGAACGTGACAGAACGATAGTTAAGTAATTCTCAATTCAGAAACCGGCCCTTAGGCCCGGTTTCTGAATTAAGAATTTTACTAAGTAAATACTTAACTATAGTTCTGTCACGTTCTTTTGTGAGAAATCCGCAGAGGGAGAATGATATTTAAGTACTTGCTTAGCGAATTTCTCAAATCAGAAACCTGCAGTTAGGCAGGTTTCTGAGTTGAGAATTTTGCAAATGGGTAAGTATCGTCCTGTCTCTGCAGATTTCTCACAAAAGAGCGTGACAGAGCGATACGTAAGTATGTGCATAGTAAAATTCTCAACTCAGAAACTCGCTAAGCAAATGGGTAAGTATCGTCCTGTCCTGCAGATTTCTCACAAAAGAGCGTGACAGAGCGATACGTAAGTATGTGCATAGTAAAATTCTCAACTCAGAAACTCGCTAAGCAAATGGGTAAGTATCGTCCTGTCCTGCAGATTTCTCACAAAAGAGCGTGACAGAACGATAGTTAAGTATTTGCTTAGCAAAATTCTCAACTCAGAAACCGGGCATTTGACTTTCATTACAAACTGAGCACAAGCATTTATTACTAAACAATACTATAGAACTACTTACTGAAAACACCTTGCACCTTTCAGCATATAAGATGGCGATCTACTCTGAATATAAGATTAAATTCTGTACAAGAAAGTTACGAACTTTGCATAGGTATGTTATGTATGTATGACCACGTAAAATGAAGTACTATTTAATAGTTTTTGCTGGGTGCAAATTCAGCCCTATGTCCCTGATAAGGGATAAAAGGATATCATCATCATCATCATCAAACTCACAGTTTTAAAAGTGCTTTAACGAAAAATTGGGCAAAACTTTTGTCAACAACATTGGCACGAAACATTAGGGGTCGCGGGTTCAAGCACTGTAAAACAAGGGAACGTTTTTTTAAAAATTAATTTAGGTTGTTCTGCCGCAGACTTCGAAGTAGACCCCTCGACTTACCTCCTCGACTCTCGATACTCCGGCCCGGAGGAAAAATACATAATGTATTTTATCCGATTCCTTCTCAGGATTATCTTATTGGGCCAAGGCATAGAAAGAGCTGGAATAGTACAGTCGGCCACAAGCTAGAATACCCCTTTTGGTTCGATTGGAGCCCTTATGCCGCGCGCAGTAAGAGCTGCCATGGGGTATCTTTGACTGGCCGACCATACAAAATGTAGGGCGCGGGTGTTTTTTAAATAATATTAGGTCCTTACTTATGAAATTGGCGTTTTGTCGTACTGGCCACTTTGATCTCAAATATCTCTCTTAGTTAGGAATTACAAATTCAAAATACAGCTATTTACTCATCTACGAATACCTACTCATGTATTTGTGTTTCTACTCAACAGTAATTCATTTGTTTTTTCCTCTTTTGTTTTTTTCTTTGCGTCACTCAGTTTACAAAATGGAAAACGAAGTTGTTGACGGATTTGGGATTGGGTAGAGGACCAAAAATAAAGCAAAAAGGTATATTCCGCAAACTCTTTTATAAAGTTCGCTTGAAGGACTGAACGTTTTGCTCGTCCGAGCTTTCAATATTATTATTATCCTGTCCTATCTCTGTGTGATAGATAAATGCGAAAGTTCCTGAGAATTTGTGTTACTTTTACACCACAAAATACATAAAATAAGTAGTACGGTCGGCCACAGTCTAGGATATCCCATGGTAGCTCTTACCGCGCGCGGCATAAGGGCGCCAATCGAACAAAAAGGTTTATCCTACCGTGTGGCTGACTGATCGACGGTTAGGCAGATTTGGATGAAATTTTAAATCGGGCACAAAAATAATAAATATCTAAAAAGGCTGCCTTTTATCCCTGAAAAAAACATTTTGTTTTTATCGAAGCCCGCGTGAACGAAGTCGCGGGCTAGAGTTCGATTTAGGTATAAAAGAGTTATTATTTGACCCCAATTAACGTAACCGGCGGGTGTTTCACAGAAACAGGCGCCTTTCGCCACCAATACTCTAATTTACCTCGGCTCGGTCGAACAATTCAACTCCAATTCGCATTTGGGCTCGCTTACGAAACCCCTATTATGTAAATAAATGGCGAAGGAAACTTGACGGGAATTAAGTTAAAACTGAAGCCCACAATATTCGGACAAGACGGGTTTCTACGCTCACCGTATATTCTACGTGGGGTCAGCGATACGCCAGGATATCTTTTGCGTATGGCACCTGGTCCACTGCCAGCTCGCACCTAATGTTCGACATTTTAATTGAGTGTAAGATAATACCTAATTTAAATTTTGAGAATAAAACATTATAGTTCCAGACATACACCGTGCAATTTTAGTGGTTTTAAAGCCGAAGGTATTTAGTTGCACTCGTGATTCTGAGCCAAATTCCAAAATTTTACTTCAAAACGAGCGAAAAAATAAACCACTTCCCAATACAAACGGCTGTCGCCAATCGACACCATTTGTATGGAGAAGGGAATTTTCTTTTCGCGCGTTTTGGAATGAAATTTTGTAATTTGGCTCAGAATCACCAGTGAAACAAAATACCTTCGGCTTTAAAACCACTAAAATTGCACGGAGTAGATAAAGCAAGATGGAGTTTAGGATAAAACTGTTTATCGTGACCTTGTTGATGATGATTTAGATTGATTGCTGATTATGATTTAGATGAAATAAAAAATATGGTTTCATACGTATTAAGATAAGACTTTGTGCCGATTTTGGCGCGTATAATCCAGGCCTTAGGGTCTGACTATCGAATAACGGCTAATAAAGGGCCCGTTTGCGTAGGCCCTCATGAATATGAAAAGGCTCGCGAGCCTCCACAGACTCGTTTACAGCTTACAGTAAGCGAACGTCAGTGGTTTTCCTTGGTTTTGATTGAGACTCCACTTTGAAAAGGAATTTTCTGAAGATTAAGTACGCTGGTCCACCGCACCGTCGCGTCAAGTGATAACGGCGCAGTACTAAAAGTATCCGCCCATAATTTCGTTCTCGTTGTCGTTGACGGAATCGGTGCGGTGGACAAGCGCCCTAAAGAATCCAAGCACTGTAGAGCTAAGCAAGAGTCCAAGAATAAAACAAGCAATCAAAATGTTAATACGAACAGTGTATTCATCGGTAAGTAAACCTATGCTACTAGAACCCTCCCGAGCGCCGCTAGAGTCACCGCCAGCGCGCACGCGGTCCCGTGGAGCCCTAGGGCTGCGCCCCCCTGGTGCAGCTCGGCCAGACTCTCCCCTGGAACAAGGAAAATGCACATTCATTCATACAGTGATAGTTTTTCAAAAAGGGAGCAAATCTCTACGAAAACTATGGGTATCACACTTAGGGTGGTATTCTAGAACGCTACTTAAACTCAGTTTAAACTGAGTTCAGACTGTCGATAAAGCAGTGCATGTTTTGATATGAAGGGAGGGATATTCAAATCAAAACATGCACTGTTTTATCGACAGTCGACACTACTAAACTCTACTTAAACTGAGTTTAAACAGAGTTCAAGGAGCTTTCTAGTTTGAACTGACTTTAAACAGAGTTTAAGTAGCGTTCTAGTTTGAACTGAGTTTAAGTAGCGTTCTAGAATACCACCCTTAGTGCCGTAATATCAATCACAGTTCGATTTTGGTATGAAAATTATTCGAAAGATAGGGTTTAAACTTCTTGCCTTTTTGGTTTAAACTGTGATTGATATTGCGTGCCTTAGGGGACTAGAACCAAACAGATCAGTGCAACAATAGTTTTATCGAGTTCGAATACATTTTTACTGCAAAGTTTTATGGGGAAAATGGAAAATCATAAGTATGAATTTGACTGTATTAAGTTAGGTTATCGTATGAGCTAGCGGCCACCCCTGGTGTCAGAGTTTCTAGGCCGCCCAAAGAGCCTCTAACATGGCTTAGACAACTGTATTAAACAGGTATAAATGAAAGTATTCCCGAAAAAATCGTAACTGAGGCCTTTGTATCTACGTAATGAGATGATTTATACAGCGTCCAGTGGCACCTTCACTCGTACTAGATGGGTGTAGCGACCACTCGCCCGCTGCAGTGAGCGGGATATTATTTTACATGGAGTAGGCTTGCCCAGCATCTATACCATTATACTGACCTTAGTCAGCCTAGCCCATGAGTAAGTCAATACGAAAAAAAAAGTATGAGATCGTCAAAGAATGTACAGCAAAACTCAGTAAAAATCAAAATTTTTGTATTATAGAGTCTGTATTGTAGAAGGATAAGAATGTAGTTATTTCCCCACGAGATTATGATCACATTCTTCTTTTTCCTTGCGAAGTAGGTACGGTCGGCCACAGTCAAAGATACCCCATGGCAGCTCTTACCGCGCGCGGCATAAGGGCGTCAATAGAACAAAAAGGGGTATCCTATCGTGTGGCCGACTGTACATATTATCAAGAAAACCACGAAGTTTTAAATCGCAAACGGAGTTCAACTTACACGTCCCAAATCCACCTCCACTATGCAACAAGGCAAACAGGCATAACCCTGTTAGCGACTACGGGAACCTAAAGTCAATTACAGGCCAGCCTGTGGCCGTCTAGACCCGTGGTGTTTATTTACTTTGCCGGTTTGTTTGGCGCTGAATATTTAATGCCACCTAGAAGCTGGAACTACGTACACACGACAGCACGTCAGACTCTAAACTTTTGTTGTAAAGTCGCCCGTAACGCAACCGAGTAGAGTGCTAGCGTGTAAAGGTCGACGTGCTGTCGTGTGTACACACGAAATGAAAATAGTAGCGGAAATACTGGGAAAAGCGCTACGAAGACGGAATCTTTGAATAGGAGTTGTGTGTGTGTAAACTTAGATCCCATTGTAAAAGGCACCCGTAAATTCAAACGTGACAGGTGTTCTTGCTTTATACAATGCCCACACTACACACTACTTACACTTCTGTAGTCTTCTGTGTGACACTACATTACTTACAGTACCTACCTGGGTACAGACTGTGCAATGCGGCGATGTTATCTTCTGTTCGCCGGTGCATTGCAAGAAAGCTGCAATTTTTTCGCAATTTTTTTGCAAATGGCATCCACTCGCATCGGGCTTTACTTTACAGCCACGCGAAAAAAAAACATCTCCCACAAAAAAATGCACTCAGTTGTCAACTGAGGAAGGTGTCCGAGGAGGAAGTACTCAATTCGACCCGTATGTTTTTTGATCACCCAAGTACCTATTTCTGACTGTTATTACCTATGTCGAACGATGATTTTATACTCGAAAATGATGATGTTTCTCACTCGAAAATAGCTCTTATTGTGTGTAGATTTTTTGCGCTGTAGCCTGCACTTTGGTGTACCTAAGTAGGCACAGTCGGCCACACGCTAGGATACCCATTTTTGTTCAAATGGCGCCCTTAGACCTAGACTGTGGCCGACCATACTAACCTCCGGGGGCAGGGCCGGCGGCAGGGCTGTGGGCGAACTGTGAACCACGCTGCATAGCAGGCGTTGCGAGAGGTAGCCGCTGCTCCATACAAAAAATACAAAAGGGAGACCTGTTTCCTCCCTGGATACCTAATTCCTAATTATTTTAGAAAAAATATGTTTATGCCATGTTTAGATAATATGTTTAGATTGAATGGCATAAACATATTTTTTCTAAAATAATTAAACAGGGAGGGAACAGGTCTCCCTTTCTTTTTGTATGGGGCAGCGGCTACCCGCGTTTCACCTTAATAACCTGCAGCAGGCAGCAGCACATAGGCCGGCGGCAGGGCTGCGGGCGCGCTGCGAGCCACGCGGCACGCGTAGCAGCCGGCGTCGTCGGCGCGCACGCGGGCCACGCGGGGCACGGAGTTACCTTTAATAACGTGCAGAAGCACATAGGCCGGCGGCAGGGCCGGTGGCAGGGCTGCGGGCGCGCTTTGAGCCACGCTGCAGGCGTAGCGGCCGGCGTCGTCGGCGCGCACGCGGGCCACGCGGAGCACGGAGTTGGCGCCGTTGAGGCCGAACTCGGTGCGCACACTACGGACGAGGGCACGGTTAGAACGGCTATCTTACATTGCATGTGTTCAGCCCTGGATCTACGATTTTTTCGAACCGGGGCAGAGACTTGATACTGGCGCCCCCTCTATGCAGCGTTGGAGAATAATAACTTTAAAAAAAAATTCGTGAATGGTTGGCATTTTTTGTGATTTTTTCTCGACACGTAAGTTTTATGGGCGTAATCGTGATCGTGCCTCATTGATACACACAGACATCCAGACGCCCACGGTTTTGGCGCCCCCTGAAACTGTCGCCCGGGGTGGGTGCCCCGGTTTGCCCTCCCCTAGATCCGGGGCTGCATGTCTTCGTAAGTGGTGATACCAGCACTTCACTCACCTAATGCCGCCTCTAGTGGTGTCGTCGTTGAGCAGATCGTCCCGGCGATACCACAGGAGCGCGGGCCCCCCCTCCATCTTCAGGCCTCGCACCTCGCACCTTAGGGCGACGGTGCTGCCCACCTCGCAGACTTGCTCGGCCACCTCTGCGCCCGCGCCGTCCACGATCCGCACCGACACCTCTGCAAAGAGACAGAGAGGACTGTGAAAAACAAAAATCAACATCTAAAGATACCTAAGTATACGATTCGTTTTTTCTAAAGCACTAATCCGTGGTAGAGCACATTATAAAGATTTCACTTAGGTTAAAAAAACATACCTACTTGGCTCGTTTAGATACATACCTACTTGGCTCGTTTGCTCAATAAAAGTATTAGAGCCACAGCCTAGAAGGCTGTGGGTAGAGCGCCTGCATTCGTTATGACAACGCTCAGTTAAAAATTTTCTGCAAGTGCAAAACGTAAATAGTGTTTGCTACTTTGCTATGACTTTCACAATGTTTTAATAACTCAAAGCTATGCAAATGCACCTACACACACAAACAGGTATTTTTGAGCTAGTTATGAAAAGTTTTAATAAAAAAAAAAAAAAACTTATTTTACAGAATTTACATAAGAGTTAGGATGTTTTGTGTGTGTCACGTTATAAATTAAATTTTTACAGTTTTTTCAATTTTTTTGTTAAACTGAGCTATTTTTGTTCTGCGATTTTTCGTTCGCGGCAATAACATAATTAGTATTGTTAACAATATAACAACAATAATTCAGCCGATTAGGTGTTCTGGGGCCTTAGCCTGTAACACAATGGCGTATCAATGGCGTCCTAGGTAGAAGGACAAAACCGGGATTTTTTCGTTGTTCTCCTACAACCAGCGAACTAATCCTCTAGGATTAGAGAATACAATAAAATTAAAAGGACCGACACTGGACTGACATCATCAATAAATCGTAATTAATATCGTCAACCGGAAGCCCATTTTGGCACCATTGTTTTTGTGTTACAGGCTAAGGGCCCGTCTTCCAAGCAGTGGCACTGCCCAAAAAACTTGTTGATGACCAGGGCCCTTAGCCTGTAACGCAATGGCGGGTCAATGGCGTTCCGGCAGAAGGACAAAACCGGGCTCTCCTCGTTTTTCTCCTACAACCAGAGAACTAATCCTCTAGAATTAGAATCAAAATATTCTTTGCTGTACTACAAAAACACTAAAAGGACAGACAGCGTTAGCAAATCGTAATTGAAGTCGTCACCTGACAGCCCATTTTGGCACCATTGTCTTACAGGCTAAGGGCCCAGAACACAAATCGGCTGAATTATTGTTGTTCTGTTGTTTACACTTATGTAAAGAATATTGCCGCGAACGAAAAATCGCTAAAAAAACTTTTAAAAACTGTAAAAAATATGAATTTTCCTCCGCACTGCTATCGTCCAACCTTAAAATAAAATAAATTATAAAAATAAACAAAAACCGGACTGCGTAAAAAATTACACTGTGATGCAGTCAGTTGGGTTTTCATGTTTTTATTTTTTTACGCAATCGGGTTTTTTTATTTTAATAATTTTCTAATCTATGGTGGTGAGCCTAAACAAAATCGGTTTTGGAACGTAACTTTATCAAACGTCAAATTGACATGCGCAATGCGCAAAGCGATCGATTTTGAAACAGAAACATAACCTCAAAAATACGACAACATTGCGATCATTGTGTCGCGAGATCGTTGAAATTCTATAATAAAACCCGCAATTCATGATACAAAATGTCCAAATTGCTTATAGACGAAGTTATCGAAAAAGGGGAGGTGTATCCCATCATTGTGAACTTCCAGAATGGTTACACCACGGACAAATTCGAACCTGTGGACTCCTACCTTCTGGAAGAGGAAGAAACCGGCAAGAAACGCATTGCTGCTGAAATCGACGACATCCTCTACGCTGGCGAAGAACAAAATGAAGACTTCGGCAACAAATTCTTGCTCGCTAGAAACAGAATCACCGGAAAAGTGCGTCTCATAGAAGTAGGCTCTGCAGAGCTAAAACCAATAATGAAACGCGATAACGACGTCTCAATGCTTCTTGAAACCTCAACCCTCGAGCTCAGCAGGAAATTCGGATCCAAGAAGAATAAACAAAAGATGGAGCACTCAGAAAAACTCAAAGTAAACATAGAAACTGTCACCGAGCAAATGAAGAATGTTACAAAGTCTGTGACCAAGGAAAAAGTCGACATGTCCGCGTATTTAACACAAAACTCAGATGATTTCTACATACCACCCATCGACCGCGAGACAAAGAAAGTGGAAGAAGTTTATGATAAGTTGAAGATCTTATCGCAGGAGCAATATGATAAAATTTACTCCGAAATCGAAACTAAAGACTTAGCTTCGGAACACCATCCTTTAATTTCAGCTATAATCGCCCAGAAAACGCTTTCAGAGACGGATACTGTTCTTTCTCTATACGCTAGCTGTTTATTTAAAATCTACTTGTTAACATGCAAAGACATTTTGAGGAAATCATTTTCCATATGCAGCGTATCACATACCCTGAATGAAATTGTCCTGAATAACTTTTCTCAAATGGTTGACAACAAAAGAATGAGACCGGCCATGTTCAGAGACAAAGCGTTGTGTCATGCAATAGTGTTTACGTTACTTCTTAATAACTATAAGCTGGACCTTGAAAAGCTTTCTTTGTCACTCAAAATAACACCAACCATGGCGACTAATAAGGCCAAAGCAACGTGTGCAACAATTTCGACGTCCGGAAATAAGAAAGTAATACAGTTAAAGTTGCCATTGCCTAGTAATAAGGTATTTAGAAGGAAGAGTTCCAGATTTTAAATGTAAAACTGACCCATGTCTTTTAATTATATTTTTGTGGCATAGAGTTGTGGCTTTATTTTTCCGTCTCCCCTAATCGCTAAAGTTATTTTAAATATGCCCATTTTCTCAATATATTTCTGATTCAAAACATGTTCCAGGCACTTCAGTGTCCGTGGTCGCTGACCCAAGTCAAGATACCCACTGTATAAATCATCCGTCTTTTCTTTTTTGTATCTAGAAAGGCCCAAGTTATCTTATGCACTTGATTACATATAAGTACCTACAACACGGCGGACTATGAAATGAGGTGAACCAAACGGAACCTGTCAGTTCTGCGGTGTTTATGTTGTAGGCTTTAAGATACTGTGTGGTTGTAGGCTACCTACCTAGTACCAAATGTGCAAAAATATACGTAGCTTTACCTACATTTAACACACATTACAAAATAGGGAGGTACGGCAGTGCTGAGGACGCGTCATATTTCAAACATTAGACTTGATTTCACAGATAAAAAATTTGTCTTTGGTTCTCAATTTCTCATTCATGGTAAGTTACCAGTGTGCACTGTGATTGAGCACTTACTATTGTACACTATAAATGAGCACTTACCAGTGTGCACTGTGAATGAGTTCTTACCAGTGTGCACTGTGAATGAGCACTTACCAGTGTGCACTGTGAATGTGTTACCAGTGTGCACTGTGAATAAGCACTAACCAGTGTGCACTGATCACTTACCTGTGTGCACTGTGAATGAGACTTACCAATGTGCACTGTGAATAAGCACTTACCAGTGTGCACTGATCACTTACCTCTGTGGACTGTGAATGAGACTTACCAATGTGCACTGTGAATAAGCACTTACCAGTGTGCACTGATCACTTGCCTCTGTGCACTGTGAATGAGCACTTACCAGTGTGCACTGTGAATGTGTTACCAGTGTGCACTGTGAATAAGCACTAACCAGTGTGCACTGATCACTTACCTGTGTGTACTGTGAATGAGACTTACCAATGTGCACTGTGAATAAGCACTTACCAGTGTGCACTGATCACTTGCCTCTGTGCACTGTGAATGAGCACTTACCAGTGTGCACTGTGAATGAGTTACCAGTGAGCACTGTGAATAAGCACTAACCAGTGTGCACTGATCACTTACCTGTGTGCACTGTGAATGAAACTTACCAATGTGCACTGTGAATAAGCACTTACCAGTGTGCACTGATCACTTGCCTCTGTGCACTGTGAATGAGCACTTACCAGTGTGCACTGTGAATGAGCACTTACCAGGCACGTGGAGCGTGACCCGGGCCGTGCGCGGCGGGTGGGCGGACAACTGACAGTCGTAGTTGGCGTCGTCCGTCGACCGCACGTCCCGCACCTCTAGCCTCCAGATGTCCGGCGGGATGAAGCGGGCGGAGTACCTTCAATAGACCAGAGTGCGCTTCAGTGGTCAGTCTTAGCAATAAATACATACACCGTGGAATTTTAGTGGTTTTAAAGCCGAAGGTATTTAGTTGCACTCGTGATTCTGAGCCAATTTCCAAAATTTTACTTTAAAACGAGCGAAATAAAAAAACACTTCCCAATACAAACGGCTATCGCCAATCGACACCATTTGTATGGAGAAGTGAATTTTCTTTTCGCGCGTTTAGGAATGAAATTTTGTAATTTGGCTCAGAATCACCAGTGCAACAAAATACCTTCGGCTTTAAAACCACTAAAATTCCACGGTGTAGATGGTCACGTACCCGAATATCCACCCAAAATTCGGTTGATATCTGGGTGGAAATTTGGGTTGTTAGTGAACGTTTTTGAATGATCTTTGATGCAGGTAAGTACGGTCATCCTAGCTAGTACTTTTTTTAAATTATTGGTTATTTATTTACAAGATTTACACGAAAATTTAATTGAGTAAGGCCCGGTTACTGAATTGAGAATTTTGCTAAGCAAATACTTTACTATCGTTCTGTCACGCTCTTTTGTGAGAAATCTGCAGAGACAGGACGATACTTACCCATTTGCTTAGCGAATTTCTCAATTCAGAAACCGGCAGTATGTAAACATCAATATTTACTTTTATTGATTGCGGGAAAGCTTACAAAGTTTCGGTTCCCGTTGGAAATAGGCGTAGCTCACGTCCGCAGTCGTTGCGCGCGGGCAGGGAGTTCGTCTCTCATCCTTATTAAAGGTCTCTAAATGAGAGCCGAAACTACCCAAGTAACATTTCATTTGGGCCTAGGTTGTAAAAATTGCCTTTAGGTTTTAGAAGGGTTGTACAAAGGTTAATGATTTGCTAGTTGGTTAAATTTAGTATTTGAGAATGATTACTAAGTCCTAAAACTAATAGTTTATTGTTAAAACCTTGAAGTTGCTGACAAGAGTTAACGTTAACGTTATTATGACTTGTGTTTCAAGAGCTTACAGCCTCAGGATCTTATAGTTGTCGTAAGCTACTGATAAGGTTCTGGAAAGGCTGTCATTTAACTTATGTGTGATCTAAAGGTTAAATTTTTAACCTTGATATTACCATAAGGTTTTGAAAAGTTGAAATTGCTTATAAGTAGTTTCTAAAACCTACCTACAACTTTGAGGTTAGATCAGAGTTGTCTAGGCAAACAAATTAGGACTGTGTGGTGAAAAACAAAACCAATAAGCTGTTGTTTTGCGCTGAAGGCATGATTCAATTCCTACAGGAATATTTTAAAGCTTGAGAGGCATCCTCAAAACCCGACAGTTGTCTCCGCGACTTCAAAGAATAGGTATACATTGTAAGCATTACGCGTCTTGAAAAATGAACCGACACAGGGTGATACAAAAAAAGGAGTGGAAATTTTAAGCGTAAAGTGCGTAAAAATGTTATGAATGATTAATACAACGGTAAGTTTTATTATTTTTATTATTTACTAGTTGTAAACTTCTGTTCTCTGTAAACTTCGTATCAGTTCGATTTCGCTATTTAGTTTTTTGTAATTTTCAGCTGTTCCTTTAAATCGATGAATCCATTTTTTTTCATTTAGTGACACTAATGGAAAGCTGGGTATTCAAGATAATAAGTACACATTAAATTAATATGTATTTTTTTTAATGAAATAGATGTTTTGGTGAAGGTTTTTTTGGAAAGTATTAAAACATTTTTCACACTAAAAAAAATACAAATACCAATTTTTACAGAATGTATGTGTAATAATGGAGGAAACAACAACAAAATAATAATAATGAAAAATAAGGGAGGACCATATACCACAAACATGTTTTTATACTTTTAGAATACCACCCTTAGGCCCGGTTTCTGAATTGAGAATTTCACTAACCAAATGCTTAGGTATCGTTCTGTCACTGCAGATGTCACACAAGAGAATGTGACAGAACGATACTTAAGCATTTGGTTAGTGAAATTCTCAATTCAGAAACCGGGCCTTAGGGTGGTATTCATGAACGATACTTAAACTGAGATCCAAATTGAACTCAGTTTAAACTTAGTTTAAAGTGAGCTCAATTTTGAACTTACTTTAAACTGAGTTCAAAATTCTAGGGTCGGCAGACTTAACCACATAAGTCCTATACAATTTCTATAGGACTTATGTGGTTATGTCCGCCGACCCTAGAATTGATCTATGCTTAAACTTAGTTTAGTGAGATCAATTTTGAACTTACTTTAAACTGAGTTCTAAATTGATATTATTATTATTCGAATCGAATCGAATCCAACGGAATCTAATCGAATCGAATCGAATCGAATGTAATAGAATCGAATCGAATCGAATGTAATCGAATCGAATCGAATCGAATCGAAACGGATAGAATCGAATCGAATCAGATATTGCTAGATTCATACTGATTCAAGTATCAAAATTTTAACTGCTCATATCTCCGAAACGGCTAATGCTAGACCCATGTTTATGGTACTCTAAAAAAAGGACTTGACGAGCTTTATCTGATGAAAGCAACAAAAATAATAAAAAGTTATTAAAAATTTATAAAAAATAAGTATCAAAACTTTAACTGCCTATAACTCCTAAACGGCTAATGCTAGACATATTGCTGATAAAAGAAAAAAATAAAAATAAAAAAGAAGTATCAAAACTTTAACTACCCATATCTCCTAAACGGCTAATGCTAGACCCATTTTTATGGTACTCAAAAAAAGGGTTCGACGAGCTCTACCTGATGAAAGCAACAAAAATAATAAAATGTTATTAACTAGTGGTTTGCCCCGAACTTTGAACTCGCGACCCCATATCTCAGCAACCCCTCGACCGATTTGGCTCATGTTTGAACTTAAAAATTCTCTTTACCTTATTTACCTGCCCACCTGACGATCCGACTAAATTTACTCAAGTTATCGTCGAACGAACATTCATACATACATACATACATCGATTGAATTGGATTTGATTTGATTTGATATTGATTTAATTCGATTCTATGCGACCCGAATCGAATCGAATCAATTTAAATTAAATTACTAATTTGGGTCTAGCATTGGCCGTTTAGGAGATACTAGTGGTTCGCCCCGAACTTTGAACTCGCGACCCTCTATCTCAGTAACCCCTCGACCGATTTGCCTCATTTACCCGCCTTCCAAACATGACGATCCGACTACATTTACTCAAGTTATCGTCGAACGAACATTCATACATACATACATACAAACGCCGGATTGTTCCAGTAGACTCGGAGAACTTCGCTCGCTCGTTCAAATATGGGCAGTTAAAGTTTTCATACTTCTTTTTTATTGAACGAGCGAGCGAAGCGAGCGAAGTTCTCCGAGTCTACTGGAACAATCCGGCGTTTGCATGTTTGTATGTATGTATGTTTGTATGTATGTTCGTTCGACGATAACTTGAGTAAATTCGGTCGGATCATTATGAAATTTGGTAGGCGGGTAAATGAAATTAAAATAATTTTTAAGTTCGAACATGAGCCAAATCGGTCGAGGGGTTGCCGAGGGTTGTTAAGTTTTTTTGTTTCTTTCATCAGGTAGAGCTCGTCGAGCCCCTTTTTTAGAGTACTATGAACATGGGTCTAGCGTTAGCCGTTTAGGAGATATGGGCAGTTAAAGTTTTGATACATCTTTTTATTATTTTTGTTGCGTTCATCAGGTAGAGCTCGTTGAACCCTTTTTTTGAGTACCATAAACATGGGTCTAGCATTAGCCGTTTAGGAGATATAGGCAGTTAAAGTTTTGACACTTGAATCAGTACACACGACAGCACGTCGACCCTTACACGCTAGCACTTTGCTCGGTTACGTTACGGGCAATTTTACAACAACTGACGTGTTGTCGTGTGTACCATGAATCTAGCAATAGCCGATTCGATTCGATTCGATTCGATTCGTTTCGTTTCGATTCGATTCGATTCGATTCGACTCGTTTTGTTTCGTTTCGTTTCGATTCGATTCGATTCGATTCGATTCGATTTGATTCGATTCGATTCGAATAATAATAATATCAATTTTGAACTCAGTAATACCAGTTGGTTAAAGTAACTTCAAAATTGATCTCACTAAACTAAATATAAACAGAGATCAATTTTGAACTCAGTTTAAAGTTAGTTCAAAATTGATCTCACTTTATACTAAGTTTAAACAGAGTTCAATTTTGATCTCAGTTCATGACCACCCTTAGAGCAGCCTGTAGCTGTTTGTTGAACGAAGGTCAAACGCATGTCCCCCTACAACCAAAACTTAAAAGCAACAAATTTAGCTCAGTGGTGGTTTTCGCAACTGGTAAGTCTTGGACAACTCCTGGTAATAACCTTGAAGCGTTGAAAACAGCCTTGTCGTTTGAGGTAGCTCCGCGAGATTACCTTCAGCTCTTATTTTGGAAAACCTTAAGAGCTCTTAGCTGTGACAGTTCTGAAAAGGAAAAATATAATACTTTCAAGTAATTTCCTAACGTCAGCCATGTTTAATATTAAAAAATGAAAAAAAAAACGAAACAAAACCAATATTTTAATTAAATAAAGCGTAATCAAATACCATGTGCTACACGATTTATAATATATATTTTTCATATGAATAGTAGTTTCATTTCTGATGTGACTTACCACCGATCACCAATTTATTTTATTTTATTTTATTAAACATATCCGAAATGTTTAACTTATGAAAGGCCCGTCTTGTATACAGCACTATTATCGTACAGTTTCACGATGAAGTGCCAATCGCACTATATTTTGATTATTTCCTGACTTTACCAAGCTACTTATTATTTTTATAAACACTTTGCTTATCTAGCCATTTTGAAAGATGGCCGAACGAAAAAGGAATGACGCCATTGTAAATAAGTATTTGAATCTGTGTAAAAAATCTTAAACAGAAGCTATTTAAAACTTGTAAGTCCTGGAAAGGTATTTATTCATATCCATCAAAAAGGTTCTAAGTTGTCATAGAGTTACATCCAAGACTAATTTAGAACTTATAAGTTGTCTTGCAAGGTTATAATAACGTTAAATTAAGGTTGTGAAGGTTATATTTAGGTTCTATGCAAGTATTGGAAAGGTTCTGGATTTGAGCTATAGGTTGTGCTGTAGCTCTCAGAAAGGTTCTAAAACCGGGGCCCTTTTGGCACTCAGAAGGTAATTACAAGGTTAATATAACTTTATTGAGAGTTATAAGACTTACGAGCAGATTTCCATACAAAGGTTCTAGAACCTGTTCATAACCTTTCTACAACCTAAAATGTTACTTGGGTAGTCAGCTATCACGACATCGACTAAAAATGTGCGTGAAACCGTATTAGTTACACAAAATAGGTAATTTTACCGCTCATCGGAGGTGTAGAGCTGCGTGCCAGTCGTCAGCAACTCCATCGTATCCTGCTCGTCATTTTTCCGCCGCACCCACGACACCTGGCAAAAATAAAAGTTAAAGGGCCATCAAAGTTTTGACACACGGAAAAATGCTTGGAGATATTTATGGCACAATACCCACCTAAAGCGCTGGAATAAAGAACTTGGATTAGAACATCAACGTCATCATCATTAGCCCAATTCCTTCCGATCAATGCTGGGTCTTTTCCCTTTTTTTGCATTGGCAGAAAGTGCGGAGACATACTAGCACAGATTACAAAAAAGAACATACTAGTACCTACTGCTAAGTAGGTACTGCATTGGCATAAAGTGCTGTCATGTCATACGAGTTGAGTTAATTAGCACTAGTCTACCTAAGTATCGGCATTAGAGAAAACGAGTAACAGTTTCGCTGCGTCTAAAATTTCTTTAATACAACGTGTTACAAAAGATACAAACTCTTTTTACAGGGTGTAACCTGCTGGTCAACATAATGACAAATCTGCAAAAAAAGTTGAAAAAACACAACTTTTTTTTTATAACCTCAAAATTGTAAAATTTTCAACTCTTTTTTGTTTTTGGATTTAGCTCCAATAAAAAAATATGGTTGTTTGCTTAGCTGTATTTTAATAGCTTCAGGCTGTTAAAACATAGTGAAAATCTATGGAAACAGTATTTTAAAAATACTTTTCTCCCGTCACGGTGCTTACATTTTAATTATTTAAAAATCAACGGAACGTCATAGAGCTAAAAAAATATTTTGGTTGTGATCCCTATCATCAGGTACCATGACCCTGATGAGAGTTAGCATCTTTTGTAACACCTTGTATATTACCCGATTTCGTCGATTTTGATTTTAGCAATCAGACCCATTTTTACGGTGGATATTCTAGAGAATACAGGGTCAGATCACCAAATAAATTTAGTTTGTATGGGAGTGAGAGCGGTAAACAAGAAGCCTACCAGTTTGTCATGAAGCGCGTCGACCTTGCAATCGAGATGGGCTGTGGATCCCACCAGCGCCTTCACCTCGGGTGCCGCGGCCGCGTAGATGCTGTTGCCGTTGCCTGCTCTGGAAAATAAAAAAAAATAAAGGGGTGAATTTGTAGTATCACTCGCTAACCGTGAAGGAAAACATCGTGAGGAAACCTGAGAGTAGGAGGCATACCTAATACCCTTAAGGGTGGACGATAGTTACGTGGCGGAAAATTCAAAATTTTCACAGTTTTTTACATTTTGTAGCTAAACTGAGCTATGTTTGTTCAGCGATTTTTCGTTCGCGGCAATAAAACAGTATTCTTTTCATTATTGTAAACAACAGAACAACCATAATTCAGCCGATTATGTGTTCTGGTCTACGAAGCAGTGGCACTGCCCAAAAAACTTGTCGTAGACCAGAACACATACGAGTACCCTTCAACGGCCAAGTCACACAGCATTAACTATAATAATAAAGAAATCGCAGTAAGGAACCTTAGACTTGGCACGACTTTGTCTAGATTTCATTACTTTTTAGAGATAAACAAGCAGCTCCATCGAGACTTGGCTAGTTTTTTACAGAATGTTTTTGGTGGAATGTAACTTACCACCTAATACCTAAGCTGTAATTTAGTACCGAAGTAGATATTCGGTCAAAAGGCGAAAAGCATCAATAGACTGGATGTATGTAGGTAAAGTCTTCTCTACATACGAGTATTACGACATTACGAATAGAGCATTATCGCATCGTATTCGTAGATAGGTATTAATATACCTACCTATTAATTAGAAAGCCATTGATTGTTCCCTTATCTCGAGTTTCTAAAAGCACTTATAGTTATAGTTATGTAGGTTTGCCTCCCTATTACAATGTGTGTAACCCAAAACTAATTCATTTAGGGGATATTCAATGGCTTTGTTTCTAATACGAATGACGATAATAATATCATGCGCATAAGTAGATTGAACAAGTTAATGAACCTTGTATCAAATAGCTCTTCAAAGCAACTTCAAACCTATTATTCACTAATTTGGGAAAATCCTGGGTTTTCACGTAATTTTCACAGATTACTTATGTCCGAAAACGGGATTCTTAACACTACTAGATTGATGTTTTGAGCACCCTATACAGCTATTTCCTCTAAACATCAATATAATCCTGGTAAGAATACTGTTTCCTCCCAATAAGTAATAATATGGGAGTAGATTTTTTCTGAATGCCATTTAATTGAACCAGCGATAGTTCACAGCACAGTTTTACTTTATAACACATACTTACCTACAATAGATTCCTCAGACATATACAACGTGTTACAAAAGATACTAACTCTTTTTACAGGGTGTAACCTGCTGGTCAACATAATGACAAATCTGCAAAAAAAAGTTGAAAAACACAACTTTTTTTTTATGACCTCAAAATTGAAAAATTTTCAAAGCTTTTTTGTTTTTAGATTTAGCTCCAATTAAAAAATATGGTTGATTGCTTAGCTGTATTTTAATAGCTTCAGGCTGTTAAAACATAGTGAAAGTCTATTGAAACAGTATTTTAAAAATACTTTTCTCCCGTCACAGCGCTTACATTTTAATTATTTAAAAATCCACGGAACGTCATAGAGCTAAAAAAATATTTTGGTTGTGATCCCTATCATCAGGTACCATGATCCTGTAAAAAGAGTTAGCATCTTTTGTAACACCTTGTATGATGGATATCTACCTACAAGGTATACAGGGTGTTAAAAGACCGCCAACAGACCCGAAAGCCACGTATACTAGACACCAAAACAAAGTACTTTTTCGATAAATTATTGCTGGGAAATGATTTTGGTTTTTTAGGTTATAATTTTGAAAAATATTTTATTACGCAATGGACGTGTAACGCACAGAAGTCATATTGCGCAAGCGTGGGTATAAGTTTATGTTACTTAACCTTGAAGTGCCGATGTTTAGAATACATTGCGGGTTGCAATTTTAACGTCGTTTTTTGTAAGAAATATTCATAATTTTGATATGGCTTCTTGAGAGGATATGTTAAGAACTAGATACTGAATACATTTCTGCAAAAAAAAAGTTTTGAAAAGTCCGACTTTGAACCTTATTATCTCGGAAACAGTTGATTTCCCAGGCATAGTTCCTTTGGCGAATATGTTTATTATGATGAGGACAATGCATGGTTTCCCGCTTTGTTGGCGGTCTTTTAACACCCTGTATTGTAGGAAAGTATGGCAGCACGAGCGACCACCAGCGGGGCGGCGGCAAAGTAGGTAAAGTAAAACCAATCACAGAGAAGAATTGGATACAAGATACATTACCTTTCATATTCCCTGAAGGAATAGCTCATACAATGTTAGAGGGATACGAGTAGCAAGGTAGTAATATTACGAAGGTATGATTTAAAAATATTGTGTTTTTTTTTTGTAAGACCCAAAGGAATATGGAATCCTGAAGACTTGGGGATTGTATTTTGAAATTGGTATAATGGTGGCATTAATAGTCGTCATCTCAAGCTCGAGCTCAAGTAGAACTCAAAATCACCGACTTAAGACCTTGGCTGATGTTAATGTCAAGCTCAAGCTAGTGTCTATTAAAATGCTGACAGCTACTCAAGCTTGAAATAAGCCAAGGCTTGACATTAGCATTTTTGTTTTCTGAGATGCTCGAGCTTGAGCAGACGACTATTAATGCCACCCTAAGATTAGATTGCCTAGCTGAGTAGAGAGAGATTTATATACCCCTAGTTGACACTCCTACAAACATAATTAAGTAGGTATACATTTGAGCATGTTAATGCTTAGGTAGGTATGTATGTATGCCTGAGAAAAAGATGAATATTACGAGTATAATATTTGCGTTGTTTTCCAAAACGGAGGGGACTATTTAAATAATTACCGTCGTCTATTATTCTAATTGGTTATTTATCTCTGTTGTTAGCTGTGATAACATTATTATGATTACATTTTCCCCGGTTAGACGCACAAACAATCCCTCTAACATTATTAGAACGGGTAGAGTCCATTGTGATATTGTGTCAGATTTTGTAATTCAATGAGCTCTTTGTGAAGGCAAAACCTACCCAAAGCCCTGGCCCATTTTATTTGGAAACACATAAACCGCTTTCAGCAAGCCAAGGATGCCTTCGCACAGAAAAATCTATATTTTAATGTGTTTTGGCTAAGGTTTTGAAATTAATCCCATTTCTCGTATACTAACGGAATAAAAGCTGTTAGTTGTCAAAAGTACCTACATGCAACAAAGCAACTGACAACCGTTAACAGTCGATTAAAAGCCTGTTAGTGAAAAAGAAATTTGTCAATGGATAGATTAACTCATATAATACAAGGTGTTACAAAAGTACCTAACTCTTTTTACAGGGTAATAGCATCCGGTGATAGGGATCACCACCTAAATATTTTTTTTTTGCTCTAAAACGTTCCGTTGATTTTTAAATTAATAAAATATGAACGCTGTGGCGGGAGAAAAGTATTTTTTAATTATTGTTTTCAGTGACTTTCACAATGTTTTAAAAACTCAAAGCTATGTAAATGCACCTACCCACACAAACATATTTTAAAATTTGAGCTAATACCAAAAACAACAAAATTATGATTTTTTTTCAATTTTGTTGTTATAAAATAAAAAATGATTTTTTCAACTTTTTTTTACAGATTTGACATCTTGTTGACCACTAGGTTACACCCTGTAAAAAGAGTTAGGATGTTTTGTAACACGTTGTATAAAAGAGTCTGCCAATTTAGCCCTACAGAAGGCTTAGTACGCGGCTCATTTT
This sequence comes from Zelleria hepariella, assembly GCA_949319315.1. Taxonomy (NCBI): domain Eukaryota; kingdom Metazoa; phylum Arthropoda; class Insecta; order Lepidoptera; family Yponomeutidae; genus Zelleria; species Zelleria hepariella. The sequence continues at coordinate 20,295,212 of OX439384.1, forward strand.
GCCTACTCTCAACTGTCACCTTAGCCACTTAGTACTACTGAGGTGACAGTTAACAGTGGCTAAGGTGACAGTTGAGAGTAGGCAAAATGGCTCGCGTGCTAAGCTTACTGGTTTCACCATTAGGGCGCTTTATTGCATCTTTCAGCCCTCATCATCAAACTGACTCTTGCATGGCATCCAATTCACTTTAAACCTACACATTCGCAACTATGAATGAAATCGTGCGTATAATGCGTGCGGGATGAGAATGGGATGGAACCTTGTCAAAGTCAATCGAAAACATACTGTATTTTACTTTGACAAGGTTGCATCGACGCGAGTTTGCTTACCGCGCGCGTCTCAGTTCCAAAAGGTCGCATGCCATTCTCATTCCGCGCGGATTATAATAGCAGAATCAGTTTGAATCGAGCTTTAAAGTCTAATTCTTCATTTTACACTGACGTTTACGGTGTGACCAGTCTCTGGTGAAAATTAAATAGTGTGGTGACAAAACGTTTGACATGAATCGAATTGCGTAATCGATAAATCAATTTATAGGCCGATTGATGAAAAGCTTATTATAAGAAATTAACTAAAAACTTATTAATTAGTAATGAGAAAGTGTGTTTTGGTCCACTTTTTTTGAGGAGTGTTAAATGCGTTAAAAATTGTGTTTTTTAAATGATCTATGGAAATAGTGCGTTCCAAACTTTTTTTTTCCGTCCGGAATTCCTTGCGCACGGGCTACCATGCGGAATTTCGTATTTCGCTTTTTTTTGTGACTGAGCTGATTCGCACAACGAGTAGAATGCATCACTATTACAATAAATATGGCAACATTATTTTGCAAAGTGACAGTTAGCATCTGTCAGTTTACTATCCTGAATAAAGAATTAGGCTTTAGGTATACTGTAGGCTCACCTATCATTCCTGTGCTTGTGGTGATGTGTATTAGACGTATCGTAGATATAGTTGAGCAAGGGCGCACTGGACCCAGTCTCGCCCGGCTTCCGCCGCACCGGGCTACTCACTGGCGTGGTCACTTCAGAACTGTTCCTTACATCCTTACCACTAGAGTCCTTTTCAATTTGCACAACAGCGCGTCTCCGCTTCACTTTCTTTTTTGTATCTAAACTTATAATTACTTTAGCACCATCAGCATCAGGCGTTTTAACGTTGTCGTCGCGAACTTTGTTTTCAGCGATTAGATTAGCGGAGGACGTGGGAATGTTGTTCGAGTTTCCACTCTGATTAGACGTGTTAGGGTCTTGGTTGGCTGGGCCCGGAGCCGTGTGGAGCATTTGATAGGCCTTGTTGAGAGTCGGGGACGCCTCTGTAGAGTAGGCGTTGCGGTTCGCGGCTTGTAGCCGCGTGGCGGTGTCGGCGTCGATCCCTGAAACAAAAGAATTAATACATTTCGTGGAAACATCGAAACCTAGAAGGGCGTAGACATCGATGATCAGTACTCGGGATCTGGAAAAAGTGGCAGAAAAAGACTGACGAGAAAAGCACATGAGCAAAAAAAATTGAGTGCAATAGAAGCTACCTACACTTAGCATTGGGTGGCTATAGGTTGAAGAAGAATGAACAGGTTGTGAAGATAGTTCTAGAACTACTGTTGTTACTTAGTAACACCCAAATTTATGGCACCCATTAAGTTTCGACGTTAAAAAATAAAAGAGATACTAAATTCGCTTCGAAAAGTGCACAATAAATCGTGTCTCTGCTCACTTTTTTGGCATAAAGTTAGTTTATATGCTTGAGTAGCGATGGTAGCAGCGATGCATTGGGAATACATAAGTTTATTCCTAGAATGTATGACAAAAATACCAAAATATCATGATGGAAGCAAACCGCTTTGCATTAATTTTGTCCAGCAGCGCGGCACAACCTTATCCTATAGCTTTAAAAAAAATCTATTAGTCTAACGGGTCAGCCATTATCGATGATATTATAATAATCAAGTGAGAAATTACTTAATTTATCATACAAAAAGGTTCTTCTGAGCTCCCATTGGCAGCTCGTCAGGAAACTTTCGGAGAAATTTTACAAGTTAAAGTTCGCCTCGCTACTACCTAACGATTTTCACTAGCACATCTTGCGTGTGTACTCAGTCTAGAACTAATATGTACCCGCCCTTCCAGAGGCCTTTGATATTATAATAAATATTCCGAGATAAGTAGGTACATAGTACTCTCGGCGTAAAAGTAGGTAAAAGTTTTTTTTAGTTTACAGTACTGAGCAATCGATTGTAAATTTTTCGCGGAGACGATGCTTTTGCGACTTTAACTAATGATAAATCAAGGTTTCGTATTTGCCAATTTCCTTCTAATGGACCGATTTTATGAGTTCATTGTGTTTTTTGACATGTAATTTTTTTTTCGTAACCTATCTCTGCCTAAATGGTTTCAAAATAAAATTGCCTACTTGATTACAGAATAAATAATAATTTATCTTAAAGCTCTTAGCACCTTGTATTATTGTAACTTTTACGTAGCTCAGTGATCAACCTATACAATTCAACAGTAGAAAGTATAGCTACAAACTCATCACATAGATATCTCGTCAAACGTATAATTATATAGGTAATAATATCATCGTTTTACACTCTCTTCGCACATGATTGTAGGCAAAGGGGAGGATTTTTCAGTGTTTTATTCGAGGATTTTTTCCGTTGAATACGCTACTATATTGTCATCATAACATGTCATCTGAAATAATGAGGTGACATCACATTATGCAAACAAATGAATAAACGAACCCGCATGATGTTACATAAATAATTCCACGAAATTCTTATGAAAGACCCGAGCTCCAACGATATTCTGACAGTCTGAGCCCTGGGCCCTTAGCCTGTAACACAATGGTCTCAAAATGGGCTGTCAGGTGACGACTTCAATTACGATTTGCTAACGCTGTCTGTCCTTTTAATGTTTTTGTAGTACAGCAAAGAATATTTTGATTCTAATTCTAGAGGATTAGTTCTCTGGTTGTAGGAGGAAAACGAGGAGAGCCCGGTTTTGTCCTTTTGCCGGGATGCCATTGACCCGCCATTGCATTACAGGCTAAGGGCCCTGAAATGTGGGTAATTAATTACAGAACACATACTAAGGAGTTGCTTCCTATCTTTTGTAAATAAATTATATTGTTTTGTGAGAGATCGCTTTACAAAAGACTACTGTGATTCCCTTTAATGGTGGACGATAGCAACGTGGCGGGAAATTCAAATTTTTTGCAGTTTTTTACATTTTGTAGCAAAACTGAGCTATTTGTGTTCAAAGATTTTTCGTTCGCGGCAATAAAACAGTATTCTTTTCATTATTGTAAACAACAGAACAACAATAATTCAGCCGATTATGTGTTCTGGTCTACGAAGCAGTGGCACTGCCCAAAAAACTTGTCGTACCTAGACCAGAACACATAATCGGCTGAATTATTGTTGTTCTGTTGTTTACAATAATGAAAAGAATACTTTGTTATTTCCGCGAACGAAAAATCGCTGAACAAAAATATCTCAGTTTGGCTACAAAATGTAAAAAACTGTGAAAATTTTGTATTTCCCGCCACGCTGCTATCTTCCAGCCTTAAGTACAACTAGCACAACCGTATTCACTTTTAATGACTCGCGATATTTACACATTATTGAATTCGAACGGGTCGAATCGCGGTTGGTTTTAGGCAAAAATTACCGTAGCACAACCGTGACGGTAATCAAACATCGTGAGAAAACCCGATGGAAATTGAACCCCCAACTCTGAGGACACTTTTTGTATTTGACAAACATACCTACTGTATGCTTCATTCAACATATACAAGGTGTTACAAAAGATGCTAAATCTTTTTGCACCCGGTGATAGGGATCACAACCTAAATATATTTTTTGCTCTATGATGTTCCGTTGATTTTTATTACATTAATAAGAGAAAAGTATTTTTTAAATATTGTTTTCATTGACTTTCACAATGTTTTAACAACTCAAAGCTATGCAAATGCATATACACCCACAAACATATTTTAGAATTTGAGCTTATACCAAAAACAAAAAGTTATGAAAAATTTGCATTTGCATTTGCAATGGTTATAAAATCAAATTTGATTTTTTTCAACTTTTGTTTACAGAATTGACATCCTGTTGACCAGTAGGTTACACCCTGTAAAAGAGTTAGGATGTTTTGTAACACGTTGTATAGGGTTAACTTGTTTACTATCCAATAGGGTTACCTTGGCAGGGCAGCGCGGTAAGGGCAGCCAGCAACAGCGCCGCTGCGGCCGGCGCGCGCATGGCTCTACATCCTCCCGGGCCTATAACAAACAGAAAACAAACATTAGGGCTATGAACCAATAAACTACCTTAGGGCATTTGTTCACTGCAGCGTCCGACGTCGTCCGGCGCTGACGTAGCGGTACATACATTTACTATGACCGCTTGTCTACTTGCACGTCAGGTCATGTCGCGTCATCCCATACAAAAAGTATCCGCCCATAATCACGTTTTCGTTGACATTGATGTTGACGGCGCGGTGGACAACCGCCCTAGATCGCTACTTAAACTCAGTTTAAACAGAGTTCAGACTGTCGATAAAACAGTGCATGTTTTGATATGAAGGGAGGGATATTCAAATCAAAACATGCACTGTTTTATCGACAGTCAACACTACTAAACTCTACTTAAACTGAGTTTAAACAGAGTTCAAGGAACATTCTAGTTTGAACTGAGTTTAAACAGATTTTAAGTAGCGTTCTAGTTTGAACTGAGTTTAAGTAGCGTTCTAGAATACAACCCTAAAAGGCCTACCACACGCACAAGCTTCCCCACAGATTTGCCTGCGCAAACCAGCTTGTTTAATGAACATTGCGCGTGTAGTTGGTAAGACTGTGGCATTCGCCAGAGTGTGGACGCACAGTGTTTAACGTACAAGCTCGCTTGCGCAGGCAAAACTGTGGTAAAGCTTGTGCGTGTGGTAGGCCTTTTAGGTTTGACAATCGAAGCGTGGCGACAAATTAAAACTTCACAATTTTCAATTTTGTAGCTAAACTGTACTATTTTTGCATCTACGTAATGAGATGATTGAAGACAGTGTCCGGTGGCACCTTCAACTCACACTACATGGGTGAAGGGACCACTCGGACGTTGCAGTATCTCGGACATAGAACGACACAAATTTGCAACCCTGTATCTCATTATCCGCATTCATCCTATAAAGAAGTGTACACAAGACAGCACGTAGACGCCTACACGCGTGCACTCTATACACTTACGTTACGGGCGACTTTGCAACGTAAGTGTAAGCGTCTACGTGCTGACGCGTGTACGTCTTCTCTCTCTCTGTATGGTGTATTGGTCGTCCTTTGCCCGGTGACAGAACCGCCCATGCAAAGTCTCCATTACCATTTCAAGATTAAATCACACGTCCGAGTGGGCCCGAATGGCTTTTGACAGAACGTTGTGATTTGAGGTATGTAAGTATAGGCTATTTGCGTGGAAGTAAGCTTTGACTAGTTTATACCAGGGCCCGGGATAATCCAACTGATTTCTATAGACCGTGGCGTGACCCCCATGGGGTAGTGGTAAATTCGCCACATTTTTGTACACACACTACGAATTTACACATATTTTTATTGCAAGTGGCGAATTTCCTTTTAATAAAAAAATGTGACGAATTTACTTTGTACAACCCTTTTATGCACAGGTGCGAAACCAATCCACACTAGAGAGACTTGCTTTTTAACCGACTTCAAAAAAAGAGGAGGTACTCAATTCGACAAGTATGTTTTTACAAAAATCAAAACCTTTTTCTAGGTGGACTGATTTAATATTTTATTTTTTTTATTGAAAGGGTTACTTCCCGTGTAGTCCCATAAAATATGGTGAAGATCTAATGAAGAACTTCGGAGATGGAGAACGGAACTCCTAAACGGACAGCAGCATATTACTCGGAATTAGTGCAGTAGCTTAATAACAGTCTACCTTTTCACCAGTAAAGTCGGTTTTTAAATTCTTGATATTACAACTAAAAAGCGAAAATTAATTGTATGATACAAGGTGTTACAAAAGATGCCAACTCTTTTTGCAGGGTAATAGGACCCGGTGATAGGGATCACAACCTAAATAATTTTTTTTGCTCTATGACGTTCCGTTGATTTTTTTATTAATAAAATGTGAACGCTGTGGCGGGAGAAAAGTATTTTCTAAATATTGTTTTCATTGACTTTCATAATATTTTAACAACTCAAAGCTATGCAAATGCACCTACACCCACAAACATATTTTTGAATTTGAGCTAATACCAAAAAGAAAAAAGGTATGAAAAAAATTAAATTCTGAGGGTATACAATAAAAATTGTTTTTTTCAACTTTTTTCTACAGAATTGACATCTTGTTGACCAGTAGGTTACACCCTGTAAAAATAGTTAGGATGTTTTGTAACACGTTGTAGAACCAGTAGCATACCATTTTACTCAAAAAAGCTCGTAATGTGGACATTAATTCGACAACCTTCTTTGAGCAAAGTCGGACTTGCGGGCTACTTGGATTAGGCGCCAGAAAAGTTGTATGGAATTTCATTAATGTCTTGTGTTTTGCGGCCAGAAAAACATTAATGTCGAGTTTTGTTTCATAAATAGAACTCAAACATCAGGTGCAAAAAGTATTTATTTAGAATTAGGCTGTATGGGTACTGGCAGTCGACACATTGCACAGAAAAAAAAAGCGCGGCCATATTGTTTTCGACTTTTCGCGCGTTGTTCGAAGTGATTTTTTTCTGTGTTTTTGTTGAAAAAGTGAACTCTCAAAGCGACGAATCCTCGGATTTAATGTGTTTAACACCGCCGGACATTCAAAATCAAGCGAAATTAGTAATTGGAAATTTATTGCCACCGAAGTCAAAAGAAAAATACAAGCAAGCTTACCAACAAAAAGTTTGCGGAATGGAAAATCGACAAAAAGTACTTAATCTACGACAAATGGTAAGCTAATTAAATTACTATGTTAATTACTATTCTAATTAATATTTTAATTACTCGCATTGTTTGAGTAAAGCACTATACAAGCCTTGGTCTGCAATGAGCGCGCTTCTGGCCACGCTATGATTGCCTCGAGCTTAGCTTAGCTACGCTCTCGGCCCTCAAGTTTGGTCATCATTGCAGCCCTTGCTGGCCGCGCTATAAAGGCCTCGACCTTCGGTCTCGGCCTTCATTTCAGCTTGTCCATCAAGGGCTGCAATGCTGACCGCACTGTGAGGGCCTTGAGCTGCGCTACGCTGCGCTCTGTCGGCCATCAAAAGCGCGCCAGAAACGCACTCATTACAGATCGCGGCAGTAATGTACTATAACAGACCTCTATCATATTTTTTTTTTAGTTTTGTACGAGCACGAGACAGAAGACTCGAAACTATCTCGGTTTCTTGGTCTCGAAACGTTGGCAAAATTAAAAAAAGTAGGTAATAACGGGTGCTACATTATTAATCTACACTTTTAAGGGATGTAGCACCCGTTTTTACCAACTTTTTAAAATTTTGCCAACGTTTCCAGACCAAGAAACCGAGATAGTTTCGACGCTTCTGTCATCAGAGGTTACGAAGGCGTGAGGTTGGTAGGTATTTGTGTTTATACCTCGCACTTACGCATATCCTATACGCTAGTAGCTAACACTTCGTCAAAAACCTATACTTACAGAATATAAAACACAATTCTGTGATATTTCGTTCGCGTAAAACGGCTTACGTTTTAATTTGAACAATTTGCATATTAATTATATTTCCAAATGTGGATTCCGAGCAAATGGGAGCTGGCTCTGAATACTCTCGAAGTAATGTTCTATTTGTTTGTTATTTTCTGCTGGCTTACTGCTTTGTATACATATTTATTTATTGAAAACATACAGAAGTTCACAAAGAACTAAAAGGATGTTGTGTTTTTACTGATTTTAGTATTTTTTCTCAGTATTTAACGAAAAGTTAACTACTCTTTAGTGCTCAAAACCCAAGCTCAAAGCTCGTAAAGTACAAATTCCTTGCAAAAGATGTAAATATATATTTTAAAAAAAAGTTGTATCGCATGTTTTTTTTTTGTTATTTAGGTTTCCTTTCAGTATCTTTTACAAAGTCTGTAGCAGAAACCCATCTTTTCTACGCGTATTTCTATAACCAAAGAGACAAGAACCCTACTCAAACCAAAACCCAAGCGTAGTCTAAACAGTTCACAGTTCAAACTACGTTGGTCAGTTATTTACCTTCGAAACACGGTCTGATAGGGTTTCCAAAGAATTTACCGGAAAACTATCTTTCCGAGCAATTTGGCTTTGTTTTTTCAGAACAGCCTAATGAAAACGGAAAGGTAATTTAACACAGGCTCAAAAGTTTTCGAACAAACAAAATCATAAATAAATAGTTTCGGCCATTCCAAGATTACGAATAAGTCAGTTTGATTGCTAAGAATAAGAAGCGAACTTAGTAATTTAGGGGTTCTGAAAACAGGCCAAGTACGAGTCGGACTTGCGCTCTAAAGCCGATGCTTCGATTGACGATGCTTCGAAATGGAATGCGTCCTGGGATCGAATTCTCAGGAATCTCGCATTCGCCACATCTCGAAGCATAAAATTTCATTTTGCGGCAAACGTCACATCTCCTAATATCTAAGTCATCCTCGACATACTAACTTATTAATCGTACTTGCGAACAATTATGAAATGGAGGTCTTCCCACGATGTTTTCCATGACACTTCCCGGCATATAAATAATAAAAAACATTGGATGGGCCGTAAAACACGGTAACAGAAATAATTCATTCCTCGGAAAGTTGTTGTAAAAACTGTAGCATCTAAGTTACCGCTCAGCTAAGCCCAAAAGGGGCATTATTCCTTCTTAATCCTGTACCTTAGTTCCTGCGCATAATAACGAAATAGGGAAGTTACAGCCACTCAACACTCTTCACACCTAACAGTAAAGTTGAATGAAGGTGAAGGGAACGCAGATGAATAGAACTCTGTTGATATACAGGGTGTTAAAAGACCGCCAACAAACCTGAAAGCCACGCATACTAGACACTAACAATAGTATATTTCATTACAAGTGTGGAAAGGCTGTCATTGCAACGAGTTCCGACAAATGGCTACCCGAGCCGAGGCGCAGCCGAAGGCGAGGGTTGACAGTCGGAACAAGTTGCAATGACGGTTCCGCACGTGTACTGAACGACTATTTTTAATACAGTTGCGAAAAAATTAAGCAATTTAATAAAATAATTAAAACACAATAAACTCAACTAACTTGACATTTTTGACTTTTCCGGTAAAATGTTCTCCGAAGCATTTTGTGCAATTATACTGAGTTCCGGTGGTGTTAATTTAAAAAAACTAGGGTCGAAGTTACTCATTTTGTGCAAAAAACAACTAAACTCGCGAAGAAAATTTCTGAAAAATCAAAATGGCGCCAACCGTAGAATATAAGCAGAGTTTTTTTTTTCTTCACCCATTCTGGTAGGCAAAGGCAACTATGCCCATACAGCCAAGTCTTCAGTAGAAGTTTTTTATTGATATGAAATGAAAATGAAATTTAATGAGATGAAATGAAATGAAACCTAACCAAACTCATTCAATCAAATCATTAAATCTGATATTGAAACAAATTAGTAGCTTCTTTTTAGAAATATACTTGCACAAATATATTTGCATGAATCATAAAAACTTTTTTAGTAAAAACTTCATGGTTGGTTTTACTTTTTAATAGACATTATTTTGACAGTTGGGAAAGAGAACGCACGAGTGCGGGAAAGGTAAAAAAAAAGCACGCGTGTGTAATAGCCCACATCCCGAACGCTATACGTCCCTGCAATACGCCACTTTTTGAGCAACTGTATTAAAAAGTACTTTTTCGATAAATTATTGCTGGGAAATGATTTTGGTTTTTTAGGTTATAATATTGAAAAAAATTTTTTCACGCAATGGACTAGTGACGCACAGAAGTCATAAAGTCAGAAGTCAAGTTTATGTTACTTAAGCTTGAAGTGCCAATGTTGAAAATACATTGCGGGTTGCAATTTTAACGTCATTTTTTGTAAGAAATATTAATAATTTTGATATGGCTTCTTGTTAAGAACTAGATACTGAATACATTTATGCAAAAAAAAGTTTTGAAAAGTCCGACTTTGAACTCCATTATCTCGGAAACTGTTGATTTCCCAGGTATCGTTCCTTGGGCAAAAATGTTCATTATGATGAGGACAATACGTGGTTTCCAGCTTTGTTGGCGGTCTTTTAACACCCTGTAGAAAGCGCCACGGGTGCGGCCAGTGGGCGCGCAGACGAGCGCCATAGATTTTACAGAGAGCGCGGCTGGCGCGCGGCCGAGCGCCATATATTTTACAGGGCGAGCGCCGGGCGCCGTCCCGGACGCACACCACTGCACTCACCACTCAGCACTCGGCACTGAAGCACCGATTGGTCTCATCACCCATCTAGTGTGAGCGAAGGTGCCACTGGACGCTGTATAAATCATCTCATTACGCAGATGCAAAATCTTTAGTTTTTTATAATATATACATTTTTTGTTTCGCGTATTTGCTATGATCGTTAATGGTTATCGTTTTTTAAACAACAAAGTATGTCAGTGTGCTTATTCTGTGAAAAAAAATTGCAATGTGGCTAGCTAGATTTATTTGCGGGAAAATAGCTCTTGTATCGAAATATTTTTTTTTCCGATAAATAATAATAAGTATTATTTGTAGATTTTTTTGCCCTTAAGTAAACCGGTTTTGGGAACTACTGCGGTTTTATTTACAGACTGGGCTGTGTTATAGTTACTGTAACTGCTCAATGTGTCGGAATAATAAAACGTTATCTCCCATAAGCTCTGGGCCGGATACACTTTTAAATTTAAAGTCGCGGAGGCACTTCTTGAACAAATTAAATGAATCCGCCTCCGGAAATTATGCAGTTTGCAATTAAATGGAAACGTTTAGTTTAAATCAGGATAAGAGATTGCGCTTCCAATATGAGCTTCATTAATTGCTTCTTTGTTAAACAATAAATGACTTGTACTGCTTATTATCTGTGACAGTGAGGCCCGGTTTCTGAGTTGAGAATTTTACTAAGCACATACTTAAGTATCGCTCTGTCACGCTCTTTTGTGAGAAATCTGCAGAGACAGGACGATACTTACCCATTTGCTTAGCAAAATTCACAACTCAGAAACCGGGCCTAATCGATCTCAAGTCTCAATCGATCTCAAGTAGGTGATCTCAGAAAAGTCAAATGCTAATGTCAAGCCTTGGCTAATGTCAAACTTGAGTATCTGTCAGCATATTAATAGACACTATCTTGAGATTGACATTACCATTAGCCAAGGCTTGACATTAGCATTTGACTTTTCTGAGAACACCTACTTGAGTTCGATCTTGATACTTGAGTTGAGTCAATGACTATTAATGCCACCCTAAAAATGGAATACAGGCTTTGGCAAAACGTGGGTGGCCTACAAAACAGATTTTGTTCAATTAGTGTAATTATTTGTCGATTTACCAGAGGAAAGTAGGAAACCCCTTTAGTTTCCCTGGGGCCTTAGCCTGTAACGCAAATGGTGCCGAAATGGATTCCCAGTTAACGGCTTCAATTACGATTTATTAATGCTGTCGATCCTTTTAATATTTTTATAGTACAGCAAAGAATATTTTGATTCTAATTCTAGAGGATTAGTTCTCTGGTTGTAGGAGAAAAACGAGGAAACTCCGGTTTTGTCCTTCTGCTGGGACGCCATCGACACGCCATTGCGTTACAGGCTAAGGCCCCTGGTTTATAATTATGAACGAAAGTAAGGCAGGGGGGTGGTCTACTGGCTAAGACGAAGCCTATTACCATTGGCGTAAATCGAACTTAGATTTTGGAAAAAATTACTTTGGTAGGTACAGTCGGCCACAGTCTCAGAAACCCCTTTTTGTTCGATTGGCGCCCTTATGCCGCGGGCGATAAGAGCTGCCATGGGGTATCTGAGATTGTGGCCGACCGTACCTACTGAAATTCATTTGTCAAAATGCCGAAGTTCATCGACATGAACAACATCGGAAACCCATCGAAGTTCATTGAACGAATGATTTAGTGAATTTGACGTATACCTACTTACTGCTGTTCAGACACTCACCTAAAATTTCCCTGACACTGCATAGATAACAATATAACCTCAAACTACTATTTGTTTATGTCTAAAAACTAACCCATGTAAACATTTAAAAGTTCAAGTTCTGTCCCGAAAAAAATTTTGACCTAAAACAAATCTTTAAATACCTAAATCTAATAAAGCCTTAGATAGAAAAAAAAAAATCACTTCATCTTGTAGCTTGTCTTGTCTGCGCAAAGAATCTAGGTAGTTAGTAAATTTTTAATCTGCTAAGGACGTTTACTTACCGATTGGAAAATATTGGCCCTCTGTAAAGAAAAGTTAGCGAAAAAAATTTTGAAAAATTCGCTCCATGAAGGCAATAATTAAGAAGAAACCTTCTTTTGCAATATAACGGAAAATAGATAGCTATTTTAAGTAGCTGTAGGCGGCTGACGAGTGAGAAAGATGTACTTATCGAAATTAATAGTTATTTGTAATACCTACAAGGATGTAAAATTATTGTTTGCAGCGAGAGCTTGTATTTAATACCGAGCTAGCGAAGGTTTCTAAAATTGAGCCATTGAGTCAATTGAGCGTAAGTAGCGAGTGGTTCAAAAAGGAAACCTGAGCGTAACGAGGTAATTCAGAAGCACGAGACGCAAATAATATAGCATCCGTGCGAAACACATCTTTTCATATCACAGACCGAGGGAAAGATTGTGGCAAGGAAAATAATAGACAACTAGGTATTGAGAGGGACTTGAACCCTGATAATACAGTCATGAACCGGAAACTTATTTTTTTTCTCGTCAAACGAAATATTGTTGTATTTTAGTAATGTTAAATATCAAAGAGTGTAGCGATTTTTCACAATCGTGTTTTTATCCAGTAGTGCAGGTTTTAACTAATTAAAATAACTCATCAAAATACACGACATATTTTCGTGGAAAAACATTAAGGCAGAAGAGCATAGTCGTATAAACCTGTAGGAGGGCTAACGAAGTTAACAAAGTGAAAATTGCAGTTTACGTGACATCCGCGGAATATATTCATTTCATGAAGCATTTACACCAACAGAGCATACAGCGAGAGCTAGAGTCGGCCATACCTTAGTTTCCTCTAAAACTTTGGCTTACCCCAAGATTTGACGCACCGTTTTTTGCAAAAAAAACGCATCCAAAAAGAAGTTTTTTTTTTCTTTCTGGCGTTTGTGCACCAGGCTCTTAAGAGCTCTAAGTTCTAGGATCTGGAATCTAGGCCTTACTTAGGTCCTAAAAATATTTAAGCCTAAGGATTGTCATTTGACGGCCCGTTTTTAGCAAAAAATGCATCCAAAAAGAAGATAATTAATATGATTTTTTTTTTCAATGGCGGTCTATTTCAATTATTTTAGAGCTGTTGTTCGAGTAAGTAATGTCTCATCCTACGCTCAGTGCGAAAATAGACCATCCGCTGTGGAGATGCTTAGGGATTAAGCCCGAACTGTCTCTCTCTCTTTTTCTCTCTCTCTCTCTCTCTCTCTCTCTGAGAGAAGGCTTTTGCCCATTTAGCTACTACTCCACTCCCACCCTAGTGGCTAGTTTACACGGTGAAGTAGTAATGGGACACACTTTAAAGCTACCTACATCTTTTTTACACTCAGTTTGTTTTGCCTCTTAGTTCGGCTTGCTGATCTAGTGTAAATGCGCCAGAATTTATTCATTTTATACATGAGCCCGGGTGCGCTAGTGCAAAGGACGGCTGCTTTTTTCGCCAGGACCCCTTAAGGCGACGACGGCATGCACTCAGCCGATGAGATTTAGCACTGGTTTATGCGGTTCTACAAAGTCTGGGCTGTTTTATTTCGGTTTGTAAGAAAAGTTGTTTGATTTGGTGTGTATTATTTTTGTCTACATTATTTTAGACTCTACCACGGTTTAAGGAACAAACAATCATCCACGTCATTAAAAAGTTCAAGTTAAAATTCTCGAAAACAACATTAGTTATGTTCCAATCTTATAAGCCCTGTTTATTTCATCTGCAGGCACCGTTCTGTGATATTTTCTTCTCCAAATAAAGGCATAAGTACATGTCGGTTCGCTATAAAAAAATACCCCTGTCAATCACGGCAATTTATCAATTTTGTAAGCTCTTAGATGAACGGTTCTTCATCACTATCAACATTCAACCCCTCGAGTTACGAGTATAATTTACAAAACATTTCAGCGTAAATTGTCTGAAGTTCTATCCCTTAAAGCATTACGCCAACAGGAAATGAGTGCAGAGAAAAGCATCTGACATTTCCACATTCATAGCACATAACTCCACATTTTCAAGCATCTAAAAAGATGAGTGCATTCTCAGTTTTCCAGTTAGCATTTTTTACAATAACTTCCAAATGTAAAGCCTTTTATTACAACCTATGTCTTTTAGTTGGCCAGCTCTAGATTCAAGCTTGTGCTAATTAAGTTGCTAACATTGTAAAGCAAAGTAAAGCCTTGAACAAAGGTCGGAACTTGAGTTGGGTGGAATGTAATCAAATCAAATTAATAAATGCTAAATAAAAAATGTAGAATAAACCCGAAATTTTAGTTTCTAATTAGCATATCTCATCAACAGCTGAACCGATTTTGATAAACCATATCTGAAAACGCCACAACAATTTCGCCACAAAACCTGCTTTCAAATGAAAAAAAAAACCCGCATCCAAATCGGTTTAGCCGTTTAAGAGCTACGGTGCCACAGACAGACAAACACACACACATCGGTGAAACTTAACACCTCTCTTATTGGGTTGGGGGTGAAATATAACATCTAACGGTTACGCACTTCGTAGAGGTCTGCTACGCGCTACGGGCGTAGCACGCGTGGCCTCGGTCTGCCGGACGTCTGTCATGTATCCTAATACTATAGTAGTAAGGTTGTTTATCCAACTTATCACTTTCAGTGACAGTGATAGTAAGCACTCGTGGTAGCTGCTCTGGCCTCAAACTAGGTGATTCATGCAGTACAGTACAGAGTTCAGTGCATTATTGCATATTGCTTTTTGGTTATTGTAATAAACAGAAAAACATATTATTATAATTACTTTTATCTGGGCCGAATTCGGGTTCTTCCTCATTTGATTAATTTACTGACGAACCTCTCCGTGTTGTTTGTATCGAAGATGGATTTGTCTTTTCAGTGTGGTAATATTAGAATTGACTAAAATAACAGATATAAATATCAAGCCAAAACAAAACTAACGAAATAACTGGTTCTTGTTTCACGATTTCGGTGATAAATTGGTATTTGGCCAAAGTTCTGCGGAGATGACAAGACTAAGTGAAAATTATTGGCGAATTTGCAAAGTTGGACATTTCTAGAAACTTGAAATACTACCGTCAGAAAGCTACTAATGAGGCCCCCGAATGGTCCCTTCTAGCTGGAGAGCTGGGGGTCTACCGGCTAAAACGAAGCCGATTACCATTGGCGAAAATCGAAGTTAGATTTATGAAAAATTTACTGGGTGGCAGTAAAATGAACTGGGTGGCAGTACATTTTTCAAAAATCGAATTTCGATTTTCGCCAATGGTAATCGGCTTCGTCTTAGCTGGACCCCCTGGTGGCCATTTAATTTTGATTCGACTTATTTTATTAACCCCCGGTACAAAAAGAGGGGTGTTTGACCGCTATGTGCGTGTGTCTGTCTGAGTGTCTGTGTTGTACGGAAAAAAAGATAGGTAGGCTCAATACAAACATATGATGGCAATAAAAAAAAATCTAACTTTCAACCGCGAGTCTACTCTGTCAGCTTACCAACTCCCAGCCTTGTACGATAAAATAAGTCGAATGGTCACCAGCAGAGCTCTTCAGCTATTCACTCATACATTATAAATGGAGTCACCAGCACTGGACGATGAAAGCTTAATTTTTTAATAATTTGTTGTGTGATTTTACCACTTAAACTACTTTTGCTGGGACCGCGTACCTAGTTAAGGAAATATGGAAATTTCATTTGAAAATTTATGTGATTTGCATTTTAACCGGCAGTTGAAGGTAAAAGTTTTCACGTTTAGTGAATATTAAACAATGTATTGCTTCAAACTTAATTTCCGAGCGCAATCTCACGCAACTACAGTGTGATTTTTAATCAGTTTGCCAAGCTTTTAGGGGTGGCATTAACAGTCGTCGGCTCAAGATCGAACTCAAGTAGGCGATCTCATAAAAGTCAAATGCTAATGTCAAGCCTTGGCTAATGTCAATGTCAATCTCAAGAGAGTGTCTATTAATATGCTGACAGCTACTCAAGTTTGACATTAGCTAAGGCTTGACATTAGCGATTGACTTAACTGAGTTCACCTACTTGAGATCGAGCTCCAGTAGGTGATCTCAGACGACTATTAATACCACCCTAGGAGTCTTTGTAATCATTAAAATCGGAACAAAAATAAATAAATCTACCTACTGTTCTCTTTTGATTTCATATGACTAGCAAAATTTCCTGAAATCGTGGTCATACTCGTAATAACTGAGTGCTAATAAAAATTACGTCATTTCATCGTTTATCATGAAACATACATTATACATTTAAAAAAAAAGATTCCAACGCGACGAATTGAGAACCTCCTCCTTTTTTGTTTTTTCTAAAGCACTAACCCGTGCTAGGGAATAATTTAAACATTTATAATAAGTTGAAAAAATTCACTCGGGACAGGACTTGAACCCGCAACCTTCCGCAAATTCCAATGAGCATTTCATCTGCAAAGATGAACGCATTGGGTGGTGTAGATTAGTGCAAACTAATCACACCAGGTGGCGCCCCCCGTCCAGTTGACGGAGACTAGTTGAAGAAATTCGCATCGACAGTTACTTGACTCGGTAGCTCAATTGGTAGAGCGCCTGCACGGTATGCGGAAGGTTGCGGGTTCAAGTCCTGTCCCGAGTGAATTTTTTCAACTTATTATAAATGTTTAAACCTCCTCCTTTTTAGGGTGGTATTAATAGTCGACAGCTCAAGCTCGAGCTCAAGTAGGTGATCTCAGAAAACAAAAAAGCTAATATCAAGCTTGAGTAGCTGTCAGCTGAGCTGTCGGTGTAAGTCGGTGATTTTGTTTTCTGAGTTCACCTACTTGAGCTCGAGCTTGAGATGACGACTATTAATGCCACCCTTAGAATATCTGAACATGGGTTCAAGTTCAGTTTTTTTTTTATACATTATTGATATACGTAGACCGACCTCAGTTGACCCTGGCAGCGACAAAACTTGACACGGACCATCACCCCCATACGATCAGCCGCCTTCACGATGTTTGGTCAAGTAAGATATCAATAGGTATATCAATTACATACAGCTACACTCAGTGCCGTAGCTAGGTAACCGGGGGCCCTGGGGCCCCAACTAAACTGTTCAGGTTTTAAGGGTGAAATATTATCATGGCATCCGTAGCCCAGTACAGCTTGTGTGAACTACAGGGTGTTAAAAGCCAACAGACCCGAAAGCCACGCATACTAGACATTAAAATTTACATTTTAACTTCAAATTGGAATATCTCATAAACTGCACTCATATCTCATAAATTACATATTTAAGATCACTCGCTAGAAAACCTGCTTTCAAATAAATAAACAAACCGCATCCAAATCGGTTCACCCGTTAAAGAACTACGGTGCCACAGACAGACCTCAACCTCTCATAAAATGCAGCAAAATGAAAAGAAAATATGGCGAAAAAAATGTCCATAATGTCTGGGTTGCATTTGCCCCTCCGATTTCCCCCCTGAATCCGCATCTGGCGACAGCCTTTGTCTTTGACATGGGGTCAAATAGGGGCTTGAAATCAAGCTCCGATCTTTGTCCTTCGATTTTGTGCGGTATGGTCAGTGAAACGCTGAGATACCCCTTCTTGTTTGATGGACGCACTGTCTTATGCCGCGACCGGAAGTTACATCCGTAATGCAATTTGTAGTAGCAATAGTTGAACGAGCGAGCGAAGCGAGCGAAGGTCTCCGAGTCTACTTGAACAATCCGGCGTTTGTATGTATGTTTGTATGTATGAATGTTCGTTCTACGATAACTTGAGTAAATGAAGTCGGATCGTCATGAAATTTTGTAGGCGGGTAAATGAGGCAAAGATAATTTTTAACATACGAACATGAGCCAAATCGGTCGGGGGGTTGCTGAGATATGGAGTCGCGAGTTCGTAGTTCGGGGCGAACCACTAGTAATATCATTCGTTAGGAGGCGACAATTTCCAATCCGCAGTAGATAGGTGTGGTGAAGTCTGTGTCGTGGTGAAATATTTATCTTTAAGGTTGGGCGATAGCAACGTCGAGGGAAATACAAAATGTTGTTCTGTTGTTAACAATAATGAAAATGTTATTGCTGCGAACGAAAAATCACTGAACAAAAATAGCTCAGTTGGTAGCCGACTGCACGCAGCAGCAGCAAACGACGTGTCGCAGCGACACTACTGGTTTGTATGTAATTCTATGGAACACCATTCGAACCGGGCAACGTGAGGTCCGCATAGAAATACATACTCATCGTAGTGTCGCCGGACTTCACGAAATCTGCAGTTGTCGCTGCGGTCGAGATCCAACCGGCACCTTTAAAATTTAAAAACTCCAACCAAAATGCGATAAATCTAACGTCTCTCTTGTACGATAAACCTCCTTGCCTGAGCCGAGCGAGAATCTTGATTCAATTATAAGTAACTTGAGGGGTGGACCCCCTTAGTCATTGTGACTTACATCACTCTACAAACTCTACATTATTTGGGCCAACAAGGGCCCAACATTGGACGAGGGATATTCTTTCGCCAAATTGTTTGCAATTTGATCTGAGATAAATGTGTGTTCATGAACCTAAGTACTATAAAAACTAAAACCCGACTACTAAAAGGCTTAAAACAAGACCTGTTTATCCTTAAAATAGACTCATAGATAAATAATTAATCGTAGTCGGAGGCCATCGGTTTATCAAATGCGAATGTGGTGTCCTCCGACTACGATTAATTATCTATGAGTCTATTTTAAGGATAAACAGGTCTTGTTTTAAGCCTTTTAGTAGTCGGGTTTTAGTTTTTAACTTCTTTTTTTTTTGAGCTTTTTAGTAAGTCATTTTGGACGATCACCCAGAATAGAACCAAGAAGGGTAAAAAAAAAAACACATTTTGGAATTTTTTGTTCTATTTGTTATGTTGACGCTACATGTGTTATACATTTTTGAAAAGGTCTTTTAAAGTCCTTTCATTTGATACCCATGACGATGGTATCCGATAATTTTTATTTTTAGGTCCACCACTTTAGGGCGCAGCACAGCCGCCATCTTGGTTTTTTTCAAAATTAAACTATCCTATGTTACCTGGGTGATTAAGACGAATCCAACGACACCTCATTTGTTGAAATCGGCCGAGTAGTTTAGGCTCTGCGAGGGAACAGATGAACACACAAACATACATACCCACATACATACATACATACATACATACATACATACGCTGCTAAAATCATAACCCTCCTTTTTGTTTCGCGTAGTCGGGTAAAAATATACGTGCGGAGCCAGCTAAGCCGCGAGTTTCCTAAGATGTTTTCCTTCACAGTGACAGTGCGTTGGTCTTTCACAACTAAGCTAAGACGATGGAATAGGTGCTGGGCAAGCGGAAAAATTCGTAAAATTGGTTGCCATTTCATCTAAAATAGTTAATAGGAGCTCAACTGGCGAAACCATTGTATTTTATTTACCTACTGTGAATTAATACTTGTGTTTTTTTTTAAATAAATTTATCTTTATCTTCAGTTGTACAATTTCTCAAGCAGAATCAAGGATTCAGACACATTTTCAAAAACGACGATTTTCAAACAATAATATTTAAAGACTTACTTTAAGCGAGCCATAAATCTTCAACGATGCGTAAACAATAGCTTAAACAGAAACACGTCGATTTAGATTGTGTTTTTTCGCCATTATAAATATCAATTCGCCGAATCTCTATAAAAAATAACGGCAATGGTAACAAAAATATTCGCAACTTTCTAGCTAGCGTGTTAAAGGCTGCCTAAGTGTTTTTCAGCTGCTAAAGGGATAACGAAGAAGAAGATAAGCAAGGACATGTGCTTCGCCACGACAGGTACCGACTTCTTCAAGTGATCATGATGGGCAAGATTGAAGGGAAGAGGCGAGCTGGTAGAAGATGAAAGTCGTGGCTCAGAAACATCAAGGAATGGACGGAAATAGCCAGCGTCGAAAATCTTTTTCGCTTGGCAAAGAACGGAAAAGCATAATGAAGAGATGACGGCCAACCTCCATTATTGGAGAGGCACGCCAAGAAGAAGAAAAGGGGTGACTGCCTCAAGGTAAACGAACTCACCTTTATCACTTGGTTATTAATATTTGCCGTCTCATCTTACCACGCCATTAACTTCTTATGATTTTATCGTTTCGAGACCAGCTAAAAGATCCTGTTGACCAGTATATTAACTCTGTGAAAAGAAGTTGAAAAAAAAAACTTTTTTTTAGACCCTATCACATCGTCCCTATCACCGGGTGCTATTACCCTGTAAAAAGAGTTAGGATCTTTTGTAACACCTTGTATAGATTATTATTTAGCTGGTCTCGAAACGATTTAACAGCCTACTGTTAAAAAAGCTCTGAGGAAAGTTAAACCTTTGGAAGGTCTGCACAAACTGCCTAGGGCTAAATTCTATTCTGTTCCAGATAATTTACTTTCAGGCCCGTTTCGACTTAATTGAATATTCTTTTAGTATCCATTAACTCGATTTATTATATTAGACCTATCAGAGGGTCTACCAGGAGTGCGTTTGGACAGACGTCCGGCAGACGTCCGGCAGACGACCACGCGACGTGAAAACAAATGAAAGTGTACTGCCAACTTGACCATATACTTGCCAGAATTGACATAAGTCATGCGTCACTCACTTTCACTCAAGAGAAAACCTGGAAAATCTTTTGGAAATGAAACCAAACTAAATAATGTATTTACAGCCGTAGTACTTCTCGGCAGATGGTTACTCAGGTTCAAGTTTACGCAGATAATAATTATCCAACCTCAAACAAATCCATTGAGTCGATCATACAATGCGCCTTTAGTGCAGTGCTGTGGGCATGAATTTATGGCACAAATCTAGCTAAATATAGAGGGAGAAGACAAGGAAACCTAACCCTGCCAAGAAGCGGGGCTAAAAACACAAGCATAATCTACTCTGGCTCTTACAAATAATGTCAAGCAAGTCATTAAGCTACAAATATATTTTATGGCTTGTAGCTTAAATTACCAAAGGAATAAAGCTATCCAAAAGCACCCGCATGAGCCACACAACCCTCCGATGACTTGATAGTGCCGTGATGTGATACCGCAGTGACAGAACTCAATGGAGACTCCAATGAGGAAACAAACGACTGGATGCCGCTGCGACCTGCAACTAAGTACTGCATCCCGAAATTGGTCCGTCAAGGTCAATGCACGTGCTCGCTGGCCAGGCTCTGTGCATGATAGTTTTTCTCATTGTACACGCAATGGGAGAATGGATGGAGGCCATTTCCAGACGCAATTATTTTGGGCGACAGTGGAAACGGCCTTCGACAGTGGCTGATTATTCCAATCTTATAAACCACGTTGGATAACCTGGAGAAAAACATGATTCCAGTATTTTTGATTTCTAAAACGTATGCAGGGACTTGCGTTCGTGACTTTGTAGGTACCTATTGTAAATATAATAAATTAAAGGAATCTGCACTTAAAATATTCTTTTATTTCTTCATAGATACCTAATAAGGTCTTATGTTGAGAAGTTAGAACCACAACAAAACAACAACAACAACAACGCACTTACAAACTTTTCCTTTTTACAATATTAGTGTAGAAGTGTAGATTAGTGTAACGGATCCACTAAACTAATCGAGAAAGTGCTGCTGCACTAAAAAAAAAATAGGTAGGTGATTTGTTGCACAAAACGAACTTTATTCTTAACAATTTTTAGGAATAGAGCTAATAATAATAATAAGCTAATCACTATTTCACTTTCTACTGGTTTTTCTAAAACTAAACGTCTCTGTTTTCGTTGACTTCACTTTCCACTGTTGGTAAATTGAACAATTTTGCTGATTCTGCTGATGGAGGCCATCCAAGCGGTCTGTTCGGGTCTCGCCCCCTGCTACTCTAAGAGCAATATTTCCAGGTTCATTTTTCGCAGTTCTCTTTCATATAGGGCTTGTCATCATCATTATAAACGTATTTAAGAGTTATCCTCTTGTCGGTGCATCATTCTCCATGAACTTCAGTTACAGGCCAGTTCCTTCGCAGCCTGGTACGTCTAGACCACAGCCTTCTCTTAAATTTGATCAAAATACCTTCGCCGTGGCCTTCTTCTACCTCTCTTACCTTCTACCCTTCTTTCTATCACGTGTTAGCAATGATGATATATAGTTCTTGTCAGGCCAACAAAGTGTTCTTGTTTCCCAACCGTTTTTAGGGTTCCGGACCTAAAAAGTAAAAACGGAACCATTATAGGATCACTTTGTGGTCGGTCTGTCTGTCGGTAAAGACCTTTCTCTCAAGAACGCGTGGAGGTATCAGGTTAAAATTGATATCAAAATACTCAGGTCTGCAGTCTCTTTGAGCCTTAAAAAAATCAAGCTTCTAAGTCAACTGAATCAAAAGATACTACAAAAAATGGGGTCTTTAGAAATGTAACATGACATAGAAACTAGCGCCCTCTATATTAGTTACAAATATCAACGCTAGAGCGCGATGGATGTTTTTTTTTCTTCCAATTAAATGCAGAGAATGATGGTACGAAACCCTCGGTGCGCGAGTGCCAGTTGCACTTGGCCGGTTTTTTTAATAGTATTTTTTCGTTGTCGAATGATTATTCATTATTTTTGAGTTATCTCGTCTGATTGACTATTTTATTTTATTTATTAAGGAAAACAAACAGCAGTACAAAGGAGTGTTAAATTTAAAGATTAAGGGTAGACGATAGCAAGGTGGCGGGAAATTCAAAATTTTCACAGTATTTTACATTTTGTAGCTAAACTGAACTATTTTTGTTCAGCGATTTTTCGTTCGCGAGAATAAAACCGTATTATTTTCATTATTGTAAACAACAGAACAACAATAATTCAGCCGATTATGTGTTCTGGTCTACGAAGCAGTGGTAGTGCCCAAAAAACTTGTCGTAGACCTGAACACATAATCGGCTGAATTATTGTTGTTCTGTTGTTTACAATAATGAAAATAATACGGTTTTATTCTCGCCAACGAAAAATCGCTGAACAAAAATAGCTCAGTTTAGCTACAAAATGTAAAAACTGTGAAAATTTTTAATTTCCCGTAACACTACTATCTTCCAGCCTTAAATACATACGTTGTGTTAATTAATTGTACAACCAGCATCGTAATCCACAGCAAAGAGCTTCCAACATTTTGTATGGCAAGTTACATAGTGACACCGCCGCCATTTTAAAAAAATCACGTTTTCTCAGCTTGTAACTAAACCTAGCTTATTAGACTGAGGAACAAAATATAAAACGAAAACATTCTTAGGAAAAATGTCTAAAACGATATCGTTATGAAGATATTAGAGTATTAAGATCCGCTTTTCTATGGAGATTGAAGTTTTCAGTCCGACATTTTCCTATGGGGTCGGAGATTTTGATTTTAAATAAAATCTTCCAGCTTAGGACGAAACATATCTTAATAGACGGAGAAAAAAAAAAAGACGAAAACATTCTTAGGAAAAATGTCTGAAACGATATATTTACGGAGATTTTGCCTAGAGCAAAACTACAGACCGCCATGTTGATAAAAGAAAAGTCTTGGAACACAAAACCTCAAAGAAAAAAAAAACGACGACACAACACATATTGAAAGTAAAGCATGTGTGCACAGGCCCGTAGCAGCGAATAAAGCTACAATATGTAGGTATTTGGTTTAGATTATTAAAAGGCCAGGGATTTTTCTTTTTTTTTTAAGTTTGTCCCTGCACGGGCGGGATAGCCGAAGGTCATCAGACCGAAAAGGCCAGTGATGAAAATTGCCCCAACTGACAGAAAAAAAAAACTAAGGCCCTTGCATCTACGACATAAGACCTAGTACTTAGGACTTAGGACCTAGGACCTAGGACTTAGAACTTAGGATCTAGGACATAAGACTTAGGACCTATGACTCGAATCGAATCGAAACGAAACGAATCAAATCGAATCGAATCTAAACGAAACGAAACGAAACGAATCGAATCGAATCGAATCGAATCTAATCGAATCGAATCGAAACGAAACGAAACAAATCGAATCGAAATTAATTGAATCGAATCGAAACGAAACAAAACGAATCAAATCGAAACGACGCGAATCGAAATGAATTGAATCGAATCGAATCGAATCGAAATTAATTGAATCGAATCGAATCAAAATGAATTGAATCGAATCGAATCGAATCGAATTGAATTGAATCGAATCGAATCAAATCAAATCGAATCGAAACGAAACGAAACGAATCGAGACGAAACGAAACGAAACTAATCGAATCTAATCGAAACGAATCGAATAGAAATGAATTGAATCGAAATGAACTGAAACGAATCGAATCGAATCGAAATTAATTGAATCGAATCGAAACGAATTGAAACGAAACGAAACTAATCGAATCGAATCGAATCGAATCAAATCGAATCGAATCAAATCGAATCGAATCGGCTATTGCTAGATTCATGGTACGGTCGGCCACAATCTCAGATACCCCATGGTAGCTCTTATCGCGCGCGGCATAAGGGCGCCAATCGAACAAAAAGGGGTATCTCAGACTGTACACATGGTATGACTGCACGTCAGACTGTACACTTTTGTTGTAAAATCGCCCGTAACGTAACCCAGCAAAGTGCTAGCGTGTAAGGGTCGACGTGCTGTCGTATGTACTGATTCAAGTATCAAAACTTTAACTGCCCATATTATCTCCTAAACGGCTAATGCTAGACCCATGTTTATCGTACTCTAAAAAAAGGACTCGACGAGCTCTACCTGATGAAAAAACAAAAATAATAAAAAAGAAGTATCAAAGAAGTATCAAAACTTTAACTGCCCATATCTCTTAAACTGCTAATGCTAGACCCATGTTAATGGTACTCTAAAAAGGGCTGGACAAGCTCTACCTGATGAAAAAACAAAAATAATAAAAAGTAAGTATCTAAACTTTAACTGCCCATATCTCCTAAACGGCTAATGCTAGGCTAGACCCATGTTTATCGTACTCTAAAAAAAGGACTCGACGAGCTCTACCTGATGAAAAAACAAAAATAATAAAAAAGAAGTATCAAAGAAGTATCAAAACTTTAACTGCCCATATCTCCTAAACTGCAAATAATAATAATATCTTTATTTATTCAGATAACTGAGATCCATTGAATTACAGACTAGTTTAAAATAAATAATAGTTTATAAGTAGGCAATATTTCAGAAATAAATAAGCTCGCAAAGTTTAACTGTGCATTATTGTGAGTAACACATAACGCACGCACGCACACACCCACGTAGCCTATTTATTTCTTTTTATATGGTATTTCGACCCATTGTTTAATAAATGGGCCATCTACCCTATTCGCTACAGTGCTCAGGATACCGTTGGAGCCAGTATCAAAACTTTAACTGCCCATATCTCCTAAACTGCTAATGCTAGACCCATGTTTATGGTACTCTAGTCCTATAGTCTAGCATTAGCCGTTTAGGAGATATGGGCAGTTAAAGTTTTGATACTTAAAGTCTGATTTTTAATTCCGTAGAATTCTGACAGCTGTCATTTTTCGACATGTCAGAGATTACAAACCTTTTTGGCCAGGCGCATTTTTCAATTTCAATACGAGTTTGAACATCTGAGTCTATACATTTTATTTGTTAGTGAATGTATTCATTTTATTAAGTGTGGCGCTTCAAATTAAAAGGGGATTTACGGCCAGTCATAATTACGTCCCTTTCCAACAAGAAAAAACTTAACAGTCAACAAGAAAAAACTTAACAGAATAACAGAAACTTAACAAATATATCAACATAATAACAACAAATAATAGCAAACACCGAGAACAAAAATAATAGCAAACACCGAGCGCATTCGAGCATTCAAAGAAGTCGAATGAAAATCAATCAATGTGACAAATGCGACGCGTGACGCTAACACACAGAACAATCTATGGCAATTATTTTTTTAAAGTTTATTTTTAAAAAGGTTTAATAAACCTGACGGTGATGCCAGCTAAAGAATGAAATAAAGTCATTAAAATTAATTTGATATATTTTTCGTGATATTGAAATATTTGTCATTTTTGTATCAGTTCACTTGAGTCAGTAAATATTTAGATTTATCTTTTTCTAGGTAATACATAAAAAAAATATCTAGCATTTCATGTTTTATTGCCCGGCAAATGGGTCAAATTGTTCCCTTTTTCGGTAAAGAGCTTTTTCAGTAGCAACACTGATGAAATGTCAGGATTCTACGGAATTAAAAATCAGACTTTACTTTTTATTATTTTTGTTTTTTCATCAGGTAGAGCTTGTCGAGCCCTTTTTAGAGTACCATAAACATGGGTCTAGCATTAGCAGTTTAGGAGATATGGGCAGTTAAAGTTTTGATACTTCTTTTTTATTATTTTTGTTTTTTCATCAGGTAGAGCTCGTCGAGCCCTTTTTTTAGAGTACGATAAACATGGGTCTAGTTAGCCGTTTAGGAGATATGGGCAGTTAAAGTTTTGATACTTGAATCAGTACATACGACTGCACGTCGACCCTTACACGCTAGCACTTTGCTGGGTTACGTTACGGGCGATTTTACAACAAAAGTGTACAGTCTGACGTGCTGTCATACCATGTGTACAGTCTCAGATACTCCTTTTTGTTCGATTGGCGCCCTTATGCCGCGCGCGATAAGAGCTGCCATGGGGTATCTGAGATTGTGGCCGACCGTACCATGAATCTAGCAATAGCCGATTCGATTCGATTTGATTCGATTCGATTCGATTCGATTCGATTCGATTCCTTTCCATTCGTTTCGTTTCGATTCGATTCAATTAATTTCGATTCGATTCGATTCAATTAATTTCGATTCGATTCGATTCGATTCAATTCAATTCATTTCGATTCGCGTCGTTTCAATTCGATTCGATTCGATTCAATTAATTTCGATTCGATTCGTTTCGATTCGATTCCATTCGATTCAATTATTTCGATTCGATTCGTTTCGTTTTGATTCGATTCAATTCGATTAGATTCGATTCGATTCGATTCGTTTCGTTTTGTTTAGATTCGATTCGATTTGATTCGTTTCGTTTCGTTTCGATTCGATTCGATTCGATTCAATTCGATTCGATTCGATTCGATTCGATTCGATTCGATTCGATTCAATTCATTTCGATTCGATTCGATTCGATTGGATTGGATTCGATTCGATTCGAATATAAATTTTGAACTCAATTTAAAGTAAGTTCAAAATTGATCTCGCTGAACTTAGTTTAAACAGAGATCAGTTTTGAAATCAGTTTTGAAATCAGTTTAAAGTAAGTTCAAAACTGATCTCACTTTAAATTAAGTTTAAACAGAGTTCCATTTTGATCTCAGTTTAAGTATCGTTCATGAATACCACCCTTAAAGTTAGCCGCAAATATGCGATTTTTTAAAAATGGCGGACATTTGACTATATTATTAAGGTTGGATGGCTTTTATAGGTAAGTATACCAAATTAATATTTTTTTAAGGTTGGTGGTTTTAAAGGGTTGGTGGCGGTGAGAGAGAGAGAGAGAGAGAGAGAGAGAGAGAGAGAACACTTGGTGGTAGAGGTGGTGGTAGTGGAGGAAGGTTTTATTGTGGTATTGTTATTACCTTCGACTCCGGGGCTGGCAACCCTAGGTTTGGTGAGCCTACACTACACCAATAATTTGAAATATAATTTTGTCTTCTTCATAAAATATGCAGGATGTGCCCCCACCGAAGACCGTCCGTCTTCTATTCTCTTTTTTTCTGAAACAGTAGGTAAGTAGTTATTCGTTATGCAAGGCTGTAAAACTATTATTAGGTGCGAGTGATTGTATAGAAAACCGAGCAAGCGAAGGATGAACCAAAGCACAGCAAGGGACAGGCATGAAACGAAAATAATTATTGCAGCCAAAGCCAACATCAGCACCATCTCCAGACTACTATTTTTATTATAGTGGCCCTTTTACCGACAGCTTAGGTCACGAAACACTCACTCACTCGTGTGTACCTAATGAGAGTACCTTTAAACAAGTACCTTTGAACAGGATTTACGGTCGGCCACAGTCTAAGATACCCTTACCGCGCGCGGCTTAAGGGCGCCAATAAACAAAAAGGAGAAGGTATCCGAGCGTGTGGCTGACTGTACCTATGATTCCACCTGTAGGTAGATACTTAGTTTCTCACTAGGAAGTAAGTAGGTACTTACCGTCGTTATTTTTTTCCAGTTTTTCTGTATCTCGCAAAGACTTCCAGTCTTTGTGGAGTAGGCCTAAGGTCAGCCACGTTTTTCCATGCTATAACTTTAGGTCGCGGGATAAAGTATAGGAAAATCTTCCAAATAATAAATATTATGTCGTTTTTCTTCTCTTATGAGAGTCAGAATTTCCATTTTCCTATCATTGACATTGACATAAAGTACAGATCAATAATTTTTCTTTACGCAAAAAAGAAGTTCTGAAAAAAAGTTTTCTTAAGAACCGAAACCTATTTACCTATGAGGATTTGTAGTTTTATGAACCGTGGCTGGGTCGGTCAAAAGTGATCAGACAATCGGATCGGATGGACGGCAATACACGTACGATTTTTTCGTCCGACTTTTTCTGACCTCAGTCGTTCTCGAGCTATCATCCCGATGGTTGCATACGGAGCGGAAGGATGAAACTGTTACTTATTGCATAAGCGGCGGTAGCATAGGTAGCAATGGACTGGACTTTAAACTGAGACACCTAATGACGGACTATTTTCAAAGTTACCTACGTAAATTTGTGAATTTGTAGTATCAATACTACAGGGTGCACTCTAAGTCGATAGCGGAACTTTAAGTAGGCTGTCTACTGACCAATATAAACAACTTGTACTAGGTGGTGAAAAAAATGAAGCTAAAAAAATATCAGCTGTTCCATACAAAAGGTCGACTTAGTACTGCGCCAAATGCATGAAACAGCTGATATTTTTTTCACTTCATTTTTTTTCGCCACCTAGTACAAGTTGTTTGTATTGATCAGTAGACAGCCTACTTAAAGTTCCGCTATCGACTTAGTTTGCACCCTGTTGGTACTCGCTTACCATCGTGACAAAACCCGCGGATTCGTTGGCTCTGACTAAGATGTCAGGCAGGATGGTATAAGTAGGTGCTTGGCAAGCCTACTACATCGTAACAATGTCCCAGGCACTGCATAGTCCGAGTGGTCACTACATGCATCTAGTGTGAGTGAAGGTGCTACTTGACGCTATATAAATCATATCATTACTTTAAATTCAAAGGCATAAGTATTATTTGAATATTCCGTGCATGTGTCCGTTCAGTGTCACGAACGATATACAACGAGTTACAAAACATCCTAACTCTTTTTACAGGGTGTAACCTACTGGTCAACAGGATGTGAATTCTATAAAAAAAAAGTTGAAATAATCGACCTTTATTTTATAACCTCAAAATTGAAAATTTAGCATATAACCCGTGTCATTAAAGAAAACATTTAGGACGGAGTTAAAAACCTAGCGTTGTCTTGCTTTGACTGTATTAATTAGAGCGAGAGGGCGAGTGTTTTGAAGTCCATCCTAAATGTTTTCTTTAATGACACGGGTTATACCTTTTTTGTTTTTGGTATTGGTAATTTTGGTTGTGATCCCTATCACCGGGTGATATTGCCCTGTAAAAAGAGTTAGGATCTTTGGTAACACCTTGTAGAGCCAAAATGGCAATACGGACGAAAAAAATCGGACGTGTATTGTGTCTCTATGCAGAAGTATGCAGACCGCGCCTTCAGACAATCGGATCGGCCATAAAATCGTACGCTGTTTCCGAGTTGGACGTACGATCCGACTATCGGATCGGACGTGTATTGCCTGTCCATAGAAATGTAGTCTGATCAGACAATCGAATGGAAAAATCGGACGTGCATTGCCGTCCTTATGCTAAGCTTGCAGACTGATATAGAGTTTTTGTTAAAAAGTATTACAACATAACATACCTCCTTGGTATCAGGACAAGCGTGAGTGTTTGGCTCGCGTACCATGCCGGACCTATGTGTAGCGGCATCATAATATGTCGTAGGTACGCTGCTCACCGGAAGTTGCAAAATCATTGACCAATTTTCCAAGTAACCATTGGACAGGCTGTGGGATGATGTATTGTTGATTTCTCCGGAATTGAAGAACACAAGTTAATGGATTGAAGTATTGAATGAACGAGCGAGCGAAGCGAGCGAAGTTCTCCGAGTCTACTTGAACAATCCGGCGTTTGTATGTTTGTATTATGTATGTTTGTATGTATGTATGTATGTATGTATGTATGTATGTATGAATGTTCGTTCGACGATAACTTGAGTAAATTTAGTCGGATCGTTATGAAATTTGGTAGGCGGGTAAATGATATTTAAAGAATTTTTAAGTTTGAACATGAGCCAAATCGGTCGAGGGGTTCCCGGGATATGGGGTTGTATAGTTTATATGCAAAGCGCGCGCGCGCCTGCGCGAATGGCGTAAGCAAAGTTACACATATGTAACTGGGGTCGCGAGGTCATAGTTCGGAGCGAACCACTAGTTTTTTAGGTATACAATTAGTCAATTAGTTTCAGAAACCTTAATGCCAAATACAAGGTGTTACAAAAGTACCAACTCTTTTTACAGGGTAATAGCACCCGGTGTTAGGGATCACAACCTAATTTTTTTTTGCTCTATGACGTTCCGTTGATTTTTAAATTAACTAGTGGTTCGCCCCGAACTATGAACTCGCTACCCCATATCTCAGCAATCCCTCGACCGATTTGGCTCATGTTCGAACTTAAAAATTCTCTTTACCTTATTTACCTGCCTACCAAATTTCGTGACGATCCGACTAAATTTACTCAAGTTATCGTCGAACGAACATTCATACATACATACATACATACATACATACATACATACATACATACATACATACATACATACATACATACATACATACATACATACAAACGCCGGATTGTTCCAGTAGACTCGGAGAACTTCGCTCGCTTCGCTCGCTCGTTAAAAAATTTGAGCTAATACCAAAAATAAAAAAAATATGATTTTTTTTTTAATTTTGAGGTTATAAAATAAAAATGTTTTTTTTCAACTTTTTTAAACTAGTGGTTCGCCCCGAACTGTGAACTCGCGACCCCATATAAACTTAACAACCCCATATCTCGGCAACCCCTCGACCGATTTGGCTCATGTTCGAACTTAAAAATTCTTTTAATTTAATTTACCCGCCTACCAAATTTCATAACGATCCGACCAAATTTACTCAAGTTATCGTCGAACGAACATTCATACATACATACATACATACATACATACATACATACATACATACATACATACATACATACATACATACATACATACATACATACATACATACATACATACATACATACAAACGCCGGATTGTTCCAGTAGACTCGGAGAACTTCGCTCGCTTCGCTCGCTCGTTCAATAAAAATGTTTTGACATCCTGTTGACCACGAGGTTACACCCTGTAAAAAGAGTTAGGATATTTTGTAACACGTTGTATATCGATTGAAATTAGATTATGTTCACGTGTCATTTAAAATGTATAGAAAACGCGATGCTAATAAGTTCCAATTTAAGTATAAACGTGCTAAAAATACAAAAGTGCTTCTATGTGCGATATACAATGGTAATGTTATAGAACTCATTTTAATCAATACCGACCACCAAGATTCATAAATTCAGGAGCTGTCAGATTTACTATAAGTACTCGCAAATAGCTTGTCCAATTGTTCACTGCAAGTCTGTGACTTAAATCCAAAAGCGCTATTCAAAGTAAAATAATACCTATTAGCTTACATTAAGGTTACTAAATCAAACTAGTTAATCAAGGAAACACGTCACTGAAAGTGACAAGTTGGATAAACAACCTTACTACTAAAGAATTAGGATGCATTTTACATCAATTAGTGAAGCAGTTTAACCAACATTACAATACCATATTTTGACGAGACGTCCGGCAGACACAGACAGACATCCGGCAGACAATATAAGCACTCGTGGTACAGGTGCAGTAGCAAGACCGTTTGTACAGTCGGAGGCGCAAATCCTAAAATGGGTAGAATCTGTGGTGCAAATATTATAATAAGGTGTAACTGCGTTACATATTAAAGTTAAAGGAAAGAAAAATCGGGATTCGTGTTTGTTAAAACAAACTTTTAATAATTATTTGTTACTACATTTAGCTCACGACCTCTTCCGCGCAGACTCAGATAAAAAGTTGCCCAAGTATTTTTTGAGCGCGGACGAAGTCATGGGATAAAAGCTAGTATACATATATATGTCGCAGGGATATTGTCAAACCAGTGATATTATAATTACCCTAGTGAAATTACAATTACCCAGATTATTGTCAATCGCCTCCTTTTCTTACAATTTCACGGACTTATTTTAGTGTTATTGTAATTTCACGGGAACGCTGTAGTGATTTTATAATAACCCTAGGTATATTATGAGTCAAGTTTGTAGTGGGGGCCTTCGTACGTTTTGATTGGTCAACTCTTCTTTAACCGCCATTTGCTTAGGAATTCAACATAGAGCTAAGAAAATATTACAGTGACCAGACTGATAAAACAAAAAATCGGCCGAATGCTAGTCGGACTCGCGCAGTGAGGGTTCCGTACCGCCATACAATTAAAAATATATGGTTGTGTGTACGCTCATGCATAAGTCCGACTCGCACTTGGCTGTTTTTTATTATTATTTGTTGTTATACTATAAAGCTCTAGATCTACACCAAGTTTGACGCTTGTAGTATCACCGTTTTTGTGATAGAGCATAAAGTATAAAATCACGTTTGTTCTATGGGGACACCCCTTATTTTGTTATTAATATCTAATTTGTAGTGTCCCCCATGAAAAATATTCTGTCAAAATGTCAACTGGCTACCTATTACGGTACCAAAGATAAGGGTAGGAAATACAGACAGAGAGTTCGGGTACGGAACCCTAAAAAACAATCTAACTTATTGTGAGTTAAATTAAGATAAAACTGCGATATATGACATCCTTGCAATAAAGCTTGCGATTTCCAGAAACCTGTCTATTATTTTGTAACTCTATGATTTGAAAATTGTCAATTTGAAAACGGACCAATCATCGACCTTCTGACAATCTAACGGCAGTGAAATTGTCAACTTATTGCTGCCTTGCAATATCACTGCGTGAGTCTAGTGAAATTATAATGTCACTGAAATAAGCCCGTGATATTGTGAGAAATGGTGGCGGTTGACAATAATCTGGGTAATTGTAATTTCACTAGGGTAATTACAATATCACTGGTTTGACAATATCCCTGCGACATCTATACATTTACCCACATTGACTATAATAGTTTAAAGCCTATATTATTATGATATTCTAGTTTTATCTCTTTTTCAAATTTCGTTTAAATATATCGAGACGTTTAAAAACGCGAAAGAGTAACAAACATACAAACAAACTTTCACTTTTATAATACTAGTTCTTCGCCCCGAACTGTAAACTCGCGACCCCATATCTCGGCAACCCAGCGACCGATTTGGCTCATGTTCCTACTTAAAAAATATCCATCTACCTTTCATGACGATCCGATACTCAATCGTCGAACGAACATTCATACGTACAAACATATGCCGGATTATTCAAGTAGACTCTGAGACCTTCTCTCGCTACCTACTGTATCCTCATAATATTGCTATAAGTAGCTGGACCATCCTTAAAATTTCAATTCTGTGACGGTGTAACGTATCTACGACCGTTAGGCCATTGGTTAACCCAAAAAGGGCTACATAATGTCCCTAATCTGGTCTGAAACAGACGTGCCCTGCTCGATTTACCCATTGCCCATTATCATTAATGCCACCTACTTTACCACATCCGGTGGAGAGATGATCTCATGAAGGGTCTATGGACATCAGAAAATATACAGTGTAAAATAATGTGCTCAATGGGTAGAAAGCGAGAACGAATGAAGGGTCCGATGGCAATGGCGTAAAAAGAAATGAATTTTTGCGGGAATCGTTGGGCCGAATTTGAACCGTTCTATGATGTAACGGGGGCGCCGCTTGGTGCATGACTTCTGGGTGAATTTATATGTAGGTTTCGGTAAATTATCAAAGATGGTTAGATAGTAAATATTTTTTATTTTTTTATATTTATTTCATAGGGAAGCTCACATAACTAAATATTTAGTTTTACTTAAATGAGCGAATAGTTAAACTTAAAAAACAGAATAGAAGCCCAAAACAAAGAGAAAAATTTAGACCTATAAATAAACAATGGGCTGTCTCTTAGAGCTAAAGGTTAGCTTCCACAGATAGTTAAATAAAGTAAGTAAAAAAACTGAGAGCTGTGTGACATTGTCACTATAAAAATATTTAAATTAAATTAGGTATACAAATATTTAAGTCCAAAAAACCGCGATGCCACCCTTCAACTGCCTATACAAATAAAATTAGATAGTAAAATATTTCGTCTATTTGTATCTCGTATTTTTATTCATAATAGGTTTGGTGTAGAAATATAATTAAGATTGTTTTTGCGAACTATGCAAATTTCAAAAGTGAATAAATGATATTTCGAGTTTGAATCAAGTGTTTTCGTAGTAGCCTGGATTTCCAAAACTAATTCCCGGTCTCTCTAATTCTAGGAAGCAGTTAGTTGCTTAGAACTGAAGCGCGTAGTTTGAACTATTCCGTTGTTATATTATTGTACTCAGAATTGTCCTCTGTACTCAGTCAATGGGTCCGTGAAATTATATAATTGGCATACGGTACAGTTGGTATCACGAGTATGCCATTTTGTTCAATATTCACACTTGGCGCTCCTTAAGATTTACTCTATCAAGAGAAACAGTATTTTTTCGTTGCTATCTAGTGCTAGGTCCATAATATAGCGATTACCAACTTTTGGATTTTTTTTTCCACAAAAACATAAAACAAGGTAATGCTTTTACTCTATGGTGGTGCTAATTTGATTTTACTATGATAAAGTATAAGTACTATTTAAAAAAGCTTAACAGACAGCTGATTTTTAAACATTTATAATAAGTTGAAAAAATTCACTCGGGACAGGACTTGAACCTGCAACCTCTCGCATACCGTGCAGGCGCTCTAGCACGGGTTAGTGCGTTAGAAAAAAACAAAAAGAGATTTTTTTAATTTAATTTGCTACGTTATATCTACCTAAACAACAGGGTGTCTACCGGCTAAGACGAAGCCGATTACCATTGGCGAAAATCTAAGTTCGATTTTTAAAAATGTACTGTCACCAGTTCATTTTACTGCCACCCAGTTCAATTTTCATAAATCGAACTTCGATTTTCGCCAATGGTAATCGGCTTTATCTTAGCCGGTAGACCCCCAGTTACTTACATTGAGTCCTTAACTTGAAAGGAATATAATTAGTAATTAGCAGTGAATTAAACAAAGTAAATGAAAAAGTTACTGAAAGGTAATTTGTAACAATTTGTGTTCCATTACAGTTTTGTCTGTAAACCTATCTAATTAAAACATTTATGTAACTGGGTTGTGAAGTTGTTTAGTTGCGACAAGCGGACTAAATCTGAAGATAAGCGCCCTTGTAAAATAGTCCATCCTGGCAGAGACAGTTGGAACTTTACCATAGAGGCAATTAATACTGCGAGTACTGCGACATACCGTCGCTTGCTACTTCAATTTAAACTGCAAGCGTAGCATAAGGCTGGGTAGGAGCGTATCTATGGGTTTATAACTATTTGTATCGCACTCTTTTATTTGACGTAGAGCGAGATAGCTAGAGTTATAAACCCATGCTTACGCTCCAACCCAGCCTTATGCTACGCGAGCTGATTGTGTAGTACTGTAAGGAATATGTAATTAATTTTGAGCCTCTTTTTTGCCCCAAAATTTAAGGTGGTAGTTTTTATTGATCAGAAGAAAGACCCCTCTTTGGCTAACAAGTTACCCTGTATTCTTTTTTTTGTTCGTTAGCATTCCAGGCCCCATAAATATTGAGTCGATTTGTGCCAATATCCAGACCTGATGTTGTCGATTTAAGTAAACCTACCTTATTGGTAATAACAGTTTATTGCTTTCATAAACGTATTTCTTGAGAACACGTGGTCTCACCCACATCAATTTCACGCTGATTCTGTGGCGGGGCTAAAATAAAGTAGGACAGTACTTACATGTCTCTCTAACTGCGTATGACGCATAATACCCTCAACGCGAAAATAGCCAATCCGCAGTGGGAAAAAATCTCTCTCTGAGAGAAGACCATTTTTACTTACATAAACAAACCTTTTTTTATTTTCGAGACAACAAAATTTTGTCTAAATGAAATTCTAGTGATGTAAAGCTGGAAAGTTTTTGTTACACTGGTGATTCTGACCATCATTGTTTCTGAAATGTGGCGATGTTTTACTATTATTAAATAAATGGATTTTAGTTTTTAACCCCGACGAAAAAATTAAGCGGGGTGTATCTGTTTCTGTCTGTGGCATCATAGTTCCTAAACGGGTAACCGATTTCGATTTCGTTTTTTTTTTGTTTTAAAGTGACATAATCGAGAGTGTTCTTAGCTAGATTTGATCTAAATTGCTTTAGGTGATAAAGATATATAATATTTTGAAAATATTACTAGTGGTTCGCCCCGAACTGTGAACTCGCGAGCCCATATAAACTTAGCAACCCGATATCTCGGCAACCCCTCGACCGATTTGGTTCATGATCGAATTTAAAAATTCTTTTAATTTCATTTACCCGCCTACCAAATTTCATAACGATCCGACGAAATTTACTCAAGTTATCGTCGAACGAACATTCATACATACAAACATACAAACAAACATACATACATACATACAAACGCCGGATTGTTCCAGTAGACTCGGAGAACTTCGCTCGCTTCGCTCGCTCGTTCAATTAAAAAAAGTTGGTGCCGAAAGCAAAGTGACCCCAAGCAACATCGTGGTAAGGTTTCTCTCACCACCGCACCATTGAAAGCGACGACGCTCCTTTGATGAATATTTTCCCTTACTATTTATAAGTAAATGAACAATTCCCTCGCCATTATAAAATAATTATTCGGCATTTCTGAGAAAAAGGAAAGGGCAAAATTAATGCTCTACTTTGATTCTCTTTTTCTTCGTCATCATGCTCTTTACTTGTCGGAGCGGTCGTGGTCCGCATGTAGTATAACAGAGGGTGATGTTGCGCGTCTTACGAGATGCCACATCATTTATCTCGGTCAGAGTTTGCCCGGGTGCATTCATACAGTGTTTTCCCCACAGTGGTCTTGATTTGGTCTTGATTTGGTCAAGACCACTGTCCATCGCATCGGTGGTTTTCCCTGTGTTCTAGTGTCTTCCACCCTTCCCTGCATTACATAATGCGCTCAATGGAGTTGTTGTCTTTTTGGGATATACATATGGGCAAAAAATCTTAAGATACGACTTTGTACAGTACTTGACAGACGCTACTTTCTGTATCCATAATACTTACTGTACTTACTGACTTTGATTCAGCCATACAAAAAACTACTACGGGCGTTCGTCCGCCGCGCCGTTAACATATTCCATATTCAGAAATAATAATATTTTGGAATTTTTTGACGTAAAGTGCCTTTAAACTATGGCTGGTTTTATAGCGAGGTGTCCGTGTGAAAAAAACTTCTGTGTCCAAATTTACGATGAGCATTTATTTCGATACAAAATGAGAATCGCGCTCAAAAAAGGCCGCTTCGATTTCACCTTAATTTGTTTCCCGCTTTAATGACAAAACAATTAAATTATAATCATTTAGAGGGGCGAAGCTTTTTAGCGACATCGACTGAAATACAAATGGGATTCAGGGGCGCAGACGAGAGGTCGGATCCACTCAACTTGCCGAAAAGGTGGCCAACTGAGATTGAAAGCCGCGTTTTGACAGTCTTACTGCCGGTTCCTGAATTGAGAAATTCGCTAAGCAAATGGGTAAGTATCGTCCTGTCTCTGCAGATTTCTTACAAAAGAGCGTGACAGAGCGATACGTAAGTATGTGCTTAGTAAAATTCTCAACTCAGAAACCGGGCCTTAGAGCCCTCGGACCGAGTCAACTAAAATAACTACTAAGGTGCTACTCGCACGAAATTTAAAAAAAAAATCGATGAGTCACAGCAACAGGGAAAAAAAGTAGAGAAACTGAATTGCTCAGGGTGTTTCTAATTCTAGTTCGAACCGTATATGAAAGCTACGTTCGCGCCAAGTTTCAGATCTTCTGCTAGCTTAAAACTAACATACATCTCAATAACAACAATTGAGAGAGTTGCTGAAGCAACGATATTCCTGTCCTGGCTACCTTCGATCGGCTACCTTCGAAACATTTGGTATGGCATCGGCCATACCAAATGTTTGTGGCCATAACTGCTATCTGACAAAATGGCATACGATATGTTAACAGATATTTGCCGTCAATTTTACCAGCCATGCAATGCAGAAAAAAATTGCTTGTTTAGACGCCCCATAAGATACATATAAAAAGAGAATTTGAGAATAATTATATTGCCCTGAGATCTTATAAAGACCTAAATGGACTATGGACATTGTCTGAAATAAATATTTTGAATTTGTTTTTTTTTTAAATAACCACAACCTATTTTTATGGTAATATAACTACTTATAAGACGTTCCAAATTACTTCTCGGCATCTACTTCTACTTTGTAAATAAATGGTAGAAATTATCGTTCTTGAACTGGAAGTTTTCAAAGTGAATAATTTATGAATTATCCTTGTTTATTGCTTCAAGTAGTTTCGAAGCTGGGTGGCCTACTTCAAAGAAGGTTCTAGAAATCTAGAAGTTTTAATTCATATATTTATTACTCGGTTGTTTTAGCGAATACCTAATTTAATACAGCGGTAAGCCAGCCCAGTGAACCCAGAAGTATTACTCTACGGTTCAACAGTTAAGTTACTAATGTAGCGTGGCGGGACTTGCACTATTGTCAATTATTTTTTTCAGTTTTGTAACTGAACCGAGCTATTTTTGTTGAGCGATTTTTGTTTCACGACAACAAAGAGTATTTCATCTCCCATGCTCGGAAAGTGCGCTGTTACTTTAAACATGCGATCGTAGAAGATCCTTTTTTAAACCACT
The DNA here is from genome assembly GCA_949319315.1 of Zelleria hepariella. NCBI lineage: Eukaryota > Metazoa > Arthropoda > Insecta > Lepidoptera > Yponomeutidae > Zelleria > Zelleria hepariella. The sequence goes on from OX439384.1 coordinate 20,334,621, forward strand.
TTGTGCGACTTTTGTGCGCTTCGAAATTTGAACTCGACACCCTAATAAAAAAATTATTAGGAACTCCTTCAACTTTTAGCGTTGCCGAGCAACGGGTTGTTGATTTTATGACACTTCAAGACGACACGATTTGTAATCAACAACCCGTTGCTAGGCAACGCCACATACTCCTTTGTGTGAACACATTTCACTAACCTCTAGAATTTTAGAAACCTTCGCTAGCCCGGTATTCAATACAAGTAAGCAATCGCCGCAAACAATAATTTTACATTCTTGAATAACAAATAACTATTCGATTTCATTATTCTAAAAAACAAAACAACAATAATTCAGCTGATCATGAGTTTTGCTCAACTAGGTAAGTATTAGTTTTTTGGACAGTAAGTACCTCTGGTTTTTCGAGTTGTAATGTTGCTTAGAATAAAAAATAGAATACAATTTTATTGTCGTGAAACAAAAATGGCTGAAAAGATATATCTGAGTATAACTACAAAATTGAAAAAAAAAAAAAAACATTCTACATTAACATTGTCTGCGATATCGTATGAAAGTGTAAAGAAAAGCTTAGACAATAGCCACGTATGCGGCTGCCATTTTAGCCCGGCAGGTTCGATTTTTGGGCAGTGTATATGTTTGGGTTGAGTATTTTACTACTTCAACGTTACAGAAAACGAACTTTGAACCGTACTCGGCCAATAATAATAGTGATTTCGTGATCAGCGGAGTCTAAATAGGCAGCCTAAAAACTCCGGGGTCCTTGTACGAAAACTCAGCCCAAACATTTACACTTTCAAAGTAAAAAAAAAATATTATTCGCGAAACAAGTAGTTTCTTCGAAATAAATAAATAAGATAAAATTACTCTGACCGAGGTACGCCTCTGGTCTCCCGAAAAAAAAAAAATGTTTTTCGTTATCAGCTAGCCTACAAGCTCCTTGAAAAAATAAGTCTATTGTATAGTATAGTATAGTATATTTATTAATGGACCAGAGCACACAGTTTACAATATTAGGTTTGTGCACACAGTTGAGAAACTTACTTACTACTTATTTGCTACCCATCACCTAAATTTACTAACAAAACTGCGTAGAATGGCCAATAAATGGGTTCTGGCTCAGCATATGCTATGGGACAGATATAATCCCATTCCCATAGCGCTGGTATTGGTCACCAGTTCTCCAGCTAACAGATGTGTTCTGCCTGCATAATATTATGTAGCGTGAATTTAACCATTTAGTCTTGTAATAGACTACCTACCTCGTGCACCGTGGGCTAAAATAAACCTCGTTAGCGCTAAAATAGCAAAGTAACTAACCTGGGATGCATATTTGCTTCCGGAGCAGTGCTGGATTACGTCAAACTAGGTAGATGCCCTGGATAGATTGTAAAAGTAGTTTTAATAACAACATTACAGCTGCCGTGGTGGTGGTCTAGTGGTAGAACAATGGAGGGATAAAAAAATCTGCTGTTCCATACATTTAGTGCAGTACTCAGTCTACCTTATGTATGAAACAGCAGATATATTTTTTTGCCACCTAGTACAAGTTGTTTGTAGTAGTCAGTAGACAGCCTACTTAAAGTTTCGCTAGCGAATTCAATTGCACCCTGTAGTGTGAGTGGAGGAGAAACCCTGAACTTAACAGTAATTTTATTATAAAAAAATATGTTTTCTTGTGATTGTATCTTCTCCCGATTTTCATTAGTACAAACACCTTATATTTAGGTGCCTACATGAAGAACATGACGGTACATAGAGCTAGTTAATTAAATTAAGCATAAATTAATTTAAAGCGGTGGTTAACCGGCATCCGATTAATCAAATAGGGGCGTAAAATTAAAGCAAATATGTAGGTACAGTCGGAGCAAGAATATAAAGAGCATTTTTTGCGAGACAACAATAAAGAAAGATGTTCCTCTTAAAGGTAGGTATTATGTAGAGTTGTAATAAAAGTTGCTTGTGAAGTCAAGTGTGTGACGGATGCTTCGATCAAGGATAAAACTAGATACAACATAGAACTCTGAAATGTGTCTGGAAAAATAGATGTCCAAATTGCCTTTGGGAGCTTATTTGCTCGTAGTCTATGCATTAAAGTAAAACTACACTAATGCAATAAGGTTGACATTCGAATATTAGACGTATGGTCAAAATGATGTTTCGTATTGTTCTATTGCTGATATCTTTTGTTTCTGTGGGGACAAGTTTTTATTGTGATTTTATACGTAATGCGGATTCTATGGGATTTAGTTCGGTGGACGGATGTGACTTGTTAGTAATATTTCCCTCCGGACTCGTGGTCCCCCCAAGATGTTCCCCTGGGATGACGACAAGGAATTTGCATTTACTCGTTGTCCCCATGACTCACACTTGACCAGAAATTAAGCAATGTGGTATGGACATGGTACGGGAATTTATTCCCTTTTTTATTTGCAGAGTCTTGATTGCGATCCGTGAAACAACTAAACTTGTGGTCAATAATTCCCATTGACTGTTTAAGGCTTTAATAGGCGCTAACTAGCGCCACCAATGATAAAAAAATCTTGGCTTTTTTTATAACCCCCTTTTTGAAAAAGTTAAACGGCAGAGTTTTCTATATTACTAATAGCAATTTTTAGAACCTACAACCTGCAATCAAGGAACAACAACCTAGGCTACAATTTCGTTTATGCCAAAAACGGCCGTTTCTGCCAAAAGTTAAATTGTAGCCTAGGTTCCAGGGTCTCGGCTCTGGGCTGATGGTTCTAAAAATTGCTATTAGTAATATAGAAAACTCTGCCGTTTACCTTTTTTAAAAAGGGGGTTATAAAAAAAAGCCATGTTTTTTTTTTGATAAAAAAGCCATGATAAAAAAATACACTAAACAAATTGAAAATGTTCACATATCAAACCCTAGAATTAGGTGAGACCTATCTATTCTATCTAACAGCCAGTTTCGTGTTGACATTCATAAACGTTTTGAAGATATTTTGCTTGAAAAAAAAAATAGGCGGCGCACTTTTTTTCAAGCCAAATATCTTGCAATCTGTTATGGAAATCAACATGAAACTGGCTGTGTTAGATAGGTCTCAACTAATTCTAGGGTTTGATATGTGAACATTTTCGATTTTTTTAGTGTATTTGATACAGGAATCGATTTTGTGCATTTTTCTTTGTGCGAGGGCTAATTCACTATGATCGCGTGAGGAAACTGAGCGTCTGAGGCACCATACCACTTTACATACCACTTTCTCTCATAGTTTTAGTTTTAGTAACATAAATTCAAATCTCAATAATAATATTGCAATTTTTGTGAAAGTGGTCTATAAGAAACGCGGAAATAGGATTGATAATCCTGTAGACAAGCGTCTCCGAATCGACCTGCCGGTTCATTTAATTCCAACTAAATTCCCTCCGCCTGCCAACAGGCGCGGATTTAGACCCGCAGATAAGGAGGGCGCCAAAAAGTTTTAAATACCTGCTTCCTGATACTTTCTTAATAGCTAAAGATTGCAATCATGTTGACGCGTTTGCTTGCATTGGGGATGGTCTCAGGCACCGAACTAAATCCCATAGAATCCGCATTACGTATAAAATCACAATAAAAACTTGTCCCCACAGAAACAAATGGTAGCGGCAACAGAAAAATACGAAATATCATATCGACCATAAGTCTAATATTCGAATATTAACCTTATTGAATTAGTGCACAGTTTTACTTATATTGCATAGACTACGAGCAAATAAGTACCTATAGAGAATTTGGGCATCTAATTTTCCAGACACGTTTCAGAGTTATATGCACTATCTAGTTTTATCCTTGATCGAAGGTCTCATGACTGATTCCTGCACCCTTCCCTTAGTGCATTTGCTATTTACCTGGCCCATGATTACGAACTTCTGTAGACTATACCTGAGGGAGCGCTAGAGATACAGATACCAAGATATATTTTGTTTGTTTTTGCCCAAGACGCTCAGAAATAAAACCGACGCGACGGGATATAAGGATATTCAAATCTTCATTTAAATTAAAAGTTCAAAGAGGCGTAATAAAGGCAATTTTAAAAGTCATACACAGTGACCTCTGGCAAAACCTGGGCGGAACGAATGACACGACTGATAATAATAATAATTAATTGGTCTGAATGCCCCTGTTTTCATGACCCCGTAAGACCCCCCTGGCTCCGCCCCTGCCTCTTTGTGAACGAGCGAGTGGTGTCGCCTCATGTCGCCTTGACACCCGAAGACAAATAGAGCGCGGCTTGTCACACGTACGGTGCAGCCGGTGAAAATATGGAACTGCCAAAAACTGGCCTTATCTGCATTTTAGATGTTATAAAGAGCTTCCATCGGTGACCATGCTCTTATGAGTGAAGTGAATGGACTTCAAAATAATTTGAAGCTGAAATACAAAAACCGTTTCGAGGTTGAGCTTCAAGGAATACATGAAAAATACTCGAAGATATTTCTGCAGTGTTATTTCCGAGAAAATTGGAAAATTGCAATGATAAAAAAAGCCGCCACGGCGGCTCTACAGCGTGTGCGCCATTACCCTCAGCCTTTGCCAGACAAAATAAGTCAAATGTCAAAAAATTACAATCGCTTGACAGCTGGGGAACAATAATACAGAATATTAGCATGACAATGACATGATAAGTGACACTTTTTTTTCAGGATTACGTGGTCCTGTTTTATTAAGCCTAAAATGCTACGTCACTTCCGGCCCAAAAAAAAAACAACTTTAAGGTGGAATGATAGCAACGTGGCGGGAAATTCAAAATTTTCAGTTTTTTTACATTTTGTAGCTAAACTGAGCTATTTTTTATCAGCGATTTTTCGTTTCGAACGTGTTCGATAGATTTTTACACTTGAACTTTCGTAAGCACTCCACATTTTTTATTTCGTAAACGGTTACACTTGTATTATAGGAGGAATACACAATTAATTAATTAATATTATTAATTATTATTAATTAATTCCTCTTTACAGTAGGAGTCACTGCTTACTTTTGAACAGGGCCGCAGTATATCAGTCAGTTTAGTGGAGTGCGACTGTCAGAGCTGTCGCAAGACACGTCCCATCGTAGTCACACATTTCAAGGCGCCCGCAAACAATCGCGTATCGCGGCTTACTTGACATTATTATTTATGGAGCATTTGCGAGTAGACTGCGATACCGTTAGGGCGGAGATCTGAGCTTATCTGTTCACCCGGCCACCGTATTGGCACAAATATCACCACAAAGTGCACCATTTACTTTTTGACTGATTCTCAAAGTGCCGGCAAATAAAAATGAGAAGAAATAAAAAAAAATTACGTTACTCAAGCTGTAAAGTACTTCTCGCTTTATTCTACAAATAAAAATTGCAATAAGTGAAAAAATAAGGCGCTAATATTTAACTCTTTTAAGGTAAAATTTAAGATTGTTTAAAACTTACAGTAGCTTGCGTATTGTTAGGTTCTGTTTTTGATGGTAAAATAGTATTAGCTTTTTAGCTCGTGGCATCTTTTTATTAGGTTTTCAATTTGACGCCGCCCTTGAAATGCTACCGACTTACGTGATGTGAAATGAAAATGCTACTACGCGAAGAGTGTAATATTCAAACAACTGTGTTATTAAAACCTTTATTGTGGTTACTTTTTGAGCATTTTATGTTAATAAAATAAAATAAAATTAATAGTAAAAACCTTGTTCTAAGGCTTATTTGTTAAAGCAATCGTACGATCTTTACACTATTATATCGAAACGGCTCGACTCTAGGTTATTTTTGTAGGTCTGCCCGTGACTACGGCCGTTGCAGATAATAACTTTACTGAGAATAAAATTTATCTACAATTCTATCCGTTATAAACCAAATTTTGTGAATATTGCGAATTATTAAAAATGCTAAGTATAAAGAAAGACGTTTCTTAAGTAGCGTCTTACACTTATTAATTTCAATTCTATCGTATAAATTGCCTGCCCTACATAATGATCTAATAATTGTTGTTTCGCCCTCGTTCCTCCACCTCTGCGTTAGAAACCTACTGCTACATTCAGGTACACTCAGCGTCACTTATACCTAAACGTGAGTGACTTATGGCTGTTATAAGGGTCGTCTAAGCAGTCTAGCACCACCAACAGGAAACATTTTTTTTAAACAACGGACTATTTAGTTCTCAACCCCGGTCTTCAATATGTATTTTTAGGACATTGGACCTAGAACCTAGATCATAAAACGTGTCACCGCCAATCGTGGACGTTTTTAATTTCTACATAATTTATAGGTTCTAAGATATTTCACTATACATAGCTTAAATGGAGCTGGGCCGGACATGTCCGCCGCATGCAACCGGATAGGTGGGCGAAACTCGCCACCGAGTGGATACCATGTGGCGGTCGCCGCAGCCGAGGTCGCCCAAAAAGACGATGGCGGGACGAACTCGACCAATATCTGCCGGAGTGGTTAGAGGTTACTCAGGACCGAAAGACCTGGTCTGAAAGGGGGGAGGCCTTTGCCCAGCTGTGGGACACCCAACAGGCTACGTAAAAAAAAAAAAAAAATTTCACTATACATATACGATGTAGGATCTAGGTTCTAAGTCTAGGTACTTGAGAGTGAATGTCAAGTTTTTGCAAAACATGCGTCCCAAAAATTACTTGTTTTGTTTGCAATTGCGGTTGTGTGCGAGTATCAAAACAGGGGGCTTACTTTGTCATGTGTCGCGGTCTGTACACATGCAAGCTACGGAACATGCACAGTGCACATATGACGGAACGATTAGTCTTCCTTCACGCATCACGCACGCGTACACAAAGGGTACAGTCAAACGACGAGACAAACTACATAGGCAGTGTAGGTGTTCCGTTTTGAGGGCGAATGGGAAGGGACAACTAGCGCCGCAAATTCCAGATCTTAGAACCTACGAACAAATCCCGTGGGTTCGCCAAACGATTGCCAAGTAATATTTATTTTAGAAATATGTTTAATATTGATACAGAAACATGTTGGTAGGTAACTACGTAATTAAGAAATTTATGACAAAGTTGTTGAATAGGTGTTTCCACAGTAACTGAAACAAATAGATGCTTCAATACTAAGCAAAATTACTGACTTGGCACTACATGACATCTCACAACTTTTTACTGTGGAAGCGAGACTTGGATTTTTGTCAATACTAAGTAAAATAACTGACTTGGCTTTACACGACATCTCACAACTTTTTACGGTGGAAGCGAGACTTGGATTTTTGTCAATACTAAGTAAAATAACTGACTTGGCTTTACATGACATCTCACAACTTTTTTCGGTGGAAGCGAGACTTGGATTTTTGTACATTTTATGTTTTTGATGGGATATTATGGTCTCGACGCAGACTGCAGCGCGCGACATCGGTAATATTGTTAGTTGTTAACTGAGCCGTGTCCGATCGGCTCATTGTTAATTATGATATGCCCAGATGGAGAGATAGATAGATTGAGTATAAGATGAGGAGGCCATTAATTCAATTCAATTCATTTGTATCAGGGTACAAAGCTCCAGAACATAATGAAATATGGTAGGTTGAATTACCTTAAAGACGTTGGTTTCCTAGTAGAGGATTGTATGGAGTTGATTGTGGCGTGCCGCTTTCTTAATCGAGCCTTCAAATAGAGTTATTTTCTCAAATATATTTAATCTTATTTTCTCGATATCTCGGAATCTTGATCTCGTTCACATCTGATTTTGAAAATTGCGTAATAAGTACTTACCACCATACACCAAACTTTTTTCAATTACTTTTTCAAAGTGAGGCATTAGGGTTAGGTAAAGGTAGTAAAGGGTTAGGAAGTGGTTACGTATGTAACACATCTTATATGATTTGCGAAAAAAGCTACGGATATTCGAATACTTACTAAAGAAAAAACTTATACCCCAAGTTTACGCGAGAGCATAATATTGTCTTACATACTTCACTCAATTTGTAAAAAAAAGACGAAAATTCTGACAATTTGCACACACAGGAAAATGTGTGCCTTTCTTTACGGAATACCAAATGGTGTACAGCATGTATTTGGGTTGTTTCCTTTACCCCCTTAGTATTGTTCCTATAGATAGGATGTTCCACTGCTGGGCTAAGCCTCCCCCTTTTCAGACCGGTCTTTCGACCTTGAGCCACGAGATGGTCTCGCCATCAACTTTGTGGCTGATCGAATAATAACATTATTATACCGTTTTAATCTTCTTTGCGTATCGATCGATGGTAGACCGATATCTTAATGGTTTTGGCCCAGAATTCCGCAACGCTAACTGCGTTGTCATTAGCCGAAATTAGGTCCTCCAGTGTGCAGGTTTTAGGGCACACAGGACATGATGAAAATGTACTTACCGTTTTAATCATAATATTCTCGTGGTCTAACACGTACTTACCTATTGGTTTAGATGGCGGTACCCAGTTTTATACCAACATTTAAAAGTGTCTCCCTTGTGGCTAAGAATAGCACCTTTTTTTTTAAAAACAAATAATTGCGCGTTTCGTTCTTGTAGTATATTCGTGTTATGAACGTGTTACGACCTAGTAGGAACGAAAATCCAGACAAAAAGGGACTATATTCCCAGTGTTTTCTCTTAGCTCGTAAAGGAGTTTACAGATGCGAGTGTCGTGAGAATTTTTCCTTCCACTTCCATGAAATAAGGGGGCGTGCATGGTGGACAAGAAAGCGGATTTCTCTTCCTACTGAAAGCTGGGAAGTTTATTTTTCTTTTATACATATTTTGTTTTTGTCACCTCTATGACCTATTTTTTTCCTTTTAAAATATTTTGTTTCTTGTGACCTCTATCTATGGTGGTCTTCATGCTGTCTTCATGACATTATACGCAAAATGTTTTGTAGCAGACTGTCAAACTCTGCAATGACTGCAGAAAAAGGTCTAGACCTTTTTAGCCATCGGTGACACTTTGGCCTGTCTTTGCTAAAACCAACTAACACTGTCCTAAAAATTAAGAAAATCGTACTTTAAAAACTGTCACCATAAGAAAATATTACAATGTTATTGTCTACTAGAGTTTCTGTCTAATGAAAAACGTTGCTAACAGTATTGTGCAGCCGGCTGCAAGTAAAGTGTGACTCTCAAGTAGCCTCTACGCTGATTATTTTAAGAGTGTTTTTTGTCTGTGTATTTTTAGGTAACTGTACTTCACATATGAAACTTTTTCTTATGAGACATTTAATTTTCTTTTGCTCTCTCAAAGAGAGTAAACGGTATTATTTTTCAACGAATGAGATACAATATAGCGCATCAAAGAAGTAACTTAATATAGAAAATATGTATATTATTTTTTGGTTGCATAGCAAGGGGATAAAAGGAATAGTTATTTGTTAGGCGAGGATGCAAAACTATTATTTGCAGCGAGTGCTTGTATTGAATAAATAATTATCTACCGAAGGTTTTTAATATTGAGTCACGAACGGTATGAGATGTTGAAATTTGTATTGGTTAAATCATTAAGCCTGCAGATCCATAAGAGATCGGATGGAAGCTGTTATCATGTGTGTTAATGTGAGTGAAAATCACAAAATTATTATGCGTCAAATAATTTATTTTGTGATTTACTCTAAATTCATAAGCGTATTGAAAAACCTTTTTTTCGCGAATATTAACGTATTCTTTTTTTTCTGCCCCGAGCAGCTAATACTACTGGTAAAGAAAAATACGATTTCATTTAATTATTTTTATAGCCTATTTACGATTCAATTGATACCTAAAAAACCCTCTCTAATAGTTAAATTTGAAGGAATTGAAGTTTATTGAAGTCATTCTTTGAAAAGGTTCAATTTTCCTGATGCTGAGTGTATTCGCAATATTAACACATAATTTGCTTTGCCCGTGATCCCGTGAAACCATTAACCATAAGATCCATAAAAAGACAATTAATTTACTTGCAAAAATAACATCGAATCGTTTCATAATGTTACGATGTATTGATGGCTCCGCTACTGAAGATCAAATAGCGGAAGCTCGAATAAACTAAAGCTCGAATAAAGCTAGCTCGATTAACGGAAGCTCGAATGAACTAAAGCTCGAATAACGTGAACTTAAGCTTGACTTACGGAAGCTCCAATGAACTGAAGCTCAAATAACGCTAGCTCGAATGAACTTAAGCTCGAAAAACGGAAGCTTGAATGAACTGAAGCTCGAATAACGCTAGATTTAATGAACTTAAGCTGGAATAACTGAAGCTCGAATGAACTGAAGCTCGAATAACGCTAGGTCGAATAAAACATAAGCTCAAATAACGGAAGCTAGAATTAAATGAAGCTCGACTAACGCTAGCTTAAATTAACTGAAGCTCGAATAACGGAAGCTGGAATGAACTGAAGCCCGAATAACGCTAGCTCGAGCAATAGCTTGACAAGTGTTGAGAAAAAAGTTCGCGTCTGTCTTTCGATTTGACCCCTAACTCCTTCTAAACCACCAAACGGATCTAGATGCGGTTTTCTCCATCAGGTAGATATTTTTCCTGCAAGGTGTATGTATGCATATACACACTCCTTTTCTTATTGCACGCGAGCAAAGCCGGGGTGTGTCGCTAGCTTGATATAAATTACTTTGGTTTCGCCTCCGCGATGTAATTTGCGTGTAAGCTTCTCGCTCGAGGGACTATGGGGTCCCGGGATCTTTCCCGGAATGTATCCGATGGGCCGTCGTCGTCTGATTAAAAGGTCACTGGGCGAAATCTGACCCTATTTGTACAAGATTGTGTACACAAATAAAATAAGTTTTAAATTGCTAAGATAAAACTGTCGATAGTTATTTTAGTTTTTTTTTGGGAATAAAAAGTTACAGCGTGTTAAAAAATTGGTTGACTTATTATTTTTTTTACGAAACTATCTTCTATGATGAAAATTGATGATGTGGCATACGCTTAATATTATTTTTTATTTTATTTAATTTTAGGACAACCATTAGTTAGAAAACAAATACAAATATAGAATAAAAAGAAATTTTCACTAATGGACAAGTGCCTTGCTTTTTAAGGTCACCTTAGCATGTAATTTAACATTAATTTACATTTAAAAAAAACTTAATACATAATTAAACTATGAACTTTTTTACAACTTAATATAATTCAAATGTACAACAAAATACTCGTATAGTGTAAAAGAAAGAAAGAAAGAAAGAAAGATTTTGGCAAATATATATTTTTTCCATCACCCATCAAGTGTGAGTGAATGTTTCACTGGACGCAGTTTATAAATATAGTATAAGTATACAGTATAAATCATCTCACTACGTTGATGCAAAGCCCTACGTTTTTTTTTTCCCGTGTTACGTCACCACGCGTGATTAATATGGATTGGCAATTTTTGCGTTAAAATGCCTCATGCGCTCAGGTTTCCTCACGATATTTTCCTTGACCGTTAGCGAGTGGCTGGAACTCTCTCTCTGAGAGAACTGGGACATGTAAATTGTACTGACTACATCTTACTTACTTTACGTCACCGGCATGGGTAGCGAAGATTAGCAAATCAAATATATATTCTGCTAAAGTAACTTTAAGGGTGGCATTGATAGTCGTTGACTCAAGATTGAACTCAAGTACGTGATCTCAGAAAAGTCAAATGCTAATGTCAAGCCTTGGCTAATGTCAAACTTGAGTAGCTGTAGATGTTAAAAAAGTAGATGTTAAAAAAGCAGTCATACTTAATTCATAAATTCCCTCTGTCTACCACCTCGAGAAAAAAATATACGTGAAGTTATATTTTTTAACTTCTATTCAGTAATTATGGCCTATCAAACCACATTAATTTATAAGTAAATTATGGGCATTTTATCGATATGCATAAAATACCAATCAATCCACTGAACATAGTTAACGGTCTTCTTTTAGTAATAGTTTTTCATCTTAATTACTTTTTAAGTAGTCCCTTTGAGTCTGTACCTTGTCCAACATTTTAATTAATTTCCTCAACAAGTAAAAACACATTATCTTTAAAAGTCAATTATTTAGCATTGTTATCACAGTTCAAAAGTATTATCGTAACGTTATTTTCCAATCAACCAATAACGAAAAACAAACCGAAGTAGACACTTACCCCCAACAATAAAATGACTGAACACCACTCAACACTACCGCCACCCACTTTCACTCAGTTATCATATCAAACACTGTTTCATTAAGTGTTTATAAAAGGTTTAAAAAGTGTTTACTCGAAACTTCGTAGAGGCGGCTACGCCGTAGCTGCGCCGGTGCTACGAGGCGACTGTGCGCTACGCTCGTAGAGGGTAGACTGTCGTACGTAACGCTGCGCTGCAACGCGAAAAAACGACGAGAGAAAAATTGCTTTTTCTAGCTTTTTTATTCGTTACGTGGACCCTGATGGGGATAAATTTGCCCCTTTTATCTTGTTGGGATGAAACGGTAATGTTAATTATTATTGTTAATGTGACTTAAGTTCCTAATTAATAGGTCGTCCGTTCATTTGATATATTTGTATGCATGCAATAATTTTAAAAGACGTTTGTTTTATTTGTCAGTGCAATCAAAACTGCCGAAAGAGATCACAGTAGGTACTAGGACTATTAATGACACAGTAGGAATGGTATAGAATAGTTGACGTTATAGCCATGTATTTACGAACAACCTAAATATGGGCTGTAAAACATTTATAATGTGGACTATGTATAATTATGTGCTGTAAACGTAGGTTAACAAACAGATCAACAGTTACAATCATGGTGCAGATAATTCAAACACTCAACAGAGACTATCAACAGCAAATTGAAATACAAATTTAATTCTGGCATTATAGAAGATGTAAATAAGCAGTAAATATTAACTGATTAAGCAACTCTAGGCCATCCATGACCGAGATATGTAGTTCGTCTATCAATTTAAAATTTCCGTTGGTCAACCAGTGAAGTACAAGTCTACAAGTTAAGTTTTAAACCTCGCGTTAATTTGGATTTTATCAATTTTCTCACTAACACCCAATTAAGTCATGCCCCTTTTTAGCGGCTTCATACAGAAATATTGATATTAATTTGACCTGTATGCCGTAAAGGCAGTACCTTTAAAAACCAGTGGCTTAAGTCTGTAAAGCATTGGTGTCTCGATAGGCTCCCAATTGTGGGCCTCAATTACTGTCTGTCCTTTTAATGTTTTTCTAGTACAGTAAAAATATTCTTAGGATTAGTTCGCTGGTTGTAGGAGCAAAACGAGGAAAACCCAGTTTTGTCCTTCTACTACGAGCTTATTGAGACACCTTTGTATTACAGGCTCAGTAGTTTTTTCTCCGCTCAAAAATATGTCGGTCGGCACTGATGCGTATTATGGGCAGAGCCCAGATATGCGGAAAATTCCGAATGAACGCTACACGGCTCTAAAGCTTAACACAGGCAGTGCAGAAATAGTGCAATGCAGTGCAGTGGTAATATTTGTTTACACGTATTGCTTTCGTGCACAATTGGAACATACACCGACAAAATTACTGGGTTTACTGGGATCGGGCTTTGGACCTGATTAGTCCCGTTTTGATAATAGTCCTCTACATAGCTTCAGATAGATAAACCATATATGAGTAGAGCAAAGATAAAGTAGTGGATAAAGTTACTGTCTTGTCTATTGTGCATAATATAACTGAGATAGTGATCTTTATTTAATAGTCTAAAATCGCAGGTTTTGTTTGTAAAAGTAAATGTTTACGAAGGTTTTACGAAGATATCAAACAATAATAATAATATTAACAATTTTGAAAAAATACCGACTTCAGTGTTGAAAAGGTACACTGTAACTGCACTGATTTTTTTATGGAGCTACATAGGAAGTAGGTATACCCTTTCAAACGAATTATCAAAATCGGTTCACGAAGAAAAAAAATTCTAAGGTTCAAAAAAAAAAAATACGCGTCGAATTTATTGATTTCCTCCTCCTTTTTTTTAGTCGGTAAAAAATTGCGCGATTTGGTCGTCGCAATTTTTTACTGCATCATTAATAATTGCCAGTTGGAATAATTACATTATTATTAATAGTTTGACGAAGTTTACCAATTAATATTATACATATATCAGGTTCCACAGAACGATACATTAAAATTTAATCTGCTCTCAATATCACCACATAGCACAGAATAAAGTAAAAATGGGCTCAGAAACTGCCAACCAAATCAACCCGAAATCCAATAAAAAGTGACGAGCAAATCTGATTATAAATACAGTCCACACAAAACATTGTTTGGCTCGGAATTAAATTGGTAGCCTAAATAACGTTTTTTCATTAGTATTCCCCTCACACAAGCTGCGTAGCAAATGTACGATTCGATCAGTGTTTCAATTTGATTTTAATCATATTGGCCAATGGTTTAATTCGAGATGACCGTCACGGACGTAAGCGAACTAAATACAGGGTGTTAAAAGACCGCCAACAAAGCGGGAAACCACGTTTTGTCCTCATCATACCGAACATTTTTGCCCAATTAACTATGCTTGGGAAATAAACGGTTTCCGAGATAATGAGGATCAAAGTAGGACTTTTCCAAAAATGTACTTGCATACCTTTTGTTTTGGTGTCTAGGATGCATACCTTTCGGGTTTGTCAACGATATTTTAACACCCTGTATATGAACAAAGTATAGATCTATGATGAAGTCAATATAAGATGTAGCATGTACAAGTGTACAAGACCCACTAGCTGGGCAAAGGCCTTTTCTCAGAATCAGATAGTTCTGGCTTAATCACCACGCGTGCCCAATGCGGACTGGTGATAACGAAAACGAAAATGCTTTGAAGTCAAGTGAAAAATTAATAATTCATCCTCGATGCCTCCTCGCTCGGCGACCCAAAATGATCGGCTATTTGATCATCCTCCGCAAGCAAAAGACGGCAGCTTGCGCTAACTCCCTCCACTGAGGGCACGCGGCGCCAGGGACCGCCTTCGATTCGTCATGCCGGAAGAGAGGCAGCAGTTCAGATTCCCCCGCGAAATCAGCTCTGAGAAGCCATGGGTGATCATCAGGGAGCCGAGAGGAGAGAAAATAGTGACTTGCACAACGTCAAAGGAGTCGCGTGCTGTGAACAACGTCACCTGCCGCGTGGATCCTATACGAAAGGGCTTAGTACCACAGAAGGACGAAGAAGCGGATGCTTGGGTGACGCGCTTCGTCTCCCGTCTCTCGCCGGCCAAGCCCATGACGGGACACATCTCGTTCCGTCTCGTCCGGGAGGAAGGCGCAAGTAATGGTAATATAAGCAAGCTGGTAGCGATCGGAGCTCGAGTCGGAGTCTCCTTGCCCTACCTGTGCCAGAGCTCAAACCAATGCAACGGGGCATCAGCCCCTCTACCCTTGACGCCTTTTTCCAATACGGCCGCAATATGTCGCAATTTACAAAATTTAATATGTTACAAATAAAGACGCATTTTGTGTTTTTATTGAATAAAACAGTCTCACCTTTGAATAAACATTACAAAGTATTTAAAATCAAAGCATTACTATGCGAATTCAAGGAGAAATTTATTTTAAAACTTTTTCAATTTGATCGCAATAGCGTCAAGGGTAACCCCCCAGTTGGGAAGCTCCTGGATCCGTTCTTAGACACTCGCGAAGCTCTGTTTGCCTACTGGGATCCGTTGCCATACTGTGCTTACTACAGGGCCCTTAGCCTGTAACGCAATGGCGGGTCAATGGCGTCCCGGCAGAAGGACAAAACCGGGCTCTCCTCGTTTTTCTCCTACAACCAGAGAACTAATCCTCTAGAATTAGAATCAAAATATTCTTTGCTGTACTACAAAAACATTAAAAGGACAGACAGCGTTAACAAATCGTAATTGAAGTCGTCACCTGACAGCCCATTTTGGCACCATTGTGTTACAGGCTAAGGGCCCAGGTCGAGGTTACCTGAGGACCGCAGGCTACCTCCCATTGAGCTACCGCGCTTGTATTTGCCGCTAGGGGCGCTACTGTTGCGTAAGGTCAGAAATGTCTCTGTTTGTATGGGCTAAGGGTTTCTTATTAGAGTAATGTTGTAAATATCTTTCAAATTCAAATTAAAATTCATTTATTGGATAAAAAGCGGTACATTAAAACAAAGAAATACTTATCCTAAAGTAGATACGGTATGTCTTAATGGAAAAGTTGTCAACTACCACCTGCACTGGCCTTACCGGCCGTATTGCAGAATGGCAGTTGTGTAGAGAGGTGGCCCAATGCACTTGGGATAGATATCCTTGAGAGTTGATTAAATAACATTGCGTAGTAATTAAGTGAGTAAATACATTAAAAATTTTAATTTACTTTAGGAGTTTTTTTTTTTATTACTATTAAAGTGGAGAGAGAAAATGCAAAATAATAATAACAATAATGGTTTGGTTTAGTAACAATAAATGTGTGTGTGTGTGAGGGTGTGTGTGTGTGCGTGAGTGTGTGTGTGTGTGTGTGTGTCTTACAATTATACTTGAGATTAATTATGGCAAATAGGTTTTCCTACCGATCTTCTCCTATTCTCTCGATGTGGCCGAGCTAGCGGATTCTTGCAGAGTTAGTTCTCTAATTTGCCATGGATGGATAAATAGAATGCAAAGTACAGCTTTTCCATGTTGGTACTCGTACCATTTTCCCAGAACAGGCGTTTTACTTTTCAATTACCCGCTTCGTTCGAATATAAATCAGTCTCTTGGTTATTAAAGTTAGACCGGCGACGTTGTCGCTCAAAAGAAAATAATATATTATTTATACGTGGAAAAGGCAGGAGGCGAAAAGTAATATTTCAACCGAAAAAAGTTTAGTCCCGAACAGATTTTTATGAGGATACTCTTGACTCAAGTCGAGAAGTTTTTCTTTCAGTGTGACACTTTAGTGGAACTACTTACTCAGCTACTGTAGATGGGCAAGTTTTGCTGCACGATTTCAATACGATAATATTAGAAACACTAATCAATGTGTAACTAATATCAAACCAGTTTATTACTTAGGCCCGGTTTCTGAGTTGAGAATTTTACGAAGCACATACTTACGTATCGCTCTGTCACGCTCTTTTGTGAGAAATCAGCAGAGACAGGACGATACTTACCCATTTGCTTAGCAAAAATCTCAACTCAGAAACCGGGCCTTAGTTTTCCATTGTGTATCAATAAGTTAGGCTTATTTTATGTATCGTATTATAATGATTTGAAAATATTCGCCAGCCAGTTGATCCAGTTGATCGGCGGCCAATGCATTGCACAGAAATATTTTTCAAATGTACGTCAATGAATAAATAGAAATAAAAACCGTATTGCGATATATCCATGTGTATAGGGATCATTCCTGAGAAAAGCGTTCTTCGCTGAGATCGGTGGCTTTTATTTTTTTTCAAGATAGGTGAAAACTAAAAATACACCGTAAAAGATGGCTTAAAAACTAGTCAATATGTCGATGAGGCACACCTGTAGGCTTTATAAATTAATGAAAAAAAAATCTTCTTTTTTGACGAGCCACCGATCTCAGCAAAAAGGCCACCGATCTCAGACAGTGTCTAAAATTATTATAAACAGTAATTACAGTGAATAATAAACGTTTTTTCTAAATTTAAACGTCACTCATGAACTGACACAGATATAAGGGGGCTAAATTAAGCAAAACATTTCTATTAAACATCATAAAAATTATCAAAAAAATCATATCTTTATTTTCATAAAATCATTGTAAAAGATCAATTCCTAAGCTAAACATGCAAAATTATAGTCAACAAGCCTTTGCATCTATTTATACAGCGTCCAGTGGCACCTTCACTTACACTAGATGGGTGAAGAGACCAGTCGGCGCTGCAGTGTCTGGGACATTGTTTTAGATGGAGTAGGCTTGCCCATCCTGACAGCTTGGTCGGCCTAGCCCACAAGAGAAGTCATTACGTGTGGAGCCAACTAAGTTGCGGGTTTCATCACGATGTTTTTCCTCACATTAGGGAGGGGTTTAGCTACTTCAAATTTACAAATTTATGTAACTTTGAAAAGAAACAAAGTCATGTTACATGGCTGCGCTGGGAATCGAACCTGGTTCTCTCGCATCGGCGACCAATGCTCTATTATATGTGTGACTGTAATAATTATACACTAAAATTGTCTGTCTATACGGATTTTGCTTTTTATTTGCGTGAAATTACATTTCCTTGCAAAAAACAGTACCTTAATAGCTTAAATGAAGTCTGAACTTTAGTCCATAGAAACAAACTGATACATTTTGAATTAGTCATAGCATCTCGTTCAGTGTGGTATCTAAAGAATCTGTGAAATTGATACAATATGTTGAAAACTTCTTTGAGATCCTTGGCTAATAACTGAGATCGGTGGCTTAAATCCACCGATCTCAGTGCCACCGATCTCAGAAATAACTAAAATGTAGCTATTTCTCTTAAACTATAGAAGCAATCGTATTTATTTTTATGACAACACCTACTCAGGGATATACGCATTCATGTACTTAGGACAGTTTAGTGTAGTCTTGTTTACTATACTAGCAAAACATGCCACCACTTTCAGCTACCTTACCGAACCAAAGTTTTAAAAAAGTCAAGAACTTACGTAAAAGTTTAGGCATGAAAGATAGCGACACATACGAACCATAATAGTTGACAAGGACCATTTGACGATATTTTGCACCAGTAACTAGAAACTTGCCGCGTATTTAAGCTTGTATAAAAACATACTTTCGTTGCACCATTTAAACTTTGCTCGCCGCGTGACATTTCTAGGAATGTCTACAGACACAAGAGTTTTCATTCTATTACAATGCTGGATATACGATTGGATAGAGGCACTCATTGGGCATTTAGAAAGGTATAAATTAGTAAAGTAGTGGGCACATGAGTAAAACCACAATCAAAAACATACCAGGCCCACACGCGTGTGACATGCAAAATACTCGCAAAATCACCCATTTTTTGACCTTCAAAGGGATATTTAGGCAATTTCCTCTATAAAATATTGATTTTATTTGATATGCCTCAATGGACCGTTAGTTAAGTAGACGATTAAGTGCTAATTTAGTACTGTGTGATGTATAGTTTAGTAGATACTAGGGTGTGACCAAAAAAATCGACCTCTCAAAGAATGACCCATAGATTAGCTGCTCATTTCACGACGAGTGTCTTGAATTTTCAGCCCAATAATGTGGCAAGTTTATCGTTCAGCAGCAAAAAAAGAACGACAAAGGTCACACACAGTGCCGAAACAATTTCCACTCAAATGTTTCGGGCACGAAAGTGGGTAAATGTGCATCTTTGGTTTATCAACTAGTTAAAAGAAGCTACTTGAATGTCAACCTCAATGTGGAGAAAATATATTGGACTATCGAAAATAGCAATGACAAAGTAATAGTACTTACCTACCTATGTTTGTATGATAACAGTCTTGATGGATAGAAATCTTGATGAAAAATTAGATAAACCATGCGTATTTACTTAGCCAAGTTTTGAACCCTGAATGCGAAGATAGAGTCACATAAATTGCAGAACACAGTGCAGCGACGAGATCTACTTGTAATAAAATATTAAGCACAGTCTGGGGGCAAATTCTCGGGAATCTTGCATTCGACACATCTCGAAGGAAAATCTCATGTCTCACGATGACAACTGCTCACGAGTCATGTCGAGCGAAAAGGGCAAACATCTCGCAGGAATCTCGGGCCTTATGTCACGGATGACTTCATGAGAATAGGAGAAAAATTACATTTTTCCTTCGAGATGTGTCGAATGCGAGATCCCGAGAATGAGCCGCCAGTTTGCTTCTAAGTCTGCTCTTTACAGGGCCCTTAGCCTGTAACACAATGGTGCCAAAATGGGCTCTCAGGTGACGACTTCAATTACGATTTGCTAACGCTGTCTGTCCTTTTAATGTTTTTGTAGTACAGCAAAGAATATTTTGATTCTAATTCTGGAGGATTAGTACTCTGGTTGTAGGAGAAAAACGAGGAGAGCCCGGTTTTGTCCTTCTGCCGGAACGCCATTGACCCGCCATTGCGTTACAGGCTAAGGGCCCAGTATGCCACCGTGCCACCGTATATGGAATTAGACGCCACCACAGACTGTCTTTGCTTAACACTACTGTCTTCTGTTTTCTATTGCAGTTTAGCTAAATTCTCCGAAGCAGCACCGCACTAGGATCGATTTTTGCTATTCTTGAAATAGTGTTTTCTTATTTAGAACGGCAATCGATACTACTGGAAATAATACAAATGCCTTAAAAATCGGGGCTCTACCGGCTAAAACGAAGCCGATTACTATTGGCGAAAATCGAAGTTCGATTTAACTGATCAACTGACAGTACATTTCTCAAAAATCGAACTTCCATTTTCGCCAATGGTAATCGGCTTCTTCTTAGCCGGTAGACCCCCTATTCATACGTTTAGGAGCTAAGGTGCCGCAGACAGACACACAAATACACACGTTTTTTTTTAACTTATACTCCTCTGCTTATTTTCCTCTGCTTGGTCGGAGGGTAATATACAAGGTGTTACAAAAGATGCTAACTCTTTTTACAGGGTCATGGTGCCTGATGATAGGGATCATAACCAAAATATTTTTTTAGCTCTATGACGTTCCGTTGATTTTTAAATAATTAAAATGTAAGCGCTGTGACGGGAGAAAAGTATTTTTAAAATACTGTTTCCATAGACTTTCACTATGTTTTAACAGCCTGAAGCTATTAAAATACAGCTAAGCAAACAACCATATTGTTTAATTGGAGCTAAATCCAAAAACATAAAAGATTTGAATTTTTTTTCAATTTTGAGGTTATAAAAAAATAGTTGTATTTTTCCACTTTTTTTTGCAGATTTGTCATTATGTTGACCAGCAGGTTACACATTGTAAAAAGAGTTAGTATCTTTTGTAACACGTTGTATATTCCCTGATTTCTACTTCTTGGGGCTCACTCAGCAATTTGTGTGTATGTAAGTAAATCGTAAACCCATGTTATATTCGCTCTTCACACTAATTGATTGCTTTTTAACGAACTAATGCAATTTTCGACCCGAAACTGCCCTTCGCTTTAACTAACATAGTAGCAGGGACGTTGGGTACCCACAAATGTAGGTTAAAGGTTAAGTCCTGATGCACACATTTGACCGATTATAACATGACTAGCTTTTTCCTGCGACTTTATACTCGCAGATTTAAATTAAAAGTTGCCTAAATGTTTCCCCACAGATTTTGTGGTTTTCCCTTTATCGATGTCAGCACGGACGAAGGCACGAGGAAAAGCCTAAAAACTCTGACACCAGGGGTGGCCACTACCTCATACGATTACCTACCTACGAGGAAAAGCTAGTAATTTATATCCTATGTGGATGTCCGAAGTGCAAGCTACTTACATCCAAATCCGTTCAGTAGATTTACATCAAACAGTAACAAACATGTAACAAAAAATAATAAAAAAACAACGAAATGAGAGACGCGTACTCACGTACCTACCTACAAAAACTGTGTTTTTTTTTCATTGACATAGAATTTGTGTTCGAAGAAAACGTCGAAGCGTGAGTCTGACAGGCACTTGCCTTGTTTTTTATATGTCTAAAATGTTTCACAACGTTACGTCTCACAGTCTAAATGCAGTGTAAGGAGGCCCTAACCTTTAAGCAAAACTTGTGCGCGGCCGCTAGGGCGCGCCTTTGTGCCCGTGATATATGGCCACTAAATTACTGCGCCACAATAACTTACAACCTATTGACAACCTTCGGTAAACCTTCAGCGGGAAAATACGGAAGGTTCAATGCGTCTAATCTTGGTCTAGTCTAAAAATTTATAAGGTTAAAACAATTTGCTCAATTTGAAACAGCAACTTCAGGCAAATCGTGCCGGCGGCGGCTTATTCATCAATTGAGCTACCTGGCCAAATAACTGTCGATGCAACACTTCAGCTGCACTTCTGGCGATAACGGGCAAAAAATAAGTAAAAAAAAAATGCTAGTACGAAATAAAGGCACCATTTCATCATCATGCAACGAACATAAGTAACTAACCTTTTTGTAATAATATCCTTTTTTTTATTCCCACGATACAATAGTGTCTGTCTGTTTCTTTCAATTTGTCAAAAACTGCTTGTTTTTTAAACTTTTTTGTGTAATCATTTGAATTGTCGGGCGAAACAAGAAATAATAAAGCTAGTACGAAATAAAGGCACCATTTCATTATCATGCAACGGACATAAGTAAATACGAAGCAGTGGCACTGCCCAAAAAACTTGTCGTAGACCAGAACACATAATCGGCTGAATTATTGTTGTTCTGTTGTTTACAATAATGAAAAGAATACTGTTTTATTGCCGCGAGTGAAAAATCGCTGAACAAAAATAGCTCAGTTTAGCTACAAAATGTAAAAAACTGTAAAAATTTTGAATTTCCCGCCACGTTGCTATCGTCCACCCTTAAAGGACGTTCTTCATCTTCTTATTGAGTGGCTTGACCGAAAACTTGTGGAGCGGCGGGTCGGGCCACAAAGAATGTATTATTAATGATTTGTTGCTAAAAGTGAAAATATACAGTGTTACAGAAAGGTTCTATTACACTTGAGGAACTTTTTGATTTAATCCATACAAAAATTGTTATACAAGGTGTTAGGGATCACAACCTTAATTTTTTTTATGACATATTCCATTGTTTTTTAAATTAATAAAATGTGAACGCTGTGGCGGGAGAGAAGTTGACTTTCACAATTTTTTAACAACTCAAAGCTATGCAAATGCACCTACACACACAAACAATACCAAAAACAAAATGGTTATGATTTTTTATTTTATTTTAGGGTTATAAAATAAAAATTGTTTTTTTCAACTTTTTTTTACAGAGTCTACATTCTGTAGGTTAGGTTGTAGGTTACACCCTGAAAAAAGTGTTAGGATGTTTTGTAACACGTTGTATAACGCGTAATAAAAGACCGACACTTTTTGTTTTTTTAAGCACTAGGTACCTACCCTATTAGCATTAACTAAAATAATTATGGTTGAAAAGACAGACGAACGAACGATTTTTTTACTTAATAATAAAAACTCATATTTTTTGTCAAGTTTACTTGCTACATCCAAACTTAACAAAACCTAACATTAGGTGAACATTTTCCAAACTCAGTTATGGGGCGTGGGTACCTAATGGATGAAGTCGCGGGTTACAATTTCTTCGACATATTATTTTAAAGACGTAGGATTTTTTTAACATGATAATATTATCATACTTGTTTTTTTCACGGTATGTTACGTGGCCAAACATAATTTTCGGCGTAAGCAAACAATGAAGTATTATTCAAGAAAATTTATTACTCGCGCAAACGTGTTTTCATAATAATTGTACTTACATAAATATTAAGCGTTGCGAATTTCCGGAATGTTTTTAGGATACGATCTACTGTTTGGAGTATCTCCTTTATCTCCTTTACTAGCTTTTGCTCGCGACTTCATCCGCACAAATATCGATAAAAGTAGCATATATTTTTCCCTATAATACGAATCGCACACTTGATCATAGGCGGAAAACACATCGCAGTTAGCGCGGACGAAGTCGCGGAAAAAACATAGTGTATTTTTAAATGATTGCAGTGTTAATCTGTTGTAGAGTCGGCCACGCGCTAGGATACCCTTTTTTATCCGATTGGTGCCCTTATGCCGCGCGCGGTAAGAGCTAGCTCTAACTCTAACACACCTGATACTTAACATACTCGTACTTGATTCTCCATCATGTTGGCAAACTGCTAATTTATCGAAATTAATTCTGACGAGATCTTGCCATAGACTACTTGCATTTTAAATCATTGAACGAGCGAGCGAGCGAGAGAAGTTCTCCGTGTCTACTTGAAAATCCGGCGTTTGTATGTATGTTTGTTTTTATGTTTGTATGTATGAATGTTAACTTGAGTAAGTCGAGTGAGTGAGTCGGATCGTCATGAAATTTGGTAGGCCGATAAATGAGCCAAAGATAATTTTGAAAAGTCGAACCTGAGCCAAATTGGTCGAAGGGTTGCTGAGAGGTGGGGTCGCGAGTTCACAGTCTTGGCGAACCACTAATTATATTTAAACCGACGCTCTTTTACCAATTTCACCTTCCCTAACTGACTCGTCTCCTTCAAGCACCATCAATGGAAGGCCTGTTTCGATCCAGCAAATAATCGGTCAAGTGTTTACCCTCACAGGGCCAGGTCCTTATCCTGAGAGCCTTACCCAATACTTCACCCACCCCTTGAAAATAACCGTCATAATTAAATTTTCCAAGACAACTGAAGTGACCCCTTTATTTTCGCTTTCAATCATCCTATTGCAGGTCTGGTATGTCTGCTTACTTTTACATCTTTAACGTACTCATAGATAAGTAGGTACATTTCGCACGCTTCATAAAATTGTGACGAATTAGGATATCCGTCAAAAATGTGTTATTTACGTATAACATAGGCTTCTCTTAGCGACATATCGCCGCAATGGCCCGTTTTCAACGTCAACTGACAGATTAAAGCTGAATTCAAAGCCCTTGGTAGATAGCGCTCATGGGCTTGGCCATGCAAGAACCGGGTTGTGGCTGTCAAATTTCGCTTAATATCTTCAGAAAAAGCGAAATTTGACAGCCGAGAAAATAGCAGGCAGCAGCCTCATAATATATTAAAGGCCGATTAAAGGGTACTTTGCATTTTTTGCCGCCACAGAGGTATATAGATAATTCAATGTCGCTAATAACATACGTCTACATATGCGACTCATATTTTGACGTATAATATCCTGAATTTCTAATTCGTCACTATTGTATTAAATATGCGATTTATTAATTTGATTTTATTTCAATTATAGGTAACATACTACACTGAAAAAAATATTTGAATGTTGGAAGCAATATTTTGATCAGTGTGATCAAGTATCTTGACTCCATACGAGCCTGACAAGAGCTTTGCCACCACAACGAAGGTGAAAGAGGTCAAAACAATTAATTATAACTGTTACCTGCAATAAATATTGCTGTCTAATTCAAGTAAGAACTTGGTCAAGTGAAGTTTGTAATGTGGCTGTGGTAATCAATTTTTTCGTTTGGTTCCACAAATATCTTGATTAAATAATCTGTTCAGGTACTATCATGACTAGCTAGCTTGTTTGATTCAACTAAGATGTTTGTCAAGCTAACTTTGGAAAGTAACTGTAATATCAAATTTTCTCGATTGTTTCTACAACGATGTTAATTGTATTTAATATGTGAAGGTGTTATGATGACTAACTGGCTTGTTTGATTCAACTAAGACGTTTGTCAAGCTAACTTTGTAATGTGACTGTAACAACAAATTGTCTCGATTGTTTCTACAAAGACGTTAGTTGAATATATTCTGTGAAAGTGGTATGATGACTAACTGTCTTGGTTGATTCATCTAAGATGTTTGTCAAGCTAACTTTGAGAATTAATTGTAATATCAAATTCTCTCGATTATTTCTACAAAGATGTTAATTGATTTTAATCAGTGAAGGTGCTAAGATGATTAACTGGCTTGTTTGATTCAACTAAGATGTTTATCAAGCTCACTTTGTAAAGTAGCTGTAATAACTAATTTTCTCGATTGTTTCTACAACGATGTTAATTGAATTTAATATGTGAAGGTGTTATTATGACTAGCTGGCTTGTTTGATTAAACTAAGATGTTTGTCAAGCTAACTTTGAAATGTAACTATAATAACCAATTTTCTAGATTGTTTCTAAAAAGACGTTAATTAAATAGAATCTGTGAAAGTGTTATTATGACTAACTGGCTCGTTTGAATCAACTAAGATGTTTGTCCAGCTCACTTTGCAAAGTAACTGTAGTAAAAAATGTTCTCGATTGTTTCTACAAAGATGTTAATTGAATTTAATAAGTGAATGTGTTATGATGACTAACTTGCTTGTTTGATTTAACTCATACCATTGTCAAGTTAAGGGTGGATGATAGCAACGTGGCGGGAAATTCAAAATTGTCACAGTTTTTTACATTTTGTAGCTAAACTGAGCTATTTTTGTTCAGCGATTTTTCGTTCGCGGCAATAAAACAGTATTCTTTTTATTATTGTAAACGACAGAACAACAATAATTCAGCCGATTATGTGTTCTGGTCTACGAAGTAGTGGCACTGCCCAAAAAACTTGTCGTAGACCAGAACACATAATCGGCTGAATTATTGTTGTTCTGTTGTTTACAATAATGAAAAGAATACTATGTTATTGCTGCGAACGAAAAATCGCTGAACAAAAATAGCTCAGTTTAGCTACAAAATGTAAAAAACTGTGAAAATTTTGAATTTCCGGCCACGCTGCTATCTTTCAGCCATAAAGAAGCCCAACCTTCTTGTTTGGCTATACAGGTGTAACAGAAAACTGTAGCCATATTAAGGGGATTGTTATGGACATATTTCTGAACAACATTTACCATGAAACCAATTGAATCAGAGCTACTTTATTTTTCACTATTCCATACAAATCAGCTAATCACCCGGCCCAAAATGTATAGAAAAGTGCGAAACAGAGTGGCTTTAAGCAAACCGGTTGCATACCTACTGAAAGTTGTTTAGAATTATCCATACAACCCCCTACAGTATGACTACACCTTTATGTTACCTTGTACATCCAAACAAGAAGTTACGCTACACATTTAACTTGACAAATGTAAGAGTTGAATCAAAAGTAATGTTATATCTAATTTAATGGTGGTTTAAGATGATAAAATTAAACATTTACTATACATACATTATTTTTTTATTACGATAACTAATGCCAACTACTACTTACAAGCTACTTTTAAAACTTTAACGAATTGAGTAAGCTATTCCTATTACAATAACATTACATTATTATGGATTGTTCCACTTAATGCACCTGGGGTAAATCACCTGGGTGCATTAAGAGGGAACGCGGGTAACCTCAACTCCATACAAAAGGGGAGACCTGTTTCCTTCCTGGATAATTATTTAGAAAAAATATGTTTGTGCCATTCAATCTTTATTTACCTCTGCCATATCCCTACGTTTTATTTTTTTATTATTTTAATTATTTAAATTATTATTAAAATAATTTAAATAATAAAAAAAGAAAAATATAGGGACATGGCAGAGGTACATATAAATTGAATGGCATAAACATATATTTTTTTAAATAATTATCCAGGGAGGAAACAGGTCTCCCTTTTTGTATTTTTTGTATGGAGCAGCCGGCTACCCGCATTCCGTCTTAAGTCTACTAAAAAGTAGACTTAATTCGCCTCGGGCTAAAGAACCTAGGTGAATAAAGTCGACTCAATTTTGTTAATATTTTTGGTATGGTACTTTATTCACCTAAAAATAAATCATCATATTAAATTATGAATACAGCTTAAAAAAAAACAAAACATATAAGGTACTTAATACATTTATATTAATATAAATTGCGTAAAAAAAAGTACACGGTAGGTAAAAATAAACAGATTTTTTTTATTATTTTTTTAAATCATTTTTTTATGTTTTTTCATATTTTTTTAATTTTCTTTTTATTATTATTTTTTAAATACTTTTATTTAAAAAAAATACAATAAAAAAAATTATAATAAAAGATTTAAAAAAAGAATTAAAAGAAGATAAAAAATAATAATAAAAAATATCCGTTTATTTTTACCTATCATAAAGGTACTTTCTTTTTTAATCAATTTATATAAATATAAATGTATTAAGTACCTCATAATATGTTTTGTTTTATTTAATTTTGTAAGCTGTACTCATAATTTAATATGATGATTTATTTTTAAGTGAATAAAATATACCAAAAATATTACCAAAATTGAGTCGACTTTATTCACCTAGATTCTTTATTAGCCCGAGGTGAATTAAGTCTACTTTTAAGCAAACTTCCGCTCGCTGCACCCAGATGATTTACCCCAGGTGCATTAAGTGGAACAATCCAACATTATCTGTACCATGTTTAATTTTATCACCAGAAACGATAATTATGTTAGATATAACATTACTATTGATTCAAATCTTATAGCTGTCAAGTTAAATATGTAGCCTAATTCTTGTTTGGAGAACAGGGTATAACAGAAAGATGAAGTCATATTTTTGTGTGATGTTATGGGCACCGTTCTCAACAACTTTTGCCATGAATTAGGTTTCATATTGATAGTTGTACAGATTTATAGATACAATCCCCTAAAATATGACTAAACCTTTGTGTTATACCCTGTATAACCAAACAACACGTTACGCTACATACATAACTTGACAAAAGAAAGAGTTGAATCAAAAGTAATTTTATATCTAATTTAATAGTTGTTTCAGGTAAAAAAAATAAACATTTACATTACGTACATACAATATTTTTTTATTAAGATAATAATAATTAATGTCAACGTAACTTACAAGCTACAACGCATAGTTACATATTTATTTCCATTGCTTAAAATATTAATGTTGCATGGTATAGGTGCCTCTAACGAATTGAGGAACTTAGCAACATTTTCCACTGGGTTTGGTTCGTGGACTTCATAGGAACAGAAATGGCTATCGAAATCCACTGTTTGCAGAGCAATTCCCTTTAAAATAATTTTATCTGTACCATACAAATATAGATGTTCTACTTTAAAAAATCTGGGCAGATAATGATCAGGATTTGTTTCATAAACTAAAATAGTACCATTTAGATACCGAGTTGAACAAACAGTAGCCCAGCTGACTTTAACTAGCAACTCATTTGGACATAATTGCAAAGTGGAACAAAGGAATAGTTTAACACTAGCATCATCTGCCGATCCCTTTACTTTGGGTCCTGTACTAAGTGGTTCTTCTAATTTTCCTTTCAGAAACATTTCATTTAAATGAAGCTGATGTTTCTTACTTAAAGTCAGTGTTATATTTTTTCTATTACATGTAGCGTTTGCAGCCAATTTTGAAGTTCTATGTTTGGCTTCAAAGCGCATACTCCACAAAAAAATTAAAGGTCCATATTTTTCAAGAGCAGAGGGATAATGAACCATGTGATGGAACTTTGGTTTTAATGCTTCCTTGCTAAGTAACATATACTTCGAATTAAGCTCGGCAACTGCTGCCTGTAACGATTCCTCAGTTCCTTTTGCAAAGGCCGTAGTTAAGATAATTTCCAAAACCTCTCTTAGTTTTTTATACAAATTCCATGTTAAGTCATCTCGAGGTATAAATTCTCCTACTAATAAACCAAAATACCTTACAAATGTGAGCATCTCTGATGCAGTCATACGCACGTTTCCATGAGCTAAATGTTCCATAGCTAAAGTACATGGTTGATTTCTACAGTCAGGACCGTAAGCAAAAGCATGGATTCTTTCATTGAGAACACTGAGGGTAAACAATTTGAAGCGTCTAAGATATTGAAGCAGAACAAATTGCATAACGTATTTGGCAACACCTTCTAATAAATCATGCATACAATCGACGCCGATTTGGTTGAATAAATCAAAATTTTTTACATCTAGCCAAACACATTTTTCTTTTATACCGGTTATAGAAGGATTGTTTAGCAATAGATCTGATCTATAATCATCAATACTGCGCAATAAGTCTCTGTTTTCAGTACATTGCGTTTTTAAAACTTCTTTCCTAACTTTGCATGTTCTGCAAGGAAAATTTGCCGAAAAACTCTCTATGAAACCTGTAATCGCATGAATACCTAGATTGTCACCTAAAATAAGGCCTAATTCAAAATGAACAGTTCCGCTGAAATTAGGTAGATTAAATTTTAAACCATGCTCACTGAGATAGTTCAATTCATCGATCACACAGCGAAAGATTATTGTGTTTCCAAATTTAGTTCTGTCAGAGGAATGAAAAAGAAGAACTAAGAAAATGTTTTTCAGCGCTGATGTTCTGCAAGGTGGTAGACAAGGAATAGAAGCATAAACTGCTCCCAATTTGTGATGCCCTGATCTAGAACCTAGAGCATTGCCAGTTTCGTAATCGTCAAAGAATATAAATATTGGAATAACAATTTTGCCTCGATTTTGTGTCATTCTATTCCGCCAAAATGAGCCTTGTATAAAATTTTCCACCGCAGCATCACCACCAACATTTTGAGTTAGACGATTCATATAATGTAAAGTTTCAAAAAGGACATTTTCCATAGAAAAAAACGACATCAATACTTTTCGAAGCGGTATGAAATGTTGTTCACAAGTGATGGGCACGAGTCGGTTTATGCCCATTCTTTTTACTTTATCCAATCTCTGACCGATAACAACAGATTGTGGTTCTATGTAAGTTTCATTTTCAAGGAAATATTTAATTCGCTTGTGCTCAGTGTCAAATTTACTCCACACTGTTGTCATCAATGGTTCAATTGAATTTAAAATGTGAGAAACAGTACCGTGAGGAATAACATTTTCAGAAGACAACCTTTCAAGGCGCTCTTTGATAGCTGAAAGTAAACTTTCTGTAATGAAATTGTGAAATCCGCTAAAAATGGTTTGAACAATATTTCGTGGCAATGATTGATTAGCATATAAACTAGCTATAAAAATCGAAAGGTCTTTTTCCACATTTTTTGAAGTTTGCAACTGTAAAGCTTGATTGATAATATTACCATGACTTGCTGGTGGTGATGGGATTGGTGGGATATATGAATCACTTAGTTCTTCTGGTTCATTGGGCGTTTCCGAACTAGCTACTTCGCTCAGGTTTGTAATAGAATGCTCTCGCAAAATATGTCTACGAAATGAACTAAATAACTGGAATTCACGATTACAATTATCTTGTGCACACTTATAAGCACTTAAGTCTTTTGAGTCATGTAACAACCGAAAATGTAACCTAAGAAGTTTAATATCAGAGAGTTGCTTATGGCATACAAAACAAGTTAACATTGTGTCTTAAAAATACGACAAAGGTACATTATTAAGCTTTCAAATAATATTACTGTACTGTTACTGTAACTGACGATACCTTGCCGTGTTAAATTATTATTGTGTATTGTAACAATATTACAATATACCACAATCAGTGAGCAGAGACTCGGCAGCGGTAGAACCTTTGTCGTATTTTGATGTCATTTTGAATAGAGCTTTTTGAATGAAATACCATATAGGGTATGCGTCTAGGCCGTATTCAACATTAAGAGCCCATACTATTTTATAGCATGTCTCAACAGCTTCCGCGATTGACAACCGTTCATATAATACCAGCCTGTTAGCAACCACAAAATAGGATTTGACGTGCTCCAATGACTCACCGACTATTATTATGTATGGCTGAGATGGAGCTTTTTTCTTTTCGAGGTTTGATAAACGCTGTTCTACGTATTGTGCGATTTCTGCGTCCGTTTTCAGGTGTTTTATAAAACCATCACGGGCTTCAATTTTGCTGGGCTTCCAGTTCTCCAGGCTTTTTCTGAATTTTCCTTGGCGACAGGTTGATGGATTAAGCAGGTATGGTATGGCGAGAAAACCCACAATATTTGTGGTTTCTTCACTGGATGCTGAAAAAAAAAATTTGTCAAATGAATCTACATACTCGTGTAGGTCAATAAAAATTCTGCATCTTACATTTTACAGGTTTTGCATCAATTCATTATCATGTTTTGTGGAAGGTGTAACTTTATTTTTCGATCACTCTACTATTGAATCTTAATAAATTGGTTTAATGGCTTATGTAACACCTCATTATACCTACTATGTAATGGTTGTAGAGTAGGTAGACATACTTATTCAAGAATCCTATGGGAAGCAATTTTTAGAAAATAACAGTGTCTGAGTGTGATAGATACCTTATTATATTATTATATTATACAGGGTGTCCCAAATAAAGATGTAAAGCGAGAAAATCTGGATAGCTGACACTGTATTTGGGACAACCTGTGTACTTAGTGGGGTTCCGCTAAGTACCGACTTAGAAGTAACTACGCTTTCATTACCTAATAACTGAAAGACTAATATTAAATAATAACAAAGTTACTCACAATCGGCGAGCCTGACGAGATCTTTCGCAAACTCATCAGTTGCCACTTTTTTTTCTTTTAGTCGTTTAAGCAGAGTTGGTTTTGTCAGAGGATATTGCATGAATAAATTGTCTTTGTGTTCTTCATGGGCAATATCAAAATCAGCATGCAGCTAGAAAAAAAAAAAACAATATCAGTTCTATCGAATAATACAATAATAATAATCTGCCAATGATGATGAACCCCTTGAGACATTTTCCATAGCAGACATCAATAGTCTCAATCCATAACCCGGCAACGACGTAGCCAAGTTTTTTCTTTTCCTCATGTTATTCTGCATTAGTCCTTGTATCTAAAGGGGACTGTCTCTGGTTAGATCCTCATGTTATTCTGCAATAGTCCTTGTATCTAAAGGGGACTGTCTCTGGTTAGATTCTTGTATTTATACAGAGATAAGATCCGAGAGATACACCCATCACATCTAGAGTAATTGGTATGAAACAGGCCTCTGTGTTGTTGGCTGTGGCCTCACGCAAGCCTTAAAGGACCCGGTCCCCATAGACCCGTGTGAATCTTAAAGATATACCTAAATAATAATAATAGAATCGGATAATATATATAATACTCACCAACTTATACCCCAATGGCTTTTGTAGAGCAGGGTACTTGACAAAGTATGCCTCTACAGGATCTTTGTTATCGTGGACCAGTTTCATACGTAATGGGCAAGTACTGCGCCATTTTTGCTCCACTATGAACCATGGGTCGGACGAAGTCTGTAGCCATTGTAGATCCTCTTTAGAGTTACTGTTATCCTCAATCTGACCTGTGAAACATTCTGGAAGAGGTCTTGGTGATGGGGCTGAAGATCCAGGGCTTGAATCCCTGCTTCTTTTCCTTATAGGGAGTGCTCCCAATTTTTGAAGTCTCCTGCGTTTATTTAACACCTGAAATTAAAATTAACATAGCATCACATTTTGCCGTAAATTAGTTTCAATTAAGTAGATCTAATAGGTAGATAACTTTTAATTCTAAGAAATAGCTAGTGTACCTGGTGCACAATTTTTCCCCGAGCTTGTCTCACAATTCCATTGGCTGTTGTGCAGGCAGGGATATAATAGGTTGTTGTCCGTTCGCCTGGATATAGCTGTTTTATATAATTGGCCCACTTATAATATGTAGCTCCAGTAATGGTGGTCTCCTTATGTTCTCTCAAAATTTCTTTAGCAATTACAGATGCCAGCAAATTGCGTCCAGTATCCCCTAATAAAGCCCCCCCTTTATAGGCGAGGAGGGTACTTGTGTCCAGAGAATTGTTCAGTAATTCTTCCAAGATCTAAAATATAAAGACTTATAAACATACCTAAAGAAATAAGACCAAACTAGTTGGTACACAAGACAGCACGTCGTCCTTTACACGGTAGCACTTTTGGTGGAGACTTGCTTACTTGGGGTTTTGAGCATCCAGATTTTCGTTCAGGATCGTGGGTTGAGCGGCCCGGGATTTAGAATCAGTATAATTTTAATTCATTAATAATTTAATAATGGGAAATTATAAGTCAAGCCACAAAGTTTTTTTTTGGCGACGTGATCTAACTTCTCATTTTATAAGTAAGCCACGGGAAACTAAGATAGCTTCTAATAAACTAATTCATCTTTTTTACATCGCCAACTAAATAATCCAAAGAAAGCGTCAAGTAAAGTCCAACAAATTATTTTAACTTGTCCACTGATTTATCTATTGCAACCTGATTTACTAACTCAGCCACGGATTTTACAACTCATCACCATTATACGTTTTACAGCTTCAAAATAAGCTCCTCAAAAAAATATAATTCAAGCTTCAATAGACAACCTCATATATTATTATAACATAACTTAGCATGTAAATCTTTATCATATTCTTTTATTGTGAAAAATGCCACTATACGATTTGGGACTTGACAGCGACCAGCCATTTGCACCAATCAGAGAGCGCCATTCGATTCACGTACTGACGAGTAGTCACGTGTATTTGTGACTACGTATCAGTTGCGTTTTTTTTTACTCAATCTACTTCCAGAAAAATGCTCCTATAATTAATTAAGTTAATTACGATACGTAAAATTAAGGTATTTCAAAGTACACGAATTGATAAAAAAAAGTATTTTATTTTGTTTCCCTTCAATAGTTCCAGGGTATTTTAGTGCCCATAATTCACTATTTTATGTCAATTATTGGTAATTTTTTAAGATCAATTAATGTAGGTCGAGATAAATTTTAAACGTAGAGTTATAAAATTAGAAGCTAATTGAAAAATTGTTTTGGTGTCATATACCTATTAATTGAACGAGCGAGCGAAGCGAGCGAAGTTCTCCGAGTCTACTGGAACAATCCGGCGTTTGTATGTATGTATGTATGTATGTATGTATGTATGTATGTATGTATGTATGTATGTATGTATGAATGTTCGTTCGACGATAACTTGAGTAAATTTAGTCGGATCGTCATGAAATTTGGTAGGCAGGTAAATGAGGCCAAGAGAATTTTTAAGTTCGAACATGAGCCAAATCGGTCGAGGGGTTACTGAGATATGGGGTCGCGAGTTCATAGTTCGGGGCGAACCACTAGTATTTTAGAAGTTTACTGCTGGAACAAATTTAGATGCCAAAAAATAACCACGATGCTGAGTTGTATTTAGAGTGTCTTACATACAAGTTATCTAGTGGCTAAAATAGTATTATTTAGATGCGCGTTGATTGTGGCTGACTTAGCAATTTAGAAGGCAAATGCAGATATTTAGAGGCGTATAATGCTATTAAAAAGAAGTCTGTTTAATTACAACCCTTCAGTTAATAATTAGCTTTCGTGCTGGAATAGAAAGTGAGTGACAGATGTCAAAATCCTTCCTTACCCCGCACGCCCCGCGTCGGTGCGTTTGCTAAGCAAGCACCGATCTAACATTGGAGGAGCGTTTATGGAGCACGGCGGCGCCAATAGTTAATTTACGGGCGACTTTGCAACTAAAGTGTAGTCGGACGTGCTAGCGTGTGTACCTTGACACCTTAACTAAGATAATCGACAAAGATTAATAAAAGAATCGTCTGAAGTTAAAATTAGTTTGACTTTGGATCGCTCTACTTAGGAAAAATGAGATTGACTTTTGATAACTCTACCAAAAACAGGGCGTTATTCAAGACGTGTTACAAAAGGTCCTAAATCTTTTTACAGGGTGTTGACCTGCTGGTCAATATGATGACAATTCTGTAAAAAAAAAGTTGAAAAAAGAACTTTACTCAAAAAAGCTCGTAATGTGGTCATTAATTCGACAACCTTCTTTGAGCAAAGACGGACTTGCGGGCTACTATGCTTAGGCGCCAGAAAAGTTGTATGGAATTTCATTAATGTCGTGTTTTGCAGCCAGAAAAAGTGTATAAAAATCCATTAATGTCGAGTTTTGTTTAAAAAAATAGTCCGGTGCAAAAAGTATGCGTCTTGCGACTTGCGTCTTGCGTCTTGCATCTTGCGACTTGCGACTTAATACCTCAGCCTCAATCTTAGGACCTAGGGCATAGGATCTAGGACCTAGGACCTAGTACCTAGGACCTAGTACCTAGCACCTAGGATCTATAACCTAGCACCTAGGACCTATGACCCAGGACCCAGCACCTAGGACCTAGGACCTAGGAGCCAGCACCTAGCATCTAGGACCTAGCACCTAGGCCCTAGGACCTGACACCTAGGCCCTAGGCCCTTGCACCTAGGACCAAGGACCTAGGAGCCAGCACCTAGCATCTAGGACCTAGGACCTAGCACTTAGCACTTAGGACCTGGCACCTAGCACCTAGCACCCAGGACCTATGACCTAGGACCTAGCACCTAGGACCTGGTACCTAGAACCTGGCAACTAGGCCCTAGCACCTAGGACCTAGGCCCTAGAACCTGGCACCTAGCACCTAGCACCTAGGACCTAGGACCTAGCACCTGGCACCTAGGCCCTAGCACCTAGGCCCTAGCACCTAGGACCTAGGACCTAAGACCTAGGACCTAGAGCTTAGGACCTAGGTGTATATCAATTACTCGCTTTGTTTGAGTAAAGCACTATACATGCCTTGGTCTGCAATGAGTTGCTGGCCACGCTGTGATGGCTTTGAGCTGCGCTACGCTCTGCGCTCTGTCGGCAATCAAAAGCGCGCCAGAAACGCACCTATTACAGATCGCGGCAGTAATGTACTATTTATTTAAATAACATCAATATTGAAAAAAAAAAAAACAAAACTTGTTTTTGGATCTAGCCGAAATCTAAAAATAGTGTTAGGTGTATTTGTATAGCTATAAGCTGTTGAAACAGTGAAAATTTGTGAAAATAATATTTTATCAATACATTTCTCCCGTCACAGCGCTTTCATTTTAATTAATTAAAAATCAACGGAACGTCATAGAGCTAAAACAATATTTTGGTTGAATGGGTGCCATAACCCTGTAAAAAAAAGTTAGGACCTTAGTGACACCTTTAACCTATGTTAGTTAAAACCAAGGATAAACAAATAAATGCTTGTGCTAAAAATAATGTTAGTAGGTACATACTGGGCATTGAACTGAATCTACAGTGCCATTGTAGTTTTCTGGAGAAATATTTTCTATTTCTTTATAAGGTAGGCTAGGACTAAGCACAGGCAGTTGAACATCAACACTAGCACCATCTTCCAATAGTGCAAAGTCCAAATTCTGTAATTAATATTAAAAATAATAGGAAGTTACAGTACACAATTATTATTTCTTTAATAAATTGGTATTGGTACTCTCATAAGGACATAGGCCGAACAAACTAACTATGGCGAGCAATAGAAGTCTGAGCAAGAGGGGTACCGCTTGACCCTTCTCGGCTTACTTTCGGTCACATCACATACATCAACCAATTGTTGCGAGTGCATTCACTGAGAATAATCACCACAGCAACTAATTGCAAATTTATCTAGCAAAACAAATAAGTAGGTTAGGAGATAGGTAGGTACAGTGGGCCACAGGCAAAGATGCCCTTTTTGTTCGATTGGCGCCCTTAATGCCGGGCGCGGTAAGAGCTACAATGGGGTATCCTAGACTGTGGGCCCACCGTACCTAGGTATGTCAAGTTAGGTGATAAGGTAGGTACGTACAGCCCGTGCCAGGTTTCTGGGCATCTGAATGCCGCCCTAAGGCCTGGAGGAGGTAGCGGCGCATGGGTATAAGAGAGGTGCATAAACACGGGCGAGAGGAAACAGCTGGCTCAGATGCCATGAACCCTGGCGATGGCTGCACCTGATTTTAATCAAGAAGCTATTACTAATTACATAGACCTACCTACTAGACCTACCTTCTCTTATAATTTGGGTAAGTAAATACTCACAGAGATGTCCAAACTTGTAACAGTAGAGTCGAACTCTCCTTTCCATGACCTCCAGCACCTTAAAAAGAGAACCCTGGGCCCGGTTTTGGGTATTAACTCTTTGATGGTGTCATTCGTCAGGGCTGACAGCGCGTGGATCGTTATTTGTTGTTCTGAAAAATAGTGAGAAATTAGGTAAGGATACATAATATTTTTAATAGGAAGGTACCTACGCGATTCTTATACAAGACACAAAACACAAGACAGCACGTCGTCCTTTATACGCCAGCGCTCTACTTGGTTAGGTATGTTACGGGTGACTTTGCAACAAGACTGACGTGCTGTCGTGGTACCTATACGGTGTGGCTACGGCACTCGGACCATCTTGATCGAAGACTCGGACACAGAAATGGCTACTTTCTGACCCGGTTTTGACAATACAGTGCAGTGCGCGTTTCACAATAGGTACCTATTAAGTGTGTACGCCATTACTCGCCAATAAAAACACACGTGGCATGGTAGTTTGATGATTTCGAAGTGCCTTTTCCGGCGGCGAAGTGTAGGGCCATGCCCGGTAAACGGTAAATTACGCCGGTATAATGCGTGCGGGATGAGAATGGGATGGAACCTTGTCAAAGTCAATCGAAAACATACTGTATTTTACTTTGACAAGGTTGCACCGACGCGAGTTTGCTTACTGCGCGCGTCTCAGTTCCAAAAAGTCGCATCCCATTCTCATTCCGCGCGGATTATACGTATGAAAGCTAACGTACATGGCCATACACTTC
Source organism: Zelleria hepariella (assembly GCA_949319315.1). Taxonomy (NCBI): domain Eukaryota; kingdom Metazoa; phylum Arthropoda; class Insecta; order Lepidoptera; family Yponomeutidae; genus Zelleria; species Zelleria hepariella. The sequence continues at coordinate 20,372,572 of OX439384.1, forward strand.
GCCGCATTATATTCTCTCTGCGACGTGTGAAAAGGAACAAACTTACCAGTGAAAATTGGTATGAGGTCGTGTAACTCCCATGTTTTTAGTAGTTCTATGACTTCCTCCATTAAAAAGGGATCTTTGACCACTCTGGAAGTCTGGAATAATTAACACTTCGCTAGGAATCACTGGAGTACTGGACCACGGAAATAATCGATATTCTGACCGACTACTTACAGCGTTTACGCGGAAGTGGGACGAAATCACGAAACGAAATGACGAAAACGAGTGAAGTAAGCACGTGTCACGACACGATTCGAGCGAGCGGCCGACCGGCGGCGACCGGCGCGCGGGCAGCGGGGGCAGTGTTGCCAGTAGCAGATAGTCAAATATAACACGAGGCAGATCAAAAAGTAACATTTTCTCGAGAAAAGTAACATAACTTTTTTTTATTGTGGAAATCGACTTCGAAAAAATCTTAATAATTTTTGATCGAATAATCGATTGGCGATGCTGAAAAAGAAAGAAACATACAATCAATGATGTGTGTTGTGTGTCTAATATACCAACCAATTTAAGAAAGAAAGGAAAGAAATAAAAACGTCTTTCAATACTACAAACAACAATGCGTTATTAGTATTGCCACATCACGGCCAGTCAAAAAATACGATTTACCTACTTTGAGTAGTTCGGTGTTCGCAAAAAATAGCGAATTTATTTATGATTTTTTTGCTGGTTTGACTCCCGGGTGCGACAAGCGAATGAAAAAAATATTTTCGCGCCCCCGTTTTAGCTTATTTTTTTACAAGATCTTGTGGAGGTAGAATGAATTTCTTATTGAGCCTTACAAATCTGATTAAAATCCGTCGATAAATAAGGTTACACTGCTAACTTTGACAGAGATTGAAAATACCTATGTCAAACATACTTATAATATAATGTATGAACACACGTCAGACATACCTAATATGTATGCTTACGCCTACTTCCCGGACGAGGGGTAGGCAGAGACAAAAGACCGCCACTTGCTACAATCCTGGCATATATCGCTCGCTTCCTCAACATTGATAGTAAGTCTCTTCATACAAGCTTAGACCACAACCGAAGGCAGTGGCGCTGCAACACACATACCTACAGCAAAGAAAATGCTACGCTACTGCAGACCACATGCTGCCGCGCTTGGAATCAATTGTGTAAATAGACATTCTTATAAACCAGTAGTATCGCTTGCTTCAACTCATAGAAAAGTTCTTAATGGACATAACATTTCGCTAGGCTAGTTTGATGGGTAATGTAAAAAAAACGATGTTATTGTATTACTTTGGTGTACAGTAATAGTACATTATGTATGATACAAAATGTGCTAAGTTGGTCATTACACACAAAGCATTATTGTGCGCGAGCCGATCGATGGGCGAACGCGATAAGAAAGCTGAGTTTGTAATGACCAAATGCACACGAGTAGGTACCTATCATACGACGTTTTTCAACACAGTTGCGAGGAAAAAAACAAACTTGTATCGTTAATAACTGAAAAAGTACCAATTCAACTTACCTTTGTTGACAAGTACTGACTGTCCAGAACTTCTTTTAAAAACTTTTACACATCGGATGGTAACCACTGACCACACTTTTAACTTGAATATTATTTTGCTTGTTTTCACTATTTGAAGTAGATATTGTTGATAGTAATTAACCACACAGCAGCAACTTTACGAAAATATTTGCGGAATATGACGCGTCAGTTTTGTTTTTTTCCCGGGCGCGTTGACATGACAACGGGGGTTGGTATCTGTAGCTATCCCATTCTACGTCAAACAAAAGAGGGAGATAGCTAGAGATTCATCATCGCACTCGTGCGGTAAGTTAATGTTATTACAACCCCAGTGCGGTAATATGCTGCATTATGAAACTAAAAACGGTGTTATAATAGTCAAATTTACGAGCAACTGTATTGAAAAGAGTATTCTATCTATCTTACCTTTAGTTAACGGAACAAAAAATATTTTAATCGTATCGTACGAAACCACTAGAAACATTACGTCTTTTCCCTGAATCTCGGCAAAAAATATTGTTGGCAACAATGGCCCAAGCTAGTCTTAGCAGCTATGAAAAAAAAGCTGCATTTTATGATGAAAGCAAGCCGCTTTGCACAGTGATAGAAGGGACAAAAATAAGCGATTTGACCCGCAGCAGCACAAGTTTCATCCCTTAGGAACAGAGAGGGCGCCACTTCAAAAAATAAACTTTGAAAATTTCTAACAGCCTAACAGGTGAACCGATTTCAATGATTAATATCTTAATCGAAAGAAAATTACTTATTGTACAAACAAAAAAATAAGATTAAAAAAAATACTATGATGGCTGCCGTAAATCCTACATTTACTAATTTTTTATTTTATATTTGTCAATTTTTATTGAACGATGCAAAAAACTTGTATAAAAAGGGTATATTTTTTAAAATTCATATCGTTACTAATATAATAATAAATTTAATAAAAAAATTTGCATGCCAATATCATTAGTAGTTTAGGAAATATTTAGGTTTACATGTGCTGGAAAAGCGGGGTATTGCCCTCGCGTCATAGTAATTAAGTAGAGAAAAAAACATATTTTTGTGATGGAATCTAGCAATTTTGCACAGTGATAGTGGAGACTAAAATAAGCAATTTTACCCGCAGCAGCAACATTTTTAACCCTTAGGAACACAGATGGCGCCACTTATTTAACAAAACTTCAAAATTTTGTATAAAATAAACGGCTCAACCGATTTTCATGATTTAAACGCCCAATAGTTGGTTTTTATACCATAATACATATAAAATATAAATAAGTCAAAAAAGTATTGGAAATAAAAATAATAAAAAATAATTTGTAAAATAAAAGTGTTTTAATTGATGATGATGAATCTTGTATTTATTCTTTCTAGTTTTTGACAAATACTTACACATCATTTCTCGTTTGCCTTGTCACAGATGTGTACAATAACGTTAATGCCTAACAGTTCACGAGTTTCCTTGTTTTATTTGGAATACTACATTGAATCCATTGAATACAGTTTACTCAGAATAAGCGACTAAAAATTTACGTATACCGAATAAAATAAGGAAAGTCGTGAACTGTTAGGCATTAACGTTGTTGTACACATCTGTGACAAGGCATACGAGAAATGATGTGTAAGTATTTGTCAAAAACTAAAAAGAATAGATAAGTGATTCATGATCCTCAATGAAAACACTTTTATTTTACAAAATATTTTTTATTATTTTTATTTCCAATACTTTTTTGACTTATTTATATTTTATATGTATTATGGTATAAAAACCAACTATTGGGCGTTTAAATCATGAAAATCGGTTGAGCCGTTTATTTTATACAAAATTTTGAAGTTTTGTTAAATAAGTGGCGCCATCTGTGTCCCTAAGGGATGAAAATGTTGCTGCTGCGGGTAAAATTGCTTATTTTAGTCTCCACTATCACTGTGCAAAATGGCTAGCTTCCATCACAAATAGAAGTTTTTTTCTCTACATAGTTACTATGACGTGAGGGCAATGTCCCGCTTTTCCAGCACATGTAAACCTAAATATTTCCTAAACTACTAATTATATTGGCATGCAGTTTTTTTTATTAAATTCATTATTAAATTAGTAACAATATGAATTATAAAAAATATACCCTCTTTATACAATTTCTTTGCATAATTGAGTAAAAACTGACAAATAAAAATAAAAAAATTACAAAACGTTGGATTTAGGGCAGCCATTATAGTTTTTATTTTAATTTGATTTTTTAGGTTGTACAATAAGTGTTTTTCTTTTGATTAAGATATTAATCATTGAAATCGGTTCACCCGTTAGGCTGTTAGAATTTTTCAAAGTTATTTTTAGAAGTGGCGCCCTCTCTGTTTCTAAGGGATGAAACTTGTGCTGCTGCGGGTCAAATTGCTTATTTTTGTCCCTTCTATCACTGTGCAAAGCGGCTTGCTTTCATCATAAAAAGCAGCGTTTCGGTAAAAAATGGCCGTAGCTGCTATAGCTAAGCGGCGGACAAACGGGTGCGGAGGGTGGGGGTTCATGTGTTTGAATCAAACAAGATGGTGATTGAGACAACAATTTTTTAACGTTATTTTAAACAAGGTCTAAAGTAAGTTTGATCAAGGCTAATGTTAATATAACATTTTCTCTGTTAGTAAATTCAAACAAGTAAACTATTTAAAACTATGGTATTGAATAATTAATTCGACAAAGACTAATCTTCAAACAAATAAATGGAATTGTTATTTTAATATTTTACGTGGTATTCAATCAAACAAGTAAACTGTTTAGAACAATGTAGTTATATTGTTATTTGGACAAACACATTTTTTTGAAACAATTATAATTCATTGTTGTCCTACTCATGAACTCTTTTTTAAATTAAATATAACTCTTAGGTAAATCCATAAATATGAAATTGACGATTTAACAAAAACTATAGTTATGACAACTTGGTTACTTAGTAGATTTGTCCAATGGCCGTTTTTTAACCTAAAGAAGAAGTCTTAATTATATTTAACAAAATGGTTGGTAAAAATATTCATAATATGTGTTCAAGTCAAATAATAGGTCTAGTTGTTAGCCTAAACATAGATGACTTTGCTGCAACAACTAGTCAACTGTGGTTAATGTAATGAAATTCATATTTGTTTCATTCAAATTAACATCAACTAAGAGAATACTCCACTTAGTTGGATTTCATTTTTTTCAGTGTACGAGTAAATATGCTTTGATTTCAATGTAATTAAAAAATAATCTACTTAATGTTATTTTGTATATTAAAACATCATAATTCCTGAAATATTTTGCATTTAATATTGGTCCATATTAAAAAAATTGTCGAGTAGGTAGGAGCTGATATGAAGGCTGATTGAGATGTAAATGTCAACTTAGGTTATCTATTCTCTTGCTATATTACGAACCAACTTTGTATCACATTACAAAAAGGCCAAAGCCAACCTTTACTAGCCTCTAACAGCTCCCGGGCGTTAATAAAACGCGTCGTTTATTAAGAGCGCGTATAAATTTTCTTTCATTACAAAAATGGCTACAAAACTAGTGCTTTTATGAACCCGGTGGTGGTATATTACAAGTTGAGTTGAGACCGACGCGCTTTATTGCAGTTCTTGTGTCTAACTCTCATCGCCAGATCTCAAATGCTGGAACAATGCATGAATGCTAAAATGTGCTAAAGGGTGTTAAAAGACCGCCAACAAAGCGGGAAACCACGTATGTTCCTCATCATAGTGAACAATTTTGCCCAAGGAACTATGCCTGGGAAATCTACGGTTTTCAATATAACGAGATTTTTTTATACAAAATGTATTCAGTGTTAAGTACTCACGAAGCCAAAATAATGCAAATCAAAAATAATTTCCCAGCAATAATTTATCGAAAAAGTACTTGTTTTAGTGTCTAGTAAGTATGCGTCCCTTTCGGGTCTGTCGGTGGTCTTTTAACACCCTGTATGCCGCGTAACGCGGTTCCGCACTGCGTTCGATCCGAATCCGAGAAAAAGAAAACTCTAATTGAATTCGGATATTTCTTACGCACCAAGTCTGATATCTGATGACGACGCGTGCGTTGAAATGCGTCGAGCTACTACCCCCTCCAACTGAATTAAAATCGGAAGCAGTGTTCCAGTGTTTAATCCAAATAAATTGCTAGCTCGGTTGGTTCAGTCCGTCAATATTATTTTCCGAATTGGAGACCCTTCGATGATGGATAGAAATCGGATGGCGGAACTCGGGTCTATCGCGAAAACGTCTAATAAATTATACGACGGCTACTTCTTGGTAGCTTTAGTTATTCGCGTCTAAAAAGGTGCTGATAACAACTCAAGCGCTCACAAAGAAGCGGAGGTGTTGCCCAAAAATACTGAGGCCAAAAACAAGACCACAACTCCAGTTTAAAGTAGAAGCGGAACGCTTGCAGGCAACTTGTATTAATTTTATGCACCGGCTTAGAAACTTGGACCACACCTTAGATACAAAGCAAATAGGGTAGAAGGATACTTTAACCTTTGTAAAGATGTCGGCGATTAAACGACTGAGATTTAGGATCTCAAACGTCAAACTTATTCGTTTGACAGATGGAATCCGAGTTTGATCGCTGATCAAACTCGGAGACATACGAGACGTTGACGGGACTAGAGAGGGTTTCTTCTTCAACAACAACAATAATTACCGAAGCAACAATTACTATGGGGTTGGGGCCTAATCAAAGTAGCAGGCAACTCCGACTTTGCTCAAAGAAGGTTGTCAAAATAATGACCATATTTATCGCGTTTTTGAGTAACTACTATTACAGAGTCCGATACTGAACTTCAATTTACATTACTGGGACATGAAAATTTGTTTATATTGATCAGAGTAGTAATTTTCAGTTGAAGGTTTTGTGACAATGTTTTTTATTACGGAAAGCTGTGCTTCTTTGGTTTTTCTCGTGCCTAGGGAAATCACGTGGAGATTTCCTCTAGGGGATGTTTTTTGAACAATATTCTCGCGCCTTGTAAAAACTTCAGCCAAGTGTTTAAAACTTTTGTTTGCATTATACATTTTAATAAGGTTGACGATAAAGGGCAATTTTGGTAAGCTTGGACCTTTCAACAATTTGCTAGTTACTTAGAACTTTGCGTCTAGGACAGATGTATACAGCATCCAGTGGCATCTCCACTCACACTAGACCCATCTAGTGTGAGTGTTAGCGGACGCTGCAGTGCCTGGATTATGTTTAGGTGGAGTAGGCTTGCCCAGCACCTATAACATCGTAGTTTTATTTTAAATAAATTCACGGATATTTACACGTACTGTGTTGTTTTTATATACATCTGCATGTGGTAGTTTCCAGGAAAATATTCATACCGTAATGAAATTTATTTCTTTGACAAATAATAATTCATTCAAACACCCCAGAAAACCAGCATCGTTTAATGGCCTTGACTTGATTCTAGAATATACATTTTTTAACCGATCTAAAAAAAGGAGGTACTCATTTCGACGCGGTTTTTTTTTAGTTTTGTTACCTTAGAATGATTTTTTTAGGTGGACCAATTTTGATGATGATGGTCCCATAAAATATTGTGAAAATCTGATGAAGTACTTCGGAGATAGAGAACGGAACTCCTGAATGGACAGATCACTCGGAATCAGTAACTTTTCACCAGTCAAGTCGGTTTTTTATTTTTGTTTATTTGCCATATTATTTTCGGCATAGACTTAACCTGTTAAGGGGTGACTTCACCCTAAATGTCTGTCGTCTATAAACGTGCCCATTTCAGCGCCAAACTGAACGAGAGTTCCGAACTCGCAACTAAGCTGCTAATTCGCCTAAACATTGTAATGACCACGTTAGAACGGAACTGGGTATTCTCTTCCAATAGTGATACTTTCTAAAGTAGAATCCTGAGCGAAGCAAGGGATTCAAAGTACTCGAGCTTAAAAATGTGTTACTCTCGTGGTGATTACTCTACTTTTTATCACCGCCTATGAGAAAATAAGTGAGTGGAACTTATGAAATTCTTTATAAAAATAATTTAAGCTTATGAAATGTAATAGACCTTTGTAAAATGCCATTTCGATAAATAAATAAATGAATAATTAGCGTCCGATACCTACACTATTCTCTGGAGTTAATATAACTTGAGGAAGAAACACTTTTATTTTATTAAAGTAATTAAAATCTGAATTTCAGTTTACAATTACGAATTAAGACGGAATGCATTGCTGACATTTTATTTTTCCACAGACTTTTTTTTATTCGGCTCGACTGCCAGTTTCCTGTCCATGCATTGTTCTTGATTGATCTCTTTCAATTTTGTCTGTGGTCGCTTTAGTCATTTGAACTTTTACTTACAATAAATACTCCGGGAATAAAAAGCTATTTTAGTCCCTGTTTGCGGGGAACAACACCTAGAACAACAACTCGAATTTATGTGAACCTGTTTTTTTTAACTGTCTAATAAAATTTGCTGAGTGGATTTTTTTGCGACAAAGAGGCGCTGATTCTTCTGAAGAGAATGCCATCTTCCTCTGTACCCTGGCAATGGGGCAGCTGAGATAGCCATCGCTGTAACGAGACACCTCGTTATCAGGCCGGCCGTTGTGGCAGAGTTGTCAACTTGTCACTTAACATTGTTGTAAGTGCGGCTCGGACTAATCGAGCGATTTCTCCTACATACAAATAAAGTTTGATTGTTTCTGAGGGTCAGCAGGGAATGAGAAATTGTAATGACGTCACCAATTTTTGTTTACTTTGCGATTTGATTAATAATTAAAGCCCAGAGCAATGATATTTTCCCACGTTTGATATAATGATAGAGTAAGATGTAGCCTGTACAATTGTACATGTCCCACTAGCTAGGCAAATGCTTTCTCTCAGAGAGAGAGAGAGCTCATATGCTTAATCTAAAAATAAATAAATAATAATATACCATTAACGCGAAAATCGCCAGTCCGCATTGATCACATTGTAGTGATTAAGCTCTCTGTCTCTGAGAGAAGGCATTTGCCCAGCTAGTGGGACATGTATGCCTAATCCATTCAGGTTTTCTCACGATGTTTTCCTGCATAGTTAGCGAATGGTATTGCTACTACAAATTCACGGATGTACTTAACTTTGAAATAAATTAAATTTATAGGTATGCCTGCACCGTGAAACCGAACCACTCTGGGTCTCTCGCTTCCGAGTGCATCGTTCTACTCGTATCACTAGGCCACCACCGCTCTGACATTATAACTGTCAAGAAACTAAATAAACCTTATTTTACGTAACCTGAACCTGGTCCGAAAAGGTCCCCCTCCAAAGGACCAATTCTTCCGGTGTTGAGACTCACCACTCCGGCAGACACCGGTTAAAGTCGTCTCACCATATCGTACCAAATTAAGTCTTACTATCGTGTCGAAAGCGTCATACTTTGCGCTCCCAGAAACGTGCCCCTACCTTGATTGCGCTGGGGGTCTCGCCTAAGATCCTGCCAGATGCACTGTAGTTACGCAATGGCGTGTTGATGTCATCCCAGTAGAAGAACAAAACCGGGGTTTCCTCATTTTTCTCCTACAACCAGCGAACTAATACTCTAGAATTAGAATCAGAATATTCTTTCCTGTATTACAAAAACATTAAAAGGACCGACAGCATTAATCAATCGTAATTGAAGCCTTCAACTAGGAGCCCATTTTGGCACCATTGCGTTACAGACTTAGGCTCCTGGTATGACGATGCGATGTGGTCTGTGCGGCTCCACATGTAGGTTTTAAAGCGTCTATGGCTACGCCAGGTTTTCGTAGCGCTACGCGATGTTTCGTAGCCGTATCTGCTACAGTAACGCCAGGTACTGTGGAGAATACTCCAAACTTCAATGGATTGTAGCAGTCGTGCTAAGTTTCGAAACGATAAAAACGTTAGCCGCTACGCTGTTCTATGCAGCAGCTACATTTTGGCTATGTGCGATTCGGAGTTTCCAATTCTTAAAACATTAAAAAAACGATGACATAGAATTACAAAACCTAATTGTTATTAAAATAATTGACGTGCTTGTTTTGTTTGATGTTGTTATCAAGTAGTAAACATCAAGGTTCATATTTATAGACGTGGTGTAACTTTACTCAATATTCTCGAAATTACAAAGCAATATTGAATGGAGTTCAGGAAACAGTATAATTGTTTTAGTTTACGGTAAAACTGAGTGTAGCTATTATACATTAGGAGATGGAGAGCGGAACTCCTCAAGGGACAGCAACAGATCACTTGGAGTCAGTGCAGTAGCTTAATAACAGTGTACTTTTTCACCAGTGAAGTCGGTTTTTAATCTTTTTATAATATTTTAACTTTGAGGTTATTAGAATAAAATACTACACTATAAATAAGTTTAATATAATCACTGTGTTTGTCGGGCGTTACTTTATTTAGCGCTTTAGGGTGAAGGAAAAACATCGTAAGGAAACCCGCGGCTCAGTTGGCTCCACACGTATTGACTTGTCTTTCCTGTGGGGTAGGCCGACTAAGCTGTCAGGATGGTATAGGTGCTAGGCAAGTCTACTCTATCTAAAACAATGTCCCAGGCACTGCAGCGCCGAGTGGTCTCTTTACCCACCTAGTTTGAGTGAAGGTGCCACTGGACGCTGTATAAATCATCTCATTACGTAGATGCAAAGGCCTTAGTTAGTTTTTTAAGGTTGTACTTTTGTGGGTCTTGGCCTCGTAGTATTTTTCCATGGCCCTTGCCATTCTCCTTGTATCTCATACCATCTATACATTATTGTCAACCATGTTTCGGGTAAATAAATTCTTCTTTTAAGGGTTCTATTGATTTTTAAGGGTTGCATTAATAGTCGTCATCTCAAGCTCGAGCTCAAGGTGAACTCAGAAAACAAAATTACCGCCTTGAGACCTTGGCTAATGTCAATATCAAGCTCAAGCTAGACATCTACCTACAGGGTGCACTCTAAGTCGATAGCGGAACTTTAAGCAGGCTTTCTACTGATCAATACAAACAACTTGTACTAGGTGGCGAAAAAAATAGAGCGAAAAAAATATCAGCTGTACATTTGGCTCAGTACTGAGTCGACCTTTTGTATGGAACAGCTGATATTTTTTTCGCTCCATTTTTTTCAACACCTAGTACAAGTTGTTTGTATTGATCAGTAGAAAGCCTACTTAAAGTTCCGCTATCGACTTAGAGTGCACCCTGTATTAATATGCTGGCAGCTACTCAAGCTTGACATTAGCCAATTTTGTTTTCTGAGATCACCTAGGTACTTGAGCTCAAGCTTGAGCTGACGACTATTAATGCCACCCTAAGTCTGCTTCTCGGTTTCTTTTGTTGTGGCTTTTACCCTACGTGTAACCTCGCAAATTAAATAATGAAAACGTAATGTTAGGTTATTCAAGACATTCCCATTTCAAACTAGAGTTATAAATCAAACTCGTTGACAAGAAACTAGGCTCATTAGCACACGTTACACAACAGTAAACTTTGTTCATATGAATTGTATCAACAATAGGTACGTAATCCTGTTTTCGTCTAGTCTGGACAAAAGGTTATGAAATAATATCTTTTCTTTACCCACCTAGGGGTAGTAGAGTCTGGATTATTGTTTACGTTAAACAAGCTTTAATTAATTGTCTATTTTTAACATCTATCAATGTCCCCTTCTAAGGGTGTTTTTATTATTTATCGACGTGATAATGAGATCTTTTTAAAATCTGAATGAGTCGAAAACGCTATACAAATGGAAGGATACAATATCGATGTCGTTCACAATCGTATCGCTATTACTACCTATCATTGAATTTTTCGGCAGCGTATGTGGCAAAATTTTGATTGTGGACTCAACTTAATGAGGTGGTACATCACAGGTTTCTTACACAGTAAAAATATCAGCTGATCCAACATAAGGACAAGAAACAGCTGATATTATTTCGCTATTGTAGGCCGTCTTGCACCACTTCTTAAATGCCACTTAAGTCGCCATTTAAATCGGCTTTTGTATGAAGATTTCAGTTAAATGCTGTTTAAACCACATTTAAGAGAGTGGTGCAAGACGGCCTTATTATGTTAAATTTGTTAGTATTGATGAATAGACAGTCTGCTTAAAGTTCTGACATCGAATTATATCGGATCCTGGGGGTCTACCGGCTAAGACGAAGCCGTTTACCATTGGCGAAAATCGAGTTCGATTTTTGAAAAATTTACTGCCACCCAGTTTATTTTACTGCCTCCCAGTTAATTTTTCATAAATTGAACTTCGATTTTCGCCAATGCGGAAGTCTACCGGCTTCGTCTTAGCCTGTAGACCCCCTGTACTTAACTACTCGAAATAAGTTATTAAAGAACCTATCCTATGTTAATAGCACTAAAGCAATCATTCGCATGACCATTAAAATACGAGAGTAGGGTAATGTGCGGAGTTTTCAGTCAGATCACGTGTCGTGTGTAATTTTTATGAGACCCTAATGACCTGCCGGGCCACATTAACTGAATCTGAATATAATGCTGCGTTTGCATCACTTCCTTGTAACCTGGAGCAGGCGAGTAAGGGCTGCATTAATAGTCGTCAAAACAAGCTCGAGCTCAAGTAGGTGATTTCAGAAAACAAAGTCTAATGTCTAATGTCCCTTGTCTACTGTCAGTATCAAGCTCAAGTTCAAGCCCAAGCTCGAGCTTGAGCAGCTGTTAGCTTATTAATAGAGTCTAAACTCTAATTTTTTATTCGAGTCGACGGAATGACAGTTGCTAGTATGCTATTGACAGATAAAGCCTTTGTAGCAACTGTCATTCCGTGGAATCGATTAAAAAATTAGAGTTTAGCTTGAGTTTGACATTGACATTAGCCAAGGGCTCAAGTCGGTGATTTTGTTCCCTGAGATCACCTACTTGAGGTCGAGCTTGAGCTGACGACTATTAATGCCACCCTAAGTATGAGGCGCAAGTGTGCACGCGGCCGCTACCGACTTTTTCAATCGATCAGTCAGTCGAGGATAGGATTCGATGGCGCGCGATATAATGCCCTGACTCTTTTTTCTCGTACACTGCATCTACGTTAGATATTTCATACATAATTTAATGATGGTTCCAAACGTTATAAAAGGTAAAGCGTCTATTTATAGAGTGGTATAACTGATTGATTTGCCTATTGGATCCAGCTGAAAGGCACTTAAGGCTGGAAGATAGCAGCGTGGCGGGAAATTCAAATGTTCACAGTTTTTTACATTTTGTAGCTAAACTGACCTATTTTTGTTCAGCGATTTTTCGTTCGCGGCAATAACATTTTAATTTTCTTTTAATTATTGCAAACAACAGAACAACAATAATTCAGCCAATTATGTGTTCTGGTCTACGACAAGTTTTTTGGGCAGTGCCACTGCTTCGTAGACACATAATCGGCTGAATTATTGTTGTTCTGTTGTTGACAATAATTAAAAGAATACTATGTTATTGCTGCGAAAGGAAATCACTGCACAAAAATAGCTCATGTTGACCATTTAGGGGTCATTTTACGCTGTAAAATGAGACCTTCCTGCCATTTATCACTTTAAGCGGTACGTACAATAAATTGACAGGACAGTTCGGGTACAGCATAATAATGTTATGTGTGGAGCTTTTACTATTTATTCATCCAAGACGTGTAGCCATCTAAGCTGCGACTAAGTGTAACATCAGTAGCTTTATAAACCGTCTAGATTGGTACTTAAAATACATTTTAACAGGGCCAGAGCAGTTTTATCTTCACGAAATCAAATCGGATTCCACGAACAGGGTTTGGACACAGACTAAAAATACTCTTACAACAGGAAATAAAGTAGTTAGGGCAGTAAGCGTGATTCTACCTACTCTGAGGGCGTTTATTCGACACGAATTTTCACGCGGCTACAACCCGGCAACCACGCGGTCGCCGCGCTCTGGTGTTCAGTGAACTTTGAAGGCAAGAGTGAACTTTTTTTTACCCACTATTTACTCTTATACTACGCATTACGTTCTAAGGGTGGTATTACAGAATCCCGCCCAGTCGGAGATTAAATATCGTTTAGTAGTGTCGATGATAAAACAGTTCATGTTTTTTGAATATCCCTACCCTGTCGCTGTACTAGGCTGTACCAAGCCAACTAGGCACCTAGCACCGAGGCAGCCGCATACAAACCAGGTGCCTAGTTGATTTGGTCGGTTAGTACCCTTATTCCATCTAGTCATACACTCTATGGACATTCAAATCCAAACATGCACTGTTTTATCGACAGTGCTACTAACCATGTCTAACTTTAAGGATTGTTCTGTAATACCACCCGACTCCCAGTTTTCCTCACGATGTGTTTCTTCTCAGCGAGTCGGTCTCTCTGCAGTATTAAGTTTGTGCTCAAGTTGTGCCAAGTCAAGCGGAAGGCCCTTGTTTTTAATTAAACACCCGCCCGATGGAAATCTTCAATTTGAGAGAAAATAAAATACAGTTTGGCCGAAAAATTTTGTGAAATGACATCAGTGGAAACGTTGAAACTAATTTATTTCGAGTTTTTGGCTTTTTTTACGGCAGGCATAGTAAAATATAACCGGTCAAGTGCGAGACAATACTCACGCACCGACTTATACACCATGTTATTTTATCGATTTTAAAGCCGAGGGTATTTTGTTACACCGGTGATTCCGAACCAAATTCCAAAAGTTCACTCCAAAATGTGAAAAAAATACACTTCTCCGTACAAGGTGTCCATATTATTATAAGAATAAGCTCTATAATTAGGTACTCAATGTTTCCCATAGAACATAAAGCATAGAGCAAAAGTAAAACACATGTTTCTCGTATGGAGACCCCGGTTACTTACCTGATGACGTCAAGAAAAGGCATAGGTATGCAAGCTTACTTATTTTCGTAGACACAGACATAGTCATAATATGTTACAACAGCCATTCGTATCAACTAAGGCGGCGCATCCCGTAGACTCCATTAGTCTGAGTGCTAGTGCTGTCATTAAGTTGCATAAAATGTGACGTAACGCGTGAAACGTTCCCGCGGGCCTCCCGATTTACGATTATGTGCTTTAGAAACTGATTTACACACTGTTTACTGTAAACGGAACGGTAATGGAACACCTAATGAGGGTACTTGCATGTCTTGTGGATGTAAACTAAGGCCTTTATAGCTGGAGAGCATGGTGACCAATCGACTTATTTTGTCGCACAATGCTGGCAGCTTCCAGGGTGCTTATTTAGTCTCCGCTGATGACGAAAATACTATATTGGCCGAGCGCGGTTGGAAGTTCGTTATACACTTTCTTATAAATAAAAAATAATAGAAAGTTACACGCTCGGACAATATTTATAGTGATGTCGTGATCAGCGGAGATAGAAGCAACCTAGAAACTCCCAGCCTTGTATAAAAAAAAAAAACTCTCAACCCCAAATTTCACACTTTCAAAGAAATTAATGGAGAATTTTCCAAAATTTGACCAGAATTTGTTATCGTGTCCGGACGGGAAATATAATGAGAAAGCGGAGGATTTTGCCAGAATGCCGATACTTCTTTATACCTGCCTTGATGCACCACAGTGCAGCTGGCAGGATTTCCTTGAACGTCAAGTGTGACGCTTTCGACTCGAGAACTTACTTGACTTATCCCTCAGGAGGACATAGGGCTCGAAGAAGTTTTCCCCACTTGGGACGATCTTGCGAAGACGTTGGCCTAACATTCGCTAAAAATCACAACCGTTACCATAGTAGTCGCCCGTATGTACCTTATCGTTCTGCCGCCGACTGTACCCACACCCGCTAATGCAGTATGCAAGTCACACAACAAATGCGCCGGGCGCGAACTGAGAGCGCTGTTTATTATTATGGAAAAGGCGGGCGGCAAAGTACATCAGTCACTGACGAAATTTTAATGGAACCGCGCCGGTGAGAAGTGGACTTTTGGTCCAGATTATACTTACCTGTGGTGGGGCAGTGGGTAATGCCCTTATAAATAGAGAGTTTTCCAGTAAAATCCAGTATTTACTTACCTAGATGGAGTGTCCCAGGCACTGCAGCGCCGAGTGGTCTCTTCACCCATCTAGTGTGAGTGAAGGTACCAGTGGACGCTGTATAAATCATCTCGTTACGTGGATGCAAAAGGCCTATAGCATACAAGGTGTTGCAAAAGATCCTAACTCTTTTTACAGGGTAATAGCACCCGGTAACAGGTATCACAACATAATTTTCTTTCTCTGTGACGTTCCGTTGATTTTTAAATTAATAAAATGTGTACTCTGTGGCGGGAGAAAGGTAATTTTTAAATATTGTTTTAATTGACTTTTAACAACTCAAAGCCATGAAAATGAACCTACACACACAATCATATTTTAAAATTTGAGCCAATACCAAAAACAAAAAGTTATGAAAAAATTACATTTTGAGGTTATAAAATAATTTTTGTTTTTTTCACCTTTTTTTTATACTTGACATCCTGTTGACCATTTATTTACACCCTGTAAAAAGAGTTATGATGTTTTGTAACACGTTTTATAGGTACTTACCCAAAACGTTGGGTGGGTAAAACGTTTGACACAAGGGCGAGGTCCCGGTGATGCGAATTCTGGTGCATGTACACACGACAGCACGTCGACCCTTACACGCTAGCACTCTACACAGTAACGTTACGGGTGACTTTACAACAAAAGTGTACACTCTGACGTGCTGTCGTGTGTACCTATGACATTATTTTGACCGCGCTTGCATTTGCCCCTAGGGCGTAGTGTTGCGTAAGGTTAGAAATGTCACCACTACAACAATATTATAGTTGTTGGAAATCACATTTAGAAGTTTGACGTGTTTCAGGACAAAAATTACCCTGTACGATGACTTATTATTATGACATAAATATTAATTTTAACTCTCCTTAGAACAGCTCTTATTCTCACTTATACTTGCGTCAATTAAGGCTTTAATTAGGGCTAACTAGCGCCACCAATGATAAAAAATCATGGCTTTTTTTATAACCCCCCATTTGAAAAAAATAAACAACAGAGTTTTCTATATTACTAATAGCAATTTTTAGAACCATCAGCCCAGAACCGAGTCCCAGGAATCTAGGCTACAATTTAACTTTTGGCAGAAACGGCCGTTTTTGGCATAAACGAAATAGTAGCCTAGGTTGTTGTTCCTAGATTGCAGGTTGTAGGTTTTAAAAATTGCTATTAGTAATATAGAAAGAAAACTCTGATGCTTAACTTTTTCAAAAAGGGAATTATAAAAAAAAGCCATGATTTTTTATCATTGGTGGCGCTAGTTAGCCCTTATTAAAGCCTTAATTGCAGGTTACTGTTTTTGTATTTTTTTTTAATAACAACCCACAACCCCTGAGCTTCAAAGCCAGTGGTTCTCTCACTAAACTAAAGAGGCAGTTATGGCTTTGAGGCCTGAAGGTCTCCTTTACAAAACCCGACCCAAATTACTTTTACCCGCCGCCCTCTGTAATTTCACTCACATTCTATCATTAGTAGTTTAGTAGCTACCTACCGTACTAACGAATACGTATTCATTACTCATTTAAAAAGGCCTTCTATACTCAAATGAGCCCTCTTTCAGGGAAAAATAAAGAAAAGTTAATAATTTAAAGATATTATACAGCAATGTAATCTTTTTCGTAAACACAATAAATTTTATTTGGCTATTTTATAAATAAGATGTTCAACGGCTCTAGAATCTTGCTCTCAAGGAGCTAAATTTTCTAATATCAAAAGCTGTCAGTATATTAATATACACTAGCTTGAGCTTCACATTGACACTAGAGAAGGTCTCAAGACGGTGATTTTGTTTTCTGTGTTCACCTACTTGAGCTCTAGCTTGAGATGACGACTATTAATGTCAACCTTAGCGTGTCGATGGGAAAACGACGCAGTCTACAATGTAAGAAAGCAAGATGTAGCCTGTACAATTGTACATGTCCCACTAGCTGGGCAAAGGCCTTCTCTCAGAGAGAGAGTGCGAGCTTAATCACCACGCGTGCTCAATGCGGGTTGGAGATTTTTGCGTTGAGGGTATAATGCCTCACACGCTCAGGTTTCCTCACGATGTTTTCCTTCAATTCAGCGAGTGGTATTGCTACTACAAATTCACAAATGTACGTTACTTTGAAATTAAACAAAGTCATAGATACATGCCCGCACCGGGAATCGAACCTCGGACCTTCCACTTCAGAGTCCAGAGATTCTACCCACTAGACCACCACCGCAGTCTACTCTAATTACATTTTTTTGGTCCTATTCTACAACGCTAACTGCGTTATCACTAGACACGCAGGGAATGATGAAAGGTGGACCAAAGTTTTTTATTTTTATTTATTTTGTTTATTTAGGACGACCAGTATCTAGTACACCAATACAATTGTAAAATTAAATTAAATGTATACTTAGGGGTAAGTGCCTAGATTGCCAGGTCGCATGCGATCTTACATTAATTAATTTACATTTAAAAATTTAAAACTTAATACCTAATTAAAATACTTTTTACAGCTTAATATAAAACAAAAATACAAAAATGATTTAGTTATAGAATAAATTAGTTTCTTAATTACCTTAATTTGGAAGGATTTTGACAATACAATACAATTACTACGTGGTTAGAACATTTTTATTTTCACTCTCCCTTAAGGAGGTTTTTACTTTTTACTTTTTTACCACACATACAGTTCAGTCAAAGTTCAAAGATGATTGTTGCTATAAACGACAAGCGCTAGTTGTGCGTCGTATTTCGTCTTAACATGAAGGTGGAAAACCTCTTTAGAGGTTGGAAGATTTGGACCTTTTTAAATGTCGGCATTTTTATACCTAAGTAATAATCATCTTGGGCTTTTTTAAATGTCGGCATTTTTATACTTAGGTAATAATCATCCTCGACTTTTTTTTATATCGGCATTTTTATACTTAGGTAATAATAATCTCTCCAATTTTCTTTCTTGGCAATGTCACGTTCTAGACATTTTTATACCTAGTAGTTTTTTCTGATAGACCTAAGTCGCCAAAAGAGTATTTTCCAGCAAAGAAAAACTTTGAAGCGCTGGTGACAACGATAGTAGAATTTTACCTCAAGTTAAGGCCCACTTTTACACCGTTTTGAGCTTATATTAAAACGTCATAAATTCATAGCGCTGCCGGCACAAGTGTCCAAAAGTTTCCGATCCCGAGCGAACCGGCTACGGGTTTTACGGCCTTCTCGAACTGTATGGGCGGGCGGGAAAAAAACTCAAATCGTAAAACGATACTAGCTAACCCCTTTTTTAGGATCCTCTATGCCGGTTATGGATTTAAGATTTGGACCAGTTTGAGCCAGATCCTAGGGTAAAGAAAGTTTGGCATAATTAGATTTTTAGAAACAGGGGGTCTACCGGCTAAAACGAAGCCGATTACCATTGGCAATTTAAGTTCGATTTATGAAAAATTAACTGGATGGCAGTAAAATTTACTTGGGTGGCCGTACATTTAAAAAAAATCGAATTTCGATTTTTGCCAATAGTAATCGGCTTCGTCTTAACCGCTAGACCCCCAGTAGGGTAGGTACCTTGCAAATTCTGCTGTAGATTTACCGTTGCAATAAAAAATTTTTTTCATTTATCTGGATAAAATTTTTCGAAGCTTCCATCCTTTTTTCAGTTTGATCTTAAAAGCCTAAATTATCTTTATAGTATTCTTGACAACACATCCCCATTGAAATATCACGCCCGCTCCGATATTTCATCGTTTGTGGAGACACCCAATATTTGGGTCCCCGCTGCCGACTGCACAAAAGCTATGTAGATCGTAAGCTGTGCCCAGATTTCGACGCATCTTTTATTGTGAATGTAAATAGTAGAATAACCCCTTTCAGACCCAACGCCTGTGGTTTATGGACATGGGAGCACAATAAAAACATCTTTAACAGAGCGCCCGAGCGGCCTGAAAAAGGGCTACGCCGCCCGCCGGCCTAATGTTGCAAACAGGATTTTTGTCGTCTGTGGATTGGCTCTATTTCTATTTCTGACTTTTGGGTAGAGTCTCGGTAGGTAAGTCGGTAATCGTATGAGGTAGTGGTCACCCCTGGTGTCAGAGTTTTTAGGCCGCCCAAAGGGCTTAACATGGCTTAACGATTGTTATTAATCAACAACCACCGGGACCAACGGTTTAACGTGCCTTCCGAAGCACGGAGCGCTCAGATATTGCCACTAGCGGTCACCCATCCATGGATGAACTGACCGCGGCCGTTGTTGCTTAACTGCTAGAGTCTAGAAAGTAAGGGATGCTTGCTAGCATCAAAATAAGAATGAGTCCAAGTCCTAATGTCCAATCACCCGACCGTATATGACCGAGATCTTGGGCGAAGGTAGAACATTTTATTATTTTGCAACGATTTGCAAAACTCTACATTATATTGCTGCCCTAAAATACGAAACGTTCAGAATCAGGTTGTGCTTTACTTTGCGGATTTCATGGTAGCGCGAAAATATAGTGGACTCTATAACGACAATACCGAAAGGTCACTTTTATATGCCTTTGAAAGATGCTAAAATACTTAACAGAGAGCGAACAAAGGTCGGCGTACTTCGGGAGGGAGTTGTGTCCAGCTCCTCGACCGATTTACCTTCTACAAACCGCCCACCGTGAGTAGCAAAGCCTGACCTGACGACTTTTGATTAGGCACGTCCTTCAGCTTCCTTCATTACTCTTTTCAGCGTATAGGCACACAGTGAGCGAAACAGCATCGAAAAAAAAAATTGGGATGTGATTTCTATTAGACATGTGTAGGTAATGCTTGTAATATTACAAAAGACATATTACACAACGGTGTCATGAAATAATACACATTACACGAGAGAATAAAGCATGGCACATAGCATTACATTACACTAGATGACATGAAACATTACACATGGCATTTCAGCACACTGTACGTACTGCAATGAAAGTGTGCTGAAATACCATGATGTCATGTTTCATGTCTGCAATGAAGAAATACCATCATGTCATGTTTCATGTCTGCAATGAAGAAATACCATGATGTCATGTTTCATGTCTGCAATAAAGAAATACCATGATGTCATGTTATGTTTCACGTCTGCACTTAAGAAATACCATGATGTCATGTGTCATGTTTGGTGCCATGATATAAGGTAATATCACGCGGTATGAAATGTCATGAAATATATCATGACTTCGAAGTGCACTGTTTCGCGCATGTCTAATTCCTATCACCAGCTGCTATTACCGTGTCAAAAAAAGTTAGGACCATTTGTAATACCTTGTATTGCCACATTCCTGCCAACATAGCAACACAACGATCCATAATAGTAACCCAGCAGTTAACAAACGTCGTCCCGGTGCGAACACGACAAACACATTAATATCGGCGCGGACGTCATACATTGCGGCGTCGGCTCTGCAGTAAATAACGCGGCCCGCACTAATGTGTCATGTTCCATCGCACGTCGATACAACCTCATAAATCTGCAGGGCGCAATCAGATTCGATAGCGGATACAAATAAATACAAACCAGATTTTTACTAGTGGTTCGCCCCGAACTATGAACTCGCGACCCCATATCTCAGCAACCCCTCGATCGATTTGGCTCATGTTCGAACTTAAAATGTTCTTTGCCTCATTTACCTGCCTACCAAACTTCATGACGATGCGACTAAAACTCAAGTTATCGTCGAACGAATATTGATACATACAAACATGCAAACGCCGGATTGTTCCAGTAGACTCGGAGAACTTCACTCGCAAGGTTAAAAAATTCGCTCAGGACAGGACTTGAACCCACAACCTCTTGCATACCGTGCAGGCGCTCTACCAATGAGCTACCTAGCCGAGTAACTGTATTTAGAACACAATAAACAAATATGAAACCAAAAGTGTGTCCACATGTCAATAGCTTTATTACGTCTGCAACTATACTCCGTGCAATTTTAGTGGTTTTAAAGCCGAAGGTGTTTTGTTGCACTGGTGATTCTGAGCCAAATTACAAAATTTCATTCCAAAACGCGCGAAAAAAAAATTTACTTCTCCATACAAATGGTGTCGATTGGCGATAGCCGTTTGTATTGGGAAGTGTTTTTTTTATTTCGCTCGTTTTGAAGAAAAATTGTGGAATTCGGCTCAGAATCACGAGTGCAACTAAATACCTTCGGCTTTAAAACCACTAAAATTCCACGGTGTATATTTTTATCGTCCAAAGTTGAACCATTCTCTTACAATCAATTAAAATGTTGAAAAGTGCGAGCGAGAGGGCTGCAGTTGCCCAGGGGCGTCTTGAGTGGTCACTCGAGTGAAGACGCCACTAGACGCTTCATTATTAATCTTCTACAAAGATGTAAAGCAGTTTTTAACCTAGTTTCAGACTTGCCAAGGGTACAGGAAATAATAGGCTGTGTGTGTCACATTTTTGAACGATCGAGCGAAGAAAGTCTACTTGAAAAATCTGGCGTTTTTATGTTTGTTTGTATGAATGTTCGTTCGACGATAACTTTAGTATAGTTGATCGGATCGTCATGAAATTTGGTAGGCAGGTAAACGACTTTTTTTTTAGTTCAAACATGAGCCAAATCGGTCAAAGGGTTGCCGAGATATGGGGTCGCAAGTTCACAGTTCGGGGCGAGCTACTGGTTATTAGGTTTCAGTAATAATGTGTTTTGATTTAGTTCGGTCGGGCACAATTTCGTAAAATCCGCTAAATAGACAAGCAGCTTCCTAGGCATAAAGCGAATAAATATGACATTTAGGCAAAACGCGACTTGTTCCAAAGGTACATCTTCACTCATCACGGCCCGATTTCACATGAGTAGAAAGCCCCCTGCCGGCATAAGTAACGTATGGTGTGTTTGTGACATACTGGGCACGGACACGAGTTTTCACTCAGCTGTCTTGTGAGCGCCGCGTGTGTCGCTACCCTAATGCTTCTGTGCGAAATATTGTACCTATTTTACGGGCAAAGATTGGTAAGTTATAACTTTTTTATTACGTGATAGATAAGGGATGATAGCCTCTCCTCGGATGTGTCTCGACGTATATGGGCTGGACGAAGTTGTCATTTTCAATATGGGACGTTTCCGACGATATTTATTATTTAAAAAAATATTCATGTGAAACGGATACACAACATTTAGTAAAAATTTAAAAAAAATGACGACGTGTCAATGGTATATTGTATTCCCATGGACAGGTACTTACTTGAAGCTTGATATCAAAATTAGTCAGTGTGCTGCCATTGAAAAAATAATCACATCTTCTTTTCGTGTGTGTGTGTTTTTTTTTTGCTAAAAACGAGCCGTCAAGTGAGAATCCCTAGGCATAAAAACTATGTTCAGGCCTTAAGTCCTAGATTCAAAATCCTAGAACCTACGAATAAATCCCGCACAAGCCAATAGTGACCGATATTTCTTGTGCGGGATTCATTTGTAAATTCCACGATCTGGAATCTAGGCCATAGGACCTAAAAGTTGTTGAGCTTAGGGATTCTCATTTGACGGCCCGTTTTTAGCAAAAAACGCACCCAAAAAGAAGTTTTTTTTTTCATTGGCGGCGCCAGTGGACGTTCGCCTCCTTTAATTACCTACGTGACACGTGCGATTTTTATGACCTCACTAAAATACATCTTTCACTAAAATACATCTTTCATACCGACTTCTTCATAACACTTTTAAATACCTCCTTAGGATGATAATGTTTGCGGCTGCCGATAGAAAAAGGGAACTTGCCGACAACAGTCCCAAATCCACAGCCTTGAATGAAGTTGTATCCTCTAATCGTGACCAATAAATCTTGGCCCCTGCAGCCCGACGGCGTCCCTCCGAGCTGCCTTTATTGGAAAGCGATAAAGAACGCAGGGAAGATCAGAAGATATTGGCCGACCCTACCCGTTGAGGATTTAGACTCACAAAGAGATAGAAGTAAACTGAGTGCAGTGGAAAATAATGTAAGGTTCCGTCGTAGTCTGAAGATACAAGAAACAGTTTTCAATACCATTTTGTTACAAATTTCGTTTCAGGGGTTGTAGTTTTACACCTGAAAACCTTTTAATTTGGTGGTAATCGTTTTTGCGGTTAAAAGTCTTCCTAATAACCAAATCAAATGTTTAAATCCAACAATCCAACCTTTACTGTTAACAAGTTATACCTTCTCTCCAACAACACTCCAACTGGTTTCGGAGTTCATTCGGAAGCTTAAATATCAATCACAGTTTAAGCCAAAAAGCTTTTAGCATATAATTGAACGAGCGAATATAATTGAACGAGCGAGCGAAGCGAGAGAAGTTCTCCGAGTCTACTGGAACAATCCGGCGCTTATCTATAGGAGGGAAAATGAAATTAAAAGAATTTTTAAGTTCGAACATGAGTCAAATCGGTCGAAGGGTTGCATGTTAGCAATAAGTAACGCATCGCGCGAGTTCACAGTTCGGGGCGAACTACTAATTCATTTCGTTTTACCAAAATACGAGAAACTGTGATTTATATTACGGGCCCTAAGACCATGTCAAAATATTAGTGTTGGAAATGCAGATTACTCTACCTAGATATTTTTCCTCTCATCTTATTTCAGTAGCAGGTTCTTCTCCTGCATTTATTTTGTGGTACCCGTTTGAGAATTCGGGCCACGCACAATACACGGCCTGCCCGGGAAATCGGCCGTCGAATGCTAAAAAGACAGCCCTACCTAATACACTGTTTCGTCACAGAGTGAACAGGCTTAAAACGTCGGTGTCTTAGGCCCGGTTTCTGAGTTGAGAATTTTACTAAGCACATACTTACGTATCGCGCTGTCACGCTCTTTTGTGAGAAATCTGCAGAGACAGGACGATACTTACCCATTTGCTTAGTGAATTTCTCAACTCAGAAAACGGGCCATAGGGTGGCAATAATATTCGTCGACTCAAGATCGAACTCAAGTAGGTGATCTCAGAAAAGTCAAATGCTAATGTCAAGCCTTGGCTAATGTCAATTTCAATCTCATGATATTGTCTATTAATATGCTGACAGCTACTCAAGTTTGACATTATCCAAGGCTTGACATTAGCATTTGCCAAGTAGGTGATCACAGACGACTATCCTTAGTCCGTTCTACTTTCAATCAGCATAACATAATATGCTTAAGGCTGGACGATAGTAGTGTAGCGGGAAATTCAAAATTTTCACAGTTTTTTACATTTTGTAGCTAAACTGAGCTATTTTTGTTCAGCGATTTTTCGTTCGCGAGAATAAAACCGTATTCTTTTCATTATTGTAAACAACAGAACAACAATAATTCAGCCGATTATGTGTTCTGGTCTACGACAAGTTTTTTGGGCAGTACCACTGCTTCGTAGTAGGTTTTATTCTCGCGAACGAAAAATCGCTGAACAAAAATAGCTCAGTTTAGCTACAAAATGTAAAAAAACTGTGAAAATTATGAATTTCCCGCCACACTACTATCTTCCAGCCTTAATCACCCCGAGTGCCTCCCCCCCACCACTGAGGATTGCCTCAGACGCTCCTCACGACATTTTCCTTGCTTCGGATACAAAAAAAAAACGGTATCATGACGGAGCACAAAACGTGTGGAACTGACACAATATTTTCAACGACACCAAGTCCATTGTTGACTTTTCAATTCACCGTCCTTCTAGCTTTATTTGCTTTGTCCTAATACACTGCTCCGTTTAGTTATCTGGCAGTATTTTATGTAAATGCTACTTTCGGGGACGGTGAAACCCGACCGATTGCCCAAAGAGATAATTATGGGGATTTTCGCAGGGATTCGCCTCGTTTCTCGAATAAATAAACTTAAAAAAACACGAGATGAAAATTTCCCTACAATCTTAGTAGTTTTTTTGTTACAACATTTAAAAAAAATACGTTTCAAAAAGGTCAGTTGAGGAGGTCGTTAAAATCATCAACTTTTAATATGGGGACAAATGCACCATCTCAAAGTCAGCTCCAAATATGTTGTGCAGCAGGTATCGAATTTTGGTATGGAACAGGTGTCTTTTTTTGAGATTTCTCTATTGGCCCCATAATAAAATTTGTCGAATTTATATAAAAATTCCCACAAGAATACAACAGGGCCTTATACACCAAATATCGTTATCATGGTATCAAGATAATATCATTTATTTACGGAGGCGTTCACGACCTTCAAAATTACATTAACGGGTGAAATTGGAGACATTTAACAAAATTATGAAAATATAACGCCGCTTTATACAGTTTTCTTCACGGTCACTCCGAGGAAATTTATTTAAAAAAATACACAATAAAATATTTAGGTTATTCAAAATAAGGTCGTCTATTCTTTGAGGCTCAAATAAGGGTCGGCCTGTTCGATCAAAGATGAAGTTAATATCAAAGAGGGCAAACAATTTAATTTTAAAGACTTTGAATAAACTTAAGGCTTAGGGATATACAAGGAAAGTTTCTCGTGTATTAAACTATATTAAGCGCGATTGCCAAAAATAATGAGTTTAAAACTGAAAAGTCTGATCAAAGAGTTCCCAACGTTCTAGTACCTATTTGAACGAGCGAGCGAAGCGAAAGAAGTTCTCCGAGTCTACTTGAACAATCCAGCGTCTGTACGTATGTTTGTATGTATGAATGTTAGTTGAAAATTTATTTTTATTTAATTTACCCGCCTACCAAATTTCATAACGATCCGACCTATCATCGAACGAACATTTCATACTTAAAAACATACAAAGAAAACAAACGCCTGATTGTTTCAGTAGACTCGGAGAACTGAGAACTTCTCTCGCCTCGCTCGATGGCAGCTGCTGTGTAGACTTGGTTTGTCTAAAAGTACTTTTAAAATCAAGAAAAAAATCGCAATCGGTCGCACGCAGTTCTCGTCTCTAGTATACTAGTATACTCATTACACAACTTTCTTTGTGTAATGAGGCTTTAGAGTCGTCAGAAACAGCCTCCTAGGGCTTCCATCGGCCAGAGAATCAGAGGAATAAACAAATACCTAACTTGAAACCAGGCGGGCATATTTTTTTATCTATTCAACTTTATCGCTTGGAAATACCTAACAAGTAATGTTTTTTTCATTGAACAGCCCAAAGGTAGCACTGTTTGTTCGAAACTCACCTTTGTGCTGCGCGGGATAACGGCTATCGTAAGTTAGACACTGACAACTTTGTTTCCATGATTTTGAATGGCAGAAAGTACAAAATTAACAAAGCTTTAAAGAATACCGACTTCACTGGTGAAAAGGTACACTGTTATTAAGCTATGCACTGATTCCAAGTGATTAACAGCTGTCCGTTGAGGAGTTCCGTTCTCCATCTCCGAAATTCTTCATCAGATCTTCACCATTTTTGTATGGGACCACATGGGAAGTATACTCTTTCAAACAAAAAATAAATATCAAAATGGGTTCACGTAAAAAACCGAGGGAACAAACATTAAAAAAACGCGTTGAATTGCCTTTTTTGAAGTTGGTGAATAACTTAGGCCTTTGTATAACTATTTATTGATTTCATTTATACAGTCCAATGGCACCTTTACTCACACTAGAGGGTCAATGAAGTAGCCACTTGGACGCTGCAGTGTCTGGGACATTGGTCTAGCAATAGGTAGGTAGTTCTACAGGGTGCACTCTAAGTCGATAGCGGAACTTTACGGAGGCTGTCTACTGATCAATACAAACCACTTGTACAAGGTGGCGAAAAATATTGGGCGAAAAAAAAATCAGCTGTTTCATACATTTGGCGCAGTACTGAGTCGACCTTTTGTATGGAACAGGTGATTTTTTTTTTCGCTCCATTTTTTTAGCCACCTAGCAAAACTGGTTTCTAATTATCAATAGACAGCCTACTTAAAGTTCCGCTATCGACTTAGAGTGCACCCTGTAGTCATAGTCTCCAGCTAAAACACCATTCTACAGTGTGTCACGGGTCCCTAAATAAGGGTGGCATTAATAGTCGTCAACTCAAGCTCGAGCTTAAGTAGGTGATCTCAGAAAACAAAAATACCAAGCCTCGGCCTCAAGCCTTGGCGAATGTCAAGCTTGAGTAAAAAAAAACTAAGGCCTTTGCATCTACGTAATGAGATGATTTATACAGCGTCCAGTGGCACCTTCACTCACACTAGATAGGTGAAGAGACCACTCGGCGCTGCAGTGCCTGGGACATTGTTTTAGATGGAGTAGGCTTGCCCAGCACCTATACCATCCTGACAGCTTAGTCGACCAAGTCCACAGGA
Source organism: Zelleria hepariella (assembly GCA_949319315.1). NCBI lineage: Eukaryota > Metazoa > Arthropoda > Insecta > Lepidoptera > Yponomeutidae > Zelleria > Zelleria hepariella. The sequence continues at coordinate 20,400,258 of OX439384.1, forward strand.
AAGACAGGTCAACTGTGGAGCGTGTGGAGCCAACTGAGCCGCGGGTTTCCTCACGATGTTTTCCTTCACGGTTAGCGAGTGGTATTGCTACTACAAATTCACAAATGTACGTCACTTTGAGCGGTGGTGGTCTAGTGGGTAGAACAGTGGACTCTGAAGCAAGAGGTACCCGGTTCGATTCCCAGTGCGGGCATGTATCTATGACTTTGTTTAATTTCAAGCTTGAGTAACTGTCAGCATATTAATAGACACTAGCTATGAGCTTGACATTGACATTAGCCAAGGTCTCGAGTCGGTGATTTTGTTTTCTGAGTTCACCTACTTGAGCTCGAGCTTGAGATGACGGGTATTAATGCCACCCTAAGTCTCAATGTTTGCATGCCGTATAATACATAAACCTACGGATTATGTTTGCGTTTAGCCACGTAGTTAAACTTTTAATTTGAGCTCAGACTCTGTGGTCACCACGAGACTCCTAGATAAAGAATAAATACTAGATCTGACACTGTTTATGCAATTAAATTCCTCTAAACTAAAATATGAGTCTTATCAGTATTGCTAGGTCTATCACATGGTTCATCCGATCGATCGACCGATCCATGATACCTGCGAAAATTGTGTTAACAATTAATTGGTCTTGTTTAGCACCACTTGATCAATTGAGTCTCAGTGCGTGCCTTCGCGGATACGTCCAAACACATTTTAGGTATAAGTGGCAGAGCAAAATATACCTCTCCGGTTTTACCATTCACTCATAAAAAAACAATGACAAAGTTGTGCACTTTTTCGTGTGCCAAAACGAAATGACGTCTACGACGATGAAAGATGAAGTCACAGAGCAATGAAGTGAAGAAATATTTTGTCTGCAGTAAGCACTAATTTACTTTGTGATAGACTACATGTCGGTTAAACGCCATCTGTCACAGCTTTGAGAACTATTTTTTATTTTTTTTTATTTTCAGAAATTCCCCTATTCTACATATATTTTCTCTAAGACCACGCTGGGAAAGGCTTCTCATAGGCTGTATAATCCTTGGCTTAACCAAATAACGATCGGAATTCCGAACTAGGTGCGGTTAGTTTTGCAAATTAACTTTGTTTGAATGATTATACGATTCTCGCTTGCGGTTCAAATATAACTGCCTACTTAATAATATGTATGTACTTAGGTAATGTGTGTTTGTAGAACTTATTGTGGTAGGTAATGTTAAGTAAATGGCTTACGAAGCTGATAGATACACAAACATTATAATTAGGTACTTAACGCTGAATTTTTTCAATACACATTCCATCTATCTCTATCACTTTTTGACACCATTTTGCAATAAGTAATTTTATTTGCGCAGTTTAGAAAGTATCAGAACAAAAGTTGTTCAGAATAAATTATTGTGTATAAATTACCATTTTTAGAAGTACTCGCAGCCTTGTTGGAATTGGCAAAGTTAAGCAACATCGGGCGCGGTCAGTCCATTGATGGGTGACCGCTAGTGGCATTCATATCTGAGGGCTTCCGTGCTTCGGAAGGCACGTCCCGTTTGTTATTGAAAGGCCCTTTGGGCGGCCTAAGTACTCTGACCCCGGGGGTGGCCACTACCTGACAGTTCACACCATTACAAAAAAAAGCATAATTTTGAGTAGTCAGGTAAAAATTTGGGTCTAAAACCACAAAAACCATACCAATTATTTTTTTTAGGTAAACACAATAGTTAATACCTTATGCAAAACCTCAAATTAAACAAAATATCATCAGGAATGGTGCGGACTCGACTCGGCTGCATTAGCGATATTAAAGGATTTTAGAGAATCCTCCATGATGTCCTATGTTATAAGCTATGAGTCTATGACCTATGTTACTCCGACACATTTCCCAGCGGTTTCCTAGCTTTCAGTAGGCGTAAAGAAATATAACTCTACCAGTGCCTGAAATTCAATGCTCATACGAAAGATGGAAGGTCGATTTGAGATTCCAGCTTTGTGTCAAACAAATTTTGTATATTTTTTGTCAGTAGACAGACAGGCCGGGTAATTAGAGTAATGAAAGCGGACTGTAAGTGCAAAAGGATGGTACACACAACAGCACGTCGACGCTTACACGATAGCAGTCTACTCGGTTACTTAGGGGCGACTTTACAACAAAAGTGTAGGTACTGTCTGACGTGCTGTCGTGTGTACAATTAGGTGCATTCGCTACAATGCAAGAATCGGAAGTAGTGTGCCTGCCACTCGGGCGCTGCCCCCGCACCCCCCCGCAGCCACCGCTGATGTCTTCGCAAATATCGTATGTGAACAGTTAGCCGTACATAGTAAATTAGCCCGCGCGCAAAGAAAAATGTACAAAATCGATTCCAATCAATTACACTGCATGAATCGAAAAATTGCTCATATGCTTTCTAACACAGCATTTCTCATGTTGTTATCCGTAACAGCTTGCAAGATACTTTCGCTGAAAAAAAGCGCGCCGCCTATTTTTTTTCAGCGAAAATATCTTCAAATATTTTTGTCAATACGAAATTGGCTGTGTTAAATAGCTCTCACCTAATTCTAAGGTTCGATATGAGCACTTTTTCGGTTCATTGAGTGTGATTGATATAGGAATGCGCGGGATATTCACTATGCACGGCGCCTTAATTGTTAATAGGGCCGAAAAAGAAAACTTATTTTTCAAAAGAGTCCGGAAAAAAAGTCTTCTTTCTAAAAAAATGTCCGGAAAAAACAACTTTTTCATTAATTATAGAGTTTCCTAAATTCACTTTTCCCTCCTTCCGTCAGTACTTCAGTACAGGTCATGATACTTAGAAAAGAGACATGGCATCACAGCCCTCGGTGCACGGAAACTGCTCGTTACTCGTTACATGTGCGCGAAGAGTAAAGTAGGTACTCAGTTTAACCCACGAAAGGAAATGTTTTAAGAACAAATCGCGAGGTAACTGCCGTTTTGCGGGTTAAGGTTTTTCATATTTGTAGCTAAACTGAGCTATATTAGTTTCACGACACCAAAAAAGTAATAGTTTTCATTGTCCTATTATGCTATTTGCTCAAAAAACTAGTTTTAGTGCAGTACCACCATTACCTACTTAGGCCCGGTTTCTGAATTGAGAATTTTGCTAAGCAAATACTTAACTATCGTTCCGTCACACTCTTTTGTGAGAAATCTGCAGAGACAGGACGATACTTAACCATTTTCTTAGCGAATTTCTCAATTCAGAAACCGGGCCTTAGGGTGTCTCTTCGAGCAAATCTCCTCACTATTGCTAGCTATGTATGGCTATGCTTAGCATATTCAGGACTATCTGCCGATTTCTGAATTGAGAAATTCGCTAGTCAAGCACTTAAGTAGGTATCGTTCTGTCTCTGCAGATTTCTCACAAAAGAACGTGACAGAACAATACTTAAGTACTTACTTAGTAAAATTCTCAATTCAGAAACCGGGCCTGTATCAGCGAAAATTCAGGATTATTTCAGTTTTTTTACGAACGTGTCAATTATCCTGACATTATTAGAGGTGGCGTAAAACATGTTGATAGCCTGGAAAGTATAGATAGACGTTACTAGTGATAGTAATGTGCAAAAATTCATGATTATTTCAGATTTTTCACGAACTTGTCATATTTATTATCCCGACGTCAAAAATGTCTGATAGTTTTTTAATAGTCATAATATTGACGTTTCTAAAATAATTAATACAATGCTGCATTGGTTAAGAAAACAAAAAGAAAACAAAAAAAAGTATTGGTGGACAAGGTGCGCGCAGTAGGTACAGAGCGAATAGAATTCTTAGGCCTTAGTTTTTAAAGTATAACTAAAAGGAACTGTGACAGTAAGTTGTACCTACTCTATAAGGTTTCTAAATAAAGTCGTATTGCATATTTACTTTACCGAAAAAGGTCCAAACGTCCATAAATAACTCAACGAAAATGTAGTTTTGCTAACAGCTCAAGCCCAGATGTGTAGGTGGAAGGCGGCCTTTAATGTCATTATAGTTTCTTGCCCACAAGTAAGCCTCACGTCTGTGTGCGTCAGGATGTCAGTCAGCGTCGGTATCCCAGAGAGCCTTGGTTTCTGTCTTTGCGTGACTCTTGTCTTACTTTTCACAGTTTTTCATTCACAACTGGGCGTTTTTTCGTAGCTGTGTAGTGTTGCTGAAACAAAGTATTACTTTAAAATATTACTTTTCTAATCAGCGGTGGAACGACTACACAATAATAAAAAATCTCCCCATTGCAATGTTTTATTACGCCATGACATATTTTTTTTATAATTAACCTATCCAGACCTACGCATTTACACTTCAATTTTTATAATTATTTTAAAAGCTTCTTTCAGACAGCCAATTTTACACACACAAAATATTATTATGTTCTTAAGCATTTTCTTAAAAATGCAGACTTGTGACGAAAGGCCTATAGTTCGGAGAAGGCCTTTAATTTTATTACTTTTGCCCGGTTTGTACCTTTCCACCCCCGGATATCCGACTTCCTACGGCTCTATAAATAAATACCTTCGTGCTGAAAAAGGTAAAGCTTCGATAAAAAGTTCTAAGCCTTCCGCTAAAAATAAACTGATAGAACCAACACGCAGTTGCAGAAAAAACGTTTAACTTAATCTGTTTTTATGTATTTGTATTTTAAGGTGAAATATGTCTCACAACTAGCGCCGCCAATGGAAAAAAAATCATATCTTTTTTTGGATGCGTTTTTAGCAAAAAACGCTCCTGCGATTCCTCAACACGAGGCTTAACTATTTTTAGGACCTAAGGTTTGGATTCCAGATCCTAGAACTTAAAAATGCAATCGATTCTCGCCAAAAGTGGCCACTTTTGGCGAGAATCGATTGCGTTCGTAGGAAATCCAATCCTGGAATCCAAACCTTAGGTCCTAAAAATAGTTAAGCCTCGCGTTGAGGAATCGCAGGGGCGTTTTTTGCTAAAAACGCATCCAAAAAAAAGATATGTTTTTTTTTCCATTGGCGGCGCTAGTTGTGAGACGTACGTCGTCTTAAAGATCGAAAGACAACAGAAATACAGGAATTTTCATCAAAGAGTTCCTTATCTTCGACCTTTTCCTGATCTTTTGTTTTTAATTCAAACAATCCTTTGCATTTATAACGAGTTTCAAAAAAAGGGAAACGCCCTGACATAGGTAGATGAAAATCTGCAGAAACGATTGACACCAAAATCAATGAAATCGGATAAAATTAAATTTTCTCCGTTTATAATGGGAGTTTTCGCGGTAAACAATCGTTTTTATGGGATCTCTTAACTCGTTCACGGACATTCACGGACATTGATTTAAAATAGGTAGAACGATTCACGTGCGAAGTGACCGCGAATGTGTTAAGTAACAGCGAAGCAGCTCCCTCATTGAACCATTACTAAGGGTGGTATTCTAGAACGCTACTTAAACTCAGTCCAAACTAGAACGCTACTTAAACTCTGTTTAAACTCAGTTCAAACTAGAACGCTCCTTGAACTCTGTTAAAACTCAGTTTAAGTAGAGTTTAGTAGTGTCGACTGTCGATAAAACAGTGCATGTTTTGATTTGAATATCCCTCCCTTCATATCAAAACATGCACTGTTTTATCGACAGTCTGAACTCTGTTTAAACTGAGTTTAAGTAGCGTTCTAGAATACCACCCTAAGTACCTAACCCGGTTATCTTAACATTTAATTCAACTATCAACCCGCACTTTCCAGATAACCGAATAACCATTCGCCTAATCCGTCCAATAAACAGCAAATGAGGATGCCTCCCCGGGGTGATACCGTAATAAGGTACACGGCCGTGGCGGTTACAGACCCTTGTCCTAATCATATCCCTCATAGTCCTTACTTACACTGTGGCCCTGAAAACCCTTCCCATTTGCTGGATCGGGGCTGCTACTCGGAATACGACTCCCGACTTTATTAGACCTGTCCTCCAAATAGGGTATCTCTTCACAGCTGAATCAAACACACACTTGGCACTTGTATAGGTTTGTTTTATTAATTTTACTTTAAATCACTTTACTTTTATTTTATACTAATTTTACAATAACCACGTTTTACTTTAGCACTGATTTTATTAGAACCATTTTTACTTTAACTTCGAATCAATACGTCCGATCACTCGAACAGTCAAACTCCGATTGGCCACCGCCAACCCAATGCAAGTTCTTTTATAACTAGCATTGGCGTGGCGGTCGCAGTCAAAACCATTCCTTTTTGTTTTAAACGAACACAGTAGTTATCAAAAATGCTACTGACTTTAGAAAATACATTGAAATAAACGGAAACCTAACACGACTAATACTTTTATAACTAAAGGTTTTTAATAATTGAACGAGCGAGCAAAGTTCTCCGAGTCTACTTGAACAATCCGGTGATTGTATGTATGTATGTTTGTATGAATGTTCGTACGACGATAACCTGAATAAATTTGGTAGGCGGGTCAATGAAAATAAAAGATTTTTTAAGTTTGAACATGAGCCAAATCGGTCGAGGTGTTGCTGAGATATGGGGTTGTAAAAAGTGACTGTTAATTAAAAGTCCCTTTTTTTGCGTATCCCATAGTTTGTGTAGATTTGCCCCTTTTCATCCCTTAGAATATTGTCCAGCCCTCCCCCATGACAACTAGACTGACTGACAGCTAGGTACCTACATATAGCACCGCATTGGCTCTGCGAGGGAGATTCGCGGGGCCCCCCTCTCCCGGCGCCCGAACGCGGTCGTGTGCGCACGTATATTTTGTGCTAAATAACCATAAAACTTTCCCTGAGCTTTCCTGGACCCTTACCAGTCTACAAACGCTTCCACTGTGTGTGTGTGCCCGTATTGTGCCTGTGAATCTGGTGCCCGTTGGATAATCTGGTCCCCCTTGGATTTGCGCTTATGCGCGCTGGTGAACCTGGACACGCGGTAAGTACCTAGCTACTTCCATACCTAAACCTCATTTTGAGGAACCTCCCTCGTGCCCATTTGTAAAACCCTGGTAGCAGAGATTTAGTGCCCCTGCCTTACCCCTTTCTCTAACATTTTGGTACACAGAGCGTGGTTTGCGGTTCCTCTGGTTGAGGAAAGCCTCTCCTATAGTCTGTTGGTGCATTCCCCCCTTTTTTTGCGGTCTTATTTTCCCAAATTTCTCTTTTTATATCGATAGTCCCTTTCATACCTAAAGTAATCTATTACGCATCAATTCAAATCGTCTATAATTTAACACCGTCGACGGTCAGCCAACCGGTTCCCTTTGTATTCGCCAAGCGAGCGAGCCGTGTTTTTTCTTTATTGACTTTGTCCTATGCCTATTTTGCAAGTTGTTTACGAGTTGATAATTAGATAGTAATAATAAAAGCCTACTTCCGTAAATTACTTTTAACATCTGTTGTTGGGTGATTGACCAGTTGTCATAACAATGCCTGATTACGAAACAGTATTGTATACTGAGACAGAGGAGTACAGATCGTCCTTGGGGTCGGTTAAGTTTTTTGTGAACTGGATAACAGCTACCTACGAAACCCTAGGTGCGGTGTCTCCTGCTAGACTCGTGTTTAGGCTGCGAGACCTAGAGCCCAACTTCGTGAAATTTGTGGACTGTACTTCCCGACTGTTGGGTGGTCTCGACCCCACCACGGATGCCGACGAATATAGATATGTTCAAGACCAGTTGCGGCCCATGTACGACATGGTAGATGACCTGCGATTGAAGTACTCGGAGATCAAGCCTACGGAGTATGTCGCACCTGTCCCTCCTCCTTGTCCCGCATTTCTGATGGGCAAATACGGCAAAAATTACCCGACTTGCCTATCCCAAAGTTCAGTGGCGTGCCCGATTCATGGATTAGCTTCATGGACCAGTTTGATAGCATCGTTGATTGCCAGCCAGACCTCTCCCCTACCCAAAAACTGCATTACTTGGTAGGCGCCCTCAGTGACGAGCCCCGCCGCCTGGTACAGCACCTGCGCATAGAGGCTGGCAACTACGAGGTCGCGCGTGATTTACTGAAAAGGCGTTATCACAACACGCGCGTCCTTGCCGACACCCACATTGCCCAAATCCTCAATCTCCAAGAGGTCAGCCATAAATTGAGTGGATTACGCGCCGCCTTCCTTAATCCACTCCTAACTGCATATAGGTGCCTCGAGCGGCTCGGATTACCAGTGAAAGAGTGGTCTTATTTCTTGGTCCACGTTATCATGACCAAACTTCCCTCCGAGCTTAAATCCCGATTTGAGCGGACCTATGGGGGCGAGAAGAGAAGCCTCCCCACCTTCGATCAGTTGATCGACTTCCTTGAGGAAGAATGTAGGCACCACGATAATGTTGGTAACGCGGCCCTTATTGACAATAATCGTACCGTGTCTGTGCCCGGGCCTACTTCATATTCCCCACCTCCAAGGCAACAGCGCCCGCCACCTTTTTATCGTCGCGTGTATGCGACCGCAGTGTCTCCACCCGAGCCTCAACCGATAGCTACGAGTAGGTGCTACATGTGCTCCTCCTCCTCCCACTACCTGCGTCAATGTGACGAGTTTATTGGCCTTTCCCCTCGCGAACGATCCTCCTTTGTACGACAGGCCGGCCTGTGCTATCGCTGCCTAGACAAGCATTCAATAGCTGCCTGCCCACGTGAATATTGTTGCCGTACTTGTCGCCGATCGACCCATCACACCATGCTGTGCTTTAATGACCCTAACAACCCCGAGTTTCCTCGCCGCAACAATGTTAGTTTCCGTGAGTCTCCGCCTCGTCGTTTCTCTCCAGTAACGTCACCTCGTTCCTCACCTCCGCGTACTGGCGGGGACGCTCGCCGCACGGGCGGGGGCACTCGCCGCACGGGCGGGGGCGCCCATTACTATAGTGACACATCTCGTCCCTCAAGCCGTCCCTCATCGCATTCACCTTTTACCACAAGGGATCACAATCCCCGTCGTTCACAGACCCCGCCGCGTGAGCGACGCCCTTACCAATCGCCGTCTCCCCCTCGTGATTATAACGGGCCTTCGTCCTCTTCTAGGTCTAGGACTTATAATCGCTCCTACTCATCTGACCGTCAGCCTCAATAACTAGCCTGCCCTCCAAACCGACCTCCCTCCAGTGTTACGATACCTGCCTCGTTAGTGCTTCTTCCCACCGCTGTCATACATGTGCGTTCCGCTTCCGGTTATTATGTCGAAGCGCGTGCACTCTGTGACACCGGCGCCCAAGGCTGTTTACTAACTACTGATCTAGTAGTAGACAAATTAAACATGTCTTTGTGCCCTACTTCCTCCCCCGTGCGAGGTATCGGCAATGTACAGTCTGTACAGGTTCGCGGCAGTGTTTCCTTTACATTTAGACCTGCGGATTCATCCTACCCTGAGATCACTGCCTCGGCCATGGTCCTCGACGTTATTGCCGGTACACATCCTGAGCTAGAGTTACCTTCAAGTTTAGTGTCATGTGTCTCCTCCTTGCCCTTAGCAGACCCTTCCTTTTATATGCCTGGCCCTATAGATGTGCTCCTTGGTGCTGACGTGTTTGGATCCTTGTTGTGCCCTAATATGCCCATAGTTTGCCCTTCCGGCCTAACTGCGGTCCCAACTGTCCTGGGACATATTTTGTCTGGTCCCATACCAACTTTAACTCCCCCCGAGGCCCCTATGACCGGTGTTAGCCTATCAAAAATTGTGGAACGATTCTGGAAGTTAGAAGAACCGCCAGAATCCCCTATAGACCCTGTAGATGATGAATGTGAGCTCATCTTCAAGTCCACTACCCTACGTGAACCAGACGGCCGCTTTACGGTTCGTCTCCCTTTCCTACCGGACCGTCCTCAACTTGGTGACTCTAGGTCTACTGCTCTTAGACGGTTTTTTAGCCTTGAGAAGCGCCTACATGCTAATCCTGGGCTGAAGGAAAAGTATGTGAGTTTTATGCGAGAGTACATTGAACTCGGCCATATGTGTCCCTCCTCATTTGAACCCTCCTCAGCGGAACATTATTTTATTCCCCATCACGGCGTATTTAAAAGTGGTGATGAAGCTAAAATCCGTGTAGTGTTTGACGGAAGCTCCCCTACATCCTCAGGCGTGTCCCTAAATCAGTGCCTCCACTCAGGTCCCAAATTACAGCGTGATATTACGTGTATCCTCCTTAATTTTAGGCGCCATAAAGTTGTTTTTGTGACGGATATCCGGATGATGTTTAGAATGACATGGGTCCACCCTGAAGATAGAAAATATCAGCTCATACTTTGGCGTGAAGCCCCCAACTTCCCTTTGTGTACGTATGAGCTTAACACAAATACCTACGGCCTCAGGTCAAGCCCCTTTATTGCCATCCGAGCCTTGTTAGAACTAGCTGAGCAAGAACGTTCAAGGTTTCCCCTAGCAGCTTCAGTCCTAGAGAGTGATGTATATGTTGATGACTGCCTTACTGGAGCTGCCTCCCTGGATGAAGCTCGCGTCCTTATGAATGAGATGAATAGCATTATGACTTCCGGTGGCTACGAATTGAGAAAGTGGATCTCAAACTGTCCTGAACTCCTGTGTGACCTACCCCCAGAACATTTGCAGTTGCCCCACTCTTTTCAAGATCCCGAAAATCCCCAAACTATTGCGGTACTTGGCGTGCAATACGATCCCGCGGCTGACGCCTTTACCTATCGTTTTTCCTCCGACCCTGTGGCTCATGCAACAAAACGCAAAGTTTTGTCCCTCATTGCCCGTACCTATGATCCGTGTGGCTGGATCACACCGGTAATTTTTAAAGCTAAAGCTTTTATGCAAAAGCTTTGGCTGTCTGGCCTTACCTGGGACGAACCTCTGACTCCTACTCTAGCAGCGGAGTGGTGTTCCTTTTCCCAAGACCTTTCGAACGTGAACCACGTTGTCCTCCCACGCCCCATCATGTGTGATATTGTGAATACATTTTCCCTTCATGGGTTTTGTGACGCCTCTGAGGCTGGATTTTCAGGAGTTGTGTACTTACGTACGGAAAGCCCCTCTGGCGACTGTAAGGTCCATCTTCTCTTGGCTAAGAGTAAAGTCGCTCCAGTTAGGACTCGCTGTACGATTCCTAAATTAGAGCTGCTTGGTGCAACTCTACTGTCCAAGATACTCCACCACGTAGCCTTTTGCTTACAAAAGTCTATAGTATTAGATGCTATCTATAGTTGGTCAGATAGTCGTGTGGTCCTTGCCTGGATAAATACCCCTATTCACCACCTACAAACCTTTGAAGCCAATCGTGTTTCACAAATAAAAAATTCGCCCACTGCTTCCCAGTGGCGACATGTCCCTGGTGATATGAATCCTGCCGATTGTGCCTCACGCGGTGTGTCCGTTTCCTCCCTGCTACAGCACTCTTTGTGGTGGTCACCCACATGGCTAAAAGAACCTTCGTCTGAATGGCCTACGCCGAAAACTCCGTCGCCTCGTGACCTACCTGGAATACGTTGTTTGCTCGCAACCACCCCTATTCCGTCTCCAGACCCGTCCTTTTTGTTGGATAGGTATAGTTCCTTGCCTAAACTCGTAGGTGTAGTCGGGTACATGCTACGCTTTGTGAAGAGGACGAGAAATCCTGAGTTTTCTGTTACTCATTCCTACCTTGATGCGGATGAACGTAGAGAAGCCTTGCTCTATATTGTGAAGCAAGTTCAACTTACATCCTTTCCTGCGGAGTTAGATACTCTACATCGCGGTGCCTTACTCAAGTCTTCACTCCGACGACTCTGCCCCTTCCTCGACGATAGTGGTTTGATTCGTGTGGGCGGTTGCCTTAAAAATTCGGACCTCCCTTATGACGCCCGCCACCCTCTCCTCCTACCCAAGTTTGGTAGTTTTGTGCAGCTTTTAGCGTCCCATTATCATGTGAGTAATTCCCACGCCGGCCCTAATGCCTTATTGGCCCTACTGTCCCGTGAATTTTGGATTGTATCAGCCCGCCGGTTAGTCAATCACGTGATATTTAAATGCCTTTCATGCTATCGTCTAAAGGCAGCGGTTACCCAGCCTCCCATGGGTGACTTACCTAGAGATAGAGTAGTCTCTACGAGACCCTTTGATGGAGTCGGTACAGACTTTGCCGGCCCCTTTTATACCAAGATCCAAGCTTATCGAAATAAAAGGGTGGTAAAATCATACCTTTGTGTATTTGTTTGTTTGTCCACTAAAGCGGTACATTTAGAGGTTGTCTCAGACTTGACCACGGAAGCTTTTATTGCGGCCTTAACCCGTTTTGTTTCCCGTCGCGGCTTACCTTCCCTTATTCGTTCCGATAACGGCAGGAACTATGTTGGTGCCAACAATTACCTCGGTGACTTGCACACCTTCCTTGTAGAGCATCAGTCGGAATTAGCCTCCGAGTCCTCTAAAAGAGGTATCAACTGGGTGTTTGATCCCCCCCTGTGCCCTCATTGGGGCGGCCTATTTGAAGCGGCTGTTAAATCTGCAAAAACCCACCTCAAACGTGTGATTGGAGAGACCACCCTAACATTCGAGGAATTGACTACAGTGTTCGCAAAGATCGAAGCCGTCCTCAATTCACGTCCCCTGTGCCCATTAGCTTCCAGTCCAGACCTTGAGGTCCTAACACCGGGCCATTTCTTGATTGGGCAACCCTTAGTTGCTGTGCCTGAATACCCCTTCAACGAAGTTAAAGTTAGTCGTCTCACCCGGTTTCAGTTGATACAACAGGTGACCCAACATTTTTGGTCCCGTTGGCACGCGGAATATTTATCAACCTTGCAGAGTAGGCATAAGTGGACCACTTCCTCGGATCCTCCCTTTGTTGGTGAACTCGTCCTTCTCAAGGAAGATAATACCCCCCCATTACAGTGGCGACGTGGTCGCATCCTTCATATTTACCCCGGCCAGGATAGTGTCGTTCGCGTTGTCGATGTGCAGACGCCCTCCGGTGTTAAGAAGCGCTCTCTCACCAAGCTCGTTCGCCTACCCGTAGACACCACCCCCTCTATCCCTTCGTCGTAAACATTTGTGATGTTTAGGGCGGGGGTTATGTTAATTAAAAGTCCCTTTTTTTGCGTATCCCATAGTTTGTGTAGATTTGCCCCTTTTCATCCCTTAGAATATTGTCCAGCCCTCCCCCATGACAACTAGACTGACTGACAGCTAGGTACCTACATATAGCACCGCATTGGCTCTGCGAGGGAGATTCGCGGGGCCCCCCTGTTGGATGTGAAGAAAAGAAGGCCTGTAAATTAGCAATATCGTGTAATAGGTAATGGCTGGCTGCCGGATGGCGTTAAAAAGAGGCAGCGCGCAGGCTGCAAACTAGTTTTATATAAATCAATTGGCGCCACTTGTCTGTCAAGGCGGAGGAACTATACGGCTCGGTAGCCCCTTTAGTGTCTCCGCGTTGAACAGATAGATGGCGCTGAACATGCTCCGGCGTTGAAATATAATTATTTTAAGATTTATTTGGTACCTACCTATTGTGCCCAAAGATTTTGTGACAAAAAATAGGAATTTACTGAAGTTATTATTTTCTGAACACAAAGAAAAATAATAAAGGTTAAAAAATATAAATTGTTTAGTTATTATTTACTGTACCCCCAAAGAAAATAATGAATTACAAATACTTGTTTGAAGTTACAATTGACTTGATTTGGTTTGACCTTTAACATAGGCATGTTTACCTACCTATCCAATGTTCCCCAGGATTATAATAAAGTCACACAAAACACTGGAAGGGAGGAAGGGTTCTGTCTGAGGGATCAGTAAATATTTTGTTTTCTTCTTTCTCGGTATGAAAGTATCACAAACATTTGAACTTAATTAGGTATTAGACAAAACAGTTTTAACTTATAATCTAAATATCACTTATTCTGTATCAATCGGTAGAGGACACAGTCTTGAGAATGATCGCTTGATGATGTCTCCATTGGAAGTTTTCATTGTGGCTACCCTAACCACTCCGTCGGGTCCAGGGTGTGTGTGGATTATCCTGGCCATCCTCCACTGGCACGGGGGAAGTCGGTCTTCCCTTATCAGCACCACAGTGCCGGCGGCCAGGCTGGGACCCTTGGAGCTGCGCCACTTTGTCCGCTGCTGGAGAAGCCCGACGTAGTCTCTCGTGAAACTTCTCCAGAAGTTTTGATACATCTGTTGAAGTTGTTGGAAATATTTCAGTCGGTTTGTAGGGACTTCCTCGTAATTGTAGTCTGGCAACGTTGTTGGTGGTCTCCCAATAAGGAAGTGAGCTGGTGTAAGGACTTGGATTAATTCGGTATCGGAAGATGGTATGGGACACAGGGGGCGACTATTTAATATTGCTTCAATCTGAGTGAGAATAGTGGAAAAACCTTCGTAGGTAAGAAGGGCCTGACCTAAAATCCTCTTTAGGTGAAATTTGCAACTTTTGACAGCCGACTCCCACAGGCCACCCATATGCGGAGAATAGACGGGTATAAATTTCCATTTTATACCTAAATTGGTGCAGGAAGCTGTCATCTCGTCTGAATTAATGGCAAGAAAATTATAAAGCTCCTGTAAATCGTTATTAGCTCCCTGAAAGGTGGTACCGTTATCACTCACCATTTCGCGTGGTCTACCTCTTCTCGCTGTGAACCTCCGAAACGCTGCGAGGAACGCTTCGGTTTCCATGCCTGTAATGAGCTCAAAATGAACTGCCTTCGTTATAAAGCAAATAAAAACGGCTATATAAGCCTTGTAAGTTTTGTAACCACGCCCTCGTCGGTCTCTAAGAAGGTAGGGCCCTCCATAGTCCAAACCCGTGGTGAGGAAGGGGGGGGAGGGGTTTACCCTGTTGCTAGGTAAATCGCCCATAATAGGCGTCGGTGTAACTGGCTTGGCTCTGGTGCATGTAACGCATTCGCGTACAATTTTTGTGGCTTGGTGCTTACCTTTGATTGGCCAGAAGCTTTCTCTCACGCTGGCGAGCAGAAGCTGTGGCCCAGCATGCATGAGGCGAATGTGTTCATTCCTCATTAATAATTGTGTAAGAGTGTGATCACTGTGTAGTATGACCGGGTGTTTTTTATTATAATGGTATTGGGATTGGCTCAGCCGTCCCCCAACTCTCATGAGACCATTCTCCATAAATGGCTTGAGATCTTGTATCTTTGAACCTTTTGGTAATTCAAGATGACTCTGAAGGAGTTTACATTCGATAGGGAACGATTCTCTCTGAGCAAACTTCATTAAAAAAAGAGTCGATTCTTTTCGCTCTTTGTAGGTAATTGGACCGATGCACTTATCGTGTTTGGTTTTACAATTGTGCACAAATCGTAAAATGTATGCAAAAATTTTAAATAATTTTATATCACTTGAATATTTTGATATAAGGGTACTTATGAGGCTATCTTTGTTGCTGTCACTACCCTGTGTTGTGTTGCATAGAGTTTTGCGTTTTGGTTTGAGTTCAGGTAGTGGAGTGAGAGACTGTTTGTTGGTTTGAGGCCATTCCTCGGACGGTTTACTTAAAAATGATGGTCCCTCAAACCAGAGTTTTGACGTTTTAGTACAGTTAACTAATTTGTCTCCAAACACACCCCTGGATAGCAAATCAGCTGGGTTTTCGTTGGTTGAGACCCAGTTCCAACTGGATGAGTCGGTTAAAGCTTGAATTTTTGTAACTCGGTTTGCTACAAATGTATTTAATTTATGAGGCTCTGTATTTATCCAGGCCAATGTAATAGTTGAGTCAGACCAGCATTTTACTTTGTCTATAGGTATTTTAAGTGCAGTTTGTACTGCTTGCATATTGGTTGCCAATAACAAGGCCGCGCTTAGCTCAAGCCGCGGGATTGTTTGTGTTTTAATTGGTGCTACTCGGGATTTTGCAAAAAGCAGTCTCACCATTATGTGGCCGTGTCGGTTCATCGTGCGCACATAAATGGCAGCGCCAAAGGCTCGGTTGGAGCTGTCTGAGAAGCCATGCAACTCAATCGTGACATGATTATTTATGGTTATGTGACGTGGGATTTTTAATTTATTAAGGTGGTGAAGTTTGTTATAAAACTTCGACCACTCTTCTAGTAGGTTTTCAGTAATCGGTTGGTCCCAATCAGATTTATCTACCCACAGTTGTTGGATGTAACACTTGGCAACAATTAATATTGGACCAATTAATCCTAAGGGATCAAAAATGCTTGATAATCGTGATAATATAACTCGTTTTGTTACATTTTTCGGTATTGGCTTTAAATCAATGGAATAAAGTAAACTGTCGTCAGAATTAGACCATTCTAGTCCTAGTATTTTGTGTGATTTGTCCCCAAATGCTATGTTTTGTGATTGCGAACCTACTGGTTGTTGGTTGTTTGTACTGGGAGTGTCTTTTTGTGTAGAAAGTGCACTTTGTATCTGTAATGAATTGGATTTCCACTTACGTAGATGAAAGTTGGCTCCTTTCAGGATTCTGTCGATCTCCCGTGATACCTGCGTGACTTCGATCTCATTGTCACCTCCGAAGAGTAGGTCGTCCACGTAGAACTGCTCTGCGATCGATGTGGCCGCTTTGGCGGTCACTGATGGCTGAGCGGCCGATGATGTGGCTGGAATGTGTTGTTGTAAAGACGCGTGAGCTTCTTGTGACAATTGTAATAAGCAACGTGTGGCTATGTGTGGAGCAGGTTTGAGACCAAAACTCAGTGTCGTTAGTTTGTAGGTTAGCAATTCCTTGTGAGGTTCTTCTCGCCAAAGAATACATTGGAGGTTTTGGTGTTGAGGGGCTAGATACACACAACAAAACATTTTCTGTATGTCAGCATTAATGACATATTTGTGTAATCGGAATCGCAATAAAATATTGATAAGAGTGTCCTGTTTAATTGTGCCTTTGTATAAAATATCGTTTAATGAATAGCCTGATGACGTGGAGCTTGCGGCATCGAACACAATTCTCAAAGGGGTGGTGGTTTTCTCTAAATTTACAACAGCATGATGAGGCAAGTAATTAAGAGGGACGTCAGAATCTTTAATCTTCTCCATACGTCCCGCCTGTTCAAAGTCTCGCATAGATTGAGTGTACATTTGTTTGAACTGGTCGTCTCGAGCAAATCTCTTCTCTAGAGAGAGAAATCTTTGTTTAGCAGCACCCTTGGACTCTCCTAGGGACGTTACAGGGGCCTTTAGGGGGAGATTTACTACGAAGTTGCCATCAGAGGTGCGGGAATGTGTATTGAACACCTTCTCGCATTGTGTGTCATCATTTGACAACTGTGACACACTTTCGGTTTCACTAAAAGGGTTGAAGGTTTCACTACACTCCTCGGTTTCCCAAAAATGTTTAAGTTTTGAGGTTAGAGATAAATTGCACTGTACCTGCTTTGATCCAGGTGTAGCGGAAAAGGCGCCGGAAAGTATCCAGCCTAATTTGGTTTTCTGCAGCGTGGGATACCCATCGCCTATTCGTTGCTGTCCAGGACATAATAGTTCGTAAAACAGCTCCGCTCCAATCAAAATATCAATCTCACCCGCTGAGCAGAAGTTTTCGTCCGCCAGCTCGATGTGCTGTGGAATGCGTAATGATTCGATTGAAATGTCGTAATTCGGTAGGTTGCAAATATTTGGCACAATCAAACAGGTCAACTTTGTTTGGTATCGTCGGTTGAATGACTCGAGATCGAGATCGCAATAATGTTTAATATCGGTTGATTTATCGTTAAATCCTATTACCTGCATGTCAACTTTGTGTTTTGCTAATTTTAACAGCCGGTAAGCAGGTTCACTAATAAAATTGGATTGAGAGGCAGAATCCAATAAAACGCGCAGGGTATGCGGTGTATTTTGGTGGTCGTAGACCCGAACAATAGCAGTCGCTAGAAAAACAGTTTTGTTTTGTGAATCTGCCTTTTTCGATGTAGTAGTGTTGGTGTGTGTGCGCATTGATGATGCGTGTATGGCGCTCGGTTGCGCTTGCGTGCGTTCACTCGTAGATGTGTACTGCACTGTATTCGGAATTGTTGCGTCGGTTAATCGCAAGCCCTCGTGATTGGGCTGAAAAGGATGAAATGTATTTTGGTTTGGATGTGTGTGCGTGTATGCACTCGTATTCGGTTGTGTGGTCAGTCGTGTCTGATCGATGTGGAGTAATGTGTGATGCTTACCTCTACAATAGCGGCATGTAGTCGATCGGCAAGCAGAAGTTTCGTGGTTCGTCCCTAGGCAATTGGTACATAATTTGAAGGTTTTTACTGCGCGAATGCGTGCCATTGCATTCAGAGCCAGGAACGTTTGACATTGGTTAATGTAGTGCCTACCTTTACACTGCGGGCATTTGATCGGTTGGTGGGACTGGGTAGGATTTGGCCTTGAGGACGTGGTTACCAGGGACTTCTTTGGCGTGTACTGTTGTACCGGACCCCGTTCTGGCCCTCTGGATGCCATAGTGTCCAGAAGATCAGCACGTTTCCTCAGGAAGCTCTTGAATTCCTGCAACGAAGACAGTTCTTTAGGATCCTGGCGTTCCTCCCATTTGTTTTGGAGTGTCACTGGCAATTTAGCGACCATAAAATAAATTATAATCAGGTCCCACTCGTCGGTAGGTACATTCAGCGATCGGAGCGAGCGTAAATGTTTGTTTATATTATCTAAAAGGGACCTGAGTGAGTTATGCTCTTCGGTGTAAATTGGTTCGACTTCAAAAAGTGATTTTAAGTGATTGGATACGAGCAATCTGGGGTTGTTGTAGCGTTCGCATAACAACTTCCACGCCATTGCATAGTTTTCGCATGTGTATTCAATCGAGTTGACAACCTCCAGCGCACCGCCATGTAAACAACTGCGTAGGTATTTGAATTTTTGAATTGGGCTTAGCGAACTTTTATTAATTAGGGCGTCGAATGTTTCTCTAAATTCTAACCATTCTTTAAAATTGCCTGCAAAGGTAGGTAGGGATATTTCTGGAAATTTAATTGAGTCGGTTACTTCAGAGGCTCGTGGCTCTGGGTTTGGTTTCCTAACCTCAGAATGATTGTAGGTATTTATCAGACCTGTAGCCTTCGATACGGCTTGAAAGTAGCAGTCTTCGAACTCGCTACGTTCTTTGACTAGAGTCTCGGTCTCACTAGATAAAGTTTCTATCCTGCCTTGGATTGTATCGAATTTAGCGTACGTGGAATTTATGTTTTGAATACGTAGCTCCAAATTCAATACATCGTCGGCCGCTAGGGGGGTGGGTAACGAGTTAACAAATTTGACAAATGTTGTTAATTTTCCTCTATGGGCCGCCCTACTGCGTTTTGAAAGCTGCAGCTGGCGCAGCTCTGATGTTCTGTCCGATTCTGACTCAGACGCTGACATTTTGACTCTAGTTTTAAGCACTGATTGAATTTAAAATAATTTAATTGGGTTCGGTAGAAAGTGAGGTTAGGATTGGGGAAAAAAAAGGAAACCAGCTCACTTACTTGGTTCTTCTTCTCCGTTGCTCTCTGTCGGCCTCCAGCCTGGTCCAGCCTCGTCTCGGTTTCTCGGCACGTGGTTGGTGATTTTTCGTCGGTTTTCTGCGGGGTGGCACTCGGTTCCCACCTCGTAGGTTGCTAGCTCGGTTGCTAAAAACAGTAAATCACCCACCAAATGCGTATAGGGTCCTAGATGCGTCGTGGCCGCGGCGTGGCACTCGGTTCCCACCCTCGCAGCTTGCTTCTAGGATGCTAAATCGGTTTGTCACGCAGCACATGCGTGTAGGGTCCTAGATGCGTCGTGACCGCGGCGTGGCACTCGGTTCCCACCCTCGCGGCCTGCTTCTAGGTACGTCGTAGATGCGTCGAATAGATTGCGGCGTGGCACTCGGTTCCCACGCGCGCAGCTTGGAAATGTGACGCTGTTGATGCTGCTAACTGTCGGCACTTGGTATAGAATCTGATTGGCTCACCACGTGTTCTTCGCTGTGTCGTGGTAGCCAAACCTGGATTTTGCGCAGCGTTTGGCAGCCTGTGGAATCCTCCGCAGCGGGCGGGCAGGGCTCGGCAGGTCTGCTTGGCTGGCTTCGTCGCGTGTTCAGGGTGGGCGGCCTGTAGGGGCGGCAACGTGGCGCGCGCGCGCCGCTGCTGTTGGCAGGTTACGCGCCGCGCGAGTTCGTGTGGGCGTGACGGCGTGTCGGCGTCGTCGGCGGCGTGTCGGCGGCGTGTCGGCGGCGCAGGCGGCGTTGTCGGCGAATCCCAGGCAGGTCGGCGGCACCCAAGCTCAAAGGGGTCACCAAAATGTTGGATGTGAAGAAAAGAAGGCCTGTAAATTAGCAATATCGTGTAATAGGTAATGGCTGGCTGCCGGATGGCGTTAAAAAGAGGCAGCGCGCAGGCTGCAAACTAGTTTTATATAAATCAATTGGCGCCACTTGTCTGTCAAGGCGGAGGAACTATACGGCTCGGTAGCCCCTTTAGTGTCTCCGCGTTGAACAGATAGATGGCGCTGAACACCCCCTCTCCCGGCGCCCGAACGCGGTCGTGTGCGCACGTATATTTTGTGCTAAATAACCATAAAACTTTCCCTGAGCTTTCCTGGACCCTTACCAGTCTACAAACGCTTCCACTGTGTGTGTGTGCCCGTATTGTGCCTGTGAATCTGGTGCCCGTTGGATAATCTGGTCCCCCTTGGATTTGCGCTTATGCGCGCTGGTGAACCTGGACACGCGGTAAGTACCTAGCTACTTCCATACCTAAACCTCATTTTGAGGAACCTCCCTCGTGCCCATTTGTAAAACCCTGGTAGCAGAGATTTAGTGCCCCTGCCTTACCCCTTTCTCTAACAGTGACCAATAAAGAAACATACAGACATACTTTTGGTTTCTAAATTATTGTTGATATAATATACAGGATGCGCTCTAAGTCGATAGCGGAACTTTAAGTAGGCTGTCTACTGATCAATATAAACAAGTTTTACTAGGTGGCTAAAAAAATGGAGTGAAAAAAATATCAGCTGTTCCATACAAAAGGTCGACTCAGTACTGCGCCAAATGTATTAAACAGCTGATATTTTTTTTCACTCTATTTTTTTAGTCACCTAGTAAAACTTGTTTGTATTGATCAGTAGACAGCCTACTTAAAGTTTCGCTATCGACTTAGAGTTCACCCTGTACAAATAACGCCTAAAGTCATTAACTTCATCCACATTACAATTTACAATAAAACTTACCTCTGAGTGCACGCTTGCCCGAAATTCAGCTTTTTATTGTCTAGAATCCTGAATCAGGAGTAGAGCCTGAAACAGGGGCCCAATTCGAGAGGCTTTCAGGTGTAGAATTAGCACACCGATATGAATTGTCCACAAATAAACATCCGCAAGGTATCCACCCAGATTACAGAGGTCTACAATATTAAGGTTTCCTTCAGATATACAAGGTGTTCTTTTGTACAGTGACACCCGACTCAGGGGTGATTATTTACAGGATTCTGAAATCTGTGAAAAATACAGAAAAAACATGAAATTGTGGTTTTACTATCGCTTGCGGCCGCACTCGCAATATCGGGCGCCACATCGCGCGCGCGCTTTGAGAAGGCCGGGTCGCTGTTATTATGGAACAAATTGAACAATTTGTGAATATTTTTTTAAATAAAGCTTTTCATTAATTTCAAGCCTTACTAAGGCTATCGTCCCTCAGTCGAGTGTCACTAACCAAAACAACACCCTTTATATCTGTACCGCTCTATGAATCTAAAGAGTTGAATAGAGCTTGATAGGATAAGCCTGGTAGGCAGTAATACGGAACCCTCAGTGCGTGAGACTGACTCGCACCTGCCCCTGTATTCTCTAAAATATCCACCGTAAAAATAACCGTTTTTAAATAAATAAAAAAATATTGTTCATTTCAATAAGGACCATTTTCGAGTGTTTTGAAGCTCAAAGGTTGAGTGGATTTCTTAGATAATAGAGGCGCTGGCCGGTTTATGTTACATGCTGCTGAAATCATGACCGTTCTCCGTTCTCCGTTTTGCTTCAGTGTAGTCGGTCAAAAAGTTTTACTGCACGCGACCGCTTAGCAACAGCCCCTCTACCCTTGACGCATTTTTCCAATACGGCCGCAATATGGCGCAATTTACAAATTTTAATATTTTCAATTCAAAGCATTTATTTCGGAATATTAACACTTCCATAGATTACAAACTAAAAAACAGATAAAAATTAAATAAATTAAAACATCACAATTTGTACAGTTAAAAAGTAAGGCAGTAAAATAGGTATATTTTACAAATTAAGACGCATTTTGTGTTTTTACTTAATAAAACAGCCTTACCTTTGAATAAACATTACAAAGTATTTTAAATCAAAGCATTACTATGCGAATTCAAAGAGAAATAAATTTTTAAACATTTTCAATTTGATCGCAATAGCGTCAAGGGTAACCCCCCTGAAAACTTCGGCGGAACAATATTTGAGCTTAGGAGTTTAACTGTGAGTTGGGAGTTTCTTGGACTCTGGCACCTTTGTGAGAGGTTTTCTAAGTAAGTACGGTCGGCCACAGTCTGGGATACCCCATGGTAGTCACTTACCGCGCACCGCATAAGGGCGCCAATCGAACCAAAAGTAGTATCTTTGGGTGAGGCCGGCTGTACATGTATCGAGAGTTCTCTGCGGTAAAGAAATACAACGTGTTACAAAACATCCTAACTCTTTTTACAGGGTGTAACATACTGGTCAACAGGATGTCAATTCTGTAAAAAAAAGTTGAAAAAAACAATTTTTATTTTATAACCTCAAAATTGAAATTTTTTCATAACTTTTGTTTGTGGTATTAGCTCAAATTTAAAAATATCTTTGTGGGTGTAGGTGCATTTGCATAGCTTTGAGTTGTTAAAACATTGTGAAAATCAATGAAAACAATATTTGAAACATACTTTTCTCTCGCCACAGCGTTCACATTTGATTAATTTAAAAATCAACGGAACGTCTAAGAGCAAAAAAAAAAAAATTTAGGTTGTGATCCCTATCACCGGGTGCTATTACCCTGTAAAAAGAGTTAGCATCTTTTGTAACACCTTATATAAATAGAAGCGTTTCTAGGCTGGTATTAATAGTCCTCTGAGATCACCTACTTGAGATCGGTCTCAAGTAGGTGAACTCAGAAAACAAAAATCACCTACTTGAGACATTGGCTTATTAATAAACCTATCTTAGGCGCGAACTTGAGTCCTCGATTTGATTAAAGAATGAACTATTTGAACGAATGATACCATTTAAAGTTCAAAATGTGGTCAAAAAGCTTAAACCCAACTCAAAAGTACTAGGCGCCCATACATTATAAAGAGACTATTCGAAAAGGCACAACCTGAGTTTGACCTCCTTTTGGTCCATAAAATTGTCCATGGTCCGGTGTTATTCAGTTGTCAACTTGTCATTTCTATAATAGTCCAGGATTCCACAAACATAAAAGTGATGTTACAAGATATAACACGAACTCTACTCCAAATAGGTACTCGATTATAATAACTAGTGGTTCACCCCAAACTGTGAACTCAGGATAACTAACTTTTTGCTAACCCCATATCCACTCTTCGTCCGATTTGGATTTGGATGTTAGAATTTTAAAAATCTTTTAATTCCATTAAGCCGCCTTTATATTTTTATGACGACACAATCATTCATACATACAAACATACAAACATACTTCGATCGCTCGTTCAATATGACGACACAATTTTGTAGCGGCACCCTGGTCTAGACAAAAAGGAACAGATCTGCTCGCTTCAGCCATTTTTATTCAGCATTGTTATTCGTTACTTTGGCAACAGAGAGCTTGATCTTGAGTGAGTAACTCAGCATATTAATAAAGCAGCGCTTACTTGAGACCGATCTCAAGTCCTCGACTTGAGTCAAGAATGAACTATTTCAACGCTTGAGTAAAGAATGTACTAGGCTACCATACATTAGAAAGAGGCTAGCCACAACCTCAGTTTGACCTTCAAAGAGGTTCGTAAGGTGAACAACTTTTTTCACGGTTTTCAGAACTGTCGAATAAAAGAAAAAACTTTTTCTACTGTCAAACATCAGTCAAACTACGAAAATAATTATGTCTCGTAAATTCTTGTGATTTTCAGTATATTGAACGTTTTAGTCGGTTATGGATAATAAGTGGCGCCAGAGAGGTTATTTTCAATATTTTGGCCGAAAAATATCATGCCAGAAACTTCCAACAGAGAGCTTCAGTTCATTCGAGCTTCCGTTATTCGAGCTTCCGTTTTTCGAGCATCAGTACCTAGCGGACCCAGTTGGATGACCTCTACAAACGAGTTGCTGACAAGACAGGTATTTATTCACTATAATTGTATAAAATATACATAGTTCACGATACAAGTTACAGATATCGTCAGTTAGGTCTTTAAAATACCCCATCATCAACGTTTTTTGCGCATTTAATATAACTTTAGAGGTTATGTTTACGTAGAGAAAGTAGTAATTTGTCAAGCGAATTTATAATAAATTATAGAGCGACTGCAAACCTAACGTTTGATCGTTGCTCACATCATTCTACTACATTAATGTTTTATTTTGATTCCAGGAAAATCAGAAAGTACCTACTGTCCGACGCATAATCGACGAAGTTAGGGCGTTATGATAGGAGGGATAAAAACCAAGGCAATTTTAAAACACCAGCATTGGTCCCGAAACCTGGAATAATGTGTGGAGAATGAACACATAAAATGAGGGGAAGAATACTCGACTCAGCGCAAATTCATGTCAGGTGTAGAAATTTTAGATGATGATTAGAAAACAATATTGTGTTAATAAATATGTTACAACTCTCCCAGGCTTGTTTATTTTCCAATTAGAAAAAAAATTAGATAATTATGTAACATTAATGAAGGTCTTCCCTATTCAGATTTATCTTCAAGTATCAACTTAATTTACTGAATACCTACTACTCGTATGAATGATACTACACCCTCAAGTTTTCCCTACTATATCCGCTTTATATTTTATGCATGCCTAGTAACCTCTATGGTCCAACTGGGCTTTGAAGGCCGGCAAATTGTCTTAAAAAACTAGGTACGAGAAAAGAGGTTTGAATTGTATGTTGTGCTGCCATCTACATGATATGTATCATACTACATGAAACTTTCTGTCACCAATCGCCTTAGAAGAGATTCCGGATGTTTATGCACGCCTAATACCTTCAGACCATTGACATGACATCATTCACGTTACAACACTCAAATTCTATTGTACACACGACAGCACGTCAAAGTGTACACTTTTGTTGTAAAGTCGCCCGTAACGTAACCGAGTAGAGTACTAGCGTGTAAAGGTCGACGTGTTGTCGTGTGTACGTGCGTTTCACGAAATAATTCCCTTGGATTGTACAAAAATAGTCCCTATTACATCGTAAGTAAGGAAAGAGTTGAAATATACTTTCTGCCTTTTTATTAGTGTGTGGTGTAGTTTCTTACAAGATTATGGGAGCCTGCAAATAGTAGTATTTCTTTGAAATTAAAACTTAATTTTGACAACACTTCTGTATTTGACCAAGTACAAGCTCGTAGCTTCTGATTCTACCATGCCTTTATAGGTAGTAGGTATTTGAGTTTTAGATGGTGACGCGGTGGTGGCATAATGGGTAGAACAATGGACTCGGAATCGAGGGATCCTGGTTCGAGTCCCGATGAGGGCGGGTACATGCCCATGACATTAATTTATTTCAAAGTCGCATACATAACACTCCCTGACTGTGAAGGAAAACATCGTGAGGAAACCGGGGCGTCTGAGGCTATATACCAAACTAAACTCAAACATAGTACCAGCTTATTTTTTTAAACCTCTCCTTGGTAATATGACTGTGGGGCTCTGAACTGCAGGAGTTTTGCAGCTCGAAGAACTCGGGCTGGTAGAAACACTTTTCTGGCTAGTCATAGCGATGTGGTAGAGGTGCCGGTCGAATGACGACGACAAATTATTTCACACCACAAGGTCCCTTTCCACGTAACTTCCGATGTCGACGATGGTCCTAAGTATATTGTTAAGCTGCAACTTCTTGCGGTAGGTTCGCTTTGGATGCGCGCTGACTAAACATCATTTTTGTATATTAATTATCAAAGAAAATAACTCCCTTTCTTGCTTTGCGTAGTCGGGTGATGAAAAACACGAACTTGAGTCGGCTATCGCCTGCACTTGGAAATGACAGTCGCAAGTCTGGTCTCAAGTAGGTGAACTCACGTAAGATTGTGTCTATTAATATGCCAGCGACTCCGGTCTCAAGTAAGTGATCTTACAGCTTCTTAACATTTTATGCATGCCTAGTACTCTAAACCACGTTGTATTGAAATTGAGACGTCACGGACTGTCAAAAGATGAATGACTCACTCAATTCAGAGCTCAAGTCGGCTCTATTAATATGGCGTCGACTCAAGTAAGTCGACTCACTCAAGTAAGTCGGCTAATGTCAATGTCAATCTCAAGATCGTGACTATTAATAAGCAGACAGCTACTCAAGTTTGACATTACCCAAGGCTTGACATTTACCTCCTTGAGATCGATCTCAAGTAGGTGAACTCAGACGACTATTAATACCACCCTAAGTTCCATTATGGCGGATACCGTAAACAACAAACAATCATGTATATTCCAGTAAAGTACCGGCTTATTATTTCGTTTGGCCGCTTCGAAGGATGAGATACCCAAACTGATCGAGACGGCACGCAATGAAAAAGAACTAAAACTGTAAAAAAAGTACACTACAACTGCGTTATTGCCGATATTGAGAGTGCGGCCGCAAGCGATAGTATAATAGATAAGTATTTTTATTTATTTATTCAATAGATATAATTATTATTTTCCTGACGCAGTTTCATTTCAAGCTTCAAGAGATAAGATACATTTTGTAGAAGAAGAAAAAACACATATTTTTACGGGTACAAAGTACGGGTGGCACAGTAATTTGCCTGTCTGCTTCACATCGACGAAATTGGCTTTTTGTGGCTCATGTGGACAACGAATTTACCGGCTCATTTATTTTACGGCTTCATCCCCTTATGGGTTGTTTAGTTAAGAAATGGGATAACAGTATAAAGCGGAGAAAAAAAGGAAAGGTAAGGGTTTTGCTTCGTAGTCGCTAGGTGCCTTAGAATAACAATGCGTAGACAGCTTGTACAAACTGCATGTTTAGTGAGGAGAGTTAAAATAAACTACATGCACTACATACTAGTTAGATCGTTATTGAAAATATGTATTACAGGTTTCTTGCGTTGGGAAAGCCCATCACAGTTTTTTTCAATTTTATAGCTAACAAAATTGAAAAAAAAATGTGATGGCTTTTTCCCTTTTCAACCCCCTCAACCCCCTTAACTCAATTTATATTTTTGTATGCAATAAAGTATAAAGTATCAAATCAAATCAAATTAAGATACAGTTCAAGTTCAAACCTTAGTCAATATCAAAATTATGTGTAGAGCCTCGGCTTGTTCAAATAAAATAATAACATCTAAGAAACCTGGAACCTCAGTCTACCGCAACCAGGAGCCCTGCAAAGGTCTCGAAACGTTGGAAAAAAAGGAAAAACGAATAAAATTAAAGCGAGCGTTAAATCCAGTAAAAGTGTAAATCATGTTGAGGTGTTTTGTTTTGTATGAAACGTTGGTTCTTTGTCTTGAGCGTTCCAAGATTGGCACTACCTACAGCTACTCAAGTCGATGTGATGAAATAAAATTTTGTTGATCCGTCGGACATAGAAAGTCTACGTGACAAACGCTCGAAGGAAATTGATAAAAGTAAAACACCACGTGTGTGGAAGATACAGTTCAAGTTTTTTACTGTACTATAGGTATACAGTCCAAGTTTTCTATTGTACAGCCCGCTAGTGATTTTGAAACTACATCATAATATGAATACCTAATACAAAGTTAACAAAAAATAAAACGAATTCACTGGTGAAAAGGGACACTTTTATTAAGCTACTAGCTTTTCGCCCGCGACTTCGTCCGCGGTGACTAAGATAAAAGGTTGCAGCTCTATTTTTCCCCCGTCAATTTCAACCCAATCGGTTCAGCCGTCTAAAAGTTATGTGAAAAAGAAAAGTACGGAATGATAATTCTTAGTACCCATTGTCCTATTACCTGTTTTCCCGTAGGAATAAAACATTTTCCCGCGGTAAAAAGTAGCCTATGTTCATCAGGGATAATGTCTACTGGTAAAAAAAATCGGTCCAGTAGTTTCGGAGCCTATTCAATACAAACAAACAAACAACAAATCTTTCCTCTTTATAATATAAGTGTAGATGTAAATAGTGTAGATTAGTGTAGATTACACTCATTCCGAGTGATTTGCTGCGGTCCATTTGAGGAGCTCCGTTCTCCATCTCCGAAGTTCTTCATAAGATCTTCACCATGTTTTATGGGAATATGTGGGAAATAATTATACCCTTTCAAACAAAAAAATAATCATCAAAATCGGATCACGTAGTAAGAAGAAAAAGTTCTGAGGTAACACACATAAAAAAAAACATAAGTCGGTTTAAAATCACCAGTGTGCTCAGAATGTACCAAAGTTATTTTCATCTCCCACGCTCGGAAAGTATGCTGTTACTAGTAACTTACGATCGTGTAAAGGCCGGATTTAAACTATCTGAACTTTTGTGCGCTTCGAAATTTGAACGCGACGCCGGGACAGTCTTTCCCGCGCCCTATGGTGTTGAAAAAGAAAAAAACACTGGCCGTTTAAGTAGATGCCAGATCCGGATGGAAAATAAAACCTCATTCATAGTTCGTTTAAACGCGTATTTCAGCGTAAGCTATTGTTCGTGCCCATTCTCTATACAAAACTGTGAATGTAAATGGTGCATAAGCATCTTTTAAAAAGGTAAAGTCACGGAATAGAACATTCAGAAACGCGGTTTCTTCTTATAGTCTTTTCAATATTTTGTACACATATTTATTTTTAAATACCAGTAAATAAAAAAAATGCTGCGCTTCTGTTTTATCAAATAGATAATTATGTTTTGGTTTGTTAAATACATTTTTTCAAACGATATTACTAATTAAATTTTTTATCTCCTACAAATTTTTAATTTATATGGTATAAGTTCAGAATGCACCCGGAAAAAAAAACATTCTTTTATTTACATTATTTTTGTGTCTGGATAAATAAACTTCAGGAAATTATTAATAAAACGAATGGTTTTAATACCAAGGAAGCTCAAAACTTTAGTGCTGCAGCCGTAACTACAGTAAAATATGCTTTTAAAAGGAACTTATTTGACTCACCTGTTTTGCTTGTAAGTCTATAGAGTTTGTCCCGCTTGGCTAACAAAGTCATTTCCTCGCTTCTGTGAGATGAAAAGTTTTGTGTTTCGCACGAATGCAATATTATTTGCGTCTCGTGCTTCTGAATACCTCGCTACGCTCAGGTTACTTTTTTTGAACCACTCGCTACGCTCGTGGCTCAATTTTAGAAACCTTCGCTAGCTCGGTTTTCAATACAAGCACTCGCCGCAAACAATAATTTTGCATTCTTGCATAACAAATAACTATTATTTTTAAATTTTCAGTAGTGCTGTTTTTAACAACTGCAAATAATATGCCTTAAAATATTCTGAAAATACAAAAGTGTGTCCAAAAATGTGCATGTTTTTGCAAAAAGTTTAAACATTCTGTTCGAGAGGGCTTTCAGAAAAACTATTCGAATCGATCCGATTTGACTCGATATAAACGGGAACGCATTACGGCGAGGTCAACCGCTGATGGATGGACACACCGAGACAAACCTAGATCGAATGGGGAATGGGGATGGCCGAATTGGTCCAATAATGTCCAATACTGCTGTGTATTAGGTGGAAGCTATAAACGCTAAAGGTCTTCTGCGTTAAAGCGAGCTTTGATGTATTTAAAAGTACGTGTGGAATAATTTATACCTACAGTGACTAGTCGCATATTCACTCACATGAGACATGCGAAACATGTTGAGAGACAAAGGAAAAAAAAATCAGCCAAGTGCGAGTGGGACTCGCGCCGCACCGAGGGTTCCGTACCACCGTTATAAAACGAGGTAGGCTGCATACAGTGCTGTAAGAAACACTTAATTTGTCTTCAGTCTACAGCCGATGACAGACAGGCATAGAGGAGCGGGCATGAAACAGGCGAACAATGTAAGGAGGCTAAGTCCCAGTGATCCCTGAGATACCAGACGTAAGGCTTGCTTCAGATCGTGCTAGTCAATCACCTCTTTTTCTCGCTATTATTTTATCAGTGTTATTAACCCTTTTTTTGGAACTATTTTTTGATATACAAAGAGGCAACGTCGCCAGCGTTCTGGGCTCACTGCCGCGGGACAGCGACCTGGGGCAGGTCTTTTACTTGTAAATATTATTTTTAGTTTAGTTTCTTTTAATTTTAGTTTTAGTTTAGCTTATTTTAATTTTAGTTCACATATTTATAGATTGTATTTAATTACGTTTTAATAAAGTTTGTATATTAAAATTATTTTTATTATGTATTTTCTAATTTGATGTTTGTTAGTTTCCTCCAAGAGTCGAATGAAAACACCATCTTTCCCGAAAAACCCCGTTTTTCAGTTCCAATCCCTCACAATCAGCTTTTCAAACATTTTCTCTGTTAGTAAGCGCCAGCGCGGTAGCCAGCCCTCTTAATTTATTGTCCAGCTCCTATACCATCCTCACAGTTGAGTCGACCTAGGAAGACAATGTCATACGTATGGAGCCAACTAAACCGCGGGTTACCTAGCGATTGTTCCTAAAACATGTCCTGCTGTCTACTGAAACCATCTAGTCACTAGATGGTTCAAGTGGTCATTAGATTCTAGTGTAAATGCTGGCGTCCACTAGAGGCGAATCGGGCCGGGGCGCATCGCAAGATCGCAACGCAAAAATGCGCCTGCCTGTATTTATATGAAACAGCGTCCACTAGCGGCGGATCGGGGCGGGGCGGGCCGCAGCGCAAATATTCCGCCGCTAGTGAACGCTCTTTCATATAAATACAGGCAGGCGGATTTTTGCGTTGCGATCGATCTTCCGATGCGCCCCGGCCAGATCCGCCTCTAGTGGACGCCAGCCTTAAGTGAAGATAAGTGATTAGACGCTGCATAAATCATCTCATAAAGTGGATGCAAAGGCCTATTTGAAAACGCGAGTCATGAACACTTACCGTAAATAACAAAAAAACAGGTTTCGCCCAATCTGAAACAACCCTTAAGTAGATGATTGTTGAACTTTTTTTTATTAATATCAGAACCGGGGTATCTAGGGCTATTCTCAACAAAAGGACAGACAAAGCAAGACGGCCGCATCAATCTTACCACAAATTATACGCACGTTCTATCAGAAGTCAACTCAGTACTAACAACTTGATTCGATTGCCGAGTAAAGTATGAATGCCGTCTATTTCAATCTTCAAAATCGATGTCATACATATTATGTTGCTTAGAACATATTAAGACGCTGGGCATAGTGAATTAGCTCACGCGCAAAGAAAAATGCACAAAATCGATTCCTGTATCAAATACACTAAAAAAAAATTATATGCACGGCGCCTTCATTTTATTTCTCTTTTAGTTTCGGACTTCCCCATATTGACGAACCTCAACGCGCCACCCTATATATCTCAGACAATGCCTCCTAGAAATAATTTCCTTCCCTACTAGCAAATGGACATAGCAAATACCAGTGAATAGAAAAAGCAGCCAACCGATTGCTACTACAAAATTCACAAATGTGCGTAACTTTTCTTGGAGTTAACTGTCTGTAGTGAGTATTTTGTGATCATGCTAGAGAGGATCATAATATTACAAGGATGAACGACGTTGACTGATGACGCGAGAGACAACTACCTACGAATATTAAATACTGTCACGTTACTGGCTTTAATTTAATTATTACGAAAATGTGGAGTTCAGTATGTTACATAGTAAGAGAGGTAGATAACTGTTTATTGTACACCAAAGAAACTATGCGTGAAACATGCTCTAAAAAGAAAAAGGTAGCGTGTGAGAAACACGTCAAAAGACCCTTCAAACAAAAAACAAAAGACGTACTAAAGTCACCACTTACGTTACGTCTCTCCTTTTTTGCGTGAAGTTACAATATAACGGCTAGCGAAAAAACTATGCGAATTGAGTGCCGGTGCCTCGTTTACAACCAGTCCTGTAGCCCTTTTATTTTGATGTGTTGTTTCCAGATTTGAACCTACCATCATCATCATTGCCGATCTTGCAACTCACGAATGCGACTGAGCCATAGTTGTGTTTGTTCGTACATGCACTTTGCGATAGTGTGCGTGCTTTGTGTGGGGACACAATATCGAATACTCATAAGTAGTATCGAAAAAAAAGTATCGTACTCATAAAAGTATCGAGAAAAAAGTATTGATACTTCAAGTATCGAGTACTTGTCCAATCCAAAACCTATCTTCTTTTTGGATGCGTATTTTGCGAAAAACTAATCATCAAATGATAATTCCTAGGCTTAACTATTTTTAGGACCTAATGTTTAGATTCCAACGTAGAACACCTACGAATAAAACCCGCCATAATAAACCCTGGCAGCGGCCTATCTTATGTGAGGCGCCGAGTGTAAACGGGGCCTAAGCCAGGCACATAACATTGTTCCGCGGTTCCTTTGCGAGACAAAAAGATCATTGGTCCACGAGTTTCTTATCACTCAGGAAAGGGCCAAATTGAATCAGTGAATATGCCTTTGGGCCCGCGAGATCTCTCTGTTATACGAGCCCTAAGCCACAACAAGAGAGCTGGTGAAAATATGGCTTTCATTTCGGTTTTCGGGTGTCTGCTCATTGCAATACTTACGTATCGACGCAGAACGGAAGTCCTACATAGCAAATACTAATTTTGGCGCTTAGAGGATCGCCCGGGTCCGAACGACGACGTAGGCAGACCGAAGTGGGACGGTTTTGTCAAAAAAATACTGTTACTTTCAATGGCATCTATTTTGCTCCTGTGAACCTGATTTTGACGGTTGATGGCTTGTGTGGATGCGGCCTAGACGATAAAGCCTAGGCCGAGACCAAATCTGGATTGAAAAATCTTTGTTGCAAGTCCTTGCAGGCCTGTCGTTTCAAACTCGGAATGAATCAAACTAGTTGACAGCTAGTCGACTTTTACATGCCAGCACTCTACTCCAGCTATTGAAATAGCATGTCGATAGGTTCCTAGTAGAAGGACAAAACCGGGATTTTCTTTTTTTATTCTCACAACCAAAGAACTCATCCTCCAAAATTAGAATATTCTTTTCTGAACTAGAAAAACATTAAAATGATAGACCGCATTAATAAATTTTAATTTAAGCGTATAACTGGGAGCCTATCGAGGCACCATTGCGGTACAGGCTCAGGCCTGTACGTAAACGCTATTACGTTAAGTACGGTACAAGTCACAATGTAGAGCCACCTTTACGAGCTTTCTTTTTCTTTCTCGCTGACACAAGAAATGAAAGGATGTGTCTTCGTAATTTTTATTTTACGACTTTCAGAGGCGCGACCGTGTATTTTAGGCACTAGGTATATTTTTTATGTAAATATGTAATTATATGGTAAGTTTATTCTCGGCGAGACGTATAAAGAATGAATAAATGGGACATTTCTCTGCAAGAGACATGCTTCTAATTTTTTTGCCGGTAACACTGGTAACACCGGTAACTAACTGGTTGTTTGGCGCTACGCTGCGTTCCAAAACCAAAATAATATACGTCGGAGTTGCGACCTCTAGGATCAAATTGAAGTGGGCTGGCCACGTCTGCCTATGGCCTACTGGCCAACTTAGCCGACCGACCGGTGGTTAAAACTAAAATGTTACCGTAAAGAACGGCGCGCGGCGAGATGACCTTGAACAAGTTTGTACCCTGGTGATCGGAGGTGGCCCAGGATGGAGACTGCACATCTGAGTTGTCCATACTTTGCCCACTACAGGGTACAATCGAATTTGATAGCGGAACTGTCCACTGATTACTACAAACAACATAAACTAGGTGGCAAAAAACGGAGCGAAAAAAATATCAGTTGTTCCGTACAGTTGGTGCAGTACAGACTACCTTGTGTATGGAACAGCTGATTTTTTTTTCGCCTTCCTTCCTTCTTTTTTGCCACCTAGTACAGCCGGCCTCACCCAAAGATACCCCTTTTTGTTTGATTGGCGCCCGGTAAGAGCTGCCATGGGGTATCTGTGACTGTGGCCGACCATACAAGTTGTTTGTAGTGATTAGTAGACAGCCTACCGCTATCGAATTCGATCACCCTGTAGTTACTAGAGCACCTCATAAAAACAAAGAGAAAGTAGAGTCTGCTCCTCGTTCGCGTCCTATCTTTCAGTTATATCATGTTGGCTCGAGAAAAGACCTTTTGCCCAAATTATCACTTGGAACTTTCTAAAGTTAAAACTTTGCCCAAGAGGGCATAAAGCAAATCCGCGCCTACAAATCTTGCCAATAAGCCTTTCGCGCTTGCGAGGATAAATCTAACAGCCCTCAGAATTATCATCGGCCAATAAGAATTTAATTACGGAACGCTCTGTAGTTAATTGCAGTTTTATTTCTTGGCGAATTTCTGGGCAAGTCGTTAAAGTTGTTCTGCGGACTGCGCAGGGCGAGCGATGAGGGCTCGGTCTCACCACGGCGCTGATCGACGGTTTCGATAAACATGGACTTTGCGCTACGTCTTCCTGAATGAGATTATTGAAAAACAATTTCGATCACAGATAAGTACTGCTTTATAAAGAAGAATGGAATGAAAAAGAGACAATCAACAGCGAAATCGCCAACATCAATAAAAGTTAGTAATAAGTGATATTTTTACGCAATACCTAATAGTTTATATGTAAGTGTAAAATACATAAAATATGGTGCAGTGTAGAGCGATTTCCTAACTCATAATAAAACATTAACTTACAATAAAGCTAACAAAGTACACTTACCGCACTTTGCTACCCGACTGCAGCGAAGACCAACAGGAAGCTCCGATATAGTAGTCGGTGGAATCGGCCCTAGACTGAACCATAGGTCAAAGAAAGTTCTTAAGTGGCTCATTTGACGCTAATGTCTACTAACTATTCTAAGCTTTTAGATATCCCGCAACTTCTGATACAAAAACAACTATTATAACTTTGTTACGCTGGCCGTTTTCCAATATTACAGTCTCGACGTCATGGTTCGTAAATAAGTCAAGGGCAGGTTTTGTAAAGGGCTTCTTTGCTTGGCCGTAGACTAAAATACAACTAAATATCGTGCCAGATAATTATTTCTCAAATCTTCAAGATGCGTGGTAAGGCTTTTGCCCTCCTAAGGACTTTATAGGTACACAGGCTAGATTTCCATTTAGCACAACTAATTAGTTATTCAGTAAAAAATACCCAAAAATCAATCATTTGTGGCCTTCCTTACTATCGCTTGCGGCCGTACTCGCAATATCAGATGCCACATCGTGCTTTGAGAAGGACTGGGTGTCCGCACGTCGCGGTTATTATAGACCAAATTGAACACGGTAATTTGTGAAGCACCTTTTTTTAAACTTGTTTTTAATATAAAACGTTATGAATCTATGGTCCATGAGTCCTGAGTCGGGTGACACTAACCAAAACTACACCCTGTATATCACACTGATATCTACTAGATCATTGACGGCACTTCTTAACAGCTAATCCCTAGGTCCCTGTAGACTAAAGACGCCTCAATCAATTGATCCTGATCGACGATCTTCCACCGAAATACACATTTCTGTCGATCTATCAAATTCAGTTAAGCCTGTCCCCTTATGGACGCCTATTAAGAACTACTGTCAACAACTAACCGGTGTTCATTGACCTACAACTCTCAGCTATTCTCACTAGCAGACAGATCACCAGTAGCGTAACTATTGAAATGTTATCATCCATTTGGCGGCCCATAGTTTTGTCGGTAATTAAGAGAAATGGGAGGTCACTGCAGTGTGACTCGATGTGGTCTCTACACTTTAGTTAGAGCACGCCCGTTGAGAGACAAATTGCCTACTCAATTTATCAGTGGGGAATGAAATATGCTGCCCAGGAAGGTCCATAACTCTGACCACAGCCTGGAAACGTTGGCTGCAGTTTCCGCTGTAATCTGCAAGTTTCTCGGTAAAATGTAAGTGGGAAATTCTACTCTGTGACTTTGGAAATGTAGGTGGGTAATTTTTTAAGACAACACGGTCGCTTTGCTACAGATGTTTGTTTGAATGGTCCGGGCATGTTCGGATGGTTGATTGGGCACTTCCGCATTTTATGTCAACGTTTGTTTGTGACACTTTTTTATAGGAGTCTGTGAAGAAGCGAGTTTGTTTATTTGTATTCTATGTTATTGCACCCCCAAGGAAGTTCTCTCAGCAGGCTCGCCCATCGACTTCGTGGAAGTATTGGTTCTAAAGGAAAATTCCTAGAAAATTGTGTTTCTTCTCCTTTCGTAAATACCTTATTATTACTGAAGCGTAGATATCCCATGGTCGAAGTAAGTACGGCAAGGGGATATCTTAGCATGTCGCTGACTTTACATAACTGGGTTGACAGAAGAAAGCTATACCAAGGCGACACACCCATAGACTTGCCTATGACAATATTTATGTTTGTGCCAGTGTGACTGAGCCTAGCATTTTCCCACTTCCCTTCTCTAGCACGGTCAGTCTATGGATGGGTGACTGCTAGTGGCAATATCATAATGAGCGTTTCGTGCTTCGGAAGGCACTGTTTTGGATGGCCTAAAAACTGTGACACCAGTGTGATTATTCTGTATGAAAAACGCACAGTTTCTAGTCACCGAACTAAATCTCATAGAATCCGCATTACGTATAAAATCACAATAAAAACTTGTCCGTACAGAAACAAATGATATCAGCAATAGAACAATACGAAACATCATTTCGACCATACGTCTAATATTCAGAATGTCAACCTTATTGCATTAGTGTACAGTTTTACTTTAATTGCATAGACTACAAGCAAATAAGCTCCCAAAGGCAGTTTGGACATCTATTTTTCCAGACACATTTCAGAGTTCTATGTTGTATCTAGTTTTATCCTTGATCGAATTTTCTAGTCCTCAAAACCGGTTTACTTGCTGCGCTTGGCCGCGCCGTAGTCGGTGCGGGTTTTGAGTTGTTACTCTTCTCCCGTGCCTCTTCTCCGGAGGCATCAGCCCCCGGGTCTTGGGTGTGCAGTCGTGGCGATGTGGTCAGTGGGGCTCCGAGCTGCTGGAGTCTGGGTTACGGACGTCCTTTTTCTGGCCGGCCGTAGTTGGGAGCGATGTGGTGGAGGTGCCGGTGCGGCCCGTTGTCAGCGCAGTGGAACATACGGTGCGACAGACGGACCACAAACTCCTCCATACTCTTGACCACTAGGTCCCGGGAAATCACGTAGACATGTGTAGGTAATGCTTGTAATATTACAAAAGACATATTACACAACGGTGTCATAAAATATTACACATTACACGAGAGAATAAAGCATGACACATAGCATTGCATGGCATTGCATGGCACGGCATTTCAGCACACTGTACGTACTGCAATGAAAGTGTGCTGAAATACCATGATGTCATGTTTCATGTCTGCAATGAAGAAATACCATGATGTCATGTTTCATGTCTGTAATGAAGAAATACCATGATGTCATGTGTCATGTTTGGTGCCATGATATAAGGTAATATCACGCGGTATGAAATGTCATGAAATATATCATGACTTCGAAGTGCACTGTTTCGCGCATGTCTAAAATCACGTCATTGCGGATGTAACGCCCGGCCTCCACTATGGATCTCAGGGCAATTCTGCTGGGCCTGCAGCTTCTTGCGGTAGGTCGTGGAGCACAAGACGTACGCACAGGGGTGGCCAAGCCATTTTACTACATCATAAACTCTTTAGCTTTTACATTATTACAGCGCCTCATCAAAGAACAAACGACGTTACAGAAGCGTAACAGCGCATTAGCCTCGCCTCCTGTCATTTCTCGCTTGTCTCCCGGAGTCGGCCGAGTCTCGCTGCCCATTTGTCAGCGTAATTTTGCCAGCGAAAATGTACACTTATAGCAGGGTAAAGAAAGGGGTGTATTCTTTCAGGGTCGTGCCGTTTATCGCTTGAAAGGTGAATATGAATGTTTCGTTTTTATTCAATTTCACGGGATTTTTTTTATCAACTTATTATGTTATGGGAATTAGGCCTTATTTCTTACTCTCTTACAGTAAAATAGTGGGTACCTACCTTTTTCATTATTCTAAATAACAGAACAACAATAACTAAGCAGATTTTTTTTTTCTGATCGTAACTAAAAACTAGTAACTAAGTTCGAGCAAATCTCATAATTATATTGATACCTGAATAATTTTTGTTTTGTTGTTTAGAATAATGACAATCATACTGTTCTATTGCGTGAAACAAAAAATTGCGAAACAAAAAAATCTCATTTAAACTATATTTATATTTTAACTTTATTTTAATGTATAGTGCTCGTGAAAACCTTAGAAAATATTTAAAAAATCTCAGTTTGGTTTACAAAATTGAAAGCCCTGTGAAAATTGTGGACTTTTCGCCACATTACGCGAGAAACTTGGTCCTACATACGCAACGGATTTTGATATCTGGCCGCTAGAATTTGTATGCCAAGAAACATGCTGGGACCTAAGTCTGCAACGCAATGGTGCCAAAATGGGCTCCCAGTTGACGGCTTCACTAACGATTTATTAATGCTTTCGGTTCTTATAATGTTTTTGTAGTACAGAAAATAATATTATGATTCTAATTTTAGAGGATTAGTTCACTCGTTGTAGGAGAAAAATGAGGAAACCCCGGTTTTTTCCTTCAACTGGGACGCCATCGATCGATTGCCATCGTCTCTAAAATAGATTAAAGTACATTCCATGTCCTACCCATATCGTATGAACATTATTGAGCAAACAAGAAGAGAATACCACGCGTCCCAGTCCGGTGTCTTCCCGGACCCCTTGTTAAATTTCATCGCATTTATTACTAGGAAACTTCGCGAATGTTGGTTAAGTCAAGTAAAGGAGGGGACAATTTCGAGGAACTCCGCGCTCAGTATAGGAATAGAGCCGTAGAACAAGTTATGCGTGTTCTAGAAATAGTTACGCAGGGTTATACCACATCATTGCTAGTATTGATTGCGCTTATCGGAAGAAATTTTGTTCATATGCTTGCTTGCTCAGTAGTTGCAGTACATGTTGTATTTGTAACTTTGCAGCGTTATTACCGCAGCAGTGTGTAACTCCATGGCCATCCTAATACAAATAGTACTGAAACCAGATATCGCAACAACGCATCGACCGATAAAAACGCGCCTGTGTGGTGGGAGCAAGCAAGCATATGAACAAATTTTCTTTATTGCCTTCTATCCTTCTATATTTATTCTTAATTGCTTTTAGAAGCATGTGTGTGCTCTAATGCATGGGACATTGTTTAGATGGAGTAGGTCTACCAGCATGGCAGCTTAATCAGCCTAGCCCACAGGAAAGACAAGGGCGATACGTGCGGAGCCAACTAAGTCGCGGTTCCTCACGATGTTTTCCTGTAGATTCACTACCGTATATTCCTATGCTGTGGCCCGCGTGCGAACGGCGCCGCGGCTGTTTACATGATGAAGTGTCTAATCTAGTTTTTCGCCTGTTTCTTCGTTAGGGGGTGGCTTTTGGGAACGCCTGGGAGTTAAGTTAGCCTTCAGGTTTTACGTGCTAAGGTTTAGAGGTCATTTTACCCGGCCAGATTTTAAAGTTCAGGCGCTGTCAGATTGAATTCGTCGCAATTACGGGTCTGGAAAGGACCCGCTTTTTTGTCTTTTATGGCGGCAAAGGAAGCGAAACTCTGACCTAAAGGCCCAAAAAGGTAGTAAGGTAGTACGTAAATGGTTGTTATTCAAGATTTTTTTTCTGTAACTTCTGAAAATTGACGTTTTAAAATACCTTTTTAAATATTTTTTTATAGTTTTTACCGCTTTTTTAAAGTATTCGATCGAAGGTTGTTATGAATCACCAGGGTGTCTGATACCTCCTCCTTTTCAGGGATTTAAATAATATCTAGGTACTCTGGGCATAAACAACACTAGGTATATGAAAATTACCCTACTAGGTGATGAAATAAGGAAGGTTAAGGCTGGAAGATAGCAGCGTGGCGGGAAATTCAAAATTTTCACAGTTTTTTACATTTTGTATCTAAACTGAGCTATTTTTGTTCAGCGATTTTTCGTTCGCGGCAATAACATAGTATTTTTTTCATTATTGTAAACAACAGAATAACAATAATTCAGCCGATTATGTGTTTTGGTCTACAAAGCAGTGGCACTGCCAAAAAAACTTGTCGTAGACTGCTTTGTTAAAAAAACTGTGAAAATTTTGAATTACCCGCCACGTTGCTATCGTCCACCCTTAAAACATCTTTGTCTATTGTTATCAAATGCTGCCAACCCAACAACAATTAAACCCATTTTAAAACACTTTGGATCAACGCCAATGAAACTTCGCCGTACAAAAAGCATTTTATAAAAACCATCTCAAAGCGAAAAGCGCTCCATTTCACGATTTGCTCCGGCAAGAAACGGTGTGAAAAAACACACCCTTTTCTCTTCTTATTTTTCTTGCAAATTCTCTTTCTAACGATACGACTTAACCCGATGCCATTGTAAAACTAGAATAGTAGTTTATCTATACAACGTGTTACAAAACATCCTGACTCTTTTTACAGGGTGTAACCTAGTGGTGAACAGGATGTCAAAACTGTAAAAAAAAATTAACACCCTTTTTGTTTTTAGTATTAGCTCAAATTGTAAAATATGTTTGTGTGTTTAGGTGCATTAACATAGCTTTGAGTTGTTAAAACATTGTGAAAGTCAATGAAAACAATATTTAAAAAATACTTTTCTCCCGCCACAACGTTCACATTTTATTAATTTAATAATTAACGGAACGTCATAGAGCAATTCAAATATTTAGGTTGTGATCCCTATCACCGGGTGCTATTATCCTGATAAAGAGTTAGGTGCTTTTGTAAGACCTTATACAGGGTGTTAAAAGACCGCCAACAAAGCGGGAAACCACGCAATGTCCTCATCATACTGAACATTTTTGCTCAAGGAACTATACCTGGGAAATCAACGGTTTCCGAGATGATGAGGTTCAAAGTCGGACTTTTCAAACTTTTTTATTGCAAAAATTTGCTCAGTATCGAGAATTTAACATTTATTTTCAAGAAGCCATATCAAAAATTTTAATATTTCTTTCATAAACCGACGTTAAAATTGCAACCCGCAATGTATTC
Source organism: Zelleria hepariella (assembly GCA_949319315.1). Lineage (NCBI taxonomy): Eukaryota > Metazoa > Arthropoda > Insecta > Lepidoptera > Yponomeutidae > Zelleria > Zelleria hepariella. The sequence continues at coordinate 20,441,409 of OX439384.1, forward strand.
TAAACATCGGCACTTCGAGCGTAAGTAACACAACTTTATGTCAACGCTTGTGCAGTATGACTTCTCTGCGTTACACTTCCATTGCGTGATAAAATATTTTCCAAAATTGTAACCCAAAAAACCAAAATCATTTCCCGGCAATTAGTTTATCGAAAAAGTACTTTGTTTTGGTGTCTAGTATGCGTACCTTTCGGGTCTGTCGGCGGTCTTTTAACACCCTGTATAATAAAGGCCTTTGCATCTACATAATGAGATGATATTATATACATCGCCACCCTCACTCACATTAGATGGGTGAAGAGTCCACTCTGCGCTGCAGTGCCTGGGACATTGTTTTAGATTGAGTAGGCTTGCCCAGCACCTATACCATCCTGACAGCTTAGTCGGCCTAGCTAGCCCACAGGAAAGACGAGTCAATACGTGTGGAGGCAACTAATCTGTCTAGGTATATAGATTGGCACAAAATACGAACCGAAATTACTGCAATTTTGGATGCTACATTCATACTTTCATACGGTTGAGGTGATATTAATTGTCATGAACATGGCATCCTCCCCCCTCCCTTCAGAAGCCCTAATATGACAGACATAAATGATAGGCTATGTCTATGTATGAAATAGAAGACAAAATTGTAGGCTTTGTCCGACAGGTGTAATTATTGTGTATCACCCCCATAATATCTATCTTAATTCTCATACAAAATGCAAGGTTTAATCTATCGTCACAGTTTAAACTGCGATCGTTAAAATGGGCCTCAGTCAATTTACTTGAATAATTTTACAAACTCGCGTTTCTGGGATAGCTCTCGGCCGGCTGCGATGTCTTCTACTTCTCTCCAAATTGGTTAGATTCCTTTGTTCTGAGGATTTTGATACTGTCGGCCGGTTTGGAAAAAAATGGTTCTTTGGGTGTTTATAGTTTAGTTTTTTTTTCATAGGGCCGAGGGAAGAGAAAAAGGAGCGTAGTTTATAATTGGAAAAAATCAATAGGTACCTACACACGACAGCACGTCGACCCTTACACGCTAGCATTCTACTCGGTTACGTTACGGGCGACTTTACAACAAAAGTGTACACTCTAACGTGCTGTCGTATGTACCTGTAAAAAATACACGGAATTGTTATGTGCTCTTTCTTAAGGTCTTTTCTGGGTCCAAGATTCATTGATTGATTTTTATAAAATCTATTTGCCTATCCTTTCGGTGACCGACTTCAAAAAAGTATTTTCTTATTTTCGACTGTATGTATTTTTTTATTGCACACACCATTTTTGGTTATCTCTAGCTAGTTTATGGAGCGAACCAGAAGACAGTGCCTGAGCATACGCATCTTGTGTTTAATACAAACATTGTGTTGCAGCACCACTTGCTATGTTTCCTGTTTAAATCTAAAATATATCGTTTTTCTCTGCATAAATAATATCGTTTTTCTCTGCATTGTCAACCTAGCAGAGCTGCATTTGAAGAATCGAGCCCCTAATGCACCTCTTAGAAGAACGAACAACAGAGACAAGCGGAGCGCAGCGTCAAAGCAAATATGGCATCCGAGGCCTCGCCTCCAGCTGTAATGAAATTCTCCAGTTCAATTGTTGCACAAATACAAGCGCCGGCCTCTCAATAAGGGCGCTATGGGGACGCGAATTGTTTAGACTTCAAGCCAGCTTTACACGCTTGCCAAACAACGGCAAGTGCCCACAAGAATAGACGGGTAAATGGGTGCGTACAGCAAGCAGCTGGCCAAGTAAACGGTCAGTACAGGGAGAGCATTTTCCTCACGAGGCTGCTCGGTCAGTTTTTTTGCAGCCAATACCATACATGACTTGGTTCGCGCAAGCTTGCTGGTGTTGATGAGATTATCCATGACAATACAATATTTTAACACTCTGTAAGTGCTGAGCCTGTAGGTGCAGGGCCGTGGGCAACTAAACATACAAGGTGTTACCAAAGATCCTATCTCTTTTTACAGCTCTTTTTTAGAGCAAAAAAAGTTAACCTCCGGACACAATCATGTGTTTTGAAAAACAAAAAACTTTTGAAATATTTTCAATTTTGATGTTCTAAAATAAAGTGTTTTTCACTTTTTTTATAGAAATGTCATCCTGTCAACCAGTAATTCTACCTAAAATAATTAGGATCTTTTGTAAAGTATGTATATTTTAAAACACGCAACAGGGTGTTAAAATTTTGTATTGTCATGGATAATCTCATATATTCTGGGTGTTAAATTCTGAGTGGTCACTTTACCCCTAGATGTGAGAGGTGCCACTGGGTATTAGATTAATTATCTAAAATAAATTAATCATCATATTTGCTTAAGGTGTGGGTGTTTGTTTATTTTATTTTGTTTTTATTGTGACTTTGTTTTTATTTTTTGTGCCTTTTTTTTGACATGTTTATATTCATTATTATTTATTGACTTTTGTTTTATATCTAAAATTGCTTATAAGTATTTAACCTCCCTGTAACGTGCTTTACGTGACTAAAGTGTTCTCTATTTCTACCTATCTATCTAAACGACGGCAATTTATCATCCGTAGTACATTCTCACGTCACGTTTCCAGCGCTCGCTTCGTGGCGTTATGTAACGTTAAAATTATACAATATTTTGTACAAACATTAATTACAGACGTTAAGTACGAGCGTTACATGACGAAAATTATTCACAGAAATGTAAATTGGGTGTTTCTTCTATCCGAGAAAAATCGTTGCATTTTAAAAATAAAGCGATTGCTCACTTTTACGTTTTATTATTAAACTAGCATTGACCGTGCGTGAAAAAAAAGTAACGCTCTCAGCAAAATTATTATGCTACGTACGCTACAAAATCTACGCTATGTGCTACGAAATGTCGTAGCAGTTCGTAGCATTCGTAGCTATTTTAGTTCAATGTGTTACTTGATTCTGGCGCCTTGAAAGTCACTTTGGGATGAAGAAACAGGCAGCTGCTGAGTAGCTACCACGAGTCCGAAAAAGCTGTGCCGGACGTCTGCCGGACGTCTGTCATGTATCCTAATACTATAGTAGTAAGGTTGTTTATCCAACTTATCACTTTCAATGACAGTGACAGTAAGCACTCGTGGTAGCTGCTCTGATCACGAGTTGTATTAGAAATTATCAGTCGCTAACTGGGAAGGATTTTTTTTTTGAGAAATCCTGCTCGTTAGTTAACTCCGCACGTATTGACCTTATCTACCCTATTGACTACGCCTTCTAAGCTCGGAGACGGGGTATTAGACACGGGCACGGCCATTATTAAAACATGTTCCAGGCACTACAGCGTCCGAATCGTCACTTCAATTCAATATACCTTCATGAGTACCATCAGTTATATCTTTGTACAAATTATTATCTGAAACCCCCATATAATATCCCACATGGAAGCTGTCAGGGGCACGGGGTTGCCCGCAGAGATTGTTATTTAAACTAATACAAAACGATACCGCCTTTGTTGGTGGGACAAAGCTTTGTTCCGTTGATTTTTTGCCTCTGAAAGGCAATAGAACAATATTTAAACAGAAAACCAAGTACTCATATTTGGTTGCTTTGAACCAGTTACGTGATTTTTACTTTCTACCACGCAAAATGTAAGTTCTTTAGTGTGATTTTAGGTTGAAGAAGGGGTGATCTGATGCGATAAAGGCAGTGGCTGGAGGAAGCATTTACCGAGCAGTCCACTTGACAGAAAATGACATGGTCGCTTTCCTCAGTTATGTGGAATCGACGAAGAAGAGATTAAAATTAAAACAATGTATTGATGCCAAATATGGTCTTGTGCATACGAGGGACGTCCCATTGGGTGTCGGACGTCCCAAATATCGCTGGAAAGACATAGTGGAAAGAGACTGGCCCGAGCCAAGGAGCCGAGCACCTGGGGGTGGATAATTTGAGAGAGGTAGCGCAGGACCGATCGTTGACCCATTCTAGATCGTTGCTCGATAGGTCGATGACATTGTCAAAACAGCGGGAAGACAATGGACGAGATTGGCATAAGACCGAGGGGGTTGGCGTGAAAAAGAAGAGGCCTATGCCCAGCAGTGGGCTTTATTTATGGGCTGGATAGATAGATAGATAGATAGCGCAGGACAGGGTGAGCTGGCGTCTTTTGGTTGCGGAGGCCAAGATCCAATGCAAGATACCAGGCAGAAGACCTGGTAGACCCAAGATGTCATAGATGCAAAATCTGCTTGCGTGGTTCGACTCATTGTTTCGTTTGGCGGCTTCGAAGGACAAGATAGCCAAACTGATCGCCCACCTCAGATAGGAGGAGGCACGCAAAGAAGAAGAAGGCCAAGATCGACTTTGAGTTACTGAGCCACGAAGAATGAATGAATGAAAAGTGGTCTTTGTGCATCTACTTGCTCTGTCTAAAAGGTTTGTCGGGACAAAAAATTGTTTTGTCAGTCGGCCACTCTGCGGCTAATGGGCACATCACTTTGGATTCGCTGTGCACCGCTCGTGCGCAGATTTCGCCCTATGGAGGTAGGAAGTGGAAGTCTAATTGAGTGGAACGGATTCCTGACGTAAATTGTTAGTCTATTGGCTTCATTTTCCCAAAAAACATTGAGATTGGCAAAAAAACTATGGTGTAGCGTCTACTAAAAGGTTCTGTTGAATTATCCTTGGGGTTGCAGGTTTTGTTTTTACTTCAATAAATTAGAAGTCATCTTAGGGTGGTATTAATAGTCAAATTCCAATGTCAAGCCTTGGCTGATATCAAACTTGAGTAGCTGTCAGCATATTAATAGACACTATCTTGAGATTGACATTGACATTAGCCAAGGCTTAACATAGCATTTGACTTTTCTGAGATCACCACTTGAGTTCGATTTTGAGTCGACGACTATTAATGCCACCCTTAGGCCCGGTTTCTGAGTTGAGAATTTTACTAAGCACATACTTAAGTATCGCTCTGTCACACTCTTTTGTGAAAAATCTGAAGAGACAGGACGATACTTAAGCATTTGGTTAGTGAAATTCTCAATTCAGAAACCGGGCCATATATTAAACTTAAATCAAATCATACTACCTATTTTAAACATTTATAATAAGTTGAATAAATTCACTCGGGACAGGACTTGAACCTTTTTAAAATTTTTCATATACTACCTACCTCAGTTTTTACGTTACGTGAAGCAGTGAAGATGACATTTAAGTACTAAGTACAGCCGGCCACAGTCTCAGATACCCCTTTTTGTTCCATTGGCGCCCTTATGCCGCGCGCAGTAAGAGCTGCCATGGGGTATCTGAGATTGTGGCCGACCGTACATTATTTGCCCGATGCCACCCAGAGTCTAAAAATAACTGTAGCCTAACTAACTACTCAAAGCAAAAATATCGTTTTCAAAAACAAAAATGTTGAGTCAAAATGTTTTGAAGTGAATCTTTGTAAAGATGTCCAATGAACCACGTAACCGTTTCATCGCTCCTCAGTCAACGCTGGCCCATTGTGGTTCCGGTCACGCTCAAAACAAAATAGCCCTCATAATGTCCGCAAGCCGCGTGTGTCCATCACGGAATTCACCGGCGGATGTGGCTGCATTGCACTGGCTTTGCGAAGGGGAAGGAATATGATAGCGTTTTAAGGTTCCGTAACAGAAGGGTGCCAAATGGGACTCTATCAAGATCAATCACGAACCACGTATGGACAAGAAACTGGCAGCATAAAAAAAAACGCGCGCGTGTCAAATAAAAAAAGTTTGTAGTAAAATAAAAACGTCAGAAATGCATTTCTTCTTCGTTCGTAACTGTTTATTTATGTACTGAAATTCGGATTTTACTTACTTTCATGAAATAAAAGTGTTATTTCCTTAAGTAGTGAGAATGAAAGTCAAATATTATTTTTTAATATTTTAAAAATTCTTATTCTATTCTTATTCTTAGATAACGCACCTTTGTTTAGAATAATGAAAACAATACAATTTTACTGTCGTGAAACCAAAATTGTTGAACAAAAATTGCTTAGTTTAGCTACAAAATTTAAAAAAACTGTGAAAATTGTTAATTTCACGCATTCTAGTTTCATTGAGCCATCCTTTGCCTCTTATTACAAAAAAACCGGCCAAGTGCGAGTCGGTCTCGCGCACGAAGGGTTCCGTAGCTGTATCTATAAAAACTGCAAAAAAACACGTTTTTTGTATGGGCTCCCATACATTAAATATTAATTTTATTTAATACATTAAATCCCATACATTAAATATTAATTTTATTCTGTTTGTTAGTTACAGTGCAACAGAAATACATCATCTGTGAAAATGTCAACTGTCAAACTATCACGGTTCATGAGATACAGCCTGGTGACAGACGGACAGCGGAGTCTTAGTAATAGGGTCCTTTACCCTTTGGGCACGGAACCCTAAAAACTGTGAACTACGACACAAGAAATTAGAAGTTTGAAAGAGCCAATTCGGAAGGCAAAGTTTTTTGTTCGAAAGTCCGTTATTGGCTTAATCTTATCTTTAGACAATATTGAGAAACTAATTTCAATATTTTTTATTTTGGTTCAGTAGTTTGGATTTTACAACGTTTCAAAGATACGATTTTATGACCTTCACGCGACGGTCTGCATACTGTTGGCGGTCATAGGAACAAAACATTTTAGCGCATAAAAACAAAACTACTATACCAAAATTAAAAATATTGAAATTAGTTTCTCAATATTGTCCAAAGATAAGATTAAGCCAATAACGGACTTTCGAACAAAAAACTTTGCCTTCCGAATTCAAGATAAGTACGTAAAAGATTATCGGAACAGATATTCCAGAGAAACTATATGCCTTTGATGACTTAGTTGGGAATCCTCACATCAAAGATTCCGTTCTCCTGACGTTGAGTTATTGTCACATCGCCTATTTAAATGTAAATAATATCTTCTCTTACCATACATAGTTCCTCGGCCAGGACGCATACGATACGAGTATCTACGATGACACAAACAACACACGCTTGGTTCTCTCTTCTGAAATTGACACCAAAGGTTTTTCACTGTAAAACAAAACATTATCAAGTATCTTTATCTTTCTTTTCAGTGACTAAAGATATGCATTTTCGTGGCCAGCTAGTGACAAACAATGTCTACCCTTGTGATATAAAGACAAACTACATAATATTCATACCAATAGTTTCATACAGTACCAACCAGATCAAATTGATAACTTCTGCCAGATGAATAAATTAACAACATTTACGATAATTATGACAAATCATCAATATCATCAGTCCACCTCTGCCCACTGCTGGGTATAGGCCTTTTCCCCCTCACACCACCTCTCGCGGTCCCTCGCCATCCGCATCCATGGGCCCTCCGCCGACACAACGATGTCGTCCGACCATCGGGCTGCTGGTCTGCCCAACGACCGTCGTCCAGTTCTTGGACGCCACTCTGTTGCTGCCCTTGTCCACCGGCCATCTACCCGCCACAACAAACAACAAAATATGACATCGACATGACAAAATGTCAATAAAAAAGTTTTTAATCGTACTTATAATAGTACTTAAAATCAATTTAATTAAAATACACATCGCACATCGCATTTTGAGCTCGATAAAAAACAACGCACCTAACTGCGGCGGGTGGGATACAATGAATAACCCGAAACCTTTCAGTGTCACCTTATATATTGATATCCTGTTCGTCGGACTATAATACCGGGTGTCCTCCCACATCGATATCTAGGTGCGTCGGATCTTTAGCCGCCCCCCACGAGACAGATTTGCCTAATGTTGTTCTCGAAACTTCCATAACATTTGAATATCTCATCGTATCGAAATATTTTATCTGCGTCGATTTCCATGCTCACTTGTCTGTGGTTGTAGCTAGCTAGTATAACGTTTTGTTGTGCCCACCTATTTGTTTTAGCGGAAACCCGCGTATTTTCATCTGGACTGGTGGATCCAGAATTCTAGACGCTTCATCTAGTACTTGATGTGGGGCGACAATATTGACAAGGTATTATTATTTTCCTATGGTTAAAATTATAGCCCATGTTCCATCAGCACAAAAATCCTATATTCTATGACGCCAATACATTCACATCGATTGAAAACTCGCATAGTCCAGTTTAATCTCTCTTTACCACCATCAATCCTTCACACTCTCATGCAGACAAAATGCTAAAGAATTTTCCATATGCGCGAGTGAATCTGAATCCATCATACGATTCCGTAATAAATAATCGAAATCTCACGTCCTGCCAGCGCAAATTCAATCTTAGACACTCTAGGCGCAGAAACTATTTCAGCTTAAACGGTTGGCGGGCAAATACTGGATCTAACACCTCTTTCGTATCGTAATAGTTCCGCAAACTAAAAACAACAGAATTATTTATCGGTTTCACTTACTTTTATTATCGTCGGAATAGCCGACTAGTTTCGATCTCGTCCGGAAGTCTTGGTCCTGGTGTCTTGGAGGAGAGTCACTTCACCCATCGTGTGTTTGATAGATACAACACCGTATAAGGTTTCTTTTAAAAAGATACGTAAGTAAATGCACATTCATTTTCAGCTATAACAAATTTCAAAAAAAGGAAAAACTGAGACATAGATAAAAAAATCTACAAAAACGATTGACACCAAAATCAACTAAATCTGATAATAAGTATTTAGGGGTAGAGAAACGACTTCTTCGTTTGTATGGGAGTGAGCGCTGTAAACACTTCTAGTCTTGAGTTTTTTTAAACTTAGGCCGGCCACACACAGACGGAATTCCTGACGGAAAGAAAACGAATCGGGATTCCGAACGCAATGACTGCATACAAAGTCTATGGACCGGTTTATTTCCGTCCGGAATTTTCATAGATTAAGTACGCAGTTGTGGCCGGCCTTACACTGCATATATCGGCGCTGTACTTCTAGCCAATTTATCGGATAGGTCACAGCGGATGGCCTATATCTGTCACCTGCGCCGAAAGGCCTCCCATTACTCACACAGTTGGACCACTTTTGTTATTATTACAGAGATGTCTCTATGGGCGAAATGTTTGCCACTCGATCTTGGACTTATGGCAATAGTAGATAGAAAATTATTTATTTATTTGTTAAAACATTATTACATGCAGTAATAAAAAGATAGATAGATAATACGAGTGCTTACTTTACCCATCTGCAGGGTGTACTCTAAGTTGATAGCGGAACTTTCAGTAGGCTGTTCTCTGATCAATACAAACAACTTGTGCGGTCGGCCACACTCTCAGATACCCCATGGCAGCTCTTATCGCGCAGGCGCCAATCGAACAAAAAGGGGTATCTGAGACTGTGGCCGACTGTACCGGGTGGCTAAAAAATGGACAGCCAACAGCAAACAGCCTACTTAAAGTTCCACTATCGACTTAGAGTGCACCCTGTAGTGTGGTCTGAAGGTGCCACAAGACGCTGTATAAATCATGTCATTACGTAATGCCTTAGTTTTTTTTTACCTTTCCAACTGTCTGATACATAATTTCATATTAAAATCAAAGTAAAGTTGTTTGATATACCTAATGGGCATCGTCAAATAATATTTTTTATTCTATAAATCGAAAATATAGACAAATACAAGAAACTAATTTGAATATTTTCTTAATTGTTCATGTAAATATTTTTTTATTAATTATTTTAAAATTTTAAAAGTTTTGTGTATGACGTCACCACAGGCATTATGTAATAAGTTCATTGCATTCATTCATGCTTTTAAAAAATAAAAATATGTAGACGTTTGACAAATGTCAGTGTCAAGTCAACAAGAAGGTTATTTTCTCAGTTATTTGACACTTTTGACAGTTGTTGTTGACGAATGTATTTTTTTTAATACCTATTTGTAGGCAAAGGAACTACCGCATTAGAGGCTATGATGACGTCATCGAAAGAAAAATGAAGTAAACATTTTTGGCGGAAATATTAATAATCCGTTTTAATTTTACTTATTTAAACCCCTAATAGAAATCAGTATGCCTATTCCTCGAAATGGTTTTCAATTTACGACAATCGATGCCTCACTGATCAATGCCCATTGCGTAGAATGTGACCCCTTATATTGGTCAGAATTTGTTCGTTTTGCATAATAATCAATGGTCCATTCCTTATCTATCACGAATCTGTTCTTTGTGTCGGTATTTTGAGAATAGACCGTCTAGCTCTCCACGAGTTTGGACGTTTGTTAAATTAATTAAGTCTCGCCTCTCTTCGTCAAAGACAGTAAATAGTGAAGCATAGAAAGTCCGTTCAATTTCTTCTTACTTTTTTTGGCGCTACAACCCTTTGTGTGTCTTGTGGCCTCCTCAAGGATCTTCTTTCATTTCGCTGTCTCCGTTTTCCAAGATGTTTTCTTTGAAAACTTTCTTCATGGATACAGTCCTTTCACTGATTTCTGGATCTACCTCTGGAGAAAGTCTTTTCAATACTCAGTAAATTCTTTTAATAATCAGTATGTGGACGAATGAATAGACCATTGAAGTCAAAAACCGGGCGAAATAATCAAACTGATTGCCAAACTCCGCACGGCACTACCTAAAAGAAGAATAAATCCAAATTAAATCATTTATTAGGTTACTGCGGTAATTTTTCGCGCGCAATGAGATTCCCCACAGATTTTTCACTGCATTGCACGGACTCGTATACATTTCCATAATTCACAGATTTTCAGCCTAATTTTTAACCCACAGAATAGATATTACTTTTGTTCTTTCTGTGCCATGAAAATTTGTCTCTGGCCAGTGAATGATTGTCACCATTCACTGTCTCTTAACCTTTGCCGCTTTTCGTGTATTTGTCCACCTTTCTGAGGTATTCATCGATGCAGTCAATACAAATCTTTTGGGCCTGCCTCTTGGTTTTTCTGTTCCTTTGGTCATTACACTTGCAGCTCTGGTGTCTGGCATACTCTCCAGGTGACCGGCCCATCGAAGACGCTGCAACTTACAGAACCTGACGATGACCTCTCGCTCTATAAGCGCGTCCAGCTCATGGTTCATACGAGAGCGATATGTGCCATCTGGTAGTCTCACAGGACCAAAGATTTTCCTCAACACTTTGCGCTCGACGATGGAAAGTTTTTGTTCGTCTCTCTGTGTTAGTGGCCAGGTTTCGCGTAAGTCATAACTGGTCTTATAATGGTGCGGTAGATGGCGTGCTTGGATCTTATGCTGAGCAATTTCGAACCATTTTTCTACGTCGATGATCTACAACTGTACAACTTTCTGCTTGTCTCTATTTTGTGGTCGAAGCAAGATAGATTGTTCAGGCGGACTTCCGCTAAACTGTTGACTGTCGCCGGGCGACGCAGTTTCCAGTCGGGAAATCGAGACGCCTTCAATTAGGGACTCTGGGCAAATAAACCAAAAGAAGTTAAAAACTAAAACCCGACTACCAAAAGGCTTGAAACAAGACACCTGTTATCCTTAAACTAGACTATTAGGTGATTAATCGTATTCGGAGGACATCGGTTTATCAAATGCGAATGTGGTGTCCTTGACTATGTATAATTTATACCTTGCATAGTAAAATTCCTTTCTGACCCTAGGCACAACGGCTATGCTCAACTGGTTGTGCCGTGGGCACTTTTGTTAAAATTTTGTTGTGGAAAAAAGATAGCCAAAAATAAAACTACAACGAAACGATTGTTTACTGTTATTTTTTTAAATCATACATAAACATACATACATAAACAAACATGAAATACCCCAAAAAGTTACTTTAATAGTACCCCAGCTCCTTGGCCTTGACAAAGAGGCCGAGAATCATTTGAGTGACTTCATTTCCTTGCTCAGGAATTCTCTCCGGTGGCCACATGAAATTCTTTCCACGGAGCTCGTATACATAGCCGAGGGGCACGTTCAACTTGTTAACCGCCCAGTCCATACTGCTGCCAGACACACGATCTAAAAGAAAACATAGCTTCAAATTGGGGGGGATAAGATGCTATAGACAGACACAAATATCTATTCTATCTATTCATAAGTAAAGCGCACTGCTGGACATAGGCCTCTTCCTTTTCACGCCATGCCCCTCGGTTGTTTCATTTATGTATGTGTCGCCGTGGGCAATACGGAACGCATAAGGAACGATCTTCGAACCGTGGCTTGGTGGCTTTCCATTCAATTCGGAACGCCATCATGCCATAATGACAGATGTCAAGAGGCGGGAACTCGATTGTCACTGAGATTTCTCCAGTTGCTTTGTGCAAATGGAATGGGTGAAATACCAAGTTGAGAGTTGTGTATGTGTTCACGTATGATGTGGAGAAAAGGCTCTTCAAGCTGAGTAATACCTAGTTGGGTGTCGTTTTATTGCACAAGTTATATGTCGACTCCGGTAGAGTCAAAAAAACATGTACAGTGGGACAATGATGAACGGTGCGAAGGTCCCAGCCCACAAGGCCGGAGGCATGAAGCCTTTCAGATCCTGACACCAGTACTGAGTCGGTACTTTAAACTGTACTAGTTGCGACATATTATGTATATTTAAGGAAAAAGTGTGTCCTTAGGAGTTATAGACGTAGGTAGGCTTCGTTATGGACGTAATGGAAGAACGGAAGTGTAGGTAAACAGAGCCAAGAGAATACTGAAAATATTTAGTTTTGATAGTGACTTACATAAAATTTTTGCTGCACTGGCAGGTCCTCCGTAGGGACGCATACCACTGGATGCTACGCCATATTTCAAGGATTCTTTACCAATCGCAATCTGCAACAAATAAAAAAAAATACAGCACTGTCAAAGTGTAAGTTAAAATGCGGATTATTCTTCTTTCCCTCATGACACCATGACCAAATGTTTAAATTATCCCGATAGCGCGATAGCGAACAGCAAAATCTTGCTGTGAAATACCGGAGGCTTCCACATCTCATCCTAAGAAGTTGCCAGATGACTTTAAATTTAAACTGATGGCGTATTTATATCTCTCTGCCTTGTATCTCGCTTTGGAAAAACCATCTTGTTCCTCTTCTAGGTTGTTCAAATTAGTTTTTTTTTTAATTTGAATATTTTGAAAAAACCCTGAACCTGGGAGGCACGGTTGATAAGAGTGGATATCGACGCGCGCAAGTATTTGTCCAAGAGCCTTGAGGTATTTATTTAGCCAAGCCTATTATCTCGGGCTTCGAAAACACCTATTGCCCAGGGTGTACTACGCAATTTCAATATTATACTTATTAATTCTCAAGGATATCTATCCCAAATTCGTTGGGCCACTTTGTTACACAACTGCCATTCTGCAATATGGTCGCTATGGCCAGTGCAGGTGGTAGTTGCCAACTCTTCCATTAAGACGTACTTACTCTAGAATAAGTAGGTACCTATTATTTTTGTTTGTACCTCTTTTTATCCAATAAATAAATTTGTATTTGTAATGGTGCAAGGGTCTGTCTATATCTACGCCCACGCCTGTGACCAAGATAAATAAAGTGGTTATCTAAGTGGCACTTACCAAATCCTTCTGATTTTTTATAGGTTCTTCTGTATCGGAGTAAGGAATCAGGAGGCACGGTACATAGGAGTGGAAGTCGAGGTACGCAAGTATATTTCCAAGAGACTTGAGGTACTTAGCAATGCCTATGGTCTCTGGCTCCGAAAACGCGTTTTTTCCAGGATACGTTTGCGCGCAGGGATCTTTGCTGCTGCTATGGACTGTAAGATAAAATTTGAGCCCGACTCTTTATTTCTGATGTATACAGTGTAGTTTTTTGTGGTTTTAGAGACGAACACAGAGTTCTATTCCTGGTGGCCACAGATTCCGGAATACGCGTGGACAAGGCTAACAAAATTGTATTAACGTCATCGACACGATAAGAAGATATTTACAAATTATAATCTGTAGAATCAAGTGGGATGTATAAAATATGTCGCGCCATAGATTAAAACACACTTTTTCTAAAGCACTACCCGTGCTAGGGAGCAATCTTTAAAACACACTGTTAAAATTTGATTAATCCCAGACTTGGTCAGTTACAGAAACCAGAAGGACAAGCTAAAGGTTCGGCCTACATGGTCCGTAACAATAGACTGCGTAACAATAGATTGCCAACGTGGGCCTTCGGACTGCCAAACTGAAGTGGAACTGGGCAGGCCATGTTAGCCGAATGCACCCGGCGAAACTTACTTCCCCATTTGTAGTCAAAGTTGCGGTTCCCATCGGCCCCGAAGCATCCGCTGGAACCCTTGGACATTGTTTTTCGCCACATGCGGTCCTGCAACCAATATTATATAGTTTTTAGAACGTCACATAAGTGGTTTGAATGAGGCTTCTGTAGTGCATCAGTAATATAAATTTTCAAAGGCACGTATGGATAGTCATCCGCTTCGGGCAATCCTGCAGTGGGACCTCGTACGAGGTGAAGTGACCATTCGGACCCTGTGTCATGATTTAGATGAAGCCATCCTCTCAATTTAGTCTACTGATTCCACTTGAAAGATATAGTCAAGTCAATACATGTGGAGCCAACTAATCCACTGGTCCTCATACGTAGAAATTAACTCAAATCATAGATTGGTAAATACCACTATCGTGATTCGAACCAGGGATCTCACGCTTATGTGTTCAACGTTTTACCCGCTGGGCTACTGTCTGCTCATAGCTGCAACAAACATACCGTTACCGTTGAAACCTTCAGATCAGGGTGCTGCTGAGGCTGCCCTGCTTCTGCAGTGCTCCATGAATATTTAAGAGGCACGCGCGGATAGCTATGGAGCGATATGCTCTGCAAAGAGAAGCTAGCAGCAACGGTACATCATCTTGCGTATGATGACATCCTGTGTATGACGATGATCGTGACAGAAGAATATTTCTACAAACCGCTGAAGATCAAGCTGAGCAAAGGGCATGATTATTAAGATTCTGCTAGTCTAACCTGGTCAACTTGTAATATCTTCCAGCTATTCAACATGCTAAGACGCCATCTTCTTAGACACTAGACTCATATGGTGGCTGAATTCAACAGTTGAGGTACTCACGGTGGTGTGACTGTAGTGGTATCCATCAGGGTTGACGGAGGGGAAGATGTGCCAGTCGAAGGCATCCCGCAGCGCAAGGATCTTGGCATCTTTACTGGTAAGTAGCTCGTTGATGAAGTATGTGATTGTGGCCGGCGCTATCCACTCCCGGGCATGGATACCTGAACAAAACTCTCACAATATATTACCATTGACATCGAATCAATTACTTAGTAGTAAGAGAAGTTATATGATGAGAGAACACAGACGATATTCTTAGCATTTCATGGATTCAACGTTTGGGTACGGGTCCACCGCATTTCAGGGAGGGAAGTCCGGAGCAGCGCCCGGGACTTGCGACCCTGGTGTCAGTTTACGGGGCCTCGTTTGACACCTATCAACATTCACCATCACTTCCCGTTCTCTTTCCTTGCTTAGCCATATAGGTAATATCATGTCAGTGCCGCATTGGATACCCTGGATAATAAAAACAAGCAAAAGAAGTTGTCTCCTTGTTTTGATACACTTTGAAGATATTAATAAACAGCCTGCTGCTTCCACTCACCAGCCTCAATGAAGACGACAGGTTTCTTGTTCCCATTTGGGTCAGGAGTGAGTATCCTCAAGCCTAATATCTCGCGACCTTCGTAGGACTTCCCTGCGACCACCAGCTCTCCCACGTTGGAGTAAGACTTGCTCATGTTCTTCAGCCAGCCATTGATCTGGTTTTAATTAAAGATTAAAGTGAATAAGACAAAAGTTCAAAATGCACGTTTACATTTTGCAGCTCAGTTTTGGTTTCTTTTTTCGGTAGCTGTTTCTGACACATCTCTCGCGAGAAAATAAAACACATTTATTTGCATTTGCATTTACTTACAACATCAATGTCATAGTAGGCTGTCCACGAGAAACCGTCCAATCTTTGAGCACTTTTCTCCTTCTTTATTATTCTGAAAAAACAAAACGACAATCTAGCATTTTTTTAACTTATCCAGGTGTTTAAATTGGTTCAAAGTCATCAAATAAAACTATCAATGTCATGTCAAAATTGGCTTAGAGTGGTATTAATAGTGGTATGAGATCACCTACTTGAGATCGATCTCAGGTAGGTGAACTCTGAAAAGTCAAATGCTAATTAATGTCAAGCCTTGGCTAATGTCAAACTTGAGTAGCTGTCAGCATATTAATAAACACTATCTTGAGATTGACATTGACATTAGCCAAGGCTTGACATTAGCATTTGACTTTTCTGAGATCACCTACTTGAGTTCGATCTTGAGTCGACGACTATTAATGCCACCCTTAGGTATGCTTACTCTGAAAAGTCGTCAACTTCCAGTTTGCTGGTCAGTTTCCTCGCTTTAACAGACTCTTCGTAAATTTTCACCAACTCAGGCGCAACCATCACCTCCGTGCGTTGAACAGAGTTCTCAATAAACATCAATCCCCGGGCATCACTTCTTAGCAAGTTCTGAAATAAATGTTCGGTCCAAAAGTCCAAATAATGGACATGCTTCAGAAACATGAAATGGCCCATCGCCAGTGGGAGCGCTTTTATCTTCAATTTTCGTTACAAGAAAGAATATTGTATCCTACTAACTCTTATCTTTTTAATTAACAATCGGCGACGGTTATCGCGGAAGTAAATGATGATAAAAGGTCACCTCGTACTCACTCCATACTCATTAAGGAAGTTAGCCAAGTCGACCAGTGAGGGCTGATCCCCCCTCACGCTGAACACCTTATAGTCTTTGTACGACTTGTATCCCTCGGTGACGGCTCCATCTACACTGGCCGACTGAACAGCGCCTAGCGCAAGGAGGACGCCGATTAAAAATAAATACATTGTTATTTGAAAAAAAGAATCCGAAGTCAACTGAACAAAAAGTTAAGCAATGTCTTTGTTTTTATATTGCGACTTTATTGGGTAGGTATCTATGTAAAAATCGCAGAGTTATTTAAATTCCTAGTGGACAGTTATGTTAGAGATAATTCAACTTCATAAACTGATAAAATCGTTTTACTGCAACACGAGTATTACTTGAATGTACTTAAGTCGCTTTTTTTTTCAGTGTTTTATTGATAAATAGAACGGGCCAGTCTACACTAATACTCGTATACATATTATACTGGAATCTAAAAAACGCTCTATACATTTTTACGTAAATTTTCGGGATCAAGTCCTTAACGTAAGTCCATAAGTTGTTTTATTTTATTTCTATTGAAATATCGAAAGAAATTTATCTAGATATCTTATGTGCATTATGCAAAGATCAGCTCAGCATTAAACAAATCAGTGCTATCAAATCTCTCGAGCCCTGACCCCAGAATTCAGACACCAGGGGTGGCCACTACCTCATACGATTACCTACCTACCTACCCCAGAATTCAGCAAGCCTTTATTTTTTAAGAGGGAAGTAATTAAATGTGCCTGTGTATTAAATAATGGAAGGGCATTATAGATGGCCTTAATTATGCATTCGGTTATGACAATCTCCAGCGATGGGCCAATCAGGGGGCTTCAATAACATCATTAATGGCGGCCATATTTCAGCCTACGGCGCGGCTTGTTACCCGCGTCATAAATAAACGGGCCTTTTTAGCAGTCGACCCGAGTCTTGTACTGTCGGAGGAAAAAGTGAGTTAATTTTGGGCTCTATAGCGAGTGCTTCATTTTCTAATCACCATCAGTTAACCATTTCATAAAACTACAACTTCAATTTCAATATGACATCTGTAGCTTAATGTACAGTTTACCTAGAGGACCTAGAGTGTGGCTACTCTAGGTCCTAGAGTCCTAGAGTCTAGGATACCCTTTTTTGTTCGATTGCCGTGCGCGGTAAAAGCTGCAATGTGGCATCCTAGACTGTGGCCGACGATCGGTACAATGCATAGCTGATTAGTCGTAAACGACCAACAATAAAATACGAAGGTTAACATCGCCACGAAATAACAATGTAATTTTAGTTTTGTGATATGGTACCTATTGTGTAATGACTCTCTCTGCAGAACAATTAAGATTGCATAAGGCCGGATTCCCAACGCAGTAACTGCATACTTTATGGACCTATCACACACATTTGAACATATTTTTTTCTATGATATAGCAAAATTTGTGTTTGGGTGTTAGGAGAAGGGATGCAGTAAGGTGAAAATGTGTTGTTTTCTTCTTTTTTTCTATTTAATTCTCTAAATTTGAATTCATTCTTCTTATTCTATAATCAAGCAAACACATGATGTACTTTCTACTTCGGTGCTTAAATTTTCTATTTCTGTAACTATTTATTTCTGTGCCATTTATTACTATTGTTTCTTCTATCTGTGAAAACTTTTAATTGGCTTTTTTATTAACTATGTATTTGTTACTCTGATATTATGTTAGCGGTAAGTTTTCCTCTGAAAACGAAATAAAATAAAATAAAAAATAGAGAAAGTCATGAGACATCCACCTGACTCTCAGAATAAGAAGAAAAATAGATAAACAAAGGCTGCCTGGACAGATCTGTCCATCTTGAAAAGTATATTTATTATTCAATGACTTTTGGCGTTGACTGTTCGGATGGTCGGCCTGAATTTTACGCGCGTAGTCATACGGAACGAACGCTCAAAGTATCTATCAGTGGGTATAATGAAAAATCTTCAGCCTGCCTGTAAGTATGTGTGTGTCCTCTTATGTGTATGTATCAAACAATCAGAGTGGTGGTAGCGTAGCAAATAGTTCAACTAGGTCACCTGACAGAATAAGCTAACTTCACTTGTATGGTCAGTGGTTACATTAAACACTTACTACTACGCGCTATAGTTACTTACTTACTTACTAAACTTGCCCAACGAGCAAAAGTAATTAAAAAAATCATCAGTTTTGTGGCGTGGATTGGCGTTGTTGAGTTTGTACAAATAAATAAAAATAAAAATTATTTCATTGTGTCTTTTACTGGAGAATTTGGTAATTTAAGCACGTGTGCAAGCAATTTGCCGGTAGGCTTTAAGGATAACTCTTTGAAGATTCGACGGGAGTGTTTCCCTTAGAGGTGTTTCATAAAAATAATAGACATCAAACAAGCCCATCATCTCTGTATTAAACCCACGTTCTTAAGGTACGTATACACTCGTTTGAAACTTCTATGAACAATTTCTTCTACTATTTATATCTACTATTTATAAAACATGAAATAATTGCACTGAAAATCAAAGTGCACTAACAACTCAATACTATTTTGACTGCTTTCGTTAACACCAAAAATAAGCTAACATCACAATAGCGGTGGCCTAGATAAACATTTGCAGCTACGTGATGAGATGATTTATACAGCGTACAGTCCCAGCCAGCACCTTTACTCTCAATAGAAGAGTAAGGCCCAATTTCTGAATTGAGAAATTCGCTAAGCAAGCACGTTTTGCCTCTGCAGATTTCTCGCAAAAGAATGTAACAGAACGATGCAATACTTAAGTATTTACTTGGTAAAATTCTCAATTCAGAAACTGGGCCTATGCTAGATACACCTTAGTGAGTGATGCCCTTATCCGCCCACGGCTCGACAGTAATAACCTTCGATCAACAAAACATAAGCAGCCGATCAAAATTCATGCAGCCATCCGTCTGTCAGGAAATTCATGCTTTGAGGTAAAATACCAAAGTAAAATAAAACATCAAAGCAATTCATCATGGCGGTTTTCTTGTAAACAATGGCCGAGGAAAGTTGGCGGTGGTCTTCCGAAAGTGTCATTGTACAATTTAAAATGTTTAAAAAAATCCTTAAAATCTCCGTGGGCGCATCGTCTACTTGTGCGTAGTTAGAAGCTTACGGCGTCGGCACTAGCTCTGTCTTCCCTCATGAAAATTGTAACACGGCTTATCCCGACAAGTATAAGTGAAATCACCAAATATGTTAAATCACCATTGAGTACGTATTTGTCGTAAAGAAACCATAGTTTTGACTACCGAATAAAAATTGGCTACAGTGGATTGAATAAATAGAAAAAAGCCTTTCAACCATTATTCCCGCTACCTCATAAACTTAAAGCCTTTGCATCTACGTAATGAGATTATTTATACAGCGACCAGTAGCACCTTCACTCACAAGAAGAGTGAAGAGACCACTCGGCGCTGCAGTGCCTGGGGCATTGTTTTTAGATGGAGTAGGCTTTTCCAGCACCTATACCATCCTGACAGCTTAGTCAGCCTCACAGGAAAGAGAAGTCAATACGTGTGGAGCCAACTAAGCCGCGGGTTTCCTCACGCTACCTCAAACGATTAAACAAATCCACCAAAATTACCTTGAATCCAAAGGCTTCGTCACAAAATGGTTCCACTGGAAGAGTTACCCTTCTCTCTGTTCACAGTGAAACTTGAGAACTCATTGGCTGGAGTAATAAGTTGAGGCTAAAACATTTCTCGGCTCGATGAATGCCCAAAGTTTAACCGGCCATTTGGTAGGCTTGTTAAACTTAACCTAGGCATATCGATTACCCTAATCTACTCTGCAAAAGTAGGAAAGATAAAGTAGCAGATAAAATAAAACGATTCCAGGGATAACCATACTGAACCTGCGACCGCTGACTCTCCCTGGCAGTGCTCGTCCAACTGAGCTATCTAGCAATTCTTAATGGGAGTATCCTATATCTTTTCTGAACATCATACTAGTATGGCCCTGGCCTATCTAATACTAAGTCCAGTGTTGGCGGTTTGCTGCCTTTCTCATCCAGTCGTAACCAGCATGGTTAGTACCTATCCTTGGCGAAAATTGTTAAAAAGTGGAGCCGTGAAACTATCAGGAGCTGATCATCTCATAATAAATAGCCGTGTTGCTATTTGACAGCCAAAATCGTTCAGCCGGCCAACTGCAAGATTCGTAATCAGGTCGTCGGGCAATTTGTTACCCACTAGACTCCAAGGGAGAGAGATTCACGGATCGTTAGAACTGATGAGAGGCGATTCGTCAAACTAATCGGGCGACTGGCTGCTAGGATGGGAACTACTTGGGCAGATTGATTTGAGCGTGAAATTCCCTTGAACGAAATATACCACTTATAGAACTACAATGGAGCTATTCTGGGCGCAGCTTCACTTTCTTGGCTATTTGGATCGCCTTTATAATAATATTAATACTGTTGGATACGTCCCCACGCATACCTCCACTCTCATCGAAAGAAAGGAACTATGGGATATCTATTATAAAATTTTCGCCAGGAACGGATTTTTTGGTGGTTATACCAACTATCTCGTCCTAGATTCTTGGACCGAGGTTCTAGAAACCTAAGGCATAATGTATTGAGGTGTTTGAAAATTCTTTGCAAAACCCTACTGTAAATATATTAAATTTTCTTTGATGGCGCTTCTTCAACACCAGGTAGCTCACTACCCATTCTTCTCATTTACATGATCCCATTACAGTCGGCAAGCATAATTCGCAAGCCCCATAAAGGGGCCTATTCCCATGAATCACCGATCGACAGCCACCACATTTGCCAGTTATCAGCCGTGCCCTATTTGCATAGTAATGAATAGGGGCCTCTATTCTCGGAGGCTGCAGGCATTAATGTGAGCCCCCATTTACATTACGTTCACGGCAGTATTTAAGGTACAGCGAAAGTAGTGTAAAAAGTCATTTTTTTTTATTTTTTTTAGATAAACTGAGATATTTATGTTCAGCAAGTTTTGTTTCACGAATCACGACCCTATAAAACGGAGTCAGTTTGTAGTTTGGTGGAAACACAATTTTAGCGCAGTCCACTCTCTAGGACCACATGTCTAGTTCGCGGGAACGAAATCTAGGCTATGTATTCCATTTTATTTTGGTCAGGCATTACGCTAAGTAACTTCTGTCTACCCTTTTTCAGCAGTCTGCGCGGACGAAGTCGCGGGCAAAAGCTAGTCAAAATACGTCACAAAATACATCTTTATGAGTGTCATTTTTTTGAGAAAATTAAGTCATTACATCGCGGAATGGGTGTAAACGGGAGCTCAGATCCAGTTACACGTCTTGGCAATAAAGGGTTTTCAGGCAGCACTGCTGATTGGACCGGGAAGATTTGATGTGATGTTTATAATGGTAGATCATTAAGTTTCGAGTTACCATAGTTTCGCGGAGGGAGGTTTAAATGTATTAAATGTCCCAGAAAATTAAGGACGCCGTAATAAGATTAATGCAGAAATATAGTTCCCCTTCACTTGGAAAAGTAAAAAATACAGCTGGCTTAGCAGGAGTTTATAGCTCGTTACACCCATGTCTGTACCGCTCTTTGCACCTAGATCAAAATAGCTGGAGAGCTGGTCACTATTCGACTTATTTTATCGTACAAGGCTGGGAATTTTAATAAAACATGTCTAAGAACACACGCTAGAAAACCTGCTTTCAAATATATTTAAAAAAGCGCAATTAAATCGAATCACCTGCTTAAGAGCCAAGTTGCAATAAACAGACAGACACACAAGCACAGACACACACATAGTGGTCAAACTTATAGGTAAAACCCCCTTCTTTTTGCATGGCGGGTTGGTTAAAAATCATGACGTTACATTCCTACTTCCTACTACTGTTATAAACGCGAAAGTTTGTAAGTGTGGATGGGATATGGATGGACGGATGTTTGTTACTCTTTCACGCTGAAACGGCTTGACGGATTTGGATGAAATTTGGTATGGAGATAGCTTACACATCAGAATAACACATAGGCTACATATTATTACGATATTACCCCTTAGGGGCAATGTAAACCACATATATTTTTTCTGCAGTTCACGCGGACGAAGTCGCGGGCAAAAGCTAGTAATAATCATAAAGATGTCCCAGGCTCAGCAGCGTCCGAGTGGGCACTTTATCCATCTAGTGTTAGTAATGGTGCTACTTGACGTTGTAGAAATCATCTCATTACGTAGGTGCAAAGGCCTAAGTTTACATAATGTTGTACATAATGTTGTTTACATATGGCCTAAGTTTACATAACAATATCGTGTGAGTAACAGCGGTACTGTTACTCACACGATATTGTTGAAGTTAACACTCAGGTCCTGCAATTCCAACGTACTTAACGATAAATTTAACTACTGAGTAGGTAGGTAAGTATCTATGAACCGACAACTATTCCCTTGTCCACCAATCATAGTTTCCACACCCACAACCAGCGTCCATCTCCGTTTCAGACGAAACTACCCATTCCAACTACAAATCTTAACTACGAAGCCGATACTAAACTGTAGAAGGGTTTGGTGGTGAAACCAAAACGACAGAGGGCTCAAGTAGAAGTATTCCACTTTTGGCAACAAAATTACCCTGTTCGTACCGTTAACGGTGTTTGGAGCATTTTTGACGATTGACAACTGTTAACAGGGCCCTTAGCCTGTAACACAATGGTGCCAAAATGGGCTTCCGGTTGACGATTTTAATTACGATTTATTGATGCTGTCGGTCCAGTGTCGGTCCTTTTAATGTTATTGTAGTACAGCAAAGAATATTATGAGTCTAATCCTAGAGGATTAGTTCGCTGGTTGCAGGAGAACAACGAAAAAATCCCGGTTATGTCCTTCTACCTAGGACGCCATTGAGACGCCATTGTGTTACAGGCTAAGGCCCCAGTTGATTAGTAGCCCCTTAGTGCCGAAAATCGGGGGTAAGTCACTTGGCTATATAAAAAATCTTTCTTACTATTTTTATTTTTTTTCATTATCTTAGTCGGTACCTCAAGGAAACTGTCAAAGTCAAAGGGTTTTATTAAATATGCCATAAATAAATAACGTATTTACATTGAACTTTAAAATGTTATCAAAATTATAAAATAGTATATAAATCAAATATACTTAATTACTATCTAATACTTATCTAAGTAAGTATCTAGCAACATTTTTTGTCCAGCTTCACTAGCTCCAAGGATCTCGTGCTTAAAAATAATACATTTTGTAATCTAGGTAGGTCCCTACTGTCCTTCTACACCAAATTTTGCAACTAAACTCTGAAACGGTCTGAATTTCCGTGTGACATACCAGTAACTTGCCATCGTATTTGCTGTTTCAATATTAGCTAACTCTTGTTCCGTACATTACAAGACCGAACCATGGGTCACCAGATCAGTAGCTAGTGTGAATCGGGGTGTGAATATTGACCCTCACGCTGACCCTTACTATCTCAAGATAGGGGTGGGTGACAATGACAAGCAACAAGCAAAGAGATGAACTTTGCATTTCGGTGCGTGTTTGGTAGTTGGTGAAAATACCGTATTCTCCCATTTTGTCTTAGCTCCACTTATCTAGTTATCTGAAAGAAATCGTGGTTTACAATAAGATCGCCTTTTTGAACAGTGAAGCGAGAGAAGTTCTCCGAGTCTACTGGAACAATCCGGCGTTTGTATGTTTGTATGTATGTATGTATGTTGGTATGTATGTTGGTATGTATGTTTGTATGTATGTTCGTTCGATGATAACTTGAGTAAATTTAGTCGGATCGTTATGAAATTTGGTAGGCGGGTAAATAAAAATAAAATAATTTTTAAATTCAAACATGAGCCAAATCCGTCGAGGGGTTGCCGAGATATGGGGTTTTTAAGTTTATATGGCATCGCGAGTTTACAGTTCGGGGCGAACCACTAGTTAAACTAATTTTAAATAGCACTTTCTTCTCAGTTCATAACGTTAATCAGTAACCCAATGACATTCGATCGTGTTTGCTTTGCTACGCCGTAGCCGTAGCCGTAGACGTCTACGGGAGCCTCTACGAGGGCTGCTACGGCGTAGCTAGAGTGTTCTATCTTAGCGTTTGATTTTATCAGTACACTTTTATTTCTATTTCATTTTAATGATAGGGCAGATAGTACGCTTCTGAAGCACCACTCCAGAGTGCATGTAAATAAACAACTAAAACAATTTAATAAATTAATTTTAAGTTACTAACAGTTGTAGAAAAATAACAATAGTTTATTATTTGTTATTATTCTACAGAGCCTACAACACCAGTTATAGAACTATTAAACTTCTTGTAGCTATTAGAGAATTGTTTCTTCAAATAAAAATAAAAATTTGGTCACATTAGAACTTTTTTAATTCGGATTCATTGTCCACTTTAAAACAACTTAATGCCGAAAAAGAAAAAAAAGGTAAGGTCACTTAAAACATCTCCATCTTTTTAATGGGCTTAACTATAATTTAAAAACTTTCGAGCAAAACCCTTTGAATTAGCATAGGTACTACAACAGTTCAAAAACAGTCGTTTAGTATACCGCCTTGCCTTAAGGGAATCTTTACAATAAAACTCAGACGAGACAAGTGCGGTTGGCGAGTGATGGCACCAATTACTGACAACTTTTATGCTTAAAACATTTTCAGGCTACGTTTCTGAGTGCAATTCCTAACTTTTTGTTTTTATAAAGCACTTATTACCTGCGCTAGAAAGGTCTTTATGCATGAGCACTGGGCAACTTCTGTAGTCGCTCAAAATCCACTGAGTGAATCTACTCGTTATCAGCTGTCAAAAGTATTGACATTTTTATTTAGTTATGTTATTTTCAAGATTTACAGGGAAATTAAATTAAAGTTGATTGTTGCTTTCGCAGGACTATTTTAGCCGGCGAAGACCATGTTTTGACAGTTTTAACAGAATATCGTTTATCGGAAAATCATGAACCCAAATAAGATAGTCAGATCAGTATAGGCCGGGGTGTCCGCACGTCGCGGTTATTATAAAACAAACTGATGAGGTTATTTGTGAATTTGAAAAAATATAAATTAAAAAAACTTATTTTTAGTTTCAAGCGTTACTAAAACTATCGTCCCTCAGTCGGTTGTCACTAACCAAAAAAACACCCTGTATGTATATGTATTATCACTTTGCCCGATTTCACCAACTGTACTTAATTTTTAAGAACTTCTTTATTTTTTTTAAGAATCCTTTGTAATCAAAAATTACGCTAAGGACTTCTTAAAAAAGTTAAAGAAGTTCTTAAAAATTAAGTATTGATGGTGAAATCGGGCATAAAGCCCGGTTTCCGAATTGAGAATTTTGCTAAGCAAATACTTAACTATCGTTCTGTCACGCTCTTTTGTGAGAAATCTGCAGAGACAGGACAATACTTACCCATTTGCTTAGCGAATGTCTCAATTCAGAAATTGGCAGTATGGAGCCTTCACTCGCCCGTCCAACTACAGTTGGTAAGTTCTCAGAGCCAGCGCTGCCCACTACGTGCGAGGGGGGCTTAAAATGGTCACGTAGCGCGATAAAACAACCGCACCGCGAGATACTGATACGGCACCTCGCGGGTTTAGAGGTGCAATAAAAAAATATACCGCGCTTTCGAGTTTAGCCTTCTTTTTTTTTACTGCAGTGTCTGGGTTTAGTGCTGGATTGCGCGCTCGTTGTTTTTCAAAGTGGTGACTGAGTAAATTATTTTTGACGTAGCAATTTATTTGCCTTCAAATATCTATCATAGTTACCTGCTAAAGCATCAGCAATATAGACTCCGCGTATAATGGGACTCAGGTGACGCAGTTTTAGTTTTCCGTGGTCAGAGGATGGATACCGCCCTTATAAGAGCATAATTATGATATGCCTGCGTACACGGCTCGATGTGTTCATTACAAAGTCTGATCTGCCCTGGCACTGCGTGGAACTTCGTCGCCACTATTAACTTTACCAGCCTGTATTTTCGCTTAAAATGCACTCCAGTCGTCAACTGCCAAAATCTGAGTTTTAGCTGGAAAATAGCTCTCATTGGAAGCAAGAATCATGACTTGACAGGTGGATAGTTGATAATAGGAATGTAATAAGGGCACAGATTGGTCAGTTACCTCACCTGATGGTTAGTTAAGCCACCAATATTACCCAATGCACCCATTTTGGTTTGATATAATGTCATTGATTTTCCGAGTAGATGTGACCCGAACTTTTACAACAAAGGAAACTGAGCTGAAAGTAAGTTTAATTAGAAATGCAATTTTTCATTCATGCAAGATCATTCATATTCAAAGTAGACTTCACATTCAGAAAAGTGCAAGATAGTATGGGACGGAAGTTCCTCTTTGATTTTTGAATGGATAGTGTAAATGTATTTTTTGTTATTATAAAACTTCCACGGGCACACCGCCTGAAGGCGTTAATTGAACAAGCGAGCGAAGTTCTCCGAGTCTACTGGAACAATCCGGCGTTTGTATGTATGTATGTATGTATGTTTGTATGTATGTATGTATGTATGAATTTTCGTTCGACTATAACTTGAGTAAATTTGGTCGGATCGTTAGAAATTTGGTAAGCGGGTAAATGAAATTAAAAGAATGTTTAAGTTCAAAAATGAGCCAAATCGGTTGAGGAGTTGCCGAGATATGGGGTTGTTAAGTTTATATGGGGTCGCGAGTTCACAGTTCGGGGCGAACCACTAGTGATAATAGGCAGAACAATAGACCACGGGGTCTACCGGCTAAGACGAAGCCGATTAAGTACCATTGGCGAAAATCGAAGTTCGATTTATGAAAAATTAACTGGGTGGCAGTACATCATTTTTCATCTCCCATGCTCGGAAAGTACGCTGTTACTTTAAACATGTAATCGTAGAAGATCCTTTTTTAAACCACTTTGTATTTTTGTGCGCAACGAAATTTGAACTCGACGCCCTAATAAAAAAAATATGAGGAACTCCTTCAACTTGTAGCGTTGCCGACTTGATTAACGAAAGCACCACTCGGATGCTGCAGTGCCTGGGCCATTATTTAGTTAGACGGAGTAGGCATGTAGGAGTAGGAACGATCATTACGAAGGTTATAAAGGCTTAAGTAAGTTAAGCGGTGCTTTTGCCCTGCCCTAGAGGTTTAATAGCGTTTAAAGTGCAATTTGAGAGTGCCCCGAAAGCCATGCCCCTCTATCGGAGGGGCGCAGTCATGGCAGAACGCAATTTACCGCCTTTAAGCCGGATCACCTTTCATAATAGCTGGTGCATTGTCATCCAGAGCGAGGGTACAGTGAATGCGAGCCTTAACGTTGGTTTAGTTGATGATGCATCTATATTTGAACGAGCGAGCGAAGCGAGAGAAGTTCTCCGAGTCTACTGGAATAATTTGGCGTTTGTATGTATGTATCTTTGTATCACTGTTCATTTGATGTTTCAAATCATACTCATGCATGAGCACTAATAATAATTTTATTCGAAGGTTAATTTTGAATTTTGAAAATTGCTACCTGTTATAATATTTTATCTAGTTGGGTCATTCTTTGAGAGGTCGATTTTTTTGGTCACACCCTAGTATCTACTAAACTATACATCACACAGTACTAAATTAGCACTTAATCGTCTACTTAACTAACGGTCCATTGAGGCACATCAAATAAAATCAATATTTCATAGAGGAAATTGCCTAAATATCCCTTTGAAGGTCAAAAAATGGGTGATTTTGCGAGTATTTTGCATGTCACACGCGTGTGGGCCTGGTATGTTTTTGTTTGTGGTTTTACTCATGTGCCCACTACTAAGCTAATTTATACCTTTCTAAATACCCAATGAGTGCCTCTATCCAATCGTATATCCAGCATTCTAATAGAATGAAAACTCTTGTGTCTGTAGACATTCCTAGAAATGTCACGCGTCGAGCAAAGTTTAAATCGTGCAACAAAAATATGTTTTTATACAAGCTTAAATACGCGGCAAGTTTCTAGTTACTGGTGCAAAATATCGTCAAATGGTTCTTGTCAACTAGTATGGTTCGTATGTGTCGCTATCTTTCATGCCTAAACTTTTACGTAAGTTCTTGACTTTTTTAAAACTTTGGTTCGGTAAGGTAGCTGAAAGTGGTGGCACGTTTTGCTAGTATAGTAAACAAGACTACACTAAACTGTCCTAAGTACATGAATGCGTATATCCCTGAGAAGGCATTGTCGTAAAAATAAATACGATTGCTTCTATAGTTTAAGAGAAATAGCTACATTTTAGTTATTTCTGAGATCGGTGGCCCTGAGATCGGTGGATTTAAGCCACCGATCTCAGTTATTAACCAAGGATCTCAAAGAAGTTTTCAACATATTGCATCAATTTCACAGATTCTTTAGATACCACACCGAACGAGATGCTATGACTAATTCAAAATGTATCAATTTGTTTCTATAGACTAAAGTTTAGACTTCATTTAAGCTATTAAGGTACTGTTTTTTTCAAGGAAATGTAATTACACGCAAATAAAAAGCAAAATCCGTATAGATAGACAATTTTAGTGTATAATTATTACAGTCACACATATAATAGAGCATTGGTCGCCGATGCGAGAGAACCAGGTTCGATTCCCAGCGCAGGCATGTATCATGACTTTGTTTCTTTTCAAAGTTACATAAATTTGTGAATTTGAAGTAGCAAAACCACTCGCTAATGTGAGGAAAAACATCGTGATGAAACCCGCAACTTAGTTGGCTCCACACGTAATTACTTCTCTTGTGGGCTGGGCCGACCAAGCTGTCAGGATGGTATAGGTGCTGGGCAAGCCTACTCCATCTAAAACAATGTCCCAGACACTGCAGCGCCGACTGGTCTCTTTACCCATCTAGGATAAGTGAAGGTGCCACTGGACGCTGTATAAATAGATCCAAAGGCTTGTTGACTATAATTTTGCATGTTTAGCTTAGGAATTGAGCTTTTACAATGATTTTATGAAAATAAAGATATAATTTTTTTGATAATTTTTATGATGTAAATAGAAATGTTTTGCTTAATTTAGCCCCCTTTTATCTGTGTCAGTTCATGAGTGACGTTTAAATTTAGAAAAAACGTTTATTATTCACTGTAATTACTGTTTATAATAATTTTAGACACTATCTGAGATCGGTGGCCTTTTTGCTGAGATCGGTGGCTTGTCAAAAAAGAAGATTTTTTTTTTATTAACCTATAAACCCTATAGGTGTGCCTCATCGACGTATTAATAAGTTTTTAAGCCATCTTTTGCGGTGTATTTTTAGTTTTCACCTATCTTGAAAAAAAATAAAAGCCACCGATCTCAGCGAAGAACGCTTTTCTCAGGAATGAGCCAGTTAAGTTATTTTATATTTTATCTTATTTTATTTTATTTAAGTACATCTATTAAATTTAAATTTAACATTTGTAGTGGATTGAATTATCTGGAATAATGAATTATTATTATTATTATTATTTGACCATAATTTGAGTAAATCTGGTCGGATTGTCATAAAATTAGGTAGGCGGGTAAATTAAATTAAATAATGGCCACCGTCGCCATGGACAACCCCAGAAAACACTTCTTGCCGAACCGTGTAGTGAATGCGTTGAATAAACTACCTGAGACAGTAATCCGTGCCCCTAGTGAACTCTTTTAAAAACTTGATAAACATCTAAAAAGTGCACTAAAGTGATATACACGCATCAGCTACTAATAATAAAATAGTCTCTGATACAAACACTTACCATAAAAAAGGTGGAGGCTTCGTTGTTGTACCTTGCAAAATAATTTCAAAGCGCTCTCTGTAGTACTCTATGAAAAGCTCCAAAACCTACCTTGTCAAAGGATAAAAAGAGCATACTCCAAGTTCTGTTCAATGTTCGTAGCTAAATCACATACGAGTAGTTGTGTAACTTTTTATCCTGACGGAATACCTACCAGATAAAAAATAGGCTTCATTGAATAAGGTGACGCCTCGATCTAACCATTTTATTTTAGGGCAAGATGAGAAAATTATACGAAAATTAGGCACATATTATATTCCCCTGAACTTATTTACTAATGCAGTGAATGTAAGTAGGTTGCAGCTAAGGATTCCGATAGCAGCGTGGCGGGAAATTCAAAATGTTCACAATTTTTTACATTTTGTAGCTAAACTGAGCTATTTTTGTTCAGCGATTTTTCGTTTGCGGCAATAACATAGTATTATTTTCATTATTGTAAACAACAGAATAACAATAATTTTATTCAGCCGATTATGTGTTCTGATCTACAAGTTTTTTGGGCTGTGCCACTGCTTCGTAGACAACACATAATCGGCTGAATTATTGTTGTTCTGTTGTTTACAATAATGAAAATAATACTATGTTATTGCCGCAAACGAAAAATCGCTGAACAAAAATAGCTCAGTTTAGCTACAAAATGTAAACAATTGTGAAAATTTTGAATTTCCCGCCACGTTCCTATCGTCCCACTTTAAGGCTGTAAGTGTTTAGTGCTATGTTTGAGTAGACCCTCTACCCGAAAATAAGCTATGGAACGCAAAACGCTCAACCTCAAAACCACTACAGAACAAAGGACTCCACTAGGCTTGATATTTATGACACATGCCTATAAAAAAACTCTGAATTGTGCGTTACGACAGGCTGGGGACTGGAAAGCCGTTATCACTATAAGCTACCCCTGACTTATCGCGTCAGCTAGCCGTCTATAAATCTGGGGCGAATAAAACCGATAAACTGGTTATTTTCGGTTTAAAAATGCACTAGCTGTATACAAGATGTTACAAAAGGTCCTAACTCTTTTTGCAGGGTGTACTGGTCAACAAAGGGTCTACCGCTTCAGACGAAGCCGATTACCATTCACAAAAATCGAACTTTCAATTTTGGAAAAAATAATTGGTGGTACCGCGTAACTGAAATTCATCTGTCAAAATTCCGAAGTTCGTCGAGTTACGCGGTAGACCCCCAGGATGACAATTCTGTAAAAAAAAGTTGAAAGAACCTATTTTTATTTTAAAACAAAAAAATCTGTTTTTCTTTTTTTTTTTTTGTTTTTGGTTTTAATTTAAACATACGATTGTATGCGTATGTGCATTTGTATAGTTTTAAGTTCATGAAACATGGTAAAACACAAAGAAAATAATATTTTTTTAAAAACCGCCGCGTCTGCGCCGCGTTCATACCGAAATACTGAAGTTTCTGTTGTTTGATGGTCTTCAGTACCTACCTAAGGGTGGCATTAATAGTCGTCGACTCAAGATCGAACTCAAGTAGGTGATCTCAGAAAAGTCAAATGCTAATGACAAGCCTTGGCTAATGTCAATGTCAATCTCAAGATAGTGTCTATTAATATGCTGACAGCTACTCAAGTTTGACATTAGCCAAGGCTTGACATTCGCATTTGAGTTCACCTACTTGAGATCGAGCTCAAGTAGGTGATCTCAGATGACTATTAATACCACCCTAAATCTGCGTCTGTAGGTAGTACCTGGAACATGATAGTAAATAATGATAGTAAATAATCAAAAATAATCAATCAAGCCTGTAGTAAATAATCAGGTAACGATACGCAATGCTCGGGATGTAAAGTTTTCAATACACTTCCCTACACACGATGTTTAACATAACAATTCCGCCTATTGTTGTAAAACAAAAGCACGAAACGAAACATTGTAAAATAAGTGGATTTATTTCCTCTTTATTTCGACGGGGCGCAACCGTAACAGGTGCGGATTCAGGGTCGGTGCGAGTTGCAATGCAATTGGTAAAAAAACTTACCAATTGCTTTACAGCAATAGGTATTTAGGCGGGAAAACTGCGATTTCTAAACCTCAATTTAATTGATTATTCCATGCCTCGGCCACAGAATACTAATAGTCAGCCTCGGATAAGAAAGTCACATGTGAACACAGAGACACAAAGGTGCAAAGAATATATCTAAGAATAAGAGGTTTGTTTCTTCTGTCGAAATATACTTTAAGATAAAAATATGACCAATAATTACAAAATATGCCCAATAATATGATTAGAAAATTATGAATTTTACGTGATGACGATGATCTTTCCTAGCCGGTCTTGGCCACGGCGAGTGCTTCAACTCCAGCGTTCATGTGCTCGCATGCGGCTTAAATAGTTGTAAAAAATAAAACCTTAGCGTAGGTGCATGCACTTACAGCTTTTATCTGAGCCTATTTATCACATACAACTGTTTATAAGATAATTGGATAACTTTATTACGTGTTTTGGTTTGTGATGAATAAACTTTTATTTCAATTTCAATTTATTGCAAGTTCTGAAGAGAAAGAGGTTGACACAAATGATCCCACTAGGTCGAAGCAAAAAATATGTTTTTTTTTTCTTAAATTTTAACTGGGGTTCTACCGGCTAAGACGAAGCCGATTACCATTGGCGAAAATCGAAGTTCGATTTATGAAAAATGTACTGCCACCCAGTTCATTTTTCATAAATCGAACTTCGATTTTCGCCAATGGTGATCGGCTTCGTCTTAGCCGGTAGACACCCTGGTTGTTTATGTACTATCACTGATTATTACAAGCGAAAATTTGTAATTGACACTAAGTTATTATACTGTAAGACCATTATAACAATAAGGCTGTAAATCCATGGATAATAAATAAATATTCCGGAACTAATAATATTATTAAGATCCCCAAAAACAAGTCCTACTCGTAGATCCGCGCCTGCGTTGTCACGGTAATTTCATCAATATCCTCTTGGTTCCGTTGTTATTGCGTTCAATTGGCCGTCACAAATTGGGTTACAAAATACTGTAATATTGTTTCGAGCCATTTATTGGCAGTTTTTGTCTAGCTAGACCTAGCCGATTAAAATTACTTTATTAACGGTAGAAAACAGGCTGTTAGAAAATTTAAGAAAGGGTCTTATTGTTAGTGAACAACTTTTTGAAAGTCAAGGCAGAACTTTTTGAAATGACGCACCGCAAAGAGGGCTACCGTTTTAGGCCGGCCACATACAAACGGAATTTTTCCGTTCGGAAAAACGAAACCAATGCAAACTGCGTACTTGATCTATGAAAATTCCGGACGGAAAAAAACCGTATGTCTGTGGCGGTCCATACACTTTGTATGCAGTCACTACTCACTGCGTACGGAATCTCGATTCGTTTTTTTCCGTCAGGAATTCCGTCTATGTGTGTGGCCGGGCTTAAGCTCACTAAGTAGTTGGCGCCACAAAAATGCAGATAGTTTAAAATAGGCTTTTCCACAATCATATGAATAGAATACTTTCCGAGCCTGGGAGATGAAAAATACTTTTAATACCTACTTAACACAAATTGCCAACAAAGCCCCCCTATCTCGGGCCGCAACAGGCAGTAAAAAGCATCGAATCGAACACAGAGTTATTCGCACATACAAAACGCAAAATTACCTATCATTAGCCGCCAAATTCGGCTGTTACAGAATCGGAAAGGATTCGAATGGATGCTAAAACACCAGCGAATGGGCTTTGCCGAGAGCCATAAAAAGACGTGCGTGGGAGCAACGCAGTGTAAAGGTCTGTCCACACCAGCGCCTCGCATCAAGATTGACGTCGTTTACTAAATAAATAGTATTCATAAATTTGCATAAATTATGCTTCGGTTTCACTTTTACAAATTGTATGTCACTAAAACCTTGACTCGGTGTATTACGAACAAAAAAGCAAACACAATATTCCAGCCATTAACAAGTTATGCACCATTTGGTGCTTATAGTCTGTGGTAAAGGTGTGGTTAAATGTTCAACAATTTTCCCAATTTCCTGTACGTAGTAGGTAGTTAGGTACAAAGCGGTTCCACTTTGAGTAGGGAGTTGAGAAAAGTTTTTAACTAAAATGTTCCGTCGGTTTTAGACTATAATTCTGCGGCTTTTCGATTCCGTGTACTTTTGTTACTTTTCGGCGAGTTCACCACTGGTATTTTTTCAGTGCAAAAATCTAATTGGATACTTTTGAATGCCTTATTGGCTCGGTATTTTAATGCGAAATCGAATCAGACTTCCTTCCCAATACTTAAGGGTGGTATTCTAGAACGCTACTTAAACTCAGTTTAAACAGAGTTCAGACTGTCGATAAAGCAGTGCATGTTTTGATATGAAGGGAGGGATATTCAAATCAAAACATGCACTGTTTTATCGACAGTCGACACTACTAAACTCTACTTAAACCGAGTTTAAACAGAGTTCAAGGAGCTTTCTAGTTTGAACTGAGTTTAAACAGAGTTTAAGTAGCGTTCTAGTTTGAACTGAGTTTAAGTAGCGTTCAAGAATACCCCCTAAGTGTATCTATATCCGTGTTTAGCCGCATATACATGGTGTTAAAAGACCGCCAACAAAGCGGGAAACCACGTATTCATCACATCATAATGTACATTTTTGCCCCAGAAACTATGCCCAGGAAATCAACGGTTTCCGAGATAATGAGGTTCAAAGTCGGACTTTTCAAAACTTTGTTTTGCAGAAATATATTCAGTATAGCTACCACGAGTGCGAAAAAGCTGTGCCGGACGTCCGCCGGACGTCTGTCATGTATCCTAATACTATAGTAGTAAGGTTGTTTATGCAACTTGTCACTTTCAGTGACATTGACAGTAAGCACTCGTGGTACCAGTACAGACCTAATTCTTATCATACCTTCTCAAGAAGCCATATCAAAATTATGAATATTTCTTACAAAAAACGACGTTAAAATTGCAACCCGCAATGTATTCTAAGCATCGACACTTCAAGCTTAAGTAAAGTAAACTTATACCTACACTTGCGCAATATGACTTCTGTGCGTGAGAGGTCCATTGCGTAATACAATATTTTCAAAAAAATAACCTAAAAAACCAAAATCATTTCCCAGCAATAATTTATCGAAAAAATACTTTGTTTTGGTGTCTAGTATGCGTGGCTTTCGGATCTGTTGTCTTATAACACCCTGTATCACATCAGTGTGTGTGTACGCGCCCTAAGCCTACAGGCAAATAAAAGATGTGATGCGGCGCGGAATAGCCAATGAGTGGGATGGGCAAGATTATCTATAACCTACTGTATGTATCCTTGTGAAAAAAATAACAACGCAAGAAAACCGCGATTCTTTCCGCAATTATTCAATTTCGAGGATTTCTGACTCGTTAAACACCTTACAAACTAATGTACACACGACAGCACGTCAGAGTGTACACTTCTGTTGTAAAGTCGCCCGTAACGTAACTGGGTAGAGTGCTAGCGTGTAAGGGTCGACGTGCTTTCGAGTGTACATCTACAAAATATGTATTATGTAGCATGTTCGGTCGGCCACAGTCACGGATACTCCATAGCAGCTCTTATCGCGCGCGGCATAGGAGCGCCAATCGAACAACAAGGGGTATCCTAGCGTGTGGCCCACTGTACACACGACAGCACGTCAGAGCGTACACTGTTGTTGTAAATCGCCTGTAACGTAGCCCAGTAGAGTGCTAGCGCGTAAGCGTCGACGTCCTGTCTTGTGTATATTGCTTTCTACTTTTCTTTTTCTTGAATGAAAAAAAATCGACAAAAAAGTCGAGGGAAATTTAAGAAAAAACGTGAGAAGTGGAAGTTTGGTAATTTGCCGCGACATCGCGTTCTTAAGAGGTTAACAATGTGATTGTGATGGTTCTTCGCTGTATTCCGTTTCAACAAATTTTAAACCTTGCTGCATGCGTCTTAAAGGCTAAAAAAGCATGCAAACTTGGCCGCTTAACAATCCTCAAATTAGTTAACACTGAACCGGTAATTTTAATCTTTTTATCAACTCCCAGCGGTGCGCTGTAATTGCTTTAAGTCGATCTGAATTCCCAAAGTTTTGTACCCAACAAGAACACGTCGCATTTGGGATTGTCCAGAAGATCTTTTTGAAAACTTGTGAGCCTCTTATCTCAATTATTATTGTAAAAGTCTACTTCTGGCACATACCAGTTAATTACATCACAATAAAATAGGGTCCCCATTATACAAGAAATAGAGGGTCCAAATTTTTAAGCAACCGACGGAAAGGGCTTTATTAGCACAAGCTAAACCTATTTATGATGTTTAGTTATGTTGTTAGGATGTTCGATTTATAACGAAAAATGTGAAAAAAAAGCCAATTCCTCTTACAAATATGTACGGAACCCTCGGTGCGCAAGTCCGACTCGCCCTTGGCCGGTTTTTTTTTGTAAACTGTGCCACAATCCTTATTGTATCCGTAGAAGACTTCTTCTTTTGGTGCCATCGGCAAGAAGATAAAAGGTTAGCATACATTTTCCGCACAAACTCTGGAAAGCACCATCTACAATGATTATTTTGTGACACGGGCCAGGCGAAAGTTAGCGAGCGAATAAGTCACTCACATTTTAATAGACTAAAAGCAAATTTCATTACGGCTAGGGAATACAAAGTTTTATTATTAAGTTCTGGAACATTAATCACCGTGTGCGCGGTGCCTTAATTACGTTGTACACACGACAGCACGTCGACCCTTACACGCTAGCACTTTACTCGGTTACGTTACGGACGATTTTACAACAAAAGTGTACAGTCTGACGTGCTGTCGTGTGTACATACAGTCGTGTAAACAAACTCTACATAAGCTGACATAGGCGTTTTATGTTACAAGAATAAAACCATCAATGTTTATCTTTCAAAGGTATCATGATTGTGATCGTATACAGGGTAATTTTTAAATAGCTTTATTCCTGAAACACGCCTGCGCGGCGCGCTTTTGTGCCCCTCCACTTTCTACCACCTTTGTAGCATCTCTTGCTCCTATTTGATATAAAAAAATTGCTTTATTTTGGATTTTTTATTTATTTAGCAAAAACCTCTGTTATTTTTTATCATCAAAACATGAATCCTATACTGTGGAGTAACTACCTAATTAGGCCAAATTATTACCGGAACCACCTTTCTTATTCTAACTATGTTTCTTTTGCATTGATGTATTAGACAGATAGATAGAGATAGGGAACACTTTATTGTACACCAGAAATTAAGGATTATACTTCTTCTTCTTGTAGTGCCGTTAGAAATCATCTTGGCTATTTCTTCCTTTGAGGCCGCCAAATGGAACAAAGAGCTCGTGGATTGTTGGTACCAATCTTCCAGTGTGGTGTCATCGGGGCCGCGGCGCTAATTGGGGACTGCAGCCGCGGGACATGACTTGTCCTCATGCTGCGCTCACCTAACTGCTCCCTCGAGACATACGGAACCGCGTTTTGAAGAGAGTAGAGATCTCCATTGCGCGTTCTATCACTCGCGATGTGGATCAGTCCGTGCAGGGGCCAGCCTGTAACACAATGGCGTATCAATGGCGCCCCAGGTAGAAGGACAAAACCGGGATTTTTTCGTTGTTCTCCTACAACCAGCGAACTATACCTCTAGAAAAAGACTCATAATATTGTTTGCTGTACTACAAAAACATTAAAAGGACCGATACTGGACCGACAGCATTAATAAATCGTAATTGAAACCGTCAACCGGGAGCCCATTTTGACACCACCCAAGTAACATTTAGGCGCTAAAGTAAGAGTTATAATAAGTATATAAAAGCGCTAACTACATTCTAAAGTGGTTTATGCGTGTTACAAATTGGTGTTAGAGCGCGCTCTAACCCTACTTTACCCCCGAATTAGGCACAATTTTTATATTACTTAAGGTTGTATAATGACGGTATACAAGAGTTATGGTAATTGGCTAAGAGGTACAATCATGCTATAAGAGAGTTATGATAGCGGTAACAGGATCTCTTAGCGATACAAGAGGGGTAAATAAGTGAAAATTAACTCTGTTAGCGGTAAGATGGCAAAAATGGTTTTATATTACCTCTATGGGTGCTAAGCGGGCTACAGGTAGGCGTCAACTGACTCCTTAAGCGATACAGTAGAGATACAAAGGCGTTAATTATATTTTCAAGCGCTAAAAGGGAGGTAAATAGGTGAATTGTAACGGTCTGAACGCTATTCAAGATCCACAAAGGCGATAAAGGTCTCTCCCGCAAAAGTTTTTGATACCCGGAAAATATATTTTCTAATTTTGCGCTATCAAATGTTATCGAAAATAATATTTTCAATATACCTATGGCTTAGATTATAAGTCGGTAACCTCAAGAGGTTTATATTAAACAAAAAAGTGAACCATTAGTTATATGTTTTATGGTGTGAAAGGAAGCGTATTTTTGCTGCGAAGGTAAGTACACTGTGAATAAGTTACATATTTATTGGTAAATAATTCGAGCGCCCGATGTATGTTGTCTATTTACTGAAAACAAATGTTTTGTCTAATATGGAGTGACACATTTTTCTTGTAAAAAAGTTGTAAAAAATTGCCTCATTGATCTTATAATACTGTACTAGTAATATAAATACATACTAAAGCAAAATACTTCATGAAAACCTTGAAAATATTTGTTTTTATAACCATAATCTAGTATTTCATTATCTCAACATGGCGAGCAAACGAATTTAGGGATGCGTAGTGCTCATAACTTTAAACCATGTATTGATGTTATATTTTACCTCTTAACTGTTTTGGACGAGTAGAATACAAAGAAGTAGGTAGATATAAGTTATTATATTGTTTTAACAATTAATATTATTTTATGATTTAAATACAATATTAGGTTTATAAACCTGACTATAAGACTATTAAATATCGTGTTAAATATGTGCGAGTCAGGTTTTAGTCTGTAATGCTCAACCTTGCCGAGAGAGGGCGCTAAGGAGTCTCGTTATTCGTTAGTGCGTCTGACTTTTAAATTTAGGAAATGCTTTGGGGGTAGCGAGAGAAACGTATCAGACTCGCGACCGTTACTCGGGCTGATCGACATCTACATTTTTGGTGGGATATTACTTACTTCTTCAATTCAAGAGTGGTAACTTTTCAGTCTTGTTTTTATTTGCTGTGATTTATACTTATTTTTTTGTTTTCAGTTTGCTGATGCTGACCAACTGCCGCCCTCCGTATTTCCAGAAACTCACAATGCATCATCAGTTATAGCTCATGAGTCAACCTCAACCGAATCTTCACAAATAATTATGACGTCTCAAGATAATGAAATATTGGGAACCTTCTGTGTGGTGAATGAAAGCCAACCAGGCATTTCCGGTGCTACTCAAGAAATAAATATAAATAAAAATAGCAAATCTTTCAGAGCCGTTTGACTTATTTTTTCCTTTATAGCCCATGCCCTCAACTTTTCACGAAAATTAATATTTTTCAAAATGTCACTCGTGGCATCTTCACTGTAACTGCTTGATGAAGGCAAATTTCTCTCTTCAGTCTCAACAAAATTTTCGGAGCATAGAGAATTCTGATCTTCATTATCACCTGTAGTAATAGCATAATCATCATTTCGAAAAGCATGTACGGAACCATCAGGCTCACAGGAAACTCGCGCTTCACTGCTTTCCATAGGAATAGAGGAAGTATTTTCAATAGGAATAGAGGAGTTCAAAATGCGATAATATTCTCTGATCAATTTCTGTCTATTTCCACCAATCCTACATTGTTTTTTTTTTGTTGCGACGCCATTGTCAAAAATAAGAAGTCAATATAAGAAATACAGTAGTGACCTTAAGCGCTATTACTTTACCTTTAGTCACAAATAAGTAATAATAGACGCTAGAGGATCTGTTATAGCGAAAAATTATACTCCTATTTGACTTAAGGTAATGCAAGAGAGTTTTGTATAACTTCAAGAATTTGGTTCTATATAAGATTAAATAAACACCATTGTAAAGCTGGTAGCGCTTATTAACGCTATTGTGCAACTTTAGGTTCTTGTAAAGAGTTTAATATCACCTGCATAGAACTTTTGGAGGTAGTGGCTAATTCTTATTTTTATTTAGATCTTAGAGTTCTAAGATTCACTTAAAGCTATAACACAAAATGCTGTGCATTTACAACAGTGTTAAGATTTGCCATAATACGTCCATAACTTTTAAGCTCGCCTGATTGTCGCCCTTGTAACTCTGTATTATAAGTAAAAGTGATATACGTTACTTGCTTACGCCACTTTATCGCCAATAGTCATAAGTGCTGCTACTGTAATGCCTTTGTAGCCCACTAAGTAACAAAAGAAGCTCTAATCGTCGCCTAAATGTTTGTTGGGCATTGCGTTACAGGCTAAGCGCCCAGGTGTTTTTGCGTGGCTTTGGTAATAACATCCGTTCATTGAATCTAGCGGGTGGTCTGCCTCGATCTCTGTTGCCCTCCACCGATTGGCAAGAGACAGTTTGTATAGAGAAGTGATTTTTTTCGCTCACTTTGGAGTGAAACTTTGGAATTTGGCTCAGAATCACCAGTGCAACAAAATACCTTCGGTTTTAAAACTACTAAACGTTCCCGATGTAGATGCAAAGGCCCAAGATTTCACGACCTACACAGCTTGTTCTCAAAGTAATTCAGTGACACAGCAGCAGATTACCGTTGGCGAAAATGGAAGTTCGATTTATGAATTTACTGGGTGACAGTAAAATGAACTGGGTGGCAGTGCATTTTTCATAAATCGAACTTAGATTTTCGCCAATCGCCAAGACCCCCAGCTCTCCAGAACAAATCCCCGTGGGTCCCGCGGCTGGCGACCATCCAGCGAGGGATTATGAGACCCGCAAGATAATTGTGGTCGGCAAACTTCCAGCCGCAAGGTTTACCTTGGATCGCTATTGCACTGCCAACTGCGGGGGAGCAACTTGCCGAACTAACTGGGAAGAATCGTTATGGATTCGCCTGGCATGGTACTCGCTGTCAATGTTTGAACGGCTTGTTAGTGCCTTTGTAGAGAGGCATCTTTAGAAGACTGCAGTAAAACCCAAAAGGGGGTTACGTTTTTTACTAGACTACAGTGAGTCAAGAGTTATGTAGGTACCTATAGATTAACAATTTGAGCAAATGAAAACGACTTTTTCATCTCCCATGCTCGGAAAGTACGCTGTTACTTTAAACATGCGATCGATCCATCAGCATTTTTGTGCGCTTCGAAATTTGAGCTCGATGCCCTAATAAAGAGAAATATATGGAACTCTTCTAACTTGTAGCGTTGCCTAGCAACGGGATGTTGATTTTATGACACTTCAAGAAGACACGATTTGTAATCAACAACCCGTTTCTAGGCATCGCCACAGACTCCTTTGTGAAGAAGCAAAGAAGAAGGAAACTCATTTCACTAACCTATGCAGGTACCTATGTCTATTGTTTTTCTCGCATGGCTAACAAAATCATTTCCTCACTTCTGTGAGATGAAAAGTTTTGTGTTTCGCACGAATGCAATATTATTTGCGTCTCGAGCTTCTGAATACAAGCACTCTCCGCAAACAATAATTTTGCATTCTTGCATAACAAATGTGAAACTCTGTGAAACTCTACATTTAAATCATAATTGGAAAAAGCGGTCCAAAGTTAACAGCCATAATATCATCATTTTACAAACAAACAAAATTAAATACAAATAGAGGTATTCTGTTACCCAATGCCCATAAAAATACGCCTCAAGAAGCCCTTAAAACTACCTGTAATTTACTAACGCGATATTTTATTACGCTACGTAGGCAAGGCAATGGTGATTTTCCACGAGCTAATAATAACGCCCACAGCTGCTCAACGCCAAAAACTTACTCGTATAGCTCTTGCGGCGTTGGGAATAAGCGCCAAAATCCCTGGTTTTACCTACTTGAGCTTTCGGTTCATAGTTCTCGGATTATACGCAATCACACGTAGGAACGGGAGCGACGTACGCGATGTAATCTCTGTGACAGCCATTCGATGTCGGCTCCAATGGGCACGTCAACAGATCGCAAATATGAGGGGGAAATTCATAGTTACTTGTGCCAACAACAGAGCTCTAACTGATGGAGTTTAGAGTTTGTTAGTGTGCAATTCAATGAAGATGGCATCTATATGCCATCTTCATTGAATTGGAATTGGAATTGGCCTCTAGAAAACTTACAAGAGACTCAGAAAGCACACGTTCAATCAGAATTATACTCAACACATGGCCATTGATATCAAGCCTACCCGGATGCGTTTTTCCTTTAGCGAGAGTCTATAGCTATCCACAAAGTAACTACGAACAACGAGTCTTGTGTTATACCACCGGCTGCAACTCTGGCAAAAGACCTACAAAGCTAAGGCCTTTGCATCTACGTAATGAGATGATTTATACAGCGTCCAGTGGCACCTTCACTCACACTAGATGGGTGAAGAGACCACTCGGAGCTGCAGTGCCTGGGACATTGTTTTAGATGGAGTAGACTTGCCCAGCACTTATACCATCCTGACAGCTTAGTCGGCCTAGCCCAACACAAACACTAGGAAACACAAGTCAATACGTGTGGAGCCAACTAAGCCTTGAGTTTCCTCACGATGTTTTTAAATATGATGAAATATGTTGATGGCAAAAGACCTACGCCAAACGAAATCGTTTGTGAAAAATAAAACTGGAAAATCCTCTCTCATTATCTTCCGCGCCGTGCCGGATTTCATCCGAGGGTTCACCCCATTCATACTACTTATGCCCTCTATCTTTGCCATATGAGAAATGGACACACTTTGTGACAAAATGCCCTACGTAATGTCACTGGGCGGGCCGCCCACG
Organism: Zelleria hepariella; assembly: GCA_949319315.1. Classification (NCBI taxonomy): domain Eukaryota; kingdom Metazoa; phylum Arthropoda; class Insecta; order Lepidoptera; family Yponomeutidae; genus Zelleria; species Zelleria hepariella. Next base: position 20,484,531 of record OX439384.1, read on the forward strand.
AGCCCTCTAAGCCTCTAATAAGGGCGCCCAACGTAACAAAAGCCCTTCGGCCATTCTCCATTGTTACGAAAAGGTATGAGATAGTCGAAATTGTATGTTTCGAGAGGGATTTCATTAAATTGGTTACGTAATAATAGCTTCTCGGACTGAAATGAGCGAATGGTGCGGTTTCTTTTTTGTCTCGCATCATCCCAGTGGGAGCTTTCACAGCGACCGATAACGAATCGTCCAGGAACTGAACCGACACGACAGCTACACGATTTCAGAAGACAAAAAACATTTAGCTACTGACTTTACGCGGACGGCAACAGACCAACAGTTGGTCTGTAAACTGTTACTTATGTTACTTAGCTACAGTCACCGACATTTTTGGTCGACCCTATCTAAGTATACTTTACCATCACAGCGGTCATAAAAACACGTCCAGTTTTCATGGACCATAACTTGGTACTTTTGCGAGTAGCTCGAAACTCTCTAGCTTAGTCCAAGTCCAAGAAGGCTTGAATTAAAGATAAGCAGCACAGTCGTACTAAGAATGTCAATAAAAGCGGCAAGTTTAGAACAAGTGTAATGCTAAACCTGGCCGCCTAGCTCGGAACAAGAGATACGGGATAGCTGAACTTTTTGCGCCATTTGTGTAACTTTCTGGAATGGAACGCGAAACACGCCGCCCCTACTCTCAAATTACAGCGTGTCAATAAAAAAAACGTGACTTCCAATGTTTTTAAAGGTAAACCGACAAAAAGCTCACAACTTAACCTCCCGTGATTTATTAAAAAAATCACGTAGTAGTTGTGAAAATACATAAAGATCAAAAATTTTCAATGTAAATAATTTATTTATGGCATATTGAATAAAACACTTTAACTTTGAAAAGGTCCCTGTCAAAATAGAGACATTGAATGTAAAAAATACTTAAAAATCCAAAAAAAAAAGCTTGTAGCACACAAATAAACAAATGGAGATGGAGAGTAGTCTTAATACTCAACATCAACTGTACTTTGGCGCAAGTGAACCACCTTTAACCGACAACAAACCATTTCCGGAGTCCCTACTACACTGGCCGTGGCAGCCCCTGCGGGCTTCGGGCACATTTAATGCACCCGTGTGAAGTTGGCTAAAATGCTAATATTTTACAGAATAGCGCAAGTAGGTCCCCGATTCAATAAGACGACCCGCACAGCAAGCCGAGCGAAACTTGCCCGAGGGCTGAAGCCACTAAAAGGGTTCTATCACAACTTTTTTCTCGCACGGAGAAAGTTAAGTTAAATCAAGACCGTTTTTACTACTTTTAGGGAACTGATAGTGTAGGTGAAGCGCCGGGGTACGATTCTAGTAATGGAGGAGAGTCTATCGCTCTACTTTCACACCCGAATGTCATTGTCTAAACTAAACATAGGTTGGTGTTTTATTATGTTTTCTACTTGAATTGTGTTGGTGCACTCTAGTCACAGGATGTTCTAAACCCCCGTATTAATAAAAAGTTAAAACGCTCATTAACTATTTGACGTGTATCAATTTATATTGTTTTTTCGTATTTAGCGTACAAATAACCAGTTTGTCAGACCTCCAATAACAGTGACTATCAGCACTGTAATAACTTTATAAATAAAATTGACTCCAATCGAATGGATTGTTCTAGCTTCTAGCTGTATTGAGATGAAAAATTGTGTGTGCCTGTCTCGTGCCTGTGAATCTTAAGTTTATCTTAGAGATCTTCGCTTAATCTGTTTTCAATAAAATTAATTTTGCAGCTTGCTTAACAAAATATGTACACACGACAGCACTTAGACGCTTACACGCTAGCACTCTACTCGGTTACGTTACGGGCGACTTTACAACAAAAGTGTACAGTCTGACATGCTGTCGTGTGTACTTAGTTCATTCCTTCTCAAACGCGCCTGCCTAACACGGTTGTGCAATTTCGCGGGTGATGTTGCTACGACAACTATAACTCTATCCACGGAGACAAGTTAATATAGCGTTCTCTCTGTTACGCAATACCATACAAATGACAAAGACGTAAAAAGACAGTGGGCGTAAACCCTTCTGAAAGCTCGTACCCACTGCGCTACTTTTTGCGAGAGTATTTTGTGAATATGTTTTTTTTATGACAGTTGTTTCTATAAATAAATGCAGAAATAAAAACAACAAGTGTCGTAAAAGCTAATTAATTATCGTCTGCGATGAATCATTCACAAATTTTTTTAACAATCGCGCCAGTGCCCATTTTTATTAACAATGAACAATGAGTCCAAAGAACACGTCAGGTCACGGAACAATAACGATACGGATAAAATATGCACAGCTCACAGCGCGTCTGCACAGTACGGGTACCACGATCAGACTAAAATATACACGTACTCTGTACACTGCATTAATCGTCATCGCTGACGTTTCCCTATTAACTTGTCTCGGTGGATAGAGTAGTGGAATTGACCGCCTTCTGATAAATAGTGGGCCGTGAGAATCCCTCGTAATCGTAAGTTTAAGGGTTCCAATCCAAGAACTAACTTCCAATAAAAAAGGCCGAGCTCGGATGGTGATAGATATCTTTGGCCTCAATATTATAATCCGTTCCAGAAAATCGAGAAAAAAAGGTTTTCGAACATTTACTTAGTCGTAGTTCCATGTCCTAGACGGTTGACTGGTGATTGCAAGGTCCAACTTGGGTCCAAAACACACAGTTTTATTACTGTCAAAAACACTTTTACCTAAATAAAATAGAGTTATGTACCTACCGTGACTGATATTGCCCTCAAGCGAAGGAGCCTGTAGGCTGTTATTTTTCGATGAGATCCAAATTGTAAAAAAGGCCCAATTAGGTACACACGACAGCATGTTGACCCTTACACGCTAGCGCTCTACTCGGTTACGTTACGGGCGACTTTACAACTAAAGTGTACACTCTGACGTGCTGTCGTGTGTACTTATTTTGCAGGCTTTTGAAAATATTAGAGAGATATTTTCTTGATGGAGAGCAATAACAATGTGATGTTATTGGTCGAAAGAGCGTAAACTTTTTGTACAACGGTCATAGTGAACAAAAACACACAGATAGGCTTTAGAATCTTCGAAACCCCGTTGCGTTTATTTTCAAAATGGCGCTGAATTTATCGAATCAATAGGCCTACTTGCTAACCGTGGAGGAAAACAAGGCCAACCCTGTATATTAATCAACCTGTCCCATGTCTTTCACTTGACTGATAACGAAAAATCCTATAATTTTCCCGCCACCAAAATTCTTCACCTACACGCTTAGATTGGCGGCAAGATAACTACAGCTCGTCTACTTGCCGGCGAGACTTTATATTCCAACGTAAAAAGGGTAGCAAACCGACCTCCTCCTTTTTACCCAACCTCAATAAAGTTAGGTCCATATTCTCAAAGGTGGGGTCAAAAATAAAAAAGTAGACCACTCAAGTTTTACACTCCATCATCATCAGATAATACAATATTCGTACACTGACCGAGTATTACTCAATCGATTTCATGCAATCATACAAAAAAAGCAACGCTTTAGTGTACGGGAAATCAGAGAAAAGTCTCTCAAACCCGCAGACAGGCTGTAGAACCAAAAAATAGGTCAAATTAAACTCGCTCCTTGGGTATGCAAATTTATGGAATAAGCTACGTGGGGAATCATTATTATTCCGGAGTTTATCCAGCGTGATTTGATAACGATTCGACCTCAGGGGGGTGGGCGCTGGCAGCTGTACGAGATTTGAGCGGGCGTTTTAATATTCACGAACCTCTAACCTTGTTTAAACGCAGGTAGGACACTGGTATTATTGTTAAGTTTGAACTTGCCTACAAAGTTAGTAATCAACCTAACTTGGACCATATTATGAAACCTTAGATGGTGCCTACATCCGATGTTTTTTTTTCGCTGAAAAGTCGGAGAAATTGGAGAATTTGCTGACTATTATGGTCAAGGCATACTAGCGCCGCAAATGAACTGTCTTCTTTTTGGATGCGTTTTTTGCTAAAAACGAGCCGTCAAATGAGAATCCCTAGGCATAACTATTTTTAAACGGTTTTATTTAGCTCACCCCGTTTGTTTTATTAGGACCTAGGCCTACGAATAAATAGTTACACCCACGTTAACACTTTACCTAGATCTAAAGATAGTTTTTAATCTAAAGCAACTTAGTTATGCAATAACGAGTTCTATCTATCTCCGCATTGGTCTGCCGTAGTGACAATATTCGCCCACCGATATTTGTTGCTAGTCTTCAATACCGGTTTATTTGGGGAAAAATAGCTCTTATTATAAGTCGAAAATTTATTTTTATTTATATTTTCCGCATATATTGACGGCTAGCAACTATGCGGTTTTTTTTTTCAGTATAAGCTCACTGGATTAATATAACACGTGTCGTTAAAGAAAACATTTAGGACGGAGTTAAAACCCTAGCGTTGTCTCGCTTTTACTGTATTAAATAGAGCGAGAGGGCGAGTGTTTTGACGGGTTATACAGCAAATGTGTCAAAGTACTCACAGTGGAACTTCACTTCAGTGTACCGATTGCAGCTTTGTTTCCACAAAAAGTACAAAAAGTGCATCCTCTGTATAACTTTTGGCACAGCTTTTGGTGCAATGGCCAGCCCACGTAGCCGTTACGCTCCACCATGTTTGATTGGACGTGAGTGTATCTGTCAATAAAGAGTGGGAGCCCGGACACAACAAAATAATAGAGCAGTAGTGGAACTCGGCCGCGGCTCTTGCCCGCTCTTACGACCTACGACCGTCCGTACAAAAGTTCCAATAAAAAGAGATTCGAGGCGCGTAGTTTTTTAACCGATTTCAAAAAGGAGATTCTCAATTCGACCTGTACGTGCAGCATGGTAAGCCCGAGATAGGCCCTTCTCTATGCAAAACTGTCAACTTGTCGGTCGGGCTCGAGTTGGCTCTACGCCAACATGGCGATAGAGACAAAAATACAACATCTTTATTAAAAATTGCAATATCTACTTTCTGCTCGACATGACCCTAATCTATTGCCATCTCGAATCCCGCCTGCCATGCTCGCACAATAGACATGGCACGTCTGTCACTCGAGTTCGAGAGAGTGTCAAAACGACCATGCTAAGCATACTGTATTAGCCCATCCAGACTCACGGCGAGCCGTCTCCGAGAGAAGTTCGCCGAGCTCTCTCGGCGAGAAGAAGCAATCTATCCACACTCTCATTTTTCTCAGTCGTGTTCTGGATCCTATCCGGTGTGGACGACTACTGACGATATTCAAGCTGCAGCTGGTTTGGCTCTGTGTGCCATTGCATATTAAAACTTTGTGACAATTTTAACTAAAAATAAAGTTATAAAAAAATAGAAAAGCTAGACTGTATATTTTGTTTTCACCAGCTCCCGATTTAGAGGAGTCTTTCACCATTTTCCTGTATTTTCTGTAACTCGCAAAAAAATACTCTTTTTCCATTAATTCTCCGAGTCTGTTCCACGAATCGTGGTTTAAACGTTTATCCCATAAAAATAAATAGGCTCAGATTGAAAGTATTTAATAATTTTTAATTCTAGATCGTTATTTCACATTTTGAAAACGAAACAAAAAATACGGGTGACTGATCGACACTGCGAGAAAACGTGAGTGTGATACCCTTCTCTTTTCTCGCCCGAGAAATCCTTTGAAGCGGCAAAATTTATCGTCACCAATTGGAGAACAGGCGAGCCACGGCGAGCCAGGACGAGAAACTCTTCACACTCACGCTTCTCGGGTGTTCTCGGATGTTCACGCCGTGAGTCTGGATGGGCTATATGATTTTTTTATTTGTGTTACCTCACAACTTTTTTATACGTGAACCGATTTTGATGATTCTTACAACTTAAATAATTTTCGTAAGCACTGCACTGCACTGTTGATGATTATTTTTTGTTTCAAAGGGTATATCAGGGTATATTAAATATTCAGAGTCGCCATTTATTTCAAAGAATCTTCTGAACCTAAACTATTATGACGTATTCTGTGGTGGGTGGCACGTGAAGTAGTAAACCATGGCGCGGGGGTATGGGTTTCGGCCTATTGTATGGAGGTAAACTACTGTATATTCCCAGATAGTGGGTCGGACGTGTAAAAACAACCGCAATTGAGAGAACAGCCCGTGTGATACGCGATATTGCCTTGTTATAGGCCGGAAATGTTACGATTCCACATTTTACGATACATAAAAGGTGTCGTTTTGGTACAAACGATGCTGTTGAACTCAAGAGATATGGTTGTAACACTTGTAACTACATGGAAATTGCTGCTGGTCTGCCTGTCGTCCGTTCGCACTTTCAAATGTTTATCTTCGAGACTACAGCGTTAAAACTTAGAAGGCATGTAGATAATTTGCGCCACTACAAGACCGAGTAACAAAATGTTAAAAAATATTACTCCTAAGTATCTCCTACAAAATGTGTCATGCATGACAAAAATGGCAAACCAATCACTGGTAAAAAACTGCTGCGGAACCCTGTGCTAAGCATGGCATGACCCGATGGCGGGTTATTTAAAAAACTATTTTGTAAATGCCGCATGTTCTTGCCATCAAATGGCAATTTATTGAAGGACGTGTGCACTCAAAGAAGACTTAAGGAAAGCTTTTCAATATCGCCAGTAGACCAACATGAAGGGAGAATATTACTCGATTGCTTGGTTGATGTCCTTGATGTTGATTTCTTAGAAAAAATAATACTTTATCTTATTTTATGAGCACAGATTACAAAAAAGAAGACTTAAGTCATGAGGGTTGTATCTTATTTTATGAGCACAGATTACAAAAAAGAAGTCATGAGGGTTGTAACTTATATCATAACCTAACATACCTACTCGTATAATCTTAATTCGACTTCAATAAAGGTTATCGACACGAGCAAAGTCGCTGGCACGAAGTAGTGTTATTTTAATTCGGTATTTTCGCGTGTATCGACTTACGTCTCATTTCAATCGCAAGTTCAGTTTTTTTTTGTTTGTTTCAGTAGACACAAAAGAGATGTCTAAAGTTACTTGGAGCGAAGATCAAACGATGTTAAAAAGGAATGTCAAGACAACATCAAGTTAAAGACCTCGCGAAGGCGCACCAAACCTAAGTTGTAATAGGTAGGTGAGATTGATTTAAACAGGGTATGTTTCTGAGTACTGACCCCAAATTCGAGCCAAGTCAGTGCTAATACTGACCCGATACTGGCCCTGTGTAAGCGCTGTCGTTTTGCGCTTCAAATCTATGTATCGGATCAGCAATGCCTTGACTTGAATTTGGAGTAAATCAACCTTTAGGTATACCCCAAATTCCCGGCAGTGCAATATTATGGGGGCCAAATTTTTCCAGTATTAAACGTAACAAGGGTCGTGTAACTTGATAATTGAACGAGCGAGCGAAGCGAGCGAAGTTCTCCGAGTCTACTGGAACAATCCGGCGTTTGTATGTATGTATGTATGTATGTATGTATGTATGAATGTTCGTTCGACGATAACTTGAGTAAATTTAGTCGGATCGTCATAAAATTTGGTAGGCAGGTAAATGAGGCCAAGAGAATTTTTAAGTTCGAACATGAGCCAAATCGGTCGAGGGGTTGCTGAGATATGGGGTCGCGAGTTCATAGTTCGGGGCGAACCACTAGTACCTGGAAATCCAGGGTTCCTCACAAGGTTGTCGCATGACAGTGTAGACTGCCCCAAACTGATACATAAAAAGCGAAGGCGAGGGTTTGAACCGGAGTCTTTCGTGAGACTTAATGAAAACTTCCAAAACAAAAGGTTAGCAGCGAAAATACCAATAAATTCCTACCAAACAATGTCCTAGCATCATGACGACATTATTACACAACCCCCAACAGCGGCGGCACGACACGGACCATTCCATTTTGTCCCACCAGAGTTGCCCCAAACACTGTGCGTAAAAAAAGCTTTTCGCTTCTGAATTTTTGTCCGCTAACTCCACCCAAACCACACAACGGATACTGATGCGATTTTCACCGTCAGTTAGATGTTTTTCTCGTATCGCACTTTTTTTTTAAGGGTTCCAGACCTCAAAAGGAAAAACGGAGTCATTATAGTATCACTTTGTTTTCCGTATGTCTGTCTGTTTGCCCTCAAAATCTTATCAGTTGCAGAGGGTAGCCATGTTAGCTTTTGCGACCTATTACACGTAGAATTACGTTCTCGCACCGCGAAAGAAGTCGCGGTTTGTATCATAGACAGGCTGGACAAGCTTACTGCATGTTAGCACTTTCCAGGTAGCTCTTCCCATCTAAAGTCTAATTCTTTATTCAGGATAGTAAACTGACAGATGCTAACTGTCACTTTGCAAAATAATGTTGCCATATTTATTGTAATAGTGATGCATTCCACTCGTAGTGCGATTCAGCTCAGTCACAAAAAAAAGCGAAATACGAAATTCCGCATGGTAGCCCGTGCGTCAGGAATTCCGGACGGAAAAAAAACGTTCGGAACGCAATATTTCCATAGATCATTTAAAAAACACAATTTTTAACGCATTTAACACTCTAAAAAGTGGACCAAAACACACTTTCTCATTACTAATTAATACGTTTTTAGTTAATCTATACTTATAATAAAACTCTAGCGAAGTCAATTCTGTACATTGAATATTTTTAGAAAAAAACTAGCAGGGGTTACTAAATAAACTACACTGAATACAAAAATCCAAAAAAATCGGTCTATGTCTGTCTGTCTGTCTGTCTTTCTGTCTGTCTGTCTGTCTGTCTGTCTGTCTGTCTGTCTGTCTGTCTGTGTGTTACCTCATCACGCAAATACCGCTGAATAGTTTTCAGTCAAATTTAGGATTGTGATAAGTCCTGGTTCTGGGCACAATCTAGGCTATCCGATGTTCAGAATACATTGCGGGTTGAAATTTTAACTTCGTTTTTTGTAAGAAATATTCATAATTTTGATATAGCTTCTTGAGAAGATATATTGATAACGTGATACTGAACACATTTCTAAAAAAACCGAAAAAATAAATTAATAAAAAGTTCGACTTAGAACCTAATTATCTCGGAAACCGTCTAGGCATAGTTCTTTGGGCAAAAATGTTCGTTATGATGAGGACTATATGTGGTCTCCCACTTTGTTGGCGGTCTTTTAACACCGCTCGGTATTCAATACAAGCACTCGCTGCAAACAATAATTTTGCATTCTCGCATAACAAATAACTATTGTTTACCGTTGAGCGGGATAGACAGAGTTATTAGCCGTATGCTTTGCTTGCAGGCTTATCACGAGAATGATAAAAACTTTACTATGGGCTTATAACTTTATCCATCCCACTCTACGTCGAGGGAGATACATATAAACCCCTTTACTTCCCAAGCAATTCTTATGCTAAGCTTCCTGGTATCACGGGCGATACCTTAATGTAAACAATACATATTTATTATTAAATTTATAAATGTAATGTTTAGATTAGGGTTTTTATTCTATTTTATTCTATTGCTTTCTTTTGAGCCCTGCTACAGCAAGTTAAGAAATAATAACTATTAAATTAAAATACCCCCGATATTTTAGCTTCAAATAAGCATATTTAATAAATAGCTGAACCAATTTTGACAAAACATAACTAAGAACATTCGCTAGAAAACGTGCTTTCTAATAAAAAAAAAAACCTAAAGCTTCCAAATCGTTCACCCATTTAAGAGTTACGGTGCCACAGACAGACACATCCTCATTTACACATACCTATACAGACACACTCACAAAGCTGTCAAACTTATAACACCCCTCTTTTTTGGTCAAGGGTTAAAGAAAACCTTCCTTTTGAGTTTTCCTCTACAGTCGAATTTAAATTAAATGTCAAATGTATAAAAACGCATACGAAGTCGCGGGCACAACTAGTTTAATATAATAAGCTTTTCATCAATCGGCCTATAAATCGATTATATCGATTACGCAATTCGATTCATGTCAAACTTTTTGTCACCACACTATTTAATTTTCACCAGAGACTGGTCACACCGTAAACGTCAGTGTACTATCTTGAATGAAGAATTAGACTTTAGTGTGAGTGGAGATGGCATTGGTATACAGGGTGTTAAAAGACCGCCAACAGACCCGAAAGCCACGCATACTAGACACCAAAACAAAGTACTTTTTCGATAAATTATTGCAAGGAAATGATTTTGGTTTTTTAGGTTATAATTTTGAAAAATATTTTATCACGCAATGGATTTGTAACGCACAGAAGTCATATTGCGCAAGCGTAGGTATCAGTTAGTGTTACTTAAACTTGAAGTGCCGATGTTTAGAATACATTGCGGGTTGCAATTTTAACGTTGTTTTTTGTAAGAAATATTCATAATTTTGATATGGCTTCTTGAGAAGAAATGTTAAGATCTTGATACTGAATACATTTCTGAAAAAAAAAGTTTTGAAAAGTCCGACTTTGAACCTCATTATCTCGGAAACCGTTGATTTCCCAGGCATAGTTCCTTGGGCAAAAATGTTCATTATGATGAGGACAATACGTGGTTTCCCGCTTTGTTGGCGGTCTTTTAACACCCTGTATAAATGATCTCTCCTAGGCAAGGCATAGAGAAGCGCCAGGAGAAGATAAAGGCAGTGGCTGGAGGAAGCATTCACCGGGCAGTTCATATGACGGAAGACCGTTATTCTGAATGGAAGCGAGTGCGCATGGTCGGGATCCTCAGCCATGAGGAAACGATGAAAAAGAAGAAGATGCGAACAATCATAGTCAGAGTTTTTTAAAGCAAGACGGCGCACGATCAAAACCTATGTCGTGTCCTCGTGCCGCCGGGGCTGGGGCTTAGTTGTCTAACTTTCGAATCTATCGCAATCCCTTTCAATTTGACGTTTACGAACTTCACACTGCATTTATTTGGCACAAACTGTCATTTCAAGCTATTGAGATAGGGATCGCGACTCGATTTTGAAGGATATTGAGTGAAGAAAATAGCAAAATCGTTCACTTAACGTCTTTCAATAGGGATTTTTCCAAGTGTCAAATTTGACAGCGATTTGCGAATTATCGCGCAACTAAATCTGTGGTTTGTATGGAAACCACAGATTAATGACTGATTTTGACAGTTATTCGGGCAATTTTTGATGCCTGGAAAAAACCCCATTTCTATGGCGTGTTGACTCATTCGTTCTGATAGCGATTGTGATTTAAAACTTAGACAATTCGCAATCACGATCATGATCCTGATACCATTGAAAGGGATAAAGAAAGTGAAAGTGAAAGTGAATAGTGCTTTATTGCCAAACATAAATAATCTAGATCGCGATAGATGAAAAAGTTAGACAATTAAGCCCCTGGACATGTTTAGAGGTAAGTATCCATTAGTAACCCTGCAAGGGATATATGTGTTCCCATAATTGAATTTTGCTCCCGCAGCCATTACATGGACCTTTCCGTGATTAAGACGCAACTTTACGTCTTTTGCGAGTTGGGGACAAGACATTTCTTTTGTTTTTGGGGTTCTGTGGTTGTGAACGGAACCCCTTTTAGTAAGATTATTCTGCCCAATAGGTAGAACGTTGAAAACAAGCGTGGGGTCCCAAGTTCAAGTCCCGGTGCGTCATGTCAAGTTATAGAGCTACCTTATTGTATCAAAACAGTATTCTTGCCACGATTTGATTTAGATTTTGAGCATAATATAATGTCTGAATTTTTTTTCATTAGGTAAGTTACGTACATTAGTAAATTTGCAGTAAGTATAGTAAGTAATACATACCTCTCGCTAACGGTGAAGGGAAAATGTAACGAAAGCATGAAGCTAAAACATTGTTTTCTCAAGTTAATCGGCAATATAAAGTGTTTCGAACGAAAATCTGGTTTTATGACTACATATACCTACCTACACTATGAATGTGGCGACCTCACGTTCATAATAAGGTAAAATCATAGGCACATGCCGCCAACACCATTTGGACATCCTGTATAAAAAGTTATTCGTAGGTATTTCTAAGTGGACTACCAACAAGCAATCATCTTGTCAAATCAATTCTTATCTTTCCTTTGCACAGAATTCAAACAAATTCCATACTTTTTTTCTTTGTATCTTATCGACACAAAAAGGCCTCGTCAGTCTGCCACTCAAAACGTTAACCTTCATTAGACCCGAATCAAGTTAAAAGTTCTGAGAGACTTCTCTCTTATTCCTTGTTCTCAATTTGTCTAGTGGTGCGTGACCGCTTGCATGCTTTGTACCTGTTACTGGCCAAAGCCGATTTCAGGACAAACTACCTAGTTTCGCCTAGGCCAAACCAGTCTAGCCTAAGCTCTTATGGATAAACCGGTATAGCCTAGGCTAAACTAGTCTAACCTAAGCTAGTATGGATAAACTGGTATAGCCTAGGCAGAACTAGTTTGTCCTAGGAATATGTACGCTCCAGGATAAACTAGTATGGCCTAACCTCGCGTTTGGCAATATCAGTTCGATACTGCCGAGCGCGAGAAAAAAACGGATCAACATTTTTTTTTTCCTGACTTCAAGATTTTTGATTACAAACGTACTAGGCTTACATAAAGTCGTAGAAATTAAATCGTAAAGCCAAGCATCTGCATAGTTTTACTAGGGCATCGAAACAAAGTAACCAAACCGTTTTTTGGCTCTCTTGTAGTTTTTTTTTCAAATGTGGTTGCCATGTTCTGAAATTGGAAATCCGACGTCTCCGATGCATTGTATGCTGTCTACATTGTTATATCGCTAGTATAAATATAGAATAGAATAGAATAGAATAGAAGATGTTTATTTATGTTTATTTATATAAAAGTCTAAGCTTTTTGTACTGTGACCCCAAACATTATTTCGCGTTGTTTAAACAACCGCAAAGCTACAATTTCTCCGTAAATATTTATTGAGGCACGAGTATAGTTTAGTTAGGTGCTTATTTTATAGAATAAACATTATAACCAGTTTTTAGTATGCATATTATTCTGAAGTGAATAAAATATTTTATGTTCGTACGAGTATTTTCATCATCAGTCAGACAGGCAAAACAAACTCTGAACATGAAAAATATAAACAGAAATTCTGTTGGTACAGTCGACAGCACGTCAGGCTTTACAGTTGTAAAATACCTAGTAGAATGCCGGCTTGTTCTGTCTGAAGCTTGAAATTGACATTAGCCAAGGTCTCAATTCGACTAATGTCAAGCTCAAGCTAGTGTGAATTAAATGCTGACATCTACTCAAGCTCGAATGATTTTGTTTTCTATGATCACCTTCTTGAGCTCGCGCTTGAGTTGACGACTATTAATGCCACCCTTATACACCACCAACAGCAGAGAGAGGAGGTTATTGACTGCCAGACTGTTAATCATTACCCCTAGGTACTTCTGTTTTTAGCATGCCATTGAGATCTGCGGCTCGCCAGAAAAACAATATGGGAGAGAGAAACCCCAGACGAAGCGTTGGTAACTTTTTGTGTTTTAATAGTAACAATAAACATTCTTAATACTTCGTTTGCGCAGGGGTTGGCTTTGCACATAAGAGAAATAACTACTAAATTAAACATATTAATCATCCCCGACGTTTTAGCTTCAAATTAGCATAATCTCATAAACGGCTGAACCGATTTTTATAAAACCTGTTTTCAAAAAGCATCCAAACAAACACAGACGCAGGGACGGACACACACACAGCGGTCAAACTTATAACACCCTCATTTTGGGTTGGGGGTTAAAAAGAGGTTAAATAATAATGCAATAAATAATGTCTTGCTTGAAGGCATGCATCAGAGCAGCTACCACGAGTGCTTGCTGTTACTGTCACTGAAAGTGATAATTTGGATAAACAACCTTACTACTATAGTATTAGGATACATGACAGACGTCCGGCAGACGTCCGGCACAGCTTTTTCGCACTCGTGGTAGATACTCTTGTCTCTTAGCAATTATTGAATTACATTTAGGGTACTCCAGTTTATCCGAGTACGTACATAGCTGAAAGTATAAACATAAGATAAGAGATATAAGGCCAATTCCCAGCAAAAGAACAATAATAGGCGAACAGAACTTTTCGCGCGTAACTTCGTTATTTTCTGGGAATTTCTTTCGGAATAACAGACTGTCTGTTGACTTTTGTATTTCACTCGCTTTTTCCCACTAATGATAACATGGATAAGTTTTCAGGTAGTTTTGAGATCTTTACTTGTATCTTTCAGTAAGTAAGTAGATAAGGAATATTTTGCAATACCTGAGATTACTTATAGTTGTGACTAAATAGTTGTGGTCTCGCTACTAATGACTGTTTTGAAACATGGCAGAAAAGGTGCTATCTACGATGCGTTTTCCATTCACAAGTAAATGCAAATTTTAACACTGAAATCACATCAAGTTACGAACCAATAAGCAGAGCGTTAGTTCTGCTAAGTAACTATATTTATTTTTAAAAACAAGATACGGCAAATGAACCGTAAAGAAACGATACCTACCTACCTATACGTACATAATTATTTTAAGTCCGTCGACCTTCGTTCCGATAAACACCCACGCTATCGTTTGTAATTATTTTCCTGTGTTTTTTCTGCAAGACTGAAAAAGCGACCGGAAGCGGATTTAGATCTGTTTTTGTACCTAATAAGCTTATTGCGTGATTATTTGTTAATATTCAGGGTTACCTACCACGCTGTGAGTGTTATACAACGTGTTACAATAATATGTCCTAACAGCACGCATTTATATAACTTTATTTTTAAATAAAGGTAGTAGGTACACGTTTTATTTCAGTTAATTTAAAACCAATCTTAGGCCTTCCCTTCAGAAGATGCTACCTAGAATTGTCTATCTAGAAAGGGAAATGGATAATTTATTCGGCGTCCAATTGCACCTTCACTCATACTTTGGGAGCTTAGTTGGCTCCACACGTATTAACTTGACATGGGCTTCATCACCAAATGCCAATTAAAGTCTCTGGCAACTCTCTTATTGACTTAAGCCACATCGAAAATCGTAAAAAAATCATAGGGTGAACATTTTCACGGCTTAAATTAATTGTTATAGCGACATACAAACTAAACGATACCACGATTAAAAAACAAATGACTGTCTCGCAAATTAAAAAGTAACATGTTCCCAGAGAGTTCCATTTTCGAATTCCGTAATTGCATTTTTAGTTTTTTTTATTGTAAGTGGCCAAATCCAGGAACTTTCAGTATGCCCTGCTGCAGCATGTTTTAAAGATAAAGATAAAAAGGTATTTATTGCCTTTTTAGACGGGAAAGAAAGTAGGTACTTTTCCTCCAACCATGTAATTTTTTTTCTTCTATGCACCTATCTTTAAACTTTCTTTCTACTATTTCGTTATCTATAAACGTTATTTTTACTATTTGGATTGTGTAAATCAGGGCGAAGGGCACAATACTCGATACAGAGGCTTATCCCTTGACCGCGTCTTATGATTGATGGAGAAAGTTTATGTCCCCTAGCGCTACGCTGCTCACGAACACGAACATCGATTTTTCAAACAAACCTCAGTATCACGTTACTAAAGGTGGTATTAATAGTCGTCTGAGATCACTTACTTGAGATCGATCTCAAGTAGGTGAACTCAGAAAAGTCAAATGCTAATGTAAAGCCTTGGCTAATGTCAAACTTGAGTAGCTGTCAGCAAATTAATATACACTATCCTGAGATTGCCAGTGACATTAGCCAAGGCTTGACATTAGCATTAATGGACTTTTCTGAGATCACCTTCTTGAGTTCGATCTTGAGTCGACGACTATTAATGCCACCCTAAGGGTAGGGCGCTTGTCGACCGCACATTCAAATTCAGCGTTCAAAAGAAGGAGATGACGGCGCCGAAGTAGCGGTACATACAGAATGTTAAAAGACCGCTGACAGACCCGAAAGGCACGCATACTAGACACCAAAACTAAGTACTTTTCCATATTATTGCTGGGAAATTATTTTGGTTTTTTATGTTACAATTTTCTAAAATATTTTATCACGCAATGGACGGACGTGTAACGCAGAGAAGCTTATTGCGCAAACGTTGAAAATTGACATACCTGTATGCTACTTACGTTGTTTAAAATAAATACATTGCGGGTGGCGATTTTAATTTTTTTTTTGTAATAAATCTTCAAAAATTGGATAATTAGGTATGGCTCTTATTTCCAAACAATGTGTGGAACCGCCCACGTTTACACGATGGTGGTCATTTAATGGGGTTTTTTCCAGGCAAAAAAAATAGCCCGTATAACTGTCAAAATCAGTCTATTGATCTGTGGTTTCCATACAAACCACAGATTTAGTTGCGCAATAATTCGCGAATTGCTGTCAAATTTGACACTTGGAAAAATCCCTATTGCTTGTCAATGTTTTTCCGGTTCGCTGGTTGTAAATTATGTCGATAACGAATAGGGCTCCAGACAGATGGACCTCAAAGTGTCAGCTATTTGGTTTAGGTATTACAATTTACAACTATAATATAACCTCTCGACCTACTCCACTTATAATTACGTTAAAAGTCATCGGCCGCCTCGTTAACCTTTCGCAAACTTTACCCAGGTTAAATTTATTGTAAACAGTTTAGGTCTCTTTTTAACCCCCGACCCAAAAAGAGAGGTGTTATAAGTTTGACCGCTATGTGTGTGTGTGTGATCGTGTCTGTCGATTTAATTTATTATAATGTACTGTGTAATGTTTTAAAACCCTAATATATTTTTCACATTGACATGTTTAATGCATCTTAAATCCTGAAATATTGAATATTGCGCCGTATTTAAAAGTAAAGTCTATCTTGTGTATCAAACCCTCTAGACTAGAAATACACGCGCATACAAAAAAAATGCCAAGTTGATAATTGTGCCAAAATCATCCTCTTTTCGTCAAAGATTATTTTCAGGAAAAGGTTTTTAAATTACGGTACATTAATAAAGAGCTTATCCTTGGAAAAGTGCATTTGTGTAGAAGCTTAAATCGGATCAAATTTTGATGGCCGCCTTCAAATGTAATTAAGGGGGCTTTATTTTAGTCCGTGTTTTCCTGAAGCATCAGCGGACATTTGACGAGACCTTGAGGCTTAGAATACTTAATAGTAGGTACCTTGAGGGCGCATTGAAGACCAGTCATCCATCAATAAGACGTCATTTAGGTCCCTTAACTGATGGAAGCAACAAAGTGCCTGCTTTGAAGCTCTATCCAATGAGTATCTACTGACAACCTCCGTTCAAGCGCTAAAGTTGTTTTCGAACATTTTCGTAAAGTTACCTATATTTGCTGAAAAAGAACAAAATAAAAAAAGGTTGAATAAAAGTTTAGTCTAGTATCGTGTAATCGGTTATCTCACTTAACTGGCACGTTTAGCAAAGTCAAAACTTTTTACGCAAGTCTGGCCTGAATAAACCACCACGTTCTAATTTTTAAATCTGACACGCACTTCGATTGCTAACTTTACTTTTTTTCACGGCGGTGGAGCAGCCAAGTTTAATCACTTACAATCTCATACTTTAGGGCTCTCGTAATAAAGATCATAATTTACGCGTCAAACGTGCCTAACCCAATAATTGGATGCCATCAATAATGGCTCAATACGTGGAGTCCGTTTCGTTTTGAAGGGTTTTCACAAGGACTTCAGATTTTCTTTTTGGGTTGCTACTACAAATTAACAGGTGAACGTAAAACTAACTTTAAACGTAGTGGTCGTTGAATTGAGTCTGTATATGAGGTATATGAGTCCATTGGCGGCATAATGTGTAGTGTACCTACCTGCTAGCGTACTGAGGCCTAATTCTGAAACGCAAATGCACGTCGATAGGTTCCCAGTAGAAGGATAAAACCGGGTTTTCTCCTACAACCAGCGAACTAATACTCTAGAACTAGAATTAGAATATTCTTTGTTTTACACTTGACAGCACGTCAGCCTGTACGTTTTTGTTGTTAAGTCACCCGTAACGTAACCGAGTAGAGTGCTAGCGTGTAAGGGCCGACGTGCTGTCGTGTGTACTAGAAAAACATAATAAGAAGTTGAAGCCTACAACTCTGAGCCTATCGAGGCACCATTACTTTACAGACTCAGGCCCCAGAGCTTCGGTTCTACGGTCGGCCACAGTTACACAGATAACCCATGGCAGCTCTTACCGCGCGCGGCATAAGGGCGCCAATCGAATAAAAAGGGGTATCCTAGCGTGTGACCGACGGTACCCATGACACACATCGCGCCAGCGTGAAATTGACTAGACACCAAACAAAATAAATGGCGGCAACCAACACTCTCATCAAAGCGTTCGCAATTTGATGGAAATACAAATGCTCAATGTAGACTCAGAGGCGCGACTATACGCGGTATTTATTTCTAGTGTGATAAGTGCAAAAAAACCGGACCCAGCTTAATTTTTAGGGTTCCGTACTTCAAAAGGAAAAAAAACGGAACCATTATAGGATGACTCGTGTGTCTGTCTGGCATACCCAATTTGCTCCGAAACTACTGAACCGATTAAGTTGAGGTACACTTTATATGTAAGTCGGTGACCCAAACACGGACGTTTAATGTAAATAGAGATTTTTCTATTGTATCTCAGCACGGAACCTTTAGTGCACGAGCCCAACTCGCACTTGGTCGTTTTTTTTTAGGGTTCTGTACTTCAAAAAGGAGAACGGAACCATTCACTTTATTGCCGGTATGTCTGTCAAGCAAGACCTTTTTTCTGAGGAATTGGTATCACGTTGAAACTAATAAAAACTTCCCATTTCTGAAATCCTTTGGAGTGGTGAAAAAATATCAAGCTTTTAAGTTTAGGACACGGCAGCCAGACA
This sequence comes from Zelleria hepariella, assembly GCA_949319315.1. Classification (NCBI taxonomy): domain Eukaryota; kingdom Metazoa; phylum Arthropoda; class Insecta; order Lepidoptera; family Yponomeutidae; genus Zelleria; species Zelleria hepariella. The sequence continues at coordinate 20,503,267 of OX439384.1, forward strand.
GCAGCAAATTATTTTGACAGGGACAAAAACAAGTTTGTAAAGCACGCTAAAATTGTGCAGTTATTTCCTAAAGCTAACAAACTCTTTTTAAACTGGCTTATTTCTTTAATATCCCCCAAATCCATTGGCAAAGCAAACGCTTACGGATTCATTATAATATTATTGAGGCGGAGACGAAACTCATGACAGGGGTATTCACACGCGACGATTTATTAGTCTAATATAAAAAAAATCTCAAGTTAGAACTCAAGTACCTAGGTGATCTCAGAAAAGTCAAATACTAATGTCAAGCCTTGGATAATGTCTATGTCAATCTCAAGATAGTTTGACATTAGCCAAGGCTTGACATTAGCATTTAATATTTCTGAGTTCACCTGCTTCAGTTCGAGCGACTCTAAGCCTCGTTCAGAATAAATACATTGTTGCTGCACTACACTAGGTAAAGATCGTGGCGTATAAAAGCCACGTAACATCCTTAGAAGCTTTCCTTCCTAGTAATTTTAATTAAGCCGGAGGCCGCGGGCGCAAAAAGTTTAAAAAAGAATCTTTTGAATTAATGAGGTGCTCAAAATTCTACTTTACTTCGCACTAAAATTTGAGAGTTCCTCCGGGACCATTTAGTGGTTGCGCCTAGATGAGTTCCCTTACTTTTGACCAGTGAAACATGAGCTATAACATCTCGTCCCTGTAGTCATAGCTTCCTTGTGTCTGCGAGAAAGTCGGGAGGTCATTTGGGCTGGTCTTGTCATATAAAAGTGGAAAGGTGTGTGCAGAGACGTTCAGAGAGCCATTTTGGGCACTTTTCCAGGGCCCCTCTGTCCATGGGTTCAGCCACATTTTAGTGAGAAAATTCGTGAATTTTCGGGAGCGATGGTAGGTAGCGGTAGCGTGTCAAGCCAAGTTCAAGGAAAAAACTGGCGAACGCACCGTGTGTATATTTACCCGAACCATTTGGCCACACTTTTTACCCCTTCATAAGTCTTTATCTATTTTACATAAACACATGAAATTTGGCACATTGATTGAGACCCCCGAGATTAACTACAGCGCCAAATTTCATAAATACAGATGAAACGGTTATTGAGATATTAATGTCTAAAAATCGTCATTTTTAATACTGACCTATAGACAGAAACTAAACAGATGCGCTCGCATTTGTGCTACACACAATAATGATTTATGGACAAAATTGGAGCACCGTAGGTTTGCATTTCTCAGAGCATCCAAGGCTCTGAAATCCGGCCATTATGCATCCGGTAATAAAAATAATACTGTTTTGCTGTCGTGAAACAGCTCACTTTTTGTTTTTTCTAAAGCACTAACCCGTGCTAGGGAATATTTTAAACATTATAATAAGTTGAAAAAATTCACTCGGGACAGGACTTGAACCCGCAACCTTTCGCATACCGTGCAGGCGAGCCACCTATTCAAGTCCTGTCCCGAGTGAATTTTTTCAACTTTTTATAAATGTTTAAAAAATAGCTCAGTTTAGCTACAATATTTTAAAAAAGTGTGAAAATTGTGCATTTCTCGCCACGCTACTTTCGTTGAACCTGAAGCGCTCTGCACAACGTCACGATACAAGATTTATTCCACTATCGGCTAGCGCCATCTTGCTTTATTTCACTGCGTAAATCGGGATGCCGCTATCCGATAGCGGGATAAAACTTTTATAATGATTGTGTGCTCCCCTAGTAGGGTCCGGCCCCCAAAAGGATAAAGACGGCCGGCCCTGTGTGTGCAAATATTGAACGACTATATCAGAAGGAAATAAATAGGACCTAAATTTATACCTTTTTGTGTGGCCAGAATGCTACTTTGCTTTTTTTTTATTTTCAACTATATTTTAATATGATTTTGGGGCGCCCCTTGAAACTACCGCCCGGGTTCCATTTTGTGGTTGCGCCTAGATGAGAGGGGGACGGTTTGCCCCCCCTCCCCCCTAGATCCGGGACTGGTGCGAATGTGAGGAAAAATCTTCAATTAGTACCCGCCGCGAGCACACGTCGGCAATTCCAAAGGGCGTAATGCCTTCTCTTCTCTTTCATACTTCTACACTCGCATTATACCGAGCTAACTACCTCGCTATCTCTATTCGCTGCGGTGTTCTTTCTAAAGGGGTATTATCACTTGTGTTACTGACACAGACATAATTGGGGGCCGGGTTTTGTCAGTGAGATCTAATTGGATTGCCTGTGGCAAAGTTAGGCCTTTGCATTTACGTAATGAGATGATTTATGCAGCGACGAGTGGCACCTTCACTCACACTATATGAAGGGACCATACGGACGATGCAGTAGTGCCTGTGGTGGCAAAATATTGTTTAAGCTTCCGCGGTCAAAAACTATGTGTTAGATAAATGGTGATGTTAGATGGTTTATTTTTGCCATTCACTGCGGATGAAAGCAACCAAGTGAAACCGTCTTTTATAAGTTAATCATTAACCGAGAATGAAAGACGAAAACCTTTCATGGAAATGAAAAAAATAAATCTGCCAAAATTTCATGGACTGTCAACTATCACCATAACAAGAAAAAAAATACCTAAGACGGCTTATAAGGAAAAAAAACACCTAAGACGGCTTATCGGGAAAAAAATCACCTAAGATGGCTATCGAGCCATAAATGAGCTGCCGACGAAGCTAGCTAGACCGATCCATCACTCGAAGAAAGCCTCATTACACGTCTTGAGCCAAAAACAAATAGATACACACAATAGAGATGTGCGAGAAAATTCATACAGTCGAATAGTGGCGTGGATATAGATTGTTTTAGAACCTTTCCTTCGTACGTAAAGCAATCGATCAAATGCCCGACAGATATGCTCCGTTGAAGTGTATTTGAAGGAAAGTGGCTATTTTGAAAATTAACGTCGAAATGTTTTTTTAGTGTTCCGTAATTTCCAAACGCTACCACTCCTTAATAGTTGGAGAGCTGGTGACCAATCGAGATATTTTTTCGTACAAGGCTGGGAGTTAGTAGGCTGATAGAGTAGACTTCGCTGAGTCTGGGAAAAATATTTTTTTGGTCCGGTCGCGGTTGAAAGTTAGATTTTTTCGACTTTGAAAGTTTAAATGTATGGGTTGAGTCATTTCTTTTTTGTCTACAAGGCTGGGAGTTTTTGGGCTGCCTTTTTAGTCTCCGCTGATCACGAAATCACTATTTATTACTAGCCAAACGCGGTAGAAATATTGTTTTTTATAACCTAGAAAGTGTGAATTTTTGGGTTATAAAAATCAAACTTTCAACCACGCTTGGCCAAAAAACCAAATATTTTCTTGTTCAACGAAGTCTCAACAACTAACCTAGAAGTTTCTAGCCTTGTACGACAAAAAATATATACTGAACCCATACATTTAAACTTTCAAAGTCGAAAAAATCTAACTTTCAACCGCGACCGAGCCAAAAAAATATTTTTCCCAGACTCAGCGAAGTCTACTCTATCAGCCTACCAACTCCTAGCCTTGTACGAAAAAATATCTCGATTGGTCACCAGCTCTCTAACTATAAGATGCTGAAGTTATCACAAGATAATTAAATGAAACATTACAAAACACTGTAGTTATCTTATTTTATTTACATTGAAGTTAGGTAACTGAAGTAAGGCATTGAATATTGGATAAATAAAAAATATTTATAATCAACTTAGTCGATACGAATGTTCTTTGGTTTAGAGCTGGGTATATGTAATCCATCAAAAAGGTATCGAATGAGGGGTGATAACACTGATAACGTAAAATTTTTATTTAAAAATTAAAAGACCGAAATTAAAAATGTTAAAGTGAAATAAAGGAGAAAGGATGAAATGAAAAAGGTGAAGTAATGATGCAGTACATCGTTACCAAGTGATCATTATTATTATTTCACACCAAAATGCTCAAATTATTTCTGTCAAATCACCCATGGTGAGAAGATATTTGGGGCAATTTTTCGCAAGTATTTGTGCTTTTCTCGATTCTTATTTGTACCTTGACGAGACTGTGTACTTATACCTAAGAAGAAATTTCCTCCAACTTAGTGGAAACTTTATTTTCCTATTTACTATTTTTTATTCCGGCGCATTTAAATAAATTAATAATTTATGAGCTTGAGGAGGGGGAATAATTGTGCAATACAGGGTAGGTAATAGCAGCCGGTGATGGGGATCACAACATAATTTTTTTTTGGTCTATGTCGTTCCCACGTTTTTTTTTATTAATAATCACTGTGTCGGGAGAAAATATTTTTTTATACATTGTTTTCATCGACTTTCACAATGAACTCTTTTTTTACAGTGTAAGTAAATACCACCCAGTGGTATGGATTGAATCTCAAATGTATTTTTTTTATGTGTGGCGTTCTGTTGTTTTTTTTTAAAGATAAATGTAACGCTATTTTGTGCAATCAAAATTCCCTAATATTGATAAAACAGGGTGAAGGTACAGAGTTTACCGAATTCCGTCCCTGTTCAAATATGCAAAGCCGTCTTCCACCCACTAATGAAGCTCGGAGTCATCTTACTGATGGAAGTAAACAGTCGTGCGTGTACAAACAAACATAATATTTGAACCGGAAATATATTATATAAATTACATCGAGCATTAGCGAGGAGAGGGCAGATAAATATTTATTTTATACTAGCTTTGGCCCGCGGCTTCGTCCACGCAGACTCAGATAATTTCCCGTTCAAATTCAACTTCTAAACATTATATTGATGCCAACGTGTTACATACTTAATATTAGAGTAATAATTATGTATGTCGTAGGATGATTTGATAAATCGAATTTTTGCAAAAAAACTAGGGATTTTGCAAAAAACACGGATAATTAGACAAAACAATAAGTTATAAATATTACACCTACGTAGGTACTTATGGCTCCAGAAGCATATGATACAGCAAAGCATCACAATCAAAAAGATATGCGTGCGAGCGTCAGACATTTTTTTTTAAATTTGTAGAATTTAGATACTTCATTTAAATAAGTTGCCATAAAATATGCTAGTTTGACTCCCGCGTCGAGGAAAAAGGAACCAACATATTTTTTCAAGTGTTGACGCAAAGGAGTCCGCACATAATGTATCTGTGTGGCATACAGGACATAAATCCGGGCCTTCGCCACCGCCGCATCGCAAATTGCTCCCACGGAAAATATATAACTGCAATAAATGTTACTGCGCATGTATAAAAACGCGCTGAAAATTGTAGAGAATTTTGCTCAAACTCTGTAAAGTGGAATGGCAATTATTTAGAAAATACTTTTAAAAAATATTCTATCTTACGCAATAATGTGCGTAAAAATAAAAATAAAATTTAACTTTAATAAAGTAAAGCTCAGGTTTATATTTCTTCTAACAGCTTGTTACTCACAGTCATGATATAGCATTTTTTTATATTTTTTTATTCTAATGTATTGCCTCTGGCCGGAAAAAACTGCATACAGCCAAGCGTTGTCTTTATTTTTAAAACAAAATATGAAGAAAACGTAACCTTTTTGTAAAGTTCCAAAAGTGATCGGCGAGACCATCTTGAACAAAGAGGCCTCGTCCCAAAGAGAGATAACAAGGAGGATATCAATCAACACAACGCGGGGATTAGAGGGCAAGATCTAAACGAGGCCTACTATTCTCGAAGATAATAAATTACTAGTATATCGGGTAGAGTCTGTGTGACGTGGAAAATAAAATAAAAACGACATAAAAGCTTGAAGTAGAGATAATGTCAAAATATAGGTTTAAAAAGAGAGGGTATTTTTTGAGTCAACTAGGTATAACAATAATATTAAATAATAACTAATTAATTATACTTTACTAATTAAAATAAGTTGCAATCGATTAGTAGGGCTCATTGTATGCTGAAAATCAGCGCCGTCCGGTGACTTGTCTTTCTATCTCTTTCAATCGAAATTCTTCTTATTTTTTTTATATTTTATGTGTTTTCGGCAATGGGCATTGTCAAATCCAATTTTTTTATTGTATAAAACGAAAATATAGATTTAACATTTCTAAAATTTTTGTGTATGACGTCACCACTGGCATTAAGTTCATTGCATTCATTCATGCTTTTAAAAAATAAAAATATGTTGACCTTTGACAAATGTCAGTGTCAAGTCAACAAGAGTTGTGTGTTTTGACAGTTGTTGTTGTTGAAGAAAGTATTTTTTTTTTATTTTGTAGGCAATGGAACTATCGCATTAGAGCCAATGATGACGGCATCGAAAGAAAAAATTAAGTAAACATTTTTGGCGATAAATATTAATAATCCGTTTTAATTTTACTTATTTAAATCCCTAATAGTTATCAGTATCCCTATTCCTCGAAATGGTTTTCAATTTACGACAATCGATGCCTCCCTGATCAATGCCCATTACGTATTTTTCACTTTCACTGTCAAATTATAGGATGTAGTGTTTTTCCCATTACATATTTTCATCAACCTTTGGATGATTTGCCACGATTAGTGCTCTACCATTCTTACCGCTACCATTTAAAACTTTAGATTCCTGACAATCATATAATTGAGATTTCTCCCCATTGGTCTTCCACGTAGCTCTATCCTATCCCACACTCACGCTCTACGTATATGATACGAGTTGGAGGAACCTATCAGATTCATGTCGAGATAGTATTCAAGCTACTAACCTACCTTAGTGACAGTCCACGGCAAGTTATTCAAACAAAATCATAGTCCACTATAAGTATGTAGAAGTGGCGTAGCTAGGTAACCAGGGCCCTGGGGCAAAAAACTAACTGGGGCCCCAACTAAACTGTTTAGGTTTTATCAAGTCAAAAGCCACAGCTAGGAGAATAATATCATCCCTGGTCGAGGTTTTCTTTAAAGACACGTTGGGTAGCGCCCCTTAAAATGTACCGATTTTATAGAAAGAAAGAAAGAAAGAAGAAAGAAAAAACATTTATTAACGACACAATACTCAAAACATAACACAACCAAAACATAAAAATCAAAACGACTAAAACTAGACAAGACCTACATTCATATTATAATTATAATTTGTTTTAAGTATTGAGCCCCTAAAATGATCCCGAGCTCAGTAGTGTTGCAAGAAGCAGGCTCCTTACAACCTGATTTTCAGTCGGGACCATACTGCGGTCGGAAACAGTATAGTGAGAAAATAATTATGTGCGCGTTAAAAAAAGAATATAATTGTGCGAAAAAAAAAATGTTAATTGGTGTGTTCGTTGAGTGTGTCCAAGAGAAAATTATTGTAATGTTGTAATGTTGATGTGTAAATATTATAATAAAAATAGGCATTAATGAAATACATAAAATAAAGAAATAACCAAAAGTGAGGTTGCTGCGAAAAGTAAACAAATCAGAACGGGCAGTGGGAGAACAAAAAAAGTAAACAAACCAGAAAACCAGCGCGTTTAGGTACGCAACAAATTACCCACATCACAATTCAGTTTTCTGAGTTATACGTAAATAGCTCGGTCCCAGGGGGCCCCCTGAGCTTTGGGGCCCCGGGACATTGCCCCGCCTTGTCCCTTTGTACCTAGCTACGCCACTATTGTATCGCAAAAGCAGTCAACAATAGCCCCCTCGCCGATTAGTCTGATTGCGCGCCGCCGAGAACGAGAAAAGATTGCGAATCAGTCAATGTCGGATTTAGATGCAATCGAATTGACTCATGATTGATGTAGCCAGGTGACACGGCGCGTGGCCTTGACACGAGATAAGCCTGTCGCGCACTGTTTTTACGGGGAAGCAATTTCCTCTTTAGAGGAAGTCTTGAATTTTCCGGTTAAAACTATAAAACTTGTTACAAAACATCCTAACTCTTTTTACCTCTTATGTATAGCACCCGGTTATAGGGATCACAAATTTTTTTTTTACAATTTGCAATTTACAAAATTCAGTGTGTCACGAACTAAGAAGCAAATATTATCATTTAACTAGCTTTTGCCCGCGACTTCGTCCGCGCAGACTTTTTTTTCTCTTGAGTTTTTCCGTTGTTTTAATAGGTTACTCTGCTATTCGGGGCGGAGAGAAATCCAACTTATCAAAAATCATAAAAATCGGTCCACCCGTTCTCGAGTTATAAATGGTGTAGCGGCTTTCGATTGACCAAAAGAGTTGGGATACGCTTGGTGTGGATAGAGAATAGAGATGCTTGGAGAAAATCACGGTTGGACGCAAGACCTGCGATAAAGCATGGAGCTCCGTACTGGCCGACAAAAGAGCCAGGAGGCACCAAGGACCCATCAACCCATCAGCAGGGGGGTCCCATGTGTGCTCGGTGTGCGGCAGGGCCTGCCGCTCCCGAATCGGATTATACACCCACTTTAAAAAGTGCTCCAATCAATAGACACGAAATAAATCGTCCGTAATGGACGCAAAGGCCAATGAATCAATAACACGATTTTCTCTATGTGATTCCCTTATTTTAAATACCTACTAGATAGATAAACGAACATGTCCTTGCATTGGATTTTTTGGCTCACTTTCAACTAAGTATGCCGAGAAATAACGCCGTTTGTTTCTTAGCAAATTAAGTGGCACAAATTGCTACAATCATCCACATTAGAGCTATTCCTCACGTCGCCTAACTAATGTATTGCTTGGGCACTTTTTGTTCCCAGTGAGTCTGTAGATTTATTGGCCATTTAAGCCTCCTTAATACATACGAGGATATTACTGGCAAATGAATTTAGCTATAAAAATACTGCTGATACCTTCTATATAGGTGTTATTTTAACTGAATATGAAAGAGATAAAATCGAATATGATGACTATCATACGCCGGTCATGCAATGGGATGGGTCATGTCATGCAACCTTTGTGTCAGTGTGTCGCGGGGCGGTATTCTTTATTAATTTTGTTTTTGTGTTTTTTTTTTGTGTGTACTTACTCGTGTTTATTATGTTTTTTTTTTAACCCAAACATTTTGACGCAGGTTTGTGTGAAATTTAATATTGGATATAATACTTTTTTTACAAATGACTATTTCGAAAGTGACTGGATAAGAACCGAAGAACATATAAACTTTTATCGAAGTTAATTTACCTAGAGATGTTTTAAAGAATTTCCTCATAAATCAAAATAAAATTTTGGCGTCCGACTTTAATTTCGAGGAAAATCCAGTAAGTGGTCCATAATCACGACCATAAAGGTCGCATAAAAATCCACCTATTTATTTAATTAGATTTTATTGCTGACTGGTTGCTGACGTATTCCAAACGTACCCGAAAGGGATGATCCAATTAAAATGCCGCGGTTATTATGGTCTCGCAGCAACAATAGATCACGGCTCCGTCGCAGACTTGGAAACTACAGAAAGCGCGCTCGACATTAAGGGCCCTCTCTTGCCGGCACCTTTCTCGAATTCGCACGCACACAGCAATCGACGCGCGGCCGACCGCTCACGCACACTCTTGCACGGTCGACTGCGCGAATAGTGATGTAAAATTGAAGAATCGAAAATGTACTTTTTATTTCAAACTAGCATTTGCGCACGTTGTTTACTAGACTGTCCAAAGGAGGGTTATGTTTTTCACGTTCTGGAAATTATGGGAATTATGAACCACCTCCACCTCTCAAGATCCTGTGCCAGACGTAGCCACTGTATTCCGGTTACCAATTCTATGAATAACCCATATCTCCTAAACGACTAATGCTAAACCCATGTTCGTTCATGGTACCTACCCTAAGAAAAGGACTCGACAAAATCTACCCGATTCAAGTATCAAAACTTTAACTGCCCATATCTCCTAAATGGCTAATGCTAGATAAGTCTAAGCTCTACCTCTACCTGATGAAAGAAACAAAAATAACTAGTTGTTCGCCCCGAACTATGAACTCGCGACCCCATATCTCAGCAACCCCTCGATCGATTTGGCTCATGTTCACACTTAAAAATTCTCTTTGCTTCATTTACCTACCGGTGTGAAGTTAGCTGACAAAACTTGGCTGACAATAATAAATTATAATACTGCTAAATTAAGATGATAATTTTTTAAATGAATTTTTCAGGCCTTGTAAGTATCCTGAAAGTCAGTAACTGTAAAAAATGATTGCTCAGATCAAAACGGTCAAGTTCGAGCCGGAATCAAATAGTTTTTCTTAAATATGTTCTCAGTTCAATCTTAATTTTATGCGAACCGATTAAGATTCCAGGCAAGATTAGTTTTTTACCACTCTTGACGCCATGATTTTCTTTAGCACATACTACAATCTGTCCAACAACACCAAACTCAGGCTTGGATTCCATTCAGAAGTACTCAAAAAATTTGCTGACAAAAATAATTTCACGGTTTTTTCAACTATTTTCAGTTTGGTCAAAATTAAAATAGTTGGTAAAATTGTGAAATTATTTTTGACATTAAATTTTTTGGGTACTTCTGAATGGAATCCAAGCCTGATGTGCTAAAGGAAATCATAGCGTCTAGAGTGACAATAAACTCTGGCGGCTTTTAATTATGACTAAACTGAAAATAGTTGGAAAAATCGTAAAATTATATTTGTCAGCAAACTTTTTTGGATACTTCTGAATGAAATCCAAGCCTGATTTTGGTGTTGTTGGATAGATTATAGTATGTGCTAAAGAAAACAGTAGCGTCTAGAGTGGTAAAAACCTCTGGCGGCTATTAATTTTGACCAAACTGAAAATAGTTGATAAAATCGAGAAATTATTTTTGTCAGCTAACTTTTTTGAGTACTTCTGAATGGACAAGCTTGATTTTGGTGTTGTTGGATAGCTTATAGTTTGTGCTAAAGAAAAGCATAGCGTCTAGAATGGTAAAAAACGAATCTAGCCTGGAATCTTAATCGGTTCGCCTAAAAAAGGTTGAACTAAGAACAGTCATATTAAAAAAATATACTATTTGATTCCGGTTCGAACTTGACCGTTTTGATCTGAGCAATATTTTAACAGTTACAGGCTTTCAGGATACTTACAAGGCCTAAAAAATGCATTTAAAAAGAATACAATCTTATTTAGCAGTATTATAATTATATTGTCAGCCAAGTTTTGTCGGCTAACTTCACACCGGTCATTTACCTGTCTACCAAATTTCATGACGATCCGACTAAATTTACTCAAGTTATCGTCGAACGAACATTCATACATACATACATATAAACATACATACAAACATACATACAAGCGCCGGATTGTTCCAGTAGACTCGGAGAACTTCGCTCGCTTTGCTCGCTCGTTCAATAAAAAAAAAAAAGTTCTACCGCGTTTCGGCCCTAAATCTTGCCGATTATTTTCTTTAGACACGGTCATAAAAAAAATCTTCTTAATTAATACTTTCATACATACACGCGAAGAACATTACGTGACATTCATTACCCTCCTTTACTTGCGTAGAAAAATCAGTTTGCTAGTTTGATGTGTAGTAGTTCACGAAAACGCGTGGACCAGTTAGTCCTACGAGTCTGCATTTTTTCATTTACTTATGAACACGCCTTCGTGCATTGCAATAACTATACTACGAAGCAACTCTTGAGTCAAGCGACAGCATTCCATTTTTGAAAATCGAATCCCGCGCGCAAGCAAACCAGCTTACGATGAACCTTACATAGTATGTAAACCTACGTGCCGGCAGTCCATCATTTATTAGTCCATTTTTGATACAATTTGTCCCCACACTACAGTAGGGCGAGGTCGCGCCACCAATCAAGTCTCTCGGTGGAATCTTAAATTCATTGTATTAAGAACCAAAATGCTTTAACTCATCGGTCTCCTTTCGTGGCGCGATTTATATTCCTACGCATCGGGGCCTCGTAGAGCCGAGCGACGTGCTCTCTCCTCGATGGCACGTAGCGTTCTGAACTCCGAGACGGGGTCGACGCTAGCGTAGAAAACAATTTCGTACTCCATACTAATTCGTATGGAGAAATCGCACGCAAAATTTGTTTATGTTTGACGAATTAATGCTCCAAATACCATTTTTGTTTTGCAAAAATAATAAGCTTACGCCATTTTACATACTCTTAACTTGCAGGGAACTAAAAATCAGCTTATAAAATGCTCGGTGAATTCGTCAATCACAGAAACTTTATGAGCAGTTTAACGTGTTTTTTAGAAACTTTAGATTTTTTTTTCTAGCTTGCTATCAATTCTATGCCAAAATCAATTGTTTCGTTATGTAATACAACTCTTCAAAAACTTGTGTAATTATTTAATGGTCATAATACTAATATTTTGTGTCATGAATGACAGAAACACTGCGGCACGTTTAAGTACCAACCCTCCTTAAGGCCCAAAGCTAGGCACAACTAACGCAGCCAATGAAAAAAAATCATATCTCCTTTTTGGATGCGTTTTTTGCAAAAAACCAAACGTCTAGAAAGGTTTAAATTCCATCGTAGAAAACCTACGAATAAAACCCGTGTTTTATTCTTATGTTCTAGGATCTGGAATCCTAAAAATAGTTAAGCCTAGGGATTATCATTTGACGTTTCGTTTTTAGCAAAAAACGCATCCAAAAAGAAGATATGTTTTTTTTTCTATTGGCGGCGCTAGTGGTGTCTAGGTTATCACCTTAAGTCTGTAACGCAATGGCGTGTCGATGGCCTCCCAATAGAAGGACAAAACCGGGGTTTTCTCGTTTTTCTCCTGCAACCAGCGAATTAATCCTCTAGAATTAGAATCAGACTGTACTAAAAAAACATTTTCCTGCAAATAAACCGGTTTTGAGAACTAGCAACTATGCTGTTTTTTTACAGAATAAGCTCACTGATGGCCATTCTGTCTGTTGCTAGTTTGTGTTCCCGGCGGGGGCGCGCCTTCCACTCAGCCTCATCATGAGCCGGACCGAAGTTGTTGATAATGGCATGCAGTTACACTCGCAATATTATTGATAATAATAATAAATTCGTATGTTTCACTATATCACAGTAGAAGTAAAATGTAGAACAGACACATAGACTAATTTTGTTATTGTGAGAGGTGGGGTGGAAAAAGCGACCCAAGCGAGATTTTATTTTCAATGTTTGTGGAATTAACTGTACTACATAACTGTAAACAGAAATCCCTAGCACGGGTTAGTGATTTAGAAAAAACTAAAAGTGTACACAGAATACAGATGATAGCATAAACTTCTCAGAGCAGCTACCACGAGTGCTTACTGTCACTGTCACTGAAAGTGATAAGTTGGTTAAACAACCTTACTACTAAAGTATTAGGATACATGACAGACGTCTGGCAGACGTCCGGCACAGCTTTTTCGCACTCGTGGTAGCTACTCTGAAAGACCAAATGCCACGAAAATTAGACAAGTATTTTTCTGCTGATGGCCCAGAATTCAGTGTGCTTATTCTGTAAAAAACTGCGACAGAAACATTTTGGCGCGCCATTTTATGACAATGTCTCCCGAGGCCGCGACTCGCACGACAATTTGCGATTTTTCTTATTATTCCTATATATCAAGGCGTGCATACTAGCCGGACTGCTAGTAGTGACCACTCCTTGTGCTTCCCTAGTACCTAACTAGTAGGGCCACGATAAAAGTTTTATCCCACTTTCGGGTAGCGGCATCTCACTTTACGCAGTGAAATAAAGCAATTAATGGCGCTAGACGATAGTGGGATAAACTCTCTTATCTAAGTCGATAGCGTTACTTTAAGTAGGCTGTCTACTGATCAATACAATGTAAACAACTGGTACTAGATGGCGAAAAAAATGGAGCGAAAAAAAATCTGCTGTTTCATACATTTGCCGCAGTACTGAATCGACCTTTTGTATGGAACAGCTGATTTTTTTTTTGCTCCATTTATTTAGATACCTAGTACAACAGGTGTGTATTGATCAGTAGACAGCCTTCTTAAAGTTCCGCTATCGACTAAGAGTGCACCTGTAGTTAGCTGCTAAGATAAGATAAGATAGCTGCTAGGAGAGCACAAGGAGTGGTCACTACCTCATGCGATAAAATTAATTGTCAAAATAGGAATATTATTATTTCAAAATATTGACAGTATAGCGCTACCCGAACAATGGGCACGTGCTTCGCCTATTGTGCAGCGTGCTCGGGGAAATTGAATTGTATGAAACGATTTTGTTTTCTGTGAATGGGCGAGAAGTTGCCTCGGAGTGACGTATTATGTCGCTCTGTTAATTGCTGCCGGCCAAGTGGAAACGGTACAGAAGAACCATTTTGACTTCTAATAACACAAATCTTACGGTGCAAAAATTTCCATACAAACGTATTTTTTCATTCTTAAGTTACTTTTTTATGTTGGTCGGCCGACTAGTTTCCATCCTCATTCTTAGACCTTAATCATGAAGTAGAGACGGTGTTCACTACGCCGAAGCCAGCCGTTCACTGTGTTCACGAGTCAGAAGCCAGGTCATTTTCACCAAGACTCCCTTTAGGGGTATTTTTCGTACGCTGAAAAATGCTAACAGACATTGCAGACCCTAACTTGAGATTTGATGTATTTAAGGGTTTTTTTAGGGTTCCGTACAAAAGGGTAAAACGGGACCCTATTGCTAAGACTCTGCTGTCCGTCTGTCACCAAGCTGTATCTCATGAGATACGGCTCATGAGCCGTGATAGTTAGACACCTGAAATTTTCACAGATGATGTATTTCTGTTGCCGCTATAACAACAAATACTTAAAACAGAATAAAATAAATATTTATAGGGGCTCCCATACAACAAACGTGTTTTTTTTTTGCCGTTTTTATAGATAATGGTACGGAACCCTTCGTGCGAGAGTCCGACTCGCACTTGGCCGGGGTTTTTTCGTTTTTCATAATTTATTATTAAAAGGACTTTTCTGGCGATCTCTCTTTATACCTTTAGGTTGACTTTCTAGACGTAAAAAATCATTTTATTCTGCCACGGTGCTACAGGACGAATAATGATGAGTGCTGGCTGAATAGGCCATTTTATATTTTTAAGAAAAAGTTTTTCCTTTTAAAAAAATATAATGGAAATTGTTTGTCATGGTAATCTGAGAGGTATACAACGTTGACGCGTCGAAGCATGGTCAAAGTAAATACATATAGTAAGTACATTTTCGATTTACTTTGACAAGGTAGCATCCCATTCTCATCGCGCGGATTATATTACTCTACTCAGTATCGAACTGGCCACTGGACGCGAAAAACTTTTATTGAAAGCCATATACCTAATGTGTAAAGAAAAATATGATTTATTACTAATGGCTTTTGAATTTTTTTTTTCATGAATATTCACCAGTCTCAAGCGTTTCAAGCAAAAACTTACACGTCAGTTTAGGTACACCAAAAATAATAATAATAAAGTTCCTTCTCATCTGACACTTTTCTGTCACGTAAGCCGCCAACTGCGCACAGATGAAAAGCTCACTTCTGCCCAAAACACCCGAATCTAATGCACTCCGTTTCTAATACAAAGCTTTGATTTAGATAGTCGTTCGTTCAGTTGGGGGAACTTCTGATACCGTGTTGGGGAAAGTTTTGTTCGACAGCTGTCGGTTCGCGTGTTAGGACCATTCACCTAATGTGCTACTTGCCTTGATGATGTATCTTGCAGTGATTGCTCCGGCAATGCGACTGTTCTTACCTACTTTTTGCTTTCTTCTCCGATTCTGATATTTTTTTACCATGGCGCCTGCAATGGTGCAACAATGAAATCCTATAGTATTGTATATTATGATTATTATTAAATTCTTTATTGCACAAAATTCAATACAATAATTGTGTACAAAGGCGTACTTAATGCTGATGCTGCTTGATGGTGATGATGCTTTAAGATTTATTTTCTGACCGTCTTCCCGAACTCTTTATTTCTTCGTGGTATCCGTTCGTATTTCCGTTTTCTTATAATATTGTCTTCAAATTTGTGATAACCTTTACATTAACAGTACATACATGTACGGTACGGACATGCATTCGCCATTTTTTTAATGTTCGAGTCAGACCATATAAAAATATGTCAATTGTATACTCGGACCTTTATAATCCTAATGTAGATACCTTTTTTTTACAAAGAAAGTGGAGCCTAGAGCAATCGAGAACTAATCGTACCTGATCTGTAGTGAGTGCTGAATTGCTATCTGCTACACTGCAAGTTACGTAATCCAGGCGCCACCGTTCCGTTGATATATTACTGTGTACTTTCACAACAGTAGATAACCTGTTCTATGTTTTGCATTCACATTGAGATGACACTTAATTTTGACCGCATTTCAGTTTTGGCTTTGAAATCAATAAATACAGCTTCTCCTATTTCACCTATCCTATCCTATCCACTATGTTATATCTACCTCGCTACCCCGTGGGATCACATCCTATCCACTAATGGTTGATACCTAAGTTATGGAATATGTATCGGAGCTGTTTGTTCTTGTTTTCCTGTAGCTTTGGTATTTTCTTAAGGCAAGAAGTGGTGACTCGAACACAATTATTACTACTAATTAAAATGATGTAGGTAATAAACATGGAGTAGAGTTTTTTTTAGGCCTTCACAACACAGTGGGGCTATTACGTAAATAAAATAACCCACTGATTTAGAAAAAAACCCAACTTTCGACTGTCAAAAACACGATTTGGTATTATGTAACTCCAGATTTTCACGGTTGCTAAAACTATCCACTCCACCATAGACAAATCCCATATTTGGTCATAAACGATAGGTCGATGGAAAGAAAACGGCATTCCGTAAAAAAAAATAAGCACTCTCAACTGTCAAAGTGGGTGACAGCCACTGTATTATAAAACACTGATACAGAGCAGCTTTTTTGAAGTGGAATTGCGTTATTTTAACTTATAAAAGCAAGAAATATGTCCCATAGTAAGGGAAAAGTGAAATTAATTCTTCCAAAGCGAGGAAATTGTGTCGAGTTTTGTTTTTCATAGGATAAATATGTATTTCGCATAAATGACCCACAATAGCCAGATATTGCACTTTTGGCTGCTATGACACTCCTTTGTCCTCAAAAACGTTGCAGCAGAATGCAAGGCAAGAATATATTTATACAATACCTACCCTAACAACTTTACATATCAACCCCTTTTGACATAAGTAAATTATTATTTTTTGTTTTCCAGGTTGATCACGCACTAGGTAGTATCTAAGTACGCGAACGGGTCGTGCGTAGGTACTTATTAGTAAAACGTGGGCGCTCTGAATCTAAAGATGGCACAGCCCCTTTTTCCCTGAAGTTTTACATAGATACCCGGGACACACCTACCTAACATCCCAACAAGTGCAGAAAGGAGAAAATTTGGAAGGCAATGGAAGGTAAGCTATTTCGCTTGGCCGACAGTTTATACTATGGTTATCCACTTGGTAATTTTATTGTGAATGAAACCACTTTGAGAAAATCTGCTTAGTCGGCCCCGTGTACATATTTATGTATTGACCTTGTCAATTCCTATGGACTGGGCCAAATTAGCAGAGAGGATAGCATAAATAGATAGTGGGCAAGCCTACTGCATTTAAACATGACCCACGCACTATACAGTGAGGTGTCTGCGTCCTCACTATCGAAGCATGAATGGAGGTGCCGCTAGAGCTATAGACACTTTTAACCAAATCAAATTATAGTTCCAAGTCTACTGTGTGTGTGGCAAGTGGCACTCACTCGAAGTAGAGGTACTTACCTACAGGGGTGAAACAACCACTTGGACGCTGTTGTGCCGACTTGTGCCTGATGATGAAGTAGGCTTGCCCGGCCAGCACCTAGGTCTACCTACCATCCTCTCAGCTAAGTCAGCCTATAATGTGTGTCTCAAATAAGTTATTGTGTAAATGGGTCTGTTTGAAAACCTTTTGATATTTTACACAGATAGTGACTTGTAAATTCACAAATGTAGGCATTTACTTAACTTTGAAATAAGCTTGTCTTATGTACGGTCGGCCACAATCTCAGATACCCCATGGCAGCTCTTATCGCGCGCGGCATAAGGGCGCCAATCGAACAAAAGGGGTATCTGAGACTGTGGCCGACTGTACCCACATCCCCGCACTGAGACCTTACGCTATGTGTCCATCGTTCTACCTACTGGGGTGTCACCGCTTTATCCGGTCATACCGAAGAGAGTCGATTAACTCATCAAAACAAGCAACTTTTACTAGGGGACAAATGTGAAATAAAAAAAAGCTATGCAACTCCCTTTTGTATGACACGACCTTTCTGTAGCACCCTGTATATTCAAATATTCTCTGACTTACAATCCATGAAAGACAAGTACCTACAAAAGTGCAGTCATATTTTAACGAAGCCAGCGACTTAGTTGGTCGTTGTAATGAATGTAATGTAATGAAAACTGCTAGAGGTTGCTTCCCCATCTACCTCTAGTGTGAAATGCTACATGCTACTGCTACTGGATGCTGTACGAATCCTACATGCAAAGGCCTATGTTTTTATTAAGTATGTGCACTACAGAAGATGTGCCCGTTACGTTGGAATCCCCGCTTTACATTATTGAGATCCTTAAGTTCTAACTAACATCAAGCCACTCACCACTGCATTTCTATGTTTTACCTTACTAAAATCAATTGCAATAAGAGTCTTTATTTATTTCAGTTTTATGAGACACAAGCCCACAGTGAAACGCTGTTGCTGCAGAAGAAAGTTACAAAGTTAATCCATCCAAACAAATATTCATAAAATATATCATAAGTAGATGTGCCACTGGATGCTGTTTAAATTATTAGTTACTTATATAGATGCAAAGGCCTGAGTGTATAAGATATTTAATATTTACCAATTATGGCCTACGGCCTTATCTGGGCTGAAAATGATTTTAATTTTTATTAGTTTACTAGTTGTGCCCGCGACTTCGTATGCGTTTTTACACATTTGACATTTAATTTAAATTCGACTGTGGAGGAAAACTCAAAAGGAAGGTTTTTTTAACTCCCGACCAAATAAGAGGGGTGTTATAAGTTTGACAGCTTTGTGAGTGTGTCTGTATAAGTGTTTATGAGGGTGTGTCTGTCTGTGGCATCGTAGCTCTTAAATGGGTGAACAATTTGGAAGGTTTAGGTCTTTTTTTTTATTTGAAAGCAGGTTTTCTAGCGAATGTACTTAGTTATGTTTTGTCAAAATTGGTTCAGCTATTTATTGAATATGCTATGCTTATTCGAAGCTAAAATGTCGGGGGTATTTTAATAGTTATTATTTCTTAACTTGCGGTAGCAGGGCTCAAAAGGAAGCAATAGTATGTATTCTAAACATTGGCACTTCAAGCTTAAGTAACATAATCTGATACCTACGCTTGCGCAAGCAAGAGGTACCCGGTTCGATTCCCAGTGCGGGAATGTATCTATGACTTTGTTTAATTTCAAAGTTACGTATATTTGTGAATTTGTAGTAGCAATACCACTCGCTAACGGTGAAGGAAAACATCGTGAGGAAACCCGCGGCTCAGTTGGCTCCACACGTATTGACCTGTCTTTCCTGTGGGCTAGGTCGACTAAGCTGTCAGGATGTTATAGGTGCTGGGCAAGCCTACTCCATCTAAAACAATGTCCCAGGCACTGCAGCGCCGAGTGGTCTCTTCACCCATCTAGTGTGAGTGAAGGTGCCACTGGACGCTGTATAAATCATCTCATTACGTAGATGCAAAGGCCTTAGTAGTCTACGCTTGCGCAATATGACTTCTGTGCGTTACACGTTGCGTGAAAAAATATTTTTCAAAATTATAACATAAAAAACCAAAATCATTTCCATTTATCGAAAAAGTACTTTGTTTTGGTGTCTAGTGGCTTTCGGGTCTGATGGCGGTCTTTTAACACCCTGTATAGTCCTCATCATAACGATCATTTTTGCCCAAGGAACTATGCCTAGGAAATCAACGGTTTCCGAGATAATGAGATTCCAAGTCGGATTTTTTTTTCCGGAAATTCAATTTTTTTTTCGGAAATGTGTTCAGTATTACGTTATTAACATATCTTCTTAAGAAGCTATATCAAAATTATGAATATTTCTTACAAAAAACGAAGTTAAAATTGCAACCCGCAATGTATTCTGAACATCGTATAGCCTAGATTGTTCCCAGAACCAGGACTTATCACGGTCCTAAATTTGAATGAAAACTATTCAGCGGTATTCGCGTGATGAGGTAACACACAGACAGACAGACAGACAGACAGACAGACAGACAGACAGACAGACATAGACCGATTTTTTTGCATTTTTGTATTCAGTATAGTTTACTTAGTAACCCCTGCTAGTTTTTTTCTAAAAATATTCAATGTACAGAATTGACTTCGCTAGAGTTTTATTATAAGTATAGATTAGCAAAAGTTAATAATATGTAAGTACTGAATATGAAGTACATTCTGTTGACATTCATTATTACTGTTACTACTCTGCAAGTATAAAATTTGGAGAGGGAAAAATAAACACCACAAAATTCATAAGTAATAGAGTTTTATTTACCTAACAGGAAACTTTTCAAGGTACCTACATCACAGTACGTAGTAATACTCTAGCTGTGGAATACAAAGATCTAGTCATCCATTAGTTACACTCTAGCTGAAGTACAAGACAAAGGCCCGGTTTCTGAGTTGAGAATTTTGCTAAGCAAATGGGTAAGTATCGTCCTGTCTCTGCAGATTTCTCACAAAAGAGTGTGACAGAGCGATACGTAAGTATGTTCTTAGTAAAATTCTCAACTCAGAAACCGGGCCAAAGTCAGTCTGTGCGCGGTTTCCCTTTTTGCAATTCTCACATAGCCGTGCAAGTCTCACTGTCCATGGCTTTTGACGCCCTTCCGGGGAAGGACACCTCTCTGTGACTGTGGTCACGGGTCCTTGTTGGCCGTCGTAGATCGTGGAGGGCTTCGGTCGGTCGCGGGCCGCGCTACGAAGGTGTCATGCCTCTTCACGTCCACTTGTGGTCCCTCGCGACCGTCATTTTTCTCACGTAGCGAGCCGCGCCGATATTGTTATAATTATTGTTGTGGTCTGGATGGATTCTCGCTGTATGTACGGCGCCCGTCGTGTTGTAACTTGTATTGTTTGAATTCTCAGTGTTTCTTTGTCACCAACTGCACAGGGTTCGTTGTTCCCAAATGGATTTGTATTCAGGGTCGGTGGGTCAAGTTGGATGCATGTCACTTTGCCGTTGATGTAGTTAATAGTAGATCACTTTGAACTCCATCTTGGCGGCGGAACGCTGGTTTGGCCAGTTAATTTGAGGCTCGTAAGGTGCGTTGCTAGTAAAGTTGTTTATTTCTGCGGCTAATTGAAGGGCAAAAGTTTATCGTAGATGCTATATGGGTTGTTGTAAAGCGTGTCGGGTTAGTCCAACATGTTGAAACGTTTGTTTTTGGTAGCTTTCTTCACTAAATTCACACATGAAACATTATTATTTTAGAATACTTTTTGTTTTCAAACAAGATAGCACACACACACACATTCATAATGGGTGACATTTGACATTTGTCTTGTCGCACACAAGGGCAAACAAACGTCGTCGCAAAATGGCAGTTTTGCTAGCGATCGTAACGAAATTGCCTCTTTGCAGCGAGTTTGTTTTTTTGTGCATCCACCACAGGTACCAACATGACAAAAATAATGCTGCGTATTCACCAAATTAGCTCGTGTCACAGACGAAAGTACCGAAAGCAGCGAGCGGACTGACCGAATGAAATCACACGTTCATAGATTAAAGTCTTAGTAAAGTGTCGATATGGTATTCACTTCAAATCACTTCACTATCCGTTTCCACCGTGGCATTTTTTCTTACATAATCGCTTACAGTTGCAAGTTCAAAATAGCAATGGACAACTTTTGTAACCACTTATAACTATGCGGATTATTTTAGCTAATACGCCTGCAGATATAAATCTAGCGTGGAGACCAACTAAACGGATAAATCGTTACTGAATTCCAATCTAACCATTATTACAATCACTGAAACTGTAACTGTCTGTATAATTTATGTGGTTTTGTAAATAAATATTTTTTATCTTTATCTTTAGTTAATATAATCAGAACGCTCTGAACACAGTACCTACACTCCTGTGTCAATTGATGAATTATTGATTTTGAGCTATTCAAATGATTGCTCTAATTTACCTTTTGCTGAAATACGTAACAAAGATAGAGATAACAGAGGCGGTGAATATAATAATATTTAGGCACACAAGTACAACACAAGATACAAAAAGCAACTCAAACTTCTCGCCTACAACAAGCCCCTCTTTGTATGACGATTCAGGCACACTGGAGCGAGTCATTGTAATTTACCTTTGAATATTAAGAAGGACATTTCTTTTTATGTTTTTGAGAAGACAATCACCTTGCTGTGTACAGGCCTCGGATAAGGCGCGCCCCGAAGGTTTTCATTCGCGATAAGCTGAAAGTAATTACTGACATCACCCGAGATAGTAGGAAACAACCCACTTTCTGGATTAGGTACCTACCTAAATAAAACTAAACTAAGGCCTTTGCATCTTCGTAATGAGATGATTTATACAGCGTCTAGTGGCACCTTCACTCACACTAGATGGGTGTAGAGACCACTCGGCGCTGCAGTGCCTGGGACATTGTTTTAGATGGAGTAGGCTTGCCCAGCACCTATACCAGGTACCTATGTTTTTACGAATAGCGTATACCTACTTTACCTAGTTTTTAAGATATTTATTCCACTTATTTTTTAAGTTTTGCTGTGCCCGACAGGGTCCATAAAGGTCCTATACAAGTACCATGTTCATCATCATCATCAGCCTGTTAACACCCACTGCTGAGAGAAGGCCTCTTCATGCTCACGCCACCTCTCACGATCCTGTAGAAGGCGCAAACACTTTTTCCGGCTACTTGGGCTATGTCGTCGGCTCATATGGCTGGTGGTCTGCCAACCGATCTCTTCCCCTCTCGGGGTCGCCATTCCGCAATGGACTTTGTCCATCTGCCATCGGTAGGTACGTAATGATATTTTGGCACTTTGATGTAGAGTTTGAACCACGAAAATCTCACAATGATTGTCTTCCTAATATCACTTTAACTAAAATTGAAACTTCAGTCATAGATATCTCAGATAACGTGTCAAATTCACTCAAGTACATCCCTTTATGGTTTTTTCCAAAGTGCAGTAATTTAAAATTTTTATTCAACGCGCATTCTTCCGCTCGGAAGATAAGATGGCTACATTTGCAAGACTCCATTCCAAGTCAATGACTATAAACCCATCACATTATTGCATTTCATCACTCGTTGAAGTGAAAATCTTGTTTATCCGCTGCTAATTTTTTTCTAGACCAACCTATGATAATGCCGCAGAAGTGCAACTTCTACCTATCCAAGTCGCTAATATAGGTAGTCTACCTTTTCTGTCTCACTTTGATACTTGTGGCCGATAAAACAAGAACTCGCTCGCCCGTTGTGCTACGGAACCTGCAGCCCTAATACGTTAAATGAGGAGCTGTCTGTCCGTCCTGTGGGGTTACCCTTGACGCCATTGCGTTCAAATTTCTCTTTTACATCGCATAGTCGTCCTTTGATTTTATATACTTCGTAATGTTTATTCAAAGGTACAATACCAATATTAGATGAGGCTTAATTCGTGAAATATTGAATTTTGTAAATTCCGCCATATTGAAAAGAATGCGCCAAGGGTAGATGGGCTGCTGTATGTTATTTTGTCCTCATAGTGTTGTTATTGTTTCCTTGGAGAAGTGTCGCGCGGAATCCTGCTCAGCGGCGCGCTGGTCCGTGAAATTCAGGACTGTCATCGGTCGCGGTCGCGGGGATATTGCCAACCTATATCGGAAGAGGAATTTAGGAGATATTCTGCTATGGCTCAGAGTACTCAGACCTAGTAGGGCCTGAGACATGTTTATACCCATCTGGTGCCAAAACAACAGCCCCAAATACGCCACGCTTATGTGCAAGATGCACGCGAGACTGCTAGGTTCTATTACGCTCGGCGTATAATAGTGAAACCGTGAAAGCGCGCGCGCTGAAGAAGTTGTATGGATATAGCACTCACGAATGTATACGCGTAACCCGAAGTAAAATGAGTCGCGCAAGATACGTTCAGTGTGTTTTGGCACTAAGTGAACGCGACGATATGCTCTTTTTTTCTTCAGAGAAGCCTATTTTGCTAATATGCATAGATACACCTTCATTTACCTCTCCTGTAGATAGAAAAATATACATACACGTTTGGCACATTGGTGCACCAAGAAAGCATTGTCTGAAAGTTGTTAAAACAATGCTAAATATAAAAATAATTCGTGTTAGGTACACATTTAGGTGTTATCGGTAGCAAGGTAGGGTAATTTCCGCAAAAATTATGTTCCTATCATCATAATATGGGTCCGTTTACAAGGACAATATTGCGAAACCTATGGGCAACGTAACTACATGTATTTGGTGGGGAATTTTCCGCACAACTGCTTCTGATGTTTTCGGGTCAGTTTTTTCGTCCCCGATCGCCTGTGTCGAAGCTTATCTCGTAGAGCTGGCCAGTCCGTGGATTGCCTTTGAAAAGGGTTCGTTTAGGTAATATTTCTTTATGACAATAAGCAATGTTGAAGCGTACTTAGGGTTTCTCATTTCTCGACCTTTTTTATTTCCCGGAGCACGAGAATTCTCGACCACTATTTCCCGGGAATTCCCGGGTTGTCGAGAAATATGGAAATTTTGATAAATATGTGTGACTTAACAATAAAACTACGCTTTTATGCAATATTCAACAACATTTATCAATCAACAACGTTAATTTTTAGTTTCATGTGACTTTAACTTTGGAAAACTTTAATTAAATAAACTCTAGCGAGATCTTTTTATCATTATTACAAACAATTAGGACTAAATAGTCTTTTTCTATGGAAAAAACAAATAAAATATCTTCTAAAAACAATGTCACAAACTTGGGAAAGTTTTTGAAATTAAAAGAAAATCCTTCAGACCTCTACTTAATTTTTTCTCCATACAAACTATTCCAGTGATGCTTTCTCGAAAACAATATTTTTGGACTTTGGATCGAAATTGCGGTAACTTCTAGAAGTCCATAGCTAATTATTATTTTTCTGGTAATAGATAAATTATCTGAGACCCTAAAGAATAAAAAATATCTGTGAAAAGTCGAAAGAAAAAACAGTTAAAAAATAAAATCCAATGCTAGGTAATTTTTTTCAAAAAAACCTTAAAAGCCCCATAACTTCTAAACGACAAAAAATGGCTGAACATACATGGGGCTGATTCGGGTAGCCCTCGGTGTCAGCTATCTAGATTTTCTCGCTTGACGTCTATGTTTGGGCCACCCTGTATGTGGTTGACAAGTTCACCGACAAAAGAATTGAGATCTAAATGGGTGCCGCCAAGTTCTGTAGACAATCCTTAAATTATTTATAATAACGTATAACATCATTTTAAAACACAATCAATTGTTTTTTACTGCTACAACAATGTTTGCTATTAAAAAATATGTCATTTTTTAAATAGTAGAATTATTTACACAAAACAAATAACTTATGACCTATTGAAACTCAACATTTACTTGGGTAGTTTTAACGGCTAGTAAACTAACTACATAACATGACTAACATATGAAAACTAAAAACTAAAGTCGTTCTTGAACTTGGCTCTTTGACACGCTGCTTTTATTTAAACTGAAACTCAAACGATCATTTATTTTGTTCAATACCACAAATAACCATATAAGAATTGAAATAAAACGGACGAAGCAACATAATTATACTAGTTTATAAAAAGAAAACCCAAGACAACATTAACACAGCCGCGCGCGAGCGCAAGCGCGTTATTAAGTTTTTAAAATTTTTGACTGAATTTCTCGATTTCTCGATTTCTCGATCACTTTTTTCTCGTCTCGAGTAAGGCAAAATTTCCCGGGAATTCTCGGTTCGAGAACTCTCGAAGAGAAACTCTAAGCGTACTAGAATTGACATCGGCTTTGGCAATCTTGACAACACTACTTAACTTTGCTCCCAGTCTATGACAGGGAGCTTTTAAAGATAGGCAATTTAAAATTTTCATTTTTGTATTAACTCTTCATTCTCACGGTTCAGTGGGTGTACTTGAAACGGCGCATCTCGAAAATAAAAATGATTTTAATGGAAAGAGCTGTTTTTGAAGCTTTCAGGCTCATTTCAAACGACGATTGGAATATTGAAGACGGCTAGAAAAAGCATGTTATCACGCACGAATGTCCTCTTTGATGAAAATATTTAGTTTTGAGAATATTTTCACTGCAGTTTGATGCCTGAAGTGGATCGATAGCAAAGGAATAGGTACATACCCGCACCGGGAACTTAGTCTCTCGCTTCCGAGTCCATTGTTCTACCACTATTGTTGCAGGCCACCACCGCTATATTATCTCGTGCTTCTGAATACCTTGCTACGTTCAGGTTTCTTTTTTTTAAACCACTCGCTACGCTCGTGGCTCAATTTTAGAAACCATCGCTAGCTCGGTATTCAATCGGACTCGCTGCAAACAATAATTTTGCATTCTTGCATAACAAATAACTATTTCGGTTTGATACTAGCGCCACAATAGAAAGTAAGTCAATGCTTCTATTATAATATTTTTTATTAAATTAATGGCGTTTTAAAGGCTTTTGGCTCTAGGGCCTACAAATAACTACTACCACATATATTTTCATTATTCAACATTTAAAAAAAACGTAGGTACTACTTAGGTACAAAAGAAGCAATGATTTAGTTATAGAAAGACCCCTCTTATCTCAATTCGACACGGGTATACACTAGAATACCACCCTTAGGTATGTTCGTGTTTTAGTAGTTGACTGCTTAATTTGTCTCTTGAAATCCTGTTTGTCACTGCATTTAACTTTGTGGTTATTATCAAATAGGTATAGGTACTTGTTCGTACTGCAAGCTGTAATAAATTTTAATTAAAGAAAGAAAGACACAAACACAAAGCTAATTAAAGTTTCCGCTTCACAATCAGTTTGCGATAAATGTAGGAGGGTATATAAAGCAAGGGCTTCTTTCAGATAATTACAGTTGAATTCAGACCTCAGCAACCATGGCTCGAGTATCCTTCGCTCTAGCTTTGTGCCTCTTCGGGATCGCTTTGACGGTAAAAAATATCACATTTTTATTACACTATTTACAACCTAGGTCTTTCCTGTGGACTAGGCCGGCTAAGCTGCCTAAGCTGACATGGTATTTTGACCTTTTTATCCCAGATCTATGCCAGAGTTTGTGAGGCCGAAGGCCAAACGCTCCCATCAGACACCTCAATCCGCGAGGCCTGCATCGCGCCAGCAAAATTTTTCTCCTTATACAGGGTGCACTCTAAGTCGATAGCGGAACTTTAAGTAGGATGTCTACTGATCAATACAAACAACTTGTACTAGGTGGCGACAAAAATGGAGCGAAAAAAATATCAGCTGTTTCATACATTTGGCGCAGTACTGATATTTTTTTCACTCCATTTTTTTCGCCACCTAGTACAATTTGTTTGTATTGATCAGTAGATAGCCTACTTAAAGTTCCGCTATCGACTTAGAGTGCACCCTGTAGTGAGGCGCATGATCACCCGCTCCTACTCCTACTTTAGGTACCTAACTGATTTTAAGCCCAAATAATTTTGGAGGTATAAAATTCCCAGGAAGCTCTCCGTACATTGGCTGAGTGCCCAGAAGGCTGGCGGTGCCACCGGGCTTATTTACATTATTAAATACTTAGTCATGGTCACACAATCTACATTCATGAAATTAGGTGCTATGATGAAAGATCGGACTTTAGTGAGACTTAACTGTGTATTTAGTGATTTTACGGCAGTCATTTTGTGTTTTAAAAACGGTTGATTCAAAGGTACAATAAAAAATTTAATGCGTCTTAATTCAAATATTGAATTTTGTAAATTGCGCCATAATAATAAGGATAAAACAGCGTCAAGGGTAGAGGAGCAGTTTTGGGCGCTCGTGCCGCTGAAGACAATTTCTCACAGATATTTCTACAAAAAAATTGTAGTATTAAAAATCAAAGTTAGTTATTGGAATCGATTTTAGACCTTAAGCATATAGGGTAAAATAGTTCTACCAGACGTAATACCACTTTCAATACAACCGTTCAAAATCTATGGGCCGTTAGGTAGGGCCGTCTTTTACCTAGGGGTCCAGGGGATCTACCGGCTAAGACGAAGCCGATTACCATTGGCGAAAATCGAAGTTCGATTTATGGAAAATGCACTGCCAGTCTGCCACCCAGTTCATTTTACTGCCACCCAGCAATGGTATTGGTAATTGGCTTCGTTTTAGCCGGTAGACCCCCAGGACACTGGCACTAGAATAAGGGTCGTATTACAGAACACTCATAGATGACAGTTTAAACTCTACCCGCCCAGTTATATGTTTATACTGTACTTAATGATTGTGATTGTTCTGTAATACGGTCTGATGTAGAAAGAAAAGACTTTCATTTTAAGATTGAGACTACGTTATACGGATGTACTTGGATAATATTTTTAAGGGGAGTAAAGTCAGCTTTTCTTGAAGCTAAAAGAGGTGACGAGAGTGAAAAGTTTAGGAATTTGTCGAATTGGTCGGTCGGTAGGGGCGGCAAAGTTTGAAAAGCGGCTGGCGGCTAATGTGTAAATCCGCCACTGGTAATACCACCCTAAGACTATCTCTGGTTTACAGATCGCCGCCCCTCGTCCTGAAGAGCAGCAACAGCAGCAACAACAACAGCAGCAACAGAACATCCTGCAAGGTTTCAACATTCCTGGGGGCTGTAAGTACCTATCATCGATCGCTGAAAACCGGTGCACGGTGGACTTTAGGCGCCGAACCCACAGCGAGTGGTTTAGGTGCCGAACACACCGCCCCGGCGCGGTACGCGTTCTGCGGTCAGAGCCGTAGATCTGCCCCTTTATTATCTAAAAGAAAACCACCCAACCGCCTAGCGTTAAAACACTCGAAAATAGCCCTTATTGAAAAAAAAAACACTAATTTTTACGGTGGATATTACAGAGAATACCGGCCCTCCGTCGGTGTACGGCAGAATCTGTTTTCGGCAGAATCTTGATTGGGCAGATTCGGCTTTCGACAGAATAGTTACAGTGACGGTCACTCAAAAGTGATACGTAGATTACAGTGAACGCGGACCGCATAATGCGGCGTTGACAGTGTAAGGATTTTGTACAATTATAATAAACAGCGCCAAGAGTACCTAGAAGGGCAGGAAACGCAGTTTTGGCAGGCAACGGACTGACTTTTGTATTACGTTCCGATGTGGTCCCGATCTTTTATAAATTCACACAATACCGTTCCTTTACTATCACATTTTGTGACAATAATTCTCCGCCCACAGTCCAGCCCCCCAACCTGCCGGGCTTCCCCGGCCTGGGTGGAGGCTCCGGGGGCTCCGGGGGCTCCGGCGCCCCGACCCTCGACATGAACACCCTGACGAGCTACAACCAGTTCCTGACGCAGTACATCTCGCAGTTCCAGAACCAGACCGCTAACATCGGCGGCGGACAGGGGAAAGGGGTTATTTAAAAAAAATGCGTTCTATTTCGTTGTGGTAGAGTGGCAAATACCTAGACACAAAATTATTGATTTACGGAAATAAAGTTGGTTAGTTGCATCATACAATTGTTCTTTAACTTTACCTTGATTAGTGAAATACCCATTGCTTCAAGGCTTTCTCATTCCTAAACCTCAATCCGTTCATTCATTCGCTAATTGGATAAAAAAAAATTTTTTTTGCTCATTCAGTTGACAGTATTTTCGAACGAAGCGAAATTAGGCATCCTCATACAAACGCAGACTCGGCCTATATATTTATTGAAATTCTTGGTCGAAGTATGTAATTGAGGGACAGTCTAGCGGTGGAGGCTCCGGAGTCCGGGGGCTCCGGGAGCTCCGGAGCTCCGGCCCTCGACATCAACACCTTGTTTCGATAAGAGCTATTTTAGCGCAAATAAACCGGCGTTGAAGACTAGAAACTGTGCGGTTTTTTTTTACAGAATAAGCAGAAAGTTTGGCTTTAAGTTCCTTTCCTCAACGTGGTGCGATCTAAACCTTGAACCACCTGGCATTGGGCATAAAGGTTGCGAATATCAATGCCGAGAAGAGACAGATCTTTCTCATGAAAGAGCATAGGTTTTTTAATCATAGATAACAGAAATGTCTCTATTTTCATGGCGTGTCAGGATGGTATAGGTGCTGGGCAAGCCTACTCCATCTAAAACAATGTCCCAGGCACTGCAGCGCCGAGTGGTCTCTTCACCTATCTATTGTAAGCGAACGCCACCGGACGCTGTATAAATCATCTCATTGCGTAGATGCAAAGGCCTTAGTAGCTTAGTAGCCAAGAAAATGCTTTTTTTAATAACTTTAATTCTATCTAAAAATCCGGTTGTATTAAT
Organism: Zelleria hepariella; assembly: GCA_949319315.1. NCBI lineage: Eukaryota > Metazoa > Arthropoda > Insecta > Lepidoptera > Yponomeutidae > Zelleria > Zelleria hepariella. Next base: position 20,533,517 of record OX439384.1, read on the forward strand.
TTCCGAATTCTGAAAAATACTCAACTCACCTGAGGTTCTATCTAACCTAACTGAACGCCAAATCGCAATGGTAGTTATCATGTTGTAAAGTAAACCAATAAATGTCTGGTTTATTATTTTGCTGAATTGAATAATATTTAATTCGACAACACTGGAGTTTCAATTTGCCCTCGGTAGTGATAATTAATTAGGTACCTACCTACCTAACTTTGTTTTATTACACAATCATTTATAATGTAATATGCAATATGTTTACAAGAGTTGGCAAATAAAGGCAAAAAAGTTGGCAAATAAATGTTGTGATGAATATTTTGTTAGTTGCATAGTTGTCGTAATATTTTGTTAGTTGCATAGTTTTTTATCGTTTTATAGCGTACGTTCTACAGTTGTACATACTTGCTTTTTACAAACCTCGCCAATTTTGCCGTAGCAGGCAAACAAATCACTTACATAACAAAGGAATAAAGTGGAAGTAAGCAACATTTATTTACATACTTATTTGCGCAGCGATACAAACCCCAATCGGGTATTGAACTCAAGACTCTTTGACAAGGAATCTGTTCTTAGGGTGGCATCAATAGTCGTCAACTCAAGCTTGAACTTAAGTACCCAGGTGATCTCAGAAAACAAAAATGCTAATGTCAAGCCTTGGCTAATGTCAAACTTGAGTACCTGTCAGCATATTAATAGATGAGCTTGCTATTGATATTAGCCAAGGTTTCAAGTCGGTGATTTTGTTTTCTGAGTTCACCTACTTGAGCTCGAGCTTGAGATGACGACTATTAATGCCACCCTTAATATCATATCGGCCGACATTCCAAATACTTACTCCTACAATCAAATTGAAAAAAGTTCCTTTGGCAGACAGGCTTTCAAAAGCTTCGGTCATATCTAAAGGACAAAACTTTCAACAAAAACGCAAACAACATTGAACAAACACTTTTTCCCAAGGGATTTTTTTCATTCTGCCTTGCCCCGTGATTGATGACGGCTCTCTGTAAATAAATTGTTAGGTTAGAGACTTGTATTCAGTGCTTTTCCTGTGTACTCTGGAAAATGTGCTTGAAAAGCCTTTAAGCTTGCTTGAGAGCGGTCGTATGTAAGTCTAGATAACGTTGAATGGAGTAAAACGAAACGACACATGGGAAAAGTTATCTTAATACATACTAGATAATCCCTATACTACGCTAAGTTTATTTGAGCTTCTGTTCTTCGAGCTTCAGTTCATTCAAGCTTCCGTTATTTGAGCTTCAGTTCATTCGAGCTTCCGTAATTCGAGCTTCAGTTCATTCGAGCTTCCGTTATTCGAGCTTCCGTTTTTCGAGCTTCAGTAGTGGACTCGCTAGTAGCTCTTACCGTGCGCGGCATAAGGGCGTTTTGTCAAACAAAAAGGGGTATTCCAACATGTCGCTGACTGTACGTACACAACAACACCGGAAACCAAAATTAAATATGCTATATCTCGAAAAATAGGGCATCAAAAGAAGGGGAACTACGACACGACACGCCATATCAAAATGCCAATCGAAAAAATACAGTACCTACCTACAAAATCCAAACGTGGAAAAGAAGAAAAAAGGCATTTCCGATTTGGAGTGTCACAAGTCGCATGTCAGGTTCAACACTTCCGGACGGGGCTTGAAAAAAGTTTTTTAACAACCGTTCCGTCAGGCAGCCGGATAGGCACTTCACGGCACTCGTGATTGTACACATTTGAGAAACAGCTGAAAGATGCCTGCTCTGATGCTCCACAGTGCAGCTGGCAGGATCGCCGGTGACCCCCAGCGCGATCAAGTTAGCGCGTTTCTAGGAGCGCGAAGTGTGACGCTTTGACACGAAGTATATCTAAAATCACGCAATTTTTAAACGGACATTGTATACAAGTGTCATAGGAAAAAGTTTATTTCCCTCGAGATATCCTTAGGCGCCGGTAACACTGTCCCGGAGTTCCGCGTTCCGAGTTCAGGGTTCTCTGATTTGCTTCACGAGAACTCCGCGTTCTGACCGCTTCAGTGTGAACGGTTCCAAGCAACCCCCCCCCATCCCATAAAATAGAAAGAACGCGGAACGCAGTAGGTACTCTGAACGCGAAACGCAGAACTCCGGGTGGTGTGTGCGGTACCTTATGATGCTATCCGGGAATAATTTATTAAGTTACATGTAGCACAAACCCCTAATATCAAAGCTGATTTTTAATGGTGTGTAAGCTATCTCCATTTCGGGTCTGATATTCATCCAAATCTGTCCAGTCGTTTAAGCATGAAAGAGTAACAAAACACACACTTACGCACTCAAACTTTCACATTTATAATATTAGTGGGATAATCTAATGGTGCAACAATGTTTGTCTAAGCACTTGTTTGGTGAACCAAATCTGTACCTACATTTAACCCGGAACAACAACGGGGATATTCAGAATTTTTCTTTCACTATCTCCACGCCCCGGGGCCAAATTCTCTTGAAAATCGCACACCGACGAGTATGTGAAAATGCGAAACAAAGCGCTATGCCATAACAATATCGCCGGAAACAGATAAAAGTTTGTTAATAATGTACAGGTTGCACTCTAAGGCTGGTATTAATAGTCCTCTGAGATCACCTACTTGAGATCGGTCTCAAGTAGGTGAACTCAGAAAACAAAAATCACCGACTTGAGACATTGGCTTATTAATAAACCTATCTTAGGCGCGAACTTGAGTCCTCGATTTGAGTAAAGAATGAACTATTTGAACGAATGATACCATTTAAGGTTCAAAATGTGGTCAAAAAGCTTAAACCCAACTCAAAAGTACTAGGCGCCCATACATTATAAAGAGACTATTCGAAAAGGCACAACCTGAGTTTGGCCTCCTTTTGGTCCATAAAATTGTCCATGGTCCGGTGTTATTCAGTTGTAAACTTGTCATTTCTATAATAGTCCAGGATTCCACAAACATAAAAGTGATGTTACAAGATATAACACGAACTCTACTCCAAATAGATGCTCGATTATAATAACTAGTGGTTCACCCCGAACTGTGAACTCAGGATGACTAACTTTTTGCTAACCCCATATCCACTCTTCGTCCGATTTGGATTTGGATGTTAGAATTTTAAAATTCTTTTAATTCCATTAAGCCGCCTTTATATTTTTATGACGACACAATCATTCATACATACAAACATACAAACATACTTCGATCGCTCGTTCAATATGACGACACAATTTTGTAGCGGCACCCTGGTCTAGACAAAAAGGAACAGATCTGACTCGCTTCAGCCATTTTTATTCAGCATTGTTATTCGTTACTTTGGCAACAGAGAGCTTGATCTTGAGTGAGTAACTCAGCATATTAATAAAGCAGCGCTTACTTGAGACCGATCTCAAGTCCTCGACTTGAGTCAAGAATGAACTATTTCAACGACTTGAGTAAAGAATGTACTAGGCTACCATACATTAGAAAGAGGCTAGCCACAACTTCAGTTTGACCTTCAAAGAGGTTCGTAAGGTGTACAACTTTTTTCACGGTTTTCAGAACTGTCGAATAAAAGAAAAAACTTTTTCTTCTGTCAAACATCAGTCAAACTACGAAAATAATTATTATAAAAATGTTTCGTAAATTCTTGTGATTTTCAGTATATTGAACATTTTAGTCGGTTATGGATAATAAGTTGCGCCAGAGAGGTTATTTTCAATATTTTGGCCGAAAAATATCATGCCGGAAACTTCCAACAGAGAGCTTCAGTTCATTCGAGCTTCCGTTATTCGAGCTTCCGTTTTTCGAGCTTCAGTACCTAGCGGACCCAGTTGGATGACCTCTACAAACGAGTTGCTGACAAGACAGGTATTTATTCACTATAATTGTATAAAATATACATAGTTCACGATACAAGTTACAGATATCGTCTAGTTCACGATACAAGTTACAGATATCGTCAGTTAGGTCTTTAAAATACCCCATCATCAACGTTTTTTGCGCATTTAATATAAATTTAGAGGTTATGTTTACGTAGAGAAAGTAGTAATTTGCCAAGCGAATTTATAATAATAAATTATAGAGCCACTGCAAACCTAACGTTTGATCGTTGCGCACATCATTCTACTACATTAATGTTTTATTTTGATTACAGGAAAATCAGAAAGTACCTACTGTCCGACGCATAATCGACGAAGTTAGGGCGTTTTGATAAGAGGGATAAAACCAAGGCAATTTTAGAACACCGGCTTTGGTCCCGAAACCTGGAATAATGTGTGGAGAATGAACACATAAAATGAGGGGAAGAATACTCGACTCAGCGCAAATTCATGTCAGGTGTGGAAATTTTAGATGATGATTAGGAAACAATATTGTATTAATAAATATGTTACAACTCTCCCAGGCTTGTTTATTTTCCAATTAGAAAAAAAAAAAAGATAATTATGTAACATTAATGAAGGTCTTCCCTATTCAGATTTATCTTCAAGTATCAACTTAATTTACTGAATACCTACTACTCGTATGAATGATACCACACCCTCAAGTTTTCCCTACTATATCCGCTTTATATTTTATGCATGCCTAGTAACCTCTATGGTCCAACTGGGCTTTGAAGGCCGGCAAATTGTCTTAAAAAAACTAGGTACGAGTAAAGAGGTTTGAATTGTATGTTGTGCTGCCATCTACATGATATGTATCATACTACATGAAACTTTCTGCCACCAATCGCCATATAAGAGATTCCGGATGTTTATGCACGCCTAATACCTTCAGACCATTGACATGACGTCATTCACGTTACAGCACTCAAATTCTATTGTACACACGACAGCACGTCAAAGTGTACACTTTTGTTGTAAAGTCGCCCGTAACGTAACCGAGTAGAGTACTAGCGTGTAAAGGTCGACGTGTTGTCGTGTGTACGTGCGTTTCACGAAATAATTCCCTTGGATTGTACAAAAATAGTCCCAATTACATCGTAATAAGAGTTTCGTCAAGGGAACTCTTTCGTGAAACGCCCGGATTTTCAGTAAGGAAAGAGTTGAAATATACTTTCTGCCTTTTTATTAGTGTGTGGTGTAGTTTCTTACAAGATTATGGGAGCCTGCAAATAGTAGTTTTTCTTTGAAATTAAAACTTAATTTTGACAACACTTCTGTATTCGGCCAAGTACAAGCTCGTAGCTTCTGATTCTACCATGCCTTTATAGGTAGTATTTGAGTTTTAGATGGTGACGCGGTGGTGGCATAATGGGTAGAACAATGGACTCGGAATCGAGGGATCCTGGTTCGAGTCCCGATGAGGGCATGTACCCTACCCATGACATTAATTTCAAAGTCGCATACATACCACTCCCTGACTGTGAAGGAAAACATCGTGAGGAAACCGGAGCGTCTGAGGCTATATACCAAACTAAACTCAAACTTAGTACCAGCTTTTTTTTTTAAACCTCAGTTCCTCGCAGTTCTTTCTTGGTAATATGACTGTGGGGCTCTGAACTGCTGGAGTTTTGCAGCTCGAAGAACTCGGGCTGGTAGAAACACTTTTCTGGCTAGTCATAGCGATGTGGTAGAGGTGCCGGTCGAATGACGACGACAAATTATTTCACACCACAAGGTCCCTTTCCACGTAACTTCCGATGTCGACGATGGTCCTAAGTATATTGTTAAGCTGCAACTTCTTGCGGTAGGTTCGCTTTGGATGCGCGCTGACTAAACATCATTTTTGTATATTAATTATCAAAGAAAATAACTCCCCTTCTTGCTTTGCGTAATCGGGTAATGAAAAACACGAACTTGAGTCGGCTATCGCCTGCACTTGGAAATGACAGTCGCAAGTCTGGTCTCAAGTAGGTGAACTCACGTAAGATGTGTCTATTAATATGCCAGCGACTCCGGTCTCAAGTAAGTGATCTTACAGCTTCTTAACATTTTATGCATGCCTAGTACTCTAAACCACGTTGTATTGAAATTGAGACGTCACGGACTGTCAAAAGATGAATGACTCACTCAATTCCGAGCTCAAGTCGGCTCTATTAATATGGCGTCGACTCAAGTAAGTCGACTCACTCAAGCAAGTCGGCTAATGTCAATGTCAATCTCAAGATCGTGACTATTAATAAGCAAACAGCTACTCAAGTTTGACATTACCCAAGGCTTGACATTTACCTCCTTGAGATCGATCTCAAGTAGGTGAACTCAGACGACTATTAATACCACCCTAAGTCGATAGCGGAACTTTAAGTAGGCTGTCTACTGATCACTACGAGCAACTTGTACCAGGTGGCGAAAAAAATGGAGCGAAAAAAAAATCTGCTGTTCCATACAAAACGTCGACTCAGTACTGTGCCAAATGTATGAAACAGCTGATATTTTTTTCGCTCCATTTTTTTCGCCACCTACTCGTAGTACAAGTTGTTTGTAGACAGCCTACTTAAAGTTTCGCTATCGACTTAGAGTGCACCCTGTAGAAAACAGATGTGTAGGAAGCAGAAGTAAGTATGATGGAATCTAGGGTACAAGTCCCACGTCCGTCCCACTAGCAGTTCAAATGTCTTATTTTAAAGAGAGTATGGCTATTTTTCTGTTGATGAGTGTCCCTAATTAGTTTCATCCAGTTATAGGGTTATACATAACCACCTGACGATCAATATGGACAGATTTGTCCAGCTCTAGGCAGCCAAAATATGGTGATGAATGTGTCATTCAGCGAGGGAATGTCGCCAGCATTTTTAGACCTACCGTTGGGTACCAACTTGGGGAAGAGTTTTTCCTAATTAATAGGATTAGCAGATAATTTCTAGCTTAGGATAAGTAGTTTATTTACTTATTTTATCGTTTCGATACCAACCTGTAAATCATAAAAAATAATAAGTACATTGCGGATAACAATATCCCATCAAAAACATAAATACAGTACAAAAATCCAAGTCTCGCTTACACCGTAAAAAGTTGTGAGATGTCTACAGAGGGGTCAAAAGTGCCGCGAGTTACTTCGAGAAAAGTGTGGTACGGGGTGCTGCGTAGCTCGAGTTGGCGGCCAGATTTTGTGGCCTAAAAATAGAAAGATGCGATAAAAATCGCAAAATAAAGAGAGAAGTGAGAACACAATTTATTCCAGCAATCTCAGCATCTCGCGCGTTGTTTTATCGGATTAGCGTCCAATGTAGAGTTCGGCGAAATTGTGCGACGCTCTCATGTACGAGTAGTTTGAGTACTTACTAACCATGTTATTATTACATGCACTAGACAAAGGCATTTTCTCTTTCATCTATGTTACTAAATTCACTGATTTTGTCGTCCTACTTGTATAAACATCATTCAAATATCAATTTAAGGCGATTTACCTACGAATAAAAGATGGATATTAGAGCATATTTCTTTGCAGTAGTTTAAAAGTCGTACAAACGCTTGCCCACACAAATTTTTGCTTTACTCACATGAACCCCCCCCCCCTCCCCCCCTTCTCACACGCACAAATACACCCTCACACATACATACCCTCATCCTCACATACAAAATGTCTAAGTTTTTACTTACTGTTTAATTTTAGATTTTATGTCTCCTTTGAGACTACTTAGTCTTATGCTTTCTTTTATTTTTTTTTTTTTTTTGTTTAGACCCAAGATCTAAAGGTTCATAACGACCTTGTTACTGAAAAAAATCCTAGGGAGGCCTCTGCTTATCATATCCTACAGATTTTTACCTTTTTTGGGAGCATGTAATTTTTTTCTGCAATAAATCTTTATCTTATTTTATCTTATCTTATCTTATCCTTTGACATTTGCGAGTGCAATTTCGAAAAACCGAATCGGCAAAAAAAACAATAGTTATCAAACCTGCTCACAAAATTTCACGAGAATCGGTTGAGAGTCCTACCTGTAGAGAATAACGGACTGAAACGGAGACTCTTCGCTAGCTATTCTCACTCGGTCAATTAAAATAAAACACCAAGAAATATTTAGCATCAATACCTCCTTGGCAGTCTCAGCAGATCTTGCTAAAGCAGGCTTCTTTTACACCCGACGGGGTGCTAAGCGGTTAGAGAGGGGGCAGGGCCGTATCTAGGGTATCTACGCGGATACCCCCGGGAGCATCCAACTTCGGTGGCGGACCACCTTGCGGCAACCACGAGGCGGTCTCGGTATCTGGTACCGATGTTTTGAATGTAGACTTTAAGATTTAAGAGCGGCTTGATTTTATACAAGGTGTTACAAAAGTACCTAACTCTTTTTACAGGGTGTAACCTACTGGTCAACAGGATGACAAATTAGTTAAAAAAAGTTAAAAAAACAATTTATATTTTATAACCTCAAAATTGAAAATTTTTCATAGCTTTTTTGTTTTTGTTATTAGCTCAAATTTAAATATGTTTGTGCGTGTAGGTGCATTCACATAGCTTTGAGTTGTGAAAACATTGTGAAAGTCAATGAAAAAAATATTTAAAAAATACTTTTCTCCTGCCACATCGTTCACATTTTATTAATTTAAAAATTAACGAAACGTCATTGAGCAAAAAAATATTTAGGTTGTGATCCCTATCACCGGATGCTATTACCCTGTAAAAAGAGTTAGGTACTTTTGTAACACCTTGTATTGTGTCTTTCCTGCCACCCCTGAACTCATAAAAATAGTGAAAATGTTCCGAGAATTCATAAATTAAATTATCTTTTACGGCATAGTGGAATCACATAGTAGGTAATATGTAATTTAGTTGTTTTTTTAAAACATTTGCTGGAAAAAATCTATTGTCATTGTCAGTGAATTAAATACTCGTAGTTTTACTTTGAGTTTGCATTACTTTAAAGATTTATGGAGACGCGTAAATCAAAGCCTACTCATATACACTCTACAAGCCTAGGTGCATCCCTGGTAGGGGGGGTCACCGGAGGGTTAATTAATATGCCAAGTTCGTTAAGAAATAAACAGATAAAGCTTTGGGCCGTTTCTACTCAGAGGCGCATTGTCTCGAAATGAATTTCTGGGCACGGTGAGAGACTCGCGATAAAAGCCCTTTTTAAATATGGATATTAGGTAAGTGCGGCACTACGGTTTGTAAAGCCGATAATGTCTCGATTTTGACTATAAAATGTTTTCCAGGTATACTTAAAGGAAACGCGATACTTCAAGAAAAATATTCGAAGATCAAATGCGTACAAAATGAAGCGGTATGGTTATTTTCCTTTTGGCTCGTATTGTTTTGTGCAATCCCAACAATCGACCTTACACATCTAACATACATAAAGAAGTTTATAATTAATGTGTTACCTTTTTAGTTCGGTGGTTACGTTGTACTGTTAATTATAGCAGTTCATAGATGGCGTTTACAGGCGTGGCCATAGAAGCTATTTCGCTATTTCGAAGATATTTCGCTTATCACAAATTAATTTTGACAGCCGTGTTCCGGTTCTTCTATGGCCACATCTGTACGCCACGCCATCTTATTGTATGATCTACTTTGAATTCGTTTTTTTACAACGGCTCAAGGAAAACGATAAGATCCGGAGAGAATTCTGATGCTATCTTAGCTGATCATTTATTTCAAGAAACAGCATAGCGCTATAGGATCATAGTACCCCAGGGCAGCAGCCCTTGAAATGTCCCCGAAATCATTATTATTTATTAATTAAATTCAAATTGCGTTGTCACCTGTCAATAGCGAATAATAGCTCCTCAGAATTCGCTTGAATAGATTTTAATATGAGCATTGAGTTTGCGGAAATCGAACACAGAGTTTGAGATCTTTAATTGAAATAATTGTGTCGTTGCGGGATTTATAATAAGTTTTAAAAGCACAGTGTTATTGAAATGCTCCTACCGTTTTGCCTACGTATGTGTACATATTTCCCCCCACGGAGTAGCAAAGAAGTTACACGAAATAAAATATGCTCAAGCGAAAAAAAACAGTTCCGAAAATAACTTAGGTTGACCCTAAGTTATTTTCGGAACTTTTTTTTTCGCCTGAGCATATTTTATTTCGTTAGCTAGCAAATGTCACACATTGTTTTGGCTTAAAAACCAAAGCTTTGTGACGACCAAAGTTATTAAAAAAAAACAAAGCGGACGACCATGAAGTATTTATTCCTGCCGACCTTTTTGGGATCCTAGCTTTCAATGAAAAGGGGCAGCCCGAAATTCCTTACAGGGATTCTGCTTTTAAAAATAATTACGTCTAATAAAAGCATCACACAGGCCGAGGGCAACCAACCATCTAATGAGTAGAGGCCAAAGGCCAATCTCAAGCGAAAACCAAATTTAATTAGCCACTTTCAGCTGCCCAATTTACTTTGTAATTGCCAAAACGGACATAATACGGCAATGGCGGATTTCCTACTTTGGAGCTTTCACTTACTGATTGCTTGACTGTTAGTGAGTGGCATTGCATCGTGAAGAAAGCCGATATCTAGATATAACCAAGTATAACTTATTATATGGTATTTATGATACGAATATCACCATATGAATGGTACGGTCGGCCACAATCTCAGATACCTCATGGCAGCTCTTACCGCACGCGGCATAAGAGCGCCAATCGAACAAAAAGGGGTATCTGAGACTGTGGCCGACTGTACACGCGACAGCACGTAGAAGCTTACACTTTCGTTGCAAAGTCACCCACCCGTGAATAGAGAGCACATATGTAAGCGTCTACGTGATGTCTTGTGTACCTACGGTCAAGAGATTGTTAATCGCAAAAATTCATATAATACTGCTCTACTAATAAACTACGTAGGTAGGTAGGTACGGTCGGCCACAATCTCAGATACCCCATGGCAGCCCTTATCGCGCGCGGCATAAGGGCGCCAATCTAACAAAAAGGGGTATCTGAGACTGTGGCCGACTGTACCTACCACAAATCTATGAACAAGTATATCTATATATATGTTACCGGCCAAACCCGATTTAAGGATAAACTAGTTTCGCCTAGGCCAAACTAGTTTATCCGAACGTCGTATGTATAAACCGGTATGTCCTAGGCCAAACTAGTCTAGCCGAAGCTCGTTAGGAGAAACCAGTTTAGCCTAGGCCAATCTAGTCTGGCCTAGCAAGAATATGTAAGCTTCAGGTTAAACTAGTATGGCCTAGTCCGAGCTGATATTGACGAATGATTAGATATGAATGTTACCATATCTCGTAAACTAAGAGGTTTAGCGCAAAAATAACGAAATTTTCGAACCCCTTAATAACCCCGGAACCAAGCCTTTTACTTATATACGTGTTCTAAAAACTCACATACAGGGTGTTAACATACAGGGTATTCCTGAAAGTGTGACAGACAGTGGAAAAAGATTTAAAACAAAGGTTAGGTCAGTAGGTTTGGTTGGCGACACACTGACAGTCATACCTCTTTTTGAAAAAATAAATTAAAATAAATTCTCTTCAAAAAAATAAACCTGAGCGTAGCGAGGTATTCAGAAGCACGAAACGCAAATAATATTGCATTCGTGCGAAACACAAAACTTTTCATCTCACAAAAGCGAGGATTGGATTTTGTTAGCCAAGCGGGAAAAACTCTATAGACAACTACTTACAGGCAAAACAGGTGAGTCGAATAAGTTCCTTTTTAAAGCATATTTTACTGTAGTTATGGTTGCCGCACTAAAGTTTTCACCTTCGTTGGTATTAAAACCATTCGTTTTATTAATAATTTCCTTTAGTTTATTTATCCAGACACAAAAATAATGTAAATAAAAGAATGTTTTTTTTTTCCGGGTGCATTCTGATTCTGAACTTATACCATAATAAATTAAAAATTTTTAGGAGATAAAAAATGAAATTAGTAATATCGTTTGAAAAAAAATATTTAACAAACCAAAACATAATTATCTATTTGATAAAACAGAAGCGAAGCATTTTTTTTTTTATTTACTGGTATTAAAAATAAATACAGTGTACAAAATATTGAAATAACCTGAAAGAAGAAACCGCGTTTCTGAATGTTCTATTCCGTGACTTTACCTTTTTAAAAGATCCTTATGCCCCATTTACATTCACAGTTTTGTATAGAGAATGGGCACGAACAATCACTTTCGCTGAAGTACGCGTGTAAACGAACTATGAATGAGGATCTTTTTTCAGTCGGGACCTGGCAGCTACTTAAACGGCCAGTGTTTTTTTCTTTTTCAACACCATAGGGCGCGGGAAAGACTTTCCCGGCGTCGCGTTCAAATTTCGAAGCGCACTAAAATGCATATAGTTTAAATCCGGCCTTTACACGATCGTAAGTTACTAGTAACAGCAAACTTTCCGAGCGTGGGAGATGAAAAATTTTTTTTTGGCCCGATTTACTTGAAACTAAGTATTCGTATACTTAATCAGAAATAATTAAACACGTGTTTCAGCATTTTTCTCATTTCAGCGAATGAAGGGTTAAAATGGGTGGAAACGTTGAAGATTTGTCCCTGATATAGTAGCAATGCTGGGTCCAAACCATTTAAGTTAGAACTTTGAAATTTGAACTACAGTTGCGTTTTATAGCAAAACTACCAACCATGACGAAAAAAGTAATAATGTTAACCCTTGAAATGCCCAAACCGGGGTTAAAAGTTTGTATGAAATTCATTATTTTTTGTCTGATATACTTGAAACTAAGTATTCGTATGCTAAATCAGAAATAATCAAACACGTGTTTCAGAATTTTTCTCATTTCAGCGAATGAAGGCTTAAAATGGGTGGAAACGTTGAATATTTTTCCCTGATGTAGTAGCAATGCTGGGCCCAACCCATTTAAGTTACAAATTTGAAAAACTACAGTTGCGTTTTATAGCAAAACTACCAACCTAGAAGAAAAAAGTAATAATGTTAACTCTAAAACGGCCAAAACGGGGTTCAAAATTTGTATGAAATTATCATTTTATTGGGTCAGATTACCTTGAAACTAAGTAGTCGTGTATTAAATCAGAAATAATAATAAAACACATGTTTCAGCATCAAAAAGGGTGGAAACATTTTAAGAGTTTTCCTGATGTAGTATCAATATCAATGCCGGAACCATTAAAGCTACAACTATTCAATGAACATTTAACTACAGTTGCGTTTTATAGCAAATCTACTAAGCATGAAGAAAACAATAATAATGATACACCTAAAACGGCCAAAAAGGTTCAAAGTATGTTTTTTTTTTGTTGGATTCATTTGATCTTTACCAATTTGGTCACACACATACACAACACATACACTTCCACGCTGAAACTGCACGACGGATTTGGTTGACATTTGGAATAGAGATAGCTTACAAAAATACACACCCATGACTCTATTCATGCTAATTTGATAATGGTGAAAGATGTACCCAGGCAACTTCTTATAAGTCTTCGCGGACGAAGTCGCGGGCGAAAAGCTAGTAGTGGATAAGTCGTATTTTTACTACCTAAGGTAAGAACATCGTGGAAAGTTGTCGGCGCGTCCGTAAGTAAAAGTAAGTTAACTGGACGTCATTCTGACACAAATTCCTCCATAATTTTCTTTCGAAAATATCGTCAGAATAGCGCCTGATACGTCGGACGGTCATATCTAACTATCTAACACTAGAAATCGGGTAAATCACAAACTAACGGCTAGTTTGCAGAGTCTGTCTTCGTTCCAGTTTTTCGAGTGCTGCAGCACAGGTCTTTCGAAGCTGCAAACTTAAATATACGCTACTGGTAGTGGTCCTGACAACATATGAAAAATCAGAACTAGCCTTTTGTTTACGACTTTAATTTTTGATATGACCATCCTAATCCTAACATACTTAGAGATTTAATAAACGACAAACAAAAACAAAAACAGAGAAGCACAAAAAATCTAAGGCCTTTGCATCTACATAATGAGATGATTTAAACTGGTCCAGTGAAAGTTACACATTGTCATAAATCATCTCATTACGTAGATGCAAAGGCTAGAATTTATTAAATGAATTAGACTAGTATGAAACTAGAAACTAGTGGTTCGCCCCGAACTATGAACTCGCGACCCCATATAAACCTAATAATAATAATAACCCCCGTATGGTTCCCGGTAGCGTATATAGAAATGCTAGTTCAGTACGTCTCCGCCAGGCTAAGACGAACTGAATTAGCATTTTCAAAATTTTTGTAACGATAAACACGCGTAAATGCTGCACCAATACGTCACAGAGGGTGACGTATTGCAGTAGGATTTCTACATAAATACGCATTTAAATGCTTAGAAAATGCTAATTCAGTTCGTCACTGCCGGCTCGCGTGACGTATTGTGGGCGTAGAATACCTTTAATGCGATAACTCCAGAAAGATCAAAGTGCAGCCAACTTCCATTGCGCGACGTAAAGACAGGGGAATATCAGGAGGAAGAATCCAAGCTGGGCGTCCTACCACATTAGAAGCTCGAAGTGCCAAAAAATTATGTCATAATATAGCTTTTAACATTGAAAATAATCAACCATGTACCAAAAAAACATTGAGTAAAATAATTCTTAGTACCAATTAAACTATTCATTTTTCGTACCTGTAATTGCTTTATTTGTCATGCTGTAATTTAATCCTTAGCCGACTTCAGCATCAGTTTCACGTTGACGAACCGAATTAGGATAACGCCACTTACGTTGCGTTATAGAAAACTTGAAATCCTACTGCAGTACATCACCCTCTGAGACGTATTGGCGTAGCATTTACGGGTGTTTATCGTTAGAAACTGCTAATTCAGTTCGTCTTAGCCTGGCGGAGACGTACTGAACTAGCATTTCTATATACGCTTCCCGGTAGGTACAGAATTGAACCAACCCCTACAGTCTTTGCTCTTGATTTTCCACTCGTTTTTCAAGATTTTCAGATTTTTCTTCTAGCATTTTTAGTTTTTCTCCAAACATTCTTTGAATGTTTTCTGTAACTTGTTCGCCGCTTTTTCTTATTTCAAGTTTTTGTGCCTCTAGATCATTTTGGATTTTTGTAGTTTATCTAGTATTTCTTCCATTTTAAGTTTTGTATAGGACTCTCTTGTAGTTTTGAAGTAAAGCGACCTCTATTGTTGAGCATAAGGGTTTATAATTTTGAACACTACAGGGTGCACTCTAAGTCGATGGCGAAACTTTAAGTAGGATGTCTACTGATGAAGACAAACAACTTGTACTAGTTGGCGACAAAAATGGAGCGAAATAAATATCAGCTGTTTCATACATTTGGCGCAGTACTGAGGCGACCTTTTGTATGGAACAGCTGATATTTTTTTCACTCCATTTGTTTCGCCACCTAGTACAAGTTGTTTGTATTGATCAGTAGATTGCCTACTTAAAGTTCTGCTATTGACTTAGAGTGCACCCTGTAGATGGCTCTGATAAAAAATGTTTTGTCACGCCCTCTGTTAGGAAGTAGAATAACAATTTTTTTTTTAATAGATGGCGCTGTTTTGTATTTTCTAATCTGGTGTACGAGTATTTTGGACCTTAGCAATTAGCATTGTTTTTTGGATTTATTGGATTAAAATAGAGTTCTTGTTACGGATTATTTCGCGACCCTTAAAAGTTTATTTTTATTGTTTCCACTGAGTTTTACGTCCGATATCCACAATATTGTTTCCAAACAGAATTTGTATTTATAGTTCACTTTTGTTAGTTTTTATCACTGCTTTCACTGTTTACTGATTAGATTTAAGTTTTTATCACTTTTAAAATCACTTTTTAGCACTATTTTATTGTTACTGAGAGGCAGCAGTGGCGCCCTCTCTCATCCCATATAAACTTAACAACCCCATATCTCGGCAACCCCTCGACCGATTTGGCTCATGTTCGAACTTAAAAATTCTTTTAATTTCATTTACCTGCCTAGCAAATTTCATGACAATCCGACAAAAATTACTCAAGTTATCGTCGAACGAACATTCATACATACAAACATACAAACATACAAACATACATACATACATACATACATACATACATACATACATACAAACGCCGGATTGTTCCAGTAGACTCGGAGAACTTCGCTCGCTTCGCTCGCTCGTTCAATGAAAAGTTTTTTGTGCTTCTCTGTGTTTGTCTTTTGTAAGGTCTGTTTGGTTCTTGTTGCTTGTGCCCGATCGTCCAGCCTTGTTATAGGCCTAAAAACTTCAGAGTTAACTAAGGCTTGACGATTGGTCACCAAAAACCGGCGCCAACCTATGCCTTCCGAAGCACGGAAACGCTCATTACTATATTGCCACCACCGGTCACCCGGACTGACCGAGTCCAACTAGGCTATGAGTGCTTCTATTTTGATATGAATCTATTTCCATTTTCTAGCTATTCAGAATGGGTCTCCGAAGCGAATCAGGAATGCCCTCACGACTCCGCTTCGCCTAATAGTTAGAGAGCTGGTGACCAATCGAGATATTTTTTCGTACAAGGCTAGGAGTTGGTAGGCTGATAGAGTAGACTTCACTGAGTCTGGGAAAAATATTTTTTTGGCACGGTCGCGGTTGAAAGTTAGATTTTTTCGACTTTGAAAGTTTAAATGTATGAGTTCAGTATATTTTTTTTGTCGTACAAGGCTAGAAACTTCTAGGTTAGTTGTTGAGACTCCGTTGAACAAGAAAATATTTGTTTTTTTGGCCGAGCGTGGTTGAAAGTTTGATTTTTATAACCCAAAAATTCACACTTTCTAGGTTATAAAAAACAATATTTCTACCGCGTTTGGCTAGTAATAAATAGTGATTTCGTGATCAGCGGAGACTAAAAAGGCAGCCTAAAAACTCCCAGCCTTGAAGACAAAAAAGAAATGACTCAACCCATACATTTAAACTTTCAAAGTCGAAAAAATCTAACTTTCAACCGCGACCGGACCAAAAAAATATTTTTCCCAGACTCAGCGAAGTCTACTCTATCAGCCTACTAACTCCCAGCCTTGTACGAAAAAATATCTCGATTGGTCACCAGCTCTCCAACTATAACTTGTGCTCTCATCACGCGGATTATGTCATAGAGAAGGAAGCGATAGAGCTGGCTGACCTTTTAATGTTAAAAGAGTTTATAACCATATATAAATGGCGGACACTCTCGCGCCCTCTTGCTTTAATCATTCTCCGTCTATCTATACTCACACGTAACGTTAGCAAAGTCATTTTAGGCAGACCTGATTAGTCACCTACGCTTGGCTAATTAAACACGCCAAAATTCGTTCGCCTCTTATTGATTTTTTTAATTTTTTCAAGTTATTTCAATATTGTAGTTTACGCTAAGTGTTGTTATTTGTTGAGGTTTGTATTATTTACTACGTTTTAATATTTTTGATCTTATTTTCATAAAGATTAATCACAAACCCAAGGTAGCACAATTACCTAAACAATAAAGAAAGCATCGTAAAACAATACTCGTATTTCCTAACCAAAAATGTAAGAAAGTTTTAGGTATGAACCGAAATCGTATTTTCGTAACCTCTTTTTCAGACCTTACCATAGGTACCCGCCGCCATTTTCATATCGTTTCTCTATTGGCACGGCTTATACGGCGAGATCTGATCGTAAACTGTCACTTGGAGGACCATATTATGAAGGTCTGAGGATTCAGGGTGACTTGCCCTACGTCGAAAAAAGTCACTATCAAGATGTTCCTGAGTATATGATACAACAATACCTACTCGTGTATGATGAATGTGCGAACGTAAAAATATAAATAACACAGAGGTCCAGCTGCTTGCTTAGCACAGGGATGGGTTAGAGCGTATATATGGGTTTATAACTAGATCCATCCCACTCTACGTTAAACAAAAGAGTGAGATGCATATAGGTATAGGTCCCTTATGTACTGCCTACTCCAGCCTTATGCTTCGCTGGCTGGTTTAGAACCCGCTGGCTGGACCTCAATTGTCACATTTCTCAGAAGGTTTCAGTTTTAATGGTATCTCGATTTTCCAAAGCTGAAAAGATTTCAGTGTCTTGTCTCACCTGTCTGTATCAACTTAGCTCTATAAAATTATAAGCACTGACGAAGACTTAGCTAGTTAGCAACAAACTTTTAAACTTCCATATAATATTCCTTGTGAACATCGTGTTACTCTCGTATCACTTATACTCGTAATATAGGTACATATAATATTATTTGGATATTTTGAAGCCTGTTTTTTGATGATTTTAGGTTGAAACTAATTGGTGGGTTATAAATGAAGAGCTGGTGACCATTCGACTTTTTTTATCGTACAAGGCTGGGTGTTGTCACTAGCTCTCTAACCATTACCTGCTTTATGGAAGAACTCCATTAGAAGGCTTATTAGAAGATTTATATAAAAGAATTGTATTTAGAATTTATTTAGAAGAATTCCATTAGAAGGCTTATATTTATTCCAATAGAAGGATTTATTACTTCATCAAAAAACTCTTTATTTTAGACAAAAGTGTTTTATGGACTCCTTTAAATGCAAACTTTTTTTCTTGGAATGTTGGCATTCTTCCAGGCCCTTTCGAATTATAAGAATTTGTTTTTTTCTAAAGCACTAACCCGTGCGAGGGAAACATTTTACAGATGTATTAAAGGCAAATGCCTGGGGTTGCGGGTTCAAGTTTTGTCACGAGCTATTATTAAACCTTATTATAAATCTCTAAGAGTGGCATTAATAGTCGTCAACTTAAGCTCGAGCTCAAGTAGGCGATCTCAGGAAACAAAATCACTGACATGAGACCTTGGCTAATGTCAATGTCAAGCTCAAGCTAGAGCTTTTGTTCGGTGATTTTGTTTTCTGAGATCACCTACTTAAGCTCGAGCTTGAGCTGACGACTATGGTCAATTTAACTGGAGACTTGAAAAGCCAAAAACCTACACAAATAAATACTTTTCCTCCCAACCAACCCCATGCAATTCAAACGAATACTAAACGATTCCAACCCGTCATCAATCAAACTCAAATTCCTCAAAAACACACAAAAGAACAAGAAAAACTCGAGCCCAAACAATAAATAAAAAACAATGTCGTCTTTCAAATTAATGCGGACGAATAAGATTAATGTACTGAGATAAGGATTGGCTAAAGAAACTGTGAAAATCTCTTCGCAGCAAGAATTAACGTTCATTACAAGAAGAAAAAACTTTAGAGAAAAAATCTTTAGGGTTGATTCACACTGCGAAACTTCGAAGTTGTATTTTGAGGGAAAGACAAAGTAACCCTTCATGGATCTTGGCCCCCTCTATTTATGTTTACACGGAGCTAGAGCTATGTAGAGAGGTGCGAGACTACCTTAAACTACTTATCATCTAATCTGAGCCTTAACCACTTTTAAGAAACCTCGATTTTGTAGATTTTCTTCAGGTTGTCCCTATCGCTCAGTATTTGCGCACGCGAGACGGCTACTGGGGGGTTACCCCTGACGCTATTGCGATCAAATTGAAAAAGTTTAAAATTAATTTCTCTTTGAATTCGCATTGTAATGCTTTGATTTTAAATAATTTGTAATGGTTATTCAAAGGTAAAGGTGTTTTATTCAATAAAAACACAAACTGCGTCTTAATTTGTAAAATATTAAATTTTGTAAATTGGGCCATATTGCATAAGGGTAGAGGGGCTGATTTTTCAATAGATTTTTCTATAGTTCTGTACTACTGCTACACGCTCTTAAGGTGATGGGCAAGGCACACTAGAGCCGCCAATGAAAAAAAAACATAACTCTTTTTGGATGCGTTTTTTGCTACAAAAAAGAGCCGTCAATGAGAATTCCTAGACTTAACTATTTTTAGGGTCCAAGTCAAAAGTGGCCGTTTTTTTCCAGTTGGACAGGCCTCCCTCCTCATCACGACCAAAACGAACGAAACCACTGAACCTCGGTTCCACAGGTGTGAACGAGCACTGAAAACAGAAAAAAACACCGTTACTTTATCATCTACCTAAATTGAAACTCATGAATCTTACTAATCTAGACCAATTAAAATTCCCGTTTGCACTGAAACGGCTGTAGTTAGCCGCGCTTTTTTAATCTAAAATTATGTCGGATTATTTCTAATTAGTTTTACGTAGTCCGTTTAATCAATCAGGCTTTGCAAGTAAAAACTTTAAGCCTTTAGGTACAAGTATTTTAGATTTCCCTCACGATGTTTTTCTTCAACGCGCCAATAGTTTCCACAAGACTAGTTCGACTAATTTGAGTCCTCCGTCTAAACATTTCCCAGCCACTGCAGCATCTGAGTGGTCACTTCACCCATTTAGTGTGAGTGGAAATGCCACTGGACGCTTTATATATCTAATTAGATGCAAAGGCCTGAAGAGTTTTGTATAATTTAATCTGGGGGCTATTTCTCGGGAATCTCGCATTCGGCACGTCATTTCGATCTCGACTCGGTCGGGAGACCACTCGAGTCATGTCGAGCGAAAAAGGTAAACATCTCGCAGAATTCTCGTGCCTTATGTCGAGGATGACTTCGTGATAGGAGATGTGACATTTGCCGCAAAATTAGATTTTGCCCTCGAGATGTGTCGAATGCGAGATTCCTGAGAATTTGACCCCTGGGTTGTGGCTGCAAGGAAAAGGAGCATGAGTCACATTTTTACTCAGAATGGCAAAAATGTACCTACATCTGAAAATATTGTTCTCTATAAGGAAGTATCGACATCTCAGAACATTCAGAAGATAAAGCAAAACAAAAATGAGGCATTAGTCTTTAGCTTGTGGTATCAAAAAAAAAGCAGAACTCCCGATTTGACTCATGCCCCTTTTCCTTGCAGCCACAGTATTATAGACTATAGGCAAAGGTAGTCCGAGACTCAAGCTGCAAAAAAAAAACGTTTTAAGCGTGCACCCTGGGATATTAGGTAAACGTACATACTTGTATTGACGTGTCTGCCCATAGCAGCATTTTCAGCGTTGTAAGCGTTTGCACGCTCAATAAGTACAACGTTCGAACGCCCCGCTGCATGCCGTTCCGAATTTGTGTCCTAACTTCACCGACCAATAAACCACAACAAGTGATAACATGCCATTTAGCCCCCGGTGCAATATTAATTTCGCGACAAGGCAGCTTGGTAACTGAGCCAATGGCGGTCAATATTGATGGCGGGCATCAATATCAAATCTCAGACAACATCACGCCTATTCAACTATGGATCCAACTATATATGGCCCGTTTTCAGAAAAAAAAACGTAGTTCTTTTTTTCTCCACTGATGGCGCTCATAATACGGCACTTTATGGCAAGGTGACAACAAAAATAGAGTTTTTTCGTTTAGCCAAACTCACGTAGGTACCACAGATGTGTCTAGATATAAGGTTTACCAAAAACTCTGTGAGTCTACATTTTGGTTGGTGCAGCTAGTTATGGAATGTGAATGAAAAAACAAATGCCTGCTTACCTAGATTTATCCAGCACCATACTAATCCTTTCAGCTTAATCAGCCAAACCCAGTCAATGTAAAAGATTGTGTGAAACTTAAGCGAAGTCAACCGCATTTTTCTCAAAAAGTTTCTCGCAAAGAATATTTTTAAACATGCCTGTAAAATCATAAATGAACACCCCATAAACAAGTGCCTTGAGCATTAAAATTCAAACCATAAAAACTTTTGCATTATTAACAAAGCAAAAAACTTCCTTCGGTTTAATCCAAAAGGATGGACGTGCAAGCAATACGAATTAGAGGAATTATAATAAAGGGCTTCAAGAGACAAAATAAGAACAGAAGGAGAGGAAAATATTGCGAGGACATGTCTGAGGATTATTGAATAGCTATTTATTACAAAACTCTTTGTACGTCCTATTTGTGACTCCATCAGGATTATAGGTACGGTCTACGACACGCCAGGACTTTTTGTTCGTTTGACACAATATTCATTATTTGTAACGTGTCCGTAACTGTGCCCACGATCCTCGATAAAAAAAAATCCCACTTAAAATACAAAACTCGTGCAATCAGTCCCCGTAGCATGACTTTTATCGAGGCGGATTTATCCAACAAAATGGCGCTTTATCAGCATTTTTGACGTCAAAAATGCTGATAAACCGCCATTTTGTTGGATAAATCCGCCTCGATAAAAGTCATGCTACCCCCGCTGAACAAGTATATGTATACCTACGTTTGATGAAGATTTGCTCACCTACTTTGTCTTTGAAGACGTTTCCTGTAACTATTTAGTCTGTGGCCGAATCGCTCGCAACTTCCATAACCGGAGGTTCGCGTCGCGTTGAATTTTAACTGGGAAAACACGAAAACAAAACAATTTTAACGTAAAAAAAAATTGGGTAGCTCCCATGAGACCAAGTCGTGTCCGAGAGCTTGAGTTAATTTTCCCAAATTCCCACCCTGTCAGTAGAGAAATCGAATTACAAATCGATACGAGTGACATTACAAATCATTCGATTCTTTAATCATAAAAGTATTTTTTCGATTCCCCACAGGTTTGCGAGATGAAAATGTTATTTCTATGATTCATTCGTTTGGTATTTTTTTTAGACACGTGTAATCGTTTTCAATTCTATTTAAAAACTACCGTGTCGAATTATATTAAGTAAATCTTTGTGTTTTTTTCCAAAGTGTTTCTTTTTCAACTTATTATAAATGTTTAAATTATTTCCTAGCACGGGTTAGTGCTTTAGAAAAAACAAAAAGTCTTTTAGATCAACCAGGAAAGACCCATAAAATGGCACGGCCCAATGCGAGCGGCGGCGAGGGAATAGGAAACCCTACGGCAGTGCGGTTTTTACTGTGTCTACGTGGCTGTTTTAACAAGCCAAACAACTGGATAACAACCGTCATATGACTGTAACGAGCCGTCAGATTTAGGACAACTACACGCTGTGGATTCGTATATTCACTGCCTACTTATGCTGCTTATGTCTTTTATGACGTACTTTCGCTTTATGGGCTACTTAGCGGGGTTACGTGTACTTCCTCTAATACCAGAATTATCCAGTTCCATAGTCGGATTAAGAGAACTTTATTTAAATTCGATTGTCTCGAATCCAGTATCTCGAACAGGTTTAAAAACACTGGCTGTGCCAACCCATCAGTGTAAACAAAACAAAGTTTGTTTGTTTTCTTCTTTTTCCATGATACGGCTGCAAACTGTAACTGGCACTTGGCAGATTCTTGTCTAACCATAAATTTTATGTTGACCTCATAATTACGACATTAGTCTTAGGTACACTTCATCGAACGTTAACTCGATATGATATACTTAAATAGTTTTTATTTTCAAGATAACTTCTTTACACGCTATGCATGACAAAATTTTCCTCTTTTAAAAAATATTGATTTAGTAGAATTTGAGGTTTTGGTTTGTCATAAAAAAGAAAACAATCATAGTTTTTACAACTAAGTAAGTATACATACATCTCGATCTGAGACGCGTACGAAGAAAGAACATCGCCCCAGCCGGGTACAAAGTGCTCCACTGTTTTATCTAGCTTTTATACGACCATTTCAGCACCTCCATTGTAATAACAACAAGCGGCGCTAGGTGGATATTATTATTTGAGCATCGTGGAGAGCCAATCGACGTAATGGCTGGATCGACGACAGACTGTGTTACCAAGTTATGAGATATATCGCCCTTTAGGCTACTAATGGTTGACTGAAAACCATTGTATAAGTGCCTCAATTGTTTTGAAAATTGCTCAGTTGATCTGATATTCGGGGTTAGCCCCATGGTAAAAGTATTTATTACGGTAATGAGCAACTCAAAAAATTAATGTGGTGATGTTTTATAGTTACGGAGCTTACTTTAATTATTTGAAAATAAACTTCGATAAAGTACTTATTTAATATTTTTGGCAAATTGGGCCAACCTAGACATGGCAACACTGATCGACGGCCTCATACGTCAGAGGACCAGCTGGTCGGAGAGCAGCGTTATATGGCTTGCGATATTGCATACATACTTAGTATAGGGGTGGAGAAAAATGTGGTTTTAAAAATTATATGAGATATTGAAAAATCGATTCAGCTTTCTGCACGGCGGCGTCCCTAAGTATAATCTCTAAGCTCTCTTTAGGGTTAAAAGAAAAGTACCTATCGCCATTTTATTTATTATTTATCCATCCATCATTATATTGGTCAAACATCTGTTTGTATTTTTTTCATTTATTAATTTTAGACATACATTATCTACCTACTTACTTTTTTTAATGTCAATATTCATTGGCCGACAACGACATGTTGCACCACCATGTTAAAATACAAGTATACTTATTACTTTGTCACAAGAACCAAACTATTTTATGGACAATTTATAAAACAATTATTAAGTAAATCCATCTATAGCAAAGTTATCGCGCATATGCAAGGTTTAAGAGGCCATAAACCCATCGTATATATTCAAAGGTCCAGCCAGGTCTTTGGGTCCTTAGCGACGTAATACATGTCGCAGGCTCGTTAGATGCTGTAATAAACGCTATTGTCATTACACGCCCGCCGTGTAATAGCCATAAGCTTAAGATGGCTAGATCGGGATCAAGTCGGCGTCCTTCACAAAGACCTAGCAGGGACCTTAAGACGCAATGGCATCACAATTAGCGCCGCCAACGAAAAAAAAACATATCTTTTTTTTTGATGCGCTTTTAGCAAAAAACGCTCCTGCGATTTCTCAACGCGAGGCTTAACTATTTTTAGGACCTAAGGGTTGGATTCCAGGATTGGATTTCCTACGAATGTATTCGATTCTCGCCAAAAGTGGCCACTTTTGGCGAGAAACGATTGCATTCGCAGGAGATCTTAAGTTCTAGGATCTGGAATCCAAACCATAGGTCCTAAAAATAGTTAAGCCTCGCGTTGAAAAATCGCAGGAGCGTTTTTTGCTAAAATCGCATCCAAAAAAAGATATGATTTTTTTTTCAATGGCGGCGCTAGTTGTGAGACGTATTTCATCTTAACCAATATTTTGTCGATACCACACAGACCATATATGTATTTAACTATGGTCTGTGGTCGATATTTACACATGCATCAACAAATCATAAATAAATAAATTGCTTAACTGAGGATCAATTAGTAATTTAATATGAGCCAAAACTTCATGTGTCATCGTGTTGTTTTTTTTTTTGTAACATTTAGTAGCACAGAAATAAAATATTATTTTTAGTATGATATATTTTTAATCCATTGTCATAAAAATGCTGGCAGCATATTATACTTTCTTCTTCTTAGGCCATTATGAATATTATGAATTTATGACGTAAGAAGAAGAAATAACTTGGTGTAACTTCTTTATTTTTTATTCATAATGGCTAGCACAGCCAGTTGCTGTCACAATGAAAGCTAAAAAAAGTATAAGTAGGTCAATATTTACTCCTTACAGATTTGAAGACAAATTAATATTATTGCCGTTCGTTGCGTTCTACGCATAACTTCACCACGTCTTCGATCTTTGGTAACTGCAAAAATTGTAGGTTGTAAAGTCCTCCACATAAGCCCCATAGCTAGATCGAGCAGTTTACCAAAACCCGACAAAATGGCTGTAAAGTGGCCTTTGGTAGGTACTAGAATAGAAAGATATAATTTTGAAGCTCAATAGAGATAGGATGATAATATTATGAAATTACCAACTCTATTAAGACCAACTAAAGTACCTACTACTTTTTAAGACAACTTGTACCTATTAAGACAAAACTCACGTCTCTATATTAGTGGAACGTCTTGAATATCTTATGTTCCAATTACCAAAACAATTAAGATTTTATTCGGAGACTTTGAGAGTCTCCGGGCCATACTCATTTTCTCGTGTTTAATAAAGTCGAGTTCACAGTGATGCATTATTCAAATGGTGTTACATGGTAACGTGTTACTAACATCGTGTCAGGAAAAGGAACTCGTTCTACTAATCGATACCATACCAGCATTACACATAGAAAACGAAGGCGTGGTGGAGCCTAATGCGGTTTTTTCTGTAATGTTTGAATTTGTATGACTTTGTCTACACTCATAAGTCGGAGAGGTGGCGAGTGCGACGCGATGCGTCAAAAGTTCAAAACTATCGATATACATATACAGGGTGTTGTTTTGGTTAGTGACACCCGACTCAGGGATGATAGGTTTTAGTAACGCTTGGAAAGTTTTTTTTAATTCACTAGGGTCATTCCTGAGAAAGCGTTCTTCGCTGAGATCGGTAGCTTTTTTTTTTTTCAAGATAGGTGAAAATTAAAAATACACCGCAAAAGATGACTTAAAAACTAATCAATACATCGATGAAGCACACCTGTCTGTATTTCATCAAACAGTGCCAATTCCCCACCGAAGTCTCATGGGTCCGAAGGTATAAGAAGCCTTTACTAGATTACCTTGTGGAGCGGCTGTATGACGGTCTTCGACACATTTATCCGACTTTTGGCTTGATGGCTAATCACGGCTAGTGGCTCGCGAATAAGTTCCGCTATCGAATTCGAGTGCACCCTGTAGTTTAAATACTTTTGAAACACACTAACAATTAATATGTATCACCTATTACGCAAATAAACTTCTTCTTACGTATCTAAAACCCTAGTCGCATCTCCGCCACCGGTCCCCTACGGCCAACGATGCAGCAGACATAGTCACGAATGGTCATTCCGTATTATGACCGGCTCCTTATTAGAGGAGCTTGTATGTGCGTCCAATGGCTCGACCGATATAACGTCCAACTGGGGCCATAGCCTGTAACACAATGGCGTATCAATGGCGTCCCAGGACAAAACCGGGATTTTTTCGTTGTTCTCCTACAACCAGCGAACTATTCCTCTAGAATTAGACTGATAATATTCTTTTCAGTACTACAAAAACATTAAAAGGACCAACACTGGACCGACAGCATGAATAAATCGTAACTGAAACCGTCAACCGGGAGCCCATTTTGGAACCATTGTGTTACAGGCTAAGGCCCCTGGACGAGTTTTCATTGGTGTGCGGTATGTTGGGACCCTGCGAGCCGGAAATTGTGTAGATTCCAGTTTGTGTTGGCAGTAAGTACTTATGTGTTGTGTATCATACAGGACCCTATTGATAAACGCAGGGTAAAGGCTGAATTTACAGGGTAAATTACTGACTCCAAATTTGAGGCAAGTCAGTAGACCCTATGTAAATCGATTTTAAGAGATTTCACTGACTTCAAATCAATTTACGCAGGAACACTGGGACAATATTGGGTCGGCACGGAACTGACTTGCCTGTGCCTCCATCATCATCATCATTTTTAGCCCACATTTGCCCACTGTTGGGTATAGGCCTGGGGGACGGGATGTCGATCGGTAGGTAGACCAGCAGCCCGGTGGTCAGATGATATCTTTAAGGTGACAGAGGACCCGTGGATGCGAGCAGCAAAAGACCGAGAAGGATGGCGTGAAGGGGAAAAGGCCTGTGCCTTATCTTGTGTTAATAATATTATTAACGTAAGTAAAACCAGCCCTGATGATATTCGTTAATTCGTCAGCCAAACTCAAAGTGTCTTTCTAATATGAGCTTAATTGAACGGTCGGGCGAAAGGCGATTCTATTCCTATATTTAAGTACAAAAACAAACATCAAGTCTCAAAGAAATTAAAACCAATGACAGGAACGTTATTAAATTGACAATGCAGCTTTTCTTTCTGAGAACAAAAGATAACACAAACACAACCCGCCTATAAGTAGATATGGACGGCACGTTTCAAGTTCAATAGTCTAGACTTAAGGATTTTTCCAGTCAAATTATTTTGAAGAAATATCTCTGCTTTGTTTAGAAACTGGAAGATGCAATTGCCTGAAAAACATAAGCATAAGTAAGCGACTGTTTGTTTGTGAGCTGGTTCGATGAAAGACGAAAATCAATGAAAGAAAGAATGAATGAAAGAAATGAAAGATGAAAATCAAGACTAACGTACCGTCTTTGTAAACTGTAAAAAAATATAAACGAAAAGACGTAACTTTTCAACTCATATAAAACTCAAATTTTACGCAGCCGAAGTCGCACGCAAAAGCTAGTGAGTTGGTGCGTAAAAATAATGAAGGCAATTTTGTTCAACCAAAATGAGTTTTATTTTTTAAAGCTATTTGTTGAATTCATGCCATGACATTTGTTTGTAAGTAAGATAAGTACATTTTTATTGTTTTTAAAGATTACGTAGTGAAGGAAAATTTGTGTACTGTTCGACCATCACCAATTATTAATTCTTACCAAAATCACGCTTTCAATTTATACATTCTTACCAAATTCTAGTTTTGTCAGCCACTTTGACTTCCAAAGTGGATGAAATGACCCGGAAGGTTGGGTCGTCCCCTTTGCCCTTAAACAAAAACGATCATACATAAAACAAATCGAATAGAATAACGCATATGGGATCCCAATAGAGTTGTCTTCGGGCAATGATGTAGGGTGTATGGATCGAGATGCTGGTACACGAACGTAAGTGGCTCTCCCCGAAATGTCACGTGGAATAGAGCCTTATCAACGTTCATCACCTTAAATACGTATCAGTAAGAGAAAGCAATTCTCGCTAAGTATTAAATGAACACAGATAAGTGACGATTACACACCGAACTAATGCCCGTTTTCACCAACCACCCCTAACTTTAAAAGACCTTTTAACGAAAATTATCTGCACCTCTGCAAGTCTAGGGGTCATGGATGAAGGACCATACGAATTCCACTCACAAGCGTTATGAGTTGAGTGTGTATGATCCTTCATCAATGCCCCATAGACTTGCAGAGGTGCAAATAACTTTCGTTAAAAGGCCTTTTAAAATTAGGGGTCGTTGGTCGTTGATCCGCATTACGTATAAAATCACAATAAAAACTTGTCCCCACAGAAACAAAAGATATCAGCAATAGAACAATACATCATTTCGACCATACGTCTAATATTCGAATGTCAACCTTATTGCATTAGTGTACAGTTTTACTTTAATTGCATGGACTTTGAGCAAACAAGCTCCCAAAGGCAATTTGGGCATCTATTTTTCCAGACACATTTCAGTGTTTTATGTTGTATCTAGTTTTATCCTTGATCGAAGCGATTACATCCCGATTACGCCATTTGCGACAAGCTAAATTTACAAAAGGTAACGTAACGATAGATAAAAAAAAGTTAACCAAGGATTTAAAAAAGGTAACCAGTGATTCACCCCGAACTGTGAACTAGCTACCCCATATCTCGGCAACCCTTCGACTTTCATGACGATCCTGCCAAATTTACTCAGGTTCTCGTGGAACGAACATTCATACATACAAACATACAAACGCCGGATTGTTCCAGCACAAAGGTGTTGTTTCTCAATAGTATGGGGCTCAGGCTAAGACTGAAATTTAACAAGGACAGAAAAGATAGACTATTATTTAAATTATAAACTATATTTTAACAACCACTCCTCAATATCTTTATCTGGTTCCATGTATAAAATGTTTTGATTTGATTGCAATGCAACACACACTCCACACTCCACACTGTCAATAATTTACGCAAATAAATAATGAGGGTCTATGTCTCGAATGGCAAGTTTTACGCTATATTTGAATGATGTTATGTTTGTATTTAGGGTAAAAAAATATTGTTTTAAAATCAAAAGCATTTCTCGCTCGTGTAAAGCAGTATCTGAACGCCTATAATGGAACTTTCATGAAAACAAAAACTGTTCGTACACGAAAATAACACTGAAATAAAGTCTTTTAGGCAGCAGATACTGTTCAGGGGATTTTTCTCTTTGATATTGGGGGGTCATAGTAAACTTTAAATCTAATGCAAAATTTAAAAAAAAATGGCCCAGAAAGAAACGAAACCTTTGGAAGGATGATTTCTTGCCACCAGAGCTGAATAAATCTATTTCTCACAAGAAAACACCGTCTCTTCGTATACCAGGCAGAGTGTGTGTCAAAGGATTGGTAAGTTATGTCACGCGCCCAGCAGTCGCGCGAAACGGATGAGTCATGGAAGATACATCTCCGCTCGTGCAAACTTCAGACGGGCCTCACAGGAACATATATAACCAGAAGCTACAGGCACAGCGCTTAAGGCGCTGGGCATAGTGAATTAGCCCGCGCGCAAAGAAAAATGCACAAAATCGATTCCTGTATCAAATACACTAAAAAAATCGAAAATGTTCACATATCAAACCCTAGAATTTATTGAGACCTATCTAACACAGCCAGTTTCGTGTTGTTATCCATAACAGATTGCAAGATATTTTGCTTGAAAAAAAGTGCGCGGCCTATTTTTTTTCAAGAAAAATATATTCAAAACGTTTATGAATGTCAACACGAAACTGGCTGTTTTAGATAGGTCTCCCCTAATTCTAGGGTTTGATATGTGAACATTTTCAATTTGTTTAGTGTATTTCATACAGTAATCGATTTTGTGCATTTTTCTTTGCGCGCGGGCGATTCACTATGCACGGCGCCTTAAGAGGTTACACGCAGTTAGAAAGTTCATATATTTTTTAATAAATTGCATTTTTGGAATGTACGTATTTGAGTAGGTATATTCTCTGAAAATTTCAAATGAATCTGACAATTATTCTTGGAGATACACGCATATTTCGAACTACGTTTGGAGCATTATACAGGACGGCAGCGCAAAGAAGAGTAACCAGCCAGTAACTAGCTGTCTTTATGGCCTGCAATATTGAACTCTCATCTTTATTCGTACTCCTTGTTGAAAATAAGTTTTTTTTTATATGTATCTATGATGATTCTCTGATTCGTTCTTTGTGGTTCAAAGACAGTGGAAATAGCAGCTCACGTCGCAGCCGGTATGTTTAATGATAGTACAATATGGTACAAGCGAAATTCTGTAGCAAGTGCTACGGCGTAGCACATGCTACGGCGTAGCTTCTCAGTGATATCTTGCGGCCAAAATGTTTAGCGTTCGGCTTTGGATATCAGAACAGAAGGAAAATGTTCTGTTAACTTCACCATTTACCTTCTGTACATTGTTATTCTTTTGTAGCCCATAGCGTCTTGGATACAGGTCGCGTGCCGATTTGGCAAAGACGACTTAACGTTGGCGGTTGTATGGAGTTCGGATGCGCACTACCTGCACTCACTATTTTAATTCCCTCAGGAGTAAAGCCACTGGCACTCGGACGCTGTGAGTGAGATGCTTTGGTCGTATAGGGATGATAATCCTCCAAAGCAGAGATGGGCGGAGAAGAGATGTCTTTCCTTGCATTTGACACGGTTATCGGAGACCAACGTGGTCGAGCGAGGTTTCAAACGCAGCTTTTAAAAGAAACGTTCTTTAAATAAAAATTATCGAGCTATTCGAAAAGACGTAGTACAAACGTTGATGGAAATCACATTTAAAAGTTGACGTGTTTCAGGAATACATAAAGCTATTAAAAATTGCCCTGTATAGACTTGTATTAAGGTGTCTACAGCAGCATTAACAGCGTTTACAGTATTTCAATGCACATCGCTTGAACGCTCCGCTCTGAATAGGGTTTTTTCAAAGTGTCAAATTTGACAGCGATTCTAAGTAAATCGCTAAACTAAATCTGTGGTTTAATACACTGATTTTGACAGTTATTCTAACTATATTTGACGCTTGGCAAAATCCTTATTGGCGGCACACCGCCTTCTAAGCACACTCAAACCTTTTGCATCATCTAGTCTAGTACATGATTTGTACAGCTTCCAGTGACACCTCTTGGTGCAGAGATAGATTTTTAGATGGAGTAGCCTTTGCCAACATCCTCTCATTTCTCTCTCTAAGCACAGTGACCAGTGTAAATCGACTCAAAGGCTTCGCCTGCGGCAGGGATATGTTTCCAAATAGTTTCCACCCACTTGGTAATCTGTTTTTAACTATTCCTCTAACGCTCGTCATTCGCCGCCGGTTATGTGGCCTCGTGTGGGGAATTGAAATTCTCCGCTATGTAAAACCACTTACAGTTTAGTTTTGAGCAAAAGTTTTTCACGTAGAATTTCGCCTTCATTTTCCTTAGAACGCGCTCGGAAATTGAGTTATGTAAAATACGTACCTTCTGTAAGGACACAGTTTTTCTATTACAAGTATGATGCCTATTATTTTGTAAAATATAACATACGTAACTCAGTGAGAAAGGCTAATGAGCCGTTTCCAAAGAACAAATTGAAAGCAGTTTATAGATGACGTTTACAGACGTCGCCATAGAAGAACCGGAATACGGCTGTCAAACTTCGCTTAGCACAGATTAATTTTGACAGACGTATTCCGGTTCTTCTATGACCACGCCTGTAGGCGCCATATATGAAATTCTTTGTTAATTGTTGCTGAACGGCTCATTGAGAAAGAACAACATAGGTTCCTAAAACAGTGTACCAAAGGGAAGACAACAAATTATAGAAATGTTAGGAGGAAAAACGAGAGAGAAACAATAACAACACTCTGAGCCACACCATGTGTTGAGTGTTCTCTATTATTTTCCCCACAAAGAAAATGACAATGATACCCACGGTTAATGGTCGCGCAAAAACTTTCATACCATAACATAAACCTGAACCTACTAATATAATAATGGTCAGTAAGGTCAAGGTGCCTGTTGTTGGTCATGAAGGCAAAATTAAAATTCGTCTATTTTTCTTTCCGTGCATAAATAATTTCAACGATTCTTTTGAATCATTTGCTGAAAAAACCACCCTGGCAATGTTATAGACATATCAATGTTGGTCTATCATTTAAATTATTTTCTGTACGAAGTACTACGAAGAAAGCAACACCTTGCCTAATATCGAGGAAGATCTATATTACTTATGACTTTATTTTCTATTTAAATAAAAAAAAAAACGAAAATAATCTAATCAACCTTGAAAATAATCGAAAAAAATCTTGGATTATCTGTGAGTAGGAAATTCTCTGAAAGCTTAAAGGGCTCTTTTTCCCAATCGCTCTTAAAAGGGCTCTTTTTCGAAATTTTGAAAAAAAAGTACATGGAAAGGCTATACAATTATAAATATTAATTCAACCTCAGAAACCCAATAATTAAACCCTAAAAAAAATAATTGGAGCTCTGGGCCAAAACCCGAACACTGACTCTATCCAGGGAGGTTCCCAAAAGAGGAAACTTGTTAGAACGCCATCATTGCCAGGTGTTGCCAACCTCGTGCTCTGCTATCGTCGGAATATTGTTTGCCAGGGGCGCTTACTGCCATGGAGTATACTCCGTGCAATTTTAGTGGTTTTAAAGCCGAAGGTATTTTGTTGCACTGGTGATTCTGAGCCAAATTACAAAATTTCATTCCAAAACGTGCGAAAAAAAAATTCACTTCTCCATACAAATGGTGTCAATTGGCGATAGCCGTTTGTATTGGGAAGTGTTTTTTTTTTCGCTCGTTTTGAAGTAAAATTTTGGAATTTTTCTCAGAATCACCAGTTCAACAAAATACCTTCGGCTTTAAAACCACTAAAATTCCACGGTGTATAAATACGGTGATATGTACGGAGTACGGAGGACGATAGGTACGAAAAATATGATTTAGTTCGTATTCAAATATATCTACTTCCAACTAAATTTAATTTAATTTATCTGTCAAGTAATGTTTTTTATATGAAACAATATAAATTATTGGTCTTGATATTATTATTTTTATTACTCGCAGCTGCAGCCATTTCGTCTTTAAAAAAATATAACTGTCCGGTTTTATTTTTTAGGGCATTGTCTAATATTCTTTGTAGGTTTTCAGCCAGCATATTCTAAGAAAAAAAAGGTAGAGCCGATAAAAACTTATGTTCAACCTCTTTTTACACAGCCATCATCTGTGAAAAACGGCTTACCTTGCTGTAAAAAAAAGGAGTTAAACGATTTTAGATAAGTATTGGCTAACATAAGAACGTGTCACTCATTATACAATACAAGACTAGAAGAGAATACCTTGTTTACTTGTGCCACGATTGCCATTTTAGACTGAAGGTTCAAAACAAAAAGGTTAACGCAATAGTCGTTTTAGGAGCTAATCTCGCACATTTTCAACTGATTCTTTCAGTGTGCACCTGGCGACAGTCGACGCTAATCCATAGTAGCTCTTATCGTACATAGAATATGTGCGAAATTCGATCAAACAGTTACCCACTTATCTCTAGATTTTACTTGCCATTCCTTATACCTAGAGCTCGCAGGGTTCGTAAATCATCATCTTTATAATGCAAGTGTGAAGGCAATGATTAATGTCCTAAAGCTAGGACTTATACCATAAAATAGCTTTTTAGTTACGCTACAAACCCACCACACCCATACCTATTAGTACAGACAGACTTAAAATTCTATTCAATCATCTTTATTTATTTTATAAACTTAGGCATCTATTTTTAGATGACTTATAGAGCGTCTAGTGGCATCTCACCCGAGTGGTCACTTCACCCATCTCGTGTGAGTGAAACTTAATTCAATTTCATTGCGTAGAAGAAGTAAAGGCCAATTTTGTCGCTTCTCAACAGTAACTAGATACAGGGTGTTAAAAGACCGCCAACAGACCCGAAAGCCACGCATACTAGACACCAAAACAAAGTACTTTTTCGATAAATTATTGCTGGGAAATGATTTTGGTTTTTTAGGTTATAATTTTGAAAAATATTTTATTACGCAATGGACGTGTAACTCACAGAAATCATATTGCGCAAGCGTAGTTTATGTTACTTAATCTTGAAGTGCCGATGTTTAGAATACATTGCTGGTTGCAATTTTAACGTCGTTTTTTGTAAGAAATATTCATAATTTTGATATGGCTTCTTGAGAAGATTTGTTAGAAACTAGATACTGAATACATTTCTGCAAATGTTTATAATGATGAGGACAATACGTGGTTTCCCGCTTGGTTGGCGATCTGTTAACACCCTGTATACTCACACTAGGTGAAGTGGTCACTCGTACACGGGTTTACGTAGGACATTTTTTCATCATCATCATCAGCCCACCGCTGCCCACTGCTGGGTATAGGCCTTTTTCCCCTCGCGCCATCTCTCTCTCTCTCTCTCTCTCTCTCTCTCATGTTTTAGATGTATTTTTTTATAATTGAGTCGGTAATACGATAAATATACTGCTATGAATTATTTCTAGTAAGCTACCTTTTGGGCTCGACCTTGAACCTAAAACCTACATTGAAACGCTCACCCTTTTCTCAGTCAATTTGTTTATTTAGGTGCTTGTCTAGAAAGGTGTGAAAAGGGTCAAAATATTATCTTTAGTAAATGTATGTGAGGTGGTCGCCAGTCGCTTTCTTACCACTGACTGATTGTCCCATAATCCAGCACCCAGAACCAACAAAAAAGTTAGATGTTCAGTTGGCTACACGCTAGGATAACCCCTTTAGGTATTGCCAAAAATACGTTTGTTTGGGATGAATTTTTAAATAAAGATATCTTACCCAACAGACTAATAATATGCTGTAAATTACCAGCTTTTCCCGTGAATTTATCCAAGCTGATATCGATAATTTTTGTTTGTTTGGCGCCCTTATGCCGCGCGCTGTAAGAGCTACCATGGGGTATCCTATGTCTGTGGCAGACCGTACCCTGTAAGTACCTACACATGGTAGCTGGTCAAAAGTCTTTTCTTAGAAAGACATCACGCGTGCCCACTACAGATTAGCGATTTTAGGGTTGAGGGTGTTATGCCTCAAACGCTTAGGTTTTTAAAGTACTTGTCAAATATATTATGTGAACTAAATAAAGACTTCTATTTCAACAAATCTTGTGAAGCTTAAAAATGCCTGAAGCCATAATCGAGTTATGGCAATAATCCAACCAATACCTATTTACCCAGTTGCTTTTCACTCTACGCAACACAAAAAACAAACATCAAAATGTCTGTCACTCTGTCGTCATCCCTTCATTGAAATCGCGCCGCTTGATTATGTATTTTCTAGTGATCAACGCGCCATCGGTTGCAATAGTCAAAACAATCTCTGCTTAGTTAGCTTTCTTGGAGTATAAATTGTTCAATGACCAAAAAATCGCTTTTTTCACCATTGAAATTGGCGTTGCGGAGCAATCATGAACTAATTACTTTGTGCTAGTAGTATAGAAGCAAAAAATACTGTAAGTAAAAAATAGCTGTCTGCTAACTGCAAGATACCGGCCCGGCGCCTTGAATGTATATTAAGAAACGCTAAACGTAGATTAGTTAACAGAGCGTTAATCTTTTTAAGTTGTCACAGCTCTGGCACGATAACTGCAAGACACATAATCAAGGCACGGTATGCGAACCAACTAACTGTACGTAGTTGCAAATTCCCGCTCTTTCCGGCATGATTGTTTGTCGGCTATCAGCTTTCCGTTCGACCAGTTTTTATACCCTCATCAGCTTTCCACCCAACCCGACTTGTCATTACTACATCGACCAGCAGTCTAGACCTTTCGACGTAGAGCAGCATCCCCAGAGTTCACCTAAAAGAGCCAAAAAAAGGGGGCAAGGGAGGTCTTGAAAAACTGGACGATTAAATGCCGTATTTCGCGAAAGAACTTTCCTATTCGAAGATTCATTGGTCCGCTAATAGACTAGGTGTGGGAATGAACATGGATATATCTAATCTAGGTGCCTATTCTAAGACCTGATATTATAATCCTTCGACTTTGTTTGACCCCCTTTTTAGTCATGTTGTGAAGTCTCTCTTTCATTATTATTTTTGGTATCGGTATTTTGACAATCGGACCCTTTGTTCGACTCGGCCATTGATTTTTTATTTTTTTTTATTTTTTTGTGGCTGAGAATTTTTACAACAATTTATAACTTTTTATTAAAAAA
The DNA here is from genome assembly GCA_949319315.1 of Zelleria hepariella. NCBI lineage: Eukaryota > Metazoa > Arthropoda > Insecta > Lepidoptera > Yponomeutidae > Zelleria > Zelleria hepariella. The sequence continues at coordinate 20,570,031 of OX439384.1, forward strand.
TAGGATAGTTTTAGTTTCCGCCCCGTTTAGCTAGTTTGGCATGGTAGGCCTCGGCAGGCCATAACGAGCTTTGTCAACTCGATACACATGCCACCCCTCTACCCTTGACGCATTTTTTCAACACAGCCGCAATACGGCGCAATTTACAAAATTTTATATTTTACAAATTAAGACGCATTTTTTTTCACATCCATCACTCGTTATCTGAATAAATAAAGATATTATTATTTTAATTTTGTGTTTTTATTGAATAAAACAGCCTTACCTTTGAATAAACATTACAAAGTATTTAAAAACAAAGCATTACTAAAAAAAACTAAGGTCTTTGCATCTACGTAATGAGATGATTTATACAGCGTCCAGTGGCACCTTCACTCACACTAGATGGGTGAAGAGACCACTCGGCGCTGCAGTGCAAAGCATTACTATGCTAATTCAAGGAGAAATTAATTTTAAAACTTTTTCAATTTGATCGCAATAGCGTCAAGGGTAACCCCCCTGTAAAGAGTGGAAGAGAGATCGTATCGAGCGCTATTGTACTCACTGGGGTCAGCCCCTCTACCCTTGACGCATGTTTCCAATGCGGCCGCAATATGGCGCAATTTACAAAATTTAATATTTTACAAATTAAGACGCATTTTGTGTTTTTATTGAATAAAACAGCCTTACCTTTGAATAAACATTACAAAGTATTTAAAATCAAAGCATTACTATGCGAATTCAAAGAGAAATTAATTTTTAAACTTTTTCAATTGGATCGCAATAGCGTCAAGGGTAACCCCCCTGTTCGGTCATTCTTTCTTGTCAAAGTCGTGTAGGAACTTTGGCATACTTTTCCACATGGTAGTACGGTCACCGTGAGATACCCCTTTTTGCTTCATTAACACAATGCGACGCTAAGAGCTACAATGGGGTAGCAGTACACATAATCTCATAATAATTTCCATCGAGGCAGCCTCGATTTCGGACTCGTCGAAGAAACATAAATCCACGTCAATAGATGTATTAATCCGAGTCGCTTCAGTCACAGTGTTTAAATTTGAACCGATCAATCAATCAATGAATCGCAATTTAATTGAGTTTAAATTAATTTTCATCCACTTAATTTCATGGAAACTATTGGAAACAATGTATACTTATTGTATCAAGTCTAGTAAGCTTTTGGCCTAAATAGTTTTCTTTAGTCATTTGGTACGTTACCTTCTTGTTTACCTTCCTACCTGGCTGACTAGAAACTCCCAGCTAGTACGAGTGAGTCAGCTAAGATATACAGGGTGTTAAAAGACCGCCGACAGACCCGAAAGGTACGCATACTAGACACCAAAACAAAGTACTTTTTCGATAAATTATTGCTGGGAAATTATTTTGGTTTTTTAGGTTATAATTTTGATAAATATTTTATCACGCAATGGACGTGTAACGCACAGAACTCATATTGCGTAAGCGTAGGTATAAGTTTAAGTTACTTAAGCTTGAAGTGCCGATGCTTAGAATACATTGCGGGTTGCAACTTTAACGTCGTTTTTTCTAAGAAATATTCATAATTTTGATATGGCTTCTTGATAAGGTATGCTAAGAAATAGATACTGAATACATTTCTGCAAAAAAAAAGTTTTGAAAAGTCCGACTTTGAACCTCATTATCTCGGAAACCGTTGATTTCCCAGGCATAGTTCCTTCAGCAAAAATGTTCATTATGATGAGGACAATACGTGGTTTCCCGCTTTGTTGACGGTCTTTTAACACCCTGTATAAAACAAAATGTACGGTGTCGCACAGATTTTTCATCTCGTGACGTTATATTTCGGTCCCTTTACTTAGTGCAAGCAAGTAAAAAGGAAACGCAATCTTCTAACACCGCATGCTGCGGTCTAAATATCAGCTCTACGTAATATCCGGTCGCGACTAGCAAGGGATAACGTACGTCGTAAAATTTTAATGAAACTGCTTTTTAAACTGTAGTCTCGTGTCTGGGAGTGACATGTTTTTCAAAAAGATACTGAGGTAATTTTTGTCAGCGATTCTACCTACAAGTTTTTTGCACATTTTTTAGCAAGCAATGAGCAATAATTCAGCGTGCTACTTATCTCCCTAAATTTTGAAGAACTTAAAAAAAAAGGTGACAATGTGATTTAGTAGGTAGAAACCTAATAAAGGCCATAGCATACAATTGGCCAATTTAAGGATATACCTGTTATTCAGATTAGAATTTGAAGTAAAGAAATATGATTGAACATTTATAATAAGTTGAAAAAATTCACTCGGGACAGGACTTGAACCCGCAACCTCTCGCATACCGTGCAGGCGCTCTACCAATTGAGCTACCGAGTCAAGTAACTGTCGATGCGAATTTCTTCAACTAGTCTGCGGGTTCAAGTCATGTCCCGAGTGATTTTTTTCATTTTATTATAAACTAGCTGTGCCCGCGACTTCGTATGCGTTTTTACACATGTGACATTTAATTTAAATTCGACTGTGGAGGAAAACTCAAAAGGAAGGTTTTTTTTAACCCCCGACCAACAAAGAGGGGTGTCATAAGTTTGATAGCTTTGTGTGTGTGTCTGTTTATGTGTTTATGAGGGTGTGCCTGCCTGTGTGTCTGTCTGTGTGTGTGTGCCCTAATCTAAACAATAAATTTATGATAAAATATGTTTTGTTTAGATTAGGTATCGCCCGTGTAAGATACCAGGAAGCTTAGCATAAGAAATGCCTGGGAAGTATGGGGGTTTATTATGTATCTCCCTCGACGTAGAGTGGGATAGATAAAGTTATAAGCCCATAGATAAGGTCTTACCCATTCTCATGCTAAGCCAGCAAGCAAAGTATAAGGTTGGGTTAGAGCGTATCTACCGCAAATAACTCTGTCTATCCCGCTCTACGGCAAAAAAAATATATTTTTTTAATATCAAGTTGGGCTCAGTAGAGTAAATATTTAAAAAAAGGCACAAAAATATTTCAACCTCGCGTGGGTTCAAATCCAGAACATTTCGACCGCGACGCAACAGTACTACATTTCTAACATCGATAAACTTTGTCCGACCTCCACCGAAAACCACTCACAATTCCCTCCAGCAAGCATCATAAGGCTGGGTTAGAGCATATCTATGGCTCTGTCCATCCCGCTCTACGTCAAACAAAAGAGTGAGATACCTATTATTTTAAACCCATAGATACGCTCTAACCCGGCCTTATGCTACGCTTGTAGAATTTTCCGCCAAAATAAAATAAAAACAAATGCCGATTTTTCATTTACAATATGCGCCCCAAATGCCAAAAGTCGTAGCGTGCTATTATACAGAGTGTTAAAAGACCGCCAACAAAGCGGGAGACCACGTATACGTACGTATACGTATAGTCCTCATCATAACGAACATTTTTGCCCAAGGAACTATGCCTGGGAAATCAACGGTTTCCGAGATAATAAAGTCGGACTTAAATTTTATTTTTTTCAGAAATGTGTTCAGTATCACGTTCTTAACATACCTTCTCAAGAAGCCATATCAAAATTATTTCTTACAAAAAATCAAGTTAAAATTGCAACCCGCAATGTAGGTTTTCGAGAGAATGTGGTTCAAAGTCGGACTTTGAATTTTTTTTTTTGCAGAAATATGTTCAGTATCACGTTCTTAACATACCTTCTCAAGAAGCCATATCCAAATTATGAATATTTCTTACAAAAAACGAAGTTAAAATTGCAACCCGCAATGTATTCTAAACATCGGATAGCCTAAGTTACTCCCAGAAACGTGAGTTACGACCATGTTAAGTTTGGTTGAAAACTATTCAGCGGTGTTCGCGTTTATCGTGTTCATACAGACAGACAGACAGACAGACAGACAGACAGACAGACAGACATAAACCGTTTTTTTTGCATTTTTGGATTCAGTATAGTTTACTTAGTAACCCCTGCTAGTTTTTTTCTAAAAATATTCAATGTACAGAATTGACTTCGCTAGAGTTTTATTATAAGTATAGATAGATGTCCCTAGCACGGGTTAGTGCTTTAGAAAAAACAAAAATATGATTGACATAGGCTGAAACAAAATTACTCTATCCAGCGAACCGTTCGTTCGCTGGCTCCATCTAAGTTGTACGGTTGTATGTACGGTGGGCCACAGTCACAGATTCCCCTTGGCAGCTCTTACCGCGCGCGGCATTAGGGCGCTAATCGAACAAAAGGGGGTATCCTAGCGTGTGTCCGACTGTACCTACCTACTTAGACAGGGCGGGGCCAAATATCTCGCAACAAAATTGTAACGACACAACCTGAATAGGGTCAATTTAGTGCAATCTGCGCTCGCTTATTGTCTGTTCCAATTAAATGTTCAAGCAAAACGTTGACATATTTTTTATTTTTTCATTCTAAAACAAGAAGCTAAAAATAACAAAAAGATTACATTGTAAATTAATGGGTATGATTTAAACGGCCGGCAGTATATTCAGGTTTTGGTTGGCTCTAAAATGTTTTTGGTTGGCAAAAATAGCTAATTGAGCGGCAACTAGTGGCCAGCAAGAATTAAAAAAATGGTCAGCAAGTAATGTCATATTGGGCAGCTCCAAAATTGGTTGTTTAGCTAATTAAGTATATGTTCAGCCATAAATGTAATTGAAAGGCAAATTGTGAGTTACATTTAATTCAGTTTTGGCAAGCTGTAAAACTATTTTTGGTTGGCGAACTAACATTGTTCTTACAGCAACAAATGTACGCAACTTCTGTGCTGCATTAAGTAATTGAAAATCATTTAAATAATTAAAGATTACCTACCTAACCTAAGGTTATTTTATTTGGTTAACCAGGTAAATAAAAATATTATTAATTGTATATTTAAATCAAAATGCTTTATTTACAAACAAAAACATTAGGCAGGAACTAGGTATCACTGATTACAAAAAAAATGTTACTTACGAGTATTAAATTTGGCAATAACGATATAAAATATACATAGATAAAAAAAAGCTAAGGTGCTAAATTAAAAAATAAAACTTGGTTATTTCTTCTTTCCATCTTCTCTTTCGTGACTATAATGTAGGTTCAAAGATTAAGTACCTTCTGTTTTCACTGCCAAAAATCCCACCACACGCCATTGGCTGCTCGTGTAACCCGCTTTTCCAGTAAAATCGTACATGAACTAAACATTATGAAGCTCATTTTAATCAATTTGCTAACCAATACTTTAATTTGCAGACCCATCAATATTATAGCTTACAGATATTATTTTTGAGCTAACCAATTGTATAACCTTGCCGACCAATTAATTATTCTGCCTATCGTTTATTTATTTTGCAAACAAATTAATTATTAAGCTGACACAAAATGTTATTTCTTGCTGTCAATATTAGATTTTTTTGCTAACCACTTATTGCGAATCATTTTGATTTTATTGCCGGCAAAAAAATTGTTCGCTGCTCAAATGAAATAAAAGCTGCAATTTCTTGCTGACCAAATAGTTATATTGCAGCCTGAAAATTTACTTCCTAAATGAATTAGCACTAGTTAAGTTACTATAAAAGAAAAAGACTGGAAAACACTGGCTGAGGAAAGCCTGATACTGCAAAGATTGGAGAGGCATTGGAAGGGACCTACTTACTTATCTACACTTAGCATAGGTAGATAAGCAGGCATAGGTACGTACGTGGCTCTAAGTTAAAAAAGGAGGGTGAGCTATTAGGCCCTTATGCAACGATTTAGTGGAGGTAGTATACAACACGTAGGTAGACGATTACACGCGTGCACTCTATTCACTTACTTTACGGGCGCATTGCAACGAAAGTGTAAGCGTTTGCGTGCTGTCGTGTGTACCTATTGAATGAGCTTTTACTACACTAAATAAAATAACTCATAGACGTAAAAACTGTTTGTTTATTAACGCAGGTAAATTACATTGGAACAGACTGTATTTACAGCTTATTTCTCTCGGCAACCCGGACTTGTCTACGGAATACTCAATTTTAGAATTTCAACCCCAATTACGACAAATTGGCTTGGGCGAACCCTGCCAAGCTCTAACAGTGGTTCCCAAAGTATGCGCTTCGGGGCCCAACATCGACAGCCTGTTTCAGAAAGGTTATGTGACACTGAAACGCGTTCTATTGTCGCAAAACTTCAAAATTTCAATAGGAGCTCTATTTTCAAGCAAATAAACCATTTTTGACGGATGACGGCGTGAGTGGATTTTTAAAGAATAGACGCCCTGCAAGCGTAGCATACGGCTGGAATAGAGCGTATCTATGGGTTTATAACTCTATGTATCTCACTCTTACATTTGACGTAGAGCGGGATAGGCAGAGTTATAAACCCATAGATTCGCTCTAATCCAGCCTTAGGTATGCTACGCTTGCTGAGCGCGTCGCTATGTAACTTTAGGGCGTTTTGTCCTAATACAACGCGACTAAATCATTATTTTTTTTTACATTAATGTCATCCTGTTGACCAGTAGGTTACACCCTGCAAAAAGAGTTAGGTCCTTTGGTAACACGTTGTATTATCTGCCGCAGAGTGTATCTGCCTACCTAGTCGGGCGGCGGCAGTAGGTATGCCCTATCACTCGGAATGTTAATAAAAGACATGCCAGGCTAGGTCGCTAGGCTTAATTAAAAATTTGTTCAAAGCCTATCGGAGGCAGTCCTAATCAATAGCTGACCTAAGTAAATAAACTCTAGTCTGTATAGACAACGACAGATCCTACTCTTGACACTTTAAAAATATGTAGCAGTATTCAATCCTTCAGAAATTTTGTTGTGCTATGAATGTTTTATTGAAACAAAAAACTAATTTGATTTAAATAAACATTACAAAAACAGAATATCTCATAAATGGCTCAACGGATTTTGATACATCATGTCTAAGAACCATCACTAGAAAACCGGATTCCAAATACCTATAAAATACCGCATCCAAATCGATCCACACGTTTAAGAGCTACGGTGCCACAGACAGACAGACAGACACACACACACATAGCGGTAAAAATAATTGTAATACCCTTCGATCAAGTGGTAATACCCCTCAATTTCGTCCGGGGTTAAAAAATAGGTATGGGTAAGTGGAATCGAAGCAATATGTTTTGCACACTTATGCAATATTATGTTTTAAACTTCGACAATCTGGCTTGACTCGATAGAGCGCGTGAAAGGAGCGTTGGAGAGTTGTATTGAGCGTGCCTTCCCTTATAATATAAGTACCTACCTAGGTTAGGCAGTCACCGCTTATAAGTATAGCTTTATTCCTCAAACACCCCAACTTTTTTCTACGACTTTGGTGAAAGCGCGATTTGTTTTTCCCATATATTTTTTTACTAATTTTGTTTCCGCGCTGATGATCAATTAGGAGCAGGAGATGCTGGAAAGGTGGTAGAGAGTGGAACGACTTTTAGAGAATAAAAAACGTTCAATAAATTAGAGTATCGAGCTTTTAGAAAAGTCGTAGAACAAAAGTTGTTGGACATGCCATTTACCTAGAAGATGACGTGTTTTAGGAAAAAAGCTATTTAAAATTGCCCTGTATAGTGTGTTTAAGAAAGGTCCTCTGACACTGAAAGGGGTCGCTTAACTCACCAATACAAGCAACTTTTACTATGGGGCCAAGTGCGAAATCACGAAAAAAATATCAGCTGCTGCATACATTTGTTGCAGTCTTGCAGTAGGTATCGAATTTTAGTAAGTATGGATCAGATGATATTTTTTGCGATGGCGCGGTATTAAAAGTTGCTTGTATTAGTGAGTTAAGCGACCCCTTTCAGTGTCACAGGATTTTTCTAAAACAACCTGTATAAGGCCTTTGCATCTACGCAATGAGAAGTGAAGAGACCACTCGGCGCTGCAGTGCCTGGGACATTGTTTTCAGATGGAGTAGGCTTGCCCAGCACCTATACCATCCTGACAGCTAGTCGGCCTAGCCCACAGGAAAGACCAGTCAATACGTGTGGAGCCAACTAAGCCGCGGGTTACCTCACGATGTTTTCCTTCCAAAGTTAGCCATTGGCATTGCTACTACAAATTCACAAATGTACGTAACTTATTCATTAAACAAAGTCATACTTAATTACATGCCCGCACTCGGAATCGAACCGGGGACCTCTTGCTTAAGAGTCCACTATTCTACCCACTAGACCACCACCGCTCCTGTAAAAAATGTTGATGAAATTCGGAGCAAAAACCGTTTTTCCAGTTTATCGGACAATAGCGATCCGAAATCAAACAACAAAAACCGTTGTAACAATCGTACAGTTGGCATTTGGCGCGTCCACGACGGCTTAATTGTCGGAATAAATCATTCTGCAGACTTTTTCACATAGAACGACACGACCAATCAATAACAGGCGACGACATCGTCGGTGTAGCCTAACTAAGTAGGTAGGTACAGTCGGCCACAGTCTCAGATACCCCTTTTTGTTCGATTGGCGCCCTTATGCCGCGCGCGATAAGAGCTGCCATGGGGTATCTGAGATTGTGGCCGACCGTACCCTGTGAATGACCCGAAAAATTCTCGGGAATCTCGCATTCGACACATCTTGAAGGAAAAATCTCATTTTGCGGCAAATGTCACATCTCCTATTCTCACGAAGTCATCCTCGACTTAAGGCACGAGATTTCTGCCTGTTTGCCTTTTTCGCTCGACATGATTCGAGTAGTGGCCGGGAACAGTCGAGATCGAAAGGACATGAGATTTTCCTTCGAGATATGTCGAATGCGAGATTCACGAGAATTAGCCCCCAATTTTTGACAATTACACGTCATTCCACTATTTTTCTAATTCATTCCACCGGGTAGGTACAAAGTGGTCCTTCGAGCCGTGTCAAAGACCGCCCGGTTACATACCCTAAGTTCTTTTCTTCCTCTGTACTCTAAGTACGAGTACGTTTCTATAAATATCTTCGTGCTGGCTTTAGAATTTAGATGTTTACAACTTGATTAGTAAGTAGGTATTAGTTAGGTACGGTACAGGCACCGCAACTACCTTCATCCAAGTAGGTATTGTATGACGACGCTGTTTTTCAATATTGTGTCACGCACGCACGATTCATGTTTAGGTAGACTTCACATGCTTTGATGAGATTGGCGTTCATTTTTCGACCAATCTCGATTCTACCGTTTCTACCGATCTCTACCACCGACATCGTGCAGTCTGATGTAAAATGCCCTTTAGCTGGAAACCTCAAATTAAACCGTCAATCAGGAAAGGCTTTCCCGAGAACCGATTTGTTTCACTCACTCATTGTGTGAATTTTCCAGACACTTCTGCGCAATTATAGTGTAGCTATGGATTCTTGCCTGGATTTTATACTGCGATTTGGTTTGAGGCAAGTAGAGACGACAGCACGTCGACCCTTACACTCTAGCACTCTACTCGGTTACGTTACGGGCGACTTTACAACAAAAGTGTACACTTTGACGTGCTCTCATGACTGTGTACTACCTACCTCCTCTCATCAGCTTGCTAGCTTGCTTGACTTGCTGTCGTGTGTACCTTGGGCATTTGGGCTTCCGTAGCTAACCGAATAGGGTTCGGGCATGTTCGTCCGTCCTTCCTTCGGCTGATCGTCCGTAGTTATCTATGTCACTAATCGTAGTGATTACATCTTTGTATGTCACAGTATTTTTCTCCGAGACTACTTATTACGACTATTCAAAGCCTTATTTTTGGTTCCATTATCCTATGTATGCAGGTTCCTAGGCGTTCATTCCTAGGATTCCTAGGTTTTAGAATTAATAAAGAGGACCAACGTGTGTAGAGAATGGCCGTATAGTGAGCAAGTCAAGTCTCCAGAGCAATGATATGTAGTTAGATGCTGCAGGTATCAGTTTAGTTAGACCAATGTACTCGTAGATTGCTACATTGGTCTAAACTTTGGACCAACGGAAAAGGGAATGGTTCAAAATTAAATAGTATAATCTATAATTAAAACTTCTAGTTAGACATGCATGGTGTTTTATTTTATTACACTGTACAATAAATAATGGGCTGTATACAAAATATATATAGAGGAGTTCCAAAAGATATTGTCAACACTCTAGCATAATATTATTAACATTTTGAGTGAACATTTTACTACCTATCGAATCGCTTAACATACAACACGCCTTCGAGAAAAAAAGTATATTTTTGTTTTAATACAGCATCCAACGATCCAACCTATGATAAATTAAACTTTTCTTGCTGTATATTTAGTTTAGATACAGGATTTTGTTTTCACTGTTTTAAGACGTATTGTTGGCTAAGGCCGTCTTACACGACTTCTTAAATACCACTTAAGTCGCCATTTTAATCGACTTTTGTATGAAGATTTTAGTTAAGTGCTGTTTAAAAAAGTGGTGCAAGACGGCCTAAGAGAGATTATGTTTAAAATTCGTACATACAGTACAATAACCATCAATATCGGGTAGCTATTGATGTAATCAATATACTTGTACATTATAAGAGCTTGGTAGCTTACGAACCACTTATATGAATTTTACTGTATAGATCTGCAACAGTAAAGTTTTACCGTCTTTTCTCAATAAGTATGTACCTACCCGCATTCGGCGGTATAAAAACATATTCGTACAAAGAAATCGTACCATTTAGGCTATGTTTATTCAATAAATGAGCGATCTTCTACATAATTTACTTATGTCCGTTTACATACAAAAGGTAGAACGACTCTAACAAATCTATGCTGACCTTTCTACTAAATCATATCGACTTTGTCGCAAATGTAATAAAAAATTTTGAGACCCATGTTCCAATATCATCAATGCATTTTACACTACACTAGACTACAATTTATCGCTGCAAGCGAACACGATGTTTTTTATTTGAAAAATAAAAACCAATATTTTACCGTCGGATATAATCACAGATATCTGTTGATATTGCCTTCGTGGTAAGCGTCAACGTTGAAAAACGTTTGATTTTGAATTTGTTTAGTGACTATTATTTTTTCTACTTTTTCTCAGACGACATTGCTTGCATACATTATTTTAATTCCAAATACAGTCTATACGTTGTTCTTAGATTTTACACTATTGCTGAGTAATATTAATACAAAAGTAAATTACATTCACAATACATAACGTGGTTACAGTAAGGTTTCCAAAATCGTTTTTTTTTTATTTAAAAATAAATGCCAAAAAAGAATGCCTCGTTTAACTTTGGTTCAATTTCGTTAGTTTTTTTTTTTTCAGTTTCGTTTTAGAAATTAAATATATTGGCAAGTTCATTCACGATAATCAATAAAAATAAATAGGTGTGAAACCAAAAATTTTCGATAATAATTTTCAATCTTAATCACAAAATCATAATTCTCGATTATTATGTACAGTTCACACAGAGTTCACATGTTAACGAACATTCATTAAATATTTTTTATTAGTTCACTTTGAATGTCTAGGTATTTATTATTGTGTCAACAATAACTTTATTAAGAACTAGATACATTATTTCATTTTTGTTCACGAACATTGTGCATATTTTTATTACAAAAAAAAATGTCTGCCCAGCACCAATATGGAACCTACCTGTTTCTGACCAATCAAACGTGAATGTTCATTCTAACACCAAGTGAAAAATCAATAAATAATTACATTTTATCAAACAAGTTATTCAAAACAATAGAGGACAAAATTAATCCATAACCCAGTTTATCCTATTTTTTTTTTTCAGTGGCAACACTGTTTGCACCACACACAATGGCACTATGTTTAAATGCGAATTATCACTGCAGCAATAAGTAAAAAAAAACTTTCCATCGTAACCAAAAGTATGTGCGTTAATATTTTGATCTAAAACTACTGCAGATGGATTGAGCTGAAATATGGTCGAAAGTTACACTTAGGTACACTATTTACGTTTTATTTAATTAGGCTATTAGATACAGAACCGCCTCTCTACCCTTGACGCATTGTTTTCATTATGGCGCTACGAGTATTTACAAAATTCAATATATTTTCACGAATTAAGACGCATTTTACATTTTTATTGTACAAAAAACAGCCTTATATTTTAATATACATTACGTAAGTTTATAAAATCAAAGCATGACTATGCGGAGAAATTAATTTAAAAACCTTATCAATATGAACGTTATAGCGTCAAGGGTAACCCCCCTGAATTTGCCCCGTGTTTATCCCGCTATTAAAAAGTGCCGTCATGTTTTTTTTTTTTCTGTAAAGCTTTAGTGGATATTTAGATAAAACGTTTATAGTACTGCTCATAGGAACTGCAATCGCATTTTAATTTAATTTATGCAATTAATGTGAACATCATGAATGTTCCTGTAAACTGTGAAATACCTATGCCATCTAACTTGATTGGTGCTTGGTGACCATATAAACAAATCTAAAAGTGTAAGTTTCGTCCAATCAAACCAATCGCATAAAGAAGAGGGAGGTATTTATAGAAATAGATAGCCTCGGTATAAATCTTTATGTATCATTTACAAAATAATAAATAATAGATAAAGCTATCTAAGATAATAATTAAAAAAATATGAAAATAACTATACGCTATTACCAGCTAATTTGTTGGAAATATATTATTACTAAAGCTTATTAAAACTTAATGAACTAAATGAGTATAACTATTATGATCTGATTATGCAAGAAATATAATATACATGTAATACATTTAAAATAACTTTAAAATAAACGAGTATACATCGATTTAGTTTGTGACAAAATAATAAAATACTTATAGGTACGTTCAAGAAAATAAACAAGTATGTACTTATAAATTGTTTGTGAAATTTAAATAAATGTTCATGTTTCAAAGAGATACAAAGGGGCAACGTCTTTGTTATAATAATCGAGAAATAGGACGGAATGCTACTTTAATAAACAAAAATTATCGGGCATAAATGAATACTTCAATAAATACAATGTTTCGCAGTCAGATTTAAATACGAGTACGTTTAGTGTTTTAAGTTAGTTGTAGCAGTTCAATATTCAATAGATGCCATAATATTCTTGTAATGAATTTTATTTCTATTTTGTATTAAAATTTTCGCTATTCTATTCGCTTCTAGAAATGATGTAACTAATCACTGTAAAATGCTTATCGAATCAAAACATAATTATATTATTTATGATATAAAAGCCATATTCTTCGATGCTGTTCACAGACTATGTAAAATATAAATCACAGAGCAATTGGCTTCCCCATAAAATCATAGATGTTTCTGATTCGAAAACCATTTCGAGGAATAGGCTTCTGGAGCTATTTGCAGTAATCGAAAAAATTTATAAGCATGTAGTTATTTTTTTATATGCAAAACTATGTATGACCTTCATTTCATTTGACCTTCATCATATTGTCTCTGCTGGACGGTCGTGACGTAGTTCCTTTTGCCGGAGAAATATCATAGTGTTACCAACTTTAGAGCAAATTCCTGAAATACTGAAATAAATAAATGCGGTTCCGATATTGATTCGAAAGTACAACCAACTTTGTTTCTTTTAAAATGCTGCGCAATCACAAAACTGCTTCCGTCACAAAACTGCTTTCGTCACTCACTCGGCAACCAGACACTTAACTCCGAAAAACAGCGGAAAATCGGTTTGCGGCTGTGTGAGTTATGACCAGTGGTTTATTTTTCTTAGTTTCTTGTAATAAAATGTCTGAGAGTGCTCTAGTCTTGGTATAGCCGATTTTCGGCGCAGATTATGATGCAAACGCCTAAAATGTCACGAGTAAATATTGTACTTTTAAGTTTATTATTTACAAAGTTGCCAGCTACGAAAAACATGCGATGTTACCATTATAGCTATGAGTATAAATTGTATAAAATTGAGCCTTCGATTATGTGGCACCTATTTATTACCAATGTTTCAATTATTAACTGATATACTGCTTTTGAGATACGCTTGGCACTACAATACCAATTTATTTGCTTGAGTTTTTTATAGTATTTGCTTCAAATAAGGCATAATAGGCTTCGAATGTAAAGCCTCCATCTCCCTGCTACTATAGAATCGTTAAAGCTTTCTAAAATTAAGCTAAGTCAATACAGTATACTTTAGTGTCATATACCCATTCCCTTAACTTAACTATACACATAATAAAACCATACAAAGTGATCATAATAATACAATTCATGTGCAAAATCTACAGTTTTTTTTGGTCATAAATATACTGATATACAAATTGTTATTAATGTACAATATCATTTATAGACTTCTAATACAAACATAGCTACCAAATAACCCAGTTCGGTACGCTACAACCTATTCCTAACGTGGCCCTACGGCTATCATTCCATTTTCCATCACATTTCTTTTGTCTTTTCACTTACAATATTATGCTGAAACAGTCCCGCTACGTCCAGGGGCCTTACCCTGTAACGCAATGGCGTAACGATGGCGTCCCAGCACAAGGAGAAAACCGGGATTTCCTCGTTTTTCTCCTTCAACGAACGAACTAATCTTCTAGAAGTAGAATCAGAATATTCTTTGCTGTACTGCAAAAACATTAAAAGGACCGACAGCATTAATAAATCTTAATTGAAGCCGTCAACCGGGAGCCCATTTTGGCACCATTGCGTTACAGGCCCCTGTCCTCCAGGCGAGGCTTACACACATAATATCACCAAAACAATAAAGCAATAGCGATGTCACTGCAGCATAAGAGATTCAAGATTGCGGTTAAGAATCGTGTCTTTCACCGAGTTGAATACGACTTCTATATTGTGCGTATCAATGGCCGTGGTGAAATGGTGGTAGAGCGTGGTTTTTGGTTCTCTCCTGACGTTCGCGAACATGTTTAGTAAGAACATTTGTACATCCCTCAGGTTGTGGGGGTCGCCGGTGAACTGCGGATGGTACCAGCGGATGTCGGTCTCTTTGCTCGCGACCTTGCGCGCGAGGAGATCTGACTTGTTCAGGAACAGAATGATGGAGATGCCCTTGAAGTTGACGTTGTTGACTATCGTGTCGAAAATGTTGAGGGCCTCCTCGAGCCGGTTCGTTTTCCTGGAAGCGAAAGGAAAATTGTCTGTTATTAACAGAGAAAATGCATTTTTTTACCCTGCGTTGAAATAGACTGCGCCTTTATTCTCTAAAAATAAACCACTCAACCGTTGAGCGTCAAAACACTCAAAATAGCCCTTATTGAAATGAACAATCTTTTTTTCTACGTTTAAAAGCGGTCATTTTCACGGTGGATATTTTAGAAAATACACAGGTTGAACATGTCTATCTCCATCTAAACTAGGCACTGCAGTGACCGAGTAATCACTTCACCTTTTAGTGTGCCTGGAGATGGAGATGGACACTGGTTGCTGAAATCAACAGAGTATTCTAAATCTAGAGATTTAAAAACTACAAGTAGTTCAAACTCAACTTCACAAATATCAGATGGACAAATAAAAGTGAAACCGTTAACAAAACACAAAATCATACGGACACACTAGTATTTTAAGAGGATATAACAATAGTGTTTTCTTCATACCTACAAACGTAGTTCCCGATTTCCTCCCTGGATAATGGCACTAGAGCATTTTTGGTATGCTGGGATATGTCCAGTCCACCCCTGGCGTGTCGGACCGTTTAGTATGAGTTTTTCGATGTACAATTTGTTAAAAGGAGGTAGGACCTTCCAAAAATAAAAAATAAAATGCGTTTGGCGATAAAAGACGTCTGGTAAACTTGGACTTAACAACTAAAATTTTATAAAAACAAGACGGTTCGACATCATGACCAGTTTTGAGGGAGGAAACTGGGGAATACGAAACCTCGATTTTCTAGGTTTTCTTTAGGTTGTCCCTTTGGCTCAGACAGCAACAGATTTGTCATCTATCCATTCTCTATGCTAGTATACGCTCTTAACGTAAAAGTCAACACAGCTGGACCGTTATGGAAACTATATTATTCGTGATACACCTCTTAGCATGTCGGTTTGTCCCTTTTTCAGACGAAACGTCCACCGTTACGTTACTTTTACAGGCCGATCAATAGCCTTCATTTATTCATGCAACCCAAATAATCAATAATAAATCATAAACATTCACAAAAACTTCGTCTTTTGTATATCTATGAAAATATCTCGCTGAGAATAATACTAGTACAGTATATTCGCATACCCAACCAAATCGTCAAAGGTGCAATCATACATAATATGCACTAACGATTTTACTTTTGTGCAATTTACAATGAACTAAAATATTGTCTTTATTAGCAATAGAATGCATCCGAGCGAGGCGTGTAAATTAAACTTATTCCTTATCATTATAGGTACCCTTAGATCCTTATCACAAAGACTGCAATAAAGGCTAGTGCAAAAACCGCGATCTTATCGTGGCCTCTACTATTTAAAAACCTAAAACAAACAACGATTTGAAAAAATAAACCAGAATAAAACAAAATAAATCAGAAGAACAGCATAGCCCGTAAGAGGCACCTTTCTTACTTTATTGCATTGGAATAGAGTCCAAAACCAATGTACGATCGCGAGGATCTGCAACGTAGGCCTTTGCATCTACGTAATGATATTATTTATACAGCGTCCAGTGGCACCTTCACTCACACTGACTAGATGGGTGAAGTAACCACTCATACACTGAAGTGTCTGGGACATTGTTAAGATGGAGTAGGCTTTACCAGCACCTCGATGCAGTTCCCGGCGCATAACTTGAGCCAAAGTCTGCGTAGTGGGTATGAGTTCGCGCAATTGCCTGCCCACGTTTATATGACCTATTCTGGGTCTACACTCCAGGACCCTTTTACCCCATCTGTGGTCTTGTCTACGACATATAATATGGCCCGCCCACTTCCTCTTTCTTCGGGCTATAGCCAAGGTTATAGCCCGAAGAAAGTGGAATTATATGGGTTATATCTGGGTTATATCTAGAAACAGACAAATGGAAAGTGAAATGCCAAAGTTTATATTTCAGGAGACTAAAGGGCCAAATCTTCTGTTCTATGTAATCTGAGAGTTAACATCGGCATGGTAAACATGCTAGATTAGTCGTATTTGGAACACGCCCATCGTAACCGTCACAAGGTCTGACTTTTATAGCCTTTTTCGGGGCAAACTGTGGCACATCGCGATAACATTACAGTTTATCAGTGGTCGGAATTTTCGTAGCCTTAAAAAAATACGAGATGTTTGTCTCGTAAATTTTTCTATAAATGTATTGTGGATCTAGGAAAAAAATAATTCATTAATTCTTCGTAGCTCAGCGACCCAAAGTGAATCTTGGCCTCCGCAACAAAAAGACGCCAGCTCTCCCTGTCCTGCGCCACCTCCCTCCAATCTTCCACGTGGAACTGGCGCAGGACTCTTTCCACTGCGTCTTCCCAGCGATATTTGGGACGTCCGACCGGCCGACGCCGTACAGAATGTTCCTCGTGCTCTCTTTGTTAGCCCCTTTGGCAGAGCGACCGTCTGACGGCTCCAAAAACGTTAGGTTAGGTTGCGATAAGACTCCTTGGTCTCGAAAACCTGGATTTGGCGTCTCCCTGAATTAATAACGAGCGTGAGGGTATAATATAAGACTTCTTGGCACCCACCTGTCTTCGGAGAGCACCTGATCGAACTCGGAGTTCGAGACCAGGAACAGTATGGAGGTGACAGAGTCGAAGCACTGCGTCCACTTCTCCCGCCCACGTCCACGAACACGAAGGGCACGTTGTTGATGTCGATCGTGCACTCCGTGATCCACTTCGAGGGGATATAGCCAAACCCAAAGTGTCCAAAGACATTTAGATATTCGCTCTTAAATAAGGGCCTAATTCAATTCTTTAGTGCCTCCTACTTACGTCTTCTAGGTCAAATAGCGTCAGGCTTCTTGGGACCACCTGTCTTCACGAAGCACCTGATCAAATCTCCATTCTGCCTTAGACCGGCGGCTAAGATGGCAAGCATAGACAAAATAAGAGTCTACGGCTTCAATATTGGGGCTTCTGGAAATCCGAAAATCTGGAATTCTTGAGCCCTCAATGGTTTACCGTCGCCCTAGATGAATAAAGAGCGTGAGGGTCTACAACCCTAGTTGGGAGCACCCACCTGTCTTCAGAGAGCACCTGATCGAACTCTGAGCTCGAGACCAGGAACAGTATGGAGGTGACGGAGTCGAAGCACTGCGTCCACTTCTGCCGCTGCGTGCGCTGCCCGCCCACGTCCACGAACACGAAGGGCACATTGTTGATGTCGATCGTGCACTCCGTGATTCCTTTGGTCGCCTTCCGGCAGTGGAGGATGTCCTGGTGCGAGGGGAGGTAGTCGGGCCGCGCGATCCGCTCCAGGTCGTCGAAGAAGTAGCTCACCGAGTCGCTCTGGAAAGTGGGAGAACAGAGGGTTTTTGTCAGAGTTTCGGAGTTCTGTAGGCTCAGCACGCGGGCCAATTTGCCTACTCTCAACTGTCACCTTAGCCGCTGTTCACTGTCACCTCAGTAGTGTTAAGTGTGTAGTGCTGAGGTGAAAGTTGAGAGTAGGCAAAATGACCCGCGTGCTAAGGGGGCTGGTGTCAGAGTTCTTAGTCCACCCAAAGGGCCTCGACGGCTGAACATTATGAATGAACAACAACCGAGACCTATGGTTTTAACGTGTCTTCTGAAGTACGAAAACGCTCATAATGCCCGATTTACATTATTCCAGCGCTGGAATGGATCGCTGGACTACACAATACAACAGACTAGAATAATGTAAACCGGCACTGGAATGCACTGGATTCATTCATCTATAGATTGACCGCGCCTGATGTTGCTTTGCTTAAGAAAGGCAATCTGTTACTACAACTAGGGTGTGAGCGCTTCATCGTCCTATGAGTTACATTACAATGATGAGAAAGACCACTAACAAGAGTCGCGTAGACCGAAATAAAAGGAAGAGCCGACAGACCTACAGAGTGGACTGAAATCCCGAGTGCTTCCCGTTTCGCCTCGCAAAGAATAAAGAAAAATATGCGGAGCTGACTGCCAACCTTCGCCGCGTCGGAGCAGGCCCGGATCTAGGGGGGGGGGGGCAAACCGGGGCAAATAACTTAACTTTTTTGATTGATTAGTCTCAAATTCTGAGGAGGGGCGCCAATGTTATGATTTTGCCCGCCCCTCGGATAAATCCTAGATCCGGGGTCTGCGTCGGAGAGCATGCAAATAAGATGATTTTAATCAACTTTTCTGTTAATTTTGTGTACAGGTAGGAAAACACAGAAAAAGAAAATTTTCAGGACTAAAAGTCTGTATGATTTCTGTTTTACAAAAGTAAGAAAAATCTGTTTTGATTGTACTCATTCGCAGGGAGCATTTTTATTCATCTATTACACACGACAGCACGTCGACCCTTACACGCTAGCACTTTATTCGGTTACGTTACGGGCGACTTTACAACAAAAGTGTACACTCTGACGTGCTGTCGTGTGAACAATGAAATTCGACAACCTGGGTTAATTAAAACAGTTTTTCGTACCGCTTTCATCCAAGGTCGCCAAGGCTTCGTTGGGTTTTTAAAACTACTCAACTCAGTCACGAATCTACTGATTACACCCAAAGGTCCCTGAGATAGAAGTCCATTAATGTACAGTTAAAATAATTATCCAGAGGCCATTGCTACCGGTAGCAAAGACTGGCTAATTCTTACGTCTAATTTAATTAGCTAATGGTCGTTTGGTGGTAGTAGGTATTTAATTTAGTTGTTAGGTATCTGCCAAAGTTGCAAAAGGGCATACGGTCAACGCTGACCGAACCTAAGTGCCAAACAAGTCATTATTATCGTATGTATATTCAACAATGTCATTACAGATTCATTCTAATTCGACAATTGTATTATAAATTCTATGAAATAAGTAATTAAAAACAATTAATTAATTAATAAATTATGAATGAAATTATAGATTGAAATAATAATTAAATAAATCAATAATTCATCGTATTAAACTACGTTATCAAGTAATATAATTTTTTAAGAAATAAATAATGTTTGTCATAAAATAATTAATTAAATTGCGTCATGGACGTCACGTGCGATATAAAAAGATACTACTACATTTTATCGAGCTCGATAGCGCGTGATAAAGTGCCCTCCCTCTCCATATACTGGATAAATACTCCCCATATATGGTAAACATATTACTATATTTACCATGAGCGAGATAGCTGTATATTGAGCTTCCAAAGGTCGAAATGCCATAATGCCACCATCATGGTAACCATGCAAACATGGTGCGCCGGGTAGCGTCACGAGTTATGAGCGCTCGACGAAACTGGTGGGGATTTCTGCGCAAGTGTGTACAATCGCGCGCAAAATGTCTAATATCCACGCCGGATCTAAGACTGACGCTGAGCTGAACTATAGTTGAGTGAGATACTATAAAAATCGGAGAAACTGGCTAAACTTAACGATTGAAAGTATTCTTTGCGGATTTTAAACTCGTTATATTTTAAATGGTTTTCTATACAATTATTCGGACATTACGATAAAACGGGTGTACAATCAATGAAAAATAATCTCAATCTAATATGTATTGTCGCCAGCGTTCTGGGCTCACTGCTACTACTTGTACTCCTTTATTTGTTTGTATAATAGTGAGTAAGACTAAGTCACGAGGACAAAACCTCTAGGTGACCTCATCTAGACGTCCTGAGGGCATTACCTAAAAACGTGATGAGCCTTCACATGACTAACACTTCGGAACAATAATTAACTTTTCAAATTAGGTACAAAAGACACATCGTGGTTAAATTTGCTGAGAGGACTCAACCTCCAGGAGCCACAGAGAACATGAGTAACAGGATAAAGCAAATGACTTTACAGGGCCCTTAGCCTGTAACACAATGGTGCCAAAATGGGCTTCCGGTTGACGGTTTTAATTACGATTTATTGATGCTGTCGGTCCAGTGTCGGACCTTTTAATGTTATTGTAGTACAGCAAAGAATATTATGAGTCTTATCCTAGAGGATTAGTTCGCTGGTTGTAGGAGAACAACGAAAAAATCCCAGTTTTGTCCTTCTACCTAGGACGCCATTGAGACGCCATTGTGTTACAGGCTAAGGCCCCTGTTGACGGGTCCGCGACGCGACGCCCACGAAGATAAAACGTTAAATAAAGCAACGAAAATGAAAGATGGAGCTCAATGTGTGTAAAAACACCGCCACCAAATAAGCTTTGGCCTTTTAGGTACATCTAGGTAATGTAGATGACACCTAAGAGGAAAGTTCCCCGTCCCCCTGCAATGAAAAAAAACATTTTGGATGCGTTTTTTTTTTAAAACGGGCTGTCAAGTGAGAATCCCTATTAACTATTATCTTAAAACTATTTTAGGACCTAAGTTCTATAATTCTAGATCTCCAATCCTAGAACCTACGAATAAATCCTGCACAAGAAAAAAACGGGCTCTTTTGACTTGTGCAAATTTTATTATTTCAGCTCGCCATCCGGAATTTTACACTCTTCATGATTGGCGATTCCTTCTGCGGTGTATGTATTATCCCACCAAAAACATTCTGTAAAAACTAGCCAGGTCTCGATGGAGCTGCTTGTTTATCTCTAAAAAGTAATGAAATCTAGACAAGGTCGTGCCAAGTCTAAGGTTCCTTACTGCGATTTCTTTATTATTATAGTTAATGTTGTGTGACTTGGCCGTTGAAGGGTACACTAGCGGTTCTGGCGTCAGATTGGTGTAATGGTGTCATGGAGCACCTGGTTTTGTACCCTTGTATACCCTTCAACGGCCAAGTCACACAACATTAACTATAATAATAAAGAAATCGCAGTAAGGAACCTTAGACTTGGCACGACCTTGTCTAGATTTCATTACTTTTTAGAGATAAACAAGCAGCTCCATCGAGACCTGGCTAGTTTTTACAGAATGTTTTTGGTGGGATTTCACTTCTTTTTGTAGAAACGTGGGCATATTGATTTATTTCATTAGATTTTCTTATTGGAAACCGTTTTTTAATTTGAGTAATGTTCGAGTAGAATAAAGTTAATCGTTCGACTATTTGTTTTTGTTAAATTGTAAGTATAAGTATAAAAGCCAGTCTAGTCTTATCCAGAGATTTCCTTTAATTTTATTTATATGCGTATTAAAAGCAGAAGGGGAGGCATTCGCCCAGCAGTAGGACGCTATAGGCTAGATTAAATTAGAAGATGTGTCCCACTACGCTGGATTTCTGCAATGACAGTCGATATTGTTATGTACCAATAGTAGAAGGGGGCATTACCATAATACAGCTGAGACCAACTAGGGGAGCACAATGTCACGATAAAAGTTTTATCCCATTATCGTCTATCGCCATCTTGCTTTATTTCACCGCGTAAAGCGAGATGCCGCTAACCGATAGTGGGATAAAACGTTTATCTTGAAGTTGTGCTTCCCGGGCAGCTGAGGGTTCTTCATCAGATACTTCAGACCTTCGATTTTTGACATCAAATGAAGCGGCCCACCAAGTTGAATATTTTTTGTAAGGGCGGTATATGTCGATCTATAATAGTTTGGTTGGGCTCTTGTGTTTTATAATCAGGGTCACCAGGTACTCCAGATCTTCGATTATCCTAGTTTTTATAGTTTTCCCTTTATATGGCCATTAAACCCTAAGTCTGTACCAAATTTCAGCTCTCTGAGTTTATGGGAAGTACTAGTTCTATTAGGGCTCTTGTGTTTTCTAATCAGGGCCACCAGGTACTCCAGATCTTCGATAATCCTAGTTTTTATAGTTTTCCCTTTATGTGGCGATTAAACCCTAACTATGTACCAAATTTCAGCTCTCTGAGTTTATGGGAAGTACTAGTTCTATTAGGGCTCTTGTGTTTTCTAATCAGGGTCACCAGGTGCTCCAGATCTTCGATTATCCTAGTTTTTATAGTTTTCCCTTTATGTGGCCATTAAACCCTAACTCTGTACCAAATTTCAGCTCTCTGAGTTTATGGGAAGTACTAGTTCTATTATGATGATCATGAGTGAGTGAGTGAGTGAGTGTGTGTCATAAATGCGAAACTTTGCTTTCGCTTAACTTCGGAACTAAATGACCTACAGACTTGAAATTTTGGATTTTAAGTATGTGATTATAGCTTACTAGATGACGAAAATTTCTGCGTTCTGGTCTTATCCAGAGGTTCTCAAATAGGGGCCTGAAAATGCGGCGAAATGGTTCCAGTAAAGGATGGTACGGCAGTGTTTGCTTCGCGCTCGACCTGGCGGGGGCACTGCCGTGCCCCCAGATTTTGGTTGTCCTGTGAATTCGTTTAGTATTATATGCAAGTACCTATATCAATAAGTCAGCTACTTACGCAAAATTATACTCTGACTGGAAATCATTCTCTGTATAGCCGAGAATCTGATAGAAAGGTGAAGAAACTGGTGACCATACTATAACAATACATCATAGAGGATTGACATAAATTGATCGAATTTATTTCAATTAAAGCCAAGTAACCCTCATGTTTTAGTGTATAGGCGAAGACAGTTTATCCAAAAATTATGGATCTCGGTGAGTCAAACATTTACGGATTTTAAAGAGGAAATCAGTAATAAAATGTACATCTGTATTTAGATTTAGCTAAGCCATTCAAGGTTACTCCTGTTTCAATGGTATGTATGTTTTATGGTTAATTGCTTCAGACAACCTAGGTTACCAATTTTATCGATCTTATCATAATAAAAGCTTACAACATTTAGATAGCAATGCGAACAGAATACCTACCGATGACGAAATAACTGTATGTTTAATGACTAGTAAAATATTAAACTATCAACTTACAATAATCTTGATAGCATGAGAATATTGTTCTACGATGCAATGCTACACCGTGGAATTTTAGTGGTTTTAAAGACGAAGGTATTTTTTTGCACTGGTGATTCTGGGCCAAATTATAAAATTATAAAATTTCATTCCAAAACGGGCGAAAAAAAAATTTACTTCGTCATACAAATGGTGTCGATTGGCGATAGCCGTTTGTATTGGGAAGTGTTTTTTTTTTCTCTCGTTTTGAAGTAAAAAAATTTGGAATTTGGCTCAGAATCACGAGTGCAACTAAATACCTTCGGCTTTAAAACAACTAAAATTCCACGGTGTATAAAGATGGCCAAACATGGGTTGAAAAATACTGGCGGCTTTACTACAACAGATTAGTTATTGAAACCCATAGGTATAGTAATTTTTTCCAACTTGACTATTGCGGTAAACAACAATGGCGTGTCTATAAAATTTGACATTCATAGGGTTGGGACTAACTGAATGAACGAGTTGTGATTAGCTATCTTATGACTGAATGAACGAATCGGGTCTCATAAAATTACTTTAGAAATGCTCTCGCATGGGGTGATTGTTGTCAAGAGGCGTGCGATTGATATCATAAAATGCAATTTTCCACTGAGTGACCCCAGTTTAGGAAACTTTAGCTAGGTACTGGATACATATTTTGAAAGCAAATAAAACATTCCATTAACCACTAACATAATTGTAAAAGTCATCACTTTACTGGATTAAGGGGCATATTTTAGTCTAGTCTTAATTAGCAAAGTTTTGAACGAACTAAATGAGCTCCTTAAGGTATCACAAGCGACTTGACGATTTCAGTGAAAATAAAAATCGGTTTCTTAATCTCTCAATCAATTCGATAGCGATCAGAGCACAAGTCCGAAAAAATAAGTAAATACAGACAACATTTCCGCTTAAAAATAATCTGTATTAAAATGGCTCATAGATAATCGGAATCAATCTGAAAGTTAGGTACGAATGTTGTTTTTCAGTGGTGATACTAGTGTACCTAAAATAAATCTCATAAAAGAAATAATTTCCGTAGAAATCATGCTGCACTGTCACTACTGCTGCATTCAGCCATGTCTGATGGGTTTTCATCACTGGAGTCTTCTCCTACATTAATGATGAAAGGTGTAGTTGGTAGATCGGTCGCATTGTCTATTATTCCATCGAGCTTCATCATTTTGTCCTCAACTTCGATAATATGCTCGATGCATTTACACCAGGACTCAGCACTAATTTTACCCATACCCTCTATTGTCAGTTTCTTTATTTCCGCCATTTTAAATGTTTTATTGTTTCTGCCAACGTGTGACTTGAGCTGTGCCCAAATCAATTCAATCGGATTGAGCTCGCAGTGGTATGGCGGAAGGCGCAATACAATCACACCTTTTTTAGCCGCCATTTCATCGATAACTTTCGTTTTGTACTTTTCTCTGTCAAATTCAGTCAGTGAGAAAATTTTCTGTGGAATAAATACGAAAATATTTTTTATTTAACGGGTTCATTACTGCAGTATATTATTTATTATTGTTTTAGGTGTTATTTTTCAGCGTTTCATTCATTTTTCAAATCGTTCTTTCGTTCACTTATGCCCATCTCAATAGTAAAATGTCAAAGCTAATCTGTGTGTTTTGTTAACCTGTGTCCTGATATTATAAAGAATTACTATTTTGGATAAAAATAACAAAAATAAGGACAAATATGACCAGTTCTGTATATAATTCAGTGCGTTAGTACTTAAGGTAATGTTCAAAAGTTATTGTGGTTCTTTACGATTTGTGATTCCGTCGGTATGCTGCGATTTGTGTTCGAGTAATGTTTGTTTACCCGGAACCTCAAGTTGGAAAAACTCGACTTTAGGTAATGCTTGTTAGATTTTTTCAGGATACATGAAACCAAGCAAATGATAAAACGAACAACGCCAAACAACAGTTTATCGACATTATGACATTCTATCAAATCGTAAAAATCTTTTGGAAGTTGTTTTTTAAAGATGCCATCGATATCACGTATGGTTAAAAGTGGTATACAGGGTGTTAAAAGACCGCCAACAAAGCGGGAAACCACGTATTGTCCTCATCATAAGGAACATTTTTGCCCAAGGAACTATGCCTGGGAATTCAACGGTTTCCGAGATAATGAGCAAAACTTTTTTTTTGCAGAATCGTATTCCGTATCTAGTTTTTAACATTCCTTCTCAAGAAGCCATATCAAAATTATGAATATTTCCTACAAAAAACGACGTTAAAATTGCAACCCGCAATGTATTTTAAACATTGGCACTTCAAGCTTAAGTAACATAAACTTATACCTACGCTTGCACAATATGACTTCTGTGCGTTACACGTCCATTGCGTGATAAAATATTTTTCAAAATTATAAATTAAAAAACCAAAATCATTTCCCAGCAATAATTTATCGTAAAAGTACTTACTTTATTTTAATGTCTAGTATGCGTGTCTTTCGGGTCTGTTGGCAGTCTTTTAACACCCTGTATTGTTAAGCAGGAAAACTTTAACTGGCTCTATAATTGACTTCAAAATAGGAGGAGGTACTAAATTCGACCAGTATTTTTATGTGTGTTACCTCAGAACTTTTTTCTAGGTGAACCGATTTTGTTGACTCTGTATTTGGTTAAAATGTGTCCCAAAAAAAAAATTGTCTAGATTCGATGAAGAACTTCGGAGATGGAGAACGTAACTCCTCTACAGACAGCAGCAAATCACTCGGAATCAGTACAATAGCTTAATAACAGAGTAACTTTTCACCATTAAAGTGGTATTTTTTTTTTATTTTGATAATTTTGTATTGTTGTACAAAAACGACTGTGCTTCTTCTGTTTCGAAATACGAGCGCGTGATCAAAGGACGTCATCGTGTGTAGAGGTCCTAACACAGTGAATATTTACGACATCAATGAAGTAGTGTACGAAGTCAGTAGTCAATGACACAGAACTCAAAGGGGCGCTTTATTATACGGAGCTAATGATAGACCTGATAAGACCGTTCTCGTAATATTTGCATAACTATTATAGCTTTTATGGACCGTCAACGATACGCTGAGATATCCTATGGTAGCTATTAGGCGCGCGCGGCGCAAGTGCTTCAATCAAAGAAAAAGGGGTACCTATCTCAATGTGACCTATTCACACTTTTACTATAAATACAGAAGTGTCTCTCTATTGACCCACTTTAGGCACCAAGAATCTCCCTTCCTGTCAGTAACCTTTTCAGGTGTAGAAGCTGCTGAACCGAAATAGCTAGAGTACTTGGTGGAAGACTTTTTTTTATAATAATAAAATAACACAAGAGCTTCAATCAAAGAAAAAGGGGTACCTATCTCAATGTGACCTATTACACTTTACTATAAATACGGAAGTGTCTCTCTGTCGACTCACTTTAGGCACCAAGAATCTCCCTTGCTGTCAGTAACCTATTCAGGTGTAGAAGCTGCTGAACCGAAATAGCTAGAGTACTTGTTGGAAGACTTTTTTTTAGTACGCCACTTATTTGATTGAAGTAACTATTGAACCACTATCGCAACATCCAGTGGCGTAGCTAGGTAACCAAGGGCCCTGGGGCAAAAAACAAACTGGGGCCCGAACCACTAACCATATCGCAACATCCAGTGGCGTAGCTAGGTAACCAAGGGCCCTGGAGCAAAAAACAAACTGGGGCCCGAACCACTAACCATATCGCAACATCCAGTGGCGTAGCTAGGTAACCAAGGGCCCTGGGGCAAAAAACAAACTGGGGCCCGAACCACTAACCATATCGCAACATCCAGTGGCGTAGCTAGGTAACCAAGGGCCCTGGAGCAAAAAACAAACTGGGGCCCGAACCACTAACCATATCGCAACATCCAGTGGCGTAGCTAGGTAACCAAGGGCCCTGGAGCAAAAAACAAACTGGGGCCCGAACCACTAACCATATCGCAACATCCAGTGGCGTAGCTAGGTAACCAAGGGCCCTGGAGCAAAAAACAAACTGGGGCCCGAACCACTAACCATATCGCAACATCCAGTGGTGTAGCTAGGTAACCAAGGGCCCTGGAGCAAAAAACAAACTGGGGCCCGAACCACTAACCATATCGCAACATCCAGTGGTGTAGCTAGGTAACCAAGGGCCCTGGAGCAAAAAACAAACTGGGGCCCGAACCACTAACCATATCGCAACATCCAGTGGCGTAGCTAGGTACCTAACTAAGGGCCCTGGGGCAAAAAACAAACTGGGGCCCCAACTTCGGTTTAGGTTTTATCAAGTCAAAATATAATAGTATACTATACATGGCCCTTAAAAACTATGTCTAAAACGGAGAAATTAACTCTTGAATTTGGTGTCAGGGTCCGAGGGGGCCCCCTGAGCTTGGGTGCCCCGGGACATTGCCTCTCCTTGCCCCTATTTAGCTACGCTACGCCACTAGCAAAATCATCCATGAACTTACAATAACTGTCAATGGAGACAAAGTTAAGGCTGGAAGATAGCAGCGTGGCGAGAAATTCAAAAGTTTCACAGTTTTTTACATTTTGTAGCTAAACTGAGCTATTTTTGTTCAGCGATTTTTCGTTCGCGGCAATAACATTGTATTCTTTTCACTATTATAAACAACAGAACAACAATAATTCAGCCGATTACTCGTATGTGTTCTGGTCTACGAAGCAGTGGCACTGCCCAAAAAACTTGTCGTACACACATAATCGGCTGAATTATTGTTGTTCTGTTGTTTACAATAATGAAAAGAATATTGGTTTATTGCCGCGAACGAAAAATCGCTCAACAAAAATAGCTCAGTTTAGCTACAAAATTTAAAAAACTGTAAAAATTTTGAATTTCCCGCCACGTTGCTATCGTCCACCCTTAACGGGAGTTTTTCTGATTTAAAATACCAGATAGGAATGATTACAAGTTCACGAACGAAATAATGAATAATTCATTCAATTATTGCTATAATTTGCTTAAAACGAATCAGTTTCGCGGATGAATCACAGTTTACGGCGACCGACGACGTCACAAAACACACCATACGTGACGTGATTGGTACAGTCTGCGACAGGCTAGGATACCCTTTTTTGTTCGATTGATTCTACTCTACAAGTAGATACAGGTAGATTTAGAAATCTACCAAGATCAGCAAAAATATGTGGTTTGCGAACTAGGACTTTTTTGGTCACTTCAAAACATTGAAAATGCTCGTAAATTTGTGCTAATCTTATGTAAATTTTGGGTTTAGTTAAATTATGAATCGTGAATCATTTTGAAGCACAAAAAAAAATACTAAAAGGGTGATTCCAAGTCAAGGTTCTGATAATAGCTAGATAATGAAACCGTAGTTGGTAATAGGCGACCTTTGAAGTTTTCACACATCTACGAGTATCTGTTCGCTGTACACTACCAACAACACTACCATCAATAAAGTAGGTTATTAGGCCACTATGGAGTGAATGAATCAAATTGTAATTTCGTAGATGACTCCAGCTTTAATACAGATCTGAAGTAGCATGATTCAAGCTTTTCAATGAGCCAATACTACGTAAACATATTTGGAGCTTCCCCCATCTGACGTAGTCTTAATTTTTTTTAGAAATGGCAAGTTCATTATTATTTTAACAAACGCTTATAGGTACGTGACAAATTCTTATAGTCTACTCCATAGACTTATTACACCAATAACATTAAAGAAACCTGTTTATGCGACGATTGCCATAAATAAATACGCAATGTACTTAGTTTATTTGGATTGTCCACCTATCGGTAAGAAACTGTAGGTCCAGCAAACAGCGAAAAAGCAAGGAGAAAACTATAGTTTCCTTGCTTTTTCGAGAAGTCGGGACTCGATCTATCTTCAAGACCATCTATACCTTTTAGGAACACCGTAACTATCTTATTAGGAGACTAACATAGGCCCTAAATTAGCCCGAAACCCGAAATT
Source organism: Zelleria hepariella (assembly GCA_949319315.1). Taxonomy (NCBI): domain Eukaryota; kingdom Metazoa; phylum Arthropoda; class Insecta; order Lepidoptera; family Yponomeutidae; genus Zelleria; species Zelleria hepariella. The sequence goes on from OX439384.1 coordinate 20,599,632, forward strand.
AGGACAGACATTAAACGAAAAATCTTGTCCATTCAATATAGGATCCTTATGCCCGTTTTCACCAACCACCCCTGATTTTAAAAGACCTTTTAACGTAAATTATCTGCACCTCTGCAAGTCTAGTGGACATAGAAGGAGGACCCCTATGCACGCTTGTGAGTTGAGTTCGTATGGTCCTTCATCCATGACCACTAGACTTGCAGACGTGCAGGGCCCTTAGTCTGTAACGCAATGGTGCCAAAATGGGCTCCAGGGCCCTTAGCCTGTAACGCAATGGCGGGTCAATGGCATCCCGGCAGAAGGACAAAACCGGGCTCTCCTCGTTTTTCTCCTACAACCAGAGAACTAATGCTCTAGAATTAGAATCAAAATATTCTTTGCTGTACTACAAAAACATTAAAAGGACAGACAGCGTTAGCAAATCGTAATTGAAGTCGTCACCTGACAGCCCATTTTGGCACCATTGTGTTACAGGCTAAGGGCCCAGGTTGACGGTTTCAATTACGAATTATTAATGCTGTCGGTCCTTTTAATGTTTTTGTAGTACAGCAAAGAATATTACGAGTCTAATTCTAGAAGATTAGTTCGCTGGTTGTAGGAGAGCAACGAAAAAATCCCGGTTTTGTCCTTCTACCTGGGACGTCATTGATACGCCATTGTGTTACAGACCAAGGCCCCTGGTGGGTCAGAATAGTGGGAACACAGTTAAAGAGGGTATCTCCCGCCCATTCGGCAAAACGTACCATCGATCTTACGACCATTCCTTGTACAGACTTCGACCTTAGACTTTCTACAGTACGTAATTACGTTAGGGAGACCCAAAAGGCTAGTGTTTCCGAACTAGCGTGAGTTTCGCAACCATCCTGCAGAGACATGTCCGTGTACACACAACCGACGACCACAACCTTGACGCAACATGCCAGCGATGCCAGTGACTAATCAAATGAGATAAGGCTCTATATGAGTAGTTACGGTAATCATAACGTACATTCAGCGTAATAACCGCGATAGCTTGTTGGATTTCTCTGCCCCGCCTACTATAACTGTGGAGGGGTTTTGCATGTACTGTCTCGCTGCTGGGTTTTCTACTGTCTCACTAATGGGCAATTGTCTTTGCTTTTATTCTTCCATTTAAAAAAGGGGTAAGGGTAAGGTTGCCTTATACATAGAAAAAAATATAGCATGCAATCCGTTCTGGATTTAGGTACCTAACTTCGGTTTTCGGTTAATCTAACTCTACAGACAAATATTTTTAGAACCGTGATAGGAGCTGGTCATCTATTACGACAATCTTTAACGACCTTAATCATATGGTAGGTAGGTAATCGTATATGGTAGGTGGTAGGCACTTTATTATTTATTGATTTGCCTAGAGTAAGAAAAAAACTTTGTTTTAAGCTGACAATTTTCTTTTTACATTGTTCTCGGATCTAAATAACAGATAATAAATAACAGATAATTTTAGGTATGTTTTCATGGTTTCTGGGATAGCCTCACCTCAATCCCAGAAACCAAAAAGCTCAATACCGCGCGATACGGTAATCTATCCCACTCTTCTTATCTGCCTAGAGCGGGACCAACAACATAATGGTCTGTTGCATGGTGCTGTAGATGCACTGAAAATGTTTGTTTTTAGATATTCGCACTTATTTTGTACAAGTGCTGCTGTGGGTTTGCCCACCATTCAGTCAACAGAGTATTGTAGAATGTTAACTTTGGTTTAATATTAATGACTACAGAATCTGTACAGAGAGGTGCCTAATTGAAAGTGTTTTTATTAGTAGTACTTTGCAATTCGGAAATAGTTAAAAATATTGTTTAAAAAAAAATACAATATCCACTTTTAGATAAAGCCTCAGATAGAGTCGTGCAAAGCTAACTTTGCAGTGGAGCATCCAAAATAGTAATTTCCGTACGTTGCAGTGGTACATGTTACAAGATCTACAAGTGGTACATGTTACGTCAGTTATTGTCTGTTACAATTTTGTTTTGTGCATACAAAAGCAACGTATGGAAATTACTATTTTGGATGCTCCACTGCAAAGTTAGCTTTGCACGACTCTAGGCTGTTCCTATAGCAAAATTATAAGATGACATTAAATACTTAATTATTTGAAAACAGTGGGAAGACCAGCAACCCCATGGTCGGACATCATCGTCATTACAGCGGAGGGTCAATGATGTGGAGCGAGGGGAAAAAAGCCTGTACCCAACAGTGGGCAGAGTTTGGCTGATGATGAATTAACATTATTATCTTTTATTTACAAACTCTAACTCAATTTATCGCTCATGAAACCTTAATAAATTATTACTGTTGATTGTATACCAGCAAGCCACAGCTAGTGCTTTTAACTACCTGGCAAAGACCCTTCATCCTTATAGAGGGGCTTCATAGAATTCCTTACTTCTCTTAGCCTGAGTGGTGTCCGTTCGTGATTTGTGGAGAAATCACTGTTCCTTGTAAAATTTGCTAGGATTTCACTTTATCTACTATTACGTAGGTACCCACTAAACACTTTAGAAAAATCTGATATTATGCAAATACCCCGAAATGGCGACATTCATGTTAATTCTGATCCTAGCCCACATACAACCAACAGCCCTAAACATTGAAGAAAAAAGCATGTGCCTTGGTACCTAAATTTTTATTATGTTTGAGGTGCACTAAGAAAGATTTTTATAAATGAAAATCAACCTTGAGGTTGTAGGGCTAAAACCAGATTTAATTTGAGCATGTGCCAAAAATTTGGTGACCCTGCTTACCCCCATCAGAAGATATGGGGTTGAAGATCACAACTAGCTTTGTTGAGAAGCAATTCATTGACAACTATTGATATTTCTCAAAAGTAAACAATATCAAAATGGGATTAAATTGAAGTAGGTCAACCAAGTATTTACCCCAAGCACATATTAAATGAAATCATTATTCAAGCGTCATATTAGTCATAGCTACACAACATAATTGAATATGCAGATAGGAAATCAGGTTCCCAGCTCATTTGCATTAAAATTTGGACCAAAAAGACAACATTTCATAATACCTCAATTAGTTTCACATCAAAATGTACATACAAACAGTACACAAGGCGGGAAAACCAATCAGTCATGGAAAACTAAGCTTAAAAGGAATGGCATGGCTTTGTTTATTTAGCAAAAGATTGAGTAACACTTACCAGTTGGAATTCTCTCCGTCTCTCGTAGGCCCTTTTGATGGCTCTGTCAAGCCACAGGGAGTGGATGTGGGGCGCATAGTGCATGAACAGCCGGCTGTCCAAGGATGCCGTGCTGTTGAAGTGCAGCGCTTGCTGCCCAATGTCCAAATTCCTCGGGTTTTCCCACGGAATCGCGAGCTTGTCCCGCGCATCGACCAACACCTGAATCCCCTTCACAATGTTCTGATAAATCACATGCTGGTACTCCCGCACTAGTTCCGGCTCGAACTTCACTTTGTGTATTATCCTCATCTGTTTCAGGAATGTCGATTTGCCGCTTTCACCTGCTCCGAGCAGTAACAGTTTAACTTGGCGCCGCAGAGTCTGTTTGTCTTTCTCAAGTATTCTGTCGATCTCTTTGCTCCTGTAGCGCTGCTCTATCTCCTCCGGCGACAGCTTCAGCCGCAGCCAACACGTTAGGGCTTCGGTACAACAGGTACATGACCACAGATCGTTGGCCATTTTGCATGATTATCAACGCCCAAAAGGAAACGTACTGAGAAAGTAGCACTATTTACACAGTAGTGTTCGCTATGAGAACATTTTTGGAGGTAGCACTTCACACTTGCGGTAAATAACTAAAACATGAACACAAAAATGTGCACGTAATTCATCAATCACCCCTCCCAAACTCATGGAAACAAGAATTTTGTTGAGAAACTTTATTTCTGTGTTCTTTCTTCATTCATTCATTTTTCACTTTTTCTGAAATGTTACCAGACCGTTGTGGGTCTAAAAACTACTAGTTTACTACTAAATCTCTACGAACAAAATAATTGAAAGAAATAAATAAAACCATTTGTATTCAATATAAAATTAACAGGACTCAAATTTAATTTATTTATCGTTTATTAAAATATTTTTATTACTTTGAACGTAAAATATTTAAAATTACAGACAAACAAAAGCTATCCAGTAGTAGAAAATGAGGCGCAGCTGGCAATACATAAATAATACGTTCAAAACCTTTGTTTTCATTCATCATGTTGTGGAACATAAAATTTTCATACACTTTCTATATATTACAAGTATTCCCCTTTGATCAAAATATATTGAAATGGTTATAAACTTAGAACCATATTATCAACTTTTCATCCGTTTCATTTAAATAAGGCACTAAGCTACCAAAAGCTGAGGTTTCTTTTGAAAAATAAATAACGGCATTCCGAACGTTCAGTCATTGCAATCGTTTCGTTCTAGGCAAAGAAAATATAGCAAAAGTTCTAGGCAGAACTCCGAAAAAATTAATAAAACTTAACACACACAGATACTGAAAAATTAACCAAGACATCAAGTAAAGAACCAAGTGCATTAGAAATAATGCTTAGATGGTTATGTAAATAAATACTTAGAATGAATATTGAAACGACATGTTTTCATACGTCACATTGTGACTGTCACAAACGTCACAAACGTCAAATTTTAGCACCACATGGGGCAGTGCTGGAAGTAAATTGCGCGCATTTATTCTCGTGATTTAGACTTGAAAATCAACCAAATAAAGTGCTAACTTACTCCATCAGTGCACGTTTTAAAATTTTCACAAATCTTGAAGTGAACCGTGCAAAAAGTACCTCAGAAAAAATGTAAACACTCGCGAAGAGCGATGTCGAAAGAGGGTTACATTCCCGAAAAGAAAGAAGTGGATAACAAGATTGTTTTGGAGAGATTGCAAACCTATCTGAAAGATAAAAGAAGTAGCGAGTCATCGGAGACCAGTCTGAGCTACAAGCAGCCAGGACCGAGCTACGAATTACACCAGCAATCGGGGTCTTCTTACGAAGACGGCAGCACTGTTCTAAAAGAGGTTTTGAACCACAAAAAGGCCGAGTTGCTCCGGCACCCTGACGTCATCGAGTTCTTGAAGACTCTATCCGCGAACCTCAAGAAATAGTCACTAGTTTCAAAGCCCAGGAGTAATTAAAACGGTCAAAATGGCTGTGACCGCACAGACATCCGTCGCGTCGTTAATGCAAAGGACTGTAGATAGACATGCGACCATCGCGCGTATGAAGTTCAAACTAAAGAAAAACCAAGTTCAGAACATTTTACAAACGTACATACTAAGTAACAACTCAGGACCGTACAACGACTTGATAGAAATACTGAAACTGTATCCACTGTCGGATGAAAACTTTAAACTTCTCTTTGAAGACTGTATCGCTTGTGTAGTGTTACTAGGTAGAGAGTTCAAGCCATTTCTTAGTGTACTCTGTGATGTGGAATGGACAAATAAGAGTCAAGAAAATGTAAAGTTATACAGCGTGTTCTTGCTAGATCTGGTGACGACTCACACATACCATTCCCCGCTGGTCATGACATCTATAGTCAAACTTTTTAAAGGTAATAATGCAATTCATATTGCAGACCAAAATGTATGCTATAAATAAATTCTGGTGCAATCTTTTGCAAGTTTGATGACATTGTTTCATAACAAATCTTAAGACGCCATACTCCAACTAGCGCCGCCAGTGGAAAAAAAATCATATCTTTATGTTGGATTCGTTTTTAGCAAAAAACGCTCCTGCGATTTCTCAACGCGAGGCTTAACTATTTTTGGGACCTAAGGTTTGGATTCCAGGGTTGGATTCCAGGATTGGATTTCCTAGGATCTGGAATCCAAACCTTAGGTCCTAAAAATTGTTAAGCCTCGCGTTGTGAAATCGCAGGAGCGTTTTTTGGTAAAAAAATATCCAAAAAAAAGATATGATTTTTTTTCCATTGGCATTTTTTCCATAGTTGTGAGACGTATTTCATCTTAATAATGTTTCAAATCATTTCACAACAGAAACTTAGCCTAAATGTTTTTGTTTTTATTTCTTTCAGCTGCAGAAGGAGAGAATTGGGATGTAGATCCGACTGAGAAAAATATTTTAAAATGGGCTTACATTCACGAAATAATAGTACAAATAGTGGCAGTTATGCCAATGTAAGTATTTATCTATTTATATTGTGGCAAAAGTTTTGTAGACAAGGTTATAATGTATTTTGGATGTCACTATGATCAGTTTCATATTGCTTTTTCCTAAAAGATATATTTCTGTCTCTTCTGATATTTTTTATGGGAGATTACATATTTATCTACTAAGTGAACTCTCAATTTCCATTGTTAAATGAGGCTTCTGATTTCATAAGTTTACAACCCTCTGTCGGTTTACGGCAGAATCTATTTTCGGCAGAATCTTGATTGGGCAGATTTTATAATTTACTTTATTACTTACTTTATTTTTCTAGGTCAAGTAGCATACTAATGCAGACAATCATAGACCAGTTTCCCTACTACAAAGCTGGAGTGTTTGCCAACAGAGCCTATGTACACAATCTGATATGGATCACCAAGTACATACCCTCACTGCTAGAACAAATTATCACTGCTATTATTAACAGGTAAGTTCAATAATTATTACACAGCTGGGATTGCCAATTCCCAACTGAAAAAGACAGCATACGGTATCTGAAAACTAGATGCTAGCATCAATTGCAATATGAGGAGATGCTCTTAATGGAGGGCACACTCTGCAAAACATTGAACATCAAAACATCTGATCATAGTCCAAGGACTGATAGCAGATAAGAACAAAACAAAATGCCCCCAGGATAGCACAGAGCACAGCAACATTCGGCCAAGGAACGCCTATAGGGCTAGATAGGGAGGAATGCTTGATATAGGGCTATATCTATCCCAAGTGCATTGGGCCACTTTTCTACACAACTGCCATTCTGCAATACGGCCGCTAAGGTCAGTGCAGGTGGTAGTTGACAACTTTTCCATTAAGACGCAGTACGTCTCACAACTAGCGCCGCCAATGGAAAAAAAAACATCTTTTATATTTTTTTATGCGTTTTTATCAAAAAACGCTCCTGCGATTTCTCAACGCGAGGCTTAACTATTTTTAGGACCTAAGGTTTGGATTCCAGGATTGGATTTCCTAAGAATGCAATCGATTTTCGTCAAATGTGGCCACTTTTGGCGAGAATCGATTGCATTCTTAAGATCTAGGATCTGGAATCCAAACCTTATTTTCTAAAAATAGTTAAGCCTCGCGTTGAGAAATCGCAGGAGCGTTTTTTGATAAAAACGCATCCAAAAAAAAGATATTATTTTTTTTCATTGGCGGCGCTAGTTGTGAGACGTATTTCATCTTAAGACATACCGTACCTACTTTAGGTTCAGTATTTCTTTTGTTTAAATGTACCGCTTTTTATTCAATAAATGATTTTGTATTTTTGTTTAGATGGCTTGTCGATATTTATGCACTGATTTATTTCCTTCCCAGAATGGTCACCATGGACGTTAACCTTGCCGAGCGAGCCAAAAACAGATCCCACGCGCAGACGGAAATGCTCTTCTCGATGGACATGGAAGATGAAGACTCAGACCTTGCAAATACCCTGGACTACTGCATGCTGGAGGTGCTTCACTGGATCCAGGACGAGAAAGACCCGGCCTGGCACACCATGTGTACAGTCTTCGAGAGGATCATACTGCCTACTTTCGGTATCAGGTGTGTACAAGAGGAATCTCTTAAAACCGTATAGGTACTAGTACCAACAATAGATAGTTGACAAATCTTGGAGCTGTAACCCCTTTAACACTGAGCGAAAGAGACAGCCTGAAGAATATCTACAGATTTTGTATTCCCAATTTTCCTCTCTCAAAACTGGTCCGATTACGAAATTTTTTTTCGTCACTGATCTACAAGAAACTATTTGATGTTGCACTGTCCGTTTTTGTCTAATCAGTTTACCAGACGTCTTTTGTCGCCACTTTTAAATACGCATTTTGTATTTTTGGAAGGTCTTGGCTCCTAGCTAATATGATACGCATTTTGTATTTTTATTTGGAAGGTCCTAGCTTCTAGTTAATACGTTATGAAAAAAATGTAAACGGTCCCACACGCCAGGGGGGGTTACCCTTGACGCTATTGCGATCAAATTGAAAAAGTTTTGAAATTAATTTCTCTTTGAATTCGCATAGTAATGCTTTGATTTTAAATACTTTGTAATGTTTATTCAAAGCTGTTTTATTCAATAAAAACACAAAATGCGTCTTAATTTGTAAAATATTTCGTAAATTGCGCCATATTGCGGCCGTATTGGAAAAATGCGTCAAGAGTAGAGGGGCAGGGGTGGACAGGTCCCAGCATACCAAAAATGTATGCTCTACTGCCCTTATCTAGGAAGTAATTTGGGGACTACGTTTGTAAGCAATCTCATTCCTCTCCGCAGACACGTCCAGTTCCTCCTTCTCAGCACGATATCGATAAGCCAGCAGTGCGCGGATCGCGTGCTGGACAACCTGTGGAAGGTGACGGCGGGACTGCACGGGCTCGGGCCGGCTGCGGTGGCCACCAGACGCACCGCCGCCGCGCACCTGGCCGGCCTGCTGGCGCGGTGCGTCCGCATGCCCAACAGCCGGCTGATACACTATCTGAAGGTAAGAGCTAGCAAGCGACATTTCTGAATTTGCCCTTTTTAAGATAATCGGGGAAGGTCGGAGCCTAGCCGAAAACCAGGTGGATGGACGTGGTCAACAAAGACCTCATAGAATGCGGAGCCTCCGAAGACGACACTAAGAACAGGGCGAAGTGGAGAGAGAAAATAAGCAAAGCTGACCCCACCACCATGTGAAACTAAAGCTCGGAAGATAGAGGGAGACGGGAAGGACGGAGCCGTACATTTTTAGCGAGGCCGAAGCCCAAGTTCCGATTAACGAGGCCGAAGGCCGAGTCCCGCAGAGAACGAAGCTCAGAGCAGGCCAGACGGCCCCGGTAATTTAGAAAAACTCTTTATCAAGCCAATCGACGGAGGCCGAAGTTTTTGCCGCACTTTGCCGGCCTGCTGGCGCGGTGCGTCTGCATGCCCAACAACCGGCTGATATACTATCTGAAGGTAAGAGGTAGCAAGCATAGATTTCTATAGGAATTTCGCCCTTTTTAAGATAATCGGAGAAGGCCGCAGCCATATATTTTCAGCGAGGCCGAAGCCCGAGTTCCGTTTAACGAGGCCGAAGGCCGAGTCCCGCAGAGAACGAAGCTCAGAGCGGGCCAGAAGCCCCCAGTAATTAAAAAAAACTCTTTTCCAAGCCAATCGACGGAAGCCGAAGGCGGAGCTCCGTATAATACGTTGGCACTAAACTCGGCATTCGGCCTCGCAGGGTTCTAGTGAGGCAACAGGCCCAGCAATTTAGAAACTACGCTTTTTTAAGCCATAAGACGGAGGCCGAAGGGCGGAACCTGAAGGCCGAAAACCGTTCAACGAGGCGAAGCACAGTGCTCGAAGCAGCACGCTTCCACCTGCATTATTTGTAGGTATTTCATTCAAGATATATTTGTATTATTTGCAGGCAATGGCGGACTGGTGCCACTCGTACATAACAGCGACGCAGGAGTCTTCGACGGCGTCTGACAATGTGAAGGTCCATGGGGCGTTCAATGCGATCTGCCACGCGGTTTTCTACCTTGTGGCGTTCAAGCATCAGCACCTGTTTGGCAGTAAAGAAAGTAAGCGTTGTTCTTTTTTGATATCCAAATTACTCAAACCTCATACAATTACTCAAACCTCATACATTTAGTGAGGGCCTTTGCATTTACGTAATGAGATGATTTATACAGCATCTAGTGGCACCTTCACTCACACTCGATGGGTGAGAGACCATTCGAACGCTGCAGTGCCTGGGATATTGTTTAGTTAGATGGAGTAGGCTTGCCCACAATAGGAAATACAATATGTGTGGAGCCGACTAAGCCCCTCCCTGCCCTTGCGCTATTTTTTCAATATGGCGCAATTTACGAGTACAACATTCTGTATTTCGCGAATTAAGACGCATTTTTTATGTTTATTGTACAGAATAGCCTTACCTTTGAATGGTGGTGCTTTTGCGGTGGTGGTCTAGTGGGTAGAACAGTGGACTCTGAAGCAAGAGGTACCCGGTTCGATTCCCAGTGCGGGCATGTATCTATGACTTTGTTTAATTTCAAAGTTACGTACATTTGTGAATTTGTAGTAGCAATACCACTCGCTAACGGTGAAGGAAAACATCGTGAGGAAACCCGCGGCTCAGTTGGCTCCACACGTATTGACCTGTCTTTCCTGTGGGCTTGGTCGACTAAGCTGTCAGGATGGTATAGGTGCTGGGCAAGCCTACTCCATCTAAAACAATGTCCCAGGCACTGCAGCGCCGAGTGGTCTCTTCACCTATCTAGTGTGAGTGAAGGTGCCACTGGACGCTGTATAAATCATCTCATTACGTAGATGCAAAGGCCTTAGTTTTTGAATAAACATATAAAATCAAGGCATAACTGTGCGAATTTTAAAACTTAGTCAATATGAACGCAATAGCGTCAAGGGTTGGTGTGAATGGGACTGTTTGAAAACCAGTGCTGTATTGTAGTCATGCAGCAACAGCTGAAACAATCCCATTTGCCACACTTGTTTTTTTGTGTTAATTTTGTGGCAATAAATCATTTCTAAATCTAAAAACCCCTTTTTTTACTCACCAGGCATAAACTTCGTCGAGTCCCTGAACCTCCCCCGGCTAGTGACTTGCAGCCTCAACCCGCTGCGGAGTTGCCCCTCCCAAGTGACCAGGAGTTTCTCATCCGTGACGCGCGCACACCAGCTCGTCTACTGTCAGGCTATCATTGAGAAGAACGCGCGGCAAACGTTACAAGCTACTGAGGCGGAGCAGCCTAGCGAGTGGTTCCCCTATGACCCGTACACGCTGCCCAGGTATGTTCTGTAACTCACCTACTTTACGAAAGTTTACGTAAATGAATTAGAGATATCTAAGTGTGATATTCCTATTTTATTGTGCATCTACTTGCTGCTTTATTTCCGCATCCAGTCCAGGGCCCTTAGCCTGTAACGCAATGGCGTCCCGGCAGAAGGACAAAACCGGGCTCTCCTCGTTTTTCTCCTACAACCAGAGAACTAATCCTCTAGAATTAGAATCAAAATATTCTTTGCTGTACTACAAAAACATTAAAAGGACAGACAGCGTTAGAAAATCGTAATTGAAGTCATCACCTGACAGCCCATTTTGGCACCATTGTGTTACAGGCTAAGGGCCCTGTCCATTCCAAGGTTGCCAGCAGGGGAAGCACAACTTCAAGATAAACGTTTTATCCCACTATCGGGTAGCGGCATCTCGCTTTACGCGGTGAAATAAAGCAAGATGGCGATAGCCGATAATGGGATAAAACTTTTATCGTGACATTGTGCTCCCCTAGCTGGAAGAGATCGCTTTTAGAGATAAGGCCGCCATTTGTAAACAAGACAGCACGTCGACCCTTACACGCTAGCACTCAACTCGGTTACGTTACGGGCGACTTTACAACAAGTGTTCGCTCTTACGTGCTGTCGTGTGTACTATATTTTTTTGTAAGGAATTATCTGTAATATTCTTTATTTTGTGCAATAAACAGTTCTCCATCTATCTATATTTACATGTTGCTGACGTATGTGCCCCTTTACAAGGCGACGAGGGGGCCGGAGGTCGCTATTGATATACCCGCACCTATACTGTAATCCCATCTTAGTCCACAGGAAAGACTAGGTCAATAAATCAGAGTCCAAGGGAAATTAAAGCTTTCTCCGAAATTATCCGTTCATGCCGAGTCAGCCTCTGCAATGTCTGAAATATGATTTAGATTGAAGTTTCGCCAGCACCTTTATCACTATTTTAGTTTCTCCTGCAAACTCGAAAGGAAAGTCGATACATTATTTCCTCACGGTTAATTGAATTTTAAACAACCTTTCTCCATTACTTCCAGGTCAGGCAAGGTGATCTGGCCGCTCTGCATAGAGTACAAAGATTGGTCAAGGAACGGCGACGATGAAACACAATACTCCAGCAGAATGAAGATGTTGGACTCGGAAGACGACGACTATCTGATGGCCAGCCCCGCAGCCAAACTAGCTAGCTCATTATCTAATTGCGTCTCACCAGGATTTAAGTCTATGTAGAGTGAAAATGAAGGTTATTTTTCGTTGTTAACACTTGGAGTCTTATCAGATGACAAACCTCGCGGTCAAACTAGCTAACTCATTGTCTAACTGCGTTTCACCAGGATCCATCCAGAGGGCTATTCCTGGTTGTTTATATTTTGGAGTCGAGACTTATAGGCTCCCTCCCAACCACAGAGGCTCGTTTTTATCGGTCGATGCGTTATTGCGATATTTGTTTTCAGTACATACATATTTTGTATTAGGATGGCCATGGAGTTCCTAATACAAAATGTACTGATAACAGATTACGCAATAACGCATGCGGTACTACCGACCGATAAAACGCGCCTGTGGGGGGGGTGCCTTATATTTGCGTGCCACTTTTTTCTAGTGGCTGTTACGCGAATCTTGATCGAAAGTAGGTAATTGAAGCTTTTTGTAACTTTCATGTTTTATCCACTACAAGCTTTGGTTGTTATTTCTAGGTTTAACCTTCTATTTTGCCTGGCCTGCCTAAGGGCTAGGGTTTTGATACCAGTAAATTAATGTCTACCAGCCCTATGTATAATAATAAGAGAAATATACATATTTATTTTACTTGTTAATGAAATTGTTACTGTAATGAGATTTGGTAAAGTGCTTAAATACATTAAGCAGCTTAACTTTTTTGTTACATAAACCAGTGTAAAAGTAGTGGAGTTAAATAGAACAGTGTTTCCTACGAATTTATGATTATAACTTCCGTTTTTATTTTCTTTGTTGTCATACATAAGTATTCCTTCTGTTTATATGTAAGTATGCCTTCTGATGTTAGTAAGTCTAAATCAGTCCAGTGATAAAACAAACTCATTTGTTATATTATTACAGGTGTAATATGCTTTTAGTTAATAAAGATTCATATTTATTACAATTTGACTAGTTTTATTTCAATAAGTAGTAAAAGTTTTTTTTACATCTGATAAAAGTTGTTATGGAAATTAGTAAGTTTTTTTTACATATAAGAAAAGTTGTTATGGAAATACGTAAGAGTTTTTTTTACATCTGAGAAAAGTTGTTATGGAAATTAGTAAGTTTTTATTACATATAAGAAAAGTTGTTATGGAAATCAGTAAGAGTTTTTTTTACATCTGAGAAAAGTTGTTATGGAAAGTAGTAAGTTTTTTTTTACATCTAAGAAAAGTTGTTATGGAAATAAGTAAGAGTTTTTTTTACATCTGAGAAAAGTTGTTATGGAAATGTATCAAGTAAGATAGAATATTTTGGGCGATTAGTACAGTCGGTCATACGATAGGATACGCCTTTTTGTTCCATTGGCACCCTTATGCTGCGCGCGGTAAGAGCCACTATGGGGTATCCTAGTCTGTGGCCGACCATACGCCCAATTGAAAAGAGGTGCAGTTCGGATCTACCATATTGAGTTAACTTTTATGCAAATACACATCAGATAGCTTCTCTTCTCCAACTAGTCGGTGTTTCTAACATTAATAAAAGTACATAAATGAATTTACATCATGTATTAATATAAAATAGTAATTAGACATTGGACAAACAGCTTATTTACATAATTTCAGTGAGTATTATTGGTATTTCGATGTCTATTGAACACACAATCTCACTTACAACATGCATTGAGAATTTGAGATCCATCCACTAGAAAACAATGCAATGGCAAGGTTAAAACAATTTTCTACATATCTAAGTCACATAATATGCTATTTCAAGATCAATTTCAAACGTAAATCCTATGGCCTTCCTCTTCTCTGCATTCCATGAATTTGGCAAAAAAACTAAGCAATTATTTATGAAGCCAATCTGCTTTGATAAAATCGATTTGTTCGTATTTTGCGCATGGAATTCAATTCAGTTGACCTACCTACATAATAAGAGTTGACTCTTTTAATTCTGTCAATTTTAGCTACAAAGACGACAAATCACTTGATCTCGACTGAATAGGACAAACTCCGTAATACTGTTAGCAAAAAAACCTACTTCCTTCAACAACAAAAAGTACTAAACTATCTTTTCTTATGATATGGATGTCTTCTCCGAAACGATGTCGCAGACTTACAGGTGGGCTGGTTTAACTTGGTCTGATACTGTGTTATTACTGGGGCTTCGTGTGCTGCTAGTTTATTGACAACAAAGTCATCTCCAGCCTTTAGGTTTTCCATCATTTTCAGTTTTGCCTCGATGGACTGTATGGCGGTTTTCTTGCTGAGTTTGGTTTCCGCTCCCGAGTTGGTGCCCGCGAGGGCAGCGATGCCTAGCTCGGGCTTCGGTCTGTCTTGGTCATCCTGGATGGTGGGAGGAGAGGTTTAATTGACCAATTCTAAGGTGAAACAAATATTTTACCAAGAAATGCAAAATAATAATATTGTTTTAGATGTTTGGTGATTTGTCAAAAGTTAACTAAGGGCGCTCGTCCACCGCACCAATCCGATATTTTATAGGAACCGCTAGCAGCAATACATTTAATAGTAAATGTCGGCGCCGATAAAATTTTGGATCGATCGGATCGTTGAGGTGGACAAGCGCCCTAACACTCAAGCATGGGTTTAATCAATGCTTATGGTTACATTGTACCAATGAGTTTAAACCTGCTCGCTCGTCGCGAGCCAATCTATCAGGGATAATACACTCATTGGCGAACTTGGATGGTATAGATCTATACTAAAGTCGAGCGAGGCAGTTAAGAAATTCAGGTACAATGCCTTCAGCTTTGAGAGACATACAAAGTCTGTCTGTTTGTCTACCGAGTTATTTTATATTTATATTAATTACTTTTTAGTTTTTTCTAAAGCACTAACCCGTGCTAGGGAATAATTTAAACATTTATAATAAGTTGAAAAAATTCACTCGGGACAGGACTTGAACCCGCAACCTTCCGCATACCGTGCAGGCGCTCTACCAATTGAGCTACCGAGTCAAGTAACTGTCGATGCGAATTTCTTCAACTAGTCTCCGTCAACTGGACGGGGGGCGCCACCTGGTGTGATTAGTTTGCACTAATCTACACCACCCAATGCGTTCATCTTTGCAGATGAAATGCTCATTGGAATTTTTGGTATTGCCACTACATTTAACCACGCATTGGGTGGTGTAGATTAGTGCAAACTAATCACACCAGGTGGCGCCCCCCGTCCAGTTGACGGAGACTAGTTAAAGAAATTCGCATCGACAGTTACTTGACTCGGTAGCTCAATTGGTAGAGCGCCTGCACAGTATGCGGAAGGTTGGGGGTTCAAGTCCTGTCCGGAGTGAATTTTTTCAACTTATTATAAATGTTTAAATTTATATTAATTATTTGCTTACCAAAGTATTCTTAGCAAACTTGACGCTAATCTTCTTAGATCCGAGCAACACTCCATTCAGGGAGGCCATGGCTCGAACAGCATCCTGCCGAGTCTTGAAGGTGACGAAGGCGAAGCCCCGGGACTGCCCGGCGTTGGGCCCGCTGCGGTGGAACAGCATGTCGAACTTCTCGATGGAGCCGTAGACGCGGACCAGTTTCAGAAGTTGGTACCGGTAGAGGGAAACGGTGGGGTTTAATCAGTTTGTCAGTGAGAAGAGAAGATTGTCTAATGATATGGTTGGCTGCATTTAAAAAAATTTTTTACATAAGTAAACCAGCCATACAAGTATATTTCATACAAGGTGTGGTTTTGTTAAGTAACACCCGACTCCGGGGCAATTATTTAAACGATATTGAAGCCAAAAAAATAAAACTTGTTTATAGTTTCAAGCGTTACCAAAACTATTGTCCCCGAGTCGGGTGTCACTGACCAAAACAACACCCTGTATAAAAAACCAACATACATACATACAGAAAGAGATCTTTTTAAACATTGGCTAATCTTATTCGTCAGCCTTTAGCCACCAATATCATCATGTTCAAAAACGTAAAATGTTTTTTTTTTCCTCTTCTGTTTTCTGTAACTTGGCAATCTGTTTGCAACAACGAGCCATTCACTTATCTGTTTAAATGTAAAATGTGTAAACTGAAAATATATTGTGGCTAGTGGCTATGACCGTGACCGCTACTGTGGCTACAAAAATGGTGAGAAGATAAAAATTAACATACTCATTAACTCTGGTGTCCAAGTTGCCGATCCAGAGCCTTTTGTCGCTGACTTCACCAGGCTGCGGTGGTTCCAGGTGCAGCGGCAGCTGAAATATTCAAAAATGTAGATGAAGATTAGTCTCACTCAGTACTCTAAAACCAAGAATTGTGGATGCACGGGTGTACCTCAAGACTTGGGACCTAGGTAAAAAATTGCAGAAATTAAGGCTACTGATGTAAGGCTATCATGGTAAGTAAAACAAGAGTATTGGGTTGGTGGGTGAAGTTGGGGTTTGTTTACTGTATATCCTAACTTGGCATTGAAAAGAAGCCAAATTGAATTTAGCTATCTAGACAGATGGTAGTGTTTACAAACCGAAGCGTCATCCATGGTCAATCGAAGTGTTTGGCAGCAGGTTTTGAACGTGGGGATGTTGCAGACAATCAATTTTATTGATTGCGTACGTTTTAGAGCACAAAATCATAACATTTTCGGAAATTTTACGACAATAAAATTGAGGACGATCGATTTTCTTTTCACCACAGACAAAATTTATGTCACTAACTGATTCACAGATTAGCAATGGGAGAGATTTATAAAAGTGACGGTTGAATCCGCTACACGATCAATCTGAAAACAAAATAATAATTCGTTCGTTCAGTTCACGGAGAAAGAAAAAAAACAAACGTCAAACAAAACAAAAACTGACAAAAACAAAAACAACTTTATATCCTCAACAAGAAGTGCGTTTCATCAGTTTTTTTACGTGGATTTTACAGACTATAAGCCTGAGAAATGCAGAAAATCAATCGGAAAATCCCCGGAATCCTGCCAGCACCACCAAAGAGTGAAATCGACGGCAAAATCACCAACTTGTCCTCCAAATCCATCCCAGAACTATTGGAACTTCGCGACAGGCAACAAAAATTGTTAAAAAACACCAGTTTCATATCTAAACTTGCTGATAAAGGTGAAAAGTTACAAATTCTTTATGAAAAAATCGTCGAATGTCTCAAGATCAAACAAACTGAAGACCAAACATGTGATTTGCTCAATAACCTAACCCTGAACGGAGTTGATAAACAAACAATACAAAACGTCGAATGGGAAGGAAAAGTTATCAAAAACGGCGACACCTTCTTAGATTCAGATGACGACAGCGACCCAGAAGATGTGCTAGAGATACTGAGCCAAAACACAGCTCAAGAACGAAAAGTTAAGGTTCTCCACCCAGAGCCATCTCTAATTACTTCAAAAGACTTACAAGACATCGGCGAAGTGTCACACATCCAATACCTGGTCAACAAAACCGAGAACCAGCCACAACCAAAGGCCCTCACCGGTCAGTATAAACCGTACAAGACTACGAAGTCCGATGTCCATAACCCTGAAAAAGAAATGCTCAGAAAGAGAGGAAAACACTGGGAGGTGACCGCGGCCACTCCACCGCCCTCAATCAACGGTCCGGCCAAGGTGTTAAACATGGAGCAGTCGCTGCAACTTCAAAAAGACTACAACCATCATCTCAAAGAGGTAGAAGCGCGGCATGCGGCAGAAAAGCTGCTCACTAGGACGGGAATCAAAATGGCAGCCCTGCCCATTGACACAACTAAGTTTGGCACCTACAGAGATGCGGAAGGAGATTCCGATGATGATAATAACGGTAGTGAGAATGAAGTATTTGATGAGGATCCAGACAAAGGGGGAGTTGTGTTCACGGTTTTGAATTAAGATTAAATGTAATAAAAAAAATAACCCACTATTTATGATGATAAAGATAAAGATAAAATATTCTTTATTGTACACCAATATAAATACAGGCTAGGAAAAAAACTTAACTAAACAAGGTACAATTGGCGGCCTTATTGCTAACAGCAATTTCTTCCAGGCAACCACTGATGGAAAAAAGTGCTACGGAATTGAGAGACGGGTAGTTGGTGCAATTATGAATA
This sequence comes from Zelleria hepariella, assembly GCA_949319315.1. Classification (NCBI taxonomy): domain Eukaryota; kingdom Metazoa; phylum Arthropoda; class Insecta; order Lepidoptera; family Yponomeutidae; genus Zelleria; species Zelleria hepariella. Next base: position 20,617,806 of record OX439384.1, read on the forward strand.
AAAACCGATGATATAAACTACTTAAAAGTAATCATAAACTTACATAGATCATACATAAATACCAATTTAAAATACACATACATAAACATAAATATGTTATAATTCAATACGAGAATGACAAAATGAGATTGATATACCTACATATAAATAAAGGAGAAAAATACAGTCTACATAACATACTTAATAGAATTATAGAGTTAGGTAATACGCTTTTAATTTACTTTTAAAAATTGTTGGGGTCGGGGAGCGCCTTATAGATAACGGCAGATTATTCCACAGCCGGACAGCAGTAGCAGTGAAGGAGTTGTTGTAAAAGCTTTTTGTATGGATTGGTGTTGACAGTGTCAGGCTCTGTGCTGATCGCAGTGTTCGGCTGGAGACATCACTGAGAAATACAAAGCGCTCTTTGAGATAGGCCGGAGTGGCAGGATTGAACAATACAGAGTAAAGAAGACATAGTATGTGAGCATTCCTGCGGAAGCGGATGGGGAGCCACTTGAGCTTAGCGCGGTATTCGGATATGGATTCGGATTCGGATATGGATTCTGAAACTTTAATTTGGTGTTATAACAACTTGAAGAAAGACTGGGTGAGTTAATTTTCTTATTTTAAGAGCATTGAATTAAATTATCAAGGTGACAGTGTAGAGTGTACACACGACAGCACGTCGACCCTTACAACCTAGCACTCTACTCGGTTACGTTACGGGCGAGTTTACAACAAAAGTGTACAGTCTCATGTGCTGTCGTGTGTACCTAGATAAGAAATGTTGGAATAAACAATATGCCCAGTGGTGACTTGGCCTATAAATAATTCCCCTGATAGCTAAGACCTCACAGATTTCAGTGTGGGTGAAAATAAAGTGATATTGAATGAGTGATAAAACTTGTAGCCCATTCAAAACTTTGTAAATCTTGTTATGAAAATACTTGTATTTGTTCCAGTTCGTAGGATAAGATATCTCTGTGTTGATAAATATATTTTTTAACACTTATGCAATAAATATCCTAGTGTTATTTGGATTCGCAATTTCTAATTTATATAAATTCTCATCATAGGTGGCAGCCAGAGATGGGTAACGACCCGGGTTATAACCCAATCGGTGGGTTATAACCCACTTGGTACCTATTATCGCCCGGTTAAAACCCATTTTGGTGGGCGATAACTAAAGTCTGTTTGGACTGTTCTACTCGTCCAGTTCTACTGATAAAACTATTCGGTTTTCTTTTCCGTTTAGTTCTTTATTAATAGAACTGATACTGTGAAGGTATTCGGGGAAGTTCTACGATATTTAAAAAATAAAACAACAACAATAAAATATCCAAACTGTCTCAATTGCAAATAAAAGTATGCCAATGAGTCTTAATCAACATTCTATTTGAAAAGTATCTCTTGGTAATTTTGCGTCAAACTTATATTTACGAAGTTATTTGAGGTTACTTGCTTTTTTTGTATGGGTGCGAAAACATTTTATGACATTACTCTTATTCTTCACTTAGCTTCACTTTCTGGTTTTGAAAAACAGAGTAGGTATATTATTTACCACATTTCATCTAAACATACTACATGCCGCAAATTACCGCATTCAAAAATAATCAAATAGTTTATGTTTTATTGTGGTTTTTACCTTAAAAACTGTTATTTTTTTACTTTACTTGACTAATTTTTCACCAAAAGTTGTTCAATAATGTAGTTCTGATGTTTTTTAAGTTTTCACGAGCACTATACTTATTAAACTACAGTTTTAAGAGATTCAACGCCCGTAAAAACAACAATATAACATAACATATTGAATTATTTTCAAATGCGGTACTTGCGGCATGTAGTATGTTCAGATGAAATGTGGTAAATAATATACCTACTCCGTTTTTCAAAACGAGAAAGTGAAGCTAAGTGAAGAATAAGAGTAATGTCATAAAATGTTTTCGCACCCATACAAAAAATCACGTAACCTCAAATAACTTCGTAAATATAAGTTTGACGCAAAATTACCAAGAGACACTTTTCAAATAAAATGTTGATTAGAACTCATTGGCATACTTTTGTTTGGAATTCAGAAGTTTTTTTTATAACCTGACATTATTCGTATTTAAGTTTCAACCAGCTTTTCTATCTGATGAAAATCGTAGCACATAAGCAGGTCATCTTCATAATCATACAATTTATGGTGGGAAATAAGTTACTTAAAAGTTTACAAAAATGTTTTCAATGTAAAAAAGTAACATTAAAACACAAAATATGTTATTACTCCCAAATGCGGTCCGTTGCGGTGTGTAGTATATTTGGGTGATATGTAGTAAATAATATACTATATCCATTTTTAAACCCAGAAAGTGAAGCAAGTTGAAGCAAAGAGTAGTTATAAAATGTCTACGCTCCTATACAAAAAAATCACATAAGCTCAAATAACTTAGTAAACATAAGTTTCACAAAAAATTACCAAGACGTACTTTTAAAATATAATGTTCATTAGAACTCATTGGCATACTCTTATTTGTAATTCAGAAGTTTTTTTAAACTTCGCGTGTCCGCGCGATTCTATGAGATCGTTTTACTGTGCGCCGCCAGGCGCGGAGCAAAGCAAGACGAGCGGCTCCCTTAAAGTCCATCCACTTAAATGGAGGGTGCCCATACGTTACTGACAGTATGAGCACCCGAAAATCTTTTGTTAGGCTTTATTATAATTGTAATAGTTACCAATCTTCATTTATTTGCTTACGACAGAGTGAATTTTCGGGGCGCACTTTGCGCGCTCATCTGCTCTCACTAATGACTTCAGATTTCAATATTATGGTAGTTCAGACCGAACATAAAAACCAACGAATGCAAAACCTTCAAATATCTTTGTTAAAAATAAAAAGTGTTTTTACTAAAAAGCAATATGTCACTATTACGGGGCTACTTGTCTGGCTAATCATTAGGGACCTCAGTCAGCTTTCCCATTATTGGGTCTGGCAATGCAAACATAAATAATTGTGGAAACTGAATGATTTTATGTTAAACAAACTTATTTGATCAATTTGGTCTGAAATCGACAAATTTTCGAGCGCTGCGCGCGCATTTGTCAATTCTCCTGAGAAATCGTAATTACCATATTGTTTACGGGAAACATTTGTGAAATTACAAGTTTGTGTTTATGTGTTCTTCTCTCGTTCTCTGTCTACAGTGTTCTTGAAATATAAGGGAAAAATCTGTGATTTTTCGGCCCGCGTCGTTCGTCTTACTTACATGAAAAATGTCCATTACGAGAATATCGTAAAAAATCGAAAAAAAGTTTTAAAAAAGTGAAAATTTGAGTGCGCTGCGCTCCAGAAAGTGAAGCAAGTTGAAGCAAAGAGTAATGTTATAAAATGTTTTCGCTCCCATACAAAAAAATCACATATGCTCAAATAACTAAGTAAACATACGTTTCACACAAAATTACCAAGACGTACTTTTAAAATATAATGTTGATGAGAACTCATTGGCATACTTTTATTTGTAAGTCAGAAGTTTTTTTTAACTACGCGTGCCCACATGTCCGCGCGCTTCTATGAGATCGTTTCAAATTTGAGCGCGCTGCGCGCGCGTTTATAATTTTATACAAACAAGGTGGCCCAAACATAAACGTCAAGCGAGAAAATCTATACAGCTGACATCAAGGGCTGCCCCAATTAATGTTATTTTCGATAAAACATCACTGAAGTTGTATGGAAAAAAAAAGTTGAGGTCGGAAGGACTTTTTATTGACTTCAAAAACTTCCGCAAAGCATTAGTCCTCAGAATGGTACAAAAATCCTGTCAGTTTAAACAACAATACCTTACAAAACCTAACAAAAAAAACCGGACAAGTGAGAGTTTAACTCGCGTTGAGAGGTTTCCGTAGAATGAGGAAGATCGAACGAACGAACGTAGGAAGATCTTCATACAAAGTCTACTAAGATACATTAATCGAAAGTCCGAACCATACCGCGATCCGCGATGTAGGACTGTGGAGCGATATCTGTTTACTGAGTTGAGGAACTAATGCTACTAGAACAAAATTAATATTTTCCTTAGTAATTTTGTACACCATGAACTTCTTATAGGTTTTTTCTGTAATCTATGGAAAAATACCTATTTCATGTTTTTTTTTTCAAAATTTTAGGAAATAAGGGTAAAGGTAATTTTAAATTTTCGCGTATTAAATAACTTCAAAACTGTTCATTTTACTATTATAACAAAATATATATTTGAGATCCTTAAAACGAGCCCTTTCATTTGATGTCACACGATATATTTTATAAAACTTTTTAGTGAGTTTCCAATTTACCCCCCAAAAGTGGTCCCCTTGTTTAAAATTTATTAATTTACGTTACACGTCCTTGTTTGGGTCACCGACTTACACATGTGTACCAAATTTCAACTCAATCGGTCCAGTAGTTTAGGAGCAAATTGGCTGTGACAGACGGACAGACAGACGCACGAGTGATCCTATAATGGTTCCGTTTTACCCTTTTAGGGTACGGAACCCTAAAAAATGGCTGAACATACATTGTGGTGATTCGGGTAGCCCTTGCTGTCAGGTATCTAGATTTTCTCGCTCGACGTCTATGTTTGGGCCACCCTGTATAATTCCAAACCATAGAATAGGCGGGCGATGCACGCCAAACTGGATTTTTTATAGCGTTATACGTTTTACCTCTTGTTAAAGAGTGTATTTAGTTATCGCCCACCAAAAAAGACGATAATGGGTTATAACTGGGTGATTTGGGTTATAACCCGGTTTTAACCCAACTGGGTCGTTTGGGTTATAACCCACTACCCATCTCTAGTGGCAGCTCGCCTCGTACTTTATATGCAGATGTATGCGCGATGCGCGTCGAATGTGCGTTCACGCAACTCTACGCGAGTTTGAGTAGTTTGACCCAACATGCGCGCGCGCATTGAAAAATAAGAGAAAATGCCAGTCGCGTCGCAACGCTCGGCCGCAACGGACGCGTTTGCCGCTCTTGCGCTCTCTATTTGTTTCGCTAATCAACAACTTTTACGATCCGAGAAAAAGTGAAATGGCGCCAATTTCTAACACAGTGGTCGGCATCGACGATGACCAGCGTTTCGCTCTAATGAAGGTATTAAAAATAATCAAGTGTTTTATTAACGTTTATCAAGGAAACGGAAAAGTCATTGTTTAAATTTTTATTACACGATAAGTACTGATGTAGACATAACAAAGAGATTTATTGTTTTAACTAACCCGTGCTTGCAACTTGCAACATTAGAAGGTACTTTTTATAATAAGTAGGTACGTATGTACAAAGCTTCTCTACTTTTACAAGTTACGGCTTAGCAGTTATTCGTTAGATAATCGTAATTGCTGGCCGATAAATTTCACTAATTGGGAACATTCGAACACGTATTATCGCATAATCCGACCTGACACCTCGGTATATTATACCTACCAAGAAACCTACTACGAAACGAAACTTCCAACTGAACTCGTCATAATATTGGAAATAAAAAATATTAAAAACTGAAGTGTAGACGTTTCTAACAATGAACGAACTAACGAACTTCATCTCACATGCAATGAGAGTTAAATAAACAATGCATCTATCGTACTAATTTGAGAGGGAACGCGGGTAACCTCAACTCCATACAAAAGGGGAGACCTGTTTCCTCCCTGGATAATAAAATTGTTTTAGAAAAAATATGTTTACGCCATTCAATCTACAGGGCGTCCGACGGCTTTGCCACATGGAGGGAAAGTACCTTAAATATTGTAGATGGATCATTTTACTGAAAGAAGACATTATTTCAATTTAAAAAACAATTTAAACTGCATTCATACATATCTAAATAATTACATGGTTGAACCGGGAATCGAACCCGTTACATGCGAAAAATAATTACCTTGTAGTTTTATCATACCGATCGAAAGGCTTCATCATAAGGATAATTTTTTGCTAAATAACATAGTGTCAGATATAAAAGGAAAACCATGAATTTTAACATTTTCAATACAAAATTAATCAATTTATCAATGAAAATCACGGTAACAAAAGAATACAAGTTTGAAAATGGAACACATTTTTGAATTATTTCTTTATAATCAGCCAGCCGCATTGCGATGGACAAAATTTTACGTGTCTTTAGGCTCAGGATACGGCTCGATTTGTTGCATACAACCAGGTAAATGTTAAAATTCATGGTCTTCCTTTTATTTCTGACACTATGTTATTTAGCAAAAAATAATCCTTACGATGAAGCCTTTCGATCGGTATGATAAAGCTACAGGGTAATTATTTTTCTCATGTAACGGGTTCGGTTCCCGGTTCAACCATGTAATTATTTAAATATCTATAAATGCAGTTTAAATTGTTTTTTAAATTAAAAAAATGTTCCATCTACAATATTTAAGGAACTTTCCCTCCATGTGGCAAAGCTGTGGGACGCCCTTTATATTTACCTCTGCCATGTCCCTATGTTTTCCTTTTTTTATTATTTAAATAAATTTTATTAAAATAAAAAAAAATGGAAAACATAGGGACATGGCGGAGGTACAACATTAAATTGAATGGCATAAACATATTTTTTCTAAAATAATTATCCAGGGAGGAAACAGGTATTTTTTTATATGCAGCAGCCGGCTACCCGCGTTCAGTCATAAGACGACGTACGTCTCACAATCACAACTAGTGCCGCCAATGGAAAAAAAATCATATCTTTTTTTTGGATGCGTTTTTAGCAAAAAACGCTCCTGCGATTCCTCAACGTGAGGCTTAACTATTTTTAGGACCTAAGGTTTGGATTCCAGGATTAGATTTCCTACGAATGCAATCGATTCTCGCCAAAAGTGGCCACTTTTGGCGAGAATCGATTGCATTCTTAAGTTCTAGGATCTGGAATCCAAACCTTAGGTCCTAAAAATAGTTAAGCCTCGCGTTGAGGAATCGCAGGAGCGTTTTTTGCTAAAAACGCATCCAAAATAAAAGATATGATTTTTTTTTCCATTGGCGGCGCTAGTTGTGAGACGTACGTCGTCTTAATCACCCAACTCATTAAATTCATCCATAGTTTTTGCTCCCGCCGCCGCGCCACTACTTACATAGAGTTGTGTGTAGCACTCCCACCAAAACAAGTTAATTTTTTTTTATCTGAGGATCTTTGTCTAATATTAACTTATTTTGTTTCTTCTCGATTTGCTTATTTTTATAAGTGACTAGCTTTTGCCCGCGACTTCGTCCGCGCAGACTTATTTGTTTCTCGTGAGTTTTTCCGTTGTTTTAATAGTTATTCTGCTATTAGGGGCGGAGAGAAATCCAACAAATCAAAAATCGTAAATATCGGTCCACCCGTTCCCGAGTTATAAATGGTGTAACTAACACGACTTTCTTTTAAATATTAAGATTTGATTAACTTTATTTAGTTGAGGCCCGAGGCGGACATTGGCATCAAAACCTGATTTCTCAATGCAAACAAAACATCACACTAGATTGGATAGATAACTAGGGAGCTAGGTCCGGCAAACGAAGCTAACAGCAACAAGCTCACTTTGTTACTTTGAAGCAACCAAAAACAACTTTTCGGACGTGATTCTGTAGAAACAACTTTTTTGTGACACTTGAAAATACCCGAAAAAGATTGAACCATTCTAACAAACTAACGACAACCAAGTCAACCAACACGACTGTGTTACCATCAGTCCTTAATTCCTTAATTCCTAAGAACGATCAGAGCTAGTGAAGCTGGAGAAAAAAAAAGTAGCTAGATTCTTAGTATTAGATAGTAATAAGTATCTGATTTATATAATTTTTTTACTTTGGATAATATTTTGACGTTCAATGTAAATAATTTATTTATGGCATATTGAATAAAACATTTGAATCTGAATCTGAATCTGAATCTATGCACTTAGGTACCTATCTAGCTAAAATTATGCAAGATTTTTCTACCAACGAAACCACAAGGAAATCTCTTGGCCAGTGCATTACGCTGATCATTACCCATTATTGCTTTATAATTTCTTGTCGAAACACACGGAAATCGGTTACATTGCAGCTCGAGGAGTGAGTTGAGTGACAGATATACAACGTGTTACAAAACATCCTAACTCTTTTTACAGGGTGTAACCTACTGGTCAACAGGATGTCAATTCTGTAAAAAAAAGTTGATAAAACAAATTTTATTTTATAACCTCAAAATTGGAAAAATTTCATAACTTTTTTGTTTTTGGTATTAGCTCAAATTTAAAAATATGTTTGTGGATGTAGGAGCATTTGCATAGCTTTGAGTTGTTAAAACATTGTGAAAGTCAATGAAAAACATATTTAAACAATACTTTTGTCCCGCCACAGCGTTCACATTTATTAATTTAAAAATCAACGGAACGTCATAGAGCGACAAAAATATTTAGGTTGTGATCCCTATCACCGGGTGCTATTACCCTGTAAAAAGAGTTAGGTACTTTTGTAACACCTTGTATTATTAGGTTGCATCAACAACAGTGCCGTAGTGATTGTACTTAGGTTTAGTATCGAGAAGCAAAGTATGGCCACATTTTCAACCATAATTTCGCGAAGGGACTTACTCGGAATCGACCCAAATTCGAGCCCTTATGCGCTTTGTATTAAAGTTAGTGGGGTATTTATCGGAAGGCTGACTAAGTATTTGCATAAAATGTTTGTCCATATTCTAAATATCCGCGGTTTTAATGCGCCAAAACCGATTTCAAAATTTCTTTTTCGTTCTACGTATAAATATAATTAAATTGATATCAAATGACCAAACCGTGCGTTATACCTACGATTTTAAACTCAGTGCACACGGCTGCAAGGTATATAGCTCGCGCTATGCTCTATGTAAGTAGGACAAGTAAGTCCATTGCATGACATGGGTCATTGACTAGATGTGCATTAGGTTTATTGCAATGCATTCGAGATAATGCTCCTCGACACCTAAGTGACTTAGCTGGCCTGGCAGTCGTTTGCTTGGCTTGCATTGCACATTCCACAACAAGAATGACTCCAGTTCTAGCTGCCTGCAGCCATAGACTAATTCTATGCCTGCAGCCAATAAAGTTGCTTAGTTTGCTTATCGGCGTTGTATTGAATCTATTTGAAATATGAACAATGAATTTATTGGAATGTCATTGAATATGATCCAAAAGTTAGGTGTCCTATTATCCGCTGTGAACTGATTTTAATGAACTTGGAGTTGAAAAGTTGATTGGTGCTACCTACTTATCTACTACGTTCACCACTGGCTACTACTGCAAGACTTAAGAGGAAACGCGAATAGAACTAACCAATCCGGTTGTGCCGTATTTTTTACTTTGTGTTTATTTTTATATTTCCTTAAAATCTGCGCTATTATGCTAAGTATTATATCTGCATTGTGGTATTATTGTTACGTCAACATTTATAGCCACTTCTCATTATAGTGTTATTTCTATTTACGTATTATGTGTTATTTTTATTGAAAATCCGTCGTGCGTGGCGTGAGTGACATTAACTAACATAAAAAAAATAGAAGTTAAAAACTAAAACCCGACTACTAAAAGGCTTAAAACAAGACCTGTTTATCCTTAAAATAGACTCATAGATAATTAATCGTAGTCGGAGGCCATCGGTTTATCAAATGCGAATGTGGTGTCCTCCGACTACGATTAATTATCTATGAGTCTATTTTAAGGATAAACAGGTCTTGTTTTAAGCCTTTTAGTAGTCGGGTTTTAGTTTTTAACTTCTATTTTTTTTTTGAGCTTTTTAGTAAGTCATTTTGGACGATCACCAAGAATAGAACCAAGATGGGCAAAAAAAACACATTTTTTAATTTTTTGTTCTATTTGTTATGTTGACGCTACATGTGTTATACATTTTTGAAAAGGTCTTTTAAAGCCCTTTCATTTGATACCCATGACGATGGTATCAGATAATTTCTATTTTTAGGTCCACCACTTTAGGGCGCAGCACAGCCGCCATCTTGATTTTTTTCAAAATTAAACTATCCTATGTTACCTGGGTGATTAAGACGAATCCAACGACGCCTCATTTGTTGAAATCGGCCGAGTAGTTTAGGCTCTGCGAGGGAAAAGATGAACACACAAACATACATACATACATACATACATACATACATACATACATACATACATACATACGCTGCTAAAATCATAACCCTCCTTTTTGCTTCGCGTAGTCGGGTAATAATAGATCTGTGTTAGGTAGGTAGGTACACTTAAAGGGGGTGGTAGAACTATTACTTATGCTTACTTGGAACGAAAACTATTCAATTCAATCCAAACTTTGAAATAATTTAATCTCGGAGAAAATCTTCAGGTAAAGATTTATTATTAGGGTTCCGTTCCTACCTACCTACCCGAAGGGTGTCAAATGGGAACCTATATTACTCTTACGATGTCTGTCTGCCCGTCTGTAATACCTTAAGTACCTTTGGAAATTATGGTTGTTTTTCATCATATTTTGTTAACTCTCACCCTCAATCACACTAATGATGCCAGTAGGTAATCATTAGACACAGACATCATGTCCCACAAATTGCTGACGATTTACACAATCGTTATTTATTCGTTGTCCAATTGCTTCATCACATCACCATCAAATGCCATCAATCATAAAGTTCTTAGCAATGGTGTGTGACACGGACGTTTCTTTGTGTTATTTTTCTCAACTTTATAATATACGTATGAAGTAATGGCATACTACACCTCAAGGCATCCGCATCCTCCTGTAAACGACTACATAACTTCGTATAATAAAACTACGATACGATAACCTAACCTAGGTAGGTACAGCCGGCCACAGTCTCAGATACCCCTTTTTGTTCGATTGGCGCCCTTATGCCGCGCGAGGTAAGAGCTGCCAAGGGGTATCTGAGACTGTGGCCGACTGTACCTAATGACATGAGATAAGAATACCTGATGAGGGCTGCTGTGCTGATGCAGCTTACGTAGGTCAGGTCATTATTTTATAAGTTGAAGAAAATTAATCAAATTAATTTCGTCCTTTCGTTACGAGAATAACTTGTAATAACAGAAAAGTAATGAACAGTGAATACCTAAATTTTTCATCTTTCGCCCATATGACGGTAGCGAAATGGCGAAGCCACATATTTTGACTAAGGTGTAGTGTAGCTGTAGAGTTTGTGAAGTTAGGGCTTGTAGAGTTAGGGCGTGTAGAGTGAGAAATAAAAAAAAATGTAGAGTGAGAAGTTTGGCTCTACATGAGATCTGATCATCTGACAGCTTTCATCTTGGCTTCGCTACTCGTCTTGGTGTCTTAAAAATTAAAGAAGAAATCCGCTGTGTGTGCCTCAATAAAAACAGCTTATTGAACAACAAATCGTAAAAACCCTGATTCCGACATTCACTAACGGAAGGCCATTGCTCCAACTGTTAGGTTGTTTTGTGGTTTACCTACCATTCAGTGGGTACTACCTACGTCGGCCACAGTCACAGATACCCCATGGCAGCTCTTACCGCACGCGGCATAACGGCGACAATCGAACAAAAAGGGGTATCCTAGCGTGTGACCGACTGTAGCTCTCGAACCTTGATAAGTTCGACCACCAGCATGGTATCAGCACCAGCAAATATGAACTGCCATGTTGATCAGTCCGGGCAGGTGTTATTGCGTGGATTTGCTTATAATATCCGTCCATCTAGGCGGGTGGTCTGCCTACCTAGAACTCCAAATCAAACAATAAATAAATGTAGAGCTTCAAATAGGAAATGGACAATATCTATGCATTCCAATGTAATCCAATCCGCACAAGGTTATGCAACCGTTTGATTGTTCACATAAATGATGTCCCGCGCCTTGATTTTGTACAGTCGGCCACAGTCTCAGATACCCCTTTTTGTTCGATTGGCGTCCTTATGCCGCGCGGTAAGAGCTGCCATGGGGTATCTGAGATTGTGGCCGACCGTACCTATTTCTATCTGTCAATCGCACACAACTCACAACTCAAATAGGTAGACTGTAAATGGAAGTTTCCCCAGCTGTAGGTATGGATGGAAGTTTCCACTTAGAAGCTGCAAAAAAATACCACTATAAATAACTTAGCCTTCCGCCCGAGACAAAAATATGCTAAAAAAAATCCGGTTATTTATTTTTAATCCGCAGTGAAAGGCTGCGTTTTTAGCGAAATCGCGAATCTGTAAACAAGATCCCACCAAAAACATTCTGTAAAAAACTAGCCAGGTCTCGATGGAGCTGCTTGTTTATCTCTAAAAAGTAATGAAATCTAGACAAAGTCGTGCCAAGTCTAAGGTTCCTTACTGCGATTTCTTTAGTATTACAGTTAATGTTGTGTGACTTGGCCGTTGAAGGGTACACAAGCGGTTCTGGTGTCAGATTGGTGCAATGGTGTCATGGATCACCTGGTTTTGTACCCTTGTATACCCTTCAACGGCCAAGTCACACAACATTAACTGTAATACTAAAGAAATCGCAGTAAGGAACCTTAGACTTGGCACGACTTTGTCTAGATTTCATTACTTTTTAGAGATAAACAAGCAGCTCCATCGAGACCTGGCTAGTTTTTTACAGAATGTTTTTGGTGGGATTTCACTTCTTTTTGTAGAAACGTGAGCATATTGATTTATTTCATTAGATTTTCTTATTGGAAACAGTTTTTTAATTTGTGTAATGTTCGAGTAGAATAAAGTTAATCGTTCGGCTATTTCTTCTTCTTAAATTGTAAGTATAAGTATAAAAGCCAGTCTAGTCTTATCCAGAGATTTCCTTTAATTTTATTTATATGCGTATTAAAAGCAGAAGGGGAGGCATTCGCCCAGCAGTAGGACGCTATAGGCTAGATTAGATTAGAAGATGTGTCCCACTACGCTGGATTTCTGCAATGACAGTCGATATTTTTATGTACCAATAGTAGAAGGGGGCATTACCATAATCTCTTATACAGCTGAAACCAGCTGAGGGTTCTTCATCAGATATTTCTGACCTTCGTTTTTGACATCAAATGAAGCGGCCCACCAAGTTGAATATTTTTTGTAAGGGCGGTATATGTCGATCTATAATAGTTTGGTTGGGCTCTTGTGTTTTCTAATCAAGGTCACCAGGTACTCCAGATCTTCGATTATCCAAGTTTTTATAGTTTTCCCTTTATGTGGCCATTAAACCCTAACTCTGTACCAAATTTCAGCTCTCTGAGTTTATGGGAAGTACTAGTTCTATTAGGGCTCTTGTGTTTTCTAAGCAGGGTCACCAGGTACTCCAGATCTTCGATTATCCTAGTTTTTATAGTTTTTCCTCTATTTGGCCATTAAACCCTAACTCTGTAACAAATTTCAGCTCTCTGAGTTTATGGGAAGTACTAGTCCTATTAGGGCTCTTGTGTTTTCTAATCAGGGTCACCAGGTACTCCAGATCTTCGATTATCCTAGTTTTTATAGTTTTCTCTTTATGTGGCCATTAAACCCTAACCCTGTACCAAAATTCCACTCTCTGAGTTTATGGGTAGTACTAGTTCTATTAGGGCTGTTGTGTTTTCTAATCAGGGTCACCAGGTACTCCAGATCTTCGATTATCCTAGTTTTTATAGTTTTCCCTTTATGTGACCATTAAACCCTAACTCTGTACCAAATTTCAGCTCTCTGAGTTTATGGGAAGTACTAGTTCTATTAGGCCTCTTGTGTTTTCTAATCAGGGTCACCAGGTACTCCAGATCTTCGATTATCCTAGTTTTTATAGTTTTCCCTTTATGTGACCATTAAACCCTAAATCTGTACCAAATTTCAGCTCTCTGAGTTTATGGGAAGTACTAGTTCTATTATGATGATCATGAGTGAGTGAGTGAGTGAGTGTGTGTCATAAATGCGAAACTTTGCTTTCGCTTAACTTCGGAACTAAATGACCTACAGACTTGAAATTTTGGATTTTAAGTATGTAATTATAGCTTACTAGATGACGAAAATTTCTGCGTTCTGGTCTTATTCAGAGGTTCTCAAATAGGGGCCTGAAAATGCGGCGAAATGGTTCCAGTAAAGGATGGTACGGCAGTGTTTGCTTCGCGCTCGACCTGGCGGGGGCACTGCCGTGCCCCCAGATCACCTCCACTCCACTGCTTTGGAAACTCTACGGTTCATTGGCACCGACTACACGTTTGGCAAACAAGACACCAACACGCTGCTGTGATGAGGCCGTTTTGCTCTCTCTCCCAAGCTTTAGGGGCGTGCAAAAATCCACAAAATCGATCCCTGTATCAAATACACTAAACAAATCTAAAATGTTCACACATCAAACAATAGAATGAGGTGAGAGCTATCTGACACAGCCAGTTTCATGTTGATATCCATAACAGATTGCAAGATATTTTCGCTGAAAAAATGTGCGCCACCTATTTTTTTTTTGCGAAAATATCTTCAATGTCAACACGAAACTGACTGTTTTAGATAGCTCTCACCTAATTTTAGTGTTTGATATGTGAACAAATATTTGATACAGGAATTGATTTTGTGCATTTTTCTTTGCGCGCAGGCTATTTACTATGCAGGGCGCCTCCCGCATGGTGGTGGGGTCATTTTCCTAATTTTCTTTCTCCACTTCGCCCTGTACTTGGTGTCGTCATCGGAGGCTCCGCATTCTATGAGGTCTTTCTTGACCACGTCCATCCACCTTGTTTTCTTCCCCTGGATATCCGCCCGGCTGTTTTGCTAGCACCTCGTAGCAAAATAGTCTTTTCGCGGCGTGTTTGTGTCTTCTTTGCCAAGCGTGTAGATCTACTACCATAATTAACAATTTCACCAATGGATGAGAGTCAGCGGACGTTGTTGAGAGTACATGTTTAGTACACAGTCATGAGAGCACGTCAAAGTGTACACTTTTGTTGTAAAGTCGCCAGTAACGTAACCGAGTAGAGTCTAGCGTGTAAGGGTCGACGTGCTGTCGTGTGACCTACCTAAGCTATCAAAGCTTGCGGCCCCGTTTCACCTTCTTAGGTATAAATTACCAAGATATCCTAGATGCTTCTCTTCTACATCCCGAATTTTTCACATAGATTTTAGAACAAAGTAGAGTCCATCCATTAGAAGTATTAGAATTAGAACCACTTGTTCTGTATTAAATTTTAATTATTCGCTATTTATATTGTATCGGATAAAAACGGGTCGAATGGCGGTTGTTTTTTAAGTAGGTATACGGTCGGCCACAGTCTAGCATATCCCATAGCATCTCTTACTGCGCGCTGTTATAAACCACCTTACTATAAAACTTGACTTACTATAAGAGCGTCAATCGAGCAGAAAGGGGTATCCTAGCGGGTGGCTAACTGTACATTATTTAATTATTTACATTATTTATCCCGACTATTCCCGACGTTTCGGTGGCGTTACAGAATAGCCGTGGTGGAACGTGTGGAGGCAACTAAGCCGCGGCTTTCCTCACGAAGGAAAACATCGTGTGTGTATGAGAGTCACACGAACGTCTCGAAAATTGCAAAATCCGAGACAGTAGCCGTCAAGGTCAAGATGGAGTCTTCAACTTCAAGTCATAGGTACGTTAATTTGTTTGCGCAACTTGTGTTGCAACTTGCAACAGCCGAGTGAGCGCTTTGCTTGCACCTTAACTTTTTGTTTACATTATCACGCTTTTTAGTCAGTGCCTTGTAGTACCTACACCGAAATACATCTACATAGTAAGTATGTAATACAGGTGCTCACTATTTAGTCAGAGCCTATCGAGGTAAAATAAATCTATCTATTAAAGTATACAGAATGTTACAGAAAAGTATGTTATTTGAATATGGAACAGCCTTTTATTTTAAATTTTTTCGTTGTTGACCCCAAGGCTGTGCCCCTTCCCATAGTAAAAGTTGCTTGTCTATAGGAGTTTAACGAAGCTGTAGTATAGTAGTTCATGTACTTCGTTCCCAGTAGTTCGACTGGCCAGTTCTACTCTTTTTCTGTATCGTAAGTTCTACTATCGAACTCTGTACCATACCCACTGCCACCATGGGCGTCTTCTTTTGGTTTTCTTGAAATTTTTATCGCGCATTTTCGAGTGACATTTTGGAAATTGGTTCAGATCACCAACGCAACAAAATACCCTCGGCATTAAAACCACTAAAAGGTCACGATGTATAATCCATACAAGTTCCTTATCCGCAATACTTAAGTAATTACTGTTTGTTGCGATAATAATGTTCATAACCTTTGCACATTTATCTAAGTACCTACCTAGTTAGGAATCTATTGATTGGTGAATGGTGACCTGACGACCTGCGATTGTAACTCGTTTCCTTGAGTGCAAACGGATCATACAAACAAAGAGAAATAAATAAGAGGAAACTCTTCAATAATCAGTAGGCAGTAGATTGGTATGCACATTGCACCTGTTATAAAAAAATTAGAGCAGCGAAAGGCCAGTCGCCCACCATCGCCCCCCGCCAAAACCGGTCATCAAATCACATCAACAACATTTTTCAATCTTATCAGGAAACTTGTACCTACTACCTATGATGCGATGTTTATTTTATTACTTCTTCAGCATTTGTTTTGTTCACATGGTGTTTATTACTTACCCCACGAAAAAAAAGCTTAGAAAACGTGCTTATAACCCGTTTCATTAAAGAAAACATTTAGGACGGAGTTAAAAACCTAGCGTTGTCTCACTTTGACTGTATTAATTAGAGCGAGAGGGCGAGTGTTTTGAAGTCCATCCTAAATGTTTTCTTTAATGACACGGGGTATACGTATGAAATACCCCGTCTCCCGTATACATATGTATGAAGCCTTTTTTTCCATCCGAATTAAATATTCAGATAACCATTTAATTTGGTGAAATATGAGTTTAGTTTCAACAAATATTAATTTGCTCGTGGACCTTCACTGGCATTGCTCTCGGAGTACCTATCCATAGTAAATCGACGTCTGACACTTCGGCACGACCAAGAGTGACCACGACGGATCTAAATATTTTTATTGCAGCACAAATTCATGAAATTAAATGCACTTTTTTGTACTCCTAACCCCAAAAACGTGCATGCCCTCTGAGGGACCACATTGGATTTTTTAGTTTCCAGACCTATGACTGTGTACTTCAATAATTGGCTGTATTGAGATTGGATGCCATGCGAACAAATCTTTCAAGGGCGGGCACTGAAAAGTGCGCGCTTTTTTTCAGCGAAAATACAAGGTGTTACAAAAGATGCTAACTCTTTTTGCAGGGTAATAGCACCCGGTGAAAGGGAACACAACCTAAATATTTTTTTTGCTCTATGACGTTCCGTTGATTTTTTTATTAATAAAATGTGAACGCTGTGGCGGGGGAAAAGTATTTTTTAAATATTGTTTTCATTGACTTTCACAATGTTTTTACAACTCAAAGCTATGCAAATGCACCTACACCCCACAAAATATTTTTAAATTTGATCTAATAAAATAACATAGAAAAAAGTTAAGAAAAAATTTAAATTTTGAGGTTATAAAATAAAATTAGATTTTTTCAACTTTTTCTTACAGAATTGACTTCCTCTTGACCAGTAGGTTACACCCTGTAAAAAGTTAGGATGTTTTGTAACACGTTGTATAGCTATCTTCAAAACGTAGAATGTCAACAAGAAATTGGCTGTTAGATAGCTCTCACCTAATTCTAGGGTTCTGAGCACTTTTGCTATTCGTATAGTGTATTCCTGTGATATGGGAATCGATTTAGTATATTTTTCTTTGCGAGCAGGCTATTCACTATGCACGGGCGCCTTAAAATTGTAATCCAATTTAAAAACATCTGACTTACCTACCTACCTAGCTACTTAAATCCACAAGTTTAGTATGCAATTAGTCTTAATTACTTAGCACAAATCATAATTCAAGCAAGGTTTGGTGATTATATCTTTATTTCAATGCTAACAAACATGAACACAAACCAATCTACACATCTATAGATAAGAATGATCGACAGGCAAAAAGAGGCAAACCAAAACAAAGACTTTGGATTAATTTAGGGCCTTTTTGCGAGGTAGAGACGACTTAGCTCACTGTACCTGACGTTTTAAAGGCCGATTTAGGTCCGCCACATAGAGACGGAATTCCTGACGAAAAAAAAAGGAATCGTGATTCCGAACGCAGTGACTGCATACAAAGTCTATAGACCTACCACACACATACGGTTTTATCCGTCCGGAATTTTCATAGATTTGTATGCAGTTTGGATTCATTTCGTTTTTCCGAAAGGAAAAACTCCAGCCGACCTTAGACAGATACACTACTTAGCAGGGGCCTTAGCCTTTAACACACTGGTGCCAAAATGGGCTCCCGGTTGACGGTTTTAATTACGATTTATTAATGCTGTCGGTCCTTTTAATGTTTTTGTAGTACAGCGAAGAATATTATGAGTCTAATTCTAGAGGATTAGTTCGCTGGTTGTAGGAGAACAACGAAAAAATCCCGGTTTTGTACTTCTACCTGGGACGCCATTGATACGCCATTGTGTTACAGGCTAAGGCCCCTGGTGCCAGTCTCACCAGGGCTCATCCAGTTACCAGAAATAGCCTTCCATCAGTTACTGACTGAAAGAATTACCATGTACAGGGTGTACTCTAAGTCGATAGCGGAAATTTATGTAGGCTATCTAATGATCAATACAAACAACTTGTACTAGGAGGCGAAAAAAATGGAGCGAAAAAAATATCAGCTTTTCCATACAAAAGGTCGACTCAGTACTGCGCCAAATGTATGAAACAGCTGATAATTTTTTCGCTCCATTTTTGTCGCCACCTAGTACAAGTTGTTTGTATTGATCAGTAGACAGCCTACTTAAAGTTCCGCTATCGACTTAGAGTGCACCCTGTAGAGTCAGCGGGCTTCGTAGAACTGGACGAGGCAGGCAGCAAACCGGCAACATTGTCCAGAAATGAGCCGTTTTTAGCACAAATTCACAAAGCATTTCTTAGATGGCGCCTACAGGCGTGGCCATAAAAGAACCGGAATACGGCTGTCAAAATTAACCTGTGCTAAGCGAAATTTAACAGCCTTATTCCGGTTCTTCTATGGCCACGCCTGTAGGCGCCATCTAATGCAATGCTTTGTGCATTTGTGCTTAAAAAGGCTCATTGACCAATTGAGGCTGCATCGTCATTACGGCGAAGGGTCCATAGATGCTGAAGGAACTGTGAGAGGTGGCTCTAGGTAGAGGAAAAAAGCCTATACCTAACCAATAGTGGGCAGAGGTATACGAAGCCTCAACGCTCCTACTGCTTCAGTTTGATCTTCTCCGTGGCCAAGGCCAGTTTCCTAATGTTGCACAGGCAGCCAGCTGATGCCTCCTGCAGAGTAGCGTCCTTGGATCCCACTGTCTCTAGCAGGAACTGCACCACTCCAGCCTGGGGATGGTGGAATTAATATTGTTATTCGGCTATCTATTACCTTAGGAGCCAGAATGAAGAGACATGGGAGAAAGACGCGGCATGGAAGCCACAACAGTTTGATGTCACTTTCATACAAAAGAAGGAGTAGGCGACATCTCGGACAAAATATTTTCGGACACTTTGTCCGAAATGTCGCTTTATTATTTTAATATTTTTGAGGCGACATCTCGGACACTAACAAATAAAGCTGTTTTGTACAGTCGGATAAAAAACTCCCTACGATCTTATTTATGAGTAGACTAATAAAAATGTTACAAACCCACCTGCAAATAATATCTTGTGTACTAATGCAGTCTTCAACATTTGCTCTCACCGCAAGTGGGTCGCCCGCGACACATATTTTATTTCATCAATTTTATCTTTATTATGTTGACAATATTTGAATGTTTTGCCTCGTGTACCAACGTTTGACAATCTGCCCCCGCGTCTCATGTCACTACGCCTTGTAACAAAGGCTCAGCACAGCCAATAAGTCCCACTATCAAGATGTAGCGTTAAATCAAATAATTTTGGATGAAAAAGTACTAGGCTTACATAAGGTGGTAGGAGGTTCTCACATCATTACGCGGAGTTAGTTAGGAACAAAATTATGTGAGGACTGAGGTGATGATCCTCCTAGCACCTTATGTAAGCCTAGTACTTTTTCATCAAGAATGAGCCTAACGCGATCTGACTACTTAAAGAAAACGGCTATTTAAGTCGCTTTAGCTATCCTAAAATAGGCAGCTGTGGTAACGCTCTTTCTCTGTGTATTATATTTAAATACTTTAGTATCTGACTGTACAATACAGGTTCAATATTTTGAGAGTGTCCGAGATGTCGCCTCAAAAATATTAAAAATACAAAGCGACATTTCTGACAAAGTGTCCGAAAATATTTTGTCCGAGATGTCGCCTACTCAAAAGAAGCTACGCGCGACGCATTAAGTGACACAGAGAGAACGGGGCGCGGACAAAGCAAAACGCCAAATGAAGCAAATTTTAATTTAAGTAAATCAAGAAAAACAATTCATGTAACGTAACTAGTACGAAAAAAAAACTGTGTCATAAAAAATCTTGTTCAGAATCACCAATGGATGGGTACAGACAGACCCGTCCATTGTTGATTCGGATTTAGGATTGGTGCTTCAGCAGTGAACAGCCACTGCTGATGCACCAATCCTAAATCCGACTCTTACAAAACGTTGCACATCTATCTGATTATGACTTAACAGACTCTGGGAGGTCTACCTTTTATAGGTTCCCTAACCATATCCGTTTGACACTCTTTTCAATCTACTATCCATTAATGACGTCAATCCTTAAACCCTATAAGTCGTCAACTAATCGTAAAACCACTTAAGGGTATGAGAGTGACACAGTTGACCGTGCCGATTTGCCGAAGGACCATACATCGCGCGATACACAATACTCTCTTTCACTCTGTTAATCTACTTCGAAAAGGGCAAATTGCAGCGTAAATATTGAGCTATCAAAGCTCAATGAGGCCGTTCATCATGCAGTCCTGCCTGCTGCGTTCCTTTGTGAGGATTTCCCAACAATGATATTACTTAATCGATAAACACAATAGGCAACTAATCATAAAACCACTTACAGCATGTATAGAAATGCGTCTTATTAATAAAAACAATTAATAAATCAATTAACGAAAGGTAGTAAAGAGCACGTTGGCAAATTAAAGAATCACTTACGGCATGCATAAGTAGTGAGAGACGCAGTTGAACGAGAGGTGATAGAGAGCCAATTTCAAAGCACTTTCAATGCGTGTTGATGTCGCGAGTGGTCATAAAGTTGACCAATGGGGTGACAGCTCGGCATTCTATTAGGAACTCCCTACGATCACATAACCTACAAAACAATTAATAATCACTTACCGCATGCATAGTGACTTGACGCAGTTGATCGAATAGAACGAAAGATGGTAGAGAACCAAAGCGGTAGCTCGATGCACGTTTATGTCGCGCGAGGTCATGTAGTTAACCAATGCTGCAACCCCTCAGAATAATCAAATTATCAACCAAAGAATCACTCACAGCATGCATGGTGACGCAGTTAATAGAATAGAAGGAGAGGTGGTAGAGAGCCAAAGCGGTGGCTCGATGCACGTTGATGTCGCGCGAGGTCATGTAGTTGACCAATGGGGTGACGGCGCCTCGTTTGCCGAACTCCTGCCGGTTCTGCGCCCAGTCGCAGCAGTAGGCGATGGCGATGCCCAGGTTGGCTCGGAGGTGGTCGTCGGTTGTGCTGACTTCAGGGAGAAAACAATAAAAAAGTTTACAAAATCTCATTAGATAAGCAGGTAGCGTAGAAAAGGGGATAGAGAATTGGGACCATTCTGTTTCGATTTGTTCGGGTTGGATGTACCTCTGAAAATAGTTTAGGAGTCTCAATTTGATGACATTTTGCGAAGTCCTCGAGAACCTCCTTAAAGGACTGCTTTTAATACCTACTTCCTATAATTTATTTGAGTGAGAATAAAGATATTTCACTTACCTAACTTGGACAGTTTAGCTACAACACCGTGATCCGAAATAACAGCCAGATTCTCGTGATCATGAGCGATCGTAGCTATAGCCGCGCAGATAGCCGCGAGGACATTGTGATCATCGGAATCCAATAGGTCTACAGTCAGCTCTAAAGCCCCAACAAAAGACCGGACCATCTCGCCAGAATCTGCCGCGTTTTGGACGCAAGGACTCAGAGCTAAGGCTGCGTTGGTCTGGACTCTTTGGGAGTCGTTTTTCAGCAAAGACCATATCAGGCGGACGCCGTCCAGCTCGTCGATCTCTGCCATGCAATTGGGTTCTTTGGCACACTCCAGTAATACTAGTGGAACGTTTTCCAAGAGAGGTTTGTGCGTATTGCTAAGATGGTACACTGAAAGCAGAAGACCAAACTTTCAAAAGGAGGATTTCCATAAAAGTAGACTGGAAAGTTACGGAATTGGTTACGAACCAAGCAAGGGAATCCCTCCAGCAAGCCTTATTTTCTCCCGATTCGGCGGGTATTTGGCGCACTCTGCCAAGGCCCCAGCTACATTAGTCAGGACCGCATCGTTTTCATCATCCAAACAACCTACCAGCGTCGGTACCACACCCATAGTGTCGAGTTTCTTGACGCTGATCTCGCTGCTAGCGCATTTCCACAGGGCGCCAGTCACAGCAGCCATCAGTGACTTGTTCGTCCGGTTCGTGCTGTCCTGGGTAGCTTCTACAAGCAGCTCCAATCCGCCGTATTCTCTGATCATTTCCCGGGTGTTCGCGTCGTTAGCGCATTTGTAAATGGCCAGGCTGCAATACGTCTGCAATGTGTAAAGGACACTTGATTCGACGGTTGGTTATAGCCAAGCATTAACTGTGGCCTTAGCTCGTAATACTAGGAAGTATTCGGACATGCGTGTTCATTACACTAATGTGTTGCGAGTTTGCGACCACCTCCGCCTCTGTCTTACCGTTTTCACAGGCGATGAGTCAAGTGAAAATGTTTACGCTTTAACACTTGCCTACTATAAATGCGTAGATTTGAAAAGGGTAGAGCGTAGGGTTAGTAGAGCTAATTGAATTCATTATATACCTTTATGTCCTTATCTTCATTGCCCAAATGCTTGATCAAGTCAATGACCATCTTCTCAGTCTGTATAGCCAGTTGAAAAGAACTCTCGCTGGCGCACATTTGCAGTAACCCAACGGCTGGAGTGGCGAGGTCCAGGTGTATGGTCTTCAGTATCCTGGTTATGAGGGGGATGATGCCGTATTTCCGCATGGCCTCCCGGTTCCTCTGGGAGGATGACATGGACCAAAGAGCCTTTGCCCCAGCGCGTGCTGTGTCCAGGAATATCACCTCGTCTTTGTTTAGCTCAGTGCGGGGCGTTTGTAAATATCTGAGAAAGACAGATGATTAAGTTTAATGCATCTTCCTATCAGGTCATGCCCTAAAAGAAAACACTAACTTTTCTTTGATGTCCAGTAGATCAATCAACTTCGGTATCCCGCCAAATTTTCTGCAGAACTTCCTGCTTTTGCGAATCCTGCCCAAGTTGGCGATCGTCTCCGCAGCCAAGATCTGGACATCCCTCGCCGGGTCGGAGAGCAAACCGACCAAGAGCGGGATAGCGCCAAGATCTGTCACCTTCTTCCGAATCTCTATATTTGGCGTAATATCCTTCAGAACGGCTAGACTTCCCAAGATGCAGCAGAGGTCTCGTGTCTCCAGCAAATTTACCAGCAACTCCAAGCCTCCAATTTCTTGGATGGCCCGTTGGTTTACCTCTATGGTCAAGTCGTGATCCTTGAGACAGGATAGCGAGACCATGGTGGCAGTTTGGTTGCCAGCCTTCATGTATTTGACGAGCTTTTGTATATGCCAGTATTCGGGTGGGATATCTCCGGACTTGATGAGGTTGGCCCAGTTGTCTTCGGAGGAGGATGTGGAGGATGCCGAGGAGGCCGAAGTGTCGGAACCTTCGGTGACCATCACGATCCTAGGCAGGCCGACGGTGTCCTGCCCTCCATCGGCGCTGAACGTGGAAAGGTTGTCAGCCTCCGTCATGGCTTAGGATGTTAGAGCATTCAGAGTGAATTTCAGAACCACGTCTCGTATTTCGTCGCAAACGAAATGTGAGGAATGTTATTTTGGTTAAATTGTCAATAGAGTTCGCTTTGTCAATGCGGTTGCTTAGCGACGGTGGCTGTCAAAGAGAAATGCGTCGCGCGCGTTGCGTGCGGACAAGTAAACCAAGTTGGTTCATGGATTTTTGTTCGATTTACGCACTTGTCCCGTCGCGATAAGAGCTACGGCCGTGCAAGTAGTGCAACCATCGCGACTCTGACTCCTGTAGCGCGCCTGATAGACAAAAGAGATCTCTTCATTACAAATGGCCGTTTATCATAAAACCAATAATTATTTTTTCATCTCCCACGCTCGGAAAGTTTGCTGTTACTAGTAACTTACGATCGTGTAAAGGCCGGATTTAAACTATCTGAACTTTTGTGCCCTTCGAAATTTGAACGCGACGCCGGGACAGTCTTTCCCGCGCCTTATGGTTTTGAAAAAGAAAAAAACACTGGCCGTTTAAGTAGATGCCAGATACCGATGGAAAATAAAACCTCATTCATAGTTCGTTTAAACGCGTATTTCAGCGAAAGCGATTGTTCGTGCCCATTCTCTATACAAAACTGTGAATGTAAATGGTGCATAAGCATCTTTTAAAAAGGTAAAGTCACGGAATAGAACATTCAGAAACGCGGTTTCTTCTTATAGTCTTTTCAATATTTTGTACACATATTTATTTTTAAATACCAGTAAATAAAAAAAATGCTGCGCTTCTGTTTTATCAAATAGATAATTATGTTTTGGTTTGTTAAATACATTTTTTCAAACGATATTACTAATTTCATTTTTTATCTCCTACAAATTTTTAATTTATATGGTATAAGTTCAGAATGCACCCGGAAAAAAAAAACATTCTTTTATTTACATTATTTTTGTGTCTGGATAAATTAACTTCAGGAAATTATTAATAAAACGAATGGTTTTAATACCAACGAAGCTCAAAACTTTAGTGCGGCAGCCGTAACTACAGTAAAATATGCTTTTAAAAGGAACTTATTTGACTCACCTGTTTTGCCTGTAAGTAGTTGTCTATAGAGTTTGTCCCGCTTGGCTAACAAAGTCATTTCCTCGCTTCTGTGAGATGAAAAGTTTTGTGTTTCGCACGAATGCAATATTATTTGCGTCTCGTGCTTCTGAATACCTCGCTACGCTCAGGTTTCTTTTTTTGAACCACTCGCTACGCTCGTGGCTCAATTTTAGAAACCTTCGCTAGCTCGGTTTTCAATACAAGCACTCGCCGCAAACAATAATTTTGCATTCTTGCATAACAAATAACTATTACTAGTGGGTCGCCCCGAACTATGAACTCGCGACCCCATATCTCAGCAACCCCTCGACCGATTTGGCTCATGTTCGAACTTAAAAATTCTCTTGGCCTCATTTACCTGCCTACCAAATTTCATGACGATCCGACTTTTACTAAAGTTATCGTCGAACGAACATTCATACATACATACAAACGCCGGATTGTTCCAGTAGACTCGGAGAACTTCGCTCGCTTCGCTCGCTCGTTCAATTAATTAAGTAGGAAATTAGGAATATGTATTTTTTATAGGTACCTATTTATCTTAATAAGTGTTTTTCTTTCTTTTCAGTTCAGAAGGAGCGTGCGAGATGTCCTCAAATCTGAGCACGACGATCACTTCCTATTGCGATGGCTAAGAGGTAACTGCTACACATTTTTCAGTATTCAGAACAGAAGCTAGCAATCGCAATCATGCCAGATAAAGACACCTCCCACTGTTACAAGCAGCTTCAGTTCATTCGATCCAGCATTACTCGATCTTCAGTTCATTCGAGCTTGCGTTCTTCGAGCTTCAGTTTATTCGAGCTAGCGTTATTCGAGCTTCCGTTTTTAGAGCTTCAGTAGCGGACTCGAATCATCTTTTCATTCTATCAGAAATCAGATAGCTTACCTAGGATGCCATTGGGATTGATTAGGACACGCTCTAGCGCAACTGGGGACAAAACGGGGTTTTTCTCCTACAATGTGCCTACAACCGGCAAACTAATCCTCTCTAGAATTCGAATCAGAATATTATTTGCTGTATGTAGGTATAGGAAGCCTATCGAGGCACCGTTGTGTTGCAGACTCAGCAGCTGCAGCTGGAGACCCAATAACAATCAAGGTTAGGTACAGTCGGCCACACGCTAGGATACCCCTTTTGGTTCGATTGGCGCCCTTATGCCGCGCGCAGTAAGAGCTGCCATGGGGTATCTGTGACTGTGGCCAACCGTACATACATAGTTGCATTTAATCTTACTTACCATAACATTATCAATAAATTACACGTTACTACGCCTCCATCTCATTATTTTCAACCCAAGGTTTTGCAGTAAGACAAAAACATATCCGGGTAGGTATAAACAGGTAGATACCTTACCTATGTTTCCATGTTTTTGTTTCTAGACAAATTGCATTTTTTTACTTACTTATTCTATTTTTAACTTTGCAGCTCGACAGTGGGACCCTGAAGCGGCAGAAAAGATGCTTCGAGATGTAAGTAATTAAGTACCTACTAAATTTTTTTCATAAACGGCTGAACCGATTTTGATTAAACAGGCATATTGTCCGAGTGAGAACCGAAACTAGTCGCCGACACCGACATAGGTAGGTAGGTACCTATTTAAATAAAAGTAAGTGAAACCGTTTACTGAATGCAGTGCATAAACTAAAGTTTAAGTTCTATTCACCTCGGCATGGCATACCTGGAAACCTATGAGAAAAATTATGAGGAGCGACTACCTACCTACAAAAACGATTGACACGAAAATCAACGAAATCGGATAATATTTAGGGGTACCAAAACTGTTATTTCGTTTGATACTTATTGTATAACTAGCTGTGCCCGCGACTTCGTATGCGTTTTTACACATGTGACATTTAATTTAAATTCGACTGTGGAGGAAAACTCAAAAGGAAGGTTTTTTTTAACCCCCGACCAACAAAGAGGGGTGTCATAAGTTTGATAGCTTTGTGTGTGTGTCTGTTTATGTGTTTATGAGGGTGTGCCTGCCTGTGTGTCTGTCTGTGTGTGTGTGTGCCCTAATCTAAACAATAAATTTATGATAAAATATGTTTTGTTTAGATTAGGTATCGCCCGTGTAAGATACCAGGAAGCTTAGCATAAGAATTGCCTGGGAAGTATGGGGGTTTATTATGTATCTCCCTCGACGTAGAGTGGGATAGATAAAGTTATAAGCCCATAGATAAGGTCTTACCCATTCTCATGCTAAGCCAGCAAGCAAAGTATAAGGTTGGGTTAGAGCGTATCTACCGCAAATAACTCTGTCTATCCCGCTCTACGGCAAACAAAATATATATTTTTAATATCAAGTTGGGCTCAGTAGAGTAAATATTTAAAAAAAGGCACAAAAAAAATTTCAACCTCGCGTGGGTTCAAATCCAGAACATTTCGACCGCGACGCAACAGTACTACATTTCTAACATCGATAAACTTTGTCCGACCTCCACCGAAAACCACTCACAATTACCTCCAGCAAGCATCATAAGGCTGGGTTAGAGCGTATGTATGGCTCTGTCCATCCCGCTCTACGTCAAACAAAAGAGTGAGATACCTATTATTTTAAACCCATAGATACGATCTAACCCGGCCTTATGCTACGCTTGTAGAACTAACATTTTCCTCCAAAATAAAATAAAAACAAATGCCGATTTTTCATTTACAATATGCGCCCCAAATGCCAAAAGTCGTAGCGTGCTATTATACAGAGTGTTAAAATAAATAAATAAAAGACCGCCAACAAAGCGGGAGACCACGTATACGTACGTATACGTATAGTCCTCATCATAACGAACATTTTTGAAATCAACGGTTTCCGAGATAATAAAGTCGGACTTTAATTATTTTTTTTCAGAAATATGTTCAGTGTCACGTTTTTAACATACCTTCTCAAGAAGCCATATCAAAATTATGGATATTTCTTACAAAAAATCAAGTTAAAATTGCAACCCGCAATGTAGGTTTTCGAGAGAATGTGGTTCAAAGTCGGACTTTTAATTATTTTTTTGCAGAAATATGTTCAGTATCACGTTCTTAACATACCTTCTCAAGAAGCCATATCCAAATTATGAATATTTCTTACAAAAAACGAAGTTAAAATTGCAACCCGCAATGTATTCTAAACATCGGATAGCCTAAGTTACTCCCAGAAACGTGAGTTACGACCATGTTAAGTTTGGTTGAAAACTATTCAGCGGTGTTCGCGTTTATCGTGTTCATACAGACAGACAGACAGACAGACAGACAGACAGACAGACAGACAGACATAAACCGTTTTTTTTGCATTTTTGGATTCAGTATAGTTTACTTAGTAACCCCTGCTAGTTTTTTTCTAAAAATATTCAATGTACAGAATTGACTTCGCTAGAGTTTTATTATAAGTATAGATTTTAGGCAATCCTAGGCTAGGCTGAGTAGCTTCAGCTTCACTCGAACAAGAAATATATTGCTAATATCGATTCGCTAGCGACAAAAAGTTTACCATTTCTCGCTATGCAGCAATAAAAATAATGAATAGAATAAAAGTCTAACCATTACAATTTATAATCACCTCTATAAAGACTTGGCATAAAAATCTGAATCGAATAAAGAAAGGTAGATACCCACCTACTTCCCTGTGTCACCGACCGCAAATGTATGCTGATCCATCCAGGGGCCTTAGCCTGTAACGCAATGGCATTTCGATGGCGTCCAAGCAGAAGGGCAAAACCGGGGTTTCCTCGTTTTTCTCCTACAACCAAAGAACTAATCCTCTAGATGAGAATCAGAATATTCTTTGCTATAGGTACTACAAAAACGTTAAAAGGACCGACAGCATTAATAAATCGTAATTTAAGCTGTCAACTGGGAGCCCATTTTGGCACCATTGCGTTACAGGTTAAGGCCCCTTGCTCTTTCCGCTGTTTGGCCGGCGGTGGTGTGGTGTGCCTTCCGCCTTTCGAATTCCTGAACGGACAGGCTGCGATGCGACACCCCTTATTCGATTAACGAACCTATGCTGCGGGCGATAAGACCTAACGTGGGGTATCCAGCGTGTTGCTGAACGAACTAGCCAGCACGTGGTATCGTCAGCTGCAAATTACAGTGTTCCATTCAACTGCCTGTGCACTTTGAAGACGACAATCGTAGTTTCCGTGTCATTTAAGCATAGAAAATTAGAGACATTTGATTATCAAAGGCGTGTCGTTTTATCTGCAGTTGGTAGTTAGGTACCTACTCTGTAGATTAATCTGCTAGAAAAGCCATTCTCAAATAAGATTTCCATTAAGATTAGTGTTTGTCATCAGAAAAAATCTCACCGTTTTCGAGTTATTTGGATTTAAACACGGTTTTTTATAAGTCTGTGGATTTAAAGGAAAAAAAAAAACTTTCGTTGCTCAAACTTTTGTCTGCCGAATGTAGCCCATAACACTTCTTACCTTTCTGAAATCTGCATGTCGGGTCCACAGTTTGTTTTATTTGGGGCTCCGTCAAATATTTCGCTTTCCAAAAGGTGTCCGTCACCAAAAAAGTTTGAGAATAAGCAGAATTTTAAAGAATAAGCATACTTTTTCTATTAAAACACGGTTTTACTCACTACAGGGTGCACTCTAAGTCGATAGCGGATCTTTATGTAGGTAGGCTGTCTACACTGATCAATACAAACAACTTGTACCTACTAGGTGGCGAAAACAAATAGAGCAAAAAATTATCTGCTGTTTCATACATTTAGCGCAGCAGGTACTGAGTCGTCCTTTTGTATGGAATAGCTGATTTTTTTTTTCGCTCCATTTTTTTCGCCACCTTGTTGTTTGTATTGATCAGTAGACAGCCTACTTAAAGGAGTCCACAACAGACTTTGAGTGCACCCTGTAGTATTTTGTCGGTGTAGCCGACTTGTTTCGGTGCAGTGCTCACGAAAGTTTAAGTTTAAAAATAAGCACACTGTTCTCACGCTGATTAGTGCAAGTGTCAAGTACTTAGGACAAGATACCTAACCGGCCTTGTATGTTCCAGTCGATGGTGTGGCGAGAGAAGTGGGGCATCGACACCACGCTCCCCGCCTGGCAAGCCCCGGAAGTGCTCGAGACCTACTTCCCAAGTGGCAGCACCGGTTTCGACAAGGAAGGGTCGCCTGGTATGTACCACCCACCACCACACACACAAGCTAGACCACAGTTTTGCCTGCGCAAATCTGCGCGTGTAGTTGGTAAGACGGTAGCATGCGCCAGTACGGGCAGCATGGTAAGCCCGAGATAGGCCCTTCTCTATGCAAAACTGTCAACTTGTCGGTCGGGCTCGAGTTGGCTCTACGCCAACATGGCGATGGAGACAAAAATACAACATTTTTATTAAAATGGAAATAACTACTTCTTGCTCGACATGACCCTAATCTATTGCCATCTCGAGTCCCGCCTGCCATGCTCGCACAATAGACATGGCACGTCTGTCACTCGAGTTCGAGAGAGTGTCAAAACGACCATGCTAAGCATACAGTAGGCTTAGCACGCGGGCCATTTTGCCTACTCTCAACTTAGCCACTGTTCACTGTCAAGTGTCACCTCAGTAGTGTTAAGTGGCTAAGGTAACAGTTGAGAGTAGGCAAAATGGCCCGCGTGCTAAGCCTAAAGAGTGTGAACGCACAGTGTTCGGCGTAAAAGCTTGGCTTGCGTAGGCAAAACTGTGGTCAAGCTTGTGTGTGTGGTAGGCCGACCTGGGGCCTTAGCCTGTAACACAATGGCGTATCAATGGCGTCCCAGGTAGAAGGACAAAACCGGGATTTTTTCGTTGTTCTCCTTCAACCAGCGAACTATTCCTCTAGGATTAGACTCTTAATATTCTTTGCTGTACTACAATAACATTAAAAGGACCGACACTGGACCGACAGCATCAATAAATCGTAATTAAAACCGTCAACCAGAAGCCCATTTTGGCACCATTGTGTTACAGGCTAAGGGCCCTGAACTGTGTGAAAACTTTAGAAAACCTTCGTGCGCTTGGACCGAGTGCGTCGTCCTGAAACTGTCGGCCACTCGGGATTGGACGTTTTCATCCGAGTGCACGATCTTAGTAGTCATTTTAGCAGACTCGATCCGCCTTTTCAGGGCCTTAGTACACTATAAACAAGAGCACCGTCAAAGTAAAAACGCTTGTGATTGTGTTTTAAATACAGCGCTACATACCTAGTAGCTGGCTATCTTTGAGCAGTTCATTAAAAAAAAAAAAATGTTTGGAAATGCTATATGTTTTTGTTACCTACTTTGTTATTTTTGTCATATATTTAATTTTAGTTTATTTTATTTTATAAGGTATCCGCTGAAAACCAGCGTCGTGGTAGGTAGCTTGCTACCGACTACGACATAATGCTGAGCGGAGGCCATTTTGGTGCCTTCTGAATTTATAGATGTTAATTCATATTGTATGTACCTACCTAAGAATGTGCCAAATAAACAATTTACTTACTTACTTACTTACTTACTTACTTACCTCACGTCACTAAAACCGCCAATCAGAAGCTTTAGCTTACTTTGACGACGCTCTTAATCATAGTGTACTAAAACCGTGAAACCGTGAAAATGCAGCAGGGGAGGCATACTTGGAATAGTTTTGAATCCATATAAAATCTAGATAGACAGTAAATAGAGGGTAAAGAGAAGACAAACTAAACGCGTTGACAAAACCGAGTCTACGGATGCCATCTTAGCTGTCGAATATTTTCGTCTTCACTTGTAGTTATGTTGGTACAAGGTTATTGTTTTAAATCAGCATTGCGAGATTGTTATTGTTACGATGATGAGTAATAAATGTATAAATATACGGAGGATTCAGGTTCTTTTGTGTGCAACGAATCCAAGGCTGCAATCCAAAGGTGTCTTGCATTTTATTTTTACGAATATTTGAATAAAATAAACGTTAAAAAAGCATGACCGTACACCATTCGGTTACACTAGCTCATGGAGCATGTCTAGCATGAAGAAACATGTCGAGGTCGACAAATGCGCGCGATATAACGTGTAGTAAGTATACAGGGTGTTACAGGAACTTCATGTCAGGAAGGTCCCGTCATATAGAAGAGGGTCGCTAAACTCATCAATTCAATCAACTTTTACTATGGGACCAACTGCGAAATCTCCAAAACTATATCTGCTGTTCCATACATTTGGTGCAGTGGTACAACTAAGTACACACGACAGCACGTCGACCCTTACACGCGTGCACTCTATTCACTTACGTTACGGGTGACTTTGCAACAAAAGTGTACAGTCTGACGTGCTGTCGTGTGTACCTATCCCCTTTAGAATGACGGGACCTTATTGTATCACGCTGTATAGTTTAGATAAGGTCCTTCAAGCAAGATTTGATGCCATATGTATAGGTACACATAGGTACAGTGCTTTATAGGGGTACAGTGTCGATAGGTTCCCACTAGATTTCACTAGAAAGACAAAACCGGGTTTTCCTCGTTTTTCTCCTACAACCAGCGAACCTTACAAATCCTCCAGAATTAGAATATTATTTGCTGTACTATGTAGAAAAACATTAAAAGGACAGACAACATAATTGAAGCCTACAACTGGGAGCCTATCGAGGCACCATAGCGTTACGGACTCAGGCCCCAGTGCCAATTTTAAGGTGGGCATGCTAAGCCAGCTTGAGAAATAAAGGTGTCAAATTCGCACAATAAGCAACAATCGACACCGGAACGATTTTTACAGCATTACAGTCGTAAATGTAAATTGCCTTTCAAAGTGTTGATGACTTGCGATATTTTGAAAACATGACCTTACTAAAATTAATGTTTGGTGCAATAAAATGTGTAAAAACTTACTTCCTTACTTTTAGGGTTTTTCACTGCATTTTCTTATTTGTGGAAGTCCCACTTAACGATTTTTATTGCATTACAGACAGTCGTAAATTGCCTTTCAAAGTGTTGAAGATTTGCGATATTATTTTGAAAAAATGATCTCACTAAAAAGAATGTTTTGTGCAAAAAAAATGTGTATAAACTTACTTCCTTACTTTCAAGTTTTTTTTACTGGATTTTCTTATTAAGTGGCCCAATACTTTTTAAACGGTTTTTTTGCCTATCTATTTAAAATAGGTCCTTATAAATAAGAGGTAGATATTTTATGATCTCGTGCTTGCTAAAAATAAAATATTCCATTCACGTTTCCAGTAATCGTAGTCCCGTTCGTCGGCCTGGACGTGTGGGGGCTTCTGCACTCGGTCACCAAGACTGACGTCATAAGAATGGTCCTGAGGCACCTGGAACACTACCTCGCCTTAGCCAAGAAACAGTCTTCCACGCATGGACCTGCGGCGTTGAAGGTAAGCCGGCGAGACGTTCAAAGTTACATATGTATTTGCGCACATCATGCACGCTCGTTTTTCACACCAGTTTCGATCCCCCAAGGTTTGCTGGAGGAAATCTCTTACAGAGATAAGCTTTCCTTTGTACATTCTTATGTATTGTCCTCTATTTTGTTTGTGTGTGCAATAAAGTATAAAGTGTATCCCTAATAATTCTCCCCTCTTAGCTAGCACTGGCTAGCAGTAGCACACAGTCGCCATGCTCGAAAAAGGTATCTAAGGTCGACACAGGACCTTTCTGTAACACCCCGTACAGGGCAATTTTCAAATAGCTTTTAACCAATTCTATGTTTTAACCTCAGACACGTCAACTTCTAAATGTGATTTCCTACAACTTTTGTTCAACGACTTTTCGTAAAGCTCGATAAGTACTTTTTATTTTATTAAAGTTTCTTTTATCCTCTAAAAGTGTGCGTTTCAACCATTCCAGCGGTGCCTGCGCGGCGCGCTTTCGTGCCTCCTTTCTAGCCTCTCCTGCGGGGGGAGCACGACTTTTATCGAGGCGGATTTATCCAACAAAATGGCGGTTTATCAGCATTTTTGACGTCTATAGTGGGTTATATAACGTCGAGAGCGATATATAACCCACTATAGACGTCAAAAATGCTGATAAATATATACAGGGTGGCCCAAACATAGAAGTCAAGCGAGAAAATCTACATAGCTGACACCGAGGACTACCCGAATCACCCCCATGTATGTTCAGCCATTTTTTGTCGTTTAGAAGTTATGAGGCTTTTAAGGTTTTTTTGAAAAAAATTACCTAGCATTCGATTTTATTTTGTAACTTTTTTTTCTTTCGTCTTTTCAGCAAAATTTTTTATTCTTTAGAGTCTCAGATAAATTATCTATCACCAAAAAAATAATGATCAGCTATGGACTTATAAAAGATACCGCAATTTTGATCCAAAGTCCAAAAATGTTGTTTTCGTGAAAACATCACTGAAATAGTTAGTATGGGGAAAAAAATAAGTAGAGGTCTGAAGGACTTTTTATCGATTCCAAAAACTTTCCCAAAGCCCCATTCTTCAGAATAATACAAAAAACCTGTCACTTTATAGGACTTTTATTCAAGTAATTTGCGATCAAAGTCGAAAAACTGGAGTTGGAAGAAATTTTATTTCAATCGATTTTCATTTATTTTGGTTGATTCGGACAAAAAACATTGCAGGTAGGCTTAATATTGCCTGTCAGCACGGTCTGCATAGGAAATTCACGAAAAAAATAAAAAAATACCATAAAATATATTGTTTTTTTTTTTTCTTATTTTTTCATTATTATAATTTTAAATTATTTTATCATCAAATTTACTTACAAAACATGAAGAAAAAAATAATTAAAGAAAAAAAAAATAAAAAAAGTCTGAAAATTAAATGACTTTATTTTTTTATTTTATTGTGAATTTCTAATGCAGATCCTACTGACAGATGATTTTAAGCCAATCCGCAATGTTTTTTGTCCGGATCGACCAAAATAAGTGAAAGTCGATTGAAATAAAATTTCTTCCAACTCCAGTTTTTCGACTTTGATCGCAAATTACTTGAATAAAAGTCCCATAAAGTGACAGGTTTTTTGTATTATTCTGAAGAATGAGGCTTTGAGAAAGTTTTTGAAATCAATAAAAAGTCCTTCAGACCTCTACTTATTTTTTTTCTCATACTAACTATTTCAGTGATGTTTTCACGAAAACAACATTTTTGGACTTTGGATCAAAATTGCGGTATCTTTTATAAGTCCATAGCTGATCATTATTTTTTTGGTGATAGATAATTTATCTGAGACTCTAAATAATAAAAAATTTTGCTGAAAAGACGAAAGAAAAAAAAGTTACAAAATAAAATCGAATGCTAGGTAATTTTTTTCAAAAAAACCATAAAAGCCTCATAACTTCTAAACGACAAAAAATGGCTGAACATACATGGGGGTGATTCGGGTAGCCCTCGGTGTCAGCTATCTAGATTTTCTCGCTTGACGTCTATGTTTGGGCCACCCTGTATATAACGTCGAGAGCGATATATAACCCACTATAGACGTCAAAAATGCTGATAAACCGCCATTTTGTTGGATAAATCCGCCTCGATAAAAGTCATGCTACGGGGACTGCTCCTATTGCTACTCTGAGCTAAAAAAAAAAAATATATGTTTTAAAAAATTTGTTTAAGGAAAAAAAAATTGCGCTTTTACCAAAGTCGTAGAACAAAAGTTGTTGGAAATCACATTTAGAAGTTGGGGTGTCTGAGGTTAAAAGCTATTTAAAAATAGTTCTGTATACGCCATGAGAGAGCTGTACCTCGGGTACAGAAGACAGCACGTAGACCCTTACACGCGTGCTGTCGGGTACAACCTAGGTACACACGACAACAGCACGTCGACCCTTACACCACTCTACTTACACGCTAGCACTCCACTCGGTTACGTTACGGGCGACTTTACAACAAAAGTGACACTGACGTGCTGTCGTGTGCATATATTTTTTTTTTTTTGGTTTGATGGCAATCAGCTGTCGTGTGTAGGTACCCTATAGATACGGTCTTTCGGCCAGTCACAGATACCCCATCGCAGTTCTTACCGCGCGAGCCATAAGGGCGCCAATCGAACAAAAAGGGGTATCCTAGCGTGTGGCCGACTGTACAAGCTCTTAACACGCGCGGCAATCCTAAAAGTGGCATCCTAGTGTGCAACTGACGGCCACCATAAAACCATACATTTTACCAAAGTCTGCAATTTAAGCAACAAAATAACTAGGTAGGTAGGTACCCACAACATGGTAGGTAGGTCAGAAGGTGAATGTAGAATTGTCCCATTGTAGCGTTCTACCGCTTAGAGTGTGTTATTTACATATTAACTGACACGAGTCTGTCTCTTGTTATTATTTACCGATTCGAGGAGGACGAGATTATCGAGGCCAGGGGTCGGCAACCTGCGGCTCTTTCAATATAAGTTGCGGCCCTTCAGTTCCATAAGCAAAAATAAGTATAATTTTAATACCTACACAGTAGAGAGCTGTAAATTATTATCATTCGGTGGTCTTGTTTCCTCCAAAATAGAATCGGCGATTATTCTAGCGCGCTGCACGCGTTTGCTCTATATGTATCGAAGGGAATCTCTATCATGAAAATTAGGGGCAGAATTGGTGAATTTTTTATTTAAAATAAATTTGCCAGTTCTATAATATTGAAACGATTTTTTTTGTGGATCTTTAAAAACTGGAATATTTTGATAATTTAAATTTTTGGCTCTTCCGTCTCAAAAGGTTGCCGACCCCTGATTTAGGCACTTATGTATTCAAAACTATGACCTTCGTAGAATAACTGTTATAAAGTTGTTATAGTTAAACAGTAGGTAGGTAACTCCGGAATCGTGGATCCAATTTATAGCAATCACATCGCTAGTGAACACAGTAATCAAACAGAAATAAATTACACATTTGACTTTATACAAACCTAGGCATGTACACGTGGTAGTAGTAAGTAGTAAAAGCATTTATTTGTTACCACAGTCACACATACATAATACATACAATCTTTAGATAAAACACAAATACACGAAAGAAAAATTTTGGTAGGTAGTAACAATATTATAAATATGTGTGCTGCAGTATCGCAAAAAGGCCATAGCTCAGCGTACAATATTTGCTACAGCCAGACAGGCAGAGGCAAATCGCTGATTTTCAGCTATAGCCTTGAGGTGTGGGCGCGATCACGGTGCCACGTAGCTAACGTGCCAGGAAATGTGAAATTAATTAACAAAACAAAAACAAAAATTCTAAATTACTTAATACTAAATTAAAAATACCTGAGTGAGATACTTAGAAATAAACTATTATACCCCTACTATCATCAATAAAATATAATAAAAAAACACCATAACAATATTGCAACGAGCTTAATGTACACAATTTCAGATTTTAATTAATTAGGCGGTTATGTAGTAAGACTAGTAGGTAATCCTATACTATACTAATAGAACATAGAAAATTGTTGGCCGAAATCCTTATACCCCTATTACAAATCAAGTCGCCAAAAGGATCTATCTATACTTTATCCGCCAAGAGCAGTTACATCAGTCTTGAGCTTTTTGTTTTTCAAGAAGAAAGAGTTTAAGTTTTTTCTTAAATAAATCTTTAGATTTTAAATGTCTCAAAGGTGGAGGTATATTATTCCAACATTTTGTTGCACTATAGCGGAAACTGCCAGTAAAGGCCACAGTATTATGTTGGTGAGTTTCCAGTGGAAGACGTGCCGCCCTAGGAAATCTTAACAAGAACTTTGAGGGCTTAATTTTTGAGTAAAGGTACTCCGGCCTTTTATAATTGACAACCTCAAACATCAAATAAGCCAAATGCAGCTGTCTGCGCGCCTCCATTTTGAGCATCGAAGCATTATTAAGGAAAGGTGTGACGTGATTTCTCGGTGGGACAATAAAACAGAATCTACAGCACGCATTTTGCACCCGCTGAATCAAACGTAGGGATTTCTTTAGAAGCCTTGGTCCATATACCAAGTCCGCATAGTTTAACCTAGACAAAATCAGTGATTCACACACCGTTATACGCGACTTTTCACTCAGAAGGTTACGAATTTTGTACAGTATTTTCAGTCTGTAAAAACAGTTTCTCACCAGGTTCTCAACATGAGTTTTGAATCGCAATTCGCTATCAAACACTATGCCCAGATTATTTGCAACTTCTACACGATCTACACTTTTACCGAGGACAGAAATTACAGGAGAGCGATTCTTAATTTTGGTAATTTGTCCTTTGGAGCCTAATATCATGTGTTTGGTTTTATGTGGATTTAGAACAAGTGCATTTCTATTAGACCACAACGCTATTCTTTCCAGATCTTCGTTCAACTTAAATGATGCCATTGTTATTGAATCAGGAACTTCTGATATATATAATTGGACGTCGTCAGCGTACAGATGATATTTGCTATGCCTAATAGCCCCAGCAATGTCTGCACAGTATATAATGAAAAGAAGTGGCCCAAGTATAGAACCTTGAGGCACACCCCTACTAACGGGTTTAGGAGTAGAAACGACATTGGTCCCATTGCCTTTTTGGAGTTTCACTGCCTGGGATCTTTCACTTAGATAGCTATTGAACCATTTCACAGAGTGAGGGTCAAGACCGTAGTACGCTAATTTTGATAGTAACAAAGAAGTGTTGATACTATCGAATGCACGCGAAAAATCCAATAACGCAAGTAGGGTCCCACATCCACCATCTTGTGCGGCTAGTATGTTGTCTGTTACATCAAGTAACGCCGTGACAGTACCGCGACCCTTCCGGAAGCCAGACTGAAGAGAAGGTAGTATTTTATGTTTTTCGATAAATCCGTTTAATTGGTAAAATATAGCTTTTTCTAATAATTTTGATAAGAATGGTAGGATACTGATTGGCCTTAGATCTTTAGGCTCACTAGGCTTATCCACTTTAGGGATTGGGGTAACTAAAGCCTTTTTCCATTGATCTGGGACTACTCCGGAGGCAATGGACTTGTTTATAATATTGGTTATCGTAGCGAGAGTTCTTGGAAGGGAAAGAATTATCATTTCTCTACTTATACCATCATCACCAGTGGCGTTTGAATCGACAGACATAATATAATTAGAGACTGTACTTTCACTTACTGGTTGCATTGTGAACGTTGCCGTACCAAACCTATTAAATTCAAAGGAGGTTATATCTGAGATTGTCACCGCATCATGCCCTGGAATGTCTAAAAAGTGGTCATTAATGACGTTGGGATTGCTGAAGCAGTCTGGCAAATGATCACTTTTACTCGGATCAGTCAATATTTTGTTTTTTAAGTTCTTCCAAAATACTTTACTATCTTTCACCTTTGAGTTAACGCAATGATTAAAAAAGGCCCGCTTTTCATTTTTTATACAAGTTTCGACCATTTTTTTCATGTCTCTATAATGTCGTTTGTGAGAATCTGATTTTGATTGGCGGTATCTATTGTGGGCTTTCTCACGTAGATCAATCATAAATTTTATATTTTCAGTAATCCAAGGCAGAGATTGTTGACCTTTAACCTTCACAGTTTTAACTGGAGCGTGTCTATCATACAATGCAACTAACTTAAAATTAAATTCACTAACCATAGCGCCCACATTTGGCAGATCATTGATACCCTCCCAATCTAGCTGACAAAGATCTTTATCAAAGCTGTCCAAGTCCATAGACTTGAGGGGTCTGTAGACAAAGCATCGGGGAGGTAGTTTCTTTTTTTTCAAAGCAAGCGTGACATTAACCATTGCATGCCCTATTGATCCAGTAATATTGGACACCACTACTTCACGAACCGGACAAGAAGCGCATACGATGTCGATCAAAGAGCATGAATCCGCTGTAAAATGCGTATGTTCTTGTACGACCTGATGGAGTGATACGGCATTTAAGAATTCATTAAGTTTTTTTGTGTTACTTTCAGATATTTCGAGCATGTTAATATTAAAATCACCTAATATTATTATGTGATCGTGGTGTGAAAACATCATTACTGAGTCAGTTAAATCGTCAAAAAAATCATCCACATTTTTCCACCTGGGTCTATATGCCGTACCGATCAATAAACTGCAACCATTTACTCGAGTACTAATCCACATTTGTTCACTAGAATCACTGACATTGTGTAAGTAACGCACACGAATATCCTTCTTAATGTAAAAAGCCACTCCCCCACCAACACCACCACGCATTTCCAGCGGACGCGGAGAATAGCGTAAGCGATAGCCAGGCGGCGCAGGCGCACGCGCCCCTTGCCCATCCCTCAACCATGTCTCATTAATGGCGACAATATCTGCATTGAAGCGGTCCATTGCGACTAGGAAATTATCATGACCTGTATTCAGTGAGCCCGCATTATACAACCCTAACTTAAGGAATTTGTCTTTAGGTGCCATAGGTACAATTTGAATTGGATTTAAATATCGGTACATTAATAATGGGTGTTTTACATAAGATAATTGGGTAAAAATAATTGGTTGGACTTATTCCACCTCTAATTATCAGTATAGTCAAATATTGCTCATGTGTAATGATACTGTTTTTGGCGCATTGAGTTATTGAACCGCATATTATTGCTACAGTTGCTACATATTTCACAGAATCTTTATAAGAAAAATTAAATAATATCTCGTTACAATCTTTGGGCATATTATACATCACCAACGACATAGCCAATATTATATTATTATTTATGTAAATAAAGACACATCTTTTGATACTGTTACTTATTGTCTCCATGAGTGGGACCAACAACATCAGAGCCAAAAACACGCACGAGATCTGCATCAGTACGCAGGCGATGTCGCTGCGCGTTACCGTGTTGTCGCACGAATACTCTGCCATCTCTGGTCCATACGTATCGCCAGTTGAGCCGTCCGGCTGCTTCCCGAGCCCGCTGGAACAGCTGCCTGTTGGTACGCGTGAGCCGCTCATTGACATAGAATCGTCGGTGTGGAGCGGGCAGGCCGGCGCCCTCAGTGTCAGCGCCGCGGCGCACTCGCGCCTCCTTCAATAGTCGGTCGCGCACCGCGCGGCGCGCCAGCCGGACCACAATCGGACGCGGCCGCGAACGCGACGGCGGCGCCTCTTCCGAACTCGGCACGGGGGGGTGTCCCACTCTAGTGACGCAGACGATATCTTGCTCCTCTAGACTAACACCAATTTTGCGCGCTAGAGCAGTCACGATGTGTGGCAGGCTCTCTCCCTTTTGTTCCGGGATGCAGGTTAGTTCTACATCGTTTAGCAGCAGCTCCTGGTCTCGCTCGTTGAGCTCAGTTTTGAGCTGCTCAATGGCTGCAGATCCGTCGCTGTGTCCAACCGCACATGCACATCCCTTCTCAACACGATGTTCCAAGTTTACCACACGTTCGTCCAGGCCAGCGACGAGACTTTCACATACAGTCATTCTCGTAACGAGCTTAGTGATGGTCCCATTCAGCTCTTGTATCTGTTGTCTTGTCGCGGTCAACTCTTCACGAAAAAGACGTAGCTCAGTGACCAGTGCCTGCTCTCCCATATTATTCGGGCAAGTACTGTTGTCGTGGTACGGCAAGGATGCATCAGAGAGATTCATTTGGTATGGAGGACTAGTAGGGGCCTTGGTGCCTCGACGAGTAGTGACACCATCAGTACGCACTGGAGTGTCGGTGTTGTCAGACCGAGGCTTCTTAGCCACACATAGGGGACATTTCCAGTCTTTTCTATGCTCCTTCGTAAGGGTGTTATAAAACCGCTGCTCTGAGACGTTTGCACACAATAAATCGTAGTTTTGTCTACAGCCGCTGCAGCACAAAAATTGTTTGTCCGGTATTGGTTGGTGGCAGCCAGCGCAAACAAGATCACCGGGCATTGTAATCAACAGCACGCAAAACCCAAAAGAAAAAATAAACACGAAAGAGAAAAAAGAAAATCTAGCAGCCGCTGGGAATCGAACCGACGACTCGGCGGACGGTTAGTCCTATCAGCCGACGCGATAACCGTCGCACCAAATTGTTACTGGCTACCGGTGTGAATTTTAGTATCGCTTTACGCACGCCACAGTCCTAGACCAATCGGCGCTAGCTGACGCCTGTTTCAAGGTCACACACAGCACAACACGACACAGTTTAATGGTTTATTGAATGAAGAATTGTCTTGTTATTTCGTAACCACTTCACTTTCGGCCAAACTAACTACACAGTTGGTCAGATAATAGTTCCAGGAATCACCTGATACAAAACTTTTCTACGAATGTTTGTTTTTTTCACAGTAAACTATTTTTTAATACGAGAGTAAACAAAACACGTCAGTTAGCGCAACCGCGTCCCGCGCGCGGACTCGGACACGTGCTGTTACAAGGTGTTACAAAAGGTTCTAATCCTAACTCTTTTTACAGTGTGATGGCACCCGGTCATAGGGA
The DNA here is from genome assembly GCA_949319315.1 of Zelleria hepariella. Lineage (NCBI taxonomy): Eukaryota > Metazoa > Arthropoda > Insecta > Lepidoptera > Yponomeutidae > Zelleria > Zelleria hepariella. The sequence continues at coordinate 20,660,067 of OX439384.1, forward strand.
TCACTTTTTTTTTGCTCTATGAGGTTCCGTTGGTTTTTAAAGTGGCGGAAGAAATTTGTTTTCAAAATAATGGTTTTCATTGATTTTCACAAGGATTTTCATAAAACTATTCAAACGCTCCTACGTATAAACATATTTGTTTAAATTAGAAAGTTTTAAAATTATGAATAAAAATGTTTTTATCATTATTTTTTTTACATAAATGTCATGCTGTTCACCAGAAGGTTACGAAAACAAAAATCTCTGAACAAAAATAGGTCAGGTGAACAGAAACAAAAATAGCTCAGCTTAGCAACAAAATAAAATAAAAAAACTAGCAAATCGTGCATTTCTCGCTTCGCTTACGTTGACCCTTAAATACCCCACATCTTCCCTCGTTCACAGCTGACAGTTCTGTTTGACCTGGACGGCTTCAGCATGCGCCAGTACGCCTGGAGACCCGCGGCCGAGCTGGTCATCACCATGCTCCAGCTCTACGAGGCCAACTACCCCGAGATCCTGAAGATCTGCTACCTTGTCAATGGTAAGTGAAAGATTTATTACTTACAAGTTTTTGCAGTTTTGTTTATTCTCAGCAGAGATTGAAGTTTCGAAAACAGCATTTTTTTTTAATTTTACGCAACCTATGGTTTCGAATAAAGATAAATATTTCTGTGTTAGAAACTGGTTTCAAATAAAGAAAAATAAGTCTGTTTTCAAAACTAGTTCCTAATACTTAATGAAAAAAAAAAAGCTATTTTCACAACTGGTTTCGAAACTGTGGAGTGGCCGAAGGGTTACGAACTCTTCGGCCACTCCACATCACTGCACATTTTGTTTTTTTTTTAATGGTTTCACTTACTTGGGTGACTAGTGTGGTCGGCAGTAGCCCAGGGTCGGCAACCTTTTGAGACTAGATTACACTTAAACCTAATGGCTAATAATAATTATTTTGGGGTGATCATGACCCGCAAATGAAAATTTACAACTCTTTATGTCTGTCACTTACCTATCATGTTTCAAATTTTGCAGAGCCGCAGGTTGCTGACCCCTTTTTTATTATTTATTTATGATACAATAATACAAAAAGTTTACAAATTGTCGCCAAACTGCAGAACTATCTAATTTTACACAATACATATAATTGAGCGAACAATGGCGGAAAGAGACTGACCTGGGGCCTTAGCCTGTAACGCAATGGTGCCAAAATTGGCTCCCAGTTGACAGCTTCAATTACGATTTATTAACGCTGTCGGCCTTTACATGTTTTTGTAGTATGTACCTACAGCAAAGAATATTCTGATTCTAATTCTAGAGGATTAGTTCTCTGGTTATAGGAGAAAAACGAGGAAACCCCGGTTTGGTCCTTCTGCTGGGACGCCGGCTAAGGCCCCTGAACTTTTGGAAACGCGGAACCAAACGTATTAGCATGACCAATCACCTATCCATTATCCAAGCATAAATTGTTCAGGTAGATAGTGTTTGATACAATGCTCTCTTTTCTACCACTATTTTGATTCTTGATCTTCATCGATATGTGGTGACACTTATACAGCTGAAAGCAGAGCGGAAAACCTCGATATTGCCAATCATGCTAATGCAGAATCCCTTTTTTCTTCTTCCAGCTCCAAAAGTATTCGCGCTCGCATTCTCCGTGGTAAAGAAGTTCATGCACGAGAACACGATATCCAAAATCAAGATCTACGGCTGCGACGCGAAGAAGTGGAAGGCGCAGGCGCTGAAGGTCATCGACCCGGACCAGCTGCCCGAGTACTATGGCGGGAGCATGGTGGACGAGCGAGGGGATCCCAGGTGCAGCTCTATTGTGAGTATTCCTATTTGTTACCAGCTTCCTGTTCCAATAGTTTGACCAACAGCCGCGGAATGAACCAATCTGAGCTTGAGCTGACTACTAAGGCCTTTGCATCTACGTAATGAGATGATTTATACAGCGTCCAGTGGCACCTTCACTCACACTACAGGGTGCACTTTAAGTCGATAGCGGAACTTCAAGTAGGCTGTCTACTGATCAATACAAACCAGTTTATCTAGGTTTATTAGGTGGCTAAAAAAATGGAGCGAAAAAAATATCTGCTGTTCCATACAAAAGGTTCACTCAGTACTGCGCCAAATGTATGAAACAGCTGATATTTTTTTTGCTGCATATTTTTCGCCACCTAGTACAAGTTGTTTGTAGTGATCAGTAGACAGCCTACTTAAAGTTCCGCTATTGACTGAGTGCACCCTGTAGACGGGTAAAGAGACCACTCGGCGCTGCAGTGCCTGGGACATGTTGAGCTGAAAGGGCAAATAAAATCGCCGCCAATAAAACAAAATCACTGACTAGGGCCCGGTTTCTGAGTTGAGAATTTTGCTAAGCAAATGGGTAAGTATCGTCCTGTCTCTGCAGATTTCTCACAAAAGAGCGTGACAGAGCGATACGTAAGTACCTATGTGCTTAGTAAAATTCTCAACTCAGAAACCGGGCCTAAGGATGGCTTCCTAAATTTTGGTTAGTTCGGGAGCATGGTGGACGAGCGAGGGGATCCCAGGTGTAGCTCTATTGTGAGTAGGTATTCCCGTAAGTGTTTCCGTGTTTAGCGCGATCAAGTTGGCGCGCTTTTGGGACCGCAAAGTGTGACGCTAACGACATGGGAGAAGAAGGGTGTTTGTAGAGTTTCTTAATGGGCGAGCGAGGGGTTCCCCGATCCAGCTCTATTGTGAGTACCTAAGGACCTGTCCTCTTTACAGCTGAAGGCACACAATCAACCAAATGGAATTTTTAGAGTTACTAAGGCCCGGTTTCTGAATTGAGAATTTTACTAAGTAAATACTTAACTATCGTTCTGTCACGTTATTTTGTGAGAAATACGCAGAGGCAGAACGATATTTAAGTACTTGCTTAGCAAATTTCTCAAGTCAGAAACCGGCAGTAAGTGTTTTAAAGCCATATTATGTCCCTGATAAGTGATGTCTGGAACAGATGATGTTCACTGATTCCTCATTGCCAGAACCTTTATGGTGTTTGGAGACGTTTGCCTAATCTGGCGAAAATGAAGGTCTCAATCAGTGAGAAGACACTTTTTAAAATGATCTCTTTTATTTTTAGGTGAAACCGGGCGGCAAAGTTCCTAAGACTTTCTACACGCGTAAGTCTGTGTCCGACTCCGATAAGGAATACAAGAGGGTCACCATCAAAACTGGAGAGAAGCACACAGTAGACCTGTTGTGTGCTGACGCTGAAAATGTCCTCAAGTTAGTACAAAGTTGTCACCTCCGCTCACTCTAGATACTTATTGGGAATTTAGGTTAATACTAAGACGCTGCCTTCTTATCTAAGCTCTTCTCTTAGTAGGGCTAGTCAAGGTCAATCAGTACGTGCGGAGCCACTTAGCCGCTGGTTTCACTAAATGTCTTTCTTCACAGTTAGCGTAGTGTACCTACTACACAAATGTAGGTAAGCTCAATTATCTCTACCCATTCCGCAATGGACTTCGTACATCTGCCATCGGTGCGTCTAGCCAGGTGCATTTTATACACTCAGAGAAATGAATTCAGAGCCTGTGTTACAATTCTAGATGGGAGTTCGGCGTGGACAGCCACGACATCAAGTTCGTGATCAAGTGTCGCGACGAGGAAGGGACAGAGACCGTGGTGCACGGACCCAGGAAGGTCTCCGAGGGGAGTGTGGACACTGGCATCTTACCCGTCAACGGCCCTGCCACTTGTGAGTCACCTTTCTCTCTAGTAAGATAGGCATTGGCGCAATAGTGTTTCAAACCGTTGTACGAAATCCAACTAGCCAGCCTATCCGGTAAAGCCGCAAACCCTTTGGCAAGTTGGAGAATACCTTATTTAAATAGGTACGCATTTACTTAGCGTTACTCTACAACTATTTTCCCTAAGTCGGGTTTCACTAACCAAAGCAACATGCTTTATATGCCCTTAGTATGGAGTGGATAAGAAAGCGATAATTTTCAAATTCAGCGATGGCCAACTCTGAAAAAGCCCTCTTGGCAACTCAAGTCGTCTTTTGCATTACTTCTTTGATCCCGTTACTCCACCGTGGAGTCTGGGGCTGACACAAGGGCTTTTCATTTATCTCTGTTCATGGCTAGGGAGGGTAGCTCTGGCCAAGTTGCTCCCTTCTCTTTCGTCTCAGAGAGAACGGATCTCTTCCACGTCTGGGACGGTCTTCCGCGTCGTCGTGAGCCTCCGGCGGGTATTCAGTCGAGAGCCACCTTTCGGGATGTGGTAATCGGGTCTTCGCAGGGTGTGTTCCAGCCAACGCCATTTGCGTTCCCTGATGTCTTGGGCCACGGGTTTTTGTTTCGTTTGTTTTTCGATGGTGTTGGATGGTTCGCAGGCAGTTGTTGACGAAAACCTGGATCCACCTTTGATACAGCTTCTGCTTTACACAATCCCAAAACTCTAAACACCCAACCCTTGTCTGCAGACTCGGTGATATTCGACAACAGCAGCGCGTTCCTCCGCAGCAAGAAGGTGTTCTACGACGTGCTGATAGCTGACCCCACGAGGGACCTTAACATCACGGACCTTCCCGAGGAAGCCACTGAGGCGAGCAGCTCCGGTTAAAAGGGAGGCCTAGGCACACTAAAAAAAAAATGGCCGCCAATAAAACTAAAAACATCTTCGTTTCGGATGCGTTACAACGGCTACTATTGGCGGTGGCGGGATTTATTTGTAGGATCTAGGATCTGGAATCTAGGTCTTAGGTCCTAAAAATATTTAAGCCTAGGGATTCTCATTAAACGGCTCGTTTTTAGCAAAAAAAGCATCCAAAAAGAAGATAGGGATGTTTTTTTTTCATTGGCGGCGCTATTGTGCTTTGACTATAACCATAAGAGGATTGTGGACCGCGCGCTAAGCAGCAGCTTTTGAACAGATCTTAGAAAAGACTACGTTAGAAATAATTCTCGTGTGAATGACTCTTCGTGTGGGGTCATCTTCGCAACACCGCACTAGAATCGAGTTATCAAGCCCAATGTCTGGACGCAGATTGTGTATGGTCATTCTGTCAATATTTTTTACAATTACAACAATCAATATTATAATCCGCGCGGGATGAGAATGGGATGCGACCTTTTGGAAGTCGCGTCGCGTCGAAGCAACCTTGTCAAAGTAAAATACAGTATATTTTCGATTGACTTCGACAAGGTTCCATCCCATTCTCACCGCGCGGGGATTATACCCCTCAAGACCGACCACTCGTTGAATGGCTTAAGTTAAACAAATCCTAAAGTTTATTATAGACAAAAAGCAAATTCTGTGATAGACGTAAGGTAGAACGAGAGGTGTACTTATCATAAACTTAGATTTACTTAGGATGATTCTTTTTTTTTTTATCTTATCATAGGATACGAGTACCAGTCTTTTTGGCTACTGTAGATACAAGTGATCGAGGGCAGACTCAGCCGCCCCCCACTTGTTGGGTGCTTAAATTATATGCAAATGGACTTATGTGACTCTTCGCAGCCACCATAAAGTTTGTTACCAAAAGGCTGAGGTTTGGTTATTTTATCATGGACCAAGAGGTCGAAAGCTTGTTTTTGGTGGGATTATTACTACGCCTCCCTCGGTTTGTCGTCATAGCTCGTAATAAAAGCTAAGAAGTCTTATGCGAAATCCTATGTGCAACTCTAACTTCCACCGGCAACAACTTTACTTTATTTATGTTTCTTTTTGTTAATCTAAAGTGTCAATTATCAAATTGTGCATGTATTTGCTGAAATCTTTTTATCTACTTCTACTATCTCTCATAACTACTTTGCTAAATATTTGAATCTTCAGACTTTGTGATTAGAGATAAAAATATTATTAAAGGTTGAATTGATGTGTGTTGAAATGATAAATAGCTTATAGTACCCAGGGATTATTGAAATAAGTTAATTATATGATTTTAAATACATTTTTAATTATAATTATTATTTGTTTGATTCAAAGCTAACAAAACAAATTACCTAAGTATCAAATATATTTTTTTATTGTCTTTTAATTCAATATTACACTTACAATATCAATACAATATGTACAGCATGAAAAAATACCTGGGGTGTTCATTCCTCATCTTCAAACATCATTTGTAGGAGTTCCCGATTGTTGCACTGACTTCCCTCAAGCCTCTGGACTCCCTTCCACTTAATAATGGTCGGTATCACCATCAGGTGGGTCCGTGTGTCTGTCCGGAACGGACAAGCTTTGTCCTTCCAACTGCGGGCAAAGTAAATATTGTATCAGCTAAGTGCCATGCTCTACCAGTGTGTACACTTAAATCCACAAATCGGGAGTTATCGTTTGACAGACATAACTCTCAAATTCTAGAATAGGGCAACATTATTCTAGAATTTTATAGTTATGTCTGTCAAACGATACTCCGGATTTGTGGATTTAAGTATAGTTACTGCTGTGGGAAAGCTACCACATTGGACATGTGTGGAGATTAAGACCAACTGTTATCTTCCGCTCGCTGAGACCAACTCTGAGCATGATGTTGATTGATGATAGATCTAACTAAAAGATAGGTTTCATTTCAGAAGTGGTAAGAATTCAGAAGTGTTTGCTCGGAAAAGAGAAAAATCATACCAAATGAACAGAACAATTGACCAATAAAAATTATAAATTATGAAAACCATCCGTATGTTAGGAATGACGGTCTACACTGGACACTCCGATCGCGCGCTGAATCATCGGGTGAAGACCTGGCTAATTATTGATAGTGTACTAAAATATATGGTTTTGTTCTAGATCTAACAACGAAATTAGTAAAACTTACTATGTTCTGTCACCAACATCGACATAGGCAAAAATAACACTTGTTTTTAACTCCTCCAAGTATGCTTTTACAATGGGTTCGGCTGAAACAAACAGGGAATGATAGTTAACTTTTTATTGAACCATCAGAAGGAAAACTATTTTTATATGAAACTATAGGTTTAAAACTAAATTTCTAATTTCCAGATCTGTAAGTATCATTGTAATGGTTTCCTATCATCACATTACTACAATATTGCATAGTTTTTTTAGGTTTTCGTGCTTTGGTATCTTTCCGCTCCACACTCAACACAGTAAACAATGCCATACACCTAACAGCAGATAGGAACAACTGGCGACTAATTATACGACAAGGATTGAATAACCATGATGCTCAGTGATGAGGATACCAATGCAAGGAGGAAGTGCTTCGGTGTCTTAAGCTATTAGAAATTTTGGGTACCCATTTGACAGTAAATGCACCAGCTCCTGCTATTCTCTTTATTTGCACCTTTGAAGAAGAAACACACATGGCGCCTTTTTTCTGGCAAATTGTTCACGAAGTTGGTAAATGCTTCATAGTTCTCCAAGTCCACTATCTCTTTTTTAACCATGGTTAAAAGTTTTTTTTTTATCAGTGGCAATATTGTATTGGAGGAAAGCTACTGTGAATTTAGATAAATGGAAGAATGGAAAGAATATGGAAACTGGGAAATTTTCAATCTTTTGTGACAGTTTGATAACTTTAAAAAATCACAAACTTTATCCTCATTGCCAAAACTTGTCAAAAGTTTTGCATAAATTGCCAGTAAAATGCAAACAAATTGTTAAAAGTTCATCCCCTTTTTACCTAAATAATCAATCATCAACATTACCCAAAGATAGCTTGGCAAGTCAAGATAGTGTGAAATGTAATTGTTTATCTACTACCTAATAAAAATATAGTTTGCTTATCGCAATGTATAGCCTTATGCGACCCTTATCATTAGAAATTTGGGTAGGTTTAAAATATGGTGTAGAGGACGAATTACATGATTTACCGGGACGAACGATGTCTGAAATGGAAGCTTATTTCTAAAACTAACTTACCATCATTGCAGTCAGGGCACCAACTTGTTCCATCTTCAAGTTTAGAACCAGTGAAATACATGTATACCGGCGGGCCACTCTCGTCGATACTTTTCGTGAATTTGTCGAAATTCTCCATACCGGCGATATTTACAATTGAAACCATTTTGGTAAAGATAAAATGCACGACGAATTGTAACTAAACACACAACAAAATACGATTGTATTATACCTATTGTTTGTTCCACCAATTCCACGATTTCCACGACAAAAAAATTACAGATTGGAGAAGGATCACAGTCACAGAACAGATGTCTGTCACTTTGACATAAAATTGAATGAACGAATTCTGTAAAAGGGTCTGTGTGTGGGTGAGTTTATTGCTTACACACGTTCAATCAAAATGTTCAACAAAACAAACCATGTTTCATTCCACGCAGAGATTGCGTGTTGATTGATTAGCTTGCTTTTGCGTGAAATGAAACAAAGCCATTTAAAAATTCCAAACCGAAACCGCCATTTCGTTTGTTTTTAGTGTTTGATTTGAGATTTTATTTTATTTATTTTGTGTGTAGCGTCTTGTTAATAAACGGAAAACGAAGTGAAAACGATTGGAGTATTGGACTGAAACCATGGAGACAACTATGTCGAATAACAGCACCGCTATGCGGCCGAAATCTGTAGCGGACTTGTTGCCCGAGCTCACAGGTAAATAAAATGTTTAATACATCGAAACCTGTCTACTAAAGTACTCTAGGCTTAAACTCAGCAGTGCCTTCTGAATTGAGAATAAATTCGCTAAAAACGACTTAACCTAAGCGTCCCTATAACTTGCTCTCAAAATCACCTCTGCAAGTCTTGACTCACCAACCGCAAATAACACTATAAATTCAATTGAGATTCAAGATACTTTTACTGGAACACCTCTAGCATCCATAACTTGACCCACCAACCCAGACATCACTCAATCTTGCTATTCATTGGAGAAGCAATATCAACTTACAACACTTTTACTAGTTTAAATTATTACTTTTAGCTCTTTTGGCCGAAAACTCTTTGCAGTCTACTGTGAAGAAGCAGCCTAAAAACCGGGGCACCATGGCCCCGAACCGCACCATAGAGAAATTCAAGCCACTCACGCTTGCCGAGTTGAATGCAGACATTGAAGGTAATACAAACCAACTATAAATTAAACTTTGGCATTTACACTTAAGGTAGATGATTTATAAATGCGGCCTTTTCTGCTTCTTCATCGTTACACTCTTATCAGAGAAGTTGTGGTCCGCGTGTAGTACCATCAATGGCAGTGGCCTTACTACGCCTCTCCATTTCTCTGGGTTAAGAGGTTGTATGGTGAGTTCATACAGGGCCTTTAGCCTGTAACGCAATGGTGCCAAAATGGGCTGTCAGTTGACGGCTTCAATTACGATTTACTAACGCTGTCTGTTCTTTTAATGTTTTTGTAATACAGCAAAGCATATTTTGATTCTAATTCTAAAGGATAAGTTCTCTGGTTGTAGGAGAAAAACGAGGAAATCCCGGTTTTGTCCTTCTGCCGGGACGCCATTGACCCGCCATTGCGTTACAGGCTAAGGCCCCAGTTTTCTTATGCAGCTTGGAGTGCCACTTTTACTCACACTAGCTGCACTAGATGCAATTACTGGGATGCTGTAGTGCATGGGAATTTATTTTAGATGGAGTATGCTTATATCTACATAATCCCTCCCTTAGCACAGGAAAGATTGGGATAATACATGCATGACTCAAGTAAGCAGCAGTGACTCGCAATCAAAATTATTTACATATTTCATAAATAACAAGAAGCCCTCCTTTTTTATTAGTGACAAATTCAGAGTAGAATACTTAATATAAGTCTTCATCTCTTATGTAACTGCATCTTATCTACATGATGGCCAAAGAGATAATCTCCGATAGTTAAGTTTTTCTTTTTCTTTATTTGTGCAACAAAGTGTAACAACACAAATTATTGAAGTGAACTTTTGTGATTATTTCATAAATATCATTTTATCATTTTTAAATTTTTTTTTTTTTTTTTTTTAAATTTCATACTATTTTTTAATTTCAAAAATGCATGATAAGAGCCTCCCCGAACGACGTACCTACTGAGCCTGTACGTGTGGCGCACCCTGGGCAACAATCAGCGAATCCCTGACACTGATTGGCAAATCTTATCACCACGATGGCAAACCATAGTCCAGCCCTAGAGCCTGCTCTGAGCGTAGTCTCTATAAACATCGAGAGTTTCTCTCAGGATAAGTCAGAAATCCTTTCTGACTTACACCGTACAACACATTGTGACATAATGTGCGTCCAAGAAACCCATAGAACTCAGAGCCGGCCACACATTCCTGGACTCACGCTTATCGCCGAGACTTGCCACCCGAAACACGGTAACGCAGTGTTTGTTACTCCCGGCGTAAGCATAAAATCGACCAAATGCTCAACCCAGAACGGCATAGAAGATTGATACGCTAAGTAGAAGAATTTAAAAAATTTTTATTCATAGTGTGATTCATATATTTATTTATTAGCGATAAGAATTTTATATTTTCTATGGAATTTAATTTCTGAAATAAATTATACAATACAATAAACCACAACAGTTCACTTCATCATGATTCATCGTAATAAAATTTTCCATTTTACCTTTTTACACCACTTCAACACCTTTCAGCCGTCCGAGGGCTCTCAGGGAAGCGGAAGCAAGCCCCGTCTTCCGTGAAGCCTCCCACCACGTCCGCCATGAAGAGGTGGAACTCTTCAGTGAAGGTTGACAAGATGATCAGTCACACGAAGGACGGTCAGATGAAGCATAACCCTGTGCGGAAGGTCCTATACTTCCAGTCAAAGCCACAGCAGGTATATTGATATGTTTAATTTTATTTTCGTGGGAATGTTAACTTCTAATGGATCGCAAAATTCACAAATACTTCTAATAATTTATTTTGGCTTACAAAAACCACAGTGATTCAAATGGAAATATCTAAGAACACACTAAGAAACAACACCCTCTAAAAAGATGGCAAAAACCTTCACACAAACAGAAATTATGGAATTGGTGGAATGTTATCTAGCAATAATAATTTATCCCAAACATGACATTTCCTAACTATAGCTAGAAGGAAAGATCGTAGAAAAAATAAGAAACATCAGAACTTAGGGTGTGCTCTCACTTATTGAGAAGGAAAAGTCCCTGATTGAGTTTTCTCATTTGTAGTGGGGCCCCTAGACACAACAGGCAGCTCCTTTATTTTAGTTTTTATCTTATTTTTAGACATCAGCCCACACAAGAGGTACACTGGTCCCAATGAATCCAGAGACACCCAAGTTTCCTAAGCCGGTGGCCAGAGCAAAGAAAGCCCTGCATCATATTCAAGGTAGGTCCATTGACCTGTTGCAGATGTGACATGTGTGTAAGAAACGCTAACGCAAAAAATTGTCTTTTTGCAGCCAAGACCACAGTCCGAATAAGTGGAGTCTACAAAATCCCAGAGACACCAACGGAAATAAAACCAGCCATCAAACGTACCGTCACCATTTCTAATAAGGAGAACAACAACCCAAGAGCGATGCCAAAACTACCCGTCTACAACAATGTCAGCAGAAAGATCTTGCCATCGCCGAAACCGGTGCCTCAAGGCAGAAAAACCATAGTTCCCGTACCTGACACACCTATGTTAAATGATTCCTGGAAATCAAGTTGTGACGCCAGCTTCCTACAAAAAGAGAAAGAAATCGACGACATAGAAGAAAAGGCCAAAGCAATACCTGAAGAGTCAGCTTTGAGTAATATAGCTGAAGTATCACCACCGGCCTCTACACCTTTCAAAGAATATAGAAATGTAAAGGAGTATTTTAATAATTCAAGTGATATGGAGAACTCTGCCAATGATACAATAATGTGTTTTGACAGACCGTCAATGGCTAAAGAAATGGCTGGAAAGAAAGAGGAGAGTGTCATTGTGTCGCTCTGTGATATGTTCAATAAGGCGGCGGTTACGAACGGTAAATCTCAATCGGAACTTGATATATTACTTGAAATCAAAAAGGAGACTGAGAAAAGTATCAAATCACAAACGAAACTACTGAAATATGTCAACAGACTAATACACAAAAAGCGGAGTGGCTCGACATCGCCCATAGCGTTCGAACGGACGTTGATCGAAGAGAATCTTCTGCCTAAAATAGAAGAGAACATTATGAAGACACCAGAGAAAAGTCCCATGTTGAGATGTTCTGTTATAAAAACTGTTGCCAAGTCACCGACATATAAAATACCCAAGAAAACTCCGTGCCTGAGGAAAAAGGTATTCCACAAGTCCATGCCTGACATGTCAACTGGCAGCCAGATCCCAAAGGTAGAAGGTTCCAACAAAGCTATGACAATGTACATGAACATGAAAGAACAGATGAAGTTCTTGAACACACCCGTTGTCAAACAAAGACCCATTTCTGGAATCCCTGACACTCCCGCATTGACTTCACATAACTTACAATCTCAATTGGATAAATTATTTAATAATAGCTAGGGAATCTATGATTGTTTTATTCCAAGTTTTTTTAATACTGTAAGTACATGAATTACTTAGTTTTTTTAATACCAAGAAGGCATTCCTTCTTAGAAAGAAGATTGGGCATAATTACACTGCGCTTGGCATTTATGTAGATAGTTTTATAGGATCTATTAATATAATTTAGACTAACATTTTATATGAGAGACTGTAGATTTATAAATTATGAACAATTTTAGAGAGTTTTGTATCTAAATAGCTTGATAAAGCCGCAGGTTGGCTGAAAGTGGTATTTTTAAAGAACAATGACGATCAGAGCGACGTTATTTGGTGTTTCAATCCTAATGCCCGATTTCTGCAAGGGCGATCAAATGTAACAGACAAGTTAATCTCATGTCTAAGTCATTTCAGCCAATCACGTGCCTCTATTTTGAATTAATTTTCGATCTTGCAGAAATAGAGCGTAAATATCCCGCGCTTTTGTAAATTGAGGTCAGCCGGCGTAATATATAACTTTACAATTTTACTAAATACAGACGTGTAATACCTAAACTTTGTCGACTTTTCTTACACAATTTGCGTGAAACGGAACGTGTTACAATAAGCGCGTTAGTTTAAATTCAACCTTAGTCACTTTCGTATAGGGGTTACTCAAGTTTGTCAGAGGTTCAAAACCAGTTCTCAATAACATGTTTTTATGGCTCGGTTGGTAACAAACAAACGTCAGTGATAAAACCGAAACTGCTTGACTGATAAACTTTATCTTCGAGAATAAGCAGTATTTGTGTAGCAGTAATCAAGATATTCTGCCCCTTAGAAGTGTATTATAGAAGTGCTCATAACAACAATTTGCAAGGAGTTTAAATAATTGTAACTAAGCAACTATGTCGCTCTCAAAACCGATTATGAACTTAGTTGCAACTTACTTGCAGAATTTGTATTTAAATCCTATAAGGACAAAGTCTCTTACTAGGTAAGCCACAATTTTTACTTTTCTGTTTGAACTTTGCATCTGCTTTATACCTCTAAGTAAAAGTAATGTCCAAATTCGGACATTGAAACACAAATAAATGCTATGCTAATCAAGACCTACTTTTTCATATTCGGTTGCTTACAGGGTCATAGTCCATCTAAAATACAATTTTATCTGATTATGCTTTTGCTGATGATAGTAGGTACAATAACAACTATTACTTATAGCACTTACTTGCCAAAACTTCTTTTATGAGCTGCAGGCCCCTGTAGTTGACCTTGGCAATTTAATGTCGCTAAATTGTTAATGTGTTTGATTTCAGCTGCGTTGTTGGTACAGCCGGCAGCATCACCTCTCAATTAGTAGCTGGGGAGTCTCTGAGAAGTGACCCTATACTTGCTTTTGGTCTCTATGGGTAAGTAAAGCAAAATCTAATTTACACTTATTACATTTCGTCCAATGAGGAAATTAAAAGTAAAGTAAACGACACAACACCGACTAGGTATTTGTATTTGGCACAGAGAACACCTTGCGAGTTGCGACTTTAAAAAAAAAAACCGGCCAAGTGCGAGTAGGTCTCGCGCACTAAGGGTTCCGTACCGACATACAATAAACAATGATTTTTCTGCTATCACTTTAAATACCAGAGACTTCTTATAAGTAAAGACCAATTTTCTGTATTTTTTCAAAAATTTTGGCTCAGTAGTTTCAGTATAGTCAATTTCCGCACTAATTCTTAAATCCCTTCAACACTATTTATTTAAAAATTATAAACAAATCACATTGTGATGCTTACAATGAGCCCTTTCATTTGATACGTCACACGATATACAACGTGTTACAAAACATCCTAACTCTTTTTACAGGGTGTAACCTACTGGTCAACAGGATGTCAATTCTGTAAAAAAAAGTTGAAAAAATCAATTTTAATTTTATAACCTCAAAATTGAAAAAAAATCGTAACTTTTTTGTTTTTGGTATTAGCTTTAATTTAAAAATATGTGTGTGGGTGTAGGTGCATTTGCATAGCTTTGAGTTGTTAAAACATTGTGAAAGTCAATGAAAACAATATTTAAAGAATACTTTTCTCCCGCCACAGCATTTTATTAAATTAAAAATCAACGGAACGTCATAGAGCAAAAAAAATATTTAGGTCGTGATCCCTATCACCGGGTGCTATTACCCTGTAAAAAGACTTAGCATCTTTTGTAACAACTTGTATTTTACAAGGCTTTTTATTTAATTTTTTTATTTACCTCCAAAAACTGTACCAACTTTTATTAAACTTAAAAACTTTCGTGAGCACTGCACATTTGCACTGCACTCAGACGCAGTTCGAGACTAGCCGCGGCGTCGCGAGGGCCGTCTCGTTCTCCATGATTAAGGTCTCCGAATGAGAACCGAAACTAGTCGGCTACACCGACAAAATAAAAGTGAGTAAAACCGTAAAAATGTACCTACTTTGTTTCTTTCTGTTGATTGCAGCCTACTTTTCGGCGGCACCATTCCCCACTACTTCTACGAGCTGGTAGAGAGGCTATTCCCAGAAGATGCAGTCGCATTTCCCCTGGCAAAGAAGCTTCTCTTCGAGCGAGTCATATTCGCGCCTATCATGCAGGCATTTTCTCTGTACACTCTGGCCCGCTTCGAGGGCAAGCCGCATCCAGTGGCGCTGAAACAGCTGTTGGCGCTGTACCTCCCAGTCCTGGAGGCCAACTGGAAGTGGCTCACTCTGTTCCAGGTCATCAACTTGGCCCTCATCCCGCCAATGGTAAGTTAAGTTTAGCAAGCGTAGCATAAGGCTGAGTTAGAGCGCATCTATGGGTTTAAAATTCTGTCTATCCCGCTCTACGTCAAACAAAAGAGTGAGGTACAAATAGTTATAAACCCATAGATACGCCCTAACCTAACTCAACCTTATGCTAAGCTTGTAGATCATGGACAACGCGATATCGACATCTTGCTTTTTTTCACCACGTGAAGATAGCGCTGCTTGTTATAATAAACTAAGGCCTTTCGATCTACGTAATGAGATGATTTATCCAGCGTTCGGTGGTACCTTCACTCACACTAGGTGAAGTGGAATCCAGTGACGCTGCAGTCCCTGGGACATATGCTACTTGGTAGTAACAACACTAGCTCGCTGCGAACTGCATAACACCCTGTAGTTTATTTTATGTTAGACTTGAAGATACACATACGTAACGTCCCAACATCTTCTTGATTTCGTATCTTGCAGAAACTAAGCAGGCAGGACACATTAGTTCCAGATAGTTCCGGGCGCCACTATCTATGTCAAATGCAATTTTTGGTCAAGCAAGTGTAATATTTCCACTACCTAAATACTTCATTAATTGTGTTTCAATAATTCCAGTTGCGTGTGCTGTTCATGAATCTGGTGGGCTTCGGATGGGCCATGTTCATCGCGAGCAAACGGCGGCAGGAGGGGAGCAGGAAACCTCAAAACAAGACTGAATGATTTTCTAAGAACTAAGTATACCTAATATGTATTTTTATACCGGTGCATGTTAATGTCAAAGTGTAGGTAGATATAACGACAGATGGTGGCCAAGCACAATACAAGGTGTTACAAAAGATGCTAACTCTTTTTACAGGGTAATAGCACCCGGTTATAGGGATCACAACCTATTTTTTTTTTTTGTTTATGACGTTCCGTTGATTTTTAAATTAATAAAATTTGAATGCTGTGGCGGAAGAAAAGTATTTTTTAAATATTGTTTTCATTGACTTTCACAATGTTTTAACAACTCAAAGCTATGCAAATACACCTAAACCCACAAACATATTTCTAAATTTGAGCTAATACCAAAAACAAAAAAGTTATGAAAAATTTTCAATTTTGAGGTTATAAAATAAAAACTGTTTTTTTTCAACTTTTTTTTACAGATTTGACATCCTGTTGACCAGTAGGTTACACCCTGTAAAAAGAGTTAGGATGTTTTGTAACACGTTGTTTAGGATGCAGGCTAGTTTCAAAAGATAGACCTACATTTGTGGTGATTGTTTATTTTATAGATCTATCAAGGTATATAATGTACTTACCTACATTCTGTGGTGGTGTCTATCTGTATCTATTTTATTTACAGTAATGTGTTACGGTAAAAAGGGTTTATCGGAGTCAAACTTCATAAAGTGATCTTCAAAATGTTTATTATTTTAACAACAGCGGTTTGTTCCATAATTGTATTGTATTATTGCTAATATCGATCGATTTGTATATATTAGTCTACTTGTTCTAGTTATATCGTAACGGAGATAGCAAACAAAAACAATAAGTAGTTTAAATAGTGTAGAAATTGATAAATTCGGTGCTATCTACAGAATACTTGGCTGAGATTCCTAATTTGTATGATTGCTACTTTTTAAAAACGATTTGTTTTTTACATACTTAATAAAATATTTTTTTATTACAAACCTTGAAGTTTATTCTCATCGTGAGTTATTGTTCTCTTCAAAATCTTACTTTTCATTCAAGTCTAACGCCAAATTCGAGTATTAAATGAGTAGACATCTCCAACAGGTTTCCTTACACTAATATACCTATTTAAAAAATAGCCATAAATTAACTAAACCTAAGATTTATCTTAATAAATCAGTAAAAATATCGATTTGCTCTTCAATAAATAGTAAGAATGTATATTGCACTTAATTCTATGAATTTTGTTTACGACTTGTAAAAAGACTAGAGTATTTATAACTTTAAATTAATAAAATAAATTAAATAGAGATCCTTCGTTGGAATGTTAAAAAATAATATTATCAACAAATTAAAATAAAAACAAGACAAAATAAAATCACAATTTCAATGGACTGTGTAAAGTTTTCCATCATTGGACTAGATTTAAATTAAATTCCTAGAGTAGATACTTAGCTCTTAGATAATTATTATCCTTTATTCATAATTCCTTTAGTGTCTTTAACAGTATTATAACAAGAAAACTCAGACAACTCCATTCCAAAGAAGTTTGGACATCCTTTCCATGCACATAATATCTTAATGAAAGAACGAGCGAGACTGCTATCGCGCTAGATAGATCTATCATTTTCTGGCGTAGTTTTAATGTTCTATTAATATTGCTTCAGTTAAAGAGAAGGCAAAGCCATGTTTTTACAAGTATAGACGCAAATAAGTTATAGATCTTATTACGGAGCAGTAAAGTTCAATCATTGTGTCTAGCACGAAAATCTGACAACGAACTCGACAGCGCAATACCTACACTACTTGTATCTATCTACAGAGTACCTACAGTGTAACAGAAAAGTCCTGCCGTACTTGACGTTCAAATCATCGATACAAGCCACTTTCATACTAGAAATCAAATTAGCTGCTCCATACCCAAATAATGTACCTATTAAGTTATCGAATTTTAGCATGGAACAGCAGATTTTTTACATTTCTGCGTTGATCTTGGCTACCATTGGCGTTGACCTTTCTGGGGCTAAGTGCCCTGCAGTGATCCTCCAGCCCCTGTATTCTCTAAAGTATCCACCGTAAAAATAACCGTTTTAAAATGTAAAAAAAAAATGTTAATTTTAATGAGGGCAATTTTTGAGTGTTTTTACCTTCGATCAAGGATAAAACTAGATTCAACATAGAACTCTGAAATGTGTCTGGAAAAATAGATGCCCAAATTGCCTTTGGGAGCTTATTTGCAAACTGTACACTAATGCAATAAGGTTGACATTCGAATATTAGACGTATGGTCGAAATGATGTTTCGTTTTGTTCTATTGCTGATATCTTTTGTTTCTGTGGAGACAAGTTTTTATTGTGATTTTATACGTAATGCGGATTCTATGGGATTTAGTTCGGTGGTTTTTACGCTCAAACGTTGAGT
The DNA here is from genome assembly GCA_949319315.1 of Zelleria hepariella. Lineage (NCBI taxonomy): Eukaryota > Metazoa > Arthropoda > Insecta > Lepidoptera > Yponomeutidae > Zelleria > Zelleria hepariella. Next base: position 20,678,248 of record OX439384.1, read on the forward strand.
GGATTTTTTAGAGAATAGACGCGCTGCTGGTCAACTTTAGCCGGCGGAGACGCCTTGATCCAACCATCCCCTTTCCTCGTCCACTGTGGGCGATGACACCCTTGGATCGCGGTCGTGGGCGGCAGGAACCTTGATCCGACGTCCCCTTATTCCTGTGATCCCCAATCCCCCGGGCTTTGTGATCCAAGAGGAACGAGCTGATCTCCAGCGGGTAGTGGGTTTGATCCAAAGTCCCCCCCCCCCTACTCCTGAAATCTATTAGTGGGCGGTAGCAACTTTGATCCACCATTCCCCTTCTCTGATCCCTCTGACTCCTTACTCCCGTGATCCCGTGATCCGTCCCTTGAGGTATGAGACTATAGGACAGGGTCCTACTGGTGGATCTACAGTGGGTGGTGGCCTTGATCTAAGGATCCCCACTACACCGGAATGGGTGGTAGCAAGCTTGAGCCAACGTTCCCCATTCCCTTCAGAGATTGCGTTCGGGGATCCAAGTGAAACGAGTGGGTGGCGGTTTTGATCTACCGATCCCCTTATTCCGGGTCCACAACGGGTGGCGGCGGTGGCAGTGGCAGCGACTTCGTCCTTTCAGAGATTGCGTTCGGGGATCCAAGTGAAACGAGTGGGTGGCGGTTTTGATCCACCGATCCCCTTATTCCGGGTCCACAGCGGGTGGCGGCGGTGGCGGTGGCAGCGACTTCGTCCCTTCAGAGATTGCGTTCGGGGATCCAAGTGAAACGAGTGGGTGGCGGTTTTGATCCACCGATCCCCTTATTCCGGGTCCACAGCGGGTGGCGGTGGCGGTGGCAGCGGGGACGGTGGCAGCGACTTCAGAGATTGCGTTAAGGGGATCCAAGTGAAACGAGTGGGTGGCGGTTTTGATCCACCGATCCCCTTATTCCGGGTCCACAGCGGGTGGCGGCGGTGGCGGTGGCAGCGGCGACGGTTCAGAGTTTGCGTTAAGGGATCCAAGCGAAACCAGTGGGTGGCGGTTTTGATCCACCGATCCCCTTATTCCGGGTCCACAGCTGGTGGCGGCGGTGGCGGTGGCAGCGGGGGCGGTGGCGGCGACTTCGTCCAGCTTCTGCGAGTGGACTCGCTACCGTAGGAGCTCCCACTGGACGGGGAGGAAGGCGTAGGCCTCCGGTACGGGATAGGACGCTTGCGCGCGCTGTTAGTAGGTTAGGGTTAGTTTGTTAGTTTCGGTGGGTGTAGACGTTTTTGTTATTGTTAGGTAGGTGGGATTTATGTGAAATATACCTCTTTAAAACTTTTTAATAGTTTTTTTTTTGTGAATTCCTGACTTTTTCTTGCGAATGTAGAGTTAGTTGTCAATCTTTTAAACAGTATACTCAATTTCAAACTACAGGGTGTTACAACTTACAGAAAGGACCTGTGACACTGAAGGGGGTCGCTTTACTCATCAATGCAAGCAATATTTAGGGACCAAGTGCGAAATCTCTAAAAAAATATCGGCTGCGCCATACTAAAATTTGATAGCTGATATTATTTTCGAGATTTATCGCACTTGGCCACTTATCAAAAGTGGCTTGTATTGATGAGTAAAGCGACTTCCTTCAGTGTCACTGGATCTTTCTGTAACACCATAGTGCGTTTTACGAAAGAGTTCCCTTGGCAAAACGCTTATTACAATGTAATAGGGATATATTTTGGTTAAACCCAAGGGAATTCTTTCGTGAAACGCACTGTAGTTTGCAGTTAAGTATAATGTTTTAAAGATTGACAACTAATTCTACATTCGCAAGAATTGGTCATGCTATCACAAAAAGTTTAAATACATAATAAAAAAAAAATCTTTGACTGTAATTGTTATAACTTTGATAAGTGGTTGAAATTAAACCTAGTTCAACTAAGTATAAAAGTTTAGCTTACCTTGTAACATGCATAAAAGACAAAACGTGTCTGAAATAACTGCAAAATAAAGTGATCAAACTTAGCATTACAAAATAATGGAGTTGAGCTACTACCATGCGGCTTTAAAACAAAACACAAAAATATACGTTTTACAATAAACTTTAATGTCATAAAACAAACTACATACAATCACGGTTGAAAAAAAAAACACTTGAACTAAAAAATATAAAGAAATAAGGTCCATATTTGTAAAACAGCACTAATATTCCTACAACTGATATTCTGTCACTTAAATTAGTTCATGGGATAACTATTATTTAATTGTATCTTCGTCGCGCTGAACTGTAAATGTGTTTGTTATGGACACCGAGAACGGGGGCGCTACGGGAGGAAAAGGTTTCAATTTGAATCATTATTGTTTCTTTAAAGTATATAATATTAGTAGCACACCCCATTTAACTTTATTAGTATCATTGCTAAAAGCGGTATAGAAATAGGTATTTTCCCCGTATTAGATAGAGATGTGCACATGGTTAGATGCCCGGTCACATGTCACAAAACATTGCAATCTCAGAGACTGACTAAGGCCGGCCACATACGGACAGAAAAAATAGAATCAGTATTCCGAACGCAGTGACTGCATAGAAGTCTATGGACCTACCACACACATACGTTTTTTTTTCGTCCGGAATTTTCATAGATTCGGATGCAGTTGCTGCGTTCGGAATCTCCATTCGTTTTTCCGTTACGGAAATATTTCGCGTGTAAGTGACCGGCCTAAGAATGGCATATGATTACACAGCTGATACTAACTTTTATCATAAATATACAATACACAGATCGCCTTAGTCAGTCTCTTGGGAAACCAAGAACCGGAAAAGAGGTGAGTTAACGTTTTATATGGCCGAGGTAGTCCGAAATTTTGATTGGTTTTGGACTCTATTCCGAAGCCATAAAGTTCAAATTATGATGGTCATTGTGTTAAAGGACAAAGCCCTATAAAGGGTTAAGAGGATTTTGAACTGCGCGCTCGGTCGCGCTCACGCCCATACAAACAGACTCAGAAATATTATCAGATTTAATTAATTTTGGTGTTAATCGAATAAGTATGCAGAATATAATCCGTCTATGAAATTCAAAAATTACTTATGATCTATATTCTATAAGAATAAAAAAACCGCCTAGTAAGAGTCGGACTCGCGCACTAACGGTTCCGTAGCGCCATACAATTTTAAAAATATCTGGTTTGTAGGGACCCTAAGGGACCCAAAGGAAAACTTGTAGGCTACGGAACCATAAAAAAGGAAAACTTATAGACATACATTAATATCTACAAAAACGATTGAAACCAAAATCAATCTTTAGGGGTAGCCAAACATTTTGTCAAGAGTGAGCGCGGAAATCAATGGTCATAACTTTTTTTTTATGTTAATAAATAAAATAAAAAAAACGAGTCTGAGGATAGCTTTATAGTGTCTTAGCCTAAGTAATGTCACACTAGCACTCTAAAATCACTGGCACTAATCGGAGTCTCTGGAACTGGAACTGGATCTATGCTTTCGTGACTTTTTTCTATAAAACAAAGAGAAAACGACAAACATACATAAATAAGATATTTAAAGAAAAACAAAACAAACATATACGGTGCTGTACCATGGTCTCAATTGTGTTTTGCGGATGTTTGTGGAAGTTACATAAAGGACACTTGCTATGATGATAAAAAATATTAACATTAATGCTATAAATAAAAAGAATATGTGTATTGCTGTCAGCAAATACAACGGAGGTACCATGGTACAGCATGAAACGGTGACGTTAAATAATATTAAAAACAAGCCCAACTATGTCAAATAATATTAGCATAATCAAGCGCACACATTATTTAAAAAAAACAACGAAAATGTGTTTATACACTCCTGTGTTCTTCTACCAAACGAAAGAAATAACATTGTGACTGAAAACAACTACGTTTAAGGCTACAGAAAACCACAATAAAAAAAACGGGTAAACACTCGGCGAAATAACATTCGTGTCATGTTGCAGTGCTTTTGATGCTTATTTGTTTTCTTTCATTAAAATAAAGGGACTATTTGGCGAATGGGGACTAAACACTTATTTTGACGCTTATACATAATTAACCATCTCTTATTCCCAATTAGTTGAAGCCATTTAGGTCTTAGTAAGGAATTATATTTTTTGATGAAGCTTTTCAGAAATGTTTATGTCAAAAACTGGTGGTACTGTATTTAGTCCCAAAACACCATTGTGGTGGATATACACGCTTGTCAAACAAGACACAAACACGCTGCAAAGAGGTTGTTATCCTTGCGTCTCGTAGCAAGATCTCCGCAGCGTGTTTGCGTCTTATTTGCCAAGCGTGTAGATCCATCACCAGGGTCCTTAGCCTGTGACGCAATGGTGCCAAAATGGGCTCCCAGTTGACGGCTTCAATTACGATTTATTAATGCTGTCGGTCCTTTAAGGCCCAGTAGGACGCACAAGTAGCGCCGCCAATGAAAAAAAATCAATCTTCTTTTTCGATGCGTTTTTTGCTAAAAAGCTGCTGCGATTTCTTAACGCGAGGCTTAACTATTTTTAGGACCTAAGGTTTGGATCCCAGATCCTAGAACTTAAGAATGCAATGGATTCTCGCCAAAAGTGGCCACCACACCAAAATTGTTAAGCCTCGCGTTGAGAAATCGCAGGCGCGTTTTTAGCAAAAAACGCATCCAAAAAGAAGACATGTTTTTTTTTTCATTGGCGGCGCTAGTTGTGCGTCCTATTGTGCCTTTAATGTTTTTGTAGTACAGAAAAGAATATTCTGATTCTAATTCAAGAGGATTAGTTCGCTGGTTGTAGGAGAAAAACGAGGAAATCACGGTTTTGTCCTTCTACTGGGACGCCATCGATACGCTATTGCGTTACAGGCTTAGGCCCCAGGGCTCGTTTTTCTCCAACAACCAGCGAACTAATCCTCTAGAGGTAGAATCAGAATATGCTTTGCTGTACTACAAAACCTTTAAAAGGACCGACAGCATTAATTAATCGTAATTGAAGCTGTCAACCGGGAGCCCATTTTGACATCATTGCGTTACAGTCTAAGGCCCCAGCCCCCTTGGCACGCGGGCCATTTAGCCTACTCAACTGTCACCTTAAGGGCCTACCACACGCACAAGCTTCACCACAGTTTTGCCTGCGCAAGCCAGCTTGTACGTTGAACACTGTGCGTCCACACTCTGGCGAATGGCGAACTACACGCGCAGTGTTCATTAAACAAGCTGGTTTGCGCAGGCAAAACTGTGGGGAAGCTTGTGCGTGTGGTAGGCCTTTTAGCCACTTAACACTACTGAGGTGACAGTTGAGAGTAGGCATTCAGGTCCCATCTAAAAGCACTGCAAGCGTCAACAACGAGCCAAGGCCAGCACCTCGTGATGCGTCGCCGGTCGAGGAAGCTCGGCGAGCCGGCGCGCCGCGGGATCGACGGCGACCGCGACGCAGACCGCCCGCTCCATCTGCCCGTATAGGGTTACCATGTCATGTGTGCCTATTAGGGTTGCCATACGATATAAGTGCCCCTTAGGGCGCATATGGTTACCATGTCACGTCTCGTGTGCCTAGATTTTTTGTCTGGGTTAGCTTTCAATTAGCTGCATTCAAGGGCAATGGTATGGTTCCTATACAAGGTGTTACAAAAGTACATAACTCTTTTTACAGGGTAATAGCATGATAGGGATCACAACCAAAATATTTTTTTTATTACGTTTCGTTAATTTTAAAATTAATAATATGTGAACGATGTGGCGGGAGAAAAGTATTTTTCAAACATTGTTTTCATTGACTTTCACAATGTTTTAACAACTCAAAGCTATGTAAATGCACCTACACGCACAAACATATTTTTTAATTGAGCTAATAAAAAAAACAAAAAAGTTATGAATTTTTTTCAATTTTGAGGTTATAAAATAAAAAAATATTTTTTCAACTTTTTTTACAGATTTGACACCCTGTTGACCAGTAGGTTACACCCTGTAAAAAGAGTTAGGTACTTTTGTAACACCTTGTATACGTGCCCATTAGGGGGCATATGGTTACCATGTCATGTCTCGTGTGCCTATTAGGGTTACCTTTTTTTGTCCTTGAATAGCATTCAATTAGCTGCATTCAAGGGCAATTCTCGGGAAATATGTGCAAAAGGATAAGGCAGGCCCGCTCCATTTGGCCAGGTTATCAATTCGAGAGCAATTCTCGGGAAATACGTCAAAATAGCTGAGAGAAGTCTCAGCCTACTAGGCAGAGTGAATGTTGCAGGAGACGGGCAACCCCGCACCTTTTGACCGGGGATATCATGTCATGACTGTCATGTATTTGAATTAGGTGCGCATAGGGTTATCATGCGCATAGGGTTATCATGGCATGTTTGTTGACAATAGGGGGCATAGGATGACCGTGTCATGTGTGTACCTAATAGGGGGTAAATTCTGATGATAATAATGTACATTTTCAGGAGCTGGGAGGATGGTGCAGGTGTCTGTCCAGAAAGCCTTAGGCGCCCGCCACATAGAGGGGACGAGGACGCGACACGGACGCCACGTCCGTTTGACGTCGCTTTTATACAAAATTTATAGAAGCGACGCGATGCACAACATACAGAGGGCGAATTCTCGGCAATCTCTAATGTGACGTATTACTAAGGTTTTCTTCGTAGAATCTCGAATGCGACATACCTGAGAATTATCCCCCAGAAGAGACGGGGCGCGAACACGTCAAGTCCGCGCCGCGTCCTCGCCCCGCGTCTCTTCTGTGTGGCTGGCGCCTTAAGGGTCGATAGCAAGGTGGCGGGAAATTCAAAAATTTCACAGATTTTTACATTTTGTAGCTAAACTGAACTATTTTGTCCAGCGATTTTTCGTTCGCGAGAATAAAACCGTATTCTTTTCATTATTGTAAACAACAGAACAACAATAATTCAGCCGATTATGTGTTCTGGTCTGCGAAGCAATGGTACTGCCCAAAAAACTTGTCGTAGACCAGAACACATAATCGGCTGAATTATTGTTGTTCTGTTGTTTACAATAATGAAAAGAATACGGTTTTATTCTCGCGAACGAAAAATCGCTGAACAAAAATAGCTCAATTTAGCTACAAAATGTAAAAAACTGTGAAAATTTTGAATTTCCCGCCACGTTGCTATCGTCTACCCTTAATCTAAAATGTCCCAGGCTCTGGCGTTTGAGTGATAACTTCGCACATCTATGATAGGTGTAAGTTACAAACATGAAACAACGTTTGACAACACGTTTTACGTGTTGCGCGTCTAATTGCCGCAGTTTAAAAATATAACTGTCGACATTATTTTTATAATTTTCGGATGTGTAGTAGCGCCACAGGATGGACGCCATATAAATACCATCCATTGAAAATGTAACCTGTGACGGTTACAAGAAGGATGCTGATAAGTTTGTTTTTTAGAAATGACGATAAGAATTACAGTTCTTGTAACTGAACACATTAATTGGCATCCAAAACGTAAGGCGCGTAGGCGGGGAGTAGTGTCAGGGCCGTGAATGTGTTTTAAACCTTTAGGTTTAGGAAATCTTAACTGAGAGAAAAAAATAATGGTAACCCTACTTGACATAATCCGCGTAAACACCAGTTATAGTCCTATACAAGTTAGTTCCATTAACACATTGAAAAAACCCATTGTGATTAAAAACACCGTTTGTTAATTCATGTTTACAGTATTTACGTACGTGACGTTATTGTTTTGAAGTTAACGTAATATTTCGTATTTGTTCGTTTCGTTGACAAATTGCGGGAAAGAGAAATGGAAAAGTTAAATTAGTATATTTTAACTAACTTATCTTAATTAAACAATTAAGGGCCCAAATGGTTACCTGTGGAACCCTGAAGACTAAATTATGAATTAGATAAAATAATAAATTCGGGGGCCACCCCTTTCGTCACGTTAAAAAATTGCAGTCAGATTATAAAGAGAAAGGGAATAATACAACGTCTAACAAAAGGTCCTAACCTAACTCATTTTAGAGGGTAATAGCACCCGTTGATATTGGTCTATTACGCTGATTATTAAATAAATCCATAAAGAAAAAAATAACAATGTCAACTATTTTTTTACAGAACACTAATTTCACGTTGTTGACCAGTAGGTTACCCCGTAAAAAGAGTTACGACCTTTTGTAACACGTTGTATAATTTCCCTACTAGTCTAAAAGGTGGTTGGTGGTTATTTATTACCTGGTGGAGCGTGTGGAACTGGAGCTAGAGCGAGAGGACCTCGACGAGCTGCGGCTGCTGTACGAGCTAGAGCGAGACGACCGCGAGCGTCTGAAATATGAGATATATGCAGTGTCATTAAAGAAAAAAATAGGACGGAGTTAAACTAGCGTTGACTGTATTCATTAGAGCGAGAGGGCGAGTGTTTTGAAGTAAAAGTAAGATGTAGCCTGTACAATTGTACATGTCCCACTAGCTGGGCAAAGGCCTTCTCTCAGAGAGAGAGTTCGAGCTTAATCACCACGCGTGCTCAATGCGGATTGGCGATTTTTGCGTTGAGGGTATAATGCCTCATACGCTCAGGTTTCCTCACGATGTTTTCCTTCACAGTCAGCGAGTGGTATTGCTACTACAAATTCACAAATGTACGTAACATTGAAATTAAACAAAGTCATAGATACATGCCCGCACCGGGAATCGAACCTAGGACCTTTCGTTTCAGAGTCCACTGTTCTACCCACTAGACCACCATATTTTTTTTCTTTAAGGTGAAAACCTAGGCACAACTAGCCCCGCCAATGGATAAAAAATCATATCTTCTTTTTGGATGCGTTTTTTGCTAAAAACTCTATAATTATTAGGTTATCAACGCGAGGCTTATTTTTAGGACCTAAGGTTTAGATTCCAGATCCTAGAACCTACGAATAAAATATTCTATGGCCGAAAGTGGCCATAAAACGTTAAGATTTTATTCGTAGGTTCTAGGATCTGGAATCTAAACCTTAGGTTAAAAATTGTTAAGCCTCGCATTGATAACCTAATTAAGAGTTTTTAACAAAAAACGCATCCAAAAAGAAGATCTGTTTTTTTTTCCATTGGCGGCGCTAGTTGCGCCTAGTTTTGGGCCTTAATGACACGGTTTATAAGACTGCTCTTCGTTTGTACACTAAAAGCTGTAGGTAGAAAGAGTGTCTTTTGAATTAAAAGGGTTATTCTGCGTGTCGTCGACTGTATTTGCGACTTTAGTTTAAGGCGACGGTCGAGGCACACTACACTAATGAATAAAAAAGCCCTAGGTCCTAAAAATAGTTAAGTCTAGGGATTCTCGTTTGACGGCTCGTTTTTAGCAAAAAACATCCAAAAAGAAGATAAATGTTTTTTTTTTTTCATTTGTCATTTTTTAGTTTGCCTTTTTGGGTTAAACTAAGACATTTGCATCTTCGTAATGAGATGATTTATACAGCGTCCAGTGGCACCTCCACTGACACTAGATGTGTGTCTGAAGTGACCACTCAGACGCTGCAGTGCCTGCCGACTATAGACTTGTAAAGTAGTAAAAATATCACTCACTAACTGTAAAGGCCGACTAAACTGTCAGGATGGTATAGGTGCTGGGCAATCCTACTCCATCAAAAACAATGTCCCAGGCACTGCAGCGCCGAGTGGTCTCTTCGCCCATCTAGTGTGAGTGAAAGTTGCCACTGGACGCTGTATAAATCATCTCATTGCGTAGATGCAAAGGCCTTAGTTAACTGTAAAGGGGAACAGGCAAAGTGCTATTTGATTTTGCACAATTTCTATTACACCCACCGAACTTAATCCCATAGAATCCGCATTACGTATAAAATCACAATAAAAACTTGTCCCCACAGGAACAAATGATATCAGCAATAGAACAATACATCATTTCGACCATACGTCTAATATTCGAACCTTATTGCATTAGCGTACAGTTTTACTTTAATTGCATAGACTACGAGCAAATAAGCTCCCAAAGGCAGTTTGGGCATCTATTTTTCCAGACACATTTCAGAGTTCTATGTTGTATCTAGTTTTATCCTTGATCGAAGATTACAACTCACCTTGAAGAAGAATAAGAGCGTGACCGCGACCGCGACGACCGTGACCGTGACCGTGACCGCGAAGACTTGCCGCGCGACCGCGACTTCTTCCGCGACCGTGAGCGCGACTTCTTGCGCGACCGCGACCTTGACCTCGACGACCTAGACCAACTGCGACTACGCTCTCGCTTTTTAGGACTCTCTTTCAGCGGACTACGAGATTTAACCGGACTCTTGGGTCTTACTACGACTTCAGGGCTTGGCGATTTCTTCTTTTCCTCCGGCGGTTCTTTTTTCTCGGCCTGAGAAGTGGAGGGGCCATTCAGCTCTTCCAGCCTTCGCCGCTCCATAGAGGCCCGCGCCTTGCGCATGAGTCTCTCTTTGAGACGATTGAGTTCTTGAGAGTCTAGGAAGTCCTGGTGGGCTTTCTCGTCTTGTAGGCCTACGAAATCTACGTCGGAATCGTCGTTCTCGCTCGAAGACGTTCTCAGGCATGTCGCTTTGGGTTTATAGTCGTCGAACTTTTTGGACTTCTTTTTTTTCTTCGGCTGCAGGTCGGATGGTGATTTTATGTACTTGCGTTTGTCTTTCTCGGGCAGTTTCTCGATTATTTCCTTATAGCGCTCTGGGCTTCTGCGGGCAGGCGAGTAGCTTAGACTCGACGTGCTGCGGCTTCTGTGGGAGCGCGATTTCGACCTCTCTTTCTTGTCCTGCCTCTCTTTGGAGGCCGTGCGTCTGTCCCGTTTCTTCTTTGGCGGTTCGCTGGGTTTCCTGTCTCTTTTCGACCGGGACGGCGATCGCGACCTGCTTGGAGAGGTGCGACGCCTCGGTCTGTCATCGGGCGAAGGGGATCTCTTTGAGCGTTGGACTTTGCTCTCTACGGCTTTCGGGATAGGTTTGTATTGGCTAGACTTGGCTCGGACTGGAGAGTCGTCCCTCCTATCGGATGGGCTGCGTCGTCTAGATTCTCTCTGGGGGGACGCGCTTCGGTCCTTGTAGTACCGCCCTTTAGATTTGCTATCTTTTTGTCGTTGTTGAGAGTCCGACTCGGAAGACGGCGACCGTCTGGGTTTTTGGTATTTCTCCGGTTCTTTTCTGGCCGGCTTTTTGTCTTTGCGTCTGTCTTCGGACCTGTCTCTGTATTCCCGCGACGTGTCTCGTCTCTCGCGGGAGACACTTCTGTTCTTAGTCCTTCTGGGTGGTTCTTCGTAGGTCTCCCTCTTTCTTGGCGGTTCTTCGTCGCGTTCGGCGCCTCTCTTCCTCCTGTCATCTTCTTCTCTCCTGTTGAGAGATTCGTCTCTTTTCTTCCTGTAGTCGGGAGATTCGCTGCGTCTGGGCCTCTCTCTCGGGCCGCTTTCTTTATGGTTTCTGTTGTTTTCTCTGGCTTCCTTTCTACTGTCGTCTCTTCTGGCTCTGTAATCGGGCGAAGGGCTGTGGCGCCGTCGTTTCTCCGGCGGCAAGGAGGCGCTACGCTCTCTATTGTATTGCTTCTTGTCTCTCTTCTCTGCTCTTTTTGGTGGCGGTTCCTCGCTGTCGGATTTAGACGGTTGGCGGTCGCGTTTGGCGCGCTTAGGTTCGGCGGATCGTTCTCTGGAAGGTTCCCTGCGCCTGTTGTCTATCTTGGTGACGTGTGACCGATGTCTGTACTCCGGTGAGGAGTCATGTTTGTCTCTTTCTTCTCTGGAATCACTCCTGTCGCGTCGCTTGCTGGATTCTTGCCGGGAGTTCCTGGCGGGTGGCTCCCCGCGTCTATCGCGTCTTCTGTCGTAGCTGTTGTCTTCTTCTCTGTCTCGTTCCTTCTTGCGGTAGTAGGCGTCGTTGTCTCGCTCTCGGTGTTCGCTGCGATCCCTCTCCCGTCCTTTCTCCGGCTTCTTCTTCTTCACCGGCGAGCTGTGAATAACGTTTATAGTTCATTATTATAATGAGTTTCTGATGTTTACTCTCCACGCCAAACTGTGCTCTTTTTGACCCCTGAGCCAAAAAGAGGGGTGTTATAAGTTTGACCGCTGTGTGTGCGTCTGTCTGTCTGTCTGTATTTCTGTCTATCTGTCTGTCTATCTCTATGGCGCCGTAGCTCTTAAACGGGTGAACCGATTTGGATGAGATTTAATAATTTATTTTAAAGCAGGTTTTCTAGCGAGTGTTCTTAATAGATATGTTTTTATCAAAATCGGTTCAGCCGTTTAGGAGATATGCTAATTTGAAGCTAAAAAGTCAGGGTTACTTTAAAATTTTAATTTAGTAGTTATTATTTCAATGTTTGAGACGAACAAAGATGCCTAAAGTGTGAACTTGCACGTGCAATATGGATAAAAAATACGTTTAACAAACATAAATTACCGAACTATACGGTTTAAGCGAATACGCGACTGTTAAATCAATTAGTAAACATTGACACAGAGGAGTAGAATACAGTGAGTCTGACCGATTTCGCACACTTGCGCATATGGCCGATTGTCTAGGCAGCCACTGCACACAGCATTGTCATTGTCACACTTACCTACATGTGCAACTGCTTGTTTTTGTAATGTAATGTATGACTAATTTGACTTTAAACATGCAAAATTGAATTTTTCGCAACCATGTTATAATCCGCGCGGGATGAGAATGGGATGCAATCTTTTGGAACTGAGGCGCGCGCGGTAAGCAAACTCACGTCGAAGCAACCTTGTCAAAGTAAAATAAAGTATATTTTCAATTGACTTTGACAAGGTTCTATTCCATTCTCATCGCGCGCGGATTATACGAAGGTTAGGAAACAATTTTGTGGAACTCTTAGCGTACCTAATAATTCAATGCTGGAATTTATCACACCACTAGGGGTAAGTGTGGCGAATTATCTCAAACTGACTAGCTCTTTCTAGGTACAGATGTTTTATCTCGCGAAAGCGGATGAGCCATACTTGTGTGTGTAAATGTACATGCACAATGTCTTTGTGTGCGTAAGCTCGGGAGCGAACCGAGCGCCGGCCGAGTCACCAGTGTTGCTCTGAGCAACTTGCTCAGTTCACGCCAACATTATCCATTAAAAACTGTCAGCATGAAGTTTTACAAGAGCGCACGTCTATAGCATTACCATCCGCTTTCGTGAGATAAAACAACTGTAAGTATGCAACTTTATAAGAAAGGTATGCAAATATATTTCATAAAGGGTTTTTTTACATAAGCTCACCACTGAATGATAAATAACTAGTTATGTAAAACATCTGCGTCTTTGGTGTGCGACCCCAGTAACTTTCATACTCAATAATACCGTACCTTATGGTATACCGTATACGTAATAGCATACAGGGCGACTTTTAATTATTCGAAAGCCACACATTAGGTAGGTAATCGTATGAGGTAGTGGCGGTGTCAGAGTTTTTAGGCCGCCCAAAGGGCCTCTGACATGGCTTAAAGATTGTTATTAATCAACAACAATTGGGCCCAACGGTTTAAAACGTGCCTTTCGAAGCACGGAAGCGCTCAGATACTATTGCCACTTGCGGTCACCCATCCGTTGACTGACCGCGGCCGTTGTTGCTTAACTTTACCAATCGATTAAGAACTGCTAGTCCAACTAGGCTCTGAGCGCCACACATTCAGCAGCTGATATGTTTTGCTACAACTTAGTTAAATCCAAAGTTAGGGTGGTATTCCAGAACGCTCCTTACAGTTAAACATGGTTTAGTAGCACTGTCGATAAAACAGTGCATGTTTTGATTTGAATGTCCATACAAACCGACCAAGTCTACTAGGCACCTGCTCCGTATGCGGCTGCCTAGGTGCCATAGTACAGGGTAGGGACAGTTTTATCATCGACACTACAAAACGAGGTTTATACTCCTGACTGGGCGGGAAGAGTTTAAACTGTTATCTAGGAGAGTTCTGTAATACCACCCTAAGAGTAGTTTGAATCGATGATTAGAATAGAAAGACCCCTCAAAGTGGAGCTAACGAATAAAAATTCACTCTGTACAATTATACAGGGTGTTATATTTACCTTTCTCGGCTGGATACCGGGGTGCTCTGTCGGCGCTGCGGCGGCTTCTTCTGTTCAGAGTCGAATAAACACCCACATGAGCTTGTTTGCGATACAAAGACGGCCAAATACAGAACACCAGTGCCAATGTAATATTAAATCATTGTTCTAAAGTGGTATGGCAACTAAGGACTCTGGTTTTACTAAGTCATTTATAAAAAGAAAATTCGAACGGCGAGATTCTTCAAGTCTGCCTGCCTTACGTGTCTGTTGAAAAAGTACGACTGGGCAAATAATTCTTTGTGACTTGACAAAATGATGATAAGTTAGGATGCTGTCTCTTCAGTTAGTAATTTCACTCGTTCACGGAGTGAATAGACAACATTATGACTTGCATATTTTTATCTCTATAACATATAAGCAACGTCTATGCTTATATCTCTACAAGCAACAGTTCCAATTTGCAATAATTCAAATTCATGTTTTCCACGAATACTTTTGGTTCCATGAAAACGTAGACAGAAATGAAGAACCTCTCAAAAGAAAGAGACGATAATAAAAGAAAGTCACTTAAAAATTATAATAATACTCATGCATACACTATGTAGGAACGTAAAAGACAAAGACAGTAAAGGAAAATCTGAAATGAGAACAAAAAGAAAAATAAATACTTCATTTTAAGCTACGCGTATGGAAGCCAGTATACAAAATGAAGAAGTAAAATTATTTAAGTATTGTATCTTGGTCCTATCCATAACATTCTCAACGAGAATCCAATAAATAAAATGTTCCTTTATGTGTAAAAAATAATTGTTTGGCACCAGTGCTTTTGGGGCAAACAAAATGGAGAAATAGAGCATTGAACATTTTATATTTTTGATTGAATCAAATGGCTATTGGCATTTATTATCGAGAAATCGATTTAATCTAGTTATTACTGTGTATTAATATAAAATGGTAGTTTCAATCAAAATAAAATCTCCAGAGCTTCACGCTGTCCTTATAACTAAGTTAGTAACACATGAAGTTATTTCATAAATACATACATTACATATCATTAAGATACACAATAAGTAAAACAAATTAAAGTAAAATAAAATTAAAAAACACCTTGTGAACGTACCTTCTTTCAACTAATGGTGTTGGTACAGATACCATTTTAAGATGTTGAGCATCCTTAACAAGTTTTGGGTAAAATGAGAAGAGGGAGAATGTTATGGATTAGTCAACAGTTTTTCACAACCATACATCAATCAATTTTGGACTTTAGCGCACAAGATGTGTGATACTAACTTGTGTAACTGCAAAACTGTATTTTTGAAATGAAAAAGGCCTCTAAGGGCGTTTACAAAGTTTTGTACGACTCATCTTGCGCCTAAGACAATATTAAAAACCACCATATTTTTGTTGAAATGAACACCATGCATGTCAAGAAACAGTGCACCCTCCGACCGTGCCCGGCCTCCCAGAGAGTTGAATGTTAGTGACAAAATACAGTGTTACAGGTTACCTTACATTAACCGGAGGTACGTATTTAGTTCACCTAACATGAGTGTCTTACTGAGTGTGATTGCTTTGTGATATACTTACAGTATACTTTATTTCTTCAGATATAGATGGCTATCCTATGAAATGATGCACAGTTAAACAGATAATTTTTACTGGCAATTTCTTTTATTATTTCAAATATTAAGGAATATTAATTATAACAAGTGAATTGATTATTTGGTTATCCCAAGAAACTGCAATTTGATTCACGTTATCTAGTATAATGTTATGTCAATGTGTGGGGTAAAAGTAGAGCCACGTTACAAGATATTCAGGGTAATTTAGGGTCAACTTACAAATTGTAATTTAGTACCCACTACGTCATTTAAAGTTGCAATGCAAGACCGGTATCTACTTCAAATGGAAAGTAAAGGGGGAATGTGGTGTCTTTACAATGGAATCAGGAGATGTGCCCGATGAGAAAGGTTACTCTAGATTTTGTCATGGAATGGAAAAGGGGATTTTCGATGTGACTAAATAAAAAATAAGCTTTGTGCGTTCGCAATCATGATTCAGTGATGGTCCTTGATAAGTACCCGCTGGAGTAATGGGGCTTGTCTAATTTTCATACATTCAATTGATTGCAATAAGAAGATCTTGTCACATTTTATATGCAGTTAAATGCTTTTATATGCATAGCTAGAAACAAACTTTTATTATTGACCCAACCTTAAATTCGCGAGAAAAATATGTTTTGAGTGCTAAGCAGATACTTAAATAATTTGCAATATCATTTAACACTTCATAATATTAAATAATCTTTATAGATAGGTGGTAGTCAAAACTACACTCCATAAAGTATGAAAGGACCTTTTCGACATCCTGTAGCCAACACTAAAGAAAATTCTTCGAGTTTAAAATAGAAAAGAAAATAAGATTCCATAGTTAAGTTTTCCCCAAAGAATTTGACAAGAACTCCATTATTGTGATAAACAGGTACTTGATAGTGAAAATTTAACAAGACCCCTAAAGAGACCTAAAGGGAAGATTCACAGAACATAATTTACAATCCCAAGAAAGTAAAAAAATACTATAGCTATCCAGTGATAGAGGAAGTGTTGGTTCAAGAGCTTGCAAAAAAAAAACATTACTGCAAAGTCGATCCAACAATGTCACAAATTAATCGTTTGCAATCATTTCGTTAGAAAAAAATATTACAGTTTTCAAAGATTATGTATCGAAATTGTACCAAAACTCAGACAATTGCGCCTTACTAAGGCTCAAAAGTGGCCAATGTTGCCACTAAATACTTACTAAAAGTTTTAGCTATTTCTATGACGGTTTTCTACAGTATTTTTCTATGCGTGTTAGGGATGGTAATGACCATTTAGGTATCCCTAAATGCTTCTTCTTAGCGTATCGATGGCAAAACCGATACTTAAATCTAAACTGTTTTAGCCCAGAATTTGGCAACCTGAATTGCGTCGTCACTAGCCGTCATGAGGTCCTCCTGTGTGCAGTTGTTGGGGCACGCAGGGCATGATGCAAGATGGATCATGGTTTGGGGGGTACCACACAAACAGTCCAAATCGCCGCCATCCGCAAATCCCCACCTGGCCATATTCTCCTTACTACGGCCGACTTGGGTCCTCAGACGATTTAGGGACTTCCACATAGCCCATGGTAGTTTATGTCCAGGCGGAAGACTCTCAGAAGGCGACACAAATGGGACTGGCAGAGAGGCACTCTCACGCCAAAGGTTGCACCTTGCTTGGTGTGGCTCCGTAGTCAGTGGACTGACACACTTCAAAAAACTGCTTCGGCTTGGCAACCTTTGCTGCACTAGGGTAGAGCCATGCATGGGATGGCGTGTGTCAGCGTCCATTTTAGTCCTCTCCAGAGAACTCGCCACAGCCCTGCGAACGTCTGGGGGCGCAATGCCAGCCAGTGGGTACAGCAGTCGAACCGGGGTCGGCTTAAGACAGCCTGTAATGATTCGGCAGGTTTCATTTAAGGCTGTATCCACCAGCTTTGCATGGGCAGATCGGCTCCATACCGGGCACGCGTATTCTCCAGCGGAAAAAGCGAGCGCCAGCCCAGAAGTCCGCATAACACGTGGTGAAGCTCCCCATTTAGTTTAGTAGGGGTGCATGATAAGAGCCTCCCCGAACGACGTACCTACTGAGCCTGTACGTCTGGCGCACCCTGGGCAACAATCAGCGAATACCTGACGCTGATTGGCAAATCTTATCACCACGATGGCAAACCATAGTCCAGCCCTAGAGCCTGCTCTGAGCGTAGTCTCTATAAACATCGAGGGTTTCTCTCAGGATAAGTCAGAAATCCTTTCTGACTTACACCGTACAACACATTGTGACATAATGTGCGTCCAAGAAACCCATAGAGGCGAAACTCAGAGCCGGCCACACATTCCTGGACTCACGCTTATCGCCGAGACTTGCCACCCGAAACACGGTAACGCAGTGTTTGTTACTCCCGGCGTAAGCATAAAATCGACCAAATGCCCTAAATGCTAGAGAGCTGAAATAAAAATTTGGGATGAAAACTACTCATCCGATTTTATAAACTCTTTCACTAATGGGAAGCTACGTTACCGCTAGGTGCCATTTTTTTAAAATTGTAATAACGGGGAAAAAAACTAAGTATGCGCGGACGAAGTCGCGGACTAAAGCTAGTGTACAATAATAATATCCATCTCATATTTGATACATAATCTTCGAAAACCCCAACCGCTCCGCTCACACATCCTTCGCCTGCCAGCCTCTCCGCACTATCTCTCTCCCACTCAACGCTGGACTACATACCTTCTTCCTCAAGCGGCGGTAGTCGTCGGTGCTCGCTTCGCTGTCAGGGGAGCTTTCGGAGTCCGAGGAGGAATCCGTGTCGGGACTCTTGGAGCGCTTCTTTTTCTTCTTTGCGGCGTCTTGCCTGCGGGTTGGTGTGGATGGAAGAGATTTAGTTGTCTATTGTGACCATTGGTGTAATGGCCTGACCACATGAGGGACTTTTCATAAAACTGACAATGACAATTTGATTTACATTGCAGAGCTGACCAGGCATTAGAAAGCTTACAAAAAAGGTTAGGTTATAATCCGCGCGCGATGAGAATGGGATGCGACCTTTTGGACCTTTTGGGACGCGCGCGGTAAGCAAACTCGCGTCGAAGCTACCTTGTCAAAGTAAAGTAAATTTTCGACCTACTTTGACAAGGTTCATCCCATTTTCATCGCGCGCGGATTATACTAACCGACTATTCAATGTAGATCGAACTGTCACTGGTGGGCACTGCACTGGTCTATTCGCCGAGTTTTATTTCTCGTTCTCAACAGTCAAAGGACGATTGAATAAGATCTGTTATCCAGCAAAACACATCAAAACGGGAGTGTATTCTAGTGAGTAGGCCGTTAGACCTTCGTGTCTATTCAGTAACGACTTTGGCAATGGTAGCCAGTGGATAAGTAAAATTTGACACGCTTACACCCACTGCCCAGGCCCGAAGGACCAATTCGCGTAGTTATCCACTGACGACTATTGCTAATTTCGTTAGTGAATAGACCGGCTGGGCTTTAAGTCTGTAAGTTGTTTAACTAAGGTAGGATGAAAATTGTAAGAAATGGGCGCAATGAGGCATTTTTGTTTGTCGAGGAGAGCTATGACAATAAATAGTACGTTTTTACTCAGTTTAAATAGGGTCGAAAACCGTATAGCTTGTTTTCTTGATAAAAACATAACAAACTAACAAAAGTATCTGTTGCATGGAACTCTTTCGGCCTCGAAACCATTAACATTGGATCGTGTATAGAAAAAAGTATAATTAAAGAAAGTTCATGTTATTGTAGTTACTCAAAAGCCATGGAAGTGTTAAGGGAGATTTTGTTGATTTACGGGAGATGATTGCTAAAGTATAATAATTACTCAAAAACATCATGAAACATCGCAGCCCCTTTAAAATATTCATATCCCATAGCACCTTACCCTGCTATGGGAAAGCTAGGACCTCAGAAAGATGGGCAAATACACCAACTGGCGAAAAGAGGCAAGGAACAGAGACAAATGGAAATCTACTGTGGAGGAGGCCAAGACCCACAAAGGGTTGTAGCGCCAAAGGAAGTAAGTAAGCACATTACCTTAGTTTGAGAAGCCGCAAAATTTTTTTCGCACTGCAAACGTTTTACTATTAATTTGAGAGGACATTTTAAAACATTCCCATACAAAACAGTCAATCAAAATGAGTACTTGCCTTTTTGGCAACTGTAGCACCCGCGGTCTATATTTTAACAAAACCCATGAGTTCAAAACAGTCTTTGTCTTCGTAAAAGTTCAGAGGAAATAATGAAAGAGCCAACTCACTTTTCTTTTTTATTCTTCTTGGACTTCTTCTTCTTTGACTTTTTAGCTTCGGGTGACACACTGTAACACACGAAAAGGGAACATTAAAACTTGCTAAAACGCCTTAGAACTATACGCAAACTTATAGGCTGGAGGAAATAGGAAGAATCCGTTCATAGTTAACTTGCAGTAAAGTATTGAACTTATTGGCATTATTGGTGAAAAATCCAAGATCATATTGTACTGTTGTTGTACGGTCGGCCACAATCTCAGATACCCCATGGCAGCTCTTACCGCGCGCGGCATAAGGGCGCCAATCGAACAAAAAGGGGTATCTGAGACCGTGTCCGACTGTACCATGCCAAAAAATATACAAAATAGCAGAACAAAATTCAAGGTAAAATAAAATACCTGTAGCCAGGCCAGAGAATAACGTTCAAACCTCACCTTCGCTTCTTTTTCTTCTTCGAAACGGACGCGTTCCGCTCTTCCCTCTCATTGCTGGGGGTCCTCACGAGGGGGTAGCGCTGGGCCTCTTCCCTGGCCCTCCGCGCTGGGTCCAGGCTCGTGCCCTCCACGAACCGGGGTGAGATCCCGAACGCATCCCGCAGACGGGCGTTCTTCTCCTGCTGCGCCTCCGCCACCGCATGCGTCTCGCGAACACTGCGAAACGGAACGCAAAATTCAAGATGGCGCCGACCACTGTTGCGCGACCTATGCAACCGGAGAATCAAACAACGAATGATTTAATATCAATCAATCAATAACAATATCAATTTATTTCAGAAAAATCCATACATTGGTTAGTAATATAAATAAATCTATTCTATATTAGTAACTTAAAATTAGAATTAGAATTATTCACTTTAAGACGACGTACGTCTCACAACTAGCGCCGTCAATGGAAAAAAAATCATATCTTTTTTTTTGGATGCGTTTTTAGCAAAAAACGCTCCTGCGTTTTCTCAACGCGAGGCTTAACTATTTTTAGGACCTAAGGTTTGGATTCCAGATCCTAGAACTTAAGAATGCAATCGATTCTCGCCAAAAGTGGCCACTTTTGGCGAGAATCGATTTCATTCGTAGGAAATCTAATCCTGGAATCCAAACCTTAGGTCCTAAAAATAGTTAAGCCTCGCGTTGAGAAAACGCAGGAGCGTTTTTTGCTAAAAACGCATCCAAAAAAAAGATATGATTTTTTTTCCATTGGCGGCGCTAGTTGTGAGACGTACGTCGTCTTAATTGTTGTTTGCAATGTTTATTTACATGCACTCTAGAGTGGTGCTTTAAAAGCGGACTGTCCGCCCTATCATTAAGGACCATCAGGATGCTATTCGGGCTGCCGCGAACTCTGTTCATCAGAGACGCCACGCGGCTGCGAATTATGGCCGAGAAACCGGCAACTTGCGCTTCGGCGAACATAGCAGAGGCGCTGCAGAAACGCGGCAGCCCCAACAGCATCCTTAAGACATTGTTATATTGTACACGGAGGGCGCTGATGGCACGCTGCGTGTAGCTGACCCACAGGCTGCAGGTGTACAGGGATTGGCAGAAAGCCTTGAAAAGAGTAGTCTTAACTTCCAATTTGCAATTTAATCGCCCTAACGCATATTTACCTGAGCAGCACTTAAGTGCGCTAGAATAGGGGAAACAAACCAAAAAACATAATTTAGAATACTCGTCAAGTGCACCGATTATTTCACAATATTGATTTAAACAGACCCCTACCTTATTTTAACAAGCTTTAGAAATACACACCTAATGACGGATCGCATAGACTTCCTCTCCTCGTTGGAGAGACAGACCTGGAAATTGTCGTTAAAGCGATCTGTCGACGCGCAGTTGCATCGACAACAGCACGGGGCCCTGAGGCCGGCCAGGATAGTCCGCAGGGCCGGCTCTAGGTCCGCCGTCGAGGGCCCCTGTTGGGCCACGGTCGTGGGCACAACAGCCATGTTAGCGGGAGGGTCGTGAGAGGCAGCTCTCGGTCGGTTTTGTGGCCCGGCCAACACAGCCTGGAACGTCCCGCGCCACAGACGCTCGAATACAACCCTATCGTTCTCGCGACGCGACGCCCGACTGTTCACATTCCTTTGCATCTTATCCTAAACCTTATACTAATGGAAGACTTAGTTGCTTGTTAACCTAGAGTTTAGAGACTACATGACGGGGTCGGACCCGTTGGAAGACATTGGATTGTCAGTGAGCTTGGTGGCTACATGAACGCGGGCGTTCTGAGAGCGCTTGCCGGCGACGGGCCGGCGCGCTACTGAGGCGTCATCTCTGCGACACCTAATTCAAAATCGATAAACGTGCCCCCGATTCGCATCTTTTATCTCGTTTTTGAGCACGGTTTAGAACAAGGATGTAGGATGTCTGGATGCTGTGGAGGCGGCGGATCGGGCCGTAGGAAGTACGCGACGCGCGCAGCTTGCGCAAACAGAGATCAACCAATCTCCGCCCCCGGTCGTTTGAGAGGGGCTCATTACGCCTCCCTAGAGGTTTTCTTCTTTTTGTCGGCGCGAAAAAATGAGGTTGCGTTTTCGTTCCGTTAGGGGTTGTTTTTGTTGGAGGAAGTTGGGACAAAATTCTACGTAGAGTAGAGGACGGGCTTGAGCCACACTGTTAATTGATCGATGTTCGTTTAAATTTAATGAACGAAAAGCCTTAGAGCCCTTACTTTCTTATCTTATTAATCCATCCTCGACCCTCGATTTATTATTCATTTGTTTCATAACTACATAAGTAAATCATGCTTTCATTTAAAGATAAATTACCTCCCGATATTTTGACTAGACATTTGAATCTATGTTAAATCGCACAATATGGACTCGGTAAGTATAATTGTGCCATGGGGAAGGGCATCAGGCCTGGGCCCTTAGCCTGTAAGACAATGGTGCCAAAATGGGCTGTCAGGTGACGACTTCAATTACGATTTGCTAACGCTGTCTGTCCTTTTAGTGTTTTTGTAGTACAGCAAAGAATATTTTGATTCTAATTCTAGAGGATTAGTTCTCTGGTTGTAGGAGAAAAACGAGGAGAGCCTTTTTTTCCTTCGGTTTTGTCCTTCTGCCGGGAAGCCATTGACCCGCCATTGTCTTACAGGCTAAGGCCCCAGAACTTTGCATGCCAAATGCCACGAGCTCCAAACTTGCGTGTTTAGTTCACATAAAGTACAGATTATTTTAAAGCTTTGTGCTGAATGCTGGGCAAATCAACGTCATAAATTATTTTAACATACTGTCAATTGGTTACGTTACATGATAGGGTAAGTAATTGAAATTGTTATCAATTAGGTACTGGTAACTGAAAAGAAATGCACATTCATTTTACCGGAATTTCTTTCCTAACTTCGTCTTGCTGCTGCATTCTTATCAGCAACAGGGCGAACTCTTTGCGAATACAATTCCTAAAGGTTTGCCGACGAGGTTTAGATTGTAACGGACACTTCTCAATGTGAAAAAATAGAAACAGCGTTTTTAAGCACCTAGAAAATTATACTGGCTTTTTACTATAGATACTATATCATGCGTGGAAACATAAACAAGGCATCGGCAGCGGCAAGTATCTAGAGCTAGGTGTTAATAGGTATCTTGTGGGCGCAGCGAAAATTTGTTTTGGCACGTAAAAGAGCGCCCGCCATTAATTTGGCCGGAACACTCTATTCGGGCGGCGATTCTCGAGTATACAAAAAGAGGACTTGAATTTTGTAAGCCCTAAAAATCCACGCGGTACCTAATTGCCAGAAGAAAAAAACATATTTTGACCGGAGTTTAGATTTTTAGCCAATGCGAATGCCTGAAAATACTGAAACCCGCACTTGTTTTAGCGGTGGACTTAGCAGAGTAAGCTGAATGAGTGGTATCTAAGATAGGTGCTGTGAAAAGCCCCTCTATCTAAAAAGTAATGCCTGAAGGCGCTATATTAAATCACATACAACTTGATACAACACTATGTTTTTACAGTTCATTGCATACTGATTAGCAAGTCGATTGGATGTTCGAATAACCACCATTTGCTCAAACATTAGCCTAGACTCCTAGAGGACAACAATTCATCGAGGTGAAACAGTATTTTCAATGGAAACAAGACGGTGTCTTTCAGAATAAACACCGTCTTATGAAAACAGACATTTATGACTTGAATGCGTTATTTCACTTGATATACGACTCTCTGCCTAATAGCGAAGCGTGAAAATGTAGTAGAAGAGAAGTAAGAAAATTCAGAACTTTATTAGGTACTTGGAGCCGAGCCGCAAAAATAATAACCAGACGGAAGCCACAACAGGAGATAAAGAGGAAGGCCTAAAAAGCGTTGGATTGACTTCCAACAACTTTTCTGTCCAAATACCTACTATTGTGTATACTGTGCTACGAGTATCACCCACAAAAAATAAAGCTTTTCATTTCGCATGCCTATTAAAAGAAAACTACACCAACCGGGAAATCCGTTACAAATTGCCAGTAGTAGGTACAGTCGGTCACACGCTAGGATACCCCTTTTTGTTCGATTGGCGCCCCTATGGCAATAAAGATGGGGTATCTGTGACTGTGGCCGACCGTACATACACAACTCTGCACTAATAATAGCCGGCCGCGAACTCCGATGACATAATATTAAAATCCGACCTCCCACCCTCGCAGGAGGGTGTGGGGACAACCCGGTGACGCCATCGGAGCCCGATCGATACAGCAGGGTGGCTTACTTCGAATCGTCTAGCCGTCTACACTTCGAATCGTTTACGGCCTCCATTGGTATTTTCTTCTTCTTAGGTCCACTTAACCAGGGTTAGGCCCGGTTTCTGAGTTGAGAATTTTACTAAGCACATACTTACGTATCGCTCTGTCACGCTCTTTTGAGAGAAATCTGCAGGGACAGGACGATACTTACCCATTTGCTTAGCAAAATTCTCAACTCAGAAACCGGGCCTTAGCCAGTTAACTCTGAGTTAACGGCAATAATTGTATGGAAATGTCAAATTAACTCAGAGTTAGTTGGCTAACCCTGACTGACGCAAGTCCGCCTGAGTGCCTCTTCGACTCAGCGAAGACCGCCAGCTCCGCATATTTTTCTGTTTCTGGCGAAGCGAAACACTGGGCAGCAATCGCGATCCCAGTCCACGCTCGTAACTTTCTTAGCCAGGATTTTTTCCTTCAGCCGACATTAATTTAAATTATTTAATTCAGAGCTGTGGTGGCCTAGTGTTAGAACAATGAACTCGGAAGCGAGAGATCCAGGTTCGATTCCCGGTGCGGGCATGTAACTACCTATGACTAATTGATTTCAAAGTTACCTTAAATTGTGAATATCTAGTAGCAATACCACTCGCTAACGGTTAATGAAAACCATCATGAGGAAACTGAGCGAGCGTTCACGCGTGGTGATTAAGCTCGAACTCTCTCTCTGAGAGAAGGCCTTTGCCCAGCTACAGTAGGACATGTACACATCTCACTTTTGTTTATTTAATCTGGGGGCACGGCAGTGCCCCCGCCAGGTCGAGCGCGAAGCAAACACTGCCGTACCATCCTTTACTGGAACCATTTCGCCGCATTTTCAGGCCCCTATTTGAGAACCTCTGGATAAGACCAGAACGCAGAAATTTTCGTCATCTAGTAAGCTATAATGACTTACTTAAAATCCAAAATTTCAAGTCTGTAGGTCATTTAGTTCCGAAGTTAAGCGAAAGCAAAGTTTCGCATTTATGACACACACTCACTCACTCACTCACTCACTCACTCATGATCATCATAATAGAACTAGTACTTCCCATAAACTCAGAGAGCTGGAATTTGGTACAGAGTTAGGGTTTAATGGCCACATAAAGGGAAAACTATAAAAACTAGGATAATCGAAGATCTGGAGTACCTGGTGACCCTGATTAGAAAACACAAGAGCCCTAATAGAACTAGTACTTCCCATAAACTCAGAAAGCTGAAATTTGGTACAGAGTTAGGGTTTAATGGGCACATGAAGGGAAAACTATAAAAACTAGGACAATCGAAGATCTGGAGAACCTGGTGACCATGATTAGAAAACACAAGAGCCCTAATAGAACTAGTACTTCCCATAAACTCAGAGAGCTGGAATTTGGTACAGAGTTAGGGTTTAATGGGCACATAAAGGGAAAACTATAAAAACTAGGATAATCGAAGATCTGGAGTACCTTGTGACCCTGATTAGAAAACACAAGAGCCCTAATAGAACTAGTACTTCCCATAAACTCAGAAAGCTGAAATTTGGTACAGAGTTAGGGTTTAATGGGCACATGAAGGGAAAACTATAAAAACTAGGACAATCGAAGATCTGGAGAACCTGGTGACCATGATTAGAAAACACAAGAGCCCTAATAGAACTAGTACTTCCCATAAACTCAGAGAGCTGAAATTTGGTACGGAGTTAGGGTTTAATGGCCACATAAAGGGAAAACTATAAAAACTAGGATAATCGAAGATCTGGAGTACCTGGTGACCCTGATTAGAAAACACAAGAGCCCAACCAAAATATTATAGATCGACATATACCGCCCTTACAAAAAATATTCAACTTGGTGGGCCGCTTCATTTGATGTCGAAAATCGAAGGTCTGAAGTATCTGATCAAGAACCCTCACCTCAGCTGGTCTCAGCTGTATTAGAGCCCCCTTCTACTATTGGTTCATAAAAAAAATATAGACTGTCATTGCAGGAATCCAGCGTAGTGGGACACATCTTCTAATTTAATCTAGCTTATAGCGTCCTACTGCTGGGCGAATGCCTCCCCTTCTGCTTTTAATACGCATATATAAATAAAATTAAAGGAAAACTCTGGATAAGAGTAGATTGGCTTTTATACTTATACTTACAATTCAACAAGAAGAAATAGTCGAACGATTAACTTTATTCTACTCGAACATTACACAAATTAAAAAACTGTTTTCAATAAGAAAATCTAATGAAATAAATCAATATGCCCACGTTTCTACAAAAAGAAGTGAAATCCCACCAAAACATTCTGTAAAAAACTAGCCAGGTCTCGATGGAGCTGCTTGTTTATCTCTAAAAAGTAATGAAATCTAGACAAAGTCGTGCCAAGTCTAAGGTTCCTTACTGCGATTTCTTTATTATTATAGTTAATGTTGTGTGACTTGGCCGTTGAAGGGTATACAAGGGTACAAAACCAGGTGCTCCATGACACCATTGCACCAATCTGACGCCAGAACCGCTTATGTACCCTTCAACGGCCAAGTCACACAACATTAACTATAATAATAAAGAAATCGCAGTAAGGAACCTTAGACTTGGCACGACTTTGTCTAGATTTCATTACTTTTTAGAGATAAACAAGCAGCTCCATCGAGACCTGGCTAGTTTTTTACAGAATGTTTTGGTGGGATTCACCTTAATCGCATCAAGAGTAGAGATGGGTAGTGGGTTATAACCCAAACGACCCAGTTGGGTTAAAACCGGGTTATAACCCAAATCACCCAGTTATAACCCATTATCGTCTTTTTTGGTGGGCGATAACTAAATACACTCTGTTACAAGAGGTAAAACGTATAACACTATCAAAAACCCAGTTAGGCGTGCATCGCCCGCCTATTCTATGGTTTGGAATTATACAGGGTGGCCCAAAGATAGACGTCGAGCGAGAAAATCTAGATACCTGACACCAAGAGCTACCCGAATCACCCCAATGTATGTTCAGCCATTTTTTAGGGTTCCGTACCTTAAAAGGGTAAAACGGAACCATTATAGGATCACTCGTGCGTCTGTCTGTCCGTCTGTCACAGCCAATTTGCTCCTAAACTACTGGACCAATTGAATTGAAATTTGGTATGTGTAAGTCGGTGACCCAAACAAGGACGTGTAACGTAAATTAATAAATTTTAAACATGGGAATCACTTTTGGGGGGTAAATTGGAAACTCACTAAAAAGTTTTATAAAATATATCGTGTGACATCAAATGAAAGGGCTCGTTTTAAGGATCTCAAATAGATATTTTGTAATAATTGTAAAATGAACAGGTTTGAAGTTATTTAATACGCGAAAATTTAAAATTCCCCCCTTATCTCCTAAAATTTTGAAATTAAAAACAGAAAATTAGAAAACCTATAAGAAGTTCATGGTGTACAAAATTACTTAGGAAAATATTAATTTTGTTCCAGTAGCATTAGTTCCTCAACTCAGTCAACAGATATCGCTCCACAGTCCTACATCGCGGATCGCGGTATGGTTCGGACTTTCGATTAATGTATCTTAGTAGACTTTGTATGAAGATCTTCCTACGTTCGTTCGTTCGATCTTCCTCATTGTACGGAAACCTCTCAACGCGAGTTAAACTCTCACTTGTCCGGTTTTTTTTGTTAGGTTTTGTAAGGTTTTGTTGTTTAAACTGACAGGATTTTTGTACCATTCTGAGGACTAAGGCTTTGCGGAAGTTTTTGAAGTCAATAAAAAGTCCTTCCGACCTCAACTTTTTTTTCCCATACAACTTCAGTGATGTTTTCTCGAAAATAACATTAATTGGGGCAGGCCTTGATGTCAGCTGTATAGATTTTCTCGCTTGACGTTTATGTTTGGGCCACCTTGTTTGTATAAAATTATAAACGCGCGCGCAGCGCACTCAAATTTTCACTTTTTTAAAACTTTTTTTACGATTTTTTACAATATTCTCGTAATGGACATTTTTCATGTTAGTAAGACGAACGACGCGCGCCGAAAAATCACAGATTTTTCCCTTATATTTCAGGAACACTTTAGACATAATAAACACACACTCGTATTTTCACAAATGTTTCCCTTAAACAATATGGTAATTACGATTTCTCAGGACAATTGACAAATGCGCGCGTAGCGCTCGAAAATTTGTCGATTTCAGACCAATTTGATCAAATAAGTTTGTATAACATACTCGTAAAATCATTCAGTTTCCACAATTATTTATGTTTGCATTGCCAGACCCAATAATGGGAAAGCTGACTGAGGTCCCTAATGATTAGCCGGACAAGTAGCCCCGTAAGAGTGACATAGGTATATTGCTTTTTAGTAAAAACACTTTTTATTTTTTTGTTTTGCATTCGAAGGTTTTGGTTTTTATGTTCGGTCTGAACCACCATAATATTGAAATCTGAAGTCATTAGTGAGAGCAGATGAGCGCGCAAAGTGCGCCCCGAAAATTCACAGATTCTTTCGTAACCATATAAATGAAGGTTGGTAACTATTACAATTTTAATAAAGCCTAACAAAAGATTTTCGGGTGCTCGTACGGTCAGTAATGTATGGGCACCCTCCATTTAAGTGGATGGACTTTAAGGTAGCCGCTCGTCTTGCTTTGCTCCGCGCCCGGCGGCGGCGCACAGTAAAACGATCTCATAGAATCGCGCGGACACGCTTAGTTTAAAGACTTCTGAATTACAAATAAGAGTATGCCAATGAGTTCTAATGAACATTATATTTTAAAAGTACGTATTGGTAATTTTGTGTGAAACTTATGTTTACTAAGTTATTTGAGCTTATGTGATTTTTTTTATAGGAGCGAAGACATTTTATAACTACTCTTTGCTTCAACTTGCTTCACTTTCTGGGTTTAAAAATGGATATAGTATATTATTTACTACATTTCACCCAAATAAACTACACACCGCAACGGACCGCATTTGGGAGTAATAACATATTTTGTGTTTTTTTGTTACTTTTTTACATTTAAAACATTATTGTAAAATTTTAAGTTACTTATTTCCCACCATAAATTGTATGATTATGAAGATGACCTGCTTATGTGCTACGATTTTCATCAGATAGAAAAGCTGGTTGAAACTTAAATACGAATAATGTCAGGTTATAAAAAAAACTTCTGAATTCCAAACAAAAGTATGCCAATGAGTTCTTATCAACATTCTATTTGAAAAGTTTCTCTTGGTAATTTTGCGTCAAACTTATATTTACGAAGTAATTTGAGGTTACGTGATTTTTTGTATGGGTGCGAAAACATTTTATGACATTACTCTTATTCTTCACTTAGCTTCACTTTCTCGTTTTGAGAAACGGAGTAGGTATATTATTTACCACATTTCATCTAAACATACTATATGCCGCAAGTAGCGCATTTGAAAATAATTAAATATGTTATGTTATATTGTTGTTTTTTCGGGCGTTGAATCTCTTAAAACTGTATATTAATAAGTATAGTGCTCGTGCAAACCTAAGAAAACATCAGAACTACATTATTGAACAACTTTTGGTGAAAAATTAGTCAAGTAAAGTAAAAAAATAACAGTTTTTAAGGTAAAAACCACAATAAAACATAAACTATTTAATTATTTTTTAATGCGGTAATTTGCGGCATGTAGTATGTTTAGATGAAATGTGGTAAATAATATACCTACTCCGTTTTTCAAAACCAGAAAGTGAAGCTAAGTGAAGAATAAGAGTAATGTCATAAAATATTTTCGCACCCATACAAAAAAGCACGTAACCTCAAATAACTTCGTAAATATAAGTTTGACGCAAAATTACCAAGAGATACTTTTCAAATAGAATGTTGATTAGGACTCATTGGCATACTTTTGTTTGCAATTGAGACAGTGTGGATATTTTATTGTTGTTATTTTATTTTTTAAATATCGTAGAACTTCCCGGAATACCTTCACAGTATCAGTTCTATTAATAGAGAACTAAACGGAAAAGAAAACCGAATAGTTTTATCAGTAGAACTGGACGAGTAGAACAGTCCAAACAGACTTTAGTTATCGCCCACCAAAATGGGTTTTAACCGGGCGATAATAGGTACCAAGTGGGTTATAACCCACCGATTGGGTTATAACCCGGGTCGTTACCCATCTCTGATCAAGAGTGGAGTAATCCTAATTCAGCTCCTAATGGAAACTTTTCATCGGATAACGTGGTCATTTAGAAAGTCGGGCGCGAGGGAGCGGTTTTTATCGGTCTCCTATTGAGTTAGTGGGTCTCCCATTGAGTTACGGGCGAGTCTGATTTAGTTGGTGTTACTTGAGGACACGAGGCTGCTACGGATTGAAATTGTATGAAAATTAATAAATACAATACAATATTATTATGCTCTCCAGCAATTTTAGACATAAGGTTTCATGGCAAAATGTACTCCTTATAACATTTTTTTTCTAAGTGACCGGGTTTCTATTCCTGGGTAGTGTATGCTTTTTTAATGCACTTTTTCATGAATGAAGAATGTCCGTGGGTATGTTAAATCACTTGAAACTTTATGACCGTGTAGCCTAAACATTTAGAAATACACCTGTTTTTGTTTCATTCAAATCGAGCCAGTAGTTTTAAAGTTACGACGGTTTTAATTTCCGTCCTTTTGGAGTTTTTCGCGCGAGCGCGGCAAACTCGCGTGACGTCACAACTCAACACGCACCCGACACATACACCGTAACACTCATTCAAACGGCTGTATCTTTGGAACCGTACTAGGTAGCCAGTTGAAATTTTCAGACATATTGTTTTATTATGGTGGATTACCCAAGAAATAATAAAAACAAAAAAATATTAAAAAATAAGAGGGGTCCCCATACAAAAAACGTTGTTTTATACTTTTTGCTCTATAGAAAAAACGGTAAGACACACAAGCATCAAACTTGGTATGATTATAGGACTTACTCCATAGTATAACAAAAAAATATAAAAAACGGTCAAGCGCAACTCGGACTCACGCGCCGAGGGTCCGTATAACCAGTTTTATTTTATTGTATGGTGGTAGGGAACGCTCAGTGCGCGAGTTCGACTCGCACTTGGCCAGTTTTTTTGTGTCACACAGTGTTACAGTAGTGTTTTAACGTTATAAATAATATTGCTTATTTATAACGTTAAAAATTCGCTAGGGACAGGTTTTAAAGTCGCAAGCTCTGTTTAAAATATTCCCTTGCACGGGTTTGTACTTAAAAAAATATATTCTTACTTAGCTATGGATGATGGCTTTGAAAAATGAAAAATGACCTGAACACACAAAAAAACTGGCCAAGGGCGAGTAGAACTCGCGCACTGAGAGTTCCCTACCGCCATACAATAAAATAAAACTGGTTATACGGACCCTCGGCGCGTGAGTCCGAGTCGCGCTTGACCATTTTTAGGGTTTCATACCCGAAGGGTTCCACACGGGACCCTATTTCTAAGACTCCGCTGTCCGTCTGTCTGTCCGTCTGTCCGTCCGTCTGTCACGGCTGTATCTCATGAACCGTGATAGTTAGACAGTTGAAATTTTCACAGATGATGTATTTCTATTGCCGCTATAAAAACAAATACTAAAAAACAGAATAAAATAAACATTTAAGGGGGCTCCCATACAACAAACGTGATTTTATTGTTGTTCTTACGGAACCCTTCGTGCGCGAGTCCGACTCGCACTTGGCCGGTTTTTATATTATTTTGTTATACTATGGAGTAAGCCCTATAATCATACCAAGTTTGTTGCTTGTGTGTCTTACCGTTTTTTCTATAGAGCAAAAAGTATAAAACAACGTTTTTTGTGTGGGGACCCCTCTTATTTTTTAATATCTTTTAATTTTTATTATGTCTTTGGTAATCAACCATAATAAAACATAATCTCTGAAAATTTCAACTGGCTACCTAGTACGGTTCCAAAGATACAGCCCTTTGAATGAGTGTTACGGTGTATGTGTCGGGTGCGTGTGGAGTTGTGACGTCACAGCAGCTGACGACCGCGCGCCCGTCGCACAGCAAGTTTAAAATTAAATATCTCGAGAACTATAAGACGTATCAAAAAAATTTTTTCACCCAATGTTTCCATTTTTAATAGAGTGTATGGTAAGGTAAAAATCAAAAGTTGATGGTATTCTTCATTCAATATCGATGACATAGTTCCTCACGAGAACATAATATATTTTCCTAATCATAGTTTCGGATTTCCCCCACTGACCCATCTCAACGCGCCACTCTGTATATTTTTTATTGTTAGCGCTAGTGAAGCTTTTCTGAGGGTTTAAAGTAGGTTCAAATAGTTTTCGCCTGAAACGAAATTACCAACAAAATTGTATAGAAAATAGGCGCTACACAATCCTCAACAAATTAGCAAATCACGCGTGAAATCAATAGCTAATTGTTTCAAAAACAGTTTTAATGGGAAAATCGCGCGCCGCGCAGCGATTTTAATTGGAAAATATACCTAAATCATCATACAATTTTTATGATATCGATTTGAGGGCAGAATAGATTATTAACTAAGGGCCTCTGGTGCAGAAACAAACAGTTATTATTCATTTTTAATGTAAAGAAAGGGACAAAAGCTCGGATCTACGAGATCATATTATGAATCCTAACTTTATCTACTAAATAAACTAAAGAAAATACTGAAAACTGAAACAAACATCACAAATTCTTGAGAAAAAAGTCCATGTCGAACGTTGGCATGCAAATCGTTAATTGGAAATGATTCCGAGAATTCTGAGACAAGCAAACATTTTTTACTGATAAACAAATAGGTAAGTTACCACGCTTCTGGGTAGCCATTATAACAGGCAAGGCGGCAGAGTAATAAAAAAAATACTATGTACAACGATTGGGGTTTTTATTATTTCCCTATTGTTATAACCGGCCTACATTGACGCTGAAATACAATAAAGGCGCAACCATTACATTACAGTCAACAAAATCAGGCAGGGGGCTCTACTCCTCGATATTTCTTACATACTTGCGGCATGTTAGATTCGTTCATTTCATTTAGATTTTTCGTCATCTACATCTACTGTATATTATAGAACGAACTCGTATACTACGGTACGGTGTAACTAAGTCTACAGCTGTGATCTTTATCGTGAATTTTTAACACTAATCCAAACAAGACGATCATCCTAGCTAGACTGACTGTTATGTGCTTATTCTATATAAAAAAATCCGCACAATCACTAGCCCTCAAACCCGGTTTATTTGCGGGAAAATAGCTCTTATCGAAATAAACAATCATTTCTTTTATTTTCTAGCAAATAAACCGGTTTTGAGGACTAGCAAAGATGCGGATTTTGTTTTTACAGAATACGCTCAATGTGTGTAACACGCAAAATAGTCTTCCGTGGATCGTAGGCATTTCCAAGAAAGACTGAAAATCAATAGGTTCATGTGTTACCAATTCAGCTTCATTGCTATTTGTTACTGCTAGTGAAATTGAAATATTTTCTTGGCACTGTTTACTAACGCGCGGTCCGTGCGCGTCGGTTCTTTGAACGAAGTTTCAATTTGTCCACGTCTCTATTGGCATATAATTTAATATTTTTACCCTACGATAATAATATATCGGCCGTGTTCGCTTTGATAGGCTGGCGAAAAGGTGTATTAGTAGCTGGGTTAGGCAGTACATAAGGGGGTTATAATGATATACATATATGCATATCAGTCTTTTGGCGGAATAGACAGGGTTGTAAACCCATGGATACGCTCTAACTAACCCAGTGACCTATCTATCTATACGGCCAAGTGCAGGCATCGCGTTTCATAAGTCGATAGGACTTTACTTCCCGATTTTAAGTAAGTGTCTAGTGTGTTTTTTTCCTAGATGTTTATGGAGTTTGGGAAGCCTGGGTGAAAATGATGGTTGTTACGGTTGTTTTCATAAAGATTATCTTTTTCATGCTCTATTTTCCAAGATGCTTATCACTGATCTCATGAAAACCTTTACCTCTTTGCGAGCAAACTTAAGAGATTCAACTTTATGGCCGGCCACCTACAGACGGAATTTTTCCGTTCGGTAAAACGAAACGAATGCAAACTGCGTACTCTATCTATGAAAGTTCCGGACGGAAAAGCCCGTACGTGTGTGGCGGTCCATAGATTTTGTAAGAAGTCACTGCATTCAGAATCCCGATTCGTTTTTTTTTTCCGTCAGGAATTACGTCAATGTGTGGCCGGCCTATAGGGCGAGGGAACGCAACTAACCCCGAAAACACTTGACCCGATTGAATATTTAGACCGAGTTATTGCTACGCCAGTAATGCTGATAGAATATTCAATGTGGTCCATACATAAAACTGTCCTTTGAGAATCCATTGTCACCCTTATGCTAGGAGCGTCCAAGGTCGGCTTTGGCGTGTAAAGCCAGGCTGTAGGCCGGGAGGATAATATGGCAACTGGGAAAGCCAACTTCCTGGCATAACATTCAGCATCCCTTTCGAGGGCAACAATCCAGCGAGGAAGCTTTCACCTAACTATGGCAAAGTAGGCCAAGACCAGTGAGTTTTGTGTCGTCAAAAAGTCTCCTTTTTTATAAAATATAATGCTTCGTCGTATTCGGGTAAAGTTCTATCTTCAGACTAAATATTTCGCTCGTGTGAGTTCTCGAACTTGCGAACTTTGACGCGTCTTATTTCGCCTTTTGTAGAACAATTTTTATAGTGGCGAATTGTTTTCCCTATTTAGAGAATTATATAGAAGTAAAAGTACAGAGTAAATAGCATACTCACGCCACTCTCCCGAACTCATCCCTGGGTACATCCTTGTCGCCGCCGCCGCTCGAGTCCGAAATCTTCGCCCGAAACGCTGCCACCCTTGCCGCTATTTCCTCCTTGGGCAACCTGCGTAGCCAGACCAAGGAAACACTCATCATTTAACAAAGAAAAAAATGCTGGCTGGTACAATCAAGACAATAAAAAATACTGGCCGAATAAAGAAAAAGAGAGAACGTTTTAAAATTCGCGCGACAAAAATACCATTTCCCGCCAAGATAGACGAGTCTCATTGGCGGTCTTGATACGACTGTCGCACTTTACGTTCAAGTGAGATGAAAATCTTAAAATAAAGCCCCGCGTCGCGCGTTGCGTCTGCGCACCTGTATGTACGTATACCTACCAATGCATGACACGCCGCGCTGGCTGTAATCACGCGTCGAATTAGTTTTCGAAAAACAATAAAAACGGATGCGATAACGCTTGGCCGGCGGCCGGCAATAAACTGAATAGAAATACAGCAGGACCGCGGCCGATATAGGAAATGGGGTGAATGTGGCACGCGCCGATGGGTTATTGATCCGACTCAGGCGCAGCTAGGGTCCTTATTGGGGTTGTCGCCCTTAAATACGCGAGGGGGTGCGTTTGTTTCTTTTTAATGTACAACTTTAGGGGAGCAAGTTACCCATTGTTTGGAGTTCGGGGCAGTAGTGGCCAGATGCAACAAGGTGCATTTTTATGAGGTTGTAAATCGATAACGTGATTTCGTTGCGAGATTTCGTAGGTGGATGCCGTAAATATTTTTATGGGGGGTCTTGTTGGTTCTTGTTACAAAAACTTTGATATTGTATATATTTGTATTGTTGATGGAATATGTATGTTGGCACGGTGTCATTGGCTGTTATGTAGTCAGGAACAGAGCAAGTGATACTTTTGAAGAGATGTTAAAAATACATTAACCATTTTAAAAAAATGTGACATCTACTTTATCCCAAGATACTATGTTACCATTGGAACCCTCACTTGCGGACTATGAGAGCTAAAATAAATGTACGTTGTAAACAAATGTTGCACAAACTAACGTTATTGTAATTTGAGACAACTGTATGCTAAAAGTATCAACAAAAGTAATTGAATCGAATTCGCAGTGCCCACCTAAGTGACATGTCAGCAATATCTGGCACCACTCCGGACATTTACTTCAAGCATCAATGATTATGATTAGAGATGTCGAGTGACAATTCGTATTCAAACTGCATGAAACAATTACAGGGTGCAACTGAATTTGATAGCGGAACATTAAGGCACCGTGCATAGTAAATACCCCGCGCGCAAAGAAAAATGCACAAAATCGATTCCTGTATCAAATACACTAAACAAATCGAAAATGTTCACATATCAAACACTAGAATTCGGTGAGACCTATCTAAAACAGCCAGTTTCGTGTTGACATTCATAAAAGTTTTGAAGATACTTTGGCTGAAAAAAAATAGGCGGCGCACTTTTTTTCAGCGTAAATATCTTGCAACCTGTTATGGATATCAACATGAAACTGGCTGTGTTAGGCCTGAATTATACAGAAAAGGCGTAAGGAGAAGGCGCGGCGCAGGCATCTTGCCGCTTCAAAACATTTCAATACAAAATGTATGCAGGCGACACGTTGTGAATTATACTGAAGCGGCGCACAGTGGTCGATTTGTACGATTTAGGCGGCCAAAAGTCCATTTCTCAAAGTTAACTTATAACAAAACAAATTGATTCCCGGAAAAATAGACACCCCGACTGCCCAAACCCCACCCCTCCCCAGTTCCTAGAACTGCGTGCGCGCCCCCACAGGTAGTCGGAACTTGATCGTCGCGCAAGCTGTACGCGTTCGTTCTCGACACTCTTAGCGCAACCGATATTCTAAAGTGAATATTTCATTGGATATCATTCAGTTACAAGTGAAAGTGATGGAAGTCGAAAATTCAGGTAAGCTCCTTCAAATATAATTTAAATTAAGATAAGGAATATCAATATTTAGTGCAGTTACAACGTATCAAAGATCGCCCTTTTTCATAGAAAATATTATCATTTTTTTATTTTCAATAGTAAAAATGTTGTACTTCCGAGACCGTCCGAGTTAAATTCCTTATGGTTTCTAATAGTATAGCTCTTTGAGCAGATAACCACAAAAAAAATAGCCACCACCTTTGACCACTTCGCGAGAAAAATAATAATTCATTAACTTAGGCAGAAAGTGAGAAAAATTCCTTTTTTGTTTCTTTTGCGTTAAAATTCCTTTTCGTTGTTCTAGGTTCATCAAGTTACTCGGGCATGGAGGTAGTAACTCGCAGATATCTTTTTGATAAGATGATTGAGGAAAACTCTCCATCAATAAACGACAAATTGGAATACTTACAAAATTATTTGTTAATGTCTTACGGGGACTCCGACGAAGACAAAAAGTATATAAATCATAAATTTTCATATTTTAAAACAGAAATAAAAAAGAGATGGTCCAAAGCACGCAACACGCTAGAAAAATTTCTTATAAGCAATGATGCATGGTTAGCAGGAACGTTCGAGATGCCCATAAAAACGCATAATAAGTCAGGACGACCTAGCAAAACATTCAGTGAATGTAGTGAAAGAACTAAAAGGAGGAAAACAGAAGAAGTTCGCTCCTCTGTAGGCAAAGAAGTGATAGTTCACGCAGCGCAAGTAATTTTACAAAAAGAAGGAAAAAGAAACGCCTCGCAAGTCCTAAAAGATATTACAAATTCGCCTGTAGCCGCAAACGAATGTAAAAAAAGACATTCCAAATCAAAGGCACAAGATCCCCTTACGCCTCGGGAGGCACTGCGAATGTGCGTGGACGCTGATTTGACACGAAGTCAATATGAAATTGTGCGAGCAACCAACAGAAGCTTTTACCCGTGCTACGAATTAGTGTTGAAGGCTAAACAGGAATGTTACCCACCCAAAGAGACGCTACGAGTGACCGCTTCCTGTGCTGAAAGTGATCTACAATCTTTGTTAGATCACACCGTCACGCGATTATCAATTTTCCTCGAAGAAGTACTAATGACTCTTACAGAAACTGAGAGAAATTCCTTGCAGATTATCTGCAAATGGGGTTGTGATGGTTCACAACAAGCTCAATACAAACAAAAGTTAATGAATGACGCCGACTCGGATGCAAATATATTTTTGAGCTCATTCGTGCCTCTACAAATTGTTTGCGGCGAAGACAAAACAAAAATGGTTTGGCAAAACCCGACTCCTTCTTCACCACGATATTGCCGCCCGATACGATTCAGATTTATAAAAGAGTGTACAGACATTACAAAAGATGAAATAAATTACGTTCGGGACAGTGTGAAGTCCCTAAAAGCCACGGAATTGGAACTGAATGGGCAAAAATTCTTGGTTAGCCACAGTCTTAAAATGACCATGGTGGACGGCAAAGTTTGCAATGCGGCGACTGACACCAAATCAACGAGTAGAAGCTACTTATGCGGAGCCACTTCAAAAAACTTTAATGACTTAAGTAAAAAAAACGAAATTCACCCAGAATCGCTTGAATTTGGCCTATCAACTTTACATGCCAGAATTCGATTATTCGAGAGTATTTTACATTTAGCTTATAAATTGCCCGTTGGGAAATACCGTGAAAAAAGAACCAAAGCAGAAAAGATGCTAGAACAACAAAAAAAAAAAGAGATTCAGCAAAAATTCAGAGAAGAAGTAGGTATCTTGGTAGATATGCCAAAATGTAATTTTGGTAACACAAATGACGGCAATACTAGTAGAAGATTTTTTGAAAACCCACATCTGGCTGCTGAAATAACGGGAATAGACTTTAATTTTATTTATAGAATTAAAGTTATTTTGGAAGCCATATCAAGCGGTCACAAAATAGATGTCCCGAAATTTGATGAATACGCCATGGAGACAGCAAAACTGTATGTAGAGTTATATGGTTGGCATTCTATGACTCCTACCATGCATAAAATTTTGGTACATGGTGGAAAAGTTATAGAAAATTCTCTAGTGCCTATTGGTCAACTTTCGGAGGAAGCTGCAGAAGCTCGTAATAAGCACTTTCGCTCATACCGTCTAAACTTTGCTCGAAAGTTTTCACGCGAAGACTGTAACCTTGATATTTATCACAGGTTACTCTTGACATCAGATCCGCTCATCAGTTCAATGAGAAAAAAAAGAAGATCCGATCAAAACCATTTTTGCAG
Organism: Zelleria hepariella; assembly: GCA_949319315.1. Lineage (NCBI taxonomy): Eukaryota > Metazoa > Arthropoda > Insecta > Lepidoptera > Yponomeutidae > Zelleria > Zelleria hepariella. The sequence goes on from OX439384.1 coordinate 20,717,635, forward strand.
GAAACTTTGGAGCTTTTGCTTCCTGCAGAGCCAAATACAAAAGGCACTTGTGATAAATGCATGGAAAGTGACGGTGAGGAAGAATTGTCTTTTAAAGAGTAACATAACAATTTGTATGTTAAACTTTCATAAAATATTGTCTTATTGTTTATGATTCGTAGCGGTGGTGGTCTAGTGGGTAGAACAGTGGACTCTGAAGTAAGAGGTACCCGGTTCGATTCCCAGTGCGGGCATGTATCTATGACTTTGTTTAATTTCAAAGTTACGTACATTTGTGAATTTGTAGTAGCAATACCACTCGCTAACGGTGAAGGAAAACATCGTGAGGAAACCCGCGGCTCAGTTGGCTCCACACGTATTGACCTGTCTTTCCTGTGGGCTTGGTCGACTAAGCTGTCAGGATGGTATAGGTGCTGGGCAAGCCTACTCCATCTAAAACAATGTCCCAGGCACTGCAGCGCCGAGTGGTCTCTTCACCTATCTAGTGTGAGTGAAGGTGCCACTGGACGCTGTATAAATCATCTCATTACGTAGATGCAAAGGCCTTAGTTTTTTTTTGTTTATGATTCGGTACCTAACATTGTAAGTAACATTTAGTATAATAATGTGGTAATAACTGTTGACCATTTAATTTTAGTGTATACTGTATTTTTTTGTCATCCATATTTTATTTTCAATTTAAATAGGCATGCAGACTGTAGAGAATAAACATTTTTTTTTTATGTACGGCCGTCTTTTACTTAACAAATTGTGATAATTCTTAACTCAAATATCAAAAACTACTAAGCCGATTTCGATAATTCAAATGAACTCAAAATATATATTTTACACCAAAGGGAGATTTAAAGAAAATTTAAAAACATTGGCGCTATTTACAAAAATATTTTCACAGAAATGTTTTTTTGTATAGAAAAATACGCTTTCAATGAAACAAATAGGGATAAACATATATATTCACTCTAAAATACCAGATTAGCATTTGTTGTCGTATTTATTACTGAAATAAAGCATAAAATAGTTTTGGCCGCCTAAATCGTACAAATCGACCACTGTGCGGCGTGGCGCAGGCACGCCGTTTCGTCGCCTGTTCCACGTCGCTAGAAGGCGCGACCGGAGAGGTGCGCAAGCGGCACGCCGTTTGTTATACAGTAGGAGCAGAAAATATGTGACGATAGTGAATTTTATGTAAACACGACAACACGACAGAGTGTACAAAAAAAAAACTAAGGCCTTTGCGTCTACTTAATGAGATGATTTATCCAGCGTCCAGTGGCACCTTCATTCACACTAGATGGGAGAAGAAACCACTCGGCGCTGCAGTGCCTGGGACATTGTTTTAGATGGAGTAGGCTTGCCCAGCACCTATACTATGCTGACAGCTTAGTCGGCCTAGCCCACAGGAAAGACACGTCAATACGTGTGGAGCCAACTAAACTGCGGGTTTCCTCACGATGTTTTCCTTCACAGTTAGCGAGTGGTATTGCTACTACAAATTCACAAATGTACGTAACTTTGAAATTAAACAAACTCATCCCAGTATGTATTGGAGAGAAAGAGAAAAAGAGAGAAAGAGGAGAGCGCCGCGCCTTCACCTTACGCCTTTTCTGTGTGGTTCAGGCCTTAGATAGGTCTCGCCTTTTTCTACAGGGTGCATTCTAAGTCAATAGCGGAAATTTAAGTAGGCTATCTAGTGATCAATACAAACAACTTGTACTAGGTAACGAAAAAAATCGAGTGAAAAAAATTTCAGCTGTTCCATACAAAAGGTCGACTCAGTACTGCGCCAAATGTATGAAACAGCTCAAATTTTTTTCGCTCCATTTTTGTCGCCACCTAGTAAAAGATGTTTGTATTGATCAGTATACATCCTACTTAAAGTTCCACTATCGACTTAGAGTGCACCCTGTAGTGTTTGATATATGAACATTTTCCATTTGTTTAGGAATTGATTTTGTGCATTTTTCTTTTTGTGGGCTAATTCACTATGCACTGCGCCTTAAGCACTCATTCTACTCAAGTATTATTTTTTTATGTGCCTCTATGTTTTATGTCCTACTGCAGGGCAATCTCTCAGCCCAGATTTTACTCAAACCACTGCATCACTGAATATGAGGCCAAAAAAATGTGCCAATAAGTTATCAGATATTTTGTTAATTAGATGGCTCTACCTCATGCAGAGAACAGCTGATTATTTTTTTGCCCCAATATTTTAATGTGTCCATAAGGACACTAGTAATTAGGGAATCCAATCCCACATCAAAATCTCAATCCCGCAAATCGCGCGGGATCGATGTCACCAATCCCGCGGGATCCCGCGCGATTGGCGGGTCTGCAAAAAAAACATGCTTTTTGTTCTAAATACCTACCTAGTTCTTCTTCAAATTTTTTCAATCCAGCTCCTAAACTCCTTACAAACCAATGCTGATACTCATGTACAATTATTACACTTTATTGCACAAAATAAAAACTTAAATAACAATGGTGAGAAATTACATACAAGGGCGGACTTATTTCAATAGAAATTTCTTCCAGCCAGCCAAAAATTTCTTCCAGTCAGCCAATCCCTCGTGTCAAGAGTTTTTAGGCCGTCCACAACCAACAATGTTGTTGATGTTGACAAAAAACTGCAAGAACCTTGCAATAATACCTTCCGGACCATTAGGTTGAATAATAGTATTAACAGAGCTCCAGCTATTTACGTTTGCATTATGAATATTATCATTGTGAAACCACCCAAATTGACCCACTAACCGAACCCACCTTCCCTTTTGCAAAGGGGACAGATTAAATTGGCCTCCCATGTTTTAATTCACAATTCTAATATTCTGGTATAAGCTATGAAGCTCTGATATTGTACTTGCCCAATCTTACTATACTTAAATTAACAAATCCGGAGTATCGTTTGACAGATATAACTGTCAGATTCTAGAAGAATGTTGCCCTTGAGAGTTATGTCTGTTAAACGATACTCCGGATTTGTGGATTTAAGTATAGAGGACTTCACAATGAAGATTAAAGATAACCTTAACAGCCTGGTTGCTGTTTACAAAGGGCCAACTAAATCTCCATTAGAAACCTAGATAAATGAGTTTAGAAACTCACCCTTGCTCCTCCAAACTGTCCTCCAGCTCCGCACACTTCACTTCCAGCTTCCGTTTCCTCTCATGATCGAGGATTTCTTGATTCGGCTGCTTGTTCGACGCCGAGTCCAATTTTGCAATTTCTTCTTCAGTGCGGTAGTTTACTTGGTCTTTGGTTTTCCGCACTGTAGCCCAATTCCTTGTGACGTAGCCATTAGTGCCCGAACCTCTAGGCGTAGTCAAGCCAATGCCGTTGTACATCTTCTAGGTTTATTTCGCTAAAAAGTAAAATTTCTATCAGCCTATTGACCCGGATTGCAATGCGTAATTTACAGCCAAGAAAAAAGTTTACGTGTGACGAATGAAAATCGAGTGTTATCAGAATTGGCAATTACACGAAATATCGAGGGAAACATACCTTGGCTACCATTGAACTATTGTAAAATAATGCGAAATAGAAAAACCCTCGCAGTCACTTCACACGTCCATCTTGATTTGTCACAGATTATTAAAAGCCGGTTTGACGCATAAGTAGTCACAGACCAAAAATAACATTGATTGTAGGAGTGGGTCGGCGCTGTATTTTTCAATGACGAGACGAAACATGTTTTCCCACCAGGAAAACTAGTCTTCAAAGCAGTGTCGTCACGACTGGTTTTGTTTGATGCAATTGCCGTCTTTATTGTATGGAGATAAAGTTCATATTTGTATAGTGGCGACCAAACGGTCTCTGAAGCTTTTCGCCCGCTTCGTCAGCGATGACTAAGATAAAAGGTTGCAGATCTATTTCGCCCGCTTCGTCAGCGATGACTAAGATTTAAGGTTGCAGCTCTATTTTTCCCCCGTCAATTTCAACCCATGCGGTCAAGCCGTTTAGTAGGTGACATACCGACAGCAGCGCCACCTACCGGGTCCAATTGTATTTTTAAATCATCCCGAAAACCATCAAAATACCCATATATAATTTCACCCAATCGGTCCAGCCGTTTAGAAGTTATTGTAATCTTTTTGTAATAAAGCATATATTCATAAAATAATAATAAGCTAAAGATAATGCAAACGTATGAAATGGATAGTATTGCCTTCTTCTTCTTCTACTCTTTGCGTGCTGCAAGTCTGTAACACGCTTCTTTGTGTGCGTGACATCATACGCTCGCAGTGTACAAACGAAACGACCGGGCATCGTCCCGTGAAACAGTCTCGTCCGTGAAGCAGTGTCACACACAATTCAGTGTCGTCTCGAGAAGAAGTTTCGTCACGTCGCGTAGTCCGTGCCAGCCGTCGCGCGCGAGTCTGTTCGTCTCGTCACATTATAGGTCTCGTCGCGTGACACTGCTTTAGTGACGAGACTGCTTTTTCCGATATCGAAAAACGGTCCGTCCGTTCCTGGCAGTGAAACGGTACTTTTAAGCGGTGCGTCTTAAGAACGCTCACTCCTAATTGATTGATAAATTCATTACACATGATCAAACCAAAGTCAAACATAGATTTTCATCGTTGGGTTCGTTGGACACAACAAAAATCTAGGGAATGAGAGTTCTTTGTGGTTGTTGAGTTATGGACAAACATAGAAATAATGTTGGCATCGTAGAAATAAACCATCGGAGAATCGATGATTGAAATGAAAACAAACTTTGTCTAAGACACGAACATCTCAAAATGTCAAAATTTGTAAACAAAAGCAAAAAAAATAACCTCAAGACTTGAAGATTTTTATCACTTTCTTTTGTGTGATTTTCTTCCTCCCGAGTTAACAGTTTAACTTCGTTTTAGCAAAAATGGTTGACAGAATGCTTTATAACACCGTTCTTAGTCAGACTTTTTCACCATGCGGCAAGTATTTGTTTGCCGGTAACATGTACGGGCAACTGGCAGTGTTTGAGTAAGTATCCTTTATTCTTAGCTCGTATTACAAACACTCGGCCCCTTGGCACAATACCTATTCGTTATTAAGTTATTGATGGGCTGTTAAAATCAAAATTTTATTCTAACCTTTATCACTGAGCAAAAATCTCTCTCACAACTTCTACTGTTTTACCTTCCATTCACAGCCTTGACCGCGTCCTAAACCCGGTAGTGGAGCTCCTAACAGCGGATTACAACAAGCCGAAGCACATACACAAGCTCCAAAACGAGCACCAAGTCTGCAGTCTGGTTTCCACTAAGAAGTTCCTCATAGTTGGTTCAGTTGGCGAGATTGCTGGATACGAGTGGAAGGGTGTACTGACGGCCAAGCTGAGTAAGCCGGCTTGGGCAATAAAGTTCCCTTCCAAATCACCGATTGACGAGTTAGATGTAAACTGCCTCTGGCTGTCGGAAGACCAAGAATTGCTGTATGCAGGCTGTGGCGATAATAACGTGTATGTTTACAACTTGGAGGATGGGAGTCTGAAATCAACCTATAAAGGACACTCCGACTATGTTCATAGTGTTCATGGAAAGTGAGTAAATAAATTCTACTCCCTGTATTTTTTTCAGCAAGATTTTGAGGTAATTCTCAGAGGGCAATCAATAAGAGGCAAACTCCGATTACTCTGAAAAAAATAGTGGTACATATTGTGGATTACTTAAGATGAGTAGGTATCTAAAGTTTGTGATTTCCCATCTGTTTTCGGATTCCAAAAAATCTTGGATAGTTAATGATGTAAACCATAATGTTCCGAAATGTCAGGATTTTTTTTCCTAATAGACCACTTTAATTCAGTCCGTTTTGAATACAAATATTTTTATAATATTACAGAGGTGAACTACTAGTCTCGGCCAGTGAAGATGGAACAGTAAAGTTGTGGGACACCAGGACGGGCAAGGCACAAAACACCATCGCTCCCCACACCAATGAGAAGGTTGCCCGCAAGGATCTTGGCAACTGGGTCGGTGCTGCCACGTTGAATGATGACTGGATTGTAAGTACTCAGTAGTCTTACTCTTTTGGAGTTTCCTACATATATGTATTGAGATATTTAAAGATCTAACATTAGACTGAATACAATGGAGATTGATTTTAAAGATTGGATTCTTTTTTCGGTAAAAAGTGTGAAAATAAAGTTATGTGTGGTGGGTGGTAATAATAAAAAAAAAACTTATATAATTTGCAAGAGCCCAACTTGCACTGGGTGGTTTCAGATTATTGTTTTGTTCTCTGGGCTAGGATACTTTCATCCCGGGACTCCAGTGTTCTCTAGTTAGCTCCCTATCAGTGTAATATCGAATTTATTTTTTACATTAAACCTTCGAAACTCCATACCCTCGACCCAAAAAAATATTGGTGGACTACATACTTGCCGGGCCATGATTAAGATTAAATTTCTCAAACCAGGTCTGCGGTGGTGGCCCACGGCTGTCCCTCTGGCACCTTCGCTCCCTGGACGCAGTCACGGTCTTTGACCTCCCCGACCAGGGCATCCATGTCTCCTTCTTCCACGAGGACTGCGTGGTAGCCGGCGGCACGGCTGACCACCTCTACCAACTCAACTACTCGGGAGAGGTTAAGGTTGAGCTACCAGTGTCCGCTACAACGGTCTACTCTGCAGTGTTGAGAACTAGCCCCAATAAGGTGCTAGCCATCGCCGGCTCCAGCCCCGAGATCGATGTGTGTACTACGTTTAATTACAGAGATCAGATCTTGCACTTTCGGTAAGTTCTTTTGCTTTCGGTTAGATTTTGTAAGTTTAGGGGAATAGACCCTCATTTTTGTAAGTGTTTATGTCAGAGAATCCCTTAGTGTTGAGGAGTCTTGATGAAAATAAGGGCGCGACTTTTTAGCTGTAAGAGTATGATTGGGGAATAATAAAATGGTATGAGAGTTGTAACAAATAAGTTTTTATTCACATCATTTACAAAATGCCTTCAAAGACAAGTTTAAACCATCTGGTTGTGGAAAGGAACTTTACTTTACAAAAAACCGAAGCTCTGAACCTAAATATAGCCGTGGCCGGCCACGAAAGCTGGTATGAAACCTTGCGCGCCATCTTTCTTCTTCACGAAAAACCATTCAGCGTCCACATCCGTCTCCCCCCGACCCTGGATTAACACCACAACCTCTCCCTGATGCACTGAGAGAGTCCTATCGAGAGAATTCCCTTTAAAGTCACTATTAACCACTAGCAAAGTCTGTCTTTTGACGGCGAATTGTTTTTGGACACTGGATTTTCTCCTTAACTCCTTTTTGGGCTCCCAGTCTTCATACAACTTGTCGATGTTGGAGCAGACGGATTTGGTCTTTAAGTAGAGGGTGTCAAAGTGTTCTTCCGCGTTCCCTTTGCTCCGGGTTCGCTCGGTCTTCTTGGGGCGGTGTCGGCACTCCGACTTGGTCCGTCCACGAAGTTGTTCTTTCTCGTTGTCGGTTAAGTTGCCGCAGGGTCGCGGGTAGATGTCTGTGCTACTCTCCCAGCATGGCTGCTTCTTTTGGGGCGACGACCTGGAACAAAGTGGGGATCAGGTTTACAATATTGGCAGAAGATATATGATTAGTGCTATCAGAAGAACCTGATAGCACTGCGCTCTCTCACGCTGTGAAACAATTTAGAGGGGAAAATATGATTTTTATCGCTGCCAAGCTCCATAATGGTCCATCATGCTAGAGGCAGAGCAGTAGAAGGCCAAGGGGAGAAGTGTGCATCTTGTCCTAAAATTCAAGAACTGGCTACGTATTCGGCCGTCTTATCTCATCTCTCCAGAGGTACTTGGGATTTAGTGTCCAGTTTTGCTCTCTGAAGGGACAGCCGACAGCAGGTAGTAACTGAGTAGAATGCACATATGTATAGGTCGGAGTGCTGTCGACTGTAACTGTAAGGACTCCTGAGTCCTGGCTAAAGTGAGGCAGGCAGCCTAGTGTCCGATTTGGGCGATAGCTGTCAGATTCTAAATTAGTCAATTTCGTTCCTAGCTAGGAGACCAAGCCAAGAAGTGAGTAGGCGAGTAGAAAAGCAAACCCACCTATTAGGCAATATACCGAGCGGCAGACACGCGCCATACAAGACGTAACCCTCCGCCCCGTGCGGGGTCTGGGCAAACAGCCACTGCTGGTTCTTGAAGACCGCGTTGACGACCGTGCCCAGCGGCAGGGTTAACTCCTGCTGCCCCGAGTGCGTCTGGTAGAGGATCGTCGGGTAGGCGACCACGACGGGGATGTTGCCCGGACGGTCGATTGAGGCCTGGAAGAGTTGGAATTGTAAAAAAAAATCCTCTTTCCTGATAGGTTTTATTATACAACGTGTTACAAAACATCCTAACTCTTTTTATAGGGTGTAACCTACTGGTCAACAGGATGTCGATTCTGTAAAAAAAAGTTGAAAAAACAATTTTTATTTTATAACCTCAAAGCTGAAATATTTTCATAGCTTTTTTGTTCTTGGTATAAGCTCAAATTTAAAAATATGTTTGTGGGTGTAGGTGCATTTGCAAAGGTTTGAGTTGTTAAAACATTGTGAAAGTCAATGAAAACAATATTTAAAAAATACTTTCCTCCCGCCACACCGTTCACATTTTATTAATTTAAAAATCAACGGACGTCGTAGAGCAAAAAAAAAATTTTGGTTATGATCCCTATCACCGGGTGCTATTACCCTGTAAAAAGAGTTAGCATCTTTTGTAACACCTTGTAGTTGAAAGAGACATACTATTCCCGACACCCAGCCGAAGCTGGGTGCCCCGGATCCACTACCGGAGGGTCGGATCCATGCCGCCTTAGCTTGCGCTTAGGTACTCAGGCAAGTTGCTCGTGGATGCCTCCACTACCTTCTCTCAGTCTAAGATCTTTTGGTCAGCTGATCAAGCTCTATCTTCTTCTTCTTCTTATACAAGGTGTTACAAAAATCAAAGAGAACGCCTTATTGTACAAAAAAAAAAACCAGCCAACTGCGAGGCGCACGTAGAGTTCCGTAACATCTTTAAGGAGGGTTAGTACTTAAACGTACCGCACAGTTTTTGTGGTTCATGACAGAAAATATTAGTATTATGACCATTAAATAATTACACAAGTTTTTGAAGAGTTGTATTACACCCCATTACAATTGATTTTGGCATATAATTGATAGCAAGCTAGAAAAAAATATCTAAAGTTTCTAAAAAACGCGTAAAACTGCTCTTAAAGTTTGTGTCGTTGACGAATCCACAGATAATTTTGGTAGTTGAATATTTATCCTGTAAGTTATGAGTATATATAGAATGGTGTGAACCTTGTATTTTTGCAAAAAACAAAAGGTATTTGGAGCATTAATTCGTCAAACATAACCAAATTTTGCGTGCGATTTCTCCATACGAATTAGTATGGAGTACGGAATTGTTTTCACGCAAGCGTCGACCCCGTCTCGGAGTTCAGATCGCTGCGTGCCATCGAGGAGAGAGCACGTCGCTCGGCTCCATGAGGCCCCGATGTGTAGGAATATAGCTCGCACCACGAAAAAAGACCGATGAGTTAAAGCATTTTGGTTCTTAATACAATGAATTTAAGATTCCACCGAGAGACTTGATTGGTGGCGCGACCTCGCCCCACTGTAGTGTGGGGACAAATTGTATCAAAAGTGGACTAATAAATGAAGGACTGCCGGCACGTAGGTTTACATACTATGTAAGGTTCAACGTAAGCTGGTTTGCTTGCGCGCGGGATTCGATTTTCAAAAATGGAATGCTGTCGCTTGACTCAAGAGTTGCTTCGTGGTATAGTTATTGCAATGCGCGAAGGCGTGTTCATAAGTAAATGAAAAAATGCAGACTCGTAGGACTAACTGGTCCACGCGTTTTCGTGAACTACTACACATCAAAGTTGCAAACTGATTTTTCTACGCAAGTAAAGGAGGGTAATTAATGTCACGTAATGTTCTTCGCGTGTATGTATGGAAGTATTAATTACGAAGTATTTTTTTTATGACCGTGTCGAAAGAAAATAATCGGCAAGATTTAGGGCCGAAACGCGGTAGAACGTTTTTTTTTATTGAACGAGCGAGCGAAGCGAGCGAAGTTCTCCGAGTCTACTGGAACAATCCGGCGTTTGTATGTTTGTATGTATGTATGTTTGTATGTATGAATGTTCGTTCGACGATAACTTGAGTTAATTTAGTCGGATCGGCATTGAATTTTGTAGACAGGTAAATGACCGGTGTGAAGTTAGCTGACAAAACTTGGCTGACAATATAATTATAATACTGCTAAATAAGATTGTATTTTTTTTTAATGCATTTTTCAGGCCTTCTAAGTATCCTGAAAGCCTGTAACTGTTAAAAATATTGTTCGAACCGGAATCAAATAGTTTTTTTTTTTATATGACTGTTTAAGAACAGTTTTTTGAACTAAGGTTCAACCTTTTTTAGGCGAACCGATCAAGATTCCAGGCTAGATTCGTTTTTTACCATTCTAGACGCTATCCTTTTCGTTAGCACATACTATAAGCTATCCAACAACACCAAAATCAAGCTTGTCCATTCAGAAGTACTCAAAAAAGTTATCTGACAAAAATATTTTCTCGATTTTACCAACTATTTTCAGTTTGGTCACAATTAATAGCCGCCAGAGGTTTTTACCACTCTAGACGCTACTGTTTTCTTTAGCACATACTATAAGCTATCCAACAACACCAAAATCAGGCTTGGATTTCATTCAGAAGTATCCAAAAAAGTTAGCTGACAAAAATAATTACACTATTTTTCCAAAACTATTTTCAGTTCTTTCAAAATTAAAAGCCACCAGAGTTTTTTACCACTCTAGACGCTATGGTTTCCTTTAGCAAATACTAAAAGCTATCCAACAACACCAAAATCAGACTTGGATTCCATTCAGAAGTACCCAAAAAAGTTAGCTGACAAATATAATTTTACGATTTAGCCAACTATTTTCAGTTTAGTCATAATTAAAAGCCGCCAGAGTTTTTAAAAAAGTTAGCTGACAAATATAATTTTACTATTTTTCCAATTATGTTCAGTTTAGTCATAATTAAAAGCCGCCAGAGTTTATTGCCACTCTAGACGCTATGATTTCCTTTAGCACATACTATAAGCTATACAACAACACCAAAATCAGGCTTGGATTCCATTCAGAAGTACCCAAAAAATTTATTGTCAAAAATAATTTCACAACTTTACCAACTATTTTCAGTTTGGTCAAAATTAATAGCCGCCAGAGGTTTTTACCACTCTAGACGCTGCTGTTTTCTTTAGCACATACTATAAGCTATCCAACAACACCAAAATCAGGCTTGGATTTCATTCAGAAGTATCCAAAAAAGTTAGCTGACAAAAATAATTACACTATTTTTCCAAAACTATTTTCAGTTCTTTCAAAATTAAAAGCCACCAGAGGATTTTACCACTCCAGACGCTATGGTTTCCTTTAGCAAATACTAAAAGCTATCCAACAACACCAAAATCAGACTTGGATTTCATTCAGAAATACCCAAAAAAGTTAGCTGACAAATATAATTTTACGATTTTTCCAACTATTTTCAGTTTAGTCACAATTAAAAGCCGCCAGAGTTTATTGCCACTCTAGACGCTATGATTTCCTTTAGCACATACTATAAGCTATACAACAACACCAAAATCAGGCTTGGATTCCATTCAGAAGTACCCAAAAAATTTAATGTCAAAAATAATTTCACAATTTTACCAACTATTTTCAGTTTGGTCAAAATTAAAAGCCGTCAGAGTTTTTACAACTCTAGACACAATTCTGAATGGAATCCAAGCCTGATTTTGGTGTTGTTGGATAGCTTATAGTATGTGCTAAAGAAAACCATAGCGTCTAGAGTGGTAAAAAACTCTGGCGGCTTTTAATTTTGACCAAACTGAAAATAGTTGAAAAAACCGTGAAATTATTTTTGTCAGCTAATTTTTTTGAGTACTTCTGAATGGAATCCAAGCCTGAGTTTGGTGTTGTTGGACAGATTGTAGTATGTGCTAAAGAAAATCATAGGGTCAAGAGTGGTAAAAAACTAATCTTGCCTGGAATCTTAATCGGTTTGCATAAAATTAAGATTGAACTGAGAACATATTTAAGAAAAACTATTTGATTCCGGCTCGAACTTGACCGTTTTGATCTGAGCAATAATTTTTTACAGTTACTGACTTTCAGGATACTTACAAGGCCTGAAAAATGCATTTAAAAAATTACCATCTTAATTTAGCAGTATTATAATTATTATTGTCAGCCAAGTTTTGTCAGCTAACTTCACACCGGTAGGTAAATGAGGCAAAGAGAATTTTTAAGTGTGAACATGAGCCAAATCGATCGAGGGGTTGCTGAGATATGGGGTCGCGAGTTCATAGTTCGGGGCGAACAACAAGTTATTTTTGTTTCTTTCATCAGGTAGAGGTAGAGCTTAGACTTATCTAGCATTAGCCATTTAGGAGTTATGGGCAGTTAAAGTTTTGATAGTTGAATCGGGTAGATTTTGTCGAGTCCTTTTCTTAGGGTATGTACCATGAACGAACATGGGTTTAGCATTAGCCGTTTAGGAGATATGGGTTATTCATAGAATTGGTAACCGGAATACAGTGGCTACGTCTGGCACAGGATCGTGAGAGGTGGAGGTGGTTCATAATTCCCATAATTTCCAGAACGTGAAAAACATAACCCTCCTTTGGACAGTCGGGTAAACAACGTGCGCAAATGCTAGTTTGAAATAAAAAGTACATTTTCGATTCTTCAATTTTACATCACTATTCGCGCAGTCGACCGTGCAAGAGTGTGCGTGAGCGGTCGGCCGCGCGTCGATTGCTGTGTGCGTGCGAATTCGAGAAAGGTGCCGGCAAGACAGGGCCCTTAATATATTTAATAAATCAAAGTCGTGTTAGTTACACTTTTTATAACTCGAGAACGGGTGGACCGAATTTTACGATTTTTGATTTGTTGTATTTCTCTCCGCCCCGAATAGCAGAATAACCATTGAAACAACGTAAACGCTCACGAGAAAAAAAAGTCTGCGCGGACGAAGTCGCGGGCAAAAGCTAGTTATCTATAAAAACGGCAAATAAATCACGTTTGTTATATGGGAGCCCCGGACAGCGGATTCTTAGTAATAGGGTCCCTTTTGGTTACCCTTTGGGTACGGAACCCTAAAAACTGAGCCTCACAGTGGATGCAGGATGGGTGCTGATTTCGGGACTAATAATAATAATTAATTGTACGTGGTCCATTCAAAAGAACAACAATATCGTATTACCATCGGAGTGAACTGGTAACGATTAACACAGTAACATTTAACCCCGCCATGATGTATGGTTATTTTCCCAAAAAACAGCACTGGAATGCCTTTTGCTACAATGTGGTAACGGCAGAAGTCTGGCTTCGCTTAATGTTACCTTATTTTGCATAAAACTTTTAAAAAAAAATACTCTACTCTAGCGCCATAACATTTTTACAGTACGTGCAGCATGGTAAGCCCGAGATGGGCCCTTCTCTATGCAAAACTGTCAACTTGTCGGTCGGGCTCGAGTTGGCTCTACGCCAACATGGCAATGGAGACAAAAATATAACATTTTTATTAAAAATGGCAGTATCTACTTTCTGCTCGACATGACCCTAATCTATTACCATCTCGAGTCCCGCCTGCCATGCTCGCACAATAGACATGGCACGTCTGTCACTCGAGTTCGAGAGAGTGTCAAAACGACCATGCTAAGCATACTGGGCCTTTTTGTAATAGGATTAATGTTGTAAGAACAAAATATTTTAAAACAAACCGACTTCAAGATCGCACTAAAAAGGGGAAAACAAATAATTTCTTTCTAACTTAACTATTGGAGTTCCGTTCTCCATCTCCGAAGTTCTTCATCAGATCTTCACCATTTTGAGGACCACATGGGAAGTAAAAATAAAGCCTTTGAAACAAAAAAAGAATGAACAAAATGGGTTCACGTAGGTAACACTATCTACACGTATCTAAGGTAACACATAAAAAAACATTCGAGTCGAATTGAGTACCTCCTCCATTATGAAGAAGGTTAAAAAGCTGTTTTCATTGGGCGAAATAACATTGTTATATTATTAGTTTAGATTAGTCGGCGTATGCTGCTATTTATTTGTATGCAATGAAAACAGCATTTCCTCTAAATACCTGAGAACAGCACACAACATGACAACACAGCAGTGCATCCTCCTTCGTAAGTACCGAATCAAAAGTTTTCTGTTATAGTTATTTTGTGTTTTCGCCCAGAGATTATCTTCGCAAGGATCAATCTTACCCTTTTGGAAACAAAGTTTGTTATTGTCCGAATGGAAAACACCATAGCCGGTCGGTAATCGGGCGGTTATGAAGGCTCAAAACACTTTATTAAAGCCAGCCTCTCGGAAAGAATCGCGGGGTTTGTAAATGACGAGCAATTTTTGTGTCTCGTCCAATTTCGCGCCAATTTTAAAGCGCTTAGCACAAAATAAATGCGAAAGAAGGATCAGCCGTCTGGTTCCTATTGTTTCGAAGTCCTTAGTTGTTCAATAGCAAATTAGTGTCTGTTTCTTATTCAACGTTTTGCAAACAGGTCCTTGTCGTTCTATAACAATGAAATCGCGAAAAAATCTGCTGTTCTACCTAACATTTGGTATAAAGGACTTTAGCTAAGAAGTACCTTTTTTTCGCGATTTTAGGGTTGACTCTACATAGTTCAAGTTGTTTGTAGTATTGATGTAAAATACAAGCCCCTTAATTTTGGCAGGACTTTTTTTTATACGTTGTAGAATGCCTGGATATGTTCTATAGGTAACTACACACTGACCAGGGGCCTAAGTCTGTAACGTAATGGTGCCAAAATGAGCTCCCAGTTGACGGCTTCAATTACGATTTATCAATGCTGTCGGTCCTTTTAATGTTTTTGTAGTACATCATCATCATCAGCCCGTCTCTGCCCACTGTTGGGTATAGGCTTTTTGTAGTACAGCAAAGAATATTCTGATTCTAATTCTAGAGGATTAGTTCGCTGGTTGTAGGAGAAAAACGAGGAAACCCCGGTTTTATCCTTCTACTGGAACGCCATCAAAACGCCATTGCGTTACAGACTTATTAAGCTCCTGGCCACATGCATGAACCCCTTGCAAAGTCGAGTAGTCGCAGAAATCTACATACATTTAACAGTCAAAATGTATGTAGATTCTTGCGGTCATGTAGCCATGTAGCTGTGCTTTTGTCATCATTATTGCGTACTTATAGGCCGTCCGTGGCGATGGCGATTTTACGCGGCCGACCGAGCGGTAATGCACAAAAAAACTCCCTCATTGAACAAGTTAATGCGACCATAAATTCAAAATCTTATTTGCTTTTTAGTGTTTTTACGTCCACGTAATAACGGTTGATAACGGTTTTTATTATCCATTCCATAAATGTGTGCGATTGTCAAATCCGTGGGCTTACGATTTTTTATGGCACTTTACCTACCTCGAAATTGTTTTCCATGCCTGCCTTCGTAAGTACCAATCGTAAATCACACCACGCTTCGATAGGCCACAAAACTCCTAAATACATAATCACTACCTCTCGCGAACCAAAGCGAACGTGATTGCTTTCCAGTGATCGTTGCTGTAGATACCATCAACTTTTTCAAATGCTTCTTAATATTCTAGTACTAGTTGCGAATAATACTTCGAAAAACATAAAAAATAGGTACCTACCTTCCTAAAATATTTATTCTGTGACTGGCACCTTTGTCTTGTTGTCTTGTACGGAATGCCAGACAAAATCAGAACAAGTTGTTGCCTCTGCTTACCCCTTCAGAGCTGTGACTGTTAAGCATGAACATACCCATTGATTATTGAGAAATGATAGTGTAGTCTATCTCACTCACCTCACTCAAAAAGCTGTCCAAATCCCGGATATCGTATCCAAACCGCCCGCTTCGTCTTTTCTTCTTCCTGTGCCTGTGCCGGTGTCTTCTCTTCCACTCCGCCGTCCCTATACTGGTATCTTCGGAACACGACTCTTGATTTATCAGATCACAGGCACTCTTAAACTTCATGTTGTGGTAGAACTCGTTGCGACCAACCACTCGCTCTTTCGTCTGAACCCGGCTAGACTTCCGTTGTCTCTCTATCACGTACTTTCGGTCGTGTCTCTGGTACTTTTCTGTCTCCTTATTTACTGTAGTCTTCGGTCTGTCTTCCTGAGGTTTTAAGTTCTCTAAGTTTTCTTTCAAGACCCATGTGAGGGAGATCTTGGACTTGTGCCTTTGGCTCAGCGGGGTGGAGTGCCATAGACCCATGTCTTCGACGATTTCTTCGTACTCGACCTCGGAAGCGTCGCTCTCGGGTCGGTCTGTGGTGTTGCAGTTTGCCAGCAAGTCTAGCACTTCGAAAGACGCTGAAGGTTCCTGAAAATGGAAGAAAAATGGTCCTGTTAAGTTTTGTAGTCGTCACTATTAACCCTTTGCTTTTGACGACTCCAAGATCAAGCACTTATCTCTTGGAGCCATATACTTAACATTCTATAACTGATGAAAAAATATTCGGGGTAAAATTTTATGATCCAAAATATTTATGAGGCCTAAAGTATTTATAACATACTCTCTGAGATAAGTAAACATTTCCAACCACCAAATCCTCATCTTCAAAGGTCTCGGGTGTTTACTTGTTACTTGCTATGTACTTGTACATTATGGTAGAGTTTTCCCCAATGTGTAATAAAATAAACATCACTAAATTATCAATTTTGGTAAGTCTTACCAAGTGCCTTTCTTCGTGGCGAATCCTCTCTTCTCTAAAGTGAAACGCTCCATCGTCCTCCCGATATGGTGGCGGGAGATCTTCTTTGAACTTAATTCCTATAAGAATAAAACATTTTTTTACATAACGCACATCATGAGTCCAAGTTTATGATTTTTTTACAAAGGTAGGTACACCCAGTGCACAGTTGCACACCCAGCCCAGCAGTTTCAGGACCGTCCGTCTGCCTGTCTGTCCGTCTGTCACCAGGCTGTATCTCATGAACCGTGATAGTTAGACAGTTGAAATTTTTACAGACGATGTATTTCTGTTGCCGCTATAACAACAAATACTAAAAAACAGAATAAAATAAATATTTAACCCGTACAACAAACGTTTTTTTTTGCCGTTTTTATAGATAATGGTACGGAACCCTTTGTGCGCGAGTACTACTCGCACTTGTCCGTTTTTTTTTTCTAAATTTCACCCGTGCGTGGAAGGCCACGGAGAAGCTACTTTGACCAAATCAAAGAGAAGCTGGATGTCGTGACGTACCAGGCTGCCAAAGAACTGGCCTGTGATCGAAGTTCGTGGAGAGTGCTGGACCGACAAGTGGATAACTCTTAAATATAATGATGACCTGTACGAAGCTGCGGCAGGTCGCTAGTCAGATAAAACCACGGAATAGTGGTTCCCTTCGCCGCGCATCAATTACTTGTAACAATTTAAACTCTATTGAACAGTCGATTAATAAGCCTGAACACAATATAATAAATGCTTCACTACCACCAGTAAAGGATAATAAATAAGATCGAACAATAATGCAAAGTTGCAGTGCAAAATGTGAAGCTAAACAGAAGTTCTGTTCAATGTAGAGCAGAAAAAAAAATATTTGCATCTACGTCATGAGTCCAGTGGCACCTTCACTCACTCACTAGTGTGAGAGCACAAAAATTGAGCAGGGCTTAAGTCTGTAACAATTTTTTCTGCTTTTAAATTATTTTGGGGCATTCATTGAACGAGCGAGCGAAGTGAGCTAAGTTCTCAGAGTCTACTTGAACAATCCGGCGTTTGTATGTTTGTATGTATGTATGTATGTATGTTTGTATACAAGGTGTTACAAAAGATGCTAACTCTTTTTACAGGGTCATGGTACCTGATGATAGGGATCACAACCAAAATATTTTTTTAGCTTTATGACGATCCGTTGATTTTTAAATAATTAAAATGTAAGCGCTGTGACGGGAGAAAAGTATTTTTAAAATACTGTTTCCATAGACTTTCACTATGTTTTAATAGCCTGAAGCTATTAAAATACAGCTAAGCAAACAACCATATTTTTTAATTGGAGCTTAATCCAAAAACAAAAAAGTTTTGAAAATTTTACAATTTTGAGGTTATAAAAAAAAAGTTGTGATTTTCAACTTTTTTTTGCAGATTTGTCATTATGTTGACCAGCAGGTTACACCCTGTAAAAAGAGTTAGTATCTTTTGTAACACGTTGTATATGAATGTTCGTTCGACGATAACTTGAGTAAATTTGGTCGTATAGTTATGAAATTTGGAAGGTGGGTAAATGAAATTAAAAGAATTTTTAAGTTCAAACATGAGCCAAATCGGTCGAGGGGTTGCCGACATATGGGGTTGTTAAGTTTATATGGGTTCGCGAGTTCACAGTTCGGGGCGAACCACTAGTTACTTTGAGTTTTTAATTTCTCTGAACAGTTTAAATCATTTTGGTGCATTCATTACTTTGAGTTTTTAATTTCTCTGAACAGTTTCAATTCACGCCTCGCTTCCAGTTCATCCACTTTCAATCTCTTGAAGATACGACCAAAATCATAGTTAGTACACACGACAGCACGTCGACGCTTACACGCTAGCACTCTACTCGGTTACTTTAGGGGCGACTTTACAACAACAGTGTACACTCTGACGTGCTGTCGTGTGTACTAACCTGAACCTCTTAAGAAAATTTGTTCTTTGTATCGGATTTTTCGCACACTGTTAAACTTTCTGGAACTCACGTTTTTTTTTCCGGACACTCCGATCCGAGCCGTCTTTCTGTAGCACCTAAGCCTTACACCTTATTGCTCAGGCTCTCAACAATGGCCCCCCGCGGGCTTCGCTCCCGTTTGCCGCTCCGAGCCTCCGAGGATCCGCGCGTATCCAGGGGCAAAAACGCAATGGCGTTTCGATGGCGTCCCAGTAGAAGGACAAAGCCGGGGTTACCTCGTTTTTCTCCTACAACCAGCGAACTGATCTCTAGAATAATGATTCTATCATTATATTCTTTGCTGTACTACAAACACATTAAAAGGACTGACACGACCGACAGCATCAATAAATCCTAATTGAAGCCGTCAACTGGAAGCCCATTTTGGCACCATTGCGTTACAGACTCAGGCCCCAGTCCTCTAACTAAAACGTTGGCGAGCCAACCGAAAATCAGCCAAGTTCGAGTCAGACTACGGAATCGATCCCGATATACGTTGCATTTGCATTATTTCCGCAGCAAAAAAAACCCTCACATTTTATTTTCCAATTAGAATATCTTATATACGGCTGAACCGATTTTAATGAGATCCTAAACACTCTCGATAAAATCACCTTTTAAACAACAAAAAAACTAAATCAAAATCGGTTTACCCGTTTGAGAGCTCCGATGCCACAGACACCCACATACACTAACTTAAAACTTATAACACCCCTCTTTTTACGTCTGGGGTTAAAAACAGTAGTGCACTCCGAATCCCAATTTTCTACGTGACGACTTCGATTAGGGTTATGGGCATGCCCTTCGTGCCCACTACGATGGATCCGTCATGTACGTACACAATAGCAATCCTCGGGCTCCACACCCGTTTACCACGAAGCTCCAAGTGTCGGTACAAACAGCTCCCGTTCGCCGCGAAGCTTCGAGTGTCGGTACAAAGGAGCGGAGAGGTATACGCCCGCCTACCGTCCGTGGGCTCGCGATCGACACTGCGCAAGAGTCGGCGGCTGATACAGTATCGGACGATTCGGTCTGAGTGAGGAGAGACGCTTGGCCCTATTGTGGCAGGATCCTTGGTAGTGTTTCGTAAGGTTTTCGGCACCAAAGGGGTGGAGGCTGATTCGGTAAGGGTCTCGGATAACCATTTTACCACACATCAAATGAAACAACTTTAACTATAGCAGATTTCATTTAAGCAAAATAAGTTCGACATCATGTTTTTAAGAAATTACGGTACTTCGAAAGTAGGATCAAAGTAGGGTTCGCACTCTGGATCAAAGTAGAATTTAAAACCGATTCATTTTGAGCTACAGTCGTGTAGGTCCTAGGTTGACTGTAATATAATGCCACAGAGGTACCTTTAAGTACCTGCTACAATGCAATGCGGACAAATAACTTTTCCTGATGAGTAGGGTTTGTAGGGTTAACGGTTGACTTTTCTATGAGTTTCTCTAACCAATCACATCTTTCACCACCTTCAGATATTTATTCAAATTGATGGAAATTCCTCCGTCACGCTTCCGTTCAAGTGCCCCGCTAACTGGCAGCAATTTTCGTCCCATGGCTCTATTAGGAGATAGACTTTACGATGGAAAAAACCAAAATCAGCATCTTTCACTATCTCATCGTCATCCCTAGCCCACCTCAGCCCACTGTTGCCTTTTGCCCCCCTCGCGCCACCTCTCAATACTCAATACTTTATTGCAACGAATTCTTACAGAAACAAAATAAAAAAAAAAAACAATATAAGATCTTAAATTACATTGTAACATGTGAGAAACTCTATGGAAAACTTAAAATCTAGGCAAAAGGTAGTTATTGGAGATCTTTTATCCTATTACTAGGTTGGTATTTGTAGGAACCTCTCACGGTCTTTCGCCATCGGCATCCACGAAACGGACCCTGCGATATCCTCCGACCATGGACATGCAGGTATTCTTCCCGGTTCAACCCTCTGTCTGTATTCAAAACATGTAACAGAGACCTTTCGAACAAGCTTCAAACACTCGAATCGATATGTCTAACTCACGCTAGACCCACACTGTTTACGAAAGCTCTTCATAGATATTTTTTCTCGCCTTTGTTTTAGAGGAAGCTCTACATAACTGATGGAACGTTGAGGATGTAGGCAATGCACCTGTGTTTGCTTTGGCTTCTATGCTTTAACGGCTAGGCGAGAAAATTTTATAATGTAATCACGATTTTTTACAGTCAATTTAGGTATGTGTTACAATTACAATAAGGCAAGAGGGTGGTAGTTATGTAGGTAGCTACAGTGATAGGCAAGGCAATAAAAGACTCAAATACATGTCCCAGACACTTCATAGAGCTTTGGTGAGTGATCACTTCGTCGAGAGTGCTTAAGCAATGTTTATGTTGCTACTAGATCCTGTTATCATCTGGAGATGTAATTTTAAAGACATAACTGAGGTTGTTTATACCTACATTAAAGGAATAAAAGTGGTGGCCATTTGCCCAGGCAGAATGCAGTAGATAATTCGG
Source organism: Zelleria hepariella (assembly GCA_949319315.1). Lineage (NCBI taxonomy): Eukaryota > Metazoa > Arthropoda > Insecta > Lepidoptera > Yponomeutidae > Zelleria > Zelleria hepariella. The sequence continues at coordinate 20,738,830 of OX439384.1, forward strand.
AAGGCAAAGTTTTTTGTTCGAAAGTCCGTTATTGGCTTAAACTTATCTTTAGACAATAAAGATAAAAGATAAAATATTCTTTATTGTACACCAATATAAATACAAGCTAGGAAAAAAACTTAACTAAACAAGGTACAATATTGGGAGACTAATTTAAATATTTTTCATTTTTGTCCAGTAGTTTTGTTTTTATGCGCTAAAATGTTTTGTTCCTATGACCGCCAACAGTATGCAGACCGTCGCGTGAAGGTCATAAAACCGTATCTTTGAAACGTTGTAAAATCCAAACTACTGAACCAAAATAAGAAATATTAAAATTAGTTTCTCAATATTGTCTAAAGATAAGATTAAGCCAATAACGGACTTTCGAACAAAAAACTTTGCCTTCCGAATTATGACGAAAAAATACACTACAGGGTGTTAAAAGACCGCCAACAGACCCGAAAGCCACGCATGCTAGACACCAAAACAAAGTACTTTTTCGATAAATTATTGCTGGGAAATGATTTTGATTTTTTAGGTTATAATTTTGAAAAATATTTTTTCACGCAATGGACGTGTAACGCACAGAAGTAATATTGCGCGAGCGTAGGTATAAGTTTATGTTACTTAAGCTTGAAGTGCCGATGTTTAGTATACATTGCGGGTTGCAATGTTAACGTCGTTTTTTGTAAGAAATATTCATAATTTTGATATGGCTTCTTTTGAAGGTATGTTAAAAACAAGATACTGAATACATTTCTGCAAAAAAAAAGTTTTGATAAGTCCGACTTTGAACCTCATTATCTCGGAAACCGTTGATTTCCCAGGCATAGTTCCTTGAGCAAAAATGTTCCTTATGATGAGGACAATACGTGGTTTCCCGCTTTGTTGGCGGTCTTTTAACACCCAGTATAGTTATTTTATTGTCGCCTCTATTACTTCTGTCGATTTGTAGAATTTATGTTGTACAAATAAAATAAATTTAACTTTTATAGAACTGCAGTAGGTCTTCCAAAATAAAACACACCCATGTAGAAACTCTTATGTTTTCTTCGACTTTAGTATCTCAACCTTCTCAACTATATCATTGAACGAGCGAGCGAAGCGAGCGAAGTTCTCCGAGTCTACTTGAACAATCCGGCGTTTGTATGTATGTATGTATGTTTGTATGTTTGTATGTATGAATGTTCGTTCGACGATAACTTGAGTAAATTTAGTCGGATCGTCATGAAATTTGGTAGGTGACTAAATGAGGCAAAGAAAATTTATTAAGTTCGAACATGAGCCAAATCGGTCGAGGGGTTGCTGAGATATGGGGTCGCGAGTTCGTCGTTCGGAGCGAACCACTAGTATAGCTAGTGGCGACTACAACATTGTTAGGGGACTAAATACTGTTATGTTTGTAGAGACACGAACAAAAAAACTGTAGATAGCAGCGAGAAGAATGGAACTAGATCTCTGGGCGGTAGGCATGCTAAGAATGCCCGCGGGACAGCTCCGCATTACAGCCAATGAGTTTTTTCATCGACAACTTTGCTAAAGCAACACGCTATTCTACCCTTTTTGTTCGATTTAGGTCCTTGTGCCGCGCGCGATAAGGGCTACCATGGGATGGATGTCTTAGCGTTTTGCTGACCGTATAATATTCGTTCATTAGCTAATCTTAGCTTTTATATTTGTCTTGGGGGAAAAGTTGATAGATCGAACATAATTAACTTTTGAATTAAAATTTCTTAATTTTGCGAAACTTGAATTACGGCCGGTTTTACAGACACTTGAGCGATATCTTGCAGAAAAAAAATTTAATAGATTGGATATAAGCTGATGGAAAGTTATTAGTACCTAAATTAGGAGCTTTTAAACCATTTAACTACAGGTAGGTAATTAGAATGGAACGTTTTGTCATATTTGTGGTAATAATATACGTAAAGGGCGTTTTACTCTACGATTTATGCAATATTAATGAGGTATTTAGCGCAAAAGTTACCGATTGCATCATTTGCGATCGCCATAAGATCATTTCGCCGACTTTTTTACAACGATTTTTCTTTTCTTTTTTGTAAAGTCGAGTGCGGTAATACTTCGCGGTTCACATTCCTCAAAATTGGAAAGTGAGACGGTAAAGAACAACTTTATTTCGCGGTTTTCGAACGAAATTTTAGAACTCTACGGTTGCGGTTTCGGTGGTCCTTACGCCACTAGACATACGTGATATAATTTGACTTGAATTCCGTAATGGTAATCCAACGCACAGTGGGTACAGACGATATCAAAAGTGCTAAAACTATTTTGCGAACAGTTTATTACGAACGCATTTTTATTCACTTTTGGAACTGACTCTACCTACAGTCTCACAGTCCACGCGCTTTAAAATTATTTAAAAAAAACACTGCTAACTAAATCAGTTGCTTGCTTCTTATGTATTGTTATGCAATCGTGAGCAATTTTACCTGATACATCATGTTATTTTATGAAACAACACAACTAACCGGTCTGTGTAGATTGCTACAAATGGCACAAGTTATTTGACGTTTGAACAGGTGCTTATGTCAGTTAACACACTTTATCACCACGCTACTATTGGATGGTACAGCGACACCCTAGGATACCCCTTGTAGTTCGATTCACGCACTTATTCCGCGCTCGATAAGAGTTACCATGAGGTATCTTAAAGCTTGTCACTGACCTTACTTAAAGGTGCTGAGCGAGCATGCATCATCTAAAAATACTCAATACTCAGGAAGGTTGTCTGGAAGAGATCGCTCTTAGCGATAAACCGCCGTCTGTATTATAAGGTTAAGAAAATTCTTGTAAATAATTAATTTCTGGTGTACAATAACGCGTTCTCTATCTATCTACAGGGTGTTAAAAGACCGCCAACAGACCCGAAAGCCACGCATACTAGACACCAAAACAAAGTACTTTTTCGATAAATTATTGCTGGGAAATGATTTTGGTTTTTTAGGTTATCATTTTGAAAAATATTTTATGACGCAATGGATGTGTAACGCACAGAAATCATATTGCGCAAGCGTAGGTATAAGTTTATGTTACTTAAGTTTGAAGTGCCGATGTTCAGAATACATTGCGGGATGCAATTTTAACTTCGTTTTCTGTAAGAAATATTCATAATTTTGATATGGCTTCTTGAGAAGGTACGTTAAAAACTAGATACTGAATTCATTTCTGCAAAAAAAAGTTTTGAAAAGTCTGACTTTGAACCTCATTATCTCGGAAACCGTTAATTTCCCAGGCATAGTTCTTTGGGCAAAAATGTTCAATATGATGAGGACAATATGTGGTTTCCCGCTTTGTTGGCGGTCTTTTAACACCCTGTATACTCAATACTTTATTGCAACCATAACTATAAAAAACCAGTGGCAAAGTGGTGTGGTGACTGTTGTTATAATTACTTACTAAATTAAATATAATAAAATACCCCCGACATTTGGCTTCAAATTAGCATATTTTATAACGGCTGAACCGATTTCGATAAAATATATCTAAGAACACTCGCTATAAAATCTGCTTCCAAATAATTAAAAAAAACGCACTCAAATCGGTTCACCCGTTTAAGAGCTACGGTGCCAAAGACCGACACACAGACAGACAGACACGCACACACAGACACATAGAAGTCAAAAGTATAACACCCTTTTTTTTGCGAGGGTTAAAAATAAATTCTACTGCATAAATAACCTTCAATAAAAAATGTAAATGCCTTGGTTAACTGGGTTTAGTAATTAAGATAACTACCTAGATGAGACGGTTCTCTCCTTCAATGGACTCAAAATACCATTATTCTGAAGTAATTTATCTCGGACTATACTTACATAAAGTTAATAGCTCAATCTGCTTAGTTATGTTATGTCACGAATGACGGAGGACATTTTCTATAAAATAAAATAGTCCCTTGTAAGCACAGTATAGGAATAAACAGTAGTATATCTACAATCCAGACGTACAAACGCGCAGAATGCAGGTAGGAAAGTTTTCGTACGGACGGTCGTAGGTAGGAAAATATTACCCGACTAAAATAAACGTAGGGGCCTTTACTCCAAGCAGTAAGGGGGCGCCCTAAATTACTTGAGGTCGAAAAGTCGCCAAAATCACCTCACATAATTATTAATGGAGACAAACATATTTTACAGTTATTTAACATTTGGAATCTGTGGAATCCAGTGGAATGTATGAAATATGACGCGTTACAGATAAAAAACGCTCTATTACTGCTTAGAATATTGGCCCCCTCGGAAAGCAGCGGTTGCGTTTGGCGTGAGCATTAAGACGCCATACGTCTCACAAGTAGCGCTGCCAATGAAAAAAAAAACATCTATTTTTGGATGCGTTTTTAGCAAAAAACGCTCCTGCGATTTCTCAACGCGAGGCTTAACTATTTTTAGGACCTAAGGTTTGGATTCCAGGATTGGATTTCCTTCGAATGCAATCGATTCTTAAGTTCTAGGATCTGGAATCCAAACCTTAGGTCCTAAAAATAGTTAAGCCTCGCGTTGAGAATTCGCAGGAGCGTTTTTTGCTAAAAACGCATCCAAAAAAAGATATGATTGTTTTTCATTGGCAGCGCTAGTTGTGAGACGTTTTTACTAACCAGTGGGTGTCAATGTCAACTGGCTGATGATGATGACTGTTGACTGTAGGCATTTATTTTATTGACACAGCAGAGTTACTCTACTGCTCTGTCCCTCTACCGAGCCAAGTTTTTTCCCAAATCATCGAGGAGCGTGAAAATCGAAAACAATGCGACAAACCGACCGACACGAGCATATCGCTATGAAGGGAATGTGTCTGCCTTCAACGTTGAAAAACTGTAAGGGTTTATCGGAATTCGTGACCTTAAAAGATCCAGAAGTACCAAAAACCAGAAGTGTGCAGTGGGCCTCATAGAAATAATACGTGTTATGTACGTACCAACGTGTCGATATTGGTAAAAAAAAAGTAAGATGTAGCCTGTACAATTGTACATGTCCCACTAGCAGGGCAAAGGCCTTCTCTCAAAGAGAGAGTTCGAGCTTAATCACCACGCGTGCTCAATGCGGGTTGGCGATTTTTGCGTTGAGGGTATAATGTCGATATTGGATGAGCTTAAAATAAAAACTCGACTCTCCACCATCTGCACACGTAGGATCCTCGAATACTTTGGTCACATTGCCAGGAAAGACAGTGACAACCTGGAAAAACTGATTTTCACTGGCAAGATCGACGGAAAGCGACCAAGGGGAAGATGCCCGACACGTTGGACCGACCAAATCCGCTCCACACTCAACACCACAGTATACGATGCCATACACTTAGCCGCAGATAGGAACAACTGGCGACGCATCGTACGACAAGGATTGCTCCGTTTGAATGACCACGACCCTCAGTGATGAGGATACCGACGCAAGGAGGAGGATGTATGTCTAGGAAGAAGTGGCGTTGGGTAGGTAATACAATGCGAATACCCGAAAACCACGGGCCCGTCCATGATAGCATTGAAATGGTGTCCAACTGGAACACGGAAGAGAGGGTGCCCTAAAACTACCTGGCGTCGTCGATCAGTGCAACAGGAGGCTAACAGTCTCGGAATGAGCATATCCGAGCTTGAGATGAAGACGCAAAATCGGCCAGATTGGAAAACTGTTTGGAGAACCCTATGATGATGATCATGATGTCTAGGCAGGAACTATTTCATATACAGGGCGTCCCACGGCTATGTCACATAGAGGGAAAGTACCTTGAATATTGTAGATGGAACATTTTACTGAAAGAAGACAATATTTGAATTTAAAAAAACATTTAAACAGAAAGGTCCTGTGATACGTGAGGGTGTCGTTCAGAACTACGAGGGTAGTTTATACTGTAGCAGTACTATAAGACCAATATGTGTGCAATTAAGAAATATACAATGTATTTTATCAATTATGGTTAAAAATGGTTCCGCACTTTGCTGTCCCGCCCAAACATTCCACCCCGTAATTATACAGGGTGTTAAAAGACTGCCAACAGACCCGAAAGCTACGCATACTAGACACCAAAACAAAGTTCTTTTTCGATCAATTATTTCTGGGAAATGATTTTGGTTTTTTAGGTTATAATTTTGAAAAATAATTTATCACGCAATGGACGTGTAACGCACAGAAGTCATATTGCGCAAGCCTAGGTATAAGTTTATGTTACGTAAGCTCGAGGTGCCGATGTTTAGAATACATTGCGGGTTGCAATTTTAACGTCGATTTTTGTAAGAAATATTCATAATTTTGATATGGCTTCTTGAGAAGGTATGTTAAGAATTAGATACTGAATACATTTCTGCAAAAAAAAAGTTTTGAAAAGTCCGACTTTGAACCTCATTATCTCGGAAACCGTTGATTTCCCAGGCATAGTTCCTTGGGAAAAAATGTTCCTTATGATGAGGACAATACGTGGTTTCCCGCTTTGTTGGCGGTCTTTTAACACCCTGTATAGCGCCTAGCGGCACCGCCATCCACGCTAACCGCTTAGGTAGGACAGGCTTTAGTTAGAAAGAATCTCCTATATTTTGTAAACCAAACAAATACAACATTACATAGGCTCGGTTTCTGAATTGAGAATTTTGCTAAGCAAATACTTAACTATAGTTCTGTCACGCTCTTTTGTGAGGAATCTGCAGAGACAGGACGATACTTACCCATTGCTTAGCGAAATTCTCAATTCAGAAACCGGGCCATAGGGTTTTTCTTAAAATGGGCGGAGCGATCTCTACCATGCAATAAGCCCAAATAGAGTAGGATTAGTCTGTGGCTTGGATGGTTCTTTCGTTGCCCTGATACAACCTCGAGCCAGCCCCGCCGGTACAAAGGCGCGGGAATCCGAAAACCTCACACGGATCACGATCGGGACGAAAAGCTGTCGAAAACGTGCGTGCGCGCATCGTGACGGGGTTGCACGGATTGTGAGTGATGCGTCTACAACTCTACACTACAGGGTGCACTCTAAGTCGATAGCGGAACTTTAAGTAGGATGTCTACTGATCAATACAAACAACTTGTACTAGGTGGCGACAAAAATGGAGCGAAAAAAAATTCAGCTGTTTCATACATTTGGCGCAGTACTGAGTCGACCTTTTGTATGGAACAGCTGATACATGCCCGCACCGGGAATCGAACCTAGGACCTCTCACTTCAGAGTCCACTGTTCTACCCACTAGACCACCACCGCTTCAGAACTATCGCCCTATAAAAAATAGGACTCAATATTCTAGGTCCAAGGTATATGATTTTAAACATGATAACCTTCCTTTATAATAAAACCATTGTAAAACCTCTAACTTCACGGCGGCGGCGGTGGAACGAGCCCAAACATCGTTTAGTCTAAGCATGTTATTAACGCGATTATAATCGAAAAATCATTATGTCGAATCCACGATCTAGCCACGCCTTGAGCATAATTTATTTCATGCTTTAAACGCGCTGGAAGGAGAGGGTTTCTGATTGAATTAGGATTTCGGAAAGTGGTGCTCAAGGAAAAGGGACTAATAATGAAGGAACGATGATAAAATTAAAAGGCGTAATAAATATACAGCGGCACAAATAATTTCATCAGAACGAGATATACCCAGGCCCGGATTTAAGGGGGGGCAAAGGGGGCAACCGCCCAGGGCCTCCACAAGAGAGGGGCCCCCCACATAAATTGAACTTATAAAAAAAACTGTTCGTTAAATCCAAATATGCAGGCCTTGTTAAACACTCATTCTAGCACACAAATAGTCTGCATTCCATTAGCAGTGAAGCTCCTCATACACCAGCACCAAATTTTTCTGATTGGAAAATTAAAAGGGTTCTCGCAAAGAAAATGGGGCCTCCACACCTTTGTTGCCCCAGGGCCTCCACGCTTCTAAATCCGGCCCTGGATATACCTGTGCAGAAGTGCTGTGCTACAAGCAGCAATCCGCCAACACTGGATTTTTTGGGAGAGGCCTACGTTCAGAAATGGACCAACAGAGGCTGCCAATGATCATGCTGCCAGAGAGGTCATGTCAAACTTTAAGTGAACGTTCATTCATTCAAATAAAAATTGCAATTCCGTAGTATGAAAATTATGTTCTACTTCACCAAATGTTCCATGATATTCATCATATTTAGCGCAGTACATTTATATATTTTGATGTTGGCCCTATAAAAAGTTTAATGAGTTGAAAGATGGCAGATTGTCATGACCTTTTTATGCACCTATTATAAATTGTATTTAAATCGTTTACCCCAAGTACCTACCTACCTAGGTAGGTACACACGACAGCACGTCGACCCTTACACGCTACCACTCTACTCGGTTACGTTACGGGCGACTTTACAACAAAAAATTACAGTCTGACGTGCTGTCGTGTGTACCTACTATAGTCCGTTTCCAGGGCAGGCGGAAAAGCGATCATTGACACGAAGTACTATGTTACCATAAAAATATAACGATTCGTGTCGCACTCCGTCACTCTCCTTACATTTCTGTATCGTTTGGATATCGAAGCGTGTTTTTAGGTACGGGGTGGGGTGAGAGTTCAGGTCAGTCAGAGATAATAAACCTGTTTCAACGTGCAACAGGTAGCGTCACGAGTTATGAGCGCTCGACGAAACTGGTGGGGATTTCTGCGCAAGTGTGTACAATCGCACATCCTTATCATCAGAAAATGATTGTGAAACTGACACTGATGAACGTGACATCCCTGTTTAATATACTTAATGTATACTCATACCAACCTGTTTTTTTTCCGCCACTTTGGTGTCGTTCCACCTTAACATAATTGTTTAATAATTACTAAACCTCATCGCTCATTAATGTGCCAGTTCATAGTAAACTTGTCAAAAATTCAAAAAACCTTTGGCATAAAAAATGTTGTTTACTTCTGTGATCCGCTCAAAGGTTAATGATCGCTTTTCCGCCTGCCCTGGAAACGGACTATAGCTGGCTAAGAGTTACATGGACAAACATACCTAAGTTCAGGCATTCTCATCAAAGTGTAAGTGGTGTGTACTTGATACGAGTTACAAGCCATTCGGCCTGTACGCCGCGTCCGAAGCTGCGAGGATGGACGTCGGCGGCGGCAGGAGCATGATAAAATTAAGGGTAAGTGTAGGCAACCGATAATTACACCGTGAGAACGCGCTGCGCCCGCGCCGGTGTTGTGTTGTATGCGCATGCGCACGGGGATAGCAGAGCAAGCGTGTGTTGTCAGGAATTTAGGATTGTTCTTGGCAAGGTTAATTTTCATGTTTTAAATAGTCTGCTTCAACTTTGGAGCGGCAAACTACAGTACGAGAGAACATTATTTATACACGAATACTCTGTTTTTTTTTTGCTGCATCCTTTGAGAATACTTACTAAGTAAGAAAAAAATGACATAGCCGAACATGTCTCCACTAGCTGGGCGAAGGCCTTTTCTCAGAGGGAGGTAAGGTGAATAATTAAATATTCATTTGAATGGCTATAGTTCTGAAATTAATACTATAGATGGCTTCTAAATTACTCGGAAATATAATTTGCCACTTAACTATTCTGAATGGAATGGTTTAAAACCTCCTAACTCAGCATTTAAATCTCAAAACCAAGTCTTAGCGCAAACTTGTTCTGCGCACGCTACACCCCTCATCAACATCCACGCAGGCAATTGGCGAAAAGGCAAAATTGCGGCATTACAGCTCGGACACGCTCCCCCCTCACGGCACGACCGCCGGACCAGAGCCCTAGCGCTCCCAGGGTGGGGCTTAGATTCAAAACTAAACGTAAAACAACGAAAAAGTTAAATTTGGTCAGTCCCCATCGGCCGCTTACAAAAGACATCAACGCGCTCTTGGAACTTGCAAAAATGTTGTATTTGAGTTTCGTAGCAAAATTGTAATAAGGCGTGGGCATCCTCTCTCCTCATGGCACGTCCGCCGGACCGGAGCCCTAGCGCTCCCAGGGTGGGGCTTGGATTCAAAAGAACGAAAAAAAGTTTTTTTTTTGCAATTCCAATCGGCCGCATAAAAAAGACATCAACGCGCGCTTAGAATTCGATCGCGTGGTCCTAGCTGTAGCTATCTCAAAAAAATAAGATATTTGACAATAAATTAGAAAAAAAGTACATACTCAGTAGTAATAATAATGTAATATACATACTTTTCTTTACTTTTAGGACGTTTAATGTAAATAATTTGTTTATTGCATAGGTATTTAATAAAAAACTTTTGACTGACTTGACGAGTTTTGGAGGTTTTGCTTTCGGGATACCTTTTCTCAACGCCTGTAATTAATTCGTTTACGTATTTGTGGACATTATTGAAAGAGAACACTATGAATACTACAGACAACCGGACACAGGACACAGAAGTCCATCTTAATGATGGTCACCTACACTTACAATGTAACGTAATGTACATTAGCATAGATAGCCTTGGTTACAAAAACATGTGGGAATCACATGGAAACGAGTTCTCAGCAATGTGATTTCCTATCATGATGAGATAGCCTTGTCTCTCCGAACATGAAAGTATAAGAAAAATAGTAATAAAAGACGGCTTTTGAGGATTTCGAAATATATATTTTTTGTAAATATGTAAAGAAGCAAACATTTGGTAATTATTGCGTGAAAAGTTATATTTAATTAATATTTTAGAAAAAAAAATAGACAAGAACAAAAGTGGCCTAAAAAGGAGACTAAATGCTGGTTAGTGATCAAATGCGATCACTAATCTACGCTCCTAGATCCGTCCCTACGCTAGCACCGGCTAAACGCACAATGTAGCAGCTTCAAATGAGGTATGTTTTGAGGCAGTTTATTCTGCAGGAACATTGCGCCCTCAGACGCACGGGGAAAACGTTTTCCCGCCTTTGCGTTGGCCGGTTATTATGTAAGTAGATGTAGCAAAGATGTGTTGTGGAAGGCTCATTATTTTTGTCTTAGAAAATCATTAGGACACTGAGGTATCGGAGAGAATCGTTGGGATAGGCATGCAGGAAAGATGTATATTGGAAATAATACCCATTTGTGCAAATCCTCTCAGCCAAGCATCATAATATGAATGACAGGTTTTAAAACCTTGTCTCTACATGACTTTTAAGCTGCTGCTGAGAGTGCCAGAAGTTTTGTCAATGTAATGGTAAGGTACAGAGATGGGCACGTACCCGGGTATATACCCACCTGCGGGTATTTACCCGATATGTACCCGGTAAATACCCGTATGCACCCATTTGCTGGGTACATTCAATTTGTGATTTCAAGTATAATGAAAATTATTAAAATGAAAAACAAAGTATGCCAATCAGTTCTAAACCATGTTCCCTACGCAAAGTACGTCTTAGTAATTTTACGTTGAACGCATATTTACAAAGTTATGCAAGTTTTTGTGATTTCATTTGTCTTATATTTTTATAGAATTAACAACCGGTATGTTTAAAAAGTACTTAGTCATACTTTGTATGACTAATAAAATAGTTTTTAATATGAATTTAACAATAATTATTATTGATTAGGAACCAAGTGTCAAAAATTTTTATTTACATTGAAACGGTAGACAATACACTGATGAAGTCAGGGGGCTAATTCTCGGCGATCTCAAATGTGACTTGTTACTAAGGTTTTGGTCATTTAGGTGATTCAGTCTAATTAAAATGCGAAGACAACCCGTCTTCGGGTGTGCAAATAACAAAAATGTATAACAATAAAGTATGGTTTTATGTTTGTTCTTCCCGAACAAAGAATAACTAAAACTTATTAAATTCGTTTATTTTATTTTGCAAATGGCATTGGGCTCAAAATGCTATACGGTGAAATGTAAGTCGTCCAGCCACCTTATTACGTCCGAGTCGGCCTCATCTACACCGCCGCCTTGGATGTCGAACAGTGCAGCGGGTAGTCGTAGTTGATGTGGGACATCGTCTGAACCCGCCCGCACACGCATCTAGGGTCCGACCCAAAGTTACATTTTGTGTATTTTGCTCCGCACACCCTCCCCGTCAGACCCGGAATCTATTTATTTGAGCCCAGTGCTTTCTGGAAAGATGGAAACCTGGCACACGGATATCTGGCTCGGACTCGAGATGCTTGGCTTAGGCAGGTCCACAGATGTCCATTGATCCCGCCATTTCTCCATCGGCGTTCTGTCGTCCTGCAAGAGTTTGTGGGCCTGCATGGCATGGCAAAAGATCTCTCTGATGGTAGGCTAAGATCACTGCGGGTTGCCTGAAGATAAGGTTCTAGTGGCTGGTGCGGCATATGGTTGATCTTATTATTCTCCATTCTGACCATTAATTCTCTTCACAGACGTGACGGGAATATGTAGGAAATGACGGGAAGCCAATTGGTGTCTGTGGGTCTGACGGTTCCGGATATGTTCCTAATGGCGCTGTTCAGTTCAACGTCAACCAGGTCAGTATGATGGCCGGCCTACACTGGCTCGGGCCGCACTATAGTTGATATGCGCAGTGTATCCGCTTTGTAGCCCCATGTTATCGTTGCCAGTTTACATATCAGTTTGCAGCTGTTTGATACCATTTTCTTTACTTTCTTGAGGGGGCTTTAAAAGTGGGAGTTCTGTCTAGAGTAACACCAAGATAGCCTGGGTTAGGGTCGTGCTTTATTGCAGAAACTGCGTTTAACACCTTCACTTACTAGCTTGCCTATTGTTGAGGTAAAAGGAGCAGCTCATAGTTTTACATGGGTTAGGTTTATGTCCCCAGTCGATGAAATAGCGCTCAAACTTTGCAACGGCTTCCTGAACCAGTGTTGTCGCTTTGTCCAGTGTTGAAGCTTATGCTGTGATGGCATTGTCGACTTTTGGTATTAACTGACGTGGACGTTGATAAGCGTAGGCGCCAGGACTAAGCTCTGCGTAACACTATTTGTTCAGAGTTTGGCGTTTGAAAGGAGGGCGTCATAAAGACGATAGGGGCATTGCATTTTTAAAAAAATTACGAGCTAGTAGGGTAGTCCCTGACTGTCCCTGTTTCCAGACGTGTTCCAGAGAGTTTCAAATGCTGAGCTGAGATCCACGAATACCACCACTGTTTTGAATTTCTTTTTTGGAATCCTGCTTCGATGTTAGAAGTTAGTACAAGCACTTGGTCAAAGCAACCCTCAATTTTGGTGAGCTTTTGACCGAACCGGAGTTGCATCAGAGAATTGCAACCATCTTGCCATGCCCTGCAGGCCCATGAACTCTTGCAGGATGACAGAACGCTGATGGAGAAATCGTGGGATCGGTGGACATCCGTGGACCTGCCTAACAAGCACACGAGTCCGAGCCAGATATCCGTGTGCCAGGTTTCCATCTTCCTAGAAAACACTGGACTCAAATAAATAGATTCCGGGTCTTACGGGGAAGGTGTGCGGAGCTAAATACATAAAATGTATCTGTGGGTCGGACCCGAGTTGCGTGTACGGGCGGGTTCAGACGAGATGTTCCACATCAACTACGACTACCCGCTGTTCGCCGTCCAAGGCGGCGGTGTAGATGAGGCCGACTCGGACGTAATGAGGTGGCTGGAAGGTTTACATTTCACCGTATAGCATTTTGAGTACAATGCCATTTGCTAAATAAAATAAACGAATTTAATAAGTGTTAGTTATTCTTTGTTCGGGGAGAACAAACATAAAACCATACTTTATTGTTAGAGAAAGGGGTAAGGCAGGGGCACTAAATCTCTGCTACCAGGGTTTTACAAATGGGCACGAGGGAGGTTCCTTAAGGGAAGCCAAATACGAGGGGGTTCTTCAAAATGAGGTTTAGGTATGGAAGTAGCTAGGTACTTACCGCGTGTCCAGGTTCACCAGCGCGCATAAGCGCAAATCCAAGGGGCACCAGATTATCCAAAGGGCACCAGATTCACAGGCACAATACGGGCACACACACACAGTGGAAGCGTTTGTAGGCTGGTAAGGGTCCAGGAAAGCTCAGGGAAAGCTTTATGGTTATTTAGCACAAAATATACGTGCGCACACGACCACGTTCGGGCGCAGGGTGTGGGGGGCCCCGCGAATCTCCCTCGCAGAGCCAATGCGGTGCTATATGTAGGTACCTAGCTGTCAGTCAGTCTAGTTGTCATGGGGGAGGGCTGGACAATATTCTAAGGGATGAAAAGGGGCAAATCTACACAAACTATGGGATCGGCAAAAAAAGGGACTTTTAATTAACATTTATGATAATTTGTTTTTGTTATTTGCAACACTTAACCCGTCTTCGCATTTTAATTAGACCGAAATGATCTGACTTCATCAGTGTATTGTCTACCGTTTCAATGTAAATATAATTTTTTGACACTTGGTTCCTAATCAATAATAATTATTGTTAAATTCATATTAAAAACGATTTTATTAGTCACACAAAGTATGACAAAGTACATTTTAAACATACTGGTTGTTAATTCTATAAAAATATAAGACAAATGTCCTTATGAATATTCGTTTTCATACAAAGAAATCACAAAAACATGCATAACTTTGTAAATATGCGTTCAACGAAAAATTACTAAGACGTACTTTGCGTAGGGAACATGGTTTAGAACTGATTGGCATACTTTGTTGTTAATTTTAAGTCACAAATTGTATATACCCAGCAAATGGGTGCATACGGGTATTTACCGGGTATATACCCAATGTACCCGGTAAATACCCAAATGGGTAGATTGGGTATATACCCACCGCCCATCTCTGGTAAGGTATGTGCGTTGTACAAGCCTCTAACAAGTACATTTTTTAGGGTTCCGTACCCAAAGGGTACCCAACTGGACCCTATTACTAAGACTCCGCTGTCCGTCTGTAACTCATGAACCGCGATAGTTAGACAGTTGAGATTTTCAGATTATGTATTTCTGTTGCCGCTATAACAACAAATACCTACAAAAAAACAGAATAAGGGGGCTCCCATACAACAAACGTGATTTTTAGCCGTTTTTATAGAATATGGTATACGGGACCCTTCGTGCGCGAGTCCGACTCGCAATTGGCCGGTTTTATTACAGCAACCATACAGTATTTCTAAGAAAGCGAAACCATAGAGAAAGGGCAAGTTGTCCGTTTGTCAATCGAGATCACAGTGAAATGCGAGGTGTGACGGTGCGACCGTGGCTAAACGCTAAACCGCCTCGGAGGCATCGCACATCTGTCACTGTCACCAACGCTAGAGCTGCGAAATGGATAATCACACCCGTTCTTGCTGCCTGATTTACACGTGAAGAATTTCTCTCCTTCTATTGGGAGTATTGGGACGGGCCGTCGATGAAGCAATGCCGGGGTCTACCGGCTAAGATGTGAGGATGTCCATGTGAAAAATGTTGCTTTGACAGAAGATCTAGGCCACGGAGACAAGGATGAAGATGTGTTCCACGAAGTTTAACACAAGGAGTGGTTGGTGCCTCAACTTACATTTTCCGAGAAGTATGGGCGACTGTTAAATCGCTTCAACATCCTAACTATCAACCACGCATTTAACAATGTTTGACATAAGTAAGACGTTACTAACTTCAATCCGCATAAAAAAAACTTTCATTTCGATTGTGGTCGTAATCGTGAAACCGTTTGTTATTTTATATTGAGTGAACAATTTATATTAATCTTATTTTGATCCACACAAGAATAGAATTAATAAGCGTCCACCTACCTCTACAGGGTGTTAAAAGACCGCCAACAGACCCGAAAGCCACGCATACTAGACACCAAAACAAAGTACTTTATTGATAAATTATTGCTGGGAAATGATTTTGGTTTTTTAGGTTATAATTTTTAAAAATATTTTATCACGCAATGGACGTGTAACGTACAGAAGTCATATTGCGCAAGCGTAGGTATCAGTTTATGTTACTTAAGAGTCCCCTTCAGGACCGTGGGAACTCAGTGACGGCCAAGCGCGTGAAACGCTGTTTTCTATAGCTGTTTCACCCAGAGCGAGACGGGGCGGGAGAAAAGTGAGAGGCAATGCGGCTGTATGAGTCTACGTGTGTTCGTGTCCTTTCGCGAGTAACTAGTTGTAGTTGTAATGTAATAGATCTATTTTCCCAAAATTTTTCTTAGTTCAGCTGCCATTTCTACATTTTTTTGTTATTTCAAAAATCTTTTTTTTTCTGACTAGTACAACACATTATTGATGTTCCCAAGGTAGTAAGACCCCAATAGACAGTGTAATAATGTAAGTAAATAACAGCTCAAAGTAACCCCTTTTTCGGCGCGAAAAACGCATCGCTCTAATTTCTTTCAGCCTATTTTTCTTATCATAAAAACTATTTGCAAACCTCTGTATTGGTCATCTACTGATGTAAACCAAATTTCAGCAAAATCCAGCCTGTAGTTTAGAAATTAAACCGGAACTACGTTTGTATGGGAAAACGCTGCTTCAGGGCGTTCTTAAGCTTGAAGTGCCGATGTTTAGAATACATTGCGGGTTGCAATTTTAACGTCGTTTTTTGTAAGAAATATTCATAATTTTGATATGGCTTCTTGAGAAGGTAAAAAAAAAGTTTCAAAATGTCCGAATTTGAACCTCATTATCTCGGAAACCGTTGATTTCCCAGGCATAGTCCCTTGAGCAAAAATGTTCCTTATGATGAGGACAATACGTGGTTTCCCGCTTTGTTGGCGGTCTTTTAACACCCTGTATAGAAGGGGTAGGGTAGCCCACATGTTCCGCAATAATTCGCAAGCATGCAACGGAAAAAACGAAGCCGCCTACCCCATCTGCTTAACCATCTGTTCCCAAAGAGCAAGACGCGCGCAGATATCGACGCGTCAGCGATTCGCTCAGCCCGATGAAGGCGATGCTATCGTAAAAATACGAGCTGCGCGGGCGCATCTACCGATCGGAATTCCAGCCATATTCCACCATTCGTTACGGGAAACAGATTAACATTTTTCAAAAGAGAGCTCGCCATTACTACGGACGCCACTCCACAATGTGTCAAATCAAAAACGTCCTGCGCCTCTATTCTCTAAAAAATCCACTCAACCTCCGAGCGCCAAAACCTGTCAAACACTCGAAAATAGTCCTTGAAATTAACAATATTTTTTTAAAATTATAAACCGTTATTTTTACGGCGGATATTTTCTAAACTAATATTATTTAATAAAGAGGAAAAGTTTGTAAGTATGTATGTATTGTAGGTTGGTAGGGGGTAATCTCCAAAATACCCATCAGATTTTAAAAATTCTTTCACTAATGGGAAGCTACGTTATCGCTGAGTGCTATAGATATGCTATTTTTCATTGTGATAACGGGGAAAAAACTAAGCCTGCGCGGACGAAGTCGCGGGCAAAATCTAGTAGATAATACAGAGGCTGTCCTGTCATTAAGTTTTGTGCAACCCATGATCTATGCCATCTTCAAGTCATGGTCACGATCCTCGACATTGAGGGAAGGACTGGATGGATGGATGAATGATAAAGAGAAAAATAGTGCACTGAAATCCACAAAGACGAAGTCACGTTCAAGTGCATTTTCTGCTCGGTCGGTCCACCAGCTTTTGCGAGCCAATGAGAATGTAGAGACAGTAGGAAAGTCGCTATATTTTTTACAGAACATGACATGTACCTATTTTGGTGCATTTGCTGTATGTTTTCTCTTCTAGTATTTCTTCTTTTACTGAGGCTAAAAGGCCTCATCAGGAGGTACCTTGTCCGTCTCGTGATCCCGTCCCTTATTCAGCCAGCCAAGTTCACAGCACAATGCCACGAAGCGCCCACTTGATCTATAATAAAAGTCCTAGGTCCATATGTCTTATTTCTACTGTGTCCATAATAACCCCGCCGGTCTGCGTATAATAATTTAAGGTCATCGCGTCTACGGCGCGTGATCGCGGCGCGGTGGATAAAAATTATTTATTTGCGTGGGGGGCGCCAATTAGGGGGGCGGGCGCGTCTGCGCTCTGACCCCGCGACCCCCCGACCCCGCAGACCCCGAGGTCTTATTGTGTAACTTCAACATCAATCAGGATGAAAGAGGCATCGATTAGGTATCTTAATCTTGAATAGAATTTTGAATTCTTGAATAGAATCTATTCTTGATTTTGACAGATATTATAGAAGTGAATTATTTAAGTTATTTCGCTAACAAAATTAACGTACACACGAAGGCACGTCAAACTGTACACGTTTGTTGTAAAGTCGCCCCTAACGTAACCTAATAGAGTCCTAGCGTGTAAGCGTCGACGTGCTGTCCTGTGTACCTTATAGTTTTTTTTTTCGAATCCGTGACGGTAAAGTTTTTCCCAACTCGACTGCTTATGGGCCTATTTTACGAAATACCACATAAATTGGACGATATTGAGACAACGAGTTCTCTCAATAGGTATCCTTTATAAAAAGAATCGCGGTGACAATCACGTCCACTTTAAAAGACAGATCCTGACGTTTGTCAACAACTTTCAAGTGCCAAATTAAAAGGGGTCGTGATTGTTGTTAAAGTTAGACAATTGGACCCTTGAGCGTGGCTGAGTGGACAACTGCCTGACAGCGGAGGAATTCTAAAATTGCCGTGCCCTGCCTCGCCTTCGGACTTTCTCAACGAGCTACGACACGATTTTTCGGTAAAGCCATTTTGTCACAGCAAAAGGGAAAATGTCACTTTTACTGGTCAGTAAACTGACCCGTGACAACAATGTACAAAGCAAGATGAAAAAATTTCGACTCGAATCCGGCGAGACCTTTATTAAAATAACAAACTCATTAATAGACGAAGGAGATTTCGACAGGAGAGAAAATATGTAAATATTTTGCGACAAAGGGGTAGACCACATATCTCTATCCTCTAACAAAGCACTGTTCAAGCAATAGCATCCAGCAACCCTGCGTCTCCCAATTTGTTGTCCCCACTCCACTAGATAAATTATTTGGTCTTTCGGTAAATGTCTAAAGTCTACCTTAAACATTTCTAGTAGGTAATCTTGGCTCATCTTGGTATCGCCGAAACCACTTAGACTGTAACAAAGACAGAGTGACCCAGAATGGACTCCCCATTCCTACCCAGCAGGCCCAGAACCACATGAAGTAGCCACAAGGCGCGCATAAACCCGCATTTCTAGGTTAACATTTCATTGTTCCATTCGCCGGAAGATGCAATTACCGATATCGGAACATATCGACGCGTACGCAGCGATAGCGCGCCGACGAAAAGAGGGCGGGTGCCGGAGGAATTAACTTGCGCTCCGAGTTAGGGCTGGGACTGGGTGTTGAAGGCGGAAGCGGTAGCGTCGGGCGGAGAGGTTTCACGCGACGCAGTTTACACAAGTGACATACGAAAAAAAACTCTGATTCTCCCTCTCACCGGAAAACTAAAAAGTTTGCTTTGAAACTCTGAAGACGCGATTTAAGCTACCTATGTTTTAACCTAGCATGCCTCCTGGAGGTGCCACGCAACAATGTGCGTGATGCAATTACACAAAGGGTTGCCTTGTACTCAATTATACTTTCTGTACCTAGCTTAAATTTTAAATGATCTCTCATAGCAAATTGTGTACCAACTTATAATATAAACTAGTGGTTCGCCCCGAACTATGAACTCGCGACCCCATATAAACTTAACAACCCCATATCTCAGCAACCCCTCGACAGATTTGGCTCATGTTCGAACTTAAAAATTCTCTTGGTCTCATTTACCTGCCTACCAAATTTCATGACGATCCGACTAAATTTACTCAAGTTATCGTCGAACGAACATTCATACATACATACATACATACATACATACATACATACATACATACATACATACATACATACAAACGCCGGATTGTTCCAGTAGACTCGGAGAACTTCGCTCGCTTCGCTCGCTCGTTCAAATATTACTTAAAACCTTAACTGCTGCACAAATAGCTACACTGTTGCCTGTAAATGGGAGGCTTGGAAACCTAAAATACAGATTTTTTTACGTAGATTAGGCTCCAGTCTTTCCACAATTTTTGACTCATATTGTATTTGTGCTTGTCCATGTTACCCTACTTTTAAGTTTGTGGTGAGAAGACATCGTCGCATGCTGTAAAAACGGTGTCAATCTCACGTGCAAATAAAGCGTTGAATACTTTAGCGGCCCCGCGACCTCTTCATCCTCGCTCCACACAAAGAAAGGTGTTAAACCACCACCTATAGACTGTTAATGGTGGCCTGCGGTTTCATACTAACAGTTGCGCAAGCCAAAAACCAGATTGTGCCTTATTCGCCGGTATATAAGTATCTGATAAGCAGGAATTGTACGAGCTCATTTAGCTTTTGTTACATAGTTTTGCTACACCCTTTTATTTTTCCTGGTTGCTGGGCGGATGGAGGCAAATTGGTCAGGGTCTGAGTGGAGAACATGCTAAGGGCATTGGCAGTTACCCTTTGGTGTAAAAAAAAACTCCTAAAGTGACGTTCATTATCCATCTGTTGAGCATAACAATTTTAACCGGAAAGACGTACGAAAGGACGAACCAAGTTAAATAAAAGCTTATAAGAATGAGAATTTGAATCGAATTCCAAATAGCTCATTCTTCTACAACATCGAAAGGAAAAAAAACCTATCATATGCTTGCTGGCCTTTTCTCAAGAGAAGGATTCAATACAGAAGAGAAGAAATAATGTCGTTTTGCATATAGGTTAAGAAAGACAATTGTTTAAAACTGAAAAAAATCAAAGCACACACTCACGTTCAACGATCCTCTTGAAAAACCGCTTCATCTTCAATGCCCTTCGTCAATCTTCTCCCGAAAACCTTCACCAAACTTCAGCAAAAGTCAGAAAGGCTTGCCACTGGCCACCTGCTGCCAACCTTCGACGGGCGTGAGGATAAGAAGGCTTCTTCTGGAAACCTTCACCAAACTCCACCAAAAGCCTCTTGTCTGCTTAACCCTTCAAGAATATGGGCATGAGGGTACGAAGGCTTCTCAGGACAGGTGTGGCCGTCCACAAGGCGAGTCCACCAATGCGGTCCCTAGCCCTCTGGCCCGTGCCGCGTCACGCACCGTCGAAGGTAGCGTCACGGGGTGGTTAAACTCATATTGTACTTGCGGTAATTAGGTACCTTGCAGTAGCTTTGTTGTGTGGCGTGTGTGGCTGGACTGGACCGTCTTGGTTGTTGCTCTGTTTAGATTGGATTATTTGATGGATCTAATCTAAACTAATCAAATCTAGCTACGCGGGAAGATGGCAGGAGTACCAGAGACCAGATGTTGACTATGCAGTGGACAGAGGTGGACTGATGATGAGGATTTCCCATGATTTCGATCTTGAATATATTTCTCAAAAAAGTTTGCTCATCCAATGTTGATCGATGTGTTTCGTACTAAAAGTTTGGAGCAGCTCATTCAATATTAATTTATTAAAAAGTTGTTTGTAAGTATTCATGAGTTCAGCGCCCCGCTCAAGTACCTACGACAGGACAGTACCTTTCTGTGTCACCCTGTATACCGTGACAAAGCGCTATCGAGAAGCCAGACAACCTAAGCTTATCTTGGATAAAAAAAAACAAAGCCTCATTACTATGGTAAAAGCTTTCTTGCTATTTTGCGGCGCGTGCGTCTGCGCAGCGGAAGCGTGCTTGACGGAGCAAGACGCCTGGGCAGCGAATACGATACGTGCGCTATGGACATGCTATGGTTCACATGGTGCCGTATTTGTACCTTCAAGATATGAAAAGGACTTATGGCCTTTACGAAGTAAATGCAAAAAAAACAAAGCTCAAAGTACATAGTAAGTAAGATGTAGCCTGTACAATTGTACATGTCCCACTAGCTTGCCAAAGGCCTTCTCTCAGAGAGAGAGTTCGAGCATAATCACCACGCGTGCTCAATGCGGGTTGGCGATTTTTGCGTTGAGGGTATAATGCCTCATACGCTCAGGTTTCCTCACGATGTTTTCCATCACCGTCAGCGAGTGGTATTGCTACTACAAATTCGCAAATGTACGTAACTTTGAAATTAAACAAAGTCATAGATACATGCCCGCACCGGGAATCGAACCTAGGACCTTTCGCTTCAGAGTCCACTGTTCTACCCACTAGACCACCACCGCTTACATAGTAGAAGTACATAGTAGTAATACGTTTTTTTGTAACTTTGCAAACTCTAATGTATGTACCGAACAGTCATTCGGCATGCGGGCAGCCAGACTACTACTTACCTTACTACTCCATGTTATCGAGCTCAGATCCTGAGCCACACACCGTGGTAAACGGTCAGACCGTTGTACACCAACTGGGTCATGTGATTGATGATGAAGCACAGACTGCACAGGTGATAAGGGCAAAAACCTCTTTGAGAATACGCAATGATGTGATGTCATTGTGACAATACCTACTCATTTGACAAACCCGTCATTGTATTTTTACATTTCATGCTACCGTTTCAAAGTATTTTCTCCAGCATCCAAGTATCTTCCAACCGCAACCATGGAGGAGGCAACCGTAGCTGAGAGCGAGGCAACAGGGGAGACGCAACCAGATACCCCAGGGATGGACAACACCTTCACAGAATCGACGTCGTCCCCCGCGCCGCAACTGCAAGGCTCTTCCCACACCACGATGGAATCCACCACCTCTAGATTGACCCTCTCTTTCATAGAGAAGCGTAACATGCACCGCGTCATCTTCAATGGCACTGACGTGACCCCAGACAACTTACTAGACCCAGAGTACGTCGTCATGGATGACAGAGCCATTCACGCCGCGTTCGATAGCAACCGTCGCCCGGACAACCGGCTGAAAAGCGAGGCAGCCTTGGGTAGCAGCAAATCCGTCCTAGTCTATGGCAAGCCCGCTACAGGCGATATAGGTATGAAGGTATACGCTACAACCATAGACCTTGACGACATACATATCGATCACACTTTGAACACGGCGGAGGGAGTTTTCATTGACGACGCCGATTTGGACAAAGCGCCGTCCGCTTACGGGTTGCCGAAAATGCTGCCTCTGACGGCGTATCCGTCGAATGTGACCATAGAGTTGAAAGAAACTGAGACTGTATTCCTGTTTGACTTGCCGACATTCTCAGTGGACAAGAGCGCGCCCGAGGCGGCGGCTGTAGAGTTTGACAATGACTTCTACGCCTACATCACGGTTGGGAAAGGCAGGAACAGAAAGATGATCCAAACAGAGACGCAGACGGAGTCCTTTATTACGCAGTCCCGCCACACGCTGGCCGTCCGGCCTCAGAAGAAAAATGCCTCGGCCTTCGCGTCCGGCTGGGACATGGAAGACACTTACGCCCGACTGCAAAGCGAAAAAAAGAAGGAAGAAGCCGACGAAATGGTCCTGTACCAGTCCGCCGCTCCGCAATACCTTCGTAAGAAGAAGGCGATCGTCTCAGTCATGGGTGCCCAAGATCAGCTCAAGAATCTAGTAAAGTCGTCGCAGTTCCAAGACGCGGTGATGTTGACCGAGAGAGTTTTGGCCTCTAAAGAGTATCCAGCCGAGCAGAAGCGGTTTAGAGGTCTCGTCTACAGGAATCCGTTGGCACTAGATCTTGTATACGTCTACTCTATGAGACCACTTTGGACCCTCGAATGCCCCGAGCGGTTTCGTCCCGTAACTGCAGTCTGTTTCAATCCTAAAAACGACAACATCATGGCTGTGGGTCACGGGAGATTCCACTACGCTGAAAACCAAACGGGATTAGTATGCGTTTGGTGCACGAAGAACCCATGCAAACCGGAGAGAGTGTACCATTTCGAGGAGCCAGTGACATCTTTGGCTTTTTCCGAAAAACTACCAAATCGCCTGGCCTGTGGTTTCTTCAACGGGGACGTAATTATCTTGGACATAACTTACTACGAGATAAAACTGGTGGCGAAGAGTAAGCGCGACACGAATCCGTGCTTCGAGCCGGTTTGGTCGATGAACTGGCACATGAACGAAACGAGAGACATCGAGTCCGTGATGACGTCATGCCAAGATGGCCGCATCAACCGCTTCACGAGCACCAAGACTCACGACTTCATCTGCGCCCCGATGATGCGCGTGACCTCGGTTGAGGGGAAAACTAAAGGTCTGGAGATAATAAAGGCGTGTATAGTAATGGACGTTCCTATTACGAGGTACCCGGCTGCCTTGTGCATCAAATGGGACCCAAAGATCCACCACCTTTACTACGTAGGCACGGACGAAGGTTGCATACACAAATGTTCGACGCACTATTTGAACCAGCATATGGACGTTTTTCGTGCGCACGCCGGACCTGTTTACGGCCTAGCCTTCTCTCCCTTCATGGACACGTTGCTAGTGTCTTGCGGAGCCGATGGTGCTATAAGGCTGTGGCTGCAAGACATCGACGACGTCATAGTGACGCTGCAATCTAACTCCGCAGTGTATGATATCGCCTTCTGCCCCGTGAACTCGACGGTTCTCATCTCTGTAAGTGGTCCTACGCTTTCTGTTTGGGACTGGCGTAGGAAGACCCATGTGCCTTGCATGGAGCACACATTCCCCGGTCATGTGAACCTGGTTTACTGCTCGTTCTCGGCTTGTGGGAATAACGTTTTCGTCGGGGATACCGCGGGGAGGATCCACACTTACCATTTGGAGGATACGCCTATAGCGCCGTATTATCAGAAGAAAGTGCTTGATGAGACGATAAGGAAAGCCTTGTGCACTAGGCCTCAGCTGTTGAAGCAGCTTGATAAAATGGAGAAGTTCAAACAAGGTTGATAAAGGGGATTTGTTAACTTGCGATTGACTGTAGTACCGTGATTTTCGGAATGATATTTTGAATGGAGCTGTATTTTCACATTTAAATGTGATGATATTGATCCAAGTTTGACCGTCGGGTTAGATGTACTCGTAGGTAGGTACTAATTGCTAAATTAATATCTATTAAATTATCAGATTTTAAAGAAAGGCTTATTATGTCAATAATATCTTTAGTGTAAAGTTACACTTAGGCGCTAAAATATATTGTTTAAAAAATGAAATTTTGCACATTATTATGAAATAATATAAGGTACGTCAATAAATATCACTTCAGTGCTTATGCTTACTAAACTCAGTTGCAGGTTTGGAATGACTAGTTCATCTTGTGTGATAGCATCTGCAGCTGGTATTCTTTCTTCAGTTCTTTTAGATTTGTCTCCAATATCGCCACCTGAAATATAGATATTTATAGTAACTTGAAACATTTATATTTCTAAACATTTATAATAACTTGAAAAAATTCGCTCGGGACAGGAATTAACTCGCTACCTCTTGCATACCGTGCAGGCGCTCTACCAATTGAGCTACCGAGCCAAGTAACTGTTGATGCGAGTTTCTAGTTTATTTTTACTTTAAAAACTTTCATATCCTGTCTGGTGGCGGAACGACATGCGTTAGGTTACGGAGTAACTTGATCTAAAATTTTTCGACCACGCAAAAACTCAAACGCAAAAACTAAAACAACCAAAGGTCTCACCTCTTCAAACCTCATCTCGCGCCGCGCCTCCTTGATATAGTCCCTGATGATGTTCATCTGCTCCAACAGCGGGTTGTCCTCATCGTGCGTCCCGCACTCCGCCCCACCCCCTCCAATCCCCCTGCTCGTACTGGCGTGTGTGTCGGAGGGAGTCTCCGCTTCCATCAAGCGTCTTTCTCTTTGGATCTGTCGCTGCGCCCTCTCGAAGCGTTGGCGGCGGACTTCTTCTATTTGGGCCTCCGTTGGCAGCTTTCGAAGGGATAGAAGCTCTTCCTGTAAAGAAGTTTGTAAATAGTCAGGACGATCAGCCACTATTAATCGTGCAGGGCCCTTAGTTTGTAACGCAAAGGTGCCAAAATGGACTCCCGGTTGACGGTTTCAATTACGATTTATTCATGCTGTCGGTCCTCTTAATGTTTTTGTAGTACAGCAAAGAATATTATGAGCCTACTTAATTCTAGAGGATTAGTTCGCTGATTGTAGGAGAGCAACGAAAAAATCCCGATTTTGTCCTTCTACCTGGGACACCATTGATACGCCATTGTATTACAGGCTAAGGCCCCTGATATGTTTCGAAGCTTTGAAAAACGTACAAGACGTAAATACGCAATGTATGTCTGCATGAAAATGAAAAATTTTGTGCGTGCAATACTAACTGCCCCATTATTGGGAAAAGGACCTTTCAGTAGATGGCATCAAGCCGGACAAATAACATTTATCTACGCTCACCATAGAGACAAAAGTGTAGATAAAAACTGTGTCCACACCTGCCACGTGAAACAGGAGGGCTGCATCTAACGATGAGACATTTATTGGGAGAAGCCTGAGGAAATGGACCAATAGATGAACTTCCTTGATAAAGGTCTGCCTGACTAAATAGCTGCTAGATTAGAAACCGTGGCAAAATTCTGCCATGGGGCCGAATGTTCCATCGTTGGCGGCCTTTCTCGTCTAGTTGCAGCCCACTTGTTCCCGACCAATTTTGGTAGACGCTTTTGAAAATGGAACCCCGGAGGCTGCCAATAACGACGATGTTGGCCTACCTTGATAAAATGCGAGGCCGCCTGCCGTATAGCGGCCTGCAGCTTGGCCTGCCGCGAGCCGGGTGTGGCGGGAAAGGCTGCGATCTGCTTGCTCAGCAGGTCGACGCCCTCCGCGAGCTTGCCGATGCGCCCGCGCATCGCGTTCACGTCCGACAGGTTGTATGAGGTCTCGCCGTCAAAGAGGCTCTGGCACATCTGTGAATAATTAATCGTTTGTTTCCTTTACAAACAGAGGCCTGAGTATGTAACGCAATAGTTTTATTTATTTATTTATTTATTTATTTATACATACAAATTAATTACATTACAGAAGTCCATTGCGTAATTAATTGAAATTGAAATAAAAATTAAAAAACAAAAAAAAATAGGTTATACATTAAATTATGGTTTCGTCAAATTATTTAGAAATTAAAAACATGTCAATTCATAAAATTGTAAGGAACATAAAAAGAAATTAAAAAGCTATACAATGTCAGAGAAGTTTACTTATGGACTCTATAGAAATGTCATCAACAAAACAAAAAATAAAACAATATACAAAATGTCAGTTACAAGAAAAAAGAGAAAAACATTTTATCCATCAGTCTCACAGATCGCCAAACATTCCTTCTTAACACTTGGTGACAAAATGGGCTCCCAGTTGACGGCTTCAATCACGATTTATTAATGCTGTCGGTGCTTTTAATGTTTTTGTAGTACAGCAAACAATATTCTGAATTCGAGAGGATTAGTTCGCTGGTTGTTGGAGAAAGGAGAAAAACGAGGAAACCCCGGTTTTGTCCTTCTACTGGGACGCCATCGACACACCATTGCGTTAGACATAAGCCCCAGTACACACGACAGCACGTCGACCTTAACACGCTAGCACTCTACTTGGTTACGTTATGGGCGACTTTACAACAAAAGGGTACAGTCTGACGTGCTGTCGTGTGTACATGGGCTGGGACATCTTAGTAAATTGACGATGGAAATGGAAACTTCAGACAGGGCAGGAATGGCAGCCCATAAACCGTTATAACTAGCTAGCGGAAAACTTTAACATAACTCAAGTTTTAAATCGCAACCGCTAACAGAAGGACTGACGACGAACGACGAATACTTAGGTCAAAATGTCATACAAATTGAATGAACGAATTTCATTGAATATCCTTCAAAAACAAGTGGCAATACTCGTGTCAATTTAATTCGGATAAAACTTTGTCGAAGCAAGTTGAAAGATATTGTGATTGATATTGAAATAATTATCCAATTACCTTTTCGTACATAGCAACGGCTGGTGCGGCCTGGTCCATGAGGCTTCGCATCTGCTCGTAGGCTGTCATCATTACAGTCTTGGAGTTCCTGCTGTCTTGCACTTGTTTCCGCAGGTTTATCAGGTTGTAGCAGTGAGAGCAGAGACGTAGACCGGTCTTCTCTAGTGACTCTGGTTCGGTGGTCAGTTTTGTATTGGCTGTTGACGGGTCGACCATTGCTTCTGTAACGGTTAAGGTTTTTGGTTTATAAATTAAAGCTGAAAGCGTAGACATACTTTGCGCTCCCACATGTGCACCATCTTGATGATAGTTTTGGGATATTATTACAGTTTGCTTTGCATCGCTGCTGTCCACTAGTTTGGCTAACAATCAGGTATAGGCAGAAAAATACATATATTGTTTATCCTCTGCATGAAAGCAGGGTAAACTCAAAATTGAGCGCACATTTTGCACAAACAACCAGAATCTGTGTTAGCTGGATGGCTTAAATATACCACAGCCTACATATACACAATATTGATTCCCATTAATTAATCAAAGTAACTGAGAAATATTTTTAATCTCAAAAGTCATTTAGGTCAACAGTGAAGATAACAAACCAATCACTGTTATTAATTGTATTAAAAGTTTAAATAAAGCAGATAAGTCCAGGCCAGGTCCAGGGCAACGGCTAGTAATACAGTAAAAAAATTGGGAGACATGGGTGTTCAAATAACCGGTTTGTTCGGATAATATAATCAAACTCTAATATACATTTGTTTACCAATTCACAAATTATTTACTTCTCGTATCGAATTCACCAATAAAAAACAAGTTACGTATTTCTAATATTATTAACCAATTTGATTGGAATGGCAAGATTCCTATTATTTGTCTGTAATACCAAGCCTGCCTACTTATGAACAACTAGTTTCGCAGTTTGGTTAAGCAATTGTTCGCTTAGCAGAGGCTTGGATGATTGACATTCCACTGTATTGTAAAAGTCGCAGACTTACTGGCAATATTCAGGTCTAAGAACAGAGAGCAGTCGTGGCACAGGACGGAGCCACACAGCCGGCAGTGGTGTTTCCTCCGCGTCAGGTTGAACCCCTTGGCGCAGTTGGGACACAGCTTCACTAGGGACCCGTCCAGCCACGGGACTACCTGTCGGTGGAACAATCTTGATAAAGGGTGATGCTTTTAGTTACACTCCAAAAAAAAAAGGGACAATAACAGAAGAGTTGAAGAAATGAGAAGAGATGAATAGCTGTTATCATGTTCAACTGTGACCTGGACTTTATAATCCATCCATATCCATTTCAGATTGTAAATCCAGTGAGCTGACCCACTTTCAATAACTTTCAACAACAATTTTTTGTTTGATGTAGACTTGAATTAGCATAAAAAATGTTGTAACTTTTATGCAACACAAAGAACAGCATGTTTACTGCACTCATTATAATTTCAACAACTTAGTTATGATGTAAAACACTCTGAATACTAATAGAATACAAAAAAAAGCGAAAGAAAGCGACTTACTTCCTGTTCATGTTGTTTCCGAAGATTTGCCTCCGGGGGCATGTTGCAAACCAATTTGTCCAATCGAATTAATAATTTATTAGTCTCTGTGGCATAGCGCTCCAGTCTAGCTGACCTCACACCTTTGAAATAGTCCGTGGAACTCCTGCTAAGGCCGATGCTTTGTTCCTCCTGAGGATAGTAAGAGTAGTCTTGCGATGTGAATTTCAGAGCGCGGTCGAAGGTCTCCTTCAAGTCCGTGTCGTCATTATTGAGTATAATCTTCTTGGCTTTACCAAATATGTCCTTCAGGGACCTGAGGACGTCTTGCTCCTCCTGGTGGAGACTCTCGAAGTGACTCGTGAGTTGCGTAGCTGATTTCAAATCCGCCTTGCAAATTGGACACAGAAACCCTTCCAAGATTTCTTCGTTGGAAGCAGCAGCCATAGCGGAGCGGTTTCTAATCCATTATAACCAATGCAGCGAGTAATTTGCACTAATTTTCACTAAATAGAAATTAAATTGATCTCTCCACCCAATCGTGATTATTATTAATGCGTTTTGTTGCTGCTTTTAGTGACAACGTTGAGTGGGTGGTTCTGATAAAAATTACGAAGCTTAATGAAGCCTCAAGGTCAAATAAAGGCCTCAATAATTTATTTTTGCAGTTTAATTTATAAAAAAATAATGATTAATTATTATTTGCAAATAATAGTTATAAATTAAAATTGATTTATTTAAAACGTAACTTTGGAACAAATGCTATAGCAAGACGCAACTTAGAAACGTCAGAAACCGGAAACGTCAAAGCTTTTTTTTTCTACATTGTTGCCACATTTAAAATAGTGGAAAGGGACCACAAACAACAAAATATGAAGGGGCAGACAGGGTTACGGAAACGTTCCTTGATTACAGTGAGATTTGCAATATTCTTATAGCAGTTAGGGCATGTTCTCGCACAGCGCACAGGCAGCGTAATAGCTAAAAATTCAAACGATCAAAATTTACAAAATTGATTTCATATATTCAGTTACATTAGAAAATACATCTGCAAGTTCATTTAGCACCGTTTCATTTTCTGGCCATTCCTTCTTCTTTGCGGCGCTGAGTACGGATTGTCCTGAAACAAAAAACGCAAATGTTGAAACACCAAAATGCGCACATTTCATGGATATTTTTTCAGAAAAGTTTTTCATTCCCAATTTTTTTTTAGACATGCTTCATGATTTAATAGTTCAAGAGCTGGCAGCATGGTCAAGAACTTGAAAGAAATGGAAAAAACTAAAACCAAAATAAAAAGAAAACCTATTTAAGGCTGGAAGATAGTAGTGTGGCGGGAAATTCAAAATTTTCACAGTTTTTTACATTTTGTAGCTAAACTGAGCTATTTTTGTTCAGTGATTTTTCGTTCGCGAGAATAAAACCGTATTCTTTTCATTATTGTAAACAACAGAACAACAATAATTCAGCCGATTATGTGTTCTGGTCTACGACATGTTTTTTGGGCAGTACCACTGCTTCGTAGACCAGAACACATAATCGGCTCAATTATTGTGGTTCTGTTGTTTACAATAATGAAAAGAATACGGTTTTATTCTCGCGAACGAAAAATCGCTGAGCAAAAATTGTTCAGTTTAGCTACAAAATTTAAAATTCTGTGAAAATTTGAATTTCCCGCCACCTTGCTATCGTCTACCCTTAAAAAGGAGATAGGCACAATGAGTTTTACCACGTTTTACCTTCACCGGTGTACCTATTTATTTTTATTGTCGACAATAATATTTCGCGCCTGAATAAACTTATATTTAATTTTATTCGTCCTATTTTTATTCGTCGTTTGTTAGATAGTTAGGTATTGTTGTAAGATTATTAACTTCGTGCACATAAACTGCCTTAACCAATTGGTATTACTTCGGCTCATAGACGCCCTGAGGGCACTGGAATTTTTTTTACGCCAACCAAGCGGCAATCAATACGCACTTTTTGGGCCCTTAGCCTGTAACGCAATGGCGGGTCAATGGCGTCCCGGAAGAAGGACAAAACCGGGCTCTCCTCGTTTTTCTCCTACAACCAGAGAACTAATCCTCTAGAATTAGAATCAAAATATTCTTTGCTGTACTACAAAAACATTAAAAGGACAGACAGCGTTAGCAAATCGTAATTGAAGTCGTCACCTGACAGCCCATTTTGGCACCATTGTGTTACAGACTAAGGGCCCTGTTTTGTTTGCCTTGGTAGGCTGCTTATACCCGGCCGTGATGGTTGGCTACCGGCGTCGACTTATGGAGAAGTGTAAGTAATGTCACAATCACAAGCAAGTATTATACCCGTGAGCCTAGCCGAGGACAGCTGCTGGTCAGCCTGCAGCTTGTCCTTGTCCTCAGCTTCCTGGCGAGCCTTCAGACTGTAGTCGAGGAGGTGGAGTGTCATTTCAATGACCTTTTGGCACGTGTCCGGGCTGTTCTTCCAGTCGCCGTTCTGCAACAAAGTTTATGGATAACTAAATTACCATTTTAAAACACTCCCGACATTTTAATTTCAAATTAGAATATCTCATAAACGGCTGGACGATTTTGATAAAAACATGTCTAAGAACCTGCTTCCAAATAAAAAAAAACCGGCCAAGTGCTAGTCGGACTCGCGCACTGAGCGTTCGGTATTCGGTAGGTATTTCGTAATGGCAGCGAACCACTGGTATTTTTCTTAAATAACAAAAATAAGAAGAGCCACGTAAGTCAAAGGTGGTCGTACTCACCAGCATGAAACTCTTGTAAGCCTTCAGCAGCCGCTGCGACTTCTGCAGGTAGGTGGGACTGAGGTCCGAGTACAGCTGCCACAGCTCCGGTCGGTTCGGATGTACCGAGGTGACGCGAGCAAACAGCTCCAGGACGCGCTTGCGGTGGCTGGAGAAAAATACACGGTGTAACAAATTACCTTGTTTAAATTGTTCTATAATAACTGCGACGTGCGGACACCCCCGCCTTCTCAAAGTGCGATGTGGCGCCCGACTCGCCGTAAGCGTTAGTATAATAGTAATTAATGATTTTTGGATTTTGGGTATTTTTCACTGACGTCATTATATATTTGTCGCCGTGGGCAAAACGGAACGGTCTTTGTAATGCAATTCGGAACTCGGCGGCATGGTTGCAGTCTGATGACAGATGTCAAAAGAGGCGGGAACTCGATTGTCACTGATTCTCCGGGTACTCTGTGCACTCAGTTGTGTTTGTTCACGTAGTCTCGATAAAGTTGATTAGAAAAAGCTCATCAAGCAAAGTTATAGTGAGACGGAATACAGAGGCACCATAATTATTATGTGTTAACGCTAGTAGAGTCAAAAACATGTACAGCAGGGTGACCAGATTAGGCGAATTGTCGCAATTTAGGCTACCTCAGGGGGTCAAACGGCGACCATAAAATCCGATCGGCGACCAGTAGCAATTTAGGCTACCTAAAAAATGGGAACGGGCGATTTAGGCTATCTTAGGATTATTTCGCATTTATTTAGGCGATTTAGGCTATTATCGCAAATTTATTGCACCATTCCTTGATTATTCCTTAAAATGCTTATAACGAAACGTAATATGCACGTGGAAAGGAGGATTCTCCACTGATGGTGACGGAGAACTTGCAGGAAGTTATTTTAGTTTATGGGGCTTTAGAATAAAAATAAACGAATGCAAATTATTAGATGTTTTTTTATTTTTTTTTACCTACGCTGTTATTTTTTTAGTTTTTTCTTTATTTTGGGCTAAATTTGGGCTTCTAGGCTCAAAATTTTAGGTGAATTAGGCTAAGTAGACGAGAAAAAAAATTAGGCGATTTAGGCTACTCGGAAGACAAAATTAGGCGAATCGAGTTAGCTAAAATCTGGTCACCCTGATGTACAGTGGGGCAATGATGATTCGCAGTGTGAAGGTCTAACTCGCGCCCACTGGCCTGGTTGGAGGGCCCGCTGCTACTGAGCCGATACTTTAAAATTGTTTAAATTCCTCTAGCTGCGACATATTTTTTTGGCTTCAGTATAATGATTCGGCAAGCGAGACAAGACAAGACAATTTCGATATCGAGACTTTCTTGAACATATCAAGACTTGCTTGGTCCCGATCTTGAAAGGCGAGCGAAAATCTTGTCTCGGTCTGGTTTTTCTGAAATCTTGATTTCGAGATTCTCGATTGTTCATGTCATCCATATCAATAAAAAACGGCCGGCCAAAAAGGTTTATATTATAATCTCTGACATGTCATAAAATTATAGCTGTCAGAATTCTGCGGAATAAAAAATCTGTGGTGTTGCGGACTCTATTTCGAGATGCTCGCTCGATCTCGCTCGAATCAAACGATCGAGACAAGACCAAGAAACAAAACACAAATTCGATAAAGGTTGGCCAAGATGTTTGAAAGTCACGTCTTGAACCGAATCACTACTTCAGTATCGTGTAAATAATCACCCACAAAACAGCACCTTGTATATTGGTTTGTTCGTTTTGGCGGCAGAGGGTCCATGGATGCGGATGGCTAGGGACCGTGAGAGGTGGCGCGAAGGGAAAACAGTCGGTAGAGGTGGGCTGATGATGATGATGATGGATGATGATGAATTTCTATTTAGAAAGCTGTTTGTTGTTTAAATAAGACTCCGCAATTTTAGTGGTTTTAAAGCCGAAGGTATTTTGTTGCACTGGTGATTCTGAGCCAAATTACAAGATTTCATTCCAAAACGCGCGAAAAAAAATCACGTCTCCATACAAATGGTGTCGATTGGCGATAGCCGTTTGTATTGGGAAGTGTTTTTTTTTTCGCTCGTTTTAAGTAAAATTTTGGAATTTGGCTCTGAATTACGAGTGCAACTAAATACCTTCGGCTTTAAAACCACTAAAATTCCACGGTAATAGCAAAAGAATCATGAAAAAGGTGTAGCGACACTTCAGTCAAAAACGTGAAGTAAGAGTTGCCGATTGCGATAGGTGGCGCGACCAGTTTAGGTACCACGGCGCCTGCGCCCGCGCTTTGCAGCAGTCTCTGACGTAGGGCTCCAACAATCTCCTTACCTGACAGGATCCGCCCCGTCGGCCGAGGGTTTCCCCTCGAGGACGGCCCGCACCAGAAGGCCGAGCACGGCGCAGTCCTCGTACTTCCGCTGAAGGTCGAGCAGCCGGTGCACCCCGCGGATGACGTCATCGTAGTGGCCCGTGTCCAGGCTGATCACTATCACGTTCTCCCAGAGCTGGAGAGGTTGGACGTTATTTTAGGTTAGCGAAGGAACAAAAAAAATATTGAATAAGTCAGGAGCACTTGCGATCGCTCCGAGATCGAATTAGAAATACAGAAATCCGGAGAAGAACTAAACTAACTGACATAGGCAAGGTTATAGCCCGAAGAAAGTGGAAGTGGGCGGGCCATATATGGCCAGAAGACAAGACCACAGATGGGGTAAAAGGTTACTGGAGTGGAGAACCAGAACAGGTCGTAGAAATGTGGGCAGGCAACCGATGAGATGGACCGACGAACTGGTCAAAGTGGAAGGAAAAGACTGGATGAGAAAAGCCCAAGACCGTAAAGAATGGAGTGCAATGGAAGAGACCTACACTCAGCATTGGGTGGCTATAGGTTGAAGAAGAAGAAGAGAGACTTGCAAATGCTTGGGTGGCCTGAATAACACCAGTGGGTCTATTATGTAAAAAACCACTCAACCTTTGAGCATCAAAATCTCTAAAATATTGAAGTGAACAATATTTTTTTTGACATTTAAAAACTGTAATTTTTACGGTGGATATTTTAGAGAATACAGGGGCAGGTAAGGGAGCCAGCCTCAAGATAAAAGTTTATCCTACTATCGGGCAGCGGCATCTCGCTTTACGCGGCGAAAAAAAGCAAGATGGCGCTAGCCGATAATGGGATAAAACTTTTATCGTGACATTGTGCTCTCCTAACTGGTATTTAATATGGCAGCCATATACATGGCGTTTGCTTACGCTTGTTGGGGGAGGTATTGACTTGATTTTGGAGACAAAAGAAAAGAGTGGAGTTGCCTGCCTGCTTAGCCCATCAGAAAGGGGATTTTTACCACGATTTAGTATTATTTGATGAGCTCTACAAATAATACTATAATTTGGTAAGAATCGGGTTTCTTTACTTACATAATAACTTTTTGTATTTCGTAAACGGTTAAACTTACTTGTATTATGTCGGTGTAAGCGACTAGTTTCGGTTCTCATTCGGAGACGTTAATCATACATAATAACTGTTACGTAAATGGTAAATAACTATCAAACCTTTCTCAATAACTATTGGTTGGAATTCTAGAGTAACTTTTGACAGCATTTTGTCTGTGGCGCGTAAATTTCCATATACCTAGTCCACAGATTAAAAGTGGATTATAGCTGTCAAAACTTACTTAATGACTACACTGCGTTTCACGAAAGAATTCTCTTGGGTTGAACAAAAAATTGTACCTATTACATTGTAATAAGAGTTTTGTCAAGAGAAAAAAAACTAAGGGCTTTGCATCTACGCAATGAGATGATTTATACAGCGTCCAGTGGCACCTTCACTCACACTAGATGGGTGAAGTGACCACTCGGCGCTGCAGTGCCTGGGACATTGTTTTTAGATGGAGTAGGCTTGCCCAGCACCTATACCATCCTGACAGCTTAGTTGGCCTAGCCCACAGAACTCAAGAACTCTTTTGTGAAATGGACTATAGTGATTGAACTCATCAACAGTGCTCACCTTCCAGTTGTCATAGTTGAACCTAAGAGCCTCCATCAGTGCCCGGTAGGCGCGTTGCTTGTCGCCTTGCTTCACATACACCTTGGCCAGATTGTTCCAAGCCTCGAACGTGTTCGGCTGAAGGTACGTGTAGCGACGGTAGGCCTTGGCGGAGACGGCCCAGTTCTCTGTCTCGAGGGCCGCGAAACTGTTAACGATGACAACAAAACGTAAGCGGTACCGCTAACTTGTGTATCATGTGTAAACATAAATTTGGATGAATGGTGGTCGGCCAGCAGAAGTGGTGGTTGAAGTTGATGAGTTTTTTTTTTTCTTTTTGTGCTAGGGACACATCAACAATCAACATGTATATTTTTTTTATAAAGGGTTAAAAGGGACTAAGAATTTTCTTATCGACAGGTATGACTGACTATTAAAGAAACCCCATGTATACATATGTATTAATATGATGTACTCATAGTTACCTCAATTTCCCAACCCTAATAAATACATAATAAGAAGTCAGGTAAGAGGCCTAAGGGTGCGTTTGTATGACACGAATTGTGTCACGCGGCGAGCGCTCCTTATCTGTATTTAGTTAGCAGCTACGTTTACTGAGCGGGTAGACAACGCAGGCGGTCGCGGCGCCGCGCGGTTAGGGGATTGCGAGAAATTTGAACGTTGCTACCTTGTAAACAAAGTTCACTCTTGCTATCACTGGACACCAGAGCGCGGCGACCTCGCGGCCGTTGTCTTGTTGGTCTGAGTGCTAAGAGTGGGCGTCATTCATGGACTGGTTAGATAAAAGAAGAAGGTTAGCTACTCACGCCAATCTCAGCCACACGCGCTCCTGTATAGAGTTGATCTCCAAAGACTCCTGGTAGTGCGGTATGCACTCCTGGTACTGTTTGTGCTCGAACAGGTAGTTGCCCCAGTGTCGCTGCGCGCGACTGCTCTTCTGGTTAGAGAATTCCCATGCCTTTTCATAGTAAGTTATGTCGTCTGCAATGTAACAAAATATTTGTATATTTTTGAACGAGCGAGCGAAGTTCTCCGAGTCTACTGGAACAGTCCGGCGTTTGTATGTATGTATGTTTGTATGAATGTTCGTTCGACGATAACTTGAGTTAATTTAGTCGGATCGTCATGAAATTTGGTAAGCGGGAAAATAAAATTAAAAGAATTTTTAAGTTCAAACATGAGCCAAATCGGTCGAGAGTTTGCCGAGATATGGGGTTGTAAAGTTTATATGCAATGCGCGCGCGCCTGCGCAAATGGTGTTAGCAAAAGTTAGGTACACTCGCGAGTTCATAGTTCGGGGCGAACCACTAGTTATTTTCGTGTCGGTGTTTCTACGCTAGTATGTACACACGACAGCAAGTCAGACTGTACACTTTTGTTGTAAAGTCGCCCCGACGTAACCGAGTAGAGTGCTAGCGTGTAAGCGTCGACATGCTGTCGTGTGTACGTAAGTAAATATTGAAAGGCAGTTTCTTTGTCTCAGAAAGAGACCGTGTGAGGGAAGGGACGAGAGAAAGAGATAAAAACAGAGAGAGAAAGACAGGGAGTTACAGAGAAAAAGAGATTTGTAGATTTAAAGCATCGCATGTTGCATGTGCAATAAATAAGATATTGGCAAAATTAACCGATTTAGTCAGTGGTTGCGTCTGGCACAGGATCGTGAGAGGTGGCGTGAGCATGAAGAGGCCTTTACTCAGCAGTGGGTGATAACAGGCTGATGATGATGATGATGAACCGATTTATTAACTATTCTTGAAGTCGCTGGTACTTTTATCTTAGGCGGTCAGCTATGGAACCTTATTCGATTATAGAATCGAAGGAAAAAAACAAACACTTACCCGTGGCATCACCGAGAAGACAGTATAGTTTTACAGTAGGCTCTTTATCGATTTGTTGTTGTATCACCTCCGCTGCCTGCAATGATAAGAAATAGCTTTTTTTACACACGATTCGTATTTTGCCTGCGGCAGCCGGGGTTTTGGTTTTCTCTTCTCTGTAATAGTTTTATTGGTATTTTGTAATACGAGTAATAGTCGGCTCGAGTGTATTTTTTGCCTGGGAGCGGAGGCATTCGCTCGCCTACGCCGCGCGGCCTTTTTTATCGTCATCAGAAAAGTTCCTAGTGAATTTCTCAATTCAGAAGTCCTGCGAGTTCGATCGAGAGTATGTACTAAGGATATACTGTTAAAAAACTTGAAGTTCATCGTTCATTGAACGAGCGAACGAACGAACGAGCGAACGAGCGAGCGAAGCGAGAGAAGTTCTCCGAGTCTACTGGAACAATACCGCGTTTGTATGTATGAATGTTCGTTCGACGATAACTTGAGTTTTAATCGGAACGTCATGAAATTTGGTAGGCAGGTAAATGAGACAAAGAGAATTTATAAGTTCGAACATGGGCAAAACGTTTGAGGGGTTGCTGAGATATGAGGTCGCGAGTTCCTAGTGCGGGTCTTTATTTGGGCTTACCTTATGTCTCAACTGCAGCATGGTGTAGCACACTATGACATCCTCCCACAGCTGTAGTTTCTCGTACTCGTCGAGCGCAGCCTTGGTGAGGCCGAGGCTCAGGTACAGGTCAGCCAGCTGCTGCTTCCAGGTCCAGCTTGGCTGCAGCCCGCTCGCCCAGAGGTATGATAGTCTGGAGAAAAACGAACAGAACAAATATGTCACAGTTTCTTCTTTTTGTTGTGCCTCTGGACTAGGCTTTCTTGCCAAGAGAAACAAAATCAGGGGCTTCATTGTCTAACTTTTGAATCTATCGCAATCCCTTTCAAATTGACATTTGAAGGGTGCTGACTAACTTCAGACTGCATTTATTTTTGACACATGCTGTCATTGAAAGCGATTGGGATAGGGATTGCGACTATGCGAGAAACTGAATGGACGAGATTGGGTTGGTGTAAGAGTCTTGTGACCAGCAGTTGGGTTTACTCATGCGTTAGATAGATACTTAGATATCTTTTGGTCTTTCCTCTGGGCCCTAGATAGATTGATATCAAGTTTGTCTTTCCTTTGGTTAAACCTGCGAAAGCTCGTCTTATGTTTGATTTTTCTCTGGTTACTCCTACAATAAAAACTACAAAAAAAAACACTTCTTGCTCAAGCATTACCTGTTACTCGGAGCGATGGCAGTCTTATCATTGACAATGGTGTCGCACTGAAGCATGGCTCGCTCCACAGTCCGCTTGTGGTTCGCCTCGAGCTTGCACCGGATGAGGAGCGCGGCGACGCGCGTCGACCACGGGCCCTTGGCCTGCGCGACCACCGCCTCTATGTAGGGCCTTAGCTCCTCCTCCATAAGGTCGTCCTTCGGCTGCGCCTTCTGGAGGTATTGCCTGGAATGGATTAAAACAGTTGACAAACGCCAATTTGGGTTGCGATGAAACACTCTGTACTGTTTTTGTTTTTCCCAAAGCACTAACCCGTGCTAGGGAACATTTTAAACATTTATTCAAGAGGTTGCGGGTTCTAGTCCTGTCCCGAGTTTTCAACTAAATGTTTACTCTGTACTACTTATTTCTTGGCAGTATTTTTGGGTCTTTTTCCTGACAGTACTCTTGCACCTGTCAGGATGGTACCTATAGGTGCTGGGCAAGCCTACTCCATCTAAAACAATGTCCAAGCAACTGCAGCGCCGAGTGGTCTCTTCATCCATCTAGTGTGAGTGAAGGTGCCACTGGGCGCTGCATAAACCATCTTATAGCATTTATTC
Source organism: Zelleria hepariella (assembly GCA_949319315.1). Lineage (NCBI taxonomy): Eukaryota > Metazoa > Arthropoda > Insecta > Lepidoptera > Yponomeutidae > Zelleria > Zelleria hepariella. The sequence goes on from OX439384.1 coordinate 20,778,395, forward strand.
CTGCAATCTGTGCAAAAAGTATGACCATATGCTTAATTTATTGAAATCAATCGAGCAGGCAACGAGGCACTCTCACGCCAAAGGTTGCACTTTGTGGCTCTGTACTCAGTGGGCTGACACACTTCAAAAAACGGCTTCGAAACCTTTGCTGTACTAGGGAAGAGCCATGCATGGGAAGACGTGTCAGCGTCCATTTTAACTGAATGTAAGCAAATAAGCTAAGTAAACACTCACACAGTCAACAAGCAAATCGTCTGCTCCAAGCTAGGAAGCTCCGCTTGGCTGATCTTCTCGCTGTACTGGATCTGGTTGAGTCTCACGTCATCGTTCAGTTCCACATCCAGGGGAAGCTCTGAGGAGCCATGGCTCTCCTCAGCCGTGGGTCGATCCCCGTTTGTGTCTAAAGAGCTGGAGAGGGCCAGTTGGGGCAAAGATGTCTGCTGGAACTTTGTCCGCTTGCCTAGGATACCTGGGTAAAAAAACACTTGTACGTGAGAAAACCATAAGGGTGCGTTTATATTACACGAATTGCGCTCAGAGTCCACGAGGACGCAGCGCGGCGCGGTCGACCGCGCGGGTGATATTATGGCAGAATAAACTCTATTTAGTTAGCAGCTACGTTTATATAGCGGGTAGCCAACGCGGCGAGGCGGCGTGGTTAGGGGATTGTGAGAAATTTGAATGTTGCTACTTTGAAAACAAAGTTCACTTTTGCCGTCACCAGAAACATTTTCGTCTCGTTTGTCTGATCACTAAGTGGAGTGGTGACTTCTAAAAATTATAGCGCTAGCAAAACATTGATGTGAAGCTAGAAACTTCACATGCCTGACATCAAGACCTATCTGAATCATCCCATATCTAGTTAAGAGGGCCAAGGGACCCTCAACTATCGAAAGAGATAGTCCAGAACCACACTATGATCTACTAATGAATGAGTGATGAAAAATGAGAATTTTCTACAGACCTGTTAGCTCTAACTTCAGCCCAGCCAGATCCCTTGCCTGCAGTAAATACTTCTCAGCTTCCTGCACCCTTCCGTACACCAGATACATCTAGAATAAGAGAGAGAAAAAAATACTTTTGATTCGTCCAACTTACAATTAGTTTGCAAAGTAGCAGTAAAACCTCAGTCTGAGCACCACTACTCCTAGGAACTTACAAGGAAAGGTGTCATTGTATTGATAGATTAAAAACATAACATAAAACATAACAGTCAGGTAAAAAGATACAACATGAATTACTTGTTTTTTCTAAAGCACTAACCCGTGCAAGGGAACATTATAAAGATTTTTATAAGGTAAAAAATTCGCATTGATAGTTACTTGGCCCGGAGTGGTTTATTTGGTTAACGTATGTGAGGGTCTGTGTGTGCGTTTCTGATTGCGTTTTATATGTTTTTACTTTGTGACATGTTTATTTTATTTTAATTTTTTGACGAAGCTTTTGTGAATTGTATTATGATTAATTGTATTTTTTGACATTTTTTTTGCATGAAATAAATTAATTTACTTCTGCCACACATAAGTACCTAACTCTTGCTTACCTGACTGATCTCCATATACAGAAGTACTTTCAGCCTCGGTTTAGACAGCAGGCCTTCGGAGTTTTTAGATTCATTCAGCAGCTTTGCTATCAGGATTTCCAACTCGTTGAAGACTGTGGCGCTGGTGTCTTCTAGTGACCGCTGGTGCGTCACTTTTATGCGGAAACACCACCATAGGTTTAGCTGTGAGAACGAATAATAGTGATACAATATTTGAGCAAAACCTGAATACATATTTTAGATTCAGTGTATAAGACAAAATCTCAAGGAAAATGTGATTTTTTTTTCACAAAACAGTTGTAGAACAACTTAGTGAGATCGACCTGAGTTATCAGCAGTTAGCCTCAAAGCAAAGTTTTTTAAGTCGGTTCATAAGTGGAGTGATTGTGAAAACACTTTATTGTAAACTAAAATGTAAGTAATGTAAAACTAATAAAAGTTCAAAATTCCTTACCAAGCTCTGATCCAACCGGCACAATGCACTGAACAGCTGTGAAGATAAATACAGCAACTCTGGGAACTGAATATTAGGATACAGTGGCTCAGAATCACGTTGCAACAGTGTTGTAACCTCAATCTCTTTAGGCCATTCCTGCCCTAGGTACTCTTCCAGACTAAACGCTTCAGGATTAGGACTCCAGTTATGATTTAGAAATTTAAGGAACGCACATGTAGCCGTTTTGAAGGCCTCACTTGCTGGTAAGTCCTTGTTTTGCAAATGAGTTGTAAGTTCTTCAGTTTCAAGGCTTGAGGACAATATGCGCCCAAGAACGCTTGTGTTGTCTAAAGAGTGGTCATTGGACCACAGTTTATTTATTATCGCATCGTCTGGAATGAACAAATTGGACATTATTATGAGTTCTGAAGCTACAGGTGCTAAAGAAATTAGTTTAGATGGAATACTTCACCTGAACCAATTTGTTGGTCGTCGTAATTGCACAAATAGCGCGGGTCGAATGTACATATCATTTTGAAGCACCTAATTCACAGATTACAAAAAAGAAACCTAATTCACAAAGACCGTAGTAATTGGACGCTCCAATTCGTAAAATCACTAAGTCCATTTTTTGCATTTTGAGCTACAGCCACATAAAGGTTTTAAAAAAATCGTGAAATTTTATGTCTTATGTAAAAAAATTAAAAGCTCTGTAATTATATGAAGGTTTTCAGTGTCTTTTATTACCATAAAGAAAAATAATTCAAAATCAACTGATATATAAAATAGATACAATCAAAAATTTTGGACTTAATTCAATTTGTTGTACTTAGGGGTTTCTTAGGCGTTTTCCGTGGACTATGTTAGTTTTTTTCAGTATGCTTGTACATAACTACCTATACTACTACCCTGCCTATTACAGAATTCGTATTTTTTATATCACTAACGTGGCACAAAAGTTACGTGGTTTCAAAGTTACGTACATTTGTGAATTTGTAGTAGCAATACCACTCGCTAACGGTGAAGGAAAACATCGTGAGGAAACCCGCGGCTCCACACGTATTGACCTGTCTTTCCTGTGGGCTAGGTCAACTAAGCTGTCAGGATGGTATAGGTGCTGGGCAAGCCTACTCCATCTAAAACAATGTCCCAGGCACTGCAGCGCCGAGTGGTCTCTTCACCCATCTAGTGTGAGTGAAGGTGCCACTGGACGCTGTATAAATCATCTCATTACGTAGATGCAAAGGCCTTAGTAGTTGAACGTGGCACAAAAAAAAACTATAACTAACAAAACTTTTCTTACAGTAACTTAAAGCATATGAGATCTCTAGATTACAACTTAAACCATTGATTCACCATAAATATGTGAACATAGTTAAGATTAGTTAAGATTAGCATAATGATCTATATTTTTGTAACATTTTACTTTCAATCATCATCTATCAATCAACCATCATCAATCTAAGTTAAAAACAAACATGGTGGCTGGACTTAGAGATTTGTAGCAATGGTTTTACAGACTTAGGGATATATTGGACTTAACGATTTTAAGAACTGAAAATGCACCATTGATTTTTTTTTGTAGCTCCAAAAAATTGGTTAAGAGTTTTTTTTAAAAGTACTTCCAAAGACAAAATCATAGATAAAAATATGCTCTTTTCGATGGTGTAGCTAGTTGAAAAAATCACTAAGTGTGACTTAGTGATTTTACGAATTGGAGCGTCCAATTATTAGTTGAAACAAGTAAAAACTTCGCTCACAGCCTTGCGATCCGTCATTTGATTTGAACGTGGTTTTGTTTTGACATTTCTTTCTTTGACTTTGACGTATAAACTTTTTTACACTGGCAACACCGGTTATTTAAGTAATCTGAACAATATTCAACGCTGCAACAGTGTTGGCTAAATGTCAATATAAAGTGTGCTGTGAAATAGCCTAACGTTGCATTTAGAAAAGGCGACTGATGAATGCTACATTTCGAAAACAAAAATTACATTGACAATTTGACAGTGTGCTTGCTTCTGCCTTGGTTATTTTTAGGTTATGTAAAAATGGTAAAAAAAACATCTTTTGTGACTGAAAGTGAAAATCTAAAGTGATTACAACAATGAAATTCATATATCAATTGAAGATAGTTTTGATAACAATCCTTGCTGTGCTATGTGCTATATTACTTTTCAATTTACTTCGAAAATTACGGTAAGGATCGCTATTGAGGTTACACTTTTCCCGCCTGCCCTGATATCTTCAGTTTTACCTAGATTCTGTATGGATTTCAGGTCGGCTTTACCGTGGCGTGTTAACTGCTGGTTCTGCAATCATAGTTCTTGGGCAAAACTCCCTGAGCGTAACAGCTGGACTTGTCCTAAATGCGAACAGTACAATGGATTTACAAAGGTCGGTTATCTCGTCGTCTGCCCCATTTACGCAAATCAATCAATGTTACTCTACCCTATAATCATCCCAGCTCATCTGACCCTCCCTCTTTTTTCGTATTGTGACAAAAAACTACAGTGCGTTTCACGAAAGAATTCCCTTGGGTTGAACAAAAATAGTCCCTTTTTGTTTTTTCTAAAGCACTAACCCGTGCTAGGGAATATTTAGTTACTTGACTCATTAGCTCAATTGGTAGAGCGCCTGCACGGTATGCGAGAGATTGCGGGTTCAAGTCCTGTCCCGAGTGAATATTTTCAACTTATTATAGATGTTTAAAAATAGTCCCTCTTACATTGTAATTACGCACTCTACTTTTGTGTTTTTATATCCCTCATCTTTGGCTCATCATCACTAATGCTCTTCCAGGATGGTGACTACAACAAGCCCCTCTTCACAACTACTGAACCAGCGACCAAGAGCCCTAAGGTCTTCCCCCGGAGCCCACCGAAGAGTCCTCCAAGGAATGGTCTTTGCAAAATGTGCAATATCAACCAGCAGCTGAAAGTGGCTCAGCTGGCCAACTTTGTGCCCATGAACGAGAGGAGGTTTGACGAGGAAATTGAGTCCTACAAGTAAGTTGAAGGTTTCGAAAGACATGTTACTTTTTAGGCAGCTTTGCTTACTTTTACTGATGTTGGGAAATTTAGAATTCTTTTGGAAGCCTTTTTATGGTAGAAAGACAGAGCTCGCACTAACGTTGCCATGCACGCAAGATTTTACTTTTAAAGCTTGTCTTTTAACTTGAGATACAGCAACATAAAAGTTTTAAACTTTTCAACCATTGAAGAAAAAGAAGAGCCCCTGACTTATGTATGTATTAATTTTACTGGAAATTGCAAAACAAACAAGCCCATGTTAATTGGTTTTCTTGTCTTCCTGATTCACAAATGTATTTTTTTTCTTCCAGGGTGCAGTTAGAAAAGGCATACAAGCTATGTAGTCCTTGCAAAAAAGTCCTACAAACCAAACTACATGAAGAGAAAGCTACACTACTCGGTTCCAAACTTCTGGACTCCAGAACACCAGAGAGAAAGTGCCACAACAGAATGGAAAATAAGAATGATGCAATCAATAATGTGCTGAACAAAGTTTCCATGGCTGTAGCAGCTTTACTATTTTTACTAGTCACTTTAGAATGCTGCAAGATCATTGTGACTGATGACAAATTACCTCGAACCATTACTGACTTGAAAGTAATACTCAAAAGTCTCCTAGAAAGATTGTATTCAATAGTTAAAATGAAGGCACTTATGACATTCCCGATTTTAGAAAGTTACTTTGATGACATAACTCGTTTTATGAATTTAGAAATTGACTTCAAGCCAAAAGTCCTCACTAACTATTCTTTAAATTATGACCAAATATTAGAAGTGACACAGGAAGTCCTCGGTGGATTCGCTTGCTTATTGCAAATTCTCGGACATGTATTTAACAATCACAAATTGAAACGTGCATTCGCTATTGACTTATTCCTGACTGTTTTTGTTATCACTTGTCTTTCTGGGAATTCGTTTGATGTTACTCCTATTCTGCCAAGTTTAGTCAAGGTACGTAAATGCAATAAAACTGAAAGTAAATACCTCAAAATATATTTTAATCTGTTAAAGAAATAACACAATTTATTTCCTTCTTTTCCAGGTTACGTGTGTCTCCACAGTTTTGATGATTTACAAAAGCTTTTCGGTCAAGACAAACACAAGTATGAAATTGCTGACACCTCCAAAGAAGTTGAAGAACCTCGCCCGATCAGTGAATTCTATGATAGAAGATGAGGACACTTCTACCCTGGATACAGATGATGATGTGTCTTTGTACAAGTTTGGCTTGCACAATTTTACAGACTCCTCCAACGAAAATGTTAGTCCGCTAAACAGCACCATTAACAGTGGGAGGGCATTCACGCCGCGCACTCACGACGGTATTTGGTCGAAACCAAAGCTAAATTCGACATTCTGTGTCAACTCCTTGATGGCGAAAAGTCCCAGTTCTGTTTCCGATACCGTATTCCTTAAACCCTCGTTTGATAAGTATCAGAAACTTACCAGGGAAGACTCCGACTCTGAATTAGACGAGAGCATAAGTTCTCTATGCATAGGTAGTCCTCAGAAAGCCAAGCGAAAAAATAACTCGATTTTCTCCCTCAGAAAATTCACTGCAACTCCCAGTTTTGTAGCTCCGACTATAACCTCCATGAGTCGAGCTCGCCCTTTGATTTCGCCAAGCAAGCTTGGTCACAGTACGTCTTGGGTGGCTGGAGGCTACTGGGGATCAGAGAGTGAACGTCAGATCTTCAATGTCAATGGTAGTCGCTCTTCAAGTCAGAGTTCAGGTTTCGAGTCCCAGGCCTCAAGCATGAATCAGAGAAATGTTTTTTCCCAGCCTCCTTCAAGAGAGGAATCGGATTGCGGCGAGCCGGATCGCGCCAACATCCTGCTTGATCGCTTCCGAAATTGTAACACGGCTAGTTATAATTACCAAGCCCCTCAGAACTTCAGCCGGGTCTCTTCCCCCATTTATCCTCAAATGCAGTACAATGGTCACGTCCATATACCTCAGGCGCGGTTCGCTCAGCACAATGGCCCAAATATGTTCGGGTTCACACAGCAACAGCAGTCTTATGTACAAAACAATATTTTTAAGACCCCTGGCGGGTCTGGAATCATCAAACTACCTCAAGCGAGCTCATTTTCCTCTCGCTAACTCTAGCTGAGAGATAATTTAGTAAAATTCTTAATTGTGTCCTTTCAACGTATTTTTTTACTCTTTCTTTTTTTTGTTTTTTTATTTCGTGTTGTGAAGCTGCCTTTGTGCTGCCATTAAGTTAAGTGAACATGTTAAGTTATCGCATCTTTAGTTTTTAAGTGGTTGTATTGTAAGTTAGTTTTTAGGTAGCGTTTGACTATAGTTAGGTTTGTAAGTGGAGTGGTTGATGATCTCTCGTTGAGTGCCTGAAGGTGAGGCTATGTAAAAACATGAAGAATTATTTAAACTTGTTGAAATTTTTATACTGGACGTCACTGTCCGATGTCTCGAACAAAATGTGATATAACAAAGACTCCCTTTAATTTTATACAGCTGATAAATAACTGAAAAATGATTCTTGATGTTTATCATTTTTTGTTTCTTTTTATCGGTCTTTTTATTTCTTTTGTCATCTTGTATTGGAAAGCTTTTGTGAATGAACTGAAATAAAAAAAATACCGTATAACTTTAAAATATTCTTTTACATTTATTTACCTACCTCATGCAGTTATTTTTTCGTTCTCCCTAAGAATAATTGGCGATTTATGTAGTACCTACACACGACAGCACGTCAGAGCGTACACTTTTGTTGTAAAGTCGCCCGTAACGTAACTGGGTGTAAGCGTCGACGTGCTGTCTTGTGTACAAAACTGCCACTCATTGATTTGAATATTCGGTGCCACTGTTTACTCTGAGGGCTGCTGCTGCTAAGCAGTACTACTACTAAGACCTTTGCATCTACGTAATGAGATGATTTATACAGCGTCCAGTGGCACCTTCACTCACACTAGATGGGTGAAGAGACCACTCGGCGCTGCAGTGCCTGGGACATTGTTTTAGATGGAGTAGGCTTGCCCAGCACCTATACCATCCTGACAGCTTAGTCGGCCTAGCCCACAGGAAAGACGGGTCAATACGTGCGGAGCCAACTAAGCCGCGGGTTTCCTCACGATGTTTTCCTTCACGGTTAGCGAGTGGTATTGCTACTACAAATTCACAAATGTACGTAACTTTGAAATTAAACAAAGTCATAGATACATGCCCGCACTGGGAATCGAACCGGGTACCTCTTGCTTCAGAGTCCACTGTTCTAACCACTAGACCACCACCGCCGTAAGCTAAGCAGTACATCATCATTATCACCCCACTGCTGGGTTGGTTTCCGATATTTTTCAATCAACGCGACACACATCGAGCTACTCTGCTGGTCTTCCCAACGACCACTGTCCAGCACAGTTACTGCCCTTATCCATCTAACATCTTCCCGCAGTTGATATTGCCTTGTGGCTTCACTTTCACGCCCAAATCACCAAAGGCCTAGGCAGAGGCCCTAACTCAATATTGAACTCACCTATTCAATCCTCTCCGTGTGCACGGATTCAGGTAGTCCTCCTTCTTAGGCGCCTCGAAGGTATCCTTATACAGCGTAGGCATATAGTCTGACACATTCGTGCATTTCCACTCCCACTGCAGGGATTTGCGGAGGCCCCATTCCGACAGGTTACCCTGTAGATGTTAACCAAGGACTTCACAGGCGCTTTGATTACGTCTCACGAAGTGATCGCGCCAATACTGCGCAACCGATTGTATCAAAAAACGCAATCTCCTAAGTTCGCCCTGTCTGAATTTGGAGCTGAATTTACCAATGACATTTTTGAATTTACTGATCGATGGCATAGAAAGTGGCGCCCGGAGAAATCTGGAACTAATCTTAATCGTTCCTCATAACCAGCAGTCCCTCAGCTTCTTTGGACACATAATGCGGTCCCCCAGGCATAGTGTAGAGAAGCACATTATATTGTGGCAGGTGAATGGCAAACGCGCCAAAGAAGGCTGTGGCTCCGACCAGATGGTCTGATGCGATAAGGGCAGCGGCTGGAGGAAGCATTCACCGGGCAGTTCATATGACGGCAGACCGCTCCTAATGGAAGCGAGTACGACATGGTCGCGATCCTCAGCCATGAGGAATCGATTAAGAAGAAGAAGAAGATGGATTTATAACTCTGAGTATGGCTTCGCTAGCTTCGAAAGTGACGATAACATACATAGCAATCCAGGTAGTCGGGCTGCGGCACCCACTCCTTGCGCGCCCTGTTGAAGGTCCTCAGTTGGGGTCCGCACAGTGGTCTTGGGAGGTACTTGTATACAACATCGTTGGTCGACGTGTAGTTCGGACACTTCAGATGGCTGTCGTGCAGGATTATTTGGCGCAGGTTGCCCTGTGAGGAGAAGCCGAGTGCATTTTTTTTGTTTGCAAATTAAAGGCATAAAGTACCTACTTAAATAAGTAGGTAGGTATGGAGGTCTGAAATGCGGGAGGTTACGCGCACGAGTGGCATCCCGGACCAGTACCACACCACCACCAGAATAGAGGAGCCCTTCAGGGCAAAATAGGTCCGCGTAGATGCTAGGCATTAGGTACCTACTTCCTCTGTTACCTTCAGGTTCAGAGGTCCCCAATAACACAAAATGTTTTAAATAAGTACCTGCAACATTTTTAGTTTATTTTGTCTAAAATCGACGGTACGCATTTCTGGTTTATCCATTTTCTCGTTGGGGTCAAATTTGGGCGGAAAGTAAAAGGTGCCCTGCTTCGGGCACTCGATCCTGTCTTCTACCCACGGGCCTGCAAAAATTGGTGCGCAGATAGTCCTAAACTAAACAACTGCGTCAAACTTGAGTAGGTACAGTCGGCCACAGTCTCAGATACCTCTTTTTGTTCGATTGGCGCCCTTATGCCGCGCGCGGTAAGAGCTGCCATGGAGTATCTGATATTGTAGCCGACCACACCTACTTAAGTACCTGCTGGGACTAAAAGAATGCTAAGATATAGCGTAATAACGCTATATATCTTAGCAAGCAATCATTGCTTTTCTATTGTGGCAGGCGTTGTGGCAACTGGAAGGAGACTGCGCCGAGGACGGAAATCAGCAGTTTTCTTTTGTCTGATGCCAAGAACTTACTACGGCATCACGTAAAGAGACTTCTTGTGCCTGAGGCCAAGACCGAACTAAACGGGTAGCATCGTGGAATCACATAAACATTTACTTAGGTCTAATAATTTTTGGACATTAGGTACTGCTTGCAGGCCAGACTACCACAATAAACTCAAGAGAAATAGGCATGAAAACTCAAGAGAAATACCTATTAGCACTCCAGTGTTATACCTAGGGATGACCTGAGACCTCAAGGCCATTTGGATGGCCTCCCCTCTCGAGGGGGATGGCGGACGGCCTAGCACTTGATTGTTATCCATCTTGGTTTGAATTCATAGAGGTAACTTGAAAAAAACTAAATTAATTGGTGGACGCTTTTTGGTGTGTTGTTGGTTGCTGACAATAACAGACTATTTTTTTTTTTTTTTTAAACTATGTTTATCCCTGCACGGGATAGGCAAAGGTCTTCAGACCGTACAGCCACGTCTTCAGTATCAATAACAGACTATGTATTGACATGACAATGATGACACGCTAGGACTGACCTCCTTGCTGTGGAATTGTTTTTTTTAAATCACTTGGCCGAAAGAGATAAAGCATAAGGTTGAGACCTCTTTTGTCATTGTAAGCCAGACGAACATCTTCTTGCCATACAACAAAATAAAATTATACCTTTCTTAATTATTCTATTTATTAGTGCAAAAATGATTAATCTTCTTGTGACTTACATGGCCATTCCCCTATAAACATAAACAATACAAGTGTGAATTAATAAAAACAATGGTCTTATGGTCTAGTCAGTCTCCATCGCTAGACTCATATTAGGCTGGGGTAATGATTGCAATAGTGCTGTCACTTGTTTCTCTAAATGTCCGGAATGCTTTACTATATTCGTGAGGTTCATTTCTACTTCCAACACATCTTGGTTGATTGACTGCAAGCTCTGAAACAAGGATCATAGGTTGGGGTGAGTCACGTTGGGGGTATATACCTTGTGTTATCGTTTCGACAAGAAAAAAAGAGAAAAAATACCTTTATTGCAGAAGTATACAACTTCTTTAAACCGTCGTCACTGTATCGAATGAATCCGCTTACGTTCGATTCGGTGTCCGAATGCATAGAGTTCATTTTCAGAGATTCTATAAATCACTGAATATCCTCTAATCACGTGCGCGATCACTGAAATCTACTAGGTGGTGTTGGCGCTAACAGAAAACGATAAAAACTGAAAAACAAGCCTGCCTGAAAACAACGAAAATAACTTTGAATTTTGCTTTTCTCTTGTAAAATGTAGCTGAGCTGTCATTTTATGATGCATAGAACGTTGTGCAACGTCAATGAAAATATTCCGGAATTGTCACATGCATAATCAACCGTTTTAGCAACGTTGGGCAATACATTTTAACTGAGGCTCGTTCTGAAATCATTTTAATTTAATTCTAGACAGACAAAACAACTTGTGTGTTTCATCAACTCATATGAAATCAGGGCATTTTGAGATTCGGTCCTTACGGACCGGAGGGACTAATTGGACGCTCCAATTCGTAAAATCACTAAGTCACACTTAGTGATTTTTTCAACTAGCTACACCATCGAAAAGAGCATATTTTTATCTATGATTTTGTCTTTGGAAGTACTTTTAAAAAAAACTCTTAACCAATTTTTTGGAGCTACAAAAAAAAATCAATGGTGCATTTTCAGTTCTTAAAATCGTTAAGTCCAATATATCCCTAAGTCTGTAAAACCATTGCTACAAATCTCTAAGTCCAGCCACCATGTTTGTTTTTAACTTAGATTGATGATGGTTGATTGATAGATGATGATTGAAAGTAAAATGTTACAAAAATATAGATCATTATGCTAATCTTAACTAATCTTAACTATGTTCACATATTTATGGTGAATCAATGGTTTAAGTTGTAATCTAGAGATCTCATATGCTTTAAGTTACTGTAAGAAAAGTTTTGTTAGTTATAGTTTTTTTTTGTGCCACGTTCAACTACTAAGGCCTTTGCATCTACGTAATGAGATGATTTATACAGCGTCCAGTGGCACCTTCACTCACACTAGATGGGTGAAGAGACCACTCGGCGCTGCAGTGCCTGGGACATTGTTTTAGATGGAGTAGGCTTGCCCAGCACCTATACCATCCTGACAGCTTAGTTGACCTAGCCCACAGGAAAGACAGGTCAATACGTGTGGAGCCGCGGGTTTCCTCACGATGTTTTCCTTCACCGTTAGCGAGTGGTATTGCTACTACAAATTCACAAATGTACGTAACTTTGAAACCACGTAACTTTTGTGCCACGTTAGTGATATAAAAAATACGAATTCTGTAATAGGCAGTGTAGTAGTATAGGTAGTTATGTACAAGCATACTGAAAAAAACTAACATAGTCCACGGAAAACGCCTAAGAAACCCCTAAGTACAACAAATTGAATTAAGTCCAAAATTTTTGATTGTATCTATTTTATATATCAGTTGATTTTGAATTATTTTTCTTTATGGTAATAAAAGACACTGAAAACCTTCATATAATTACAGAGCTTTTAATTTTTTTACATAAGACATAAAATTTCACGATTTTTTTAAAACCTTTATGTGGCTGTAGCTCAAAATGCAAAAAATGGACTTAGTGATTTTACGAATTGGAGCGTCCAATTATTCATTTTTAAATTCACAACATTACATTTTTTTTTATGAAAAGGGTAGGATTTCGAACGAAGCAACTAAATGTCAATGTCAGTTCTCGCGTCAAGTGTCAGTCAAACACACAGTTGTCTGTCAAAGTTGGAAATTCTGCAGTGAGCGTTGAAGTGAGTGAAAAACAAAAGGAAATTATGAATTATTTGTGAATTACCCATCTAGTCCAGTAAAACGATCACAAGTTTGTATTAACCTAGCTTTAACCGTATTATTGTGATAGAAAATGTCGCATTGTATTATTGCGTGAAAAATCTCACATTACCCTGTTTTCTCTCATTTTCCATTAGTTTTTTGGGTTTTCTTGCTCGATAATTGTTTACAGAAACTAGTATTTATCCATAACAAAGGTACCTATCATCAAACGCGTCTTATTTCCTGGATAAGATGAACACAGGCAGTTTTTTTATTCAGATCAAAACTGGTTTACGTTTCTCTAGCTAGATGACTGGAATGACCAGGAAGTGATATAATTTATCAAATAACTATACATTTCCTCTTGGAAGAAGTAGTTTTCCTGAGTTATATATTTTATCTGCATAATTTTATTCCTCAGGTTAAGTAGGTACTCTCATTGGTTGTTCCTATTTCCTGATGCCTACGCTCAATAGGCTATATTAACGTCTTCCATACTTATATTTACTTTTGGTACACTTTACTATTGGTATTGGTAAAATTACATTCACTGCAGAACACCATTGTCGCTTCAAAATGTAATTTATAGCAATAAAATTAATTTGAATTTGAATAGAGAGTACCTATTGAGTCTCTGTCAGATTTACCTTCAGATACACATCCCATTATGATATTTTATGTAATTATTATTTAATTTATTATTCCTTGGGAGAAGCGGAGAGTTTATTCAAATTTAATTAGGCTAGACTTTAATTAGTTTTTATTGCAGTCTTAGTATTTATTTTTTTCGCATTTGTCTATGCCTGGTTGCCTAAGTTAGTAGATACTTACTATAAATTGATAACATTAAGCAAGGAACTAAGCACCAACATAAAAATTAATCTGGGTTGCTTATTGTAGTCCTATAACTACAGATCGCAATGTTGCAAATGAAAAAAAAGATGATAAAAAAAAATTAAGCAAGAAAATGGAGGACACAAGGGGAAGCCTTTGCCCATACGTGGGACACAAAACAGCCTACATAAAAAGAAAGCAAGAAAATAGACCCCAGGGGTGATCGTGTTGCAGTAACTTTTAAATGATCAAAGTGTCTTGCTAATGGGATAAAATTAATGACAGGCAGTGGAGCTGAAAAAAAATTGCAATGTCATCAGTAAACATCACACATGACTAGACTAATTGAGAGAAGCTGCTCTAAAAATAACACTAACTACTAGCCTCAATAGAGCCAGTGCAGTGAATAGCCACATCAGCCTGCCAGCAAAACATTCAACACACACGGAACAGAAGTCTGACTTTGATAATATGTTATTCAACATCTTCGAGTAGGCGACATCTCGGACAAAATATTTTCGGACACTTTGTCCGAAATGTTCCTTTATTATTTTAACATTTTTGAGGCGACATTTCGGCCACTAACAAATAAAGCTGTTTTGTACAGTCGGATAAAAAACTCCCTATGCTATTTATGAGGAGACTAATAAAAATGTTACATACCCACATGCAAATAATATCTTGTGTACTCATGCAGTCTTCAACATTTGCTCTCCCCTTTTTGATGAAAAGTACTAGGCTTACATAAGGTGTTAGGAGGATCACCACCTCAGTTCTCACATCATTACGCGGGGTTAGTTAGGAACAAAATGATGTCAGAACTGAGGTGATTATCCTCCTAGCACCTTATGTAAGCCTAGTACTTTTTCAATAAAAATGAGCCGAACGCGATCTGAGTTCTTAAATTCATGCTTTAACTGTCAAGGAAAACGGCTCATTTAAGCCGCTTTAGCTATCCTAAAATAGGCAGCTGGGGTAACGCTCTTTCTCTGTCTATTATATTTGAATACTTTAGTATCTGACTGTACGATACAGGTTCAATATTTTGAGAGTGTCCGAGATGTCGCCTCAAAAATATTAAAAATACAAAGCGACATTTCGGACAAAGTGTCCGAAAATATTTTGTCCGAGATGTCGCCTACTCACATTTTCACATCAGTAGGATCAATCGGAAGCAACACTTCAGCTTGGTGTCGTGCTCTTTGTTCTTTGTTCTAGTTGTCAGTACAAACTTTACAATAATATTCTTTTATAATAAAATTGCAAATGATTACTAGATTCAAGAGTTAATTCTTGCAATTTAGACCTAAATTTTAGGTTCCTTTTTTTACCTACTTAAATTCTAAAATTTTAAATCCATGAGGCTTTACAAGAGCAGCTTTTTTGTGTATTTGAAACTGTGATTTTCGGGCGATGTTTATTTTACATGTACACACGACAGTACATCGAGCCTTACACGCTAGCACTCTACTCGGTTACGTTACAGGCGACTTTACAACTAAAGTGTACACTCTGATGTGCTGTCGTGTGTACTTATGTAATTACAGTACTACTATGAAAAACTTGAAGCAAAACTGGGGAGCCCCAAGGGGAATCACAGTGACCATAGTTTCTGTTGTCGGCCCTGGGTGCGGTAGTGTCTCTTCCATAATCAATCTATACAAATCGTCCTCGCCCTCGCCCTAACTGCGACTTCTGGAACAAGCAGCTTGAGGGGCGGAGGCGCCGCCCGGACTGGCGTCGCGACGTCGCCGACGCCTCCCCCGCGCGGCGTCTGCGCCCCGCTTGCTCCCCTAGCGACGCTTGTGCCACTTTAGCGGCCAGCGCTGGATGTAGCATGTTTTTGGGCTTGTTAGTTCGCCTGCTATTTTATTTCAGCGTCTTATGATAAGCAGTGTTTTGTCATGTTTTTCACTAGCTCTAGGAAGTAGGACTTGTACTTCTCTCTTGTGATTTTCTTCGTCTGCACCCCGCTTCCTCCTCTAGCGAGGTTTGTGCCACTTTCGTAGCCAGTCCTGGACCTAGCGTGTTTTTGGCTTGCATTTCGCTCGCGCTATTTTCGGGCTAAGTTGCCTATGTCATGTTTTTCATTATTTATTGCACTGGAGTTAATAGGACTTTAGCCACTCCGACTCCGTCCGACTAGGACGGAGCCAGGACTTAGACAATAGCTCATTGAGCTTGTCTTTTCGAACTTTGAACGATTTTATCGTGATATTCTTCTTCTTGTAATTTTATTCTCTCGCATCATGATACTTTTACCTCGCCTATCCTACTGTATTGAATTGTGGAGCATATTTTTATTAGTAACGTCATGGCTGCTAATGCTAGATCAGTTTACGGAACGAAAAAAAAGTAGCGCGAAATGTGCTATAGGTAGGGGTAGCTTAGGTAGAGCATTGCCTCACTACTGTGTTTTCATCCTTTCACACTAGAGTAGTGTGTACAATGATAAGCTTGTAATAGAGCCGCGAGTAGTAATAAAGTGCCTTTTACCTAAAAATATGCCTCTAACCTAAACGAAAAATCCTTCACCAATCAGACAAGAAAGTTTTATTCGGGCGAGCGAAGCGAGAGAAGTTCTCTGAGTCTACTTTGTGTGTATGAATGTTCGTTCGAAGATAACTTGAGTATCGTTGATCGGATCGCCATGAAATTTTGTAGGCGGGTAAATGAGACAAAAATATTTTTTAAGTTCGAACATGAACCAAATCGGTCGAGGGGTTGCCGAGATATGGGGTCGCGAGTTCATAGTTCTAGGCGAACCAGTAAGAATAAAAATTTCTCTAGTCCATAAATAGGTGAAGCCCACTGCTGGGCATAGGCCTCTTCCTTTTTACGCCAACCCCCTCGGTCGAATGCCAATCTCGTCCATTGTCCTCCCGCTGTCCTCACAATATCATCGACACATCGACCCATACTAAAGTGTTGTTTACATTGTCGTTCCAGAACTATGAAGACATCCAAGAAGAGCTAGAAGAACATCGGAACCTCGTATAGTCATGTCAGTAGAACATGACACCAAAAGCACAACCGACAGCGTTACCCACGAGGACTGCGTCTCCGGAGAAACCACTACGAGGACAGACGAAGGAGAGTGTGCCAGTGTCTTAGAGTGTCAGAGTGAAAGTGGCGAGGATAGTGAGAAGGGGAGTGGTGTGGTTAAGAGTGGAGTGCTCAGTTGGGTGCTTCACGATGGCGGGGGCTGCAGGGTGGCCTGGCGACTGCCGGAGGGGTCGGCGACGCAAAAGGACTACATCGCTCTGTGCTGTACAGGTGAGTGGATTAAAGCTTCATATGCAGCGCAACAGTACCTACAAAACGTATCGATATTGTAACCGGACAACTTACGCGACCTGTACGCGGACCTTTCGTATTTTTTGTAGAGCAAAGGCGGCGCATTTCGGCCTGCAATCTTCGATCAACTATCCGCGTCTATTATAAAAAAAATCCACTGCCACGTCAACCGTCAGAACCGGATTATTTGCGGAAAAATTGCTCTTGAAAGAACAATCTTTTTTTACATTTAATAGTGGAATATTTACGGTGATTATTTATGGCGATAAAGGGGCTCCAATGCTTCTCTACCTAGTCCTAGGGTGGCTGCAGGATAACTGGCTGACTTCAATTCAATTCAATAGCTCAATTCGGAAGGCAAAGTTTTTTGTTCGAAAGTCCGTTATTGGCTTAATCTTATCTTTAGACAATATTGAGAAACTAATTTAAATATTTTTTATTTTGGTCCAGTAGTTTTGTTTTTATGCGCTAAAATGTTTTGTTCCTATGACCGCCAACAGTATGCAGACCGTCGCGTGACGTCATAAAACCGTATCTTTGAAACGTTGTAAAATCCAAACTACTGAACCAAAATAAGAAATATTGAAATTAGTTTCTCAATATTGGCTAAACATAAGATTAAGCCAATAACGGACTTTCGAACAAAAAACTTTGCCTTCCGAATTGGTAGAGCGCCTGCACGGAATGCAAGAGGTTGCGGGCTTGCGGGTTCAAATTCTGTCCCGAGCGAATTTTTTAACCTTATAAATAAAAATCTTTATAAAGTTCCCTAGCACGGGTTAGTGCTTTAGAAAATACAAAAAGTGGCTGACTTCGTTAGCAAGACTTTCAGAGCCTCTCTATTCTACTCATCAATACAAACAACTATTACTATGAGGCTTTTTTATTACGCCCTTGGCTGATCCAGTCCCATTTGCCTCATTAGGGCTTAATAAGTTTGTAAAACATTTTCTACCTACGCATTTATTGAAGGCGTTAAATAATTTCATCTTTCTTTCTTAAAATAGGACAAAAAGATAAAGCTAGCTTGACTAGCTAGTTAGTAAATCCCCGGGTAGAGCCTGCCCCAAGTTTCTTACTCTACCAGTAGCTTGATATCCTTATAACCTAACTGTAACGACGGCACCGGTCCGCATAGTAAACCTACCCAGAAGTCCAGTCCAGCCTACCTATTTCAAAGCACTTAGGCTGAGAACTTGGAAAAACTGATTTTCACTAGCAAAATCCAAGACCAACAGGAAGATGCCCGACACGTTGGACCGACCAAATCCGCTCCACACTCAACACCACAGTATACGATGCCATACACCTAGACGAGATAGGAGCAACTGGCGACGCATCGTACGACAAGGATTGCCGTTTGAACGACCACGACCCTCAGGGATGAGGATACCGGTGCAATGAGGAGGAGGCTGTGAAGGAACTGGCCTGTGATCGCAGCGCGTAGAGATTGCTCTTAAATAAATATTTAATTATCTTAAGTAGCAACTCTGTGCCTGGATCCAAGCCCTTTATCTACTACTCGCGACCCCATATCTCAGCGACACCATATCTCAGCAACCTCATTTACCTGCCTACCAAATTTCATAACGATCCGACCAAATTTACTCAAGTTATCGTCGAACGAACATTCATACAAACATACATACATAGATTCATACAAACGCCGGATTGTTCCAGTAGACTCTGAGAACTTCGCTCGCTCGTTCAAAAAGGGTAACCGAATATAAGTAGGTATTTTGAGCCATCTGTACGACTACAGCTCCATCATCCAGGCTACCAAGCTACCCTACAAGCTGTAGCAACTCTGCCAGGCTGGGTCCCAGTCCTCTTATTGCATTAATTGACAGCAGGAAGCATGCGCGTGAACAGACCTCCTTCAGATGCTATCGAGATGGTTGCACCAAGAAAGTGCGCCGTGAGATAACGTTATGGGCTGCGTAATTAAACTGGGCCTCAGGACTGTTGATTACACTGCGAATTTGGATTATCAATTCGATCTTATAGTGGTATTCAAATGATACTCCAAATGTGCGATTCTCTGTCAATATCTGTTAGCGTACTACTCGTAAAATTGCGCGGGTCGGAGAGATGAATTGGTTTGGTGATTGATGATTATTTCTGATGATTATGCTAAAACTTGTTTGGTCCTTTGAGCTTGATCACACATTTTCCGGATGATCGTTTCTGTTTAGGATGTTATATTATTGATGGATGTTTTCCAAATTCTGCGAAAAACGTAGATTTGTGAAAAAAGATTACGAAATTTGGTTTGTTTGAGAATCCTTTTACCCAACTATAGTGGTATCCAGAACAATTCGTTTTCAATCAATTCTTTTTGACCCACATGTATTCCGTTCGATTGCAAGATCGTCTGATAATTGATTAACAACAGTTCAGTAGCTCGATTGCAAATACGCAACTCTCTTAAGGTATCGAGATCTCGAAAGCAATTACCAACTCAAGAAGGCCCGCATACAATTGCTGCGAAAGTGCAATCATCGCCCACAAGCAGTCGCTTCGAATTTGGAAGTCACAGAGGAACCACTTCTATCCTTCCATCTAGTACACACGATCAATTTAAATGTAAATTTTATGTCAACACGATCAATTTGGTGCGCTTCTGGGAGCACAAAGTCGACGCTTACGGCACGAGAAGAAGAAACAATGTAGGTTCCTAATTTAACGTCATTATACCTACACATCCCTTGCTTTGCAGAAACTACCGAGGAAGCATAACTTGGTACACTTCAGACTTCATTCACTAACTAGGATGCGCAAGCGTATCGGTGGCCAAAGCTCAAAGTACCTTTACAGTAGACATGCGCGAAACAGTGCACTTCGAAGTCATGATATATTTCATGACATTTCATGCCGCGTGATATTACCTTATATCATGGCACCAAACATGACACATGACAATTCACTTCAGCACACGTCATGAAATGAAACATGACACGCCATGAAACATTACATCAAGGTAAATGCCATGAAACATGACATCATGGTAAATGCCATGAAACATGACACGTCATGAAACATTACACGCCATGAAACATGACATCATGGTATTTCAGCACACTTTCATTGCAGTACAGTTATTCATTTCATTACATCATGGTATTTCAGCACACTTTCTTTCATCGTTTCGTTTCGTCTCGGTTCGGTTCGTTTCGTTTCGATTCATTTTATTTTATTTTGTGAGAATAGATGTGACATTTGACGCAAACCTTCTTTTATCCTTCGAGATGTATCTGTTACCGGCCAAACCCGATTTAAGGATAAACTAGTTTCATATTCTTACTAGGATAAACTAGTTTCGCCTAGGCCAAACTAGTTTATCCGAACGTCGTATGGATAAGCCACTACCTCATACGATTACCTACCTACCTACCGGTATGTCCTAGGCCAAACTAGTCTAGCCGAAGCTCGTGAGGAGAAACCAGTTTAGCCTAGGCCAATCTAGTCTGGCCTAGCAAAAATATGTAAGCTTCAGGATAAACTAGTATGGCCTAGTCCGAGCTGATATTGACTAATGAATGAATGAATGTTACCATATCTCGTAAACTAAGAGGTTTAGCGCAAAAATAATGAAATTTTCGAACCCCTTAATAACCCCGGAACCAAGCCTTTTACTTCTATACGTGTTCTAAAAACCGACATACAGGGTGTTAAACATACAGGGTATTCCTGAAAGTGTGACAGACAGTCGAAAAAGATTTAAAACAAAGGTTAGGTCAGTAGGTTTGGTTGGCGACACACTAGCATACCTCTTTTTGTTTACGAATGGTCCTTTAAACCGGACAAAACCGGACATACCGTAGACTTTTTGAATGTAGACTTTTTCAAATTCGGCCTCTAAATGCGTCCCCTACTGTTCAGATAATTACGGCGGGTTTGTTAATTTTAAGAAAAAGTACTAGGCTAGCATAAATAAGTAGAATCTGTACTACCCCTACTCAAATAGGGCTAGACTAATTTGGCTAAACTGGTTTCTCCATACGAGCATAGGGCTAGACTAGTTTAGCCTAGGCCAACCCTAAAAAGAGGTATGACTGTCAGTGTGTCGCTAACCAAACCTACTGACCTAACCTTTGTTTTAAATCTTTTTCGACTGTCTGTCACACTTTCAGGAATACCCTGTATGTTTAACACCCTGTATTTCGGTTTTTAGAACACGTATAGAAGTAAAAGGCTTGGTTCCGGGGTTATTAAGGGGTTCGAAAATTTCATTATTTTTGCGCTAAACCTCTTAGTTTACGAGATATGGTAACATTCATTCATTCATTAGTCAATATCAGCTCGGACTATCAGAATCAGAATCAGAATCAATTTTTTTTTATTCAATATTCCATAAATAAATTATTTACATTGAACGTCAAAATATTATCTAAAGTAAAAAAAAGGTATATAAATCAGATACTTATTACTATGTAATACTAAGTATCTAGCTACTTTTTTTTCTCCAGCTTCACTAGCTCTGATCGTTCTTGGAGAAGAAGCATGGTAAAGAAACTCCAAGGATCTCGTGCTTAAAAAATAATACATTTGTAATGCAGGTAGGAACTTAAAAAATAACACATTGGTAAGTGTGGTGATCGTGCGCTGAACTGGGACTAGGCCATACTAGTTTATCCTGAAGCTTACATATTTTTGCTAGGCCAGACTAGGTTCGAAAATTTCATTATTTTTGCGCTAAACCTCTTAGTTTACGAGATATGGTAACATTCATACCTAATCATTCGTCAATATCAGCTCGGACTAGGCCATACTAGTTTATCCTTAAATCGGGTTTGGCCGGTAACATATCCAATGCGAGATGCCCGAGAATTGTCCTCCTGGTGTCATGAAATGAATAACTGTACTGCAATGAAAGTGTGATGAAATACCATGATGTCATTTTCATGTCTGCAATGAAAGCATGCTGAAATACCATGATACCATGTTTCATTGCACCAGATGACATGAAAAATTACATCATGATGTCATGTTTCATGTCATTTACCATGATGTCATGTTTCATGTCATTTACCATGATGTCATGTTTCATGGCATTTACCATGATGTCATGTTTCATGGCATTTACCATGATGTAATGTTTCATGGCATTTACCATGATGTCATGTTTCATGGCATTTACCATGATGTCATGTTTCATGTCATCTGAAGTAATGAAATGCTTTGTGCCATGCTTTATTCTCTCGTGTAATGGGTAATATTTCATGACACCGTGGTGTAATATGTCTTTTGTAATATTACGAGCATTACCTACACATGTCTACTTTACAGCATGTTTGCCAGTCTAAGTTCTTCAGTGTTGAGAGTTTTCAATAGTGTGGAAAAGCTTCAGAACGTGATTGAATTACAGTCTAAGTTCTTCAGTGCTAGAGTTTACAATAGTGTGGATAAGCTTCAGCTTCGATTTACGTGATTGATTTACCAACTTCACGCTAAGAAAGTGCCGCCTTCATTCCTGTGACTGTTGGTGCATTTTGCTTAGATTAGACCAAGATACTGTTATGTGCGTGGGCTAATCCTAACGCCCTTTGCAGAATCAGATCTTCTGCAGTCTCTATTAGGTGCACTCGTTAATTATGCGCCCGCGCAGCGCAACCTCTTCCTGTGCCCGGAGCTGAATTAAATCGATACAGCTTTTACTACTTTACGGCGCGGTTGAAGACATTAATAGTCCATATCGTTTACCGTAATCGCGAGGCTCGGGTGGCAGTTTACACTTTACATCCGTCCTGTTCTCCCTCAGCAGGGGCTCATTTGCTCATCTTCAGATTTTCTTATTTCTATCCAACATGCCATACAAACGAGAATAAATGCACCCCACTCTTAATCATATGCCAACGACGTATCTCAACTTTCTTGAGACACATAGATCGTAGAGGACCTTATAGCCAAGAAAAAGTTATTATGAGTGCAAAGGTGGAGGACAAGAGAGCTCGAGGTAGACCATTCTCTAGCTAGTCTAGCTAGATGGACTGATATTATGACCAAAGCTACGAATAACCATTTCCAAATAGTGATATCAGCTAATTTTAATAGTTTTTTCGGAAGTAGGTAAAAAAGTAAGGGATTTGCTCTAAACACTTTTCCAACTTTTTTATTCAGTTTTATGTGATTTCTCAAATCTTATATTTTGGGCAAACTATTGGCTCACGTGCCATTGCCAGAACATTTTGCTGAAAAAAACACGAGAGGCAGAAATTTACTTGACCAGAAATGAAAATATCTCAATTATGTAGAGGAAACATCTTAAAACACAAGACATTTCCATACATAAGGAACTCCATAACCCTTAAGATTTAACAGATCTTCAGGGCGACATAGATGAAGGAACTGACACGTCCGAAAAGCAGTAAAATACGGCGCAGTTGTTTTGTTGTTGCAGCAACTTTGGAACAGAATATGGAGATCACAGAAGCACGCTCGAAACAAAGTTGACTCTTCTCAAGCACCAAAAAGTAAAGGTGTCATGGCAGCTGCACACAAGCATTAGGGCTACGCTTGATGTAGAGATAACGTATGAAAATGTAGACGAAAGCCAGCTATAGTTGCCATCTTAGCCCGGTAGACTTATTCATCAGACACCACTTTGTCCTTATTGTTGTAGTTTAACTAACGAAGTCGCCACTTCTAGGATATCCTCACTGTCAACCTGTTTGCCGAGTGATTCTTAAAGAGCAGACCATCTGCATCTCTCAAAGTGGTGACCGAAGGCACGTGCGGCGCAATGCAATTGCAAGCGGTCGGGTTGCATAAACCGCCCGACGAGACCTTTCACCGCCTTGTGTCGTTGTCCCCGGTAATTTTCTCCAGCACCCATTATTGCTGTAAAATGGGCCTGTTCTTGCGCTGCAACTTGGCGAATATCTCGAATCTTTAGGTAACGGATTGTCTCTGCTGCAATATACAAAATATACATACAGTGAAGATCGCAGACAGTTTACCCGTTAGCCTAGAAAAGCGTCTTCAGTTTCAATTACGTGCTATAGCCATTTTGTTTGGTAAGATGTGGAAGTCGTGTAACGGAAGAAACTCCAAGAATGGCCCCGAGAAAGCCTCTGTAGGGGATCCCGTTTAATGGAGGGGCAATAACGGTTGTGCAAATGTGCAAAAGCTTTCAAGAATCCTACAAAAGGCTGAAACTTTCTCTTAGCATTCGATCGTCGTCTGCATTATACGGTGCTCCATCGATTTTGGGTTACGTGCGAACCGCGAACATGGCTGGTTGCGAAACGACTGCATTGTATTTACTCTGCGGGCAATAAAATTCGCCAAACTGTTTTTGGATGTGGTTCCAAAAACTGATGTTGCGGCGAACACAGGAAACCGATTTGCTTTTCTTGCATTACAATGAGCGCAAGTGTCGGTCGGGCTTCGGGGCTACAGCTCTCGATTGCTCAAGGAGTTAGGTGTTTTCCGCGCATTGCACGTTCAGTCAATCAGCGGTTGGTTCGGCGAGCTTGAATGAATGGGCCGGTGTGGTTGCCCCGTCTCCCCGCCACTCGGTTGTGAATGAAGGCCCGACCCGGCGCGTGCCGCCTCCGCTCCACGCTCGCTGCCAGTGCTCCTCAGTCGCGCTGGCGATCGACGCGCAAACACGCGCACGCCCAACTGTACAAAGTTGACGTTACGGAATTTGAAATTCGTGAAGTTCTGTGCTCCAGTTACAGTTGACTTTTCCCAGTGTGAAATTAGCAAATATTTGCTGCTGAACATCAACGCTTTCAGTCGCCTAGTTGAGGTTCATTGAACGAGAGGAAAAGCTGCCGTTTGCCGGGAAAGCCGGCTAGGTTTGCCACCACTCCACATTTACGGTGAGCGATAAAAAGTTTTCCTTTTATTTTATTTAAATCTAGCATAGTTTATCACCTTTACGGTACTCTGTAGGCAGTCTAGTAGGTTGTCTATCTAACTATGGTGACACGTCTCACATACAATCGAAAAATACGATAGTGGGTTGGTTTGTAGGTGGTGGCCCACGTAATTCTAATATGGTTTGGTTGGCGTAGTACCTTTGCCAGCCAGATGTCTTTTTCTATGTCTAGCGCAATTTGCTTAGGCAATGCCGAAGTAATTACCTGGTTTACTTTCTCTTCGACTACAATGGTTTACTGAACTACTGTTTGTTTGTTCGTTATGTAACGATGTCTCTTTTTTCTCACGTATCTCAACCAAAACTCCTCAAAACATAAATCTCTTGAACGAAAAATCTGGGACTTTTGAAAAGTCAATCGCTTGATTGCAGGCCGGCCAGGCAGATGCGTTATTTTTTGTCTTATTCAAATTTAAAAAAAAACGTAATATCTTAAGCGCCAACACAATGGGAGATCTAAAAGGCGCTAACCGAGAGTCTACCTGGGCAGATCGTAGCCATTTTTTTTGCGCCGCCCGGAGAATATCGCTGTCATGTCAAGTGAAAATTGATGATCTTCCATTGTTTGCTTTTGCGATACCGATCGCTGCCAATCTCCTTTAATAGCACCTTTTAAAAATGTTTTAAGTCTTATTGTCTTCGATGAAATAACATCTTTATGTTATTTTTGCTTCGTTAAGAGCAATATCCGTTGCATAATCGTTGACCGTCCAATTAAGAGTCATCGAGTCTATAGGATCGTAAAATTTTCTTTGAGATCCGCTAGTAAAGTGCAATCTATCATGGAATATGATCAGCGACCGCCGACGGCGCATTAAATGGGCACGCCTTTCGTGCTCCACCTTCGTGTACCATTAATACTACGAGTATTATACCAATCTTCCTTTTCATCATGAATGCTTACTCGGTCGCTTATAAACAAATTACTCTTGCTTGAAGCAATTATTAGTAGAATCCTGAAAAATAAAAACAGCAAAAAGCAAAAGTCTAAGTTCTAACAAAATCCAACCGGAGTAGAGCATTGGGTTCGAAGTGGCTTTCTAACGTGGGATTCTTATTGTTTAGGAGAAATTGAAACACGTATTTCCGTCAAAATGCTGCGTGGCCTGACGGACCGACAGCTATTAAAATAGATTCTGTAATACAATTTCCTTTTGGTGCTCTATCGAAATTAAAATTTATTCCATTGCTCCACATTACTCCCGCGGCCCGCCTGCATTTCCGCCTTAGCCATGGATTAGATACGCCCTCGCTTCGATACTTACGTGCACACCTAATGGTTATTTCATTTCCTTCATTAATTCCTTCAATTAAACCTCTAATTACATCCTCCCATGCAGTCATTTTCTCCCCTCATGCTGAATAATTCTTACTTCTTCACGGCGGCTAAATAGTTGCGGTGAAAAATGTAACAAGAAATCGACCGCTCAAAACAAAGGCTATAGAACATTCCTTTGTGTTTTCGTCGCTTTTCAATATAGCGAGGAATTATCTCACGCTTTTCTAAAAGCCGAACTGCTTTGACGGGCGAGACAATAGAGGTGTGTAGTGTGTAGTTCGCGAATGAATGCTTCGATTGAATGCATTCGTTATATGAAACCATTCATTCATTAATTCACTACCAATCTTTACATATCACATTCACTCTAGTCCACGTAGTTCATTCTTCAAGAAACATTCTTAAATCTACCACACTAAGATCCAAAATTCTGTAAATCTTTATATATCACATTCACTCTAGTCCACGTAGTTCATTCTTCAAGAAACATTCTTAAATCTACCACACTAAGAACCAAAATTCTGTAACTCATGTGTCTCGCCTTTGTCACCTTTGTCATTCGCGGACTACCGTAAGTCAAAAGATACGTGAACGAACTACTGAGCTATGAATGAGCTATGAACTATGAATGAACTGTGAATGAACTATGAATGAACTGTGAACTATAAGTGAACTATGAACTTAAAGAGTGAACTAGTTCAGTGAAGGAAATGAACTATATCATTCTTTTCTATTCACTGAAGCGTTTCGCGCACCTCTACGAGACAAGACAAGAAATCGCGAGGCGGTTTCTCACGATTGCTTACTGGGAATAGCGGCAATGGCCCGCTGGGTCGCTGCAGTCTGCAAGAACTTATCAATTAGTGCACCGACATCGTGTAAAGATTCCGTTCTTGATTGTATCTCATCATCATCTTCAACAACATAAATATTTTTCCTCTTTTTCCCCGTCTTGCGGGTTTGATTTAGTAATTTTATGAGATGATTAAACGTTTTCTGGAAAAGCTAATGCTTTCCCGTTAGGGCTGACGGGTGGCCTAGCGAAAATATGATTCACAAAGCGTCTAGGATCGTTTGTGAGTTTGCTCCCCTGCTATATTGAGTGTAGAAGCATAGTAAATCTGTCATGGATTGTGAAATTGATGTTAGTAATCTGCGTTGCGATGCTAATGTATGGAGCCGTTTCCCGCTGACCAGAAAGATGGAGAGAGAGATTCTGAGGCAGTCGTTAAAGCAAATTACTCCTCGACACCTCGTAAAGACATTAACTTCACGGTCTCGACGCGGGGTATTGTTACCAACTGAAAAACATCGGGGAGGAAACGATAAATTATGTACCGAGTTTATACGATCGCCCGGTAATGGTGTTCTTCGCTCGATAGATGCGCCCGCGCAACGTCAAGCTGCACCTCAAAGGGTTTTGTTTGGATTCGATATTTGAAACGGCCGCTACTTCCGCTTCTATAAGTGGCCAGCATTTTAAAGTAATTAACGGAATTATGGTTCAGCGACAAATGTTCCCAGCTTGCTTCATTTATTGTGGTAGGACCTTCCGAATAGCCTCCCGATGTTTATGAAAGGCCGATTGTAAAATCACAACGGTTGCAGCCATAAAAGAGCGGAAGTGCTCGGAAGTGGAACAGAAAACGTTGTGACTTCTAAGCGTTTAGTCATAATCGCCCCTTCCGCGACAACCCTAGACGTTTGCTGTCGACGGTTGACTTTACGGCGGAGGGTGTGTGGACCGGAAGTAGCATACGTCCGCCATCACGGCGTAATTGGCGGCACGGGCTTTTGTTTCCGGTTCCTTTTTAAATCGTAATAATAGTTCCTGCATGTTTTGTTGCACAGTACACGGTAGAGACTGACTGCATAGAGCAGCGAACAACTTGTAAATGCACATTGCACACCATATCCTGCACTTATTTTATTTTAAAAAATCGCTATCGCATGCCGTTTTTTGTGGGAATCCAGGTCCCACCAGATTTGTCAAAAATTCTTAACACATTACTCTTGACCTATTTTAGTTCGGTACAATGTCGCGTGAACTTACACGTGGCTTTTCTCCTGGGTTTAAAATAAGCACTCTTGCCACTTGCGTTATATTGAACAGCGTACTTGAGAACGGACTGAGTCTCCAGAGGTGTGGGAGACGACTGCCATGTCACGTTCTCTGACTAAAGTAAACCAACCTTATACTAACTTCTTCGCATAAACCTTAGTCTAATTTAAATCGTTGTTATCGCCCAGTAATTTGGCCGCCATAAGGAGTACGAATAAAGTCTTTATTCCTTACCCCGTTCTCAAAATTCCGCATTTTACACGTTTGATGTCAGTGTTTCCAGTAGAATCACAACAATTTAGGTTTTAGTTTTTGCTGGTTGGTCGGGTTGTTTCTGTTTCTATCATCTTCCTTCTTAGCAGTGGCTTATAAAAAGTTAACATTGCCGACAATTATTTGTTACTGAAGTGGCTAGCCAACGCTATTATGGCTCATACTTGCATCATACTGCTCAATGTAGACGCAAGCAACGTTTACTTGGTCGATGCACCTCCCCAGTGTCAATTTACCAAAGACGTTGTTTTCACAGGCGAGTGTCCATAAAAAGATTATTGGTTAGCCGGAGGTGCTAATGCGTTTGTTTGTGCGACTACATCCGGTCCACTGGGGTCCGTTAATTGGTCCACGTAAAAGGGATACCTTGTACCCGGTTCCCGGTTTCCTGTAGGGACAGGCCGCTGGATCAGATTCGTGCCTGGTATGTTCAATTTGGAGACATTACTATTGTTAATGGCGTGGTGGGAACTGGGAACCAATTAAATGCAGTTGTGGTCCCTTAATGACTCTTGGTGTTAACTCTCAATTTACGATGTGATTTATTTTAATCGTGTCTTCTTCCTCATTGTGATCATCTCGACAATGATTTAGCGCTTCTGTTACTGAATGTTTTTATGATAGAAACGCTTCACTAATTATCAGGTTATTAAATCGATTGTTTTGCTTTTTGCGTATGTTTTGAATGAGAAGAATAGACGCAGCAGACGATTCATCAAGTGATTTGCAATCATTATTATCTTTGTGAAATTCCATATCATTTGCCTCGCAGGTATTATCATTCCTCTAACTAAAAACAATGACTTTCCCGGAACGTCCAACTATTTCATAAACATAATACATTTCCTCCATTCTCATTCATTTTCTATGTGTAACAACCTCGAGCATGCACGTATTACCACATTCCCCTCATTACTCACGGTTAGCTTGTGAATGGATGCACCTTCCCCAGTCAGGGTCCGCGAAGCGTGTCGGTGCAATTATCCAGTCTGAGATCATAAAGCGTGGCCTCAGAATACGCACCTCCACCGCTGATACCTATGTAATCTTGGACGTGACATTCCCATGACGGCTTTGTAGACTGTGACTGACAAGGAGTTAAAGCTGAAGTATTTCTATCAGAAAAGTTCCATGCCCTCTCCCTTGACAGTAAATTCTGGCTGTTGATTTATTTATAAAGAATGTACAATTATACACTATCGGAAAACTGTATGTACAGTCGGCCACACGCTAGGATACCCCTTTTTGTTCCATTGGCACCCTTATGCCGCGCGTAGTAAGAGGTATCATGAGTTATCTTGGACTGTGGTCGACCGTATAGGTAAAGGTATGTACAGTCGTGTGAGATAACTACGTGGTAGATAGATCGTTTCGATCTCAATATTTTCCTGTGGAAGCTATTAGGTTTGAAGTTTCTTCGCAATGTTTTCCTGGACAGATATTAAAACGATAAACATTGTAGCTACATACTGCTTCATTAAAATACACAAAGGGTCTTCTGAATAATGTACCAGCCTCTGTATTTCCATATTTTCCTCCGAGCAAGCTCCGATATGGTGGGCACACGTGTTTATGGGTTTCCGAGAAATATTTCGTGTAAACGTATGCTAATTCCTGGTAATCTGGAATATCTCATATGGTTGGGCTGAAAGGAATGTCAAACCTTTCCTGCATTTCTTGATTGACGAAAAAGTTTTAAGTTTTCTATATTTGTTTTGTGCTATTGTTTTGTGAAGTTGTGATGCTTTTTGGCGTTGTTGGCGTTGACATTTTTATGTAGGTACGTGTAACTTTTAACAGTCATCAGTGGTTCTATGAAACTGTGTTTTCACATCATAATTCATAATCTCCCCTGCCAGTGCCTGACTGCATAACCAAGAGAATAAACCAGAGGCTACTGGAACGTCATCGTCCAAGACCACTTAAGATGCCTATTAGATATCTCGTATGGGTGTGGTCCAATACCATCATTTATGGAGATCGCTTAATTGGATTGTAATGTTTAATCAGTTGTATTAGTTATTAGCACTCCCAATAAGCATTCGTCATTAGCTACCGGTTCTGAGCTACTGGTGTTTACGCTCAGTTGCATGCAAACAGCACATAATGAATCGGGTTTTCGTTAAACGTTTGTTGTTTTCATTCGACTAGCAGTGAATAGATTGATTGTTTGTATCGTCAGACGCAAGAGTTCATTCATAAATAATACACAAGATATGTCACGTCTTAAATGTGTCTTGTAAATGTAAAACTGCACCTTGAAAAGGGTGTTTAGGCAGCATGAATGAGCAAAATCTTATGTTAGGCTTCGACCGGCTTACAAAATAGTCTAAAAATAGTTCAGTTTATCGAGCTTCTAATTGGCATGGCGTCAATGATTTATTTATTAAACTCGTAGGAATGTGCAAGTTCCGGTCGCGTTGCGCGGGCGCAGGAAACCCGTGCGATATCTCAGAATTAGAATCGCGAGTGGCCAATGGCCGGGTGGAGTGGGCCATTTGCAGCACGCCGACCGTACATCCCATATCCGCTTATCAAACGTCAGACGAAAATTTAATTCGCAACTCTCCGAAAGTGATTTCTAGAGACTTGCAAGTGATTTAAACGAACGCTGATACTTTGTCGCGAAACCGGAGGTTAGCAAAGTGCCGTGGCTCGGCGGGATATAAATCCTCAAATATGTTTTGCTCTCATGTGGTTCGGGAATTTATTTTAGCCTGTTTTTCACGATCTCGGGAGCGGAAATCATTATGCTTTTTCCGCCGCGGCCTGCACAGATCTCCTGTAAAAATATATTCATTAATACAGTAGCCGATTCCGAAGTCCGATCTCCGGCGTTTTTGTTGCGAGATCATTATTTGGCATAATTGCGCCTCTATCTGTTTCTGATTATCCCTCTTTCATGTTTCTCTTTTGTTGTCTGAGACCTATTTGCAGGATACGTTTAAGGAAAATTAAGGATAATACAGCCTGTCTTTACCTACTGATTAAATCAGTTTCCACAATTCATTTGGTCGTTTCGAGTTAGGTACTTGAAAACTTTGAACCCCTTGGAGACGAAAATACTCTTTGTGGTCGAAAAGAAGATCCTTTTGAACTCTGTGCTCCTATATCCAATATGCATATCCGCAGTAAATACGGACGCATATTATTTCTCTAATATTTGTTTGGCTAGTAGCTAGAAGACGTGTAAACATGAGCGGCCTTGACGTTTTCTTGTTTACGGATATGAGGCAGCTTCGCCTGATGAAGTAGAATACGTAATAGAGCCGAGTACCTACATATATTTGAAATCGTTGAAAAAATGGACAAAAGCGAATATTATACCTACAGTTGTCTGAATAATATTTAAAGATTCATCTAAAATTATGTATACCAAACCTGTACCAAGAGAACTCGTCGTGCTTGACCCAAAAGGTACCCAGCTTTACGTAACTCAGTCAACACAACACACAATATTTCAAAAGGCACTGACAGTCCTGCAAATAGTAATACGTGAGGGTTCGTCCGTTTCACGCCCTTCGCCACCAATCTCGAGAACATAAAATAAGTAAACACGATTTGTTTTAAGTTAAACAAACGTGAGTATTTAAGTCGGCACTTCGGGCTGGCTTTTATCGGGGACTGCACTGGTGGTATATGTAGCTGTAGTGTAGAGCATGTTTGCTCTGCTCCCCAAACATTTGCCAAGTGTAAATGTTTGCCGCAAGCCCCCGCGTGTTCTGAGCGAGAGTCTACCTAGTTGACTATTTCTAGGATAATTGTTTCCTATTGTCATAGACTGCCAACACCAAGCTTGTTTGAAGCCTTTGCTTTGCTTAGGTACTTTAAGCCTTTGCTTATTTAAATTTATGCGTCCTGAAATATTCAGAACACAATATTATGTGGTTGATGTTCAAACAGCGGGAGTTGGTTTTAATTTATGCTCACGATATCTTTTAACATCTTATTTGTAGGTGGCGTATCGCCTCGTTATTATTGCTAGTTAGAAGCGCACATATTGCAAATTGCAAGCGGAAACGGCTCTCCAGTAATGAGCTTCGGATGTCACTCACCTATTGTGCCTGGCTAATAGATATCGACTTCCTCAGTTCAGGTATTGGTGGTCAAACGACTGGAGAATAATGAGGCATTGTCTCCGATCAATAGGAAAGTGTCACCCCCTTTATTTGCAACATCGGACGGTCTTATTGCAATCTCTAATGGGAAGATCGCAGGCTGATTCAAATACAAGACAGGGGTTGCAACACAATTTTTTTCAACACTCTAAAGCATTCTCAACTTGGTCGTGTCTAGATTGAATAAAGGTTCTTTCAGCTCTACAATAATCTCAGTTGCCTCGCAGTTAGTTGGCTTGTCTTTAGCATATCAGCCTTGTCTTTCATGAGGATTTAACTTCATGTTGGAAGTTTGAAACAGTTACTTCTACTACGTCTCCTTCTGTTCAGCTTGGTATCTTGCCTTGAATAAGTTGAAGGAGGCTGTTTGCTTGCCATTGATGATAATGATGACGTCTTCTTCATTGCAATATGTCGAAACCTCAGGACTTGTTGTTGTTCTACACTTATCGCTGTATAAGTCCCATAATTATGTGGCCTTAGTTATGTTGTGATTATGTGGACGAAGTTCGGCCTGCCCAGCAACATCAGAGCCCACGCTAGGAAGCAGTAACGGTCGCTCTCGTCGGATATGACGAGAAAGCCTTCATCATTATCATCATCATCATCCTAAGTACTTTAGCTTCTAGGAATGTTTGTTGCACTGAATGATTATCGTACACACGACAGCACGTCAGAGCGTACACTTTTGTTGTAAAGTCGCCCGTAACGCAACCGAGTAGAGTGCTAGCGTGTAAGGTTCGACGTGCTGTCTTGTGAACCGTACTGGTTCTCAGGCAGGGTGCGGAACGCACGGAAGACGCACCACCCGGAACGATCTTTCCAACGGATATTGCAGAACAAATCTTTGTGAACCCCGCTTTGTGATAATGACCGGACCGTACTAAATAAATACTCGTAATTACAGAAAGACTCCATCGGCTTTGTTATCAGACCGATTCCAAAACAAATAATTTCGGTGTACCTACATAGTATGTAATTTTTTTTTAACATTTGGAAAAGTTCATTTGTATGGAAATCGTCCCATCTCATTGAATGTTAAAAAAATAGGTTCTCCGTTGTTCTTGTTTTGTCTTACTTCGAATCATCTTGTAGATGGCTTTCGCGACGGGTACAACTTTCTTGCTGTTGATTTTGATCCTGAAACTTCGGCTAATTCTTCCAGTCGTGAGTCGTCGAGATTTAGTCTTCCATCTACTGTTTAGTAGTCACTGGCACCATATTGTATGTGTTAAATTAAGCTCTGCTATGTAAACAATTCCTTGCTAAAACACGGCTGGGTCTTTCGCTAGATTTCCTTGATTAATATTTGTGAAGAAGAAGTTTTATGGAATTAAACTTCTGTTGTATTTAGGTAAAAAAAAGACCCCGACTGTTTGGTTGAGCTGTGTTCTTCCGGCATTACGGTGTGATTCCCCCGGCTCTATCCGTTTGGAACTGTTGAAAGGGCGAAGGTTGGAGTCGTGATCTGTGATTGACAACACCCCGCTAGGCCTCAATTTGAAGCAACAGACAGAAGTAATGGACACTCAGAAAACCGACACAGACACAGTAGGTATATTGTATTTTGTTATTGAGGTGTTACAGTTAGATGTTAGATCCTAAGATTTACCGCAGTTCGGGCTTTAACAGTACTTAACCAATATGGACATTCAGAAACACGCTAGGAATTGGGATACACCTTTTTATTAGATTAACGAAATTATTCCACGCGTGATATGAACCATCGTATATCATACCCTAAAAGTACCACCAAATGACCAAATCTGATAATTAATTAGTTTCAAGCTTCTAAATTGTATTCGGATAGCGAATTGCATGTAGCAAACTCCTAAAGGCTGTCATTAAATGGTGTCTTGATGAGATGCATTAGCTGGCATATCGTACGCCCAATTTAATGATGCCTACGCTTAATACTTCAGGGTCATATTCCCGAAGAATAGTAAGCGTAAGGATCCAAGCAATTGAAGTGGGCCGGTGGGAAAAACATTGGCCTTCTGTTCTGACTGTTCAATATTTGCAAAGCTCCGGGTTGGCAGCAATTTAGAGAGCAAAATGCCAAAGTCGCAGCCTTTTCGCTCACGCTTACCCGTTGTGAATGGACGTGGCCTGTTTTATTTCTAACTTAACGGATGTTAGATCGTATTTCAAGTAGGCTCGAAACAAAATTGGCTCCGTAGACGTTCTTTCAAGAATCGAGGTGCGCTGTCTTTCTTAGCTTTTAGGTGTTATGTCAAGCCTATCAATTGGTTTTGCTGCAAATGCACAAAATCCGGGTCCTTCCTTTAACTTCATTGCAATATGAACGTTATACATGTAGATTTTGTAGAGGAATAGTGCAGGAAGGTAGCTGTCTTGTGAAGGTAATACAATTCTCACGTCCATGCCCCATGCCCAATAAAAGACAGGTTTTCGCCCTAATGTGACAAGTGGTACTCTAGTGAGAATAATAAATACCTAATCATTGACATACAGGCAGCGATACAGTATAGGCTTTCTTACGATGTTTTCCATCACTGTTTTGGGTTTGGTAGGATGTCCATCAACCGTACAAAAAAAAACGATTTGATGTGTCCGTGAAATTATTTGGCGCGCCATGATGTCTGCCGCGGCTGTGGCTGCGGTGCTCGGTCCAAGCATTGGAGCGTGACTTAAGAACTGTTCGTGATGCCATAAAAAGCCTGGTTTTTATGGCGGTCAGAGCGGTTTTAGCACGCTGCACGTCTCTTCGCTGGAGAGATTGATGTGTATAGCGTTGTCTTTGCTACGAACGCACTTTGTCCTAACTTTATTTTACTTTTTTTTGGTATGGTAACCGATGTCGTACCAACGCGCCTACCATGTCAATGTCAAGTGCGTCCATAACTTAACATACGAAAAAAAACATTTATTTGCTTTCCCTGGTTCTCCCGAGTGAAGAAAAAAAGATCAATCACACGCCAGTAACGGCTGTGTAAATACGGCTGGGCACACCAGATGTGGAGACGTAAGTGGTCGCGTTATTAGCTACACAGGCAGGCACACACACAAAACAGTGATGCAAAAGGCCCAAGCAGGCGAGTGGCAGGGGTGAACTCCCATCATAACCAAATCCATCACCATCCGACACCACAAATTCGTCGCTTTTGAGGCCCCAAGAAAGCACCAAACTAAAGCTCCAGAGTCACAGAGTCGCAAAAAAAAAATCGTTAGGTTTCAATATAATCCACACAATTTTCATCGACAGAAATCTGTAAAAGTAGATATGCGGTGGTCCCCGAAATAACTGTCGTTGCGTTGACCATGTAATCAGCTGGCCTACAACGATTCTTGGCGATATCATCCACTGTCTGTATCCACATAGTCCGACTGGGCTGAGCATTCGAGGCCATCTCTATCGAATCTTCTGCCCGTTCTCTCCCAAAGTTGTATCGTATGGTAATCCGTCTGGGGCACGCGACAGCACGCCTTCGTAAGTGGTTTGTCATGTTCGGGGCCGCCCTTTGATATTATCAAGGTCGGGTTATGCTGTTGACCTGCATATAGCTGGATTAGCTTGGGCGTTCATAAAAGGATCTTGGAGCGGATGTTGGGCATTAGGTACCTACCTCTAGCCGGTGCGTAAGCCTGGCTTTGAGATACCAGCAAAGGTCAATTGATTAATAAGCAGACTGGTTTTAAAAGTTGCTGTCTTGAGATGGATTGCTGAGCTATTGTATATTTTTTTCTACTCTTCGAATTCCCGAATTTAGTGTGATTGAAAAGATTGTTACCCAAAACGGACGGAGTTATTTCGTATCAATTTTGGAGAGCAATTTTCCTGCAGAAGTTTTGCCAGCTTGCAGGTTACATTTTGGGAACGCCACGGGTCGGCATCAGATTTTCAGGTCAACTTGCGTTATCTGTTTAACTAATATCTGTTGCCATAACTCCGTTTTATGTATGTCGCATCATTCAAGCCTTTACAAAACGCGTGATTGTACCTACGTAATTTATGAATGAAAATATGAGCGCAGCACCATAATGAGCGTCCTTGATGTAGTATTTATTGTTCCACTTCCTGCTGTGAGACGAATTGTATATACAGAGCACGTCACTCATTCAGACGCAATCAAAGGATCGCGACTGGGATGTTTGCTCCACACCGATAGCCACTAAGTAAATACGACGGAAGGGCAGCTTCGGTTTCGTTCATAAAAGAAAGCTGCAGCAGAACGAAGAGGCTTTGGAGAGGTTATATCTGCTGCAAAACCTTCTAATAACTGATGGGGAAATGGGGGCTTCAGTGAAGACCACTACGATACGGGCAGACACTATGATACGAGCTTGCTAGCTGGACCGACGATCAGTAGCTGATCGAAATGGCTCGGCATAGAAAAATGTGTCACAAAATATCCTGGGAGAGTTATGTTAGGAGAAGATTAGATAATGATGAGCAGGATTATGAATGACTCAATGATTGGACTTTTAAAAAGGGCTAAACTTGACTTGCTGAGACAGACGAAGTTGAAAAAAATGTTACAGCCATAAGCCAGTTTTTTACCAGCCAGTTTACTTACCTGCTTGATTTACACTTCTGCCAAGTATTTATTTTCTGTCACCGATAGCCGTATAAAGCCGAAGGCGTACAGGCATTTCCTCTCTTGTGTCGAGTAAATTGAGTCGGTTTGTTTTGTGTCAAGGATCTTTTGCTTTTGTTTTCGGTCGGGGCGGTTCGGAGCGGGCATTCCTTTACGGGTGGAGAACAGATTGGGGCGATTAATTCCGTAGTCACCGATAGGGCTCTCTAGCTAGGGATACGACAGTCTTCCTAGCGATCATAGAGTCGGTCTCCTCTATAAATTCAACCTGTCGTACGTACCTCAGTAGAGACGGGTTTTTTTGAAAGTAAATAATCTTGAAATTTTGGCAATATTCGTCGAAAAGAGAAACTATTAGTTTCGGATTCAGAGTGGGTATTATTTGCGACTAGCTTCACTTAAAATCTCTCATTCATACGTCAGCTTTTTCTCAAATGTAAAATACCTACTGCATTCGCCCTTGTTTGCAGATCGCAGTGTTTTTCCCCCACACTCCAGACATAATAGGCAGGCTTCCCATCCCGTTAGTTAGGTACCGCGATATTTATGTGTTCCCAGTACACGGAGCGGAAGCAAGAGAAATATCGGTGAAAAAATACCATTAAACGCACAGAGAAGAAGTAAGAGGCAACATTTAAAGAAATCTTTAACACTCGTTAGTGCATCCGGCGAATTACGATCGTTTTTGCCGGGACGTTCGATTCGATTCATAAGAAGGGGGCGATCGATCGGCGCGGGCGCAGGGAAGAGTTTCCTGCCCTGTGCTCGCCGCGGGAGCGCTCCAACGGAGGGACAGAAAGCGCCCTGAAAACCTAAGACAAGGTTAAAGCACTTGCTGATGTTAAAGTGTAAGAAGACATCTCTGCATATTACAGGCTACTTGAATTCGTTTGCGAAACTCCACTTACTCTTTCAGGGGTCCATGATGCCGCGACAGTGACATACCTAGACGCAGTCTGGCTCCTCTTGGTAGTAAAATGAGATCAAGCTCAGTCTTCTAGCCGCAGGAGCTCGAAACCCATCTCCATACTAAAATGGTCAGTCAGACCGGACTGTACCTATTGTATAAACATGCATGACCACAGCACGACCAAACTAATCTAGACAAGACATCCAATGAGCATGCTTATTGAATGTTTTCGCCATCCAAATGTCCTTACGAAAGTTTTACTTTATTACCGCGTCCTTTCGCCCATTTCTCGCGCTTCCTCCGAAGCGAGCCTTCTTCCGTATCGCGCGCTCCCCGGCCCGTGGGGGGGACGCGGCGGGAGGGGGCGCGGTGCGCGCGCGCAGGCATCCATGAATGGCCCTAACGAACCCGCTGGCCTTGACAGGGCTGCCCTGTGGCCGCCGCTCGCGACTAGACGAATAATAGCCCTGTCGGTAGAAAAGGTATACGTCACGGTCAGGATCTTTCAGACAAATTCTAGCTTCATCCAAACATTTTTACAATTTCGATCCGCCATGTCCATAAGCCTCAGGCCCGTAATATCAATCACAGTTGAAACTACGACAGATTAACGCCTAATTTCTGCAAGAGTGATGAAATGTGATCGGTTACAGTTGATTGGCTGAAATGAGTTTAACATGAGATTGTCTGTTACATTTGATCGCTCTGCAGAAATCGGGCGTGAACGTCTTTATTTTGTATGAGAATTAATCAACCATTTAAACTGGTCTTTTCGCTGGCGTTTAAACTATCATTGGAATTACGGGGTCCTTTAGCTGAAAAGGAGGTGCTGGAAGTGGAATAGTTTTGGTGCCCAATAACCTGGTTCTAAAAGTGAAAAATTTCTCGAACATTTGGACATGTTTACGGATTAGGTACATTCGCTAGTTGCATAGGTACTTGAGATTGAAATAGGCATACGCAGACAGACGCTCCCCCACGTTTCATTTCCCATTCGCATCCTTTTGCATTCCACCAAATGGGGTTCGTTTGTGAGCCTACGAGTCGCTTGAGATGCGCCTTCCTGCCAGGATACCCGCTGAATAGACTTTAATAAGTCTCGAATGACGCCTTTGATCTGAATAGACGTAGATGAGTGTCCAAGTCGTTACTGCGAAGTTTTATTTGCGATTTAAAAGGACCTGTTTTTTTACTTTGTGACGTTATGAAACAGAAATTCACCTCTGTGTTTACAACTATCATAGCCACGACGTGAATGAATCCCACTTCTGAGCACAGAGCCTTCTGTCTTTCAGTCTTTATTATCCTTCATCAGTATACCTTTTCCGTGCATGGCATGCCACATTTTCCTGGGCCATCTTCTTCTCACCTTCTTTTTCTTCAGTATCTACTGCCGCTTCAGGTTTATCTCGCCATCTTGTTTCTTTGGTTGATATATTTCTGGTTTGATTTATTAGAAACTCCCTAGCTATTTAAAAAGGAGAAATGTTAGCTTAGTGTCTCTGAGCTTGAACCAGTTCTCTTTCATTTGGTCCTTCTGCATTAAACTCGTAGTTTTACGACCGTTGCATTCTTCAGAATGCCTGCCCCGAATGAAATATTAATGAGACGCCAGACAACCTTCGGCAATGCGCAACCATCACGAAGACGCGTCCGAAAAGGCCTAACGTTAATCGGTCTACGCACACGAATTTAAGCCCTTTTGTTTGCTGGAACTAGTGTGGAATTCCCTCGGTTTTCGGGGACTGTAGTATTTTGGACGTGCATTGTTGGCAATTCGTCATGAAGTGCGTATGTAAATCAATGGAGTTCGGCGCGGGCGCAACGGTATTTTCGTCG
Organism: Zelleria hepariella; assembly: GCA_949319315.1. NCBI lineage: Eukaryota > Metazoa > Arthropoda > Insecta > Lepidoptera > Yponomeutidae > Zelleria > Zelleria hepariella. The sequence goes on from OX439384.1 coordinate 20,818,386, forward strand.
GTCGACAGGAAGGCGGATGCTATAAACACAGTTTGTGTCAGTCAATTGAGTTTTCTTAGGTGGCGAAATGGAAATGGAAGGTTTAATCCTACACCACTGGAACGTTGGCTACCACTCAAAAAAGGCAAAGCACATAAAAGCAAAATAGTCTTCCGTCATTTTTGACACCGTGCCGAGGAATTATTGGGCATTTTGATGTAGTAATAACTTCAAGAAGGTCGTTTTTAACCCCTGCCCTAACATTAATTTGTTTACAAATGCATCTTGGTGTATCTGCATGGGGATAAGCGATAGTGATATTACGTGGAGCAAATATCCCAAGCAATTTGACCACCCTTCAGCCCGTGCCCATGCATTTGCCAGTCGGATTATAGCCCTGACTTGTTGATAGGTGCGGAACTACGGTAGTATTGTCTTCATTGTTTGTCGTTTCCATTTCCGACGTCCGATTCGTCATAGAGTCCGTTTTATGAGCACGTATTGCTTTCCTTATTATTACCTACAACTTATTACTAAGGGCCCCTCTACACATTGGCCCACGGCAGGCCATCGCCAATGTGTACAGGGGGGATTGGTGTATTTTGGCGGGCAATTGGCCATAGTGGCGCGCAATGTTCATGATTGGCATGGTCGTGCTCGGGCCAATGTGTAGTAACTGGGGGCCTTTACTTTATAGTATTCTACCAGATAGGTAGTATTAGGTAGAAAAAGTAGTTAGTTATTTCCTTGCTTGGGTTGAGTTAATTACCTACCTACGATTTAACTACGACTTCGACTTTGGTCATTTGTGTTCTTTTTCCGCAGTAGTTCTACTATTTCCATGATGTTTGCCCTCAAGTTGCTGAATCTCTAGATCGGCTTCCTATAAATCATGTACTTAGATACAGAGGCACGTATGTACTTAGGTTTTTTGGTACCAACTTACTGTCTTGTCTTGTATAAATAGGTATGTGTGAGGCGGTTCGTCGGTCGGTATGACACACGCTGTAACTAATATGGTGCGGTGAAAGTAATGCGAGTCGACAGCCCTATGCGGGCATCGACCCATTTTCTGTGACGTAGGTATGTTAGAAGATACTAGATTATCAACAACATATCAAGGCGTAGCCGATCAATAAATTCTTCTTCTTTCGTTGCGAAAGCGTTCCACTTTGCGCTCCCAGAAACGCGCCAACTTATCTCGCTAGGGGTCGCCTTTGGGAAATCCTGCCAGGTTTACTGTGCTGTGCAGCATCAGGGCAGTTATGAAGAATGGACGCCGTCTTTGCGGCTCTACATTGTCTGCATCTTCTGGCTGTAATTCGGAACCCAAAGTTTTTTGTTCGAAAGTCCGTTATTGGCTTAATCTTATCTTTAGATAATATTGAGAAACTTATTTAAATATTTTTTATTTTGGTCCAGTAGTTTTGTTTTTATGCGCTAAAATGTTTTGTTCCTATGACCGCCAACAGTATGCAGACCGTCGCGTGACGTCATAAAACTGTATATTTGAAACGTCGTAAAATCCAAACTACTGAACCAAAATAAAAAATATTGAAATGAGTTTCTTATAATAGCCAAAAGTTTTGAATAAGCCAATAACGGACTTTCGAACAAAAAGCTTTGGGTTCCGAATTACAACACCGCGAAGATAGGATTCTGTAATCAAATTTGGGGTCCAGCGAAGTCCATTATACCAACAGCAGTCGCTGCAGTCGTATCGGCTGGGAAGACATCATCATCAAGGCCTCAAAAACACTTAAGGCTTTGGTATCTAGGAGAGATGATTTATAGCGTCCGTCCAGTGGCACCTTCACTCACACACACTAGATGAGTGAATTTACCAGGCGCTGCAGTGGCTGTGACAAGCCTACTCAAATCAACCAACTTAAACCCACATGGCTCGTTTAACACCCATCTTTGAAGTGAAGAGGCGTCGCCACATTCGCAACTTTCCTGTGATCTCAATCCTTTCGTAAGCCGACGTATCCGCGGCTATCAAAGCTTTATGAAGGCGGTGGAAGTGCATCGGTGTAACACCCGCTTCCTTCTACCGACGCTGTTCCCCCATTTACATCCAGTCCCTCGTTCTCATACTGTAGCCTAACTATAGATTTCTTGAACATTTAACTAGGTTGCAAAATTAACATGCCCTCTCCAAATAGCATGCGAAATTTTTGGCTAGCTTTTGAAATGAGATGAAATTATTTTATTGAACGAGCGAGCGAAGTTCTCCGAGTCTACTGGAACAATCCGGCGTTTGTATGTATGTATGTATGTTTGTATGTATGTTTGTATGTATGTTTGTATGTATGTTTGTATGTATGTTTGTATGTATGAATGTTCGTTCGACGATAACTTGAGTAAATTTGGTCGGATCGTTATGAAATTTGGTAGGCGGGTAAACAAAATTAAAAGATTTTTTAAAGTTCGAACATGAGCCAAATCGGTTGAGGGGTTGCCGAGATATGGGGTTTGTAAGCAAAGCACGCGCGCGCCTGCGCGAATGGCGTAAGCAAAGTTACAAATCTGGAACTGGGGTCGCGAGTTCATAGTTCGGAGCGAACCACTAGTTTTGATAAGTTGTAGCTTGTCAGTGTCCTAGCTCCCAAAATGATTCCTTGTGCCTTCCCAGCCTCACGTTAGCAAGTGAAAGTCAACGCCATCAAGATAACTTTGTATTCCTTCACCAAACTTTGAGAGCTCTTTTTACGCCTAAATACCACAACTTTTACTATGGGGCAAAGAGCAAACATTCTAATTAAAATCAGAGACAAAGTACAAAGAAGAAAAGCTTTGCGATCGTGGTTCACACGACGAATACACTTCTCGTCTCAACTACCTCAGCTCAGTCAGTCCAGCAGCAGTGTGTGTAATGTAAATTCGGCATTGAGTGTACCCAGCGGCTTACGTTTGCCTAATATCGGGCTTATGCGCCATAATGATCAGTATCCGCCTTGGTTACGTATGAGCAAAGATTACAATTTACCAACCTTCTCGGTGCGGTAGATACTGGGAATATTTTTTTTAAATTCATGATTTTTTTTTAAATTTTTGGATCATATTTTGCATATAAATAGAGGGTCCATCTGAGTGTTTAATGCTTACTGCCTTCACAAAATATGTAAGCTGGTTAAACCCAACGATGGTATAGAATCTATAGACTATAGGGGACGCCTGACAATCGCGAAGGAAACTACTACGAACTCTAGATACTCTAATATTCTACGTTGCTCTATATCGCGCTAAAATATTTATAAGCTAGTTGGATCTGGCCAGTCTTCAGTCACACATTATGGTGATACATACTTACCAAGTAAAAAAAAAGCAGGTATAGTGGGGTGCTATTACTTTGTAAAAAAGTTAGCATCTTTTGTAACACCGTGTTTATTTATTTCCCGGAGGAAATTCCCCCGAGCAAGCCTACGCCACCGCCCGCGTAATAAACCCCTACACGATCTAAAAACACCATCAGGCTGAGAGAAAGTAGCGCCGCCGCCGCCGCCACATAGGTTTCTTAGGTCCGCTTGCGCCACCCAGGGTTAGCCAGTTAACTCTGAGTTAACGTCAAAAATTGTATGGAAATGTCAAGTTAACTCAGAGTTAGTTTGCTAACCCTGAGTGACGCAAGTCCGCCTTAGGGTGGCATTAATAGTCGTCATCTCAAGCTCGAACTCAAGTAGGTGATCTCAGAAAAGTCAAATGCTTATGTCAAGGCTTATATCAATGTCAATCTCAAGATAGTGTATATTAATATGCTACTCAAATTTGACATTAGCCAAGGCTTGACATTAGTATTTGACTTTTCTGAGTTCACCTACTTGAAATCGAGCTCAAGTAGGTGATCTCAGACGACTATAAATACCATCGTAGTGAGTGGCCTATGGTCAGCTGGTGTCTGATAACCAACTCTACATGATTTGGGGGCTTTGAGGAACTAGTTTAATCAGATAAGAGCATCGATGCTTCCCGCCACTTGCCTGTTTAGAAATAGTAAATGATCCACTCAATAAAATGTAGAGCGCAAGTAATAAGGAAGAAAAGCAACAACGATTACGTTACTAGGCGATGGATAACTGATTTGGACTGCAAGCGTAGCATAAGGATGGGTTAGAGCGTATCTATGGGTTTATAACTCTGTCTATCCCGCTCTACGTCAAACAAAAGAGTGACATACATAAACCCATAGATACGCTCAGCCCTGCTGCATAGCTAGATGACCTGTGCTCACTTTCTCTCCCCCTCGTCCTCTCTTCTCCCTCCAGATACACCATTAGTGGCGAATCAATATCTCTGTGGATAGACAGGTGTAGTAAGTCTTACTGCCCCAGACTCCGCAGAGGAGTAAACTTCATTCATTCTTACTCACTTGGTACTGAACCTTCTTTGTAGTTCTATCAGGTTAATCAATCAGGCAGCAGGATCGGTCGAACGCTACCAATCAATGGCAGTGAGTAGTAGCGATTGCTGTGGGCGGGGTGGTCGTTGAACTGCGCGGGCGCCGCCGGTGGTGCGATCTAATTCAATTTAACGACAATTCAGTGCACACGACGTGTGCTCCAGTTGGGGCCCCGCGTTTTGATTCGATTGTGGTAAAAATGTACGATTTAAATGTTCAGAATTTTCATAATTTTACCTACATGGAATAATATGGAGGAGGCCTACACCCGACAATGGGTGTCCCAAACAAATAATATATAAACTTAAAAATAATTAATTTGAATTTTATGTACATACTTATTTTAATTTTAATTTTAATCTTTATTTAATTTGATTGAATGGAATTTATTGAATGAAATCTAATCTAATGTAATGTTTTAATATGTACATACGCTTTTTTGGGAAATAAGGCAGTCTAAAGGCCAATTGACGCATGCTTTGACGTTTTGACACGTTTGATCGTCGCGACGGCCGATCCTGCAACCGCGGAATTGCTACTACTTTAAGAGTTTTTATAAACATGGGACATTTTTTCAATGATTTATCGTTCTAGCTGATTTTGCGCTATGCCGAATCAGTCTATCCTGCTCATTAAGCTTACAGAGCTCCGGTAGCTCCGATAGTATTTTATGCCGACCTTCGTTTATACACCTTCTTTTCTTTTCTTTCCTTTTACTACTATCCACAAATTCTATCTCCATGTGTATCCTATTAAATACCACGGGCTGCATCACAATATTTTCAAGAGGATCAAAATTCTGGATCCATATCTACACAACTGACACATACCACCATTCCGCTGTCTGTCACTGACGTATTACTCAACAGTTATTATATTACCTCGTGTTGAATAACACGACGAGATTAGCTCTTAGATTTAATTTAATACTTATTATCTACTTACGCAGCTTTAATTTCATCCCACTATAATGATATTAATGCGAAGTGCCTTTTACAGAACGCCTTGTAATAATTTTATTATGTAGTAGGACGTTTATAGGCTTTAAACATCAGATTTCGGGCAACCGAAAGTAGGATATTCGAATAATAAACCTAGTTCACAGTTCATACTCTACATTGCATTTTTCACTAACCATACTACGACGCATGTATTGTTATGAGATTTGAAAAAATCCTGGAGTAAAATGGTTACCTAAATTAGACGAAAACAGTCCCTTGCAAAGCTACTATTTTATACTTAAATCGTCGTAATTTATTTACGACGAGTTGCGTTTAAATATTGCTGTTCAAAGCTCGCTATATTATGGATGTTATCATCGCAGATCTCGTATGTAGAGTTGTGAGTTATTGCTAATTTATGTGCCAGTTTGATTTATTCCTAATGGTCGCGGTTTAGATAGATGTTTATGGCTGAACCAGTCGAGATGAGGCTCTTTCTTATTCCGCACGTGACCATAAAACCTACGTCTGCCTACGCATAGGCACGACATACGTAGGTAACTACTTGACAATGGTACACGGAAAGTACAGCTCAGTTTAAACTACAGGATTTTGTCAATTTTTGGGCCCCATTTTTGTAATGATGAATGTAGAGACACTTCGACGGTTGGCCAATTATGTATTCTTCGGTTTGGCTAACTAATTGGCCCTGTCACGGAAATGTACGCGATTCGCGTCAAAAGTAGAGTTCTTTCCGGTTGTTACTTGTATTTTTAATCTTCAGGGCTACTACCCTACATAAAGTGCTACTACTCTATACACAGCAGCGGGCAGAGGTGGGATGATGATGATGACATTGATCTCATTATCTTGGACTATGCAGACGTGCCTACCTTTCCTAAGAGTCTCGCCTTTCTGTGTCTTCCGTGACATACGATTTCCAGACTGGATGGAGTTGGAAACGAATTTTACGAGTCCATTGTTAGGACACGGGCCTCGCCGGTTCGGTTGTCCATCTGCCCGCTAGGATGATGGTGTCACCTTGGCTGCCGGATGTGCGAGCCAAACCATGAGTTGTTGACTGGTACTTTTTGGTTTGTTTCGAGTACGCGGGTATAAAGCGCAATAACTGTGCCGTGGAAAGCCTACAGTAATAACTCGTTCTTCACTCCGTGAAGCGGTTGAACGATTTTCGCCTTTCTGGACGTCCTTCGTCAACCATGAAATATTACAGCTGTTGGTGTTGATGTCTAGTCGGCTCTTATCACCAATTGTAGCAGTCACTGAGAAACTTTTAGATGGACAATAACCATCGGACGGTCCACTTCGCGATATTCAAGAGCCGAATGGGCATTGATCAGAGAGGCATCGATTATCGTACATTGAAAACCATTTCGAGGAATAGGGATACTGATTACTATTAGGGGTTTAAATAAGTAAAATTAAAACGGATTACTAATATTTCCGCCAAAAATGTTTACTTCAATTTTATTTCGATGACGTCATCATAGGCTCTAATGCGGTAGTTCCATTGCCTACAAATATTTAAAAAAATACATTCGTCAACAACAACAACTGTCAAAACACACAACTCTTGTTGACTTGACACTTACATTTGTCAAACGTCAACATATTATTATTTTTTTAAATCATAAATTAATGCAATGAACTTAGTACATAATGCCAGTGGTGACGTCATACACAAAACTTTTAGAAATTATAAATAATTAATAAAAAAATAGAATAGTTACATTAAAAATTAAGAAAATATTCAAATTACTTTAACTTTTTGTTTTTTCTAAAGCACTAACCCGTGCTAGGGAATAAAAGAGGAAGGTAGAGCGCCTGCACGGTATGCGAGAGGTTGCGGGTTCAAGTCCTGTCCCGAGTGAATTTTTTCGACTTATTATATAAATGTTTAAATTATTCAAATTAGATTCTTATATTTGTCTATATTTTCGATTTATAGAATAAAAAATAGGAATTGCCAATGCCCATTGCGGTTATTTTTGTAGGTTAATCAAACCTTTTTATCCCGAAGTTTCGACTGCGTTGCAGCTTGCAGCCGCCGTAAAATTGTACAGACAGACCAATTTGCTGCGAATTGCTATCGATAGATACATATTATTCCCGCTCATGGTCGGCGTACAGTTAGTTATCGACAGTCAATCGGTTGCCGTCAGTTTTATTTGTCTCTGCGTCCGCGCCGTTTTTACGACCGTCTACGTCCGCTCCCTTAAGATCCAACACAAGGTCGGGGACTTTTTCCTTCGCTAAAGAAGGTTTGCAATGTAAAAATATAAAAAAGCATTCTTTTTGTACTCGCAATCCATCCATCCAGTTTTTCCCTCGATGCTGAGGATCGTGACCATCACTTGAAGGAGGCGGAGAGTAGAGTTCTCCATTGCGTTCTATCGCAATGGAGAACTCTACTCTCCGCGATGCGGATCAACCACTCGGGAAAACATTGTGAGGAAACCTAAGCGTTTATGGCAATGTGAAAATCCCAAACCGCAGCGGGTACGTGTGGTAATTAGGCTCGAACTCTCTCTCTCTCTCTCTGAGAGAAGGCCTTAGCCCAGCTAGTCGAACATGTTGAATCGGGAACCTCTTCCTTTTTGTTGCATTTGGAAGTAAAGAGTAACAGGCCTTCGAGAAAATGGAAGGAAGTTCCGAGAGGTGTCGATTTTGATTCTGCCAAGATTGTAATAATACAAGGTGTTACAAAAGATGCTAACTCTTTTTACAGGGTCATGGTACCTGATGATATGGATCACAACGAAAATATTTTTTTAGCTTTATTACGTTCCGTTGATTTTAAAATAATTAAAATGTAAGCGCTGTGACGGGAGAAATGTATTTTTAAAATACTGTTTCCATAGACTTTCACTATGTTTTAACAGCCTGAAGCTATTAAAATACAGCTAAGCAAGCAACCATGTTTTTTAATTGGAGCTAAAACCAAAAACAAAAAAGTTTTGAAAATTTGACAATTTTGAGGTTATAAAAAAAAGTTGTGTTATTCAACTTTTTTTTGCAGATTTGTCATTATGTTGACCAGCAGGTAAAAAGAGTACACCCTGTAAAAAGAGTTAGTATCTTTTGTAACACGTTGTATAATAGGTTACATTGCATCACATTCATTAATGATGTTTATCGTCAACTCGCAAAGAGCAACCACGGTTCGACTCCTCCGCCAGCGTTACCAGATTGGGTATTTTTCTCGCAATTCTGGGTAAAAATTTGGCTCCTGGAGAAATTTTGGAGAAAAGAAATCTTTGGAGAAATGTTTGGAGAAAAAGAAAACACAGTGGAGAGTTTTGGGTACTTAATTTTTTAAATAGTTTTGGGTAGAAATGACGTCATAGATGAAGAGGATAATAATATGGTTGTCATAAATATATTAAATTTATTTGAATAAACTTTCTTTATACGATAATATTTTGGAAAATGTAAAAAGTTAATAAAACGAGTGTTAAATCCGTTAAAATCTGTGTTTAAATTATTTCTTTATACGATTTAGTTTGTTTTATGTCAATACCATAGACAAAAAGTTTAGTTTAACTGCAGTGAATGCCATTTGTTTGTAGTTTTACTGGTAGAACCACTAACAAAAACATTGTCTTTAATACTACCAGGCGAAATATGCCTTAGAATGAGGGAAAAAACGAGCCTTTGGGTAAAACCATGGAAAATAGTATCGTTTTGGAGAAAAAATAATTTAAATTTGGGGAGAAACAGAAAAACGCATCTGGCAACCCTGTCCTCCGCAAATCGGCCAGCTCTACAAAAATATAACGATTGGATTATCTCAACTCTTTCGAGCATATCTCGGTATTAAATCCCAAAACGAGCTGATTATTTACGTCGTGGGAAGACGGCCGCATCTTCACGGTCCACACCGGAAACGGTGAGGACGTAGGCGACGCCCACTGACTCGTGCGTGCTCACACATATTGTCATTGCTAGCTTTTTGCTTTTGCTCTCGAGTTTCGTGGTCGATCCGGCTAAATTTACTCAAGTTATCGTCGAAAGAACATTCATACATACATACAAAAGCCAGATTGTTCCAGTAGACTCGGAGTCGGACTCTCAATATTTACCTCACTTCGGAGCATGGTGTCTCTTAGAAGAAATTCGTGGGTAAAAACATCAGGGAATGGACGGAGATAGCTAGCATTGAACAGCTATTTCTCTTGGCAAGAAATAGAAAATAATACGACGAGCTGACGGCCAACTTCTATTAGTGGAGAGGCACGCCAAGATCTTTCCTAAAAGTTCCCTGGTTTCTGAATGCCCATTTCCGTACTGTCGCTGCCTTCTCTCGCAGGAAACTTACAATCTCAGAGTTGAGATGTAATAGAGCTCAAATAATATCGATTGAAAAATCTTGTATTGTTTCCGTTTAAATTAGTGTTATCCAATGATCGAAGGTTAGCGGCACTTTTCATTCACGTTTTTGTAGAAATTATGTTAGTTACGTTCTATATTTTAATGTGACACTTCAACATTTACAACAATATGTCTTGTTTGTTTTAGGTACGTTTCCAGTAATTTGAAGCCACGCATTTGTGAATGGTCGACGCACGCACGATGAGTATTTTCTGCCTGCATGTCCTAAAAGCTTAATTACGCCTCTGTGTGTACCCGCCTACCTCGCAATTTGGAGACAGAGTACAGAAAGTAAACTTAGTAAATATTTTAGCTTGTCTATCCCAACATAGGCGTCTTCCACCTAACTAAAGGAACTCGCATTATCTCAATCAGTTCCCTTACCTTCGATTTCTGAATTGCGAATTTCACAAAGCAAATACTAAAGTATCGTTCTGTCTCTGCAGTGCAGATAAGATATCACCAAAAACGATACTGAAGTAGTAATTTAATTTGTGAATTTCTCAATAATCAGAAACCGGTAGTTATTCTATTATTGTTTGGCTTTGGTCAAAGCTTGACTTGCTGTGCGTATTACCATCTATCTAGCCAAGCAAAGTAGTACTTGGTAAGCGCGCACCAAGAGTATTGAGTAGGCCATCTGTGCCTTTCTTCCTACTAGCAGTTCTTGCTTACGATTGAGCAACAATAGGTAGGCCTCGTGGACTATAGGCCTATCAATAGGCCAGTAAGCAATTTCAATCCGACACGCTCACCAGCACTTTGTAACACTACAACTTATTTCCGCATCCGCTATTGCACTGTCCACTGCAATTTAATCATCTCTTCAAGTGACAAGATGTATTAGGGCAATTTGAGGACCGTTATCTTCGATTCGAGGTTCTATAGCTTGACAGTTAAGGTTGAGAATGGTATGGACTATCGACCGTTTGATGTAGTAGGACGGGGACGACAAAGACGGATGTCCGGTGCCGGTCAGGATTTGTTTCACGCGTGCGCGTGGCTTCTTCTCGTAGTGTGAGAATTTTGTTCCTTATCTCCTGTGTTTGGGCTTAATTCGGAAGGCAAAGTTTTTTGTTCGAAAGTCCGTTATTGGCTTAATCTTATCTTTAGACAACATTGAGAAACTAATTTAAATATTTTTTATTTTGGTCCAGTAGTTTTTTTTTAATGCGCTAAAATAAAATGTTTTGTTCCTATGACCGCCAACAGTATGCAGACCGTCGCGTGACGTCATAAAACCGCATCTTTGAAACGTTGTAAAATCCAAACTTCTGAACCAAAATAAAAAATATTGAAATTAGTTTCTCAATATTGTCTAAAGATAAGATTACGCCAATAACGGACGTTCGAACAAAAAACTTTGCCTTCCGAATTATTGAACGAGCGAGCGAAGTTCTCCGAGTCTACTGGAACAATCCGGCGTTTGTATGTTTGTATGTATGCATGTATGTATCTATGAATGTTCCTTCGACGATAACTTGAGTAAATTTAGTCGGATCGTCATGAAATTTGGTAAGCAGGGAAATGAGGCAAAGATAATTTTAAGTTCGAACATGAGCCAAATCGGTCGAGGGGTTGCTGAGATATGGGATCGCGAGTTCATAGTTCGGGGGGAACCACAAGTTTATTTGAGTGATAAATAACGATGTTTGTGTCCTATCCATGACTCTTATCGTCTTTTGTTTTGGTGCGCTACTCATCTGTGGTTTCTAGTTCAATGGGGGCTCTTATGTCTAGCCACGGTTGCAATGAATAAAACAATGGTAAGAGATGTTGAAGATGATGCTGTGAACGCAGCTAACAGCTAAATGACAAACGATGAAATTGGCAGTATTATTTACCCAATATAAAATCCTTATTTAAGGTTCTTTCAATGACAAGTATGCAAACCTCTGCCAGTGTCACGTCTCGTCCTCTTGGCATAATTTCAAGAGTTTTCTAGACTTGAGCATATGAGGAATGAATAAACGGTACGTTATGATTCCCATATCAATCACGATTAAAGCCCCCTATCCGAAAATACGTAAAGTAAACGCGATGAGATTTATTTTAGAAAGGCTAAACGCTTCAATGTTTGTCCATCCGCTTCTCGGATCAAACGGTCGAGGAAAAAGAACCGGCCAAGTGCGAGTCGGACACGCGCACTGAGGGTTCCGTACCGATATCATTTTAAACTAGTGGTTCGCCCCGAACTATGAAATCGCCACTCCATATCTCAGCAACACCTCGACCGATTCGAAACTTAAAAATTCTCTTTGCCTCATGGTATTGGCAGGTAAATGTACCTGCCTACCTGATTTAAATGATTTCTTTTGTACAATAAAGAGTTACTTACTTACGGCTCCAAAGATCATCTCTTTAATGGTAGGACGGACAGAAAGAAGGAGAGAGAGTGGAGGCAGAGGAATATGGTCCAGATGGGCACCCTTCGGGTACGGAACCCTAAAAAAAAGCAATCCGCTTCCATGCCATCGGTCATAGGAAATCGGAATCCGGCTCGCAGGACTAACAATTATCCTTCCGGTTCTCTTTTTTGGTGCAAAAGAGCGGCGCGCGCGCAGTCAAAGGCTCAAAGGGCTGTTTGTTAAGCCGAGCGTGGGTAAACATCAATTTTGTCGAATGAATACGTGATCTTGGTTTGTCCGGTTTTCATTTAGTAGTTAGAAATAAATTGCGCCATCTATCTGTCAGCCTGCATTAAATGAAGTTTAAAAAAAAAACGTTCGATCGAAGCGAGCCTACTTCTCCGAGTCTACTTGAACAATCGGGCGTTTGTATGTATGAATGTTTGTTTTTGTTGTTTTGTTCGAAAATGAGCCAAATCGGTCGAGGGGTTGCTAAGATATGGGGTCGCGAGTTCACAATTCCGGGTGAACCACTAGTTAGTTCACCTAAGCTAAGATGTGCTCCGATATACCAAGTAAATAAAATGGGACCCAAATGACTTACGGCCATAAGTATGTTTGCTCATTACGTTCCCAGCTAATGAGCTTAATTTAATGACGATATAATTCATCTATCTGCTGATTTTATCGCCCACTCGGCTTCTTTGAGCGCTGCAGTGGGCTGTATTTCACTCTCCAGACGTTTATGCCGAGGATTTTATAGATTTTATGCGTGCTATGGGGAAATGGGCGTGTTTGAGAATAAATCTTTAACACCTGTACCTAAGAAAGGTTTCCATCTTGTGTGAAAGAACCAACTTCATAACAAAACACATGTAGAGAGCTTTGAGGCAGTACAAGATATTATGACTAACACCAGAACAGAAACCCCGTCATTCTAATTTCGAAACCCTTACCCGTATTTCTGTGTCACCCGAAGTTTTACAATGGCATCTAGGTTAGACCGCAGACTTCCCGTGTTATTCACAGCTAACGGTAGCCATTGGTCGTTGTAGTTTAATCTGGTGCGCGTGCGCTTTGCATACAATGCCCTTATTGGTTCACTCAGATTTGCGCCACCGCATCCTTGCAACCGGATGTGACGTATATCGATGCTGTCATCAAACCAAATTGTGGAGAAAAAATGGTCAGATGTACTGAAGGAGTGAAATCTTGGATTGTTGTGACATACATTGAACTCTACTGCCTACTGAAAATGTTATCGTTTTCTTAGAGAGAGGCAAAAAGAGGGTTAAAGATTACGGTCAGACAAATATTACGCAAACTGAGGCCGTACGTATCCAACTCACGATAAAAAGTCTACGCGAAAAAGACGTCATCATACGCACACAAAAGCCACCCAAACCCAAATCAATTGATCCTCACCGAAAACATTACGTATTTATTAGTAAGGAATACTGTCTACCTTGCTTTCTACCAAACTGGTTCCTCAATCGGGTGGTCCGTCCGCTGACAAGCCAAAGACAACAAGGTCACCACGACACATATTACCTCTATACTTGTACTGCTAACGGCCAACCTGGTCGACTGACCGTAGAACTATTCCTGCAGGACTAGAGGTCACCAGAGTCTGTTGTGAGGCTATAGTGGTGGATAGACATGTGTAGGTATTGCTTGTAATATTACAAAAGACATATTGCACAACGGTGTCATGAAATATTACACATTACACGAGAGAATAAAGCATGGCACATAGCATTTCATTACACTAGATGACATGAAACATGACACATGGCATTTCAGCACACTGTATGTACTGCAATGAAAGTGTGCTGAAATACCATGATGTCATGTTTCATGTCTGCAGTGAAGAAATACCATGATGTCATGTTTCATGACTGCAATGAAGAAATACCATGATGTCATGTTTCATGACTGCAATGAAGAAAAACCATGATGTCATGTTTCATGTCTGCAATGAACAAATACCATGATGTCATGTTTCATGTCTGCAATGAAGAAATACCATGATGTCATGTGTCATGTTTGGTGCCATGATATAAGGTAATATCACGCGGTATGAAATGTCATGAAATATATCATGTCTTCGAAGTGCACTGTTTCGCGCATGTCTAGTGGTGGAGCACGAATGCACTGCACGTTGCCACTTGACATCCGGTCCGTTCGGACCCTATGTAAATCAGCACCTAAACAGTGTACGAATACTCGCATGAGTTGCGTGTAGATAGTACGCCCTTGATAGCGTCGCCTTTGATGCGGAGTAGGTCCTTGGAAAGGACGGGCGATTTTTGTGACACTTTATACTCCCAACTGAGCCGCGGGTTTCCTCACGATGTGTTCCTTCACCGTTAGCGAGTGGTATTGCTACTACAAATTCACAAATGTACGTAACTTTGATATTAAACAAAGTCATAGATACATGTCTGCACTGGGAATCGAACCGGGTACCTCTTGCTTCAGAGTCCACTGTTCTACCCATTAGACCACCACCGCTCCACACGTAGTCCTTGGAAAGGACGGGCGATTTTTGTGACACTTAATACTCCCAACTGAGCCGCGGGTTTCCTCACGATGTTTTCCTTCACAGTTAGCGAGTGGTATTGCTACTACAAATTCACAAATGTACGTAACTTTGATATTAAACAAAGTCATAGATACATGTCCGCACTGGGAATCGAACCGGGTACCTCTTGCTTCAGAGTCCACTGTTCTACCCACTAGACCACCACCGCTCCACACGTATTGACCTGTCTTTCCTGTGGGCTAGGTCGACTAAGCTGTCAGGATGGTAGGTGCTGGGCTAGCCTACTCCATCTAAAACAATGTCCCAGGCACTGCAGCGCCGAGTGGTCTCTTCACCCATCTAGTGTGAGTGAAGGTGCCACTGGACGCTGTATAAATCATCTCATTACGTAGATGCAAAAGGCCTTAGTAGTTTTTTAGATGCGGAGTAGGTCCTTGGAAAGGACGGGCGATTTTTGTGACACTTTATACTCCCAAGTAGTAGGTAAAATAAATCCATGTTTTAACGAACAGCACAACAATAAAATTGTAAATAGGCTTTATTTTTCCATGGTTACCTTCTCTTCTCATGCTGTTCTTTCTAGGGATAAGCATTGGAATGATGTAAAACTTTTTAATAAAAACTTTGGGTCGCTTACTGATATGAGAAGCTCGTAGTAGCTTCCACAAGACTCTACATTTGTGCCAGGAATTGATGGCACGCACCGTAAGAAAGAACAGCCCCAAAAGTGCAGTTTTGTCACTTGACGATGACGTACACACAACAGCACGTCAGAGTGTACACTTTTGTTGTAAAGTTGCCAGTAACCTAACCGAGTAGAGTGCTAGCGTGTAAGCCTTGACGTGCTGTCGTGTGTACGTAACTAAAGCCCTAAGTCACGGTCAACCAAGTATGTCATGTGAGTCAACTAAAGCTTCTCAGATTGTTCGTTTTCATTTGAGTGCACTTTGATTAGATGAAAACGTCAACTAGGACCGGTTCAACTCATCTTAGTTGACTATGATGACGCGCGCACTTTGATCGTTAAAACCCAACTCAAGTGTCAGCCTCGCAAGAGAACACTAGTGGCAGAATACCAGTTCCTTTTTAGTGGGAAATCGTGTTCGCCATGTTCGGTTCGCAAATAGCTACGCGTAGGCGGAGGAAGATTCTACGTTCATTCATTCCTCTCGAAGTAGGTTTTTTTGCTAACTAGTTTTGACTCATGAATAATTGTGTGATAAAGGATTCCGTTGGTCGTTTACAATGGTCTACTCTTCATATGGTTAGCAAAGGATTTATTTATTTATTCAAAGTCACGACTTACTTAACTACAATGGATATAAAGGTCATGAATAGATGCTGCTTTGCCTTGATATGCAGCTTTGCAGTTTACTATTGAAAGAAGGATAAATCATTTGAATAAATAAACTCTATAGTCGATGCGTTACTTATGAAAATTTCACAGCTTTAATAATAAAGACCTTTGCATCTACGTAATGAGATGATTTATGCGGCGTCAAGTGGCACCTTCACTCACACTAGATGGGTGAAGTGACCGCTTGGACGCTGCAGAGCCTGGGACATTGTTTAGATGGAGTGAGCTTGCCCAGAAACTATACCATCCTGACAACTGTGTCGGTCGGTATTGACTGGCACATGCAGACCTTTAAAACATTTGTAAAGAATGGCCAAGTTTAATCCGCAGTCAGAGTTAGAAACTAATAATAAACCTCATCACCTGAAATATAAGCTGGGCAGATAAAGGCAGTCATTGAAGGTATAAGATGTCCGCAACGTAATCCAAGTCGCCGGTGGCTGGTCAACCGTTATGGATCGCTGTTACTGCCCACTGGTGGTCGGTACAGATATAAATCTCAAGTTTGCGGAGATAAACTTAGTTACATTGGCTCCACCTGCCTCTCTATTCAGAGTGGGTGATAAAGATATGCCCAGCCCGGCTAGGATGCCAGGGTGCGACGCGAATTTTATCTACGCCTACCTGCGAGATACTCCTTCTGTCTACGGGTATTTAAGTCTACAGTAGTTTGTCACTATATGTAGACTTGCTTATGCTTTCAAAAGCGGTAGCCATGTTAGCTTTTGCGACATATTTCACGTCGAGATCTTTTCGCGCCGCGAGAGAAGTCGCGGTGCACATCATAGACGGGCAGGTAAATTAATGGGTCCTGCGGTCTAAACGGCCAACCTTTTAGAACACGCCTGCGCAATCAACGCTGGTACAATGTGTGCCAGGAAAGAGGAGACTTGAGACACCACGTGGTTTGGCATGCGCAATGACGATTTAAAGATATCTTTAGTAACTAGTCGTATGAGGTCTGCGGGACGGGACCGGGCGTCATCGGAGCGGCGAAAAGAGATGAGGGAGGCGCGCAGTCAAGTCTCTTTTTTCGTGGCACGTATTTTACGTTTCATCTGCATCTGCATCTTCATCTGCCTCTCTGTGCAGAGTAGGTGATAAAGATATGTCCAGATACATTGATAAATCCTGCATAACCTGCCTACTATCTAAAAGGCCAACATTTTAGAACGCGCTTGCGCGATCAGCGCTGGTACCTAGCAGTAGCATCTACCCAGATTGCTAATTAGATGGAACCAGGCGTGCAATCTTTAACGCGTGGGAATGTGCATTCACATACACGGAAATTCCACCGAAAGTCTATCTTACGCTCTTCGGAATAAAGACCGTGAGTAGTAAGCGAGTTATTGCAGAATCGCCAGCCAGATATGTGTGTACGCATTTCCCGGACACGGCCTGAGAACTTGTATTCTGATATGTTATTGCATCTGATAAGGCGTTGACTTGTTGACTTTTGGAAGGGAGTATTCCATGCACTGTAGCTGTAGCTTTTATTCAGGCTAAAATTACATTTCTGAAAGTATCCGCGATATATTCAGGGCTCCTAACGACTTTTTAACGTATCTATCAAGGTGTACCGTGAAACTAATTGTTAGGTTCATCATCCACTTTTAATTATTCGCGATATTTAGACATTATTGTATTCTAAACGGGTCGAATCGCGATTCGACCCGTTTCGAATACAATAAGGTTCATCATCATCATCAGCCCATCTCTACCCACTGCTGGGTGCAGGCTTTTCCACCTCACGCCACCTCCCACGGTCCCTCACCATTGTTATATTCAACATCATCAGATCACATTTTCCCCACTGCTGGGTATAAGCCTTTTCCCCACCCGTAGGTAGTAAGGTTAAAAGGCGATAATCGGGGGTAGAAATCTGACACTATGATTGAAAGTTCTAGCTTCGAATTCAAGCATGTGCATATTTTTTTAATTTGCCTATGTGGCTTACCTCGTAAATTGCGCAAAAGATCAAGATTCCAACCACTCGATCGCCTCACCAAGTTACCACCTTAGTTAGTCAGACGAGATTCTCTCTAAGACCTCAGGCGACAAACTAGCAGTATTTTTTCCTCGCACGATGTGGGAATGCAACGCTCCAGTTACGCTTGCGGCTGCCGTTATAGTAGAGACTGGGCGAGTTGACGAGGAAGTGCCTAGTGCATGGGCGTGAATATGCCACTAGTTTGACTGATGCAGGTACCTTTATATGGAACTTGAAAGCCAAAGGTCATAAACCTAGATTCCCTAACTTTTAGGTAAGTACCTACCAGCAAACGGAATGGCTTCGAATTAGAAATTTACAACATTAAACGTTATAGGTTAGATTTAAAGAGTAGATGGAGTAGGTATTGGGTAAATAGGTCACACGATTTCAGAGGCGGTAACAGATAACGGAAATTAAATATCTTCATAGCTTAATCTAAAAAAAGTAAGCAAAGGCAGTAACTCATTGGCATCCGGTTTCTGTTTCAACGAGATAAGTAAGCAGCATATCAAGTGATACGGCGATTTGCCAATTGAAATAACCTGTAGGTACCTACAGTCTTTTAGTCAAAGCTAAAAGGCTCAGACCAGTTTTGGAAAGCTCCTAGTTTTGACTGAATTAAATCCTGGTATCCCTCAGGAGGGAAATTAGGGCTCGAAGAAACTTTCTCCACTTGCGCAGTAATTACGTTGTGTGATTTAATTGAATGAGCGAGCGAAGTTCTCCGAGTCTACTGGAACAATCCGGCGTTTGTATGTTTGAATGAATGTATGTATGTATGTTTGTATGTATGTAAGTATGTATGAATGTTCGTTCGACGATAACTTGAGTAAATTTAGTCGGATCGTCATGAAATTTGGTAGGCAGGTAAATAAGGCAAAGAAAATTTTTAAGTTCGAACATGAGCCAAATCGGTCGAGGGGTTGCTGAGACAAGGGGTCGCGAGTTCACAGTTCGGGGCGAACCACTAGTTAAGCTAGTGTCGCTTAATTTGTAATATCGCAGCGTGGGCTGAGTCGTCCAAACCCGGGGTTATAATCCGTGCGGGATCAGAATGGGATAATACCTTTTGGAACTGAGAAGCTCGCGGTCCTGTAGCGTCAGCATTTCGGCAAACTCTAGTTGTCTATGGCAAACTCGCGTCGAAACTTGCTTGTGTTTTCTGTGCGCGTGGGTGTCTGGTCAAGTTTTATCACGTTTTATTTAACTAGTGGTTCGCCCCGAACTATGAACTCGCGACCCCATATAAACTTAATAATGATAATAACTAGTGGTTCGCCCCGAACTATGAACTCGCGACCCCATATAAACTTAAATAATTGAACGAGCGAGCGAAGCGAGCGAAGTTCTCCGAGTCTACTGGAACAATCCGGCGTTTGTATGTATGTATGTATGTATGTATGTATGTATGTATGTATGTATGAATGTTCGTTCGACGATAACTTGAGTAAATTTGGTCGGATCGTTATGAAATTTGGTAGGCGGGTAAATGAAATTAAAATAATTTTTAAGTTCGAACATGAGCCAAATCGGTCGAGGGGTTGCCGAGATATGGGACTGTTAAGTTTATATGGGGTCGCGAGTTCACAGTTCGGGGCGAACCACTAGTAATAATAATAATAACCTCCGTGTGGTTCCCGGGAGGTACAGAATTGGACCAACCCATTTCTTCCCGTGGGTGTCGTGTCGTAAAAGGTGACTAAGGGAATGGAGGGACCATTATGGTTCCTCCACCGCAGGGCAGCTTGTGGCGAGCTGTTGGTATGTGGCGGTACCACGGACCCGAGTCTTCCGAAGGTCGAAAACTGGTCCTCGCATCCACGTCTTTGTACAAGAGTGGATTGGAATCCAAGAGGACCGGGACCCTCACCTCTGGCTTGCTTTATCGGCCGTCCAGAGTCCAGAGTGGAGCGCAAGAGCTATACATATGCTCGCAGGATGGAAGTGAAAGATGTATAAGACGCGAGTTGGTACTGTGACTGTGGCTATCACTACAGTCACTGGGTAGAAAGCGGCGCACACCTCTCGACACCCTGAGATGTTCACAACGATGTTGCCACCTTGCTGTCCAGGGTTAGACCCATAAGCGGCGGCTTATTTAGGTGGCCCATTTAGTGAACAGCAAGTCACCGTCTGCCAATTTAATGGCAGACGACCGTTGTCTCAACCCCATAGCCCAGTTACCCAGTCCATCCATTATGCATCCCCTTAACCCAATTCTTTGCTCCCATCCAACTCTACAATAGTGTGTGTTTGGTTGCACTCTGGGGTACCCAACAGGTGCACCACCTTACATCAGATCAAAGTTGGCAAACGGGCCTCTACGTGTTGGATACGTCCCCACGCGCGCCGTAGTACTGCAATCCAATTAATGTGATATTAAATTATTTTTTCATTTTGTTTCATTTCACATTGAATGTTTTCTGTAACATGTTCGCCGCTTTATCTTATTTCAAGTTTTTGTGCCTCTATATCATTTTGGATATTTTTGTAGTTTATCTAGTATTTCTTCCATTTTAATTATCGGATATTTATAGGACTCTCTTGTAGTTTTGAAGTAAAGCGACCTCTATTGTAGCATAGAAGGACTTTTTGGTTTATAATTTTGAACACTAGATGGCTCTGATAAACAAACTTTAGTCACGCCCTCTGTTAGAAAGTAGAATAACAATATATTTATATTTTTTTTAAATAGATGGCGCTGTTTTGAATTTTCTAATCTGGTGTACTTTGGACCTTAGCAATTAGCAAAATTTTTGGTTATTTTTGGATTTATTGGATTAAAATAGAGTTCTTGTTACCGATTATTTCGCGACCCGTAAAAGTTTATTTTTATTGTTTCCACTGAGTTTTACGTCCGATATCCACAATATTGTTTCCAAACAGAATTTCTATTTATAGTTCACTTTTGTTAGTTTTTATCACTGGTTTCACTGTTCACTGATTAGATTTACGTTTTTATCACTTTTAAAATCACTTTTTAGCACTATTTTAATGTTACTGAGAGGCAGCAGTGGCGCCCTCTCTCATCCCATATAACCTTAACAACCCCATATCTCGGCAACCCCTCGACCGATTTGGCTCATGTTCGAACTTAAAAATTCTCTTTGCCTCATTTACCTGCCTACTGAATTTTATGACGATCCGACTTAATTTACTCAAGTTATCGTCGAACGAACATTCATACATACATACATACATACATACATACATACATACATACATACATACATACATACATACATACATACATACATACATACATACATACAAACGCCGGATTGTTCAAGTAGACTCGGAGAACTTCGCTCGCTTCGCTCGCTCGTTCAATAACCCCCGTGTGGTTCCCTGGAGGTACAGAATTGGACCAACCCATTTCTTCCCGTGGGTGTCGTAAAAGGCGACTAAGGGAATGGAGGGACCATTATGGTTCCTCCACCGCAGGGCAGCTTGTGGCGAGCTGTTGGTATGTGGCGGTACCACGGACCCGAGTCTTCCGAAGGTCGAAAACTGGTCCTCGCATCCACGTCTTTGTACACACGACAGCACGTCGACCTTTACACGCTAGCACTCTACTCGGTTGCGTTACGGGCGACTTTACAACAAAAATGAACACTCTGACGTGCTGTCGTGTGTACAAGAGTGGATTGAAATCCAAGAGGACCGGGACCCTCACCTCTGGCTTGCCTTCACCGGACGTCCAGAGTGGAGCGCAAGAGCTATATGCTCGCAGGATGGAAGTGAAAGATGCATAAGACGCGAGTTGATTTCTTTCCTATCTTTCTTATAGTGCTTCTATATCCTTCAGGTCCAGTTCAATATTCATAAAATCCTTTACAAAGTTTGCAATTATCATTTCAAACTCAAACTACGATTTTTCACGTTTCTCGACGCCAAAGAAAACCATTTTTTTTCTGTCTAGCATTTTTTTCTAGATAGTACAGTCTTTGCTCTTTGTCTTTGCGCGATTTTCAGATTTTTCTTCTAGCATTTTTAGTTTTTCGCCAAACATTCTTTGAATGTTTTCTGTAACTTGTTCGCCGCTTTTTCTTATTTCAAGTTTTTGTGCCTCTAGATAATTTTGGATTTTTTTGTAGTTTCTCTAGTATTTCTTCCATTTTAAGTTTTGTATAGGACTCTCATGTAGTTTTGAAGTAAAGCGACCTCTATTGTTGAGCATAAGGACTTTTTGGTTTATAATTTTGAACACCAGATGGCTCTGATAAAAAAAAATTGTCACGCCCTCTGTTAGGAAGTAGAATAACTATTTTTTTTTAAAATAGATGGCGCTGTTTTGTGAGTTTTACATCCGATATCCACAATATTGTTTCCAAACAGAATTTGTATATAAAGTTCACTTTTGTTAGTTTTTATCACTGCTTTCACTGTTTACTGATTAGATTTACGTTTTTATCACTTTTAAAATCACTTTTTAGCACTATTTTAATTGAACGAGCGAGCGAAGCGAGCGAAGTTCTCCGAGTCTACTGGAACAATCCGGCGTTTGTATGTATGTATGTATGTATGTATGTATGTATGTTTGTATGTTTGTATGTTTGTATGTTTGTATGTATGAATGTTCGTTCGACGATAACTTGAGTAAATTTGGTCGGATCGTTATGAAATTTGGTAGGCGGGTAAACGAAATTAAAAGAATTTTTAAGTTCGAACATGAGCCAAATCGGTCGAGGAGTTGCCGAGATATAGGGTTGTATAGTTTATATGCAAAGCACGCGCGCGCCTGCGCGAATGGCGTAAGCAAAGTTACACATCTGTAACTGGGGTCGCGAGTTCATAGTTCGGAGCGAACCACTAGTGTTACTGAGAGGCAGCAGTGGCGCCCTCTCTCATCCCATATAAACTTAACAACCCCATATCTCGGCAACCCCTCGACCGATTTGGCTCATGTTCGAACTTAAAAATTCTTTTAATTTCATTTACCTGCCTACCAAATTTCATGACGATCCGACAAAAATTACTCAAGTTATCGTCGAACGAACATTCATACATACAAACATACAAACATACAAACATACAAACATACAAACATACATACATACATACATACATACAAACGCCGGATTGTTCCAGTAGACTCGGAGAACTTCGCTCGCTTCGCTCGCTCGTTCAATTAATGCAATAACATTGAATCCTTTTAGATTACAAACATTAAACATTTTTGTGTATTTCCAATTTCATAACCCTATGATAGAACGTAGAACTAAATTTTTTTTTACTGACGATACTCGCGAAGTGTCATTCAGTTCCAAAAGGTATTATCCCATTCTGATTCCGCACGGATTATACGTTACGTTGTCACGGAGCGATCGCCCTATTCGCCCTAAAAGGGAAAGAGGAAGGCGCGGTGATCATATCGGGACATCTTTATGGGCGTCCGTTCCCGACAGGCCTTGTAACTTTGTAACTTGTCCGGAGCCATTGGAGCTGATAAAGATTTGTACAGGAATGTGGATCGGACAGGAATTACTATGCGTTCTATCAGCCCAAGGCGTTCAGGTCTCCTCAAGATTGTGCGCTTTGCATCTCGTCTTCCTACACTAATGGGTGCGTGCGTAGACTGACCGAGTAGCTCGCCGAGGCTGTCGCGCGAGGCAAATGCTCGGTCAGTTCAGTAGGTCGGAGTGCCTCTCTGAAAATATTTGTCAGTTCATAAAATATAAGTACAAAATATTATGTTGTTGTTATCTAACCTTCGGCTTAAATTGTACAATATGTATGATGAGGTTGCTTGCAACATTTTTTTCAATGTAGCCACGGTGTTAGTGTCCCACTGCTGGGCAAAGGCCTCCCCCACTTAAGTAAAGACTTCTGTTATCCAGCAAAAAACCCTCTTTTGACAGTTGAAAACGGGAGCGAGTTTCGATCGAATAGACGGGCTGATTTGCCTCAGATGCGAGATGCTCAGTCAGTCTGTACACGCCTAAATTTCGCTTAGGGCTGATTGCAAAATGCGCGTTACGTTAACTTATACATTTCTCTTGCATAAGTTTAAACTGGTACTAGAGCAGTAACTTCTTCGTAACGCCACGTTCATCATGAATATCCGCTGCAAATAATTAGCAGCGGCAGAATAGATCATGCTCTGTGCTCGATCGGTGCAAAGTATTTAAGGGTGGACGATAGCAACGTGGCGGGAAATTCAAAATTTTCACAGTATTTTACATTTTGTAGCTAAACTGAGCTATTTTTGTTCAGCAATTTTTCGTTCGCGGCAATAACATTGTATTCTTTTCATTATTGTAAACAACAAAACAACAATAATTCTGCCGACTATGTGTTCTGGTCTACGAAGCAGTGGCCCTGCCCAAAAAACTTGTCGTTGACCAGAAAACATAATCGGCTGAATTATTGTTGTTCTGTTGTTTACAATAATTAAAACAATACTGTTTTATTGCCGCGAACGAAAAATCGCTGAACAAAAATAGCTCAGTTTAGCTACAAAATGTAAAAAACTGTGAAAATTTTGAATTTCCCGCCACGCTGCTATCTTCCAGCCTTAAGCAATTAGGCGCTTCATTAGTTGAACTTTCATGTTACCTATGTAGCGTACCCTGATCGAGATCCAGAATGTTTTACGACGACGGCCCCCGAGAGCGTCTTGGCGCAAAAACAACTCCGTAAATTATATATTGTTCTCGCCCGCACAAATAAAATATAAAAACAATTTAAAGGCTCCCGTAATGAGACTTGCACAATCGTACATTTATCTTTTGAGCTGTGAACCCCGGTTTTTTGCCCGGCCATTGTTTATTCGACATACAACAATGGGTTCTCACGTTCTTTAGCAAAGATACCGAATACGCTTC
Organism: Zelleria hepariella; assembly: GCA_949319315.1. NCBI lineage: Eukaryota > Metazoa > Arthropoda > Insecta > Lepidoptera > Yponomeutidae > Zelleria > Zelleria hepariella. The sequence continues at coordinate 20,843,167 of OX439384.1, forward strand.
GAAATTAGTTACTGCCGCGCGAGAATGCCAACGAAATAACTTGTGAATGCTGGTAGTGAACAAAAATCCTTACTTGACATTTGAAGTATTTATCAAAGATCGTAAACATACGCTAGCCGGATAGCAGAAGCAAGTAAATTAATGAGCTATTAGATTTATTATCCGGGATGACTAGTGAAGGTCGTCGAATCGATAGCCATTAAAATTTGGCACCATTCGCTTCTTGCTATTCATACAGGAAGCACGTGCGTCCATTTGCCTCCAAAGCCCGAAGTAAGAAGTGTAAATTCGGGTGTGGTTGCACTCACTTTCGACTTGGGAAATTTGAGACGCCAGCGTCACCGCGCCTTGCCGTTCGTCAAACAAGTTAATTAGCTTGTCACATTGCTACGTCACTTTGATTTTAAGTTGATGATTGAGTCTCGAAGTGATTTCTCCTCTGTTATTCTTTCAGCTGTTTTGGCTTCGTAGTAACTGCCTCAATCTCTTGCCCATTGCTTTCGTTGCCGATTCTTCTTCTTCTTCTTCTTGAAGTGCCGTCTCCTATCGGAGTTCGGCGATCGATTCGGCTGTCTTGCTTACGCCCTTTTCTATCTCACTGCGGATTGCTGACTCTTAAACAGTTTATCTTCTATTTTTATTCACGAATTACTGTATTCTGTTGATGGTGACCTTCCCACATTTACTCCAAACAACCTTTCTTCCATATCACCACCACTTTGACCACCCAATTGTGATATTTGTATTCCTGCAGCGGTCGGCTAGGTCGTTGGTCCCGGCTCTTCTCTTCCATTCCATTAGTTATGCCTTCACACATGCCACAGGAATCCAGATTCAGTTCGCGTGTCCGTATTAGCACATTGGAAGCAGAACGCTTGTCGAATATGTATGTTACGGGTGGTGGAAAACTTGCTTCAGAGATATTGTGTTTGTTTGTTTGGATGGTTTTCGGGGATGTTCATTCAGAAGGAGCCAGCCGCAAAGTCGGCATTAGATTGAGATTTTATTGCAAATGGTAAGCAGGCCGATGACTATAAAGATCAAATAACAATATCATGGCTACACAGTAAGGCCTCAAGTGTGTATCATGCATGGATATTGTTAAGCATCATGATTATTTTTATCAGTTTTCATATTTTACAAATCAATAGTGCAATGAATTATACAGCAGTCTGGTCTGGATGGAGGACGAAATCACTCGGCTTAGGTAGATACGGTCTTAAGACCTTCCTACACTAACTTGTTCGCACGAATACTTCGAAACGCATTGGATTTATGACATTGCACCTACGTCTCGAATGACAAGTTGTCTGGCCGGCCGCCCCCGCTGTCGAGTGCAAAACTCTCGTAAAATTAACTTGATTCTCCCTGATTACCGAGAAATAGCTGTGGTCAGTGGGTAATGAATGGTTTGGTTTCAGTCTTGTTTTCTACACATCTGCGCTGAGCCTTGCCCTGCCTTGCCTGGGTATAAAAAGTTACTCATCTCTCTCTGCAGTCCCACAGTATTAAGATTCGAACTCTTATCTCTTGACCTTTCTTTCGATTGTTTCTGGAGGTCGATTACTGGATTACTCCAAGTATCAAGACTTCGTCAAAATCCGATTTCATAATGCGCCTCTCCACTACTAGAAGTTCGTTCTCTGCAAACAAGATAAAACCATCTCGAACATTTCTCAGCCACGACTTTAATCTTCCGCCTTCGCCTTTCATAAATTCCGCCAAACGTCGTAAACAGTAGCGACTTATGGATTTCACCAAAAATTCTTCGGCGCGAGATCCTTTCCAAAACCCTCACCATTCATCCCCACGTACTACTCGAAATGATGTTTACATCCATCGTTGTTGTCGCCACGTGGGTGTTTATTGACTCTGTGTTTGACCGGTGGTGGAGTAGAATAATGCAGAGGTATCGCTTTGATGTTATCGTCACCCACTGAATCCTACGCAAAGTCCTTCGTATGCTTACAGGCTTCCTCACTTTACTGACACTATTTGGCAGCTCTTTCAGGTTCTCACCATTGATGATACTAGTAATCAGACCCTCGAGCCCTCGTCATAATCATCATCATCAGCTCGATAACTCTCATTGCTGAGTAAAGACCTCTTCATCACGCCACTTTTCACGGGCCAATGCCAGACGCAACCTCCGCTACTTTGGCTATGTCGAGACTCGAGGTATAGCCGACTGATCTATTACCCTCTCCAAGACCTCATCCAATATTATCCCGTCGATTTAGATGAGTCTTTACACCTTCAGATAATAATATGTTTGTGAGGTAGGGGGTGTAATGTGTGTTCTGTCTGTCTAACGTCTCTCTGTAGAGCCGGTGGCCCGGTATTCGGCAGGTTGGCGTCCGTAGGCGGTGTGTTCGCAAATATTGGCCGTTGCCTAATTCCTCTCGGTCGTGTATTTAGCTTGCTTTATGTCGGTGTGGAATTGTCAACGCCGTGTCCTCTGGCTGCAGGTTGTTGTCATGGTTACCTAGCTAGTGGGTGGAAAGGATTGTGTTACGCGTTACTTGGCTGACGGTAATCTTTGGAACTAAAATATTGCCACTTTGTAGTCGTTGATGTCCATTGTATACGTATGAGTGTCGCCATCTTCTATGGGCCATGTTAGGTACCTGTTTATCTCCAAACTGCAACTGATGATGATGATATTTCGCATTCGCGTGCTAATTCGCAATGTTTATTGTTAAAATATTTTCGCAAAATGTGACATGTGTTAGTTACCTCGAGCTTTGTTATTTATTTTTTTGTCTCGTTTAAGCACTCGTTGTTGTAAGCACTGAGATATTATAATTTCTTAACCATTTCGTGTAGGATTCTTTTTATGATGAAATAAGTCGAGTATCGAGTAGGCTGTAATGCGTTTCGCGTCTGGTTCGGTCGCGCTATCATATGCGCGGGCGCAGGTTATGAATGGAGACTCCCACCACTGGACCGATCGCGATCAATGGACCGTTTGAATGCGATCGACATGAGGCCGGTACCCACGTACATAACTATGTGTGCCCAGTTACTTTATATGGTTTTGGTCTTGGAGCCAGTTTGATGCTAACGCAACAAGTGTTAGTGTTACTTACTGTTGCCACGAGTACCATTACTACTGTTGTGATATGAAGATATGCTGAAGTCTTGAATAACTGGTTAAAATACTCCGTTCAATTTTAGTGGTTTTAAAGCCGAAGGTATTTTGTTGCACTGGTGATTCTGAGCCAAAAACAAAATTTCATTCCAAAACGCGCGAAAAAAAAATCACTTCTCCATACAAATAGTGTCGATTGGCGATGGACGTTTGTATTGGGAAGTGTTTTTTTTTTCGCTCCTTTTGAAGTAAAATTTTGGAATTTGGCTCAGAATCACGAGTGCAACTCTTCGGCTTTAAAACCACTATAATGTCTGGTTTGAACAGAATAACGAACAGTGCGATCAAGTCTGGAGGACGGTGGGTGCATCATGAATAAGTAATAATGATGATGATGAAGAATATCTTAATGTCACACAGAATATAGCATTTTCAAATTACGTTTATATTCTCTCTTCATTGCTTTAATCAGAAATTGTTAAAACATCCAACTGTTATTCTCTTGAGAGAACAGACAGAGAAGAGCCAATTAAAAAAGATGCAGCTACCTTTTGGCAAAATGCCACAGGCTTCAAACTCCCATGGGATGCAAGGAAAGCTCCTTGCACGAGATTTATTTCTTATTTCCGAGCTAGACTACCTACTGACTTTAACAGTTTATGCTGATTATTAGTTTTCGAGTGTTGTCTCAAAGTTAACCGAAGTAAACTCGCGAAAGTTTGACACAACAGATTGAATTGAACCACTGAAATCCGAACTCATTATTCCAACATTACTCAATCAACTTGACGTGACCAATGCACAGCTAATACCTTTACCAACCAAATATCCGACCACCGATCTCCAATACAGTAGCAGAAACAATGGCGGCTCGATTACATCGATCAGACTGGTCACGATTTCTGTTGAGATCCAGTTAATTGACAGCTAAGTACCCTATTAGTTGGGCATGACATAAGTGAGGGCCTGATGGCAGCGATCGTGGTGCCGACGAAACTGGTTGTTTACTCCCTTTACTTACCAACGTTGATGACACTGGCAGGAACTTGGTAACTAAAGGGAAAGGAAGGAAATATGGGAAGAGTTCGGCTTTCCAAAAAGTGCTTAGTAAAGTTAAACAAGACATTTTTGACTGAAAAAGACTACTAGGCATATAAATTGTTGGCCATATATATCCGCCGGTTCATTGAAGTAATGTGTTATCGCGTTATGGTGCTCCATAACAGGGGTTCCCCATTTTAAATGTGTCACTTAATTGGCCTGCAAACACCAATACCAAAAGTAAATATATAAAATGTACTCCAGAAGTACTCAAATCAAACCATCACTCTTGGGAAAATCCCCTTCTTTCCCAGTCCAGCACGTCATGCTGATATAATTGAGGGTAGTGATAGTTGTCTGATGGAACGGGTATCGGGCACCGCCTACGCTCTGGCAGCCCGCATTTCAACCTATTGGGACAATTAAACTATCTGATAGGAAAGTCCATGGCTTAAGCAGTAGCTCTTCTTGGTCATTGACTTGGATTTGGTTGAAGGAAATTGACGATCTAACTTTATCCGGAAGCTATGTTACGACACAGCGCTCTCTCACTTTGTTTATTATATCCTGACACAAAGGACTACATTAATCACCAACTTGTATGTTCATTCAGCCATTTGTAGTCTTTAGAAGTAATGAGGCTTGGGAAAAAAATAACCAGCATTTTTTTTTTATTTAGGGGGTGATTCGTGTAGCCCTTGGTGTCAGGTATCAAGACTTTCTCGCTTGACGACTATGTTTGGGCCAACCTGTAGGTGTAACAGCGGGAAAAATAACGGTGTATTGAGCTATTTCTTGAAATAATCGTGCTAGTCGTGGAGCAGTGGAAACATACCAGAGTATCGGCTGACAATTCAGCTGCACAATAAATGTATGCTAGTCACGTATACATGCTTTAAAAAGATTAAAAGTCAGGCATCGTTTTACCGCATTAGGTCAGGGTTCGGAACGTTTTGGCACGCCTTGCTGCAAAGGTATAGAGCTGTGGCCCTGTAACTTTTGAAATGGGCGACCTGGGCTGGCTGGAAGAAATTTCTATAGAAATAAGTCCGCCCTTGTACATAATGTCTCACATCTCTATTATTTAAGTATGTCTTTTAATTTTTGTGCAATAAAGGCCCGGTTTCCGAATTGAGAATTCCACTAACCAAATGCTTAAGTATCGTTCTGTCACATTCTTTTGAGTGACATCTGCAGAGACAGAACGATATTTAAGCATTTGGTTAGTGAAATTCTCAATTCAGAAATCGGAGGACAGTGTAACGAACAAAACAAACCTTGTTGACAGGAAAAACAAAAGTAGATTCTAATTAATTAATTCGTGCAAACCTAAGAATACAAAAGCAGGTTCTACTGTTTGATTTTGCCATTTAACTCTCTAAGAACTATCGGGCTTCCCATAAATTAATAACTAGCAATTAATCAGCTGTTCTCGGCTGTCAGTTAGACATTTGGCAGTCAATTATCTGAAAATGTAGAGGTGGTTAATGGTTATGTTAAAAGCAGTAAATACTGAGCAGAAATGTTGTTTTTCGATATAATGAAATATGTACCAAAAAATCTCGTTCTCGGAAAATGTTGAAAAGTATAACTGTAGTTCTAACTAAAACGTATCGTTATCGTAAAGCCATGTCAGAGACCCTTTGGGTGGCCTAAAAACTCTGACACTAGGGGTGGCCACTACCTCATACGATCACCTACCACCCTAACTAAAATTGCTCCGGATCGCCACATAACTGCCGTTACCTTTTCCCGATAGGTAGCTTTTTCTAAGCTTTGAAATTTGTATGACACCAAGAGCACCATAAAAATCCCCAAGCCTATGATTGAGGGCCTCACTAACGAGCCATTGTACCTTGTAGCTCGACGGGTTTGGCCGCCGTATCTGCTAATCACCATCTATGGTGATAACGGCTTACCATCTCTGTCGCGCCCATATCGGGTATATGGGACGGCCTGTATGGGAAGCGATGGTTGGCACATGGGTGCAGCGTTTATAGCAGTATTTATAATGGCTGGTGAATTACCAAGAGAGTGATGGTTCTATGTAACACCCTACCTATTTTTTTTTGTTTTTTATTTCTATTTATTTTGGCCTAAAGCCTTAACTAACATCTCATTTACCCAGTAAATCTCTACCCCAGTCCAGTAAACAAAAATAATATAACTAAGTAGCTAACTTTTCCGTGAATTTAAAATAATAATTATTATGGCCTTTGACATGATCGTTCTAGTGGTAGGACCTACATTATGAACCCGAATTAACCAAGACTCTTACTAGGGAAAGTATGTAATCTCTTGGAAAGCTGGCTATAGTGATAACAAACCTATCAGTGAAAATAATAGAATATTGAAGTGATTAGTTGTAAGAAAAGTAATAGTGATCAAACGTAAGTAATTAAATGAATAAACCTTCCCTGCCTTCTTTATTTCTAGTTTTAATTACCTAAAATATTAGAGTAATAATGCTTAGCTAAAGGAAGCTTTTAGACAGAATAAAGTGAATTTATAATGCATAATATAACAGCTATTAGTGCGATGCTTACTAGGACAATAACGTAGGTATGTATGCCGCAAAGTTAAAAGTACCCTACTCATTCAGTGTAAAAGATAGTAAAGGAAATTAATTAGCTAAATTAAAGTATTTTGCCTTCTTTTACTACTAGATTGAAACTCATTATCAACTTCTTAGTAGTTAAATTATACTGAGACTTCATTTAAATACTGTGAACTTTACTCAGAGATTTTCCATTGAAATAAAAGATAAATATTAGAAATTCGATAAAGTGAATAAATTGTATGCTAAAAATCATACAAACATTTTTGTTTGTTGGTAAAAGGACAGCTCCGACCCGCTGAACCTAGTAAACCTCACCTCTTGTGGAATTGGGTTTCCCTCCAACTTTTTTTTTTCTCTAAAATAATTTTATTACATTTAACTTTACTTTATTCATTGAAATAATTTATGAGTACCACTGGTTCGTAAAGCACTTATCATGAAGAAAAGAACCAGCAAGAAACTTCACATGTGTGCTTCAAGATTTTATAATATAACAAAGTTATGTCGTCTCTTTTGGACATAAATTGTTATTGATTTCTTCTTTGAAATTTACATTTAACATTGAGTAAATTCTATGTTCATTTGCACTTCATTCTTGTGCTGAACAAGAAATATTAGTAAGTATTTATTTTACTTAAGTTTCAAATCCAATAATAAAATACAGGCAAGGTCTCTGCAAAATTTACATTATTATAATATGAATCTTCATTTTAATTTATTTTGTGAACGAATAGACTTCCTTTTTCTATCGTTTCACAATGCAAGAATTTACAACTTGAGAAGGAAATTATTATTCCATAAATTTTAGAATAAAAAGGTTTTAGTTTCAATAAAAATATACCCTTAGGTAAATTCAAAAGTCAATAGAACTAATTCTTCACTAAATAGCTCTGATCCTAATAGATAATTCCATTTATTTGGAAAAGTAGTTTATAGATTTCTACCTTCAAATATTTCCCATTAGATTTTTCTAAAAGGTTCACAGCTCAAACTCCTTGTTAGGCAGTTCGGATGCGAAGATGAATATTTATTTATAATGGTTATGAAAATGTTTTATAACACTTTATAATTTTATAATATCAAGTTAGTCTCGTTTTATTAGACTGAACAGAACTCTATTTATTGAGTTTAATTATAAATTGGTATAATTTTATTTCCCACCATCATCGTGCTGAATATTCATAAGGTAAGTTATCTTAAGGTTTGGATCGAATGTTACACCAAATCTCAACCCGTGAAACGGAGACACTGAATCATATCAAAAACAATCCTTGTTTGCTAGACAATTTCACCCACATGGTATGAAGATTGACTAAGGTACTGCTTTGCTTGACCTCGGATAATTTTCAATACAAAACACTGACCCATTCCCCAAGCTAAAACTGATGCAAAATTCAATAAAGAAGTTATTTGGAAGGTTAAATTGCCTAACTAAGTTTTTGACTCCCAATAAAACGCGATCCCTAGCCTAATGTGTCTATCGCCCAGCCTATCCCTCTAACCCCGCAATTTCTACTGTGTTGAGACAAGCTAGAAGCATTCGGCTTCACATTTACTTTAAACGTGTAGTGTGTGATGTCAAATCTTCGATTGTGCAATGAAGATTTGCTAGCAGAGTGAAATTAAGAGAAAGCGCGGTGGGTTCGCAGCTAGGTGTGTACCTAAGTGTGTCCCTATAACCCAAAAGTGTCAAGTTTGGGCGGTGGGATTGGGTTTATGCCGTAAACTTGACTTTTCCCTATATGTTTGTGTATAGATAAATATATAAATAAGGCTGCGGTACAAGGGTGTATCCAGAGTTTTGTCAAATAAGCGCTCGCTCTAAATAAACCAATGCCCGAGTAGCTAGCAACTCGTAATAATAAAAAACGAGGAGACAGCGGCTACACACTATTCTCTAACAAAGAACCATGTCTCTGTTATTGCCTCACTAGTGAATCTAACAAAACTTTAAAATATAATTGATTGTTCTTTGCGTAAAATAAAACAAAGTCACTTCCATAATATTCCTGCATCTCCAAGGCACACCTTAGCATGACACAAGAATACTATTTCAGCAACACTCAACTAAGTTAAATTACAAAAGCACGAACTTCAAAAACAATCAATTATTTCGACCGCGATAACTAATTGCCTCTGCGCTGATAGAAATCCCTTCGCTATGCCTCCGCAATTCATAGAACCACGAAAACACCACGTTAGAATCTCTCCGAGCTAATCGCTATAATCAAATTACCAAATATAATCAAGCAGAGGCTTCCCAAGAAATCTGTCGCCAGGGAATCAACCACAAGATCAAAAATGTCGTACTAACCCAAGGGGTACCTTGGCTCTTAGTCTGACACACTTTGGCAACTCAAAAATGCAACCAGCAAGGTTCAAGCGAACAACAAGACTCTCAGTTATTTGAAATAATCACCAAAGTTAAATTCACTAGGAAAATCCGACGAATAATAATCGCTCCCGCTACCGCGCTGGACGTTTTATACCGCTTCTCCCATGCTCCAAAAATTCCCTATGAAAAACTACTACTTCAGTTCGAAGAAGAAAATAAAGATAGTCCTATACTAATTATCACATAGGTGTGAAAGAGTGAGAGAAAATGACGACATTTCCTCCATTAAAATAAAACATAGAACTGAAAGAATGAGCTAGAATATATGAAACATGTCACAAGCGTGAAAGGGTGAGAGATATTCCTCATGAAACAACTTCACTTCACTCTCCAAGGGATCCCTAGGTTTCAATGAAAACCCCGTAAACGTCAACCTACATGAAATGCAAGGGATTTCCATGATGGCGGCCCGTCAATACCAAATTTTATTTCCAATACCCGAAAACTCCATTAACGTATCACTACATTCGAATTTTGAATACGCGATGGCCGTTTGTTGGACAAATCTCGCGCCATTATCTACCTACACTTGGCCCCAGCCTTGATAATATTGCCTTGATAATTCTCAATTAAATGTAAGGAACCCAGTAAAGGAAATTTAGTGGTACTTCGCGTTTTCAACTCAATGAATCCTAGTACTTCGCTTTTTAAACTTAGTAAATTCAAACCATTCCTAATACTGCTGAAGTAGTTCTTCCTCCTTCCGCAAGATGTCGCCTATTGATTAGTTCCCTCTTTGCCCTATAGATGGCGTTATGATTTTTTTATTAATATTTATTTGATTAGTTGAAAATTTACATCGTAGTTCCTGATTTCACCAACAGATGGCGCAATTATTTACATGATTAATTTCTCATTTTATTTATTTATTTGTGAATGTTGGGCGAATCGATTGGAAAATCAATCTGGTTCGTCTCAGCGCCCCCCGAAGATTGTGCAAGTGAAGAACTGAAGCAAACTTCTACCCCAAAGAAATTAAATGACATTCACAAATGACTCTATCAAAGTTTATGAACACTTCCCCTTTGCTGTATTCTTTTTGTGTGTGGTGTGTATTTTAAACCAAATAATAGTCAACCACCTCAGAATATGAATAACAGAACAGCTGACGTCTGAATCATGTAAAGCAACTTCTCGCCCAAGATTTACGGAGTCCATTGTTATGAGGGAAGAAAAGGTTGTGAATCTCTTCTCTTTCATAAGGAAAGAAGGTTCTTTCATGGAGCCTCCGTTTTCATCATTGTACTGCGCAGCTCGATAAATGAACTTTCCCCTCTATAGACCTAGAGACAGTAGCCTCTCCCGACCATCCTTTAAGATTGATAATTTACTATACAAGTCCTTCCGCCCCATATCCCGATATCCATTTAACGAGATCGCATCATAAAATTTGGTGTGTGTTAAAGTATGTGAAAGGAGAATCAGTCTGATGTCAAATCTCGAAAAATTAACTAATATTCTTCTCCTCCTTCTTTAGCAATGTTATCTCAACATTTCTAAAACCAGAAACTTTTTATTCCAATAGTAAAGTTTCAAAATATCAACGTGTCCCAAGCTAAATATAAAATTCTTATTAATATTGACACCAAGAATACTCAAACATTTGTGATAATTCTCCATTCGCACGACTTAGTGTGGGGAAAATGATTGCCAAATCAAGTGGCTGCATGTAGAGTTAGACCTCCATATAAGCCTGCTTTGCATGAGCGTGTCTCTTGAGGGACGGATCTACAATCTATGCCCATCTCTTATAGGAAGGTATTTGTAAATGTGTGTGTATATCAAAGTTTCTATGTTCATAAACTTGGCTTCTTCCCGTATGGAAATCTTTTGATTCAATTAAGCCCTTTTTAACATACATATAATAGAATATTTAAGTAATAGTCAGTCAAGTCAATAAATAGATTTTAGTCAGGATAATAATCATACATCTCTAGAATCACCATTCACCTTTTCATTCTCTCTCTTTCGTTTCTTCTACGCCACTTATTTGAATCACAAGCCCACGTAAAGAAGAAGCGGTAAACCAAAGTTATACTACAGTAATGTATTCAAATGAATCAGCGTTTTTTCTTTTTTTATTACTGGCTCATTTGTTTAAACAACAAACCCCAACCTGTTTTTCCATTTAGTAAAAAGATAATGTAGTTCACATTGCACAAAACTCAGGGAAAACTTTAATAAACTCACTAGGTCTTCCTTTTCTCTAAATATCTATGAATACCAGATCTTTCTTAAACAAACTAATTATTTATTTTCATAACTCCATTTTACTAAAATCAATTGTAAAGATATCAAAACATAATATAATTAACTTCAATGATCTATCACTGGACTCCTATCTTAAACTCCAAAACGTTTATCTCCAATAATAATTGATTTAATAAAATAAAATTATTTTTAATAAAATAAGTAATCTTAAATAAATTGAACCTTTGCTTATACGCAACGAGGTGATTTATACAATTCAATGGCACAAAAATGTATTTTTCCAATGATCACTTCACTCTACCAAAGTGAATTGAATAATATGATTCAGCAATTAAATTCAACGTTTAATTTCCTAATACCAACCCCATACTACAACCTTCCTACTTGTTATTTTTCTCAACGAGTTTTTAGTAATTTAGAATAGAATAGAACACTCTTTATTACACTAAAACACACTGTAAGGATAAACAGTATTAATATTAAAATACAACCGACGACCCTATTGCTAATAACAATGTCTTCCAGGTAATTCATAGGTTAAAAAAAGTTTTCTTTGGTGGTCCATAATGTGCTATTTAACCCTATAGGTATTACAAACCGTCAACCTTCGGTTTTCGATATAAAAATATTAATTAATTAGATAGATCAATAATAAAATGTTATTTCAGTGGTCCATAATAAAACACCCTGACCCTACAATTTCATCATCATCATCAGCCCGCTAGCACCCACCGCCGAGCAAGTCTCCCCATGCCTACGCCACCTCTCACGATCCTGCGCCAGGCAATGCAATTGTGCAATTTATACCAATAATATTCCAGTCGTAAATATCGCAATAATAAATAAATAATTTAATATGTCACCGCTCCGTTATTTACTACCCGACCCTACTTACTTTCAAAGCTTGGTTTTAATTTCATTCTACCAATACTTTGTAATGAAATTGTAACACATAACATGTCCAAACATATCTTCCGAATGAAGTGCAGGATGAATAAAGTTCGTAAATTAATTATTTCCTAGATGATAAATATTTTAATCATAATGATGATGTTTATGATAGAAAGGTTAATATTCCTGAAATCGCAATACATAACATGTCCCAAACTCATTTTCCTTATAAAAAGTTCTTAAATTAATTAATCTTTCAGATGATACATATTATTTAAATCATAATGATGATGATTATGATAGAAAAGTTAATATTCCTGAAATCGCAATACATAACATGTCCCAAACTCATTTTCCTTATAAAAAGTTCTTAAATTAATTAATCTCTCAGATTATACATATTAATTTAATCATTATGATGATGATTATGACAGAAGAGTTAATATTCCTACTTTATAATCAATCTAGATTATGCATAGGTACTTAGCATAATCTGCACCTGCCCAAAAGTTCAATAAAAAAAATGCTTGCTCAAAACATAGGTACCTACATACATACAAGAATGTATTTTACTCAAATAGCTTTTAGAATCTTTTACCCTAATGACCATACAGATAGTACCAAATAACATTCAATTTTTGTAGTGATTCAACACCGAATTGAATCAATCCCTTTCAATTTTATTAAAGTTCTTGAGATGATTGAAATGACGTGTAGGTACACGGCTCTAGATCTATAATGTAACGCTAATACAATAATTCCGCGACCCTATAGCTATTCTATAATTAACATGCAACTTAATCTGTAGAGAATTAATAAATTCTGAATATTATAAAAGTTTATCCACACAAAAGAAAAATAGAAACAAGAAAAAAAACTATTTCATTTCCAGGGGCTGGTTTCGAACCATCTCCCTTCAGATCGCCGGTCCAGTGCGTTATCTACTGCGCCAACTACTTAGCTACCGAACTATGCGAATTAATCGATTGCATGTGGCGTCTTCAAATGACGAAACGGAATGGAATGCGACAATCGAAAGTTTTAATCGACCTACCTACCTACAGTGGCTGTGTATATTAATTTTATAACGCTGGAAAAGTGACTACCACAGCTTTTCATAGTATGTAAGAATTCTCAATAACGTTAGGTACTGAAATAATAAAATACTTTAGGTACTGAAACATTCTATTCCACCCGATAGAAAAGTACAAATGTTTAAGAATAATTTTAATGACTCCGTTTTCCAAAACCAAAAGCCCTTCATCTAGTTCATTGTATCTACTTACTAATACTAGCCAAAATATAGCACAGCCCGTGCTAAGTTACATCTAAAATCTAGACCGTTGTCTGATAATTCCGCTTTGTCCGTCTAACTACGCTATTATGAAGAAGAAAAGTTTGTACCACGACAGCACATCGATCCCTACATGCCAGCACTCTACTCAGTTACGTTACAAGCTATTTTTACAACAAAAGCGCACACTCTAACGTGCTGTCGTACTCGTGTGTACGTAATTATGTATGTAAGGAGCAATCCTCGAAACCACTGATCGGACTTCAAAAACTCCCGCACTAATGGGAAGCTAAGCCATCACTGAGTGCTACATCTAGGCTATTTCTTTTTTTTCGTGATAACGGAAAAACCAAGTCTGCGCGGACAAAGTCGCGGGCAAAAGCTAGCGTGAAAGAAAGTAAATAAGAATCTAGTAACAAGCCTGAATTTGGTTATTTCTACACGATTCTAGATGCTAAAAGATATTACATGTTAAGACAACCCGTTTTCCAAAACTCCCTACGTGCGTCCTGTACACTAATTATTATTGCACTAATTACAGACAAGTAAGTAAGTTTCAGTTGCTAAAATATAGCATGTTAGCTTTAGATTCGTTTGATTAAACAAATAAGCAGATATGGAACATGTAAGTATGAATTGTGTTTGATTTATATTCGTATTAACCGACTTAGAATCGAGTAAGTTTACACTGTAGGTAAAATCTAAGCAAAACAAAATAATGAAACTTGAGAAACTGAATTTGAGTTTGACAACTTTAATATTTCTGTAAAATTTACTCTGCAAACGATTGTGCTGCACGCCTAGCATGAGAGAGAGATTCTACCCTGTCAAATTTGACCATCATGTACCAACATCGAAGCGCCTGATTAACGTAAACTCACTGCTTGGGAAAGTTTGCCAGCACGATCGTAGCAGGCGCACCGTCTTATCACCGTCAACTAACATTTTCTAGCTTGAAGAACAAGTGAGCAAAGCAAGATAAGTTCTCCGAGTCTACCCGAACAATCCGGCACCTGTATGTCTGAATGTCTGTATGTTTGTAAGTTTGTTGAACGAGTAAGCTAAGAAGCAAGAGCAAGAGAAGTTCTCCGAGTCCACTGGAACAATCCGGCACCTGTTATGTACGTCTGTATGTTTGATGAACGAGCGAGTGAGGCGAAGTGATAGAAGTTATCAGAGTCCGCTGGAACAATCCGGTGTTTGTATGTCTGTATGTTTGTATGCATGATCGTTCGACGACAACCTGAGCAAACTTGGTCCGATCGTCATGAAATCTAGTAAACGGGCAAAAGAAATCAAAATAATCTCTAAACTCGAACACAAGCCAAACCAGTCGAGGGGTTTCCCAGCTATGGTGTCACAAATTCACGTGTACACAAATATTCGCTAGCAAGATAATTTAAAATGAGATTTAGCAACCTTAGAGTGAGAGAAAACACCGCGAAAAGTTAATCTAAAAGTAGGTAGAACAATTTGTTCGAATGAAATCTTTGAATACTTTACACAACGTGGATCTGCAGTCTGCTCCCGACAAAAGAAAAGAAGAAACTTTATGACAAAGAAATTCAAAAGTTCGTGAAAGAGAACATGCGACAACTTTTTGTGATTTCGGAACGCAACCTCACGGAAGTGTCAACCAACCCAAACGTCAAGTTTAACCAAACGACAAAACAAATACAAAGTTTATTTTCACGCGATTAACTAGCTTATTCTTCATTATATTCCTCAATAGTTGTGCCCTGGAACATCCCCTAATCTCCATTCGTTATTACTACGCACAAATACGTCGGCGGGAACGGTGTATTGAGCAAATTCAAGACAACAAAGCAACCTGAAATTGGACAATGAGCTACAAATCAAATCTCAACGTGCCTGTTTTTTCACCAATCGCAAGCAAAAGAAGGCTAAGTTAAGGTAAGAAAGCAAGAAATAGCCCGTACAACTGCACATGTCCCACCAGCCGGACAAAGACCTTCTCTTCCAGAGAGTGAGTTCGAGCACAATCACCACTCAAACCGGCGCCTATTGCTAAAAGTATAATCTCCCTTACGCTCAGGTTCTCTCACAATGACTAGCGAGTAGCACTGCCACAAAAATTCACAAACGTAGGTACCTGCAATCCTGAAATAAACAAAGTTATAGCTACATGCCCGCTGCGGTAACCAAACCTGAGTCTCTCGCCTCCAAGTCCATCGCTCTACCACTAGGCCATCATAGATCAGAACAAAATCGCCCCCCCGAACTTACAAATACCAGAGTCCGCTCGAAAAACTGAAGTCCGCCCCCCCGTCCGTATGAATTTACTTTTTCTAACTTCTGCATTACTCTCTCTTTCAGAATACCCTCAACAAGAAAGAAAATGCATCTACAATGTTCTCGACAACTTCTACCACAAAAACTGAGACCCCGACAAGATCCAAAGTCCAGTGAAAGAGAAAAATTGAACTTAGCAGGATAAATAGTGCCGCCATGAAGAGATTAAGAGATCCTTCGAGAGTCCGCAATACTACTAGAGAAAATAATGTTCTAAAACAAATTCCTTTCGTCTACGCTTCGCAATGAGATAATTCATACAGCATCCAGTGAGTGACACCCCCACAGATGGATGAAGAGACCACTCAGCGCAGCACTCAGTGCAATGCTTATTATGATAGTAAATTAATTACATGATAGAAAACCCTGCCGTTTCATTATGTTTCAAAAACTATTTTCCCTGTGAAATATTTACATTATTCTCATAGGTCCCTTAGGTAGTCATAGGTAAAATGTAACGAGACCAAATGTGTCTCGGAAAGACGTGGTAAACCTGGTTGTGGACCCGAAAAATAAGGTAATTATTTTCCAAAAACATGAAAACATCCCAATAATCTATTGACAATATTGACAGCTCTCACTTATTTTTATTTTTTTTAATCTGTGTCTAGCTAGAACAAAAAAATGAAAAGTTTGTCTGTGAATGCCCTGACATGATTGAATGAATCCAAATTAACCCTATGAGTGTGTGCATGATATAGACCTTCAAAATAAAATAGGGGGCCTATTCTCGTTTGTTACGGTAATCTACCTACAATAAATCCGCAATCTAATCTTAATTGTTTTATTGTTTCTCAATTTGGCTAAACGTCATTAAATGGAATTATTATTTATAGTTAGTTCATAAAAGTCAAATGTTACTCCTTCACGCTGAAATGGCTGAATGGAAATGGATGAAACTTGAAAAACAGCTAATTTAAGGAAACGGCCAAACAGATACGTATGAAATTTTAAATACAGCTATTTTAAAGAAACGGCTGTACAACTATGGATAAAATTTTAAATAAATTTAATTTAGAGAAACTGCTCAACAAATATGAATAAAATTCTAAATAAAGTTATTTTTAAGAAACGGCTCAACCAATATGGATGAAATTTTAAATAAAGTTAATTTTAGAGAAACGGCTCAACAAATATGGATGAAATTTTGAATAGGGACACTAGCTTATCAGTAATACACACAGGCAACAAACCATGTGTCCTCCACACCAAAGACCAAAGCAAAGAACACACCCTGTTTTTTACAGTTCACGCGGACGAAGTCACGGGCAAAAGCTAGTATAATAATAAAAATACAAATGAATAACAACAACTAGCCTACCGATTTTCTCCTCGCAAGCCATGTCGCGCACAACAATATAACATCTACCAGTTGCACTCCAGAATCGCCCCTTTTCGCTCAAACAACACAGCGCAGCGCTCTGAACATCGCAGCACACGGTAGCCAGCGCGGCGCCACGGTGTCGCGGTACTCGCGGTGTCGCCCGACGGCCGCCATTTTGTGAAACGCTCGTGCACGACAAGATAATGCAATAAATGAACAAATACAAGGCATCAAAAATCTGCAAATAACTAGATTTTCCCATTTTTCAACCTAGAAGCCCGAATTAACGACCAATATAAACTTCAACACGTCGAGTAACGAAGAAAACATGCTGCAAAACTGCAAATCAAGAGAAACTAATCAAGAATCGAATCAGACATGAAACCCATGGAAATCTATTATCCACGCTAAACAGGTAACTAAATAGAAACAAATACATGGGCTTTCGCCCCCCCATCACGTAAAATCTGCTCGCTAATCGTTTTAAGACTTGACCAACCCAACTAAACTCCCAATTTTGTTTCTTTTCAGAAGAGTCATCTAGCAAATGAAAAACGAAGAAACTGCCTTTGCCTACAACCTCGAGGCTCTCGCCTGAAGACAAACAAGACGCTATGTGCAAAAGTGTTAGTGAAATAAGTAACCTAGTGAATTGAAGTCAACTTTCCAAGAAATCACGTACCTCTCACAACCCACACGACAACAAATTGTGTGCTCAAATGGAGCACCACATAAATAAATAGAATAAACAGATCCTACGCCACGGCACCCAAATTGTAACCCACAGCATTACAAGAGACCTAAAATAATATAAATAAATAGATAAATCCTGATCGCGGCCCCACATTGTAACCCCCCGAGTACTCTACTACCCCCTATACAAGACCTACGTTACTAAACCTAACAGAACATAAATAAATAGAAATAATGTAACTAGCTAATCCGAGAATTTAAAATTAATTATTATTATGGCCTTTGACATGATCGTTCTAGTGGTAGGACCTACATTATGAACCCGAATTAACCAAGACTCTTACTAGGGAAAGTATGTAATCTCTTGGAAAGCTGGCTATAGTGATAACAAACCTATCAGTGAAAATAATAGAATATTGAAGTGATTAGTTGTAAGAAAAGTAATAGTGATCAAACGTAAGTAATTAAATGAATAAACCTTCCCTGCCTTCTTTATTTCTAGTTTTAATTACCTAAAATATTAGAGTAATAATGCTTAGCTAAAGGAAGCTTTTAGACAGAATAAAGTGAATTTATAATGCATAATATAACAGCTATTAGTGCGATGCTTACTAGGACAATAACGTAGGTATGTATGCCGCAAAGTTAAAAGTACCCTACTCATTCAGTGTAAAAGATAGTAAAGGAAATTAATTAGCTAAATTAAAGTATTTTGCCTTCTTTTACTACTAGATTGAAACTCATTATCAACTTCTTAGTAGTTAAATTATACTGAGACTTCATTTAAATACTGTGAACTTTACTCAGAGATTTTCCATTGAAATAAAAGATAAATATTAGAAATTCGATAAAGTGAATAAATTGTATGCTAAAAATCATACAAACATTTTTGTTTGTTGGTAAAAGGACAGCTCCGACCCGCTGAACCTAGTAAACCTCACCTCTTGTGGAATTGGGTTTCCCTCCAACTTTTTTTTTTCTCTAAAATAATTTTATTACATTTAACTTTACTTTATTCATTGAAATAATTTATGAGTACCACTGGTTCGTAAAGCACTTATCATGAAGAAAAGAACCAGCAAGAAACTTCACATGTGTGCTTCAAGATTTTATAATATAACAAAGTTATGTCGTCTCTTTTGGACATAAATTGTTATTGATTTCTTCTTTGAAATTTACATTTAACATTGAGTAAATTCTATGTTCATTTGCACTTCATTCTTGTGCTGAACAAGAAATATTAGTAAGTATTTATTTTACTTAAGTTTCAAATCCAATAATAAAATACAGGCAAGGTCTCTGCAAAATTTACATTATTATAATATGAATCTTCATTTTAATTTATTTTGTGAACGAATAGACTTCCTTTTTCTATCGTTTCACAATGCAAGAATTTACAACTTGAGAAGGAAATTATTATTCCATAAATTTTAGAATAAAAAGGTTTTAGTTTCAATAAAAATATACCCTTAGGTAAATTCAAAAGTCAATAGAACTAATTCTTCACTAAATAGCTCTGATCCTAATAGATAATTCCATTTATTTGGAAAAGTAGTTTATAGATTTCTACCTTCAAATATTTCCCATTAGATTTTTCTAAAAGGTTCACAGCTCAAACTCCTTGTTAGGCAGTTCGGATGCGAAGATGAATATTTATTTATAATGGTTATGAAAATGTTTTATAACACTTTATAATTTTATAATATCAAGTTAGTCTCGTTTTATTAGACTGAACAGAACTCTATTTATTGAGTTTAATTATAAATTGGTATAATTTTATTTCCCACCATCATCGTGCTGAATATTCATAAGGTAAGTTATCTTAAGGTTTGGATCGAATGTTACACCAAATCTCAACCCGTGAAACGGAGACACTGAATCATATCAAAAACAATCCTTGTTTGCTAGACAATTTCACCCACATGGTATGAAGATTGACTAAGGTACTGCTTTGCTTGACCTCGGATAATTTTCAATACAAAACACTGACCCATTCCCCAAGCTAAAACTGATGCAAAATTCAATAAAGAAGTTATTTGGAAGGTTAAATTGCCTAACTAAGTTTTTGACTCCCAATAAAACGCGATCCCTAGCCTAATGTGTCTATCGCCCAGCCTATCCCTCTAACCCCGCAATTTCTACTGTGTTGAGACAAGCTAGAAGCATTCGGCTTCACATTTACTTTAAACGTGTAGTGTGTGATGTCAAATCTTCGATTGTGCAATGAAGATTTGCTAGCAGAGTGAAATTAAGAGAAAGCGCTGTGGGTTCGCAGCTAGGTGTGTACCTAAGTGTGTCCCTATAACCCAAAAGTGTCAAGTTTGGGCGGTGGGATTGGGTTTATGCCGTAAACTTGACTTTTCCCTATATGTTTGTGTATAGATAAATATATAAATAAGGCTGCGGTACAAGGGTGTATCCAGAGTTTTGTCAAATAAGCGCTCGCTCTAAATAAACCAATGCCCGAGTAGCTAGCAACTCGTAATAATAAAAAACGAGGAGACAGCGGCTACACACTATTCTCTAACAAAGAACCATGTCTCTGTTATTGCCTCACTAGTGAATCTAACAAAACTTTAAAATATAATTGATTGTTCTTTGCGTAAAATAAAACAAAGTCACTTCCATAATATTCCTGCATCTCCAAGGCACACCTTAGCATGACACAAGAATACTATTTCAGCAACACTCAACTAAGTTAAATTACAAAAGCACGAACTTCAAAAACAATCAATTATTTCGACCGCGATAACTAATTGCCTCTGCGCTGATAGAAATCCCTTCGCTATGCCTCCGCAATTCATAGAACCACGAAAACACCACGTTAGAATCTCTCCGAGCTAATCGCTATAATCAAATTACCAAATATAATCAAGCAGAGGCTTCCCAAGAAATCTGTCGCCAGGGAATCAACCACAAGATCAAAAATGTCGTACTAACCCAAGGGGTACCTTGGCTCTTAGTCTGACACACTTTGGCAACTCAAAAATGCAACCAGCAAGGTTCAAGCGAACAACAAGACTCTCAGTTATTTGAAATAATCACCAAAGTTAAATTCACTAGGAAAATCCGACGAATAATAATCGCTCCCGCTACCGCGCTGGACGTT
This sequence comes from Zelleria hepariella, assembly GCA_949319315.1. NCBI lineage: Eukaryota > Metazoa > Arthropoda > Insecta > Lepidoptera > Yponomeutidae > Zelleria > Zelleria hepariella. Next base: position 20,864,089 of record OX439384.1, read on the forward strand.
TTATACCGCTTCTCCCATGCTCCAAAAATTCCCTATGAAAAACTACTACTTCAGTTCGAAGAAGAAAATAAAGATAGTCTTATACTAATTATCACATAGGTGTGAAAGAGTGAGAGAAAATGACGACATTTCCTCCATTAAAATAAAACATAGAACTGAAAGAATGAGCTAGAATATATGAAACATGTCACAAGCGTGAAAGGGTGAGAGATATTCCTCATGAAACAACTTCACTTCACTCTCCAAGGGATCCCTAGGTTTCAATGAAAACCCCGTAAACGTCAACCTACATGAAATGCAAGGGATTTCCATGATGGCGGCCCGTCAATACCAAATTTTATTTCCAATACCCGAAAACTCCATTAACGTATCACTACATTCGAATTTTGAATACGCGATGGCCGTTTGTTGGACAAATCTCGCGCCATTATCTACCTACACTTGGCCCCAGCCTTGATAATATTGCCTTGATAATTCTCAATTAAATGTAAGGAACCCAGTAAAGGAAATTTAGTGGTACTTCGCGTTTTCAACTCAATGAATCCTAGTACTTCGCTTTTTAAACTTAGTAAATTCAAACCATTCCTAATACTGCTGAAGTAGTTCTTCCTCCTTCCGCAAGATGTCGCCTATTGATTAGTTCCCTCTTTGCCCTATAGATGGCGTTATGATTTTTTTATTAATATTTATTTGATTAGTTGAAAATTTACATCGTAGTTCCTGATTTCACCAACAGATGGCGCAATTATTTACATGATTAATTTCTCATTTTATTTATTTATTTGTGAATGTTGGGCGAATCGATTGGAAAATCAATCTGGTTCGTCTCATCTACAGGGTGCACTCTAAGTCGATAGCGGAAATTTAAGTGGGGTGTCTACTGATCATTACAAACAAATTGTACTAGGTAGCGAAAAAAACGGAGCAAAAAAAAAATCTGCTGTTTCATACATTTGGCGCAGTACTGACTCGACCTTTTGTATGGAACAGCTGATATTTTTTTCGCTCCATTTTTTTCGCCACCTAGTACAAGTTGTTTGTATTGATCAGTAGACAGCCTACTTAAAGTTCCGCTTTCGACTTAGAGTGCACCCTGTAGTTAGACTGGAATGAAGAAACTTTGCGGAAAAAAATATATTCCCTCATCATTCATCATCATTTTTAGCCCACATTTGCCCACTGTTGGGTTTAGGCCTTTTCCCCTTCACAAGGGTGGCCCCTTCTCGGTTTTTTGCTGCTCCCATCCACGGGCCCTCTCTCACCTTAAAGATGTCATCTGACCACCGGGCTGCTGGTCCGCCTACCAACCGACGCGACGTCCCGTTCTTGGCCGCCTCTCCGTTACGATTAGATTCCCTATTGTCGTCTAATCTTCCATCTATCTTCTATTGGTTGTAAAAAAGGAAGTTTAATAGTATGGAAAAACTGAACGAAAAATGGTTCGGAGTTACTATCTTTTATTCATTGCATTTGCAATTAATTAAATTCGAAGTCGGCTCTACATTAAAGAAATTTTTACCTCGACCATCTTCCCGGTATTACTGCACGTGATTACTTGGAAACTGTTTACTTGCCTCACGATTTGTTATTGCGATTCTACACAGTAGTTAGTAGTTTAGGTATTCGTCCATTCATGGAATCGGCGTCACTTATAAATGTAAATCCGGCCTGATTCACCTGCGCCGGAGGCACTCGTAGTAAAGGTATTGCGTGTGCGCACCGCGCATGCACAACTCATTGCCCGACCTCAAGGACTGAGCCCCAGATAACCTATTAGATTCAAATTACGTCTGCGTGATTCATAGCGGAAATGCAATAAATCCACACTTAGTACAAAATATGCATTTGATGCACAGTGTACGACTTCGTCTAATACCTGAAAATTCTCTTTCCTTTCTTAGAGCACCTCTACATTTGAGATTTTCGTACAGCTGCTTCTGTGTTAGGACCTGTCTTTAGATGAAATAGGCTTGCCCAGCACCTATTTATACCAACCACTCAGCTTAGCCGAGCGGTAGCTTCGCCCATCTAGTATTTATGTGTGGAGAGACCTCCTAGACAGACGCTTTATGATTCATCTGTCCTATATGCGAGCGAAGTCTTGAGATTTTACGCATTATGTTACGTACATAGGTACGAGATGAAAGTTTACATTCGGATCTTGGGCAGCCCTCTGTGGATATAGCGTATCCAAATATCAGAGAGGAAATACTCAACCTCGGAGACGAGCGGGTAATCGATCACATCATTGACACCCCGAGTGTCGGCGTCCGTTACACAAAATAACCATACACAGAAAAACGCTCTTATCGACTGACCTATGTACTTATACTCCATCATCATCATCAACTCGGTTTCACCCACTACTGAGTAAACTCCTCTTTATGTTCACGTCCTGATGCCCAAGCCATGTATAGCTTTTAGCCGGCTAAGCCACAGGCGGCCTAAAACTGACACTAAGGGTGGCCACTACCTCATACGATTACCTACGGTCGTGTGCCAGACACAACAACTGCTTTACGGCTACTTGGGCTATGTGGTCGGACCATAATCTGGCTGGTGATCTGCTTTATTACGTCTTCTCCTCCCGAAGTCGTCACCGTGATTCGTCCATTTAGGCCTTCTTCATCAGATTGTAGTTCCGCAAGGGCGATTTGTGATTGTGAGTATATCTGAGCTTCATCTGTCATCGTTTCTTCGTTAGATAAATTGATTGGACACGTCCCTCATTTCTAGCTATTTCCACTGTCTTCACTAGTGTGGTCTTTCTGTACCTTCGTATTGTCTATCAGCTATCTCAGTAAGGTGCTAATGGGTGCTCTCATCGCTATATTGTATTTAAACGTACGATTTCCGGCTACAATTTGTGGAATCTTAAGTGCGGGCACCGTTTGCGTCGTCGGGAAACTAATTAACATTTAATTTTAATGGAACCGCTCGGATTTTTCGAGCGAGATCGAAATTGGTTGCGTTGTTGCAATTTGCATTCATTGGACCCAAAGCGGTCGTATTTTCAAGTTTAATTTGTATCTTCCATCAATATGATAATGCCAAATGACCAGCACCTTCGCTCGAGATATTCCCTGCTACATATGACTCTCTCGCTTTGCTGGTCTTACTAGAGTGGGATAGACAGCGGTGTATTGAGCCTATAAGTCATGATTAGTCATTCGTTTAATACATTACTCACTCCTGTACATACTCGTAGTTTAGAAAAAGGACCTGACATACTTTAGCTCAGGGGTCGCTGAACTTATCGATACACGCAACGTTGATTCTGAGGACTGCTCAGAAATCGTTGGTACTTGAAATATCTTTACTTATTTAAGATGTGGATAGATATAAAAGTTATCGTGATGACCATATTTAAGAGCAAAAGTGGGCGCGCGTCTACGGGAGTACCCTTTGTCCCTCTTCTAAACCCGATGGAACTGATCAATAGAAAGCAAACAGTCTCCAAACCTCCCATTTCTCCGATCGTTCCAAAAATAGCCACCAGCCCTTCACTCTCACGTCAATCGTCGACTAACCAAAGTAAGGATTAACATCTCCCTTAATTCGTTGAAAGCGCATCGTGTGAAACTGCATGAGAGGCTGTCATTGATGCTGTCAGCGACACCCTTTGCGGTCGAGGATCTGTCACGTCGTCGTGTCGGTAATGGGGATGTGTCAGTGACGACTTGATACTTAAAGTCCCATTTCCGGGGTGCCTGTGGTTTTGCTTAGGAGTGGATGGTTTTTCAAAGAAGTCCTTGCGGTGGAGTCCTCCACAAAAAGTTGTAGGTCTTGTGTAGAGTCATACCAATTCAGGTCTTCAATTAGTCCTGAATCTTCAATTACATATCTCAGGTTTCTCAGATCACTTTTCGCTATGGCCACCTATGCGCTGATGCACAGTAGGGTTATGGTATCTGACTCCAGGGCCGCCCGATGCTATTTCCGAATAATGCAACTTTATTTGAACTTTAGAACCCTCAAAGTAGGTGAGAGATGACAAGTTTTTTTTAGATTTCTCTAAATACCAGCCAGTATCCTCGCATGATCGTTCATTGGATGACTCCACTTAAAAACACATTACTAATCTCTAAAAAACCTCCGTCAACAACTGGGCGTAGGAGTCGCTCTACGCGAAGCCACATCTGATGGCCTCCCCTTCAAAGCTAACGGCTTGTATCAGTAGGTCGCCACTCAACAATGGTGAGGTGATATTACCGTAAGCGTTAGAAGCAGGGCCCTTAGTCTGTAACACAATGGTGCCAAAATGGGCTGTCAGGTGACGACTTCAATTACGATTTGCTAACGCTGTCTGTCCTTTTAATGTTTTTGTAGTACAGCAAAGAATATTTTGATTCTAATTCTAGAGGATTAGTTATCTGGTTGTAGGAGAAGAACGAGGAGAGACCGGTTTTGTCCTTCTGCCGGGACGCCATTGACCCGCCATTGCGTTACAGGCTAAGGCCCCTAATGAGTATTACCGCGGAGATGACCGTAGTTTAGCTTAACTATGAGCTTCCGCCAATGGTTAGGGACTTACTCTGTAGCGGTTATCACTAACAAAATGGGGCCTCCGCCTTGGTTAGCCTTCCTATAAAGTTTCAGCATAGGAGCATAAAGTTTTTTTTTCTGCGGCCTGTGGGGAGCCGGGACGGGTTGTGAAGTTTCACGCGTTCCATTAATACTTGAAAAATCATCGAACAAGAGTGCTAATGCAGCTAAACACCCAAACAACAAGGTTCTCATAACAATGTTTTGTTCTGAGTCAATCTGAGTAGAAACGACTCACTCATGGAATTCATTGACCGAAAAAATGGAAAGGGGCTACAAACTTTCACGCTGAGAGAGTTGCTTGAATCTACAAACTTTTTATACGGCATTTTTTTCAGTATACAATGTGTTATAAAAGATACTAACTCTTTTTACAGGGTGTAACCCTGCTGGTCAACATAATGACAAATCTGCAAAAAAAAGTTTAAAAACACAACTTTTTTTTTATAACCTCAAAATTGTAACATTTTCAAAACTTTTTTGTTTTTGGAATTAGCTCCAATTAAAAAATATGGTTGTTTGCTTAGCTGTATTTTAATAGCTTCAGGCTGTTAAAACATAGTGAAAGTCTATGAAAACAGTATTTTAAAAATACCTTTCTCCCGTCACAGCGTTTACATTTTAATTATTTAAAAATCAACGGAAGGTCATAGAGCAAAAAAATATTTTGGTTGTGATCCCATTATGTATCATTAGGTACCATGACCCTGTAAAAAGAGTTAGCATCTTTTGTAACACCTTGTATTTAAAGCTTCGGGGTGAGCGCCCTGGTTAAGATTACAACGACATATTGTGTTATGTCGTTCAGATGATGTGTCTTGGTCGCGTGATGATTGTAATTGGAAGCGATGAGTTATGCCTCTTATATCAGATTCGGAATTAGATTTTTTGTGGTGATTTCGGGAGGCATCATTGTTTCAGGTGGCTTTCTATGATTAGCGTCATCGTCGTCTGTTTTGTTAGTTTTTTAGCTTGTTAAACTGGCATTTTAATGTAGGGAACTAGGGAGAGCTTATGTTGACTGGAAATGATGATGATCCTTCTTATGTTGACTGGAAATGATGATATATGAGGATGTAACTATTTACATACAACTAGGTGGGGTAACTTTATACACTTCCGCATATTAAAAAAAAATCTGTGACTAATTACTACTCATCCAAAGGTCGCACAAAAACACACAGATTAATCATCACCTTCTATGGAACTCACTGCTAAGCTGTCAAACAAGCCACAACTTTTTGTTTTATCTAAACCTCGGCTTCCGCAGACCGAGAATCCACGTTTGCGCAAAACGCCAGCTATACTCCCATGTGTCAAACAGCTGTATCGTTTAACCTAATTTGGCCTGTATACCCAGTCTGATAAGGGTGTGGCGGTGACACTTGCGGAGTATCGGCGACGCCCCCCTGTATCCTGCGGACGGAAGCGCGTTGCGTCACTGGCGCGGAAATAACCGTCCTCTGTCTCACCCGTTGTGACGTGGCCGGAGGACGGCTGATGGGGCACTTTTGGCTAGTGGTGTAGGTCATACGGGGTCGGGTAACTTGTAATTTATGTCACTTAGGGTGGCATACAAGCAAGGCCGTCTTAAACTATGCTGGGGCCCTCGGCACACAAGAATTTGGGGTCCTTTTGCAAAAAAGGCCCCAAATTCTTGTGGAAAAAGAGAAACTACATATTTCCTACATACCACATTTTCAGTCAACTTTAACAATGTCGTTGGCTTATTTTATCACTGCTCACTGTCACTGTGCCCGATCAAAATGTTTTGAGAATAAATGTGGAAGAAATAGTCGGTTCTTCGGGGCCCCTGGGCACGGGCCCCGCGTGCCCTTATGGTAAAGACGGTATTGCATACAAGGCCGAACGAAAGACGTAATAACCGTCCTCCGTTTCACCCGTTGTGACGTGGCCGGCAGACGGCTGATGGGCCACTAGTGGCTAGGGGTGTAGGTCATAAGGGGTCGGGTAACTTGTAAAGTCAAACATTTTTTATGTCACTTAAGTGAGGCATATTATAGACCGAAAGTCATAATAACCGTCCTCCGTTTCACCCGTTGTGAAGTGGCCGGCTGACGGCCGCACAGTGGTCGATTTGTACGATTTAGGCGGCCAAAAGTCCATTTCTCAAAGTTAACTTATAACAAAACTAATTGATTCCCGGAAAAATAGACACCCCGACTGCCCAAACCCCACCCCTCCCCAGTTCCTAGAACTGCGTGCGCGCCCCCACAGGTAGTCGGAACTTGATCGTCGCGCAAGCTGTACGCGTTCGTTCTCGACACTCTTAGCGCAACCGATATTCTAAAGTGAATATTTCATTGGATATTATTCAGTTACAAGTGAAAGTGATGGAAGTCGAAAATTCAGGTAAGCTCCTTCAAATATAATTTAAATTAAGATAAGGAATATCAATATTTAGTGCAGTTACAACGTATCAAAGATCGCCCTTTTTCATAGAAAAATTTTTTTATTTTCAATAGTAAAAATGTTGTACTTCCGAGACCGTCCGAGTTAAATTCCTTATGGTTTCTAATAGTATAGCTCTTTGAGCAGATAACCACAAAAAAAATAGCCACCACCTTTGACCACTTCGCGAGAAAAATAATAATTCATTAACTTAGGCAGAAAGTGAGAAAAATTCCTTTTTTGTTTCTTTTGCGTTAAAATTCCTTTTCGTTGTTCTAGGTTCATCAAGTTACTCGGGCATGGAGGTAGTAACTCGCAGATATCTTTTTGATAAGATGATTGAGGAAAACTCTCCATCAATAAACGACAAATTGGAATACTTACAAAATTATTTGTTAGTGTCTTACGGGGACTCCGACGAAGACAAAAAGTATATAAATCATAAATTTTCATATTTTAAAACAGAAATAAAAAAGAGATGGTCCAAAGCACGCAACACGCTAGAAAAATTTCTTATAAGCAATGATGCATGGTTAGCAGGAACGTTCGAGATGCCCATAAAAACGCATAATAAGTCAGGACGACCTAGCAAAACATTCAGTGAATGTAGTGAAAGAACTAAAAGGAGGAAAACAGAAGAAGTTCGCTCCTCTGTAGGCAAAGAAGTGATAGTTCACGCAGCGCAAGTAATTTTACAAAAAGAAGGAAAAAGAAACGCCTCGCAAGTCCTAAAAGATATTACAAATTCGCCTGCAGCCGCAAACGAATGTAAAAAAAGACATTCCAAATCAAAGGCACAAGATCCCCTTACGCCTCGGGAGGCACTGCGAATGTGCGTGGACGCTGATTTGACACGAAGTCAATATGAAATTGTGCGAGCAACCAACAGAAGCTTTTACCCGTGCTACGAATTAGTGTTGAAGGCTAAACAGGAATGTTACCCACCCAAAGAGACGCTACGAGTGACCGCTTCCTGTGCTGAAAGTGATCTACAATCTTTGTTAGATCACACCGTCACGCGATTATCAATTTTCCTCGAAGAAGTACTAATGACTCTTACAGAAACTGAGAGAAATTCCTTGCAGATTATCTGCAAATGGGGTTGTGATGGTTCACAACAAGCTCAATACAAACAAAAGTTAATGAATGACGCCGACTCGGATGCAAATATATTTTTGAGCTCATTCGTGCCTCTACAAATTGTTTGCGGCGAAGACAAAACAAAAATGGTTTGGCAAAACCCGACTCCTTCTTCACCACGATATTGCCGCCCGATACGATTCAGATTTATAAAAGAGTCTACAGACATTACAAAAGATGAAATAAATTACGTTCGGGACAGTGTGAAGTCCCTAAAAGCCACGGAATTGGAACTGAATGGGCAAAAATTCTCGGTTAGCCACAGTCTTAAGGACGGCAAAGTTTGCAATGCGGCGACTGACACCAAATCAACGAGTAGATGCTACATATGCGGAGCCACTTCAAAAAACTTTAATGACTTAAGTAAAAAAAACGAAATTCACCCAGAATCGCTTGAATTTGGCCTATCAACTTTACATGCCAGAATTCGATTATTCGAGAGTATTTTACATTTAGCTTATAAATTGCCCGTTGGGAAATACCGTGAAAAAAGAACCAAAGCAGAAAAGATGCTAGAAGAACAAAAAAAAAAAGAGATTCAGCAAAGATTCAGAGAAGAAGTAGGTATCTTGGTAGATATGCCAAAATGTAATTTTGGTAACACAAATGACGGCAATACTAGTAGAAGATTTTTTGAAAACCCACATCTGGCTGCTGAAATAACGGGAATAGACTTTAATTTTATTTATAGAATTAAAGTTATTTTGGAAGCCATATCAAGCGGTCACAAAATAGATGTCCCGAAATTTGATGAATACGCCATGGAGACAGCAAAACTGTATGTAGAGTTATATGGTTGGCATTCTATGACTCCTACCATGCATAAAATTTTGGTACATGGTGGAAAAGTTATAGAAAATTCTCTAGTGCCTATTGGTCAACTTTCGGAGGAAGCTGCAGAAGCTCGTAATAAGCACTTTCGCTCATACCGTCTAAACTTTGCTCGAAAGTTTTCACGCGAAGACTGTAACCTTGATATTTATCACAGGTTACTCTTGACATCAGATCCACTCATCAGTTCAATGAGAAAAAAAAAGAAGATCCGATCAAAACCATTTTTGCAGGAAACTTTGGAGCTTTTGCTTCCTGCAGAGCCAAATACAAAAGGCACTTGTGATAAATGCATGGAAAGTGACGGTGAGGAAGAATTGTCTTTTAAAGAGTAACATAACAATTTGTATGTTAAACTTTCATAAAATATTGTCTTATTGTTTATGATTCGGTACCTAACATTGTAAGTAACATTTAGTATAATAATGTGGTAATAACTGTTGACCATTTAATTTTAGTGTATACTGTATTTTTTTGTCATCCATATTTTATTTTCAATTTAAATAGGCATGCAGACTGTAGAGAATAAACATTTTTTTTTATGTACGGCCGTCTTTTACTTAACAAATTGTGATAATTCTTAACCCAAATATCAAAAACTACTAAGCCGATTTCGATAATTCAAATGAACTCAAAATATATATTTTACACCAAAGGGAGATTTAAAGAAAATTTAAAAACATTGGCGCTATTTACAAAAATATTTTCACAGAAATGTTTTTTTGTATAGAAAAATACGCTTTCAATGAAACGAATAGGGATAAACATATATATTCACTCTAAAATACCAGATTGGCATTTGTTGTCGTATTTATTACTGAAATAAAGCATAAAATAGTTTTGGCCGCCTAAATCGTACAAATCGACCACTGTGGGCCGATGGGCCTAGTGGTGTGGGTAGGTCATATGGGGTCAGGTTTTATCATTTCACTTGGGCATTTCCTTCTCTACTTCCTTGCGATAAATACTTAGGTCCTACAGGAATCCCGTCCTCTTGAGACGAACCAGATTGATTTTCCAATCGATTCGCCCAACATTCACAAATAAATAAATAAAATGAGAAATTAATCATGTAAATAATTGCGCCATCTGTTTGTGAAATTGGGAACTACGTTGTCAATTTTCAACTAATCAAATAAATATTAATAAGAAAATCATAGCGCCATCTATAGGGCAAAGAGGGAACTAATCAATAGGCGACATCTTGCGGAAGGAGGAAGAACTACTTCAGCAGTATTAGGAATGATTTGAATTTATTAAGTTTAAAAAGCGAAGTACTAGGAATCATTGAGTTGAAAACGCGAAGTACCACTAAAATTCCTTTACTGGGTTCCTTACATTTAATTGAGAATTATCAAGGCAATATTATCAAGGCCGGGGCCAAGTGTAGGTAGATAATGGCGCGAGGTTTGTCCAACAAACGGCCATCGCATATTCAAAATTCGAATGTAGTGATACGTTAATGGAGTTTTCGGGTTTTGGAAATAAAATTTGGTATTGACGGGCCGCCATCATGGAAATCCCTTGCACTTCATGTAGGTTGACGTTTACGGGGTTTTCATTGAAACCTAGGGATCCCTTGGAGAGTGAAGTGAAGTTGTTTCATGAGGAATATCTCTCACCCTTTCACGCTTGTGACATGTTTCATATATTCTAGCTCATTCTTTCAGTTCTATGTTTTACTTTAGTGGAGGAAATGTCGTCATTTTCTCTCACTCTTTCACACCTATGTGATAATTAGTATAGGACTATCTTTATTTTCTTCTTCGAACTGAAGTAGTAGTTTTTCATAGGGAATTTTTGGAGCATGGGAGAAGCGGTATAAAACGTCCAGCGCGGTAGCGGGAGCGGATTATTATTCGTCGGATTTTCCTAGTGAATTTAACCTTGGTGATTATTTCAAATAACTGAGAGTCTTGTTGTTCGCTTGAACCTTGCTGGTTGCATTTTTGAGTTGCCAAAGTGTGTCAGACTAAGAGCCAAGGTACCCCTTGGGTTAGTACGACATTTTTGATCTTGTAGTTGATTCCCTGGCGACAGATTTCTTGGGAAGCCTCTGCTTGATTATATTTGGTAATTTGATTATAGCGATTAGCTCGGAGAGATTCTAACGTGGTGTTTTCGTGGTTCTATGAATTGCGGAGGCATAGCGAAGGGATTTCTATCAGCGCAGAGGCAATTAGTTATCGCGGTCGAAATAATTGATTGTTTTTGAAGTTCGTGCTTTTGTAATTTAACTTAGTTGAGTGTTGCTGAAATAGTATTCTTGTGTCTTGCTAAGGTGTGCCTTGGAGATGCAGGAATATTATGGAAGTGACTTTGTTTTGTTTTACGCAAAGAACAATCAATTATATTTTAAAGTTTTGTTAGATTCACTAGTGAGGCAATAACAAAGACATGGTTCTTTGTTAGAGAATAGTGTGTAGCCGCTGTCTCCTCGTTTTTTATTATTACGAGTTGCTAGCTACTCGGGCATTGGTTGATCTAGAGCGAGCGCTTATTTGACAAAACTCTGGATACACCCTTGCACCGCAGCCTTATTTATATATTTATCTATACACAAACATATAGGGAACCGTTGGTTATTGGTGTAATCCCCTCCTGTACCGATTTCCAACACTTTTGGGTTATAGGGACACACTTAGGTACACACCTAGCTGCGAACCCACAGCGCTTTCTCTTAATTTCACTCTGCTAGCAAATCTTCATTGCACAACCGAGGATTTGACATCACACACTACACGTTTAAAGTAAATGTGAAGCTGATTGCTTCTAGCTTGTCTCAACACAGTAGAAATTGCGGGGTTAGAGGGATAGGCTGGGCGATAGACACATTAGGCTAGGGATCGCGTTTTATTGGGAGTCAATAACTTAGTTAGGCAATTTAACCTTCCAAATAACTTCTTTATTGAATTTTGCATCGGTTTTAGCTTGGGGAATGGGTCAGTGTTTTGTATTGAAAATTATCCGAGGTCAAGCAAAGCAGTGCCTTAGTCAATCTTCATACCATGTGGGTGAAATTGTCTAGCAAACAAGGATTGTTTTTGATATGATTCAGTGTCTCCGTTTCACGGGATGAAATTTGGTGTAACATTCGATCCAAACCTTAAGATAACTTATCTTATGAATATTCAGCACGATGATGGTAGGAAATAAAATTATACCAATTTATAATTAAACTCAATAAATAGAGTTCTGTTCAGTCTAATAAAAAGAGACTAACTTGATATTATAAAATTATAAAGTGTTATAAAACATTTTCATAACCATTATAAATAAATATTCATCCTCGCATCCGAACTGCCAAGCAAGGAGTTTGAGCTGTGAACCTTTTAGAAAAATCTAATGGGAAATATTTGAAGGTAGAAATCTAAAATCTACTTTTCCAAATAAATGGAATTATCTGTTAGGATCAGAGCTATTTAGTGAAGAATTAGTTCTATTGACTTTTTGAATTTACCTAAGGGTATATTTTTATTGAAACTAAAACCCTTTTTATTCTAAAATTATGGAATAATAATTTGCTTCTCAAGTTGTAAATTCTTGCATTGTGAAATGATAGAAAAAGGAAGTCTATTCATTCACAAAATAAAGTAAAATAAAGATTCATATAATAATAATGTAAAATTTGCAGAGACCTTGCCTGTATTTTATTATTGGATTTGAAACTTAAGTAAAATAAATACTTACTAATATTTCTTGTTCAGCACAAGAATGAAGTGCAAATGAACATAGAATTTACTCAATATTAAATGTAAATTTCAAAGAAGAAATCAATAACAATTTATGTCCAAAAGAGACGACATAACTTTGTTATATTATAAAATCTTGAAGCACACATGTGAAGTTTCTTGCTGGTTCTTTTCTTCATGATAAGTGCTTTACGAACCAGTGGTACTCATAATTTATTTAAATGAATAAAGTAAAGTTAAATGTAATAAAATTATTTTAGAGAAAAAAAGTTGGAGGGAAACCCAATTCCACAAGAGGTGAGGTTTACTAGGTTCAGCGGGTCGGAGCTGTCCTTTTACCAACAAACAAAAATGTTTGTATGATTTTTAGCATACAATTAATTCACTTTATCGAATTTCTAATATTTATCTTTTAATTCAATGGAAAATCTCTGACTAAAGTTCATAGTATTAAAATGAAGTCTCAGTATAATCTAACTATCACGAAATTGATAATGAGTTTCAATCTAGTAGTAAAAGAAGGCAAAATACTTTAATTTAGCTAATTAATTTCCTTTACTATCTTTTACACTGAATGAGTAGGGTACTTTTAACTTTGCGGCATACATACCTATGTTATTGTCCTAGTAAGCATCGCACTAATAGTTGTTATAAAATGCATTATAAATACACTTTAATCTATCTAAAAGCTTCCTTTAGCTAAGCATTATAATTCTGACATTAAGGCAATTAAAACTAGAAATAAAGAAGGCAGGGTAGGTTTATTCATTTAATTACTTACGTTTGGCAAATCACTATTACTTTTCTTACAACTAATCACTTCAATATTCTATTATTTTCACTGATAGGTTTGTTATCACTATAGCCAGCTTTCCAAGAGATTACATACTTTCCCTAGTAAGAGTCTTGGTTAATTCGGGTTCATAATGTAGGTCCTACCACTAGAACGATCATGTCAAAGGCCATAATAATTATTATTTTAAATTCTCGGATTAGCTAGTTACATTATTTCTATTTATTTATGTTCTGTTAGGTTTAGTAACGTAGGGCTAGTAGAGGGGGGGGTTACAATGTGGGGCCGCGATCAGGATTTATCTATTTATTTATATTATTTTAGGTCTCTTGTAATGCTGTGAGTTACACTCTGTCTCGCCTGTTGTGACGTGACCGGCTGGCGGCCTATTAGATGGGCCTATTAGTGGCTAGTTGTGTAGGTCATACGGAGTCGGGTCTTCTTGTAGTGCCGTTTCCTATCGGAGGTTGGCAATCGTCTTGGCTATTTCTTCCTTTCTGGTCGGGTGATTAATTGAAATACGTTTTTAGCCACTATTTGGGGGCAATATAACATTCTAGAGGCGGTGGTGGTCTAGTGGGTAGAACAGTGGACTCTGAAGCGAAAGATCCTAGGTTCGATTCCCGGTGCGGGCATGTATCTATGACTTTATTTAATTTCAAAAGTTACGTACATTTGTGAATTTGTAGTAGCAATACCACTCGCTGACGGTGAAGGAAAACATCGTAAGGAAACCTGAGCGTATGAGGCATTATACCCTCAACGCAAAAATCGCCAACCCGCATTGAGCACGCGTGGTGATTAAGCTCGAACTCTCTCTCTGAGAGAAGGCATTTGCCCAGCTAGTGGGACATGTACAATTGTACAGGCTACATCTTACTTACTTACTTTAGTTAGGGGCGTGCCACACTGAAATGTTGTGCATAGACTCCTTTCTTTACTTCAAAAGGCTTTTTGAAAGGCAGGCGTAAACTCGGCGTTTGTCTCTAGATAATGTCGTGTAATGTAATAGTGTCTACTTGAACGCATGCATGTAATAGTGTCTACTTGAACCCCTTTCTCACGTTCCTATTAAAATGATTGATATTCTTCGTCTTAAAGATCAGTCATCAGGTCTTGAAGTAATTTCCGAAAGCAAACAAAAGGAAATGAGACACCATTAAAACCCCCCCACATACGTGCTCGAATCTCATTCCCGAATGCTGGCTAACAAATACGTTTAAGACAAAAAACCTAATGGAGACAATCGATCTCGAGAAGCTGTCTTTAGGGTAATTGGGAAGGCAAAGTTTTTTGTTCGAAAGTCCGTTATTGGCTTAATCTTATCTTTAGACAATATTGAGAAACTAATTTCAATATTTTTTATTTTGCTTCAGTAGTTTTGTTTTTATGCGCTAAAATGTTTTGTTCCTATGACCGCCAAACAGCGCCAACAGTATGCAGACCGTCGCGTGAAGGTCATAAAACCGTATCTTTGAAACGTTGTAAAATCCAAACTACTGAACCAAAATAAAAAATATTGAAATTAGTTTCTCAATATTGTCTAAATATAAGATTAAGCCAATAACGGACTTTCGAACAAAAAACTTTGCCTACCGAATTGTCTGAGCGGAAACTATACGGAGGTAAAACTGCGATTTATCTTGCCTTGTGCGTATCCGCTTGTATTTTGTACCTTTTTTACGCTCCGACCAGAGATAGTTTGTTCCTTCTTCACGCAGAATCAGCAGGTGCACTTCTGTAATTGAATATTTTATCCCAGCATTGCGTGTAGCAGAACCAAACGCAATACAAAAGCGGGAAGGCGCACAAACATTTCAATAACTCCCGACATTATTTACGCCCGTACCGAGCACTTCATCAGCGCGCGCAGGATGTAGCGGGCAGTCGTATTTTAATCCAATCAAAATATGGTAATGCTCCTGAAATCGGTCGGGCAAATCAATTTTCTCCCTGAGCAATTTATGCCCGTGTTCCACCAATTAACTGGCAATTCGGTGGCTTCGATTATTTCGCGTGTAAAACGTGCGGGCGACTCCCGCATCCGGTGATTACGGCCGTATGATTTGTGATGCCCACGCCCCGCTTGATTTTTGTTAGATAAAAAACGGAAGGGTTCCCTGCAGCGAGTGTTTCTGCAGTTGTTGTTTGTTTTCCCTGTCGGACGATGCACCTGCGCGGTTTTTGTTGCCCCTCGGTGCCCGCTCTGGTGTGTCTCAAATGAGATTTTGCGAGAAGTAATTTTTTAATTTTATACCGCGGCGTACGCAAGTCAGATTGCTTCCTGCGGTGCCGTGACATTAGCTGTCGCCGTTTTTAAATTGCGAATTTATGCATGAACGGAGCTGGGATGGGAAGATCATTATTTATTTTTGTTCTTCGGGTTTCATTTTTATTAGTCACTGCGATTTTTGTCGTCTTTGTTGGAGGTAAATCCTACCACTGTACCAGACAAAGGTATCTCATCATCATCTTTATATTGCTGAGTCACAGTCTTGTCGATGCAGTACTATTCACTTATTCCGGTCACAGGCCAGCCCTTTCCTTTAGCTCTATTACAACACCCTTTTAGAAGTCAGCCCACTTGGTCTCCTGCCTACTATTGCATTGTTAGGTTCTAGCCATTATACTTTAATGAACAGTTTGTCCATTTGTTTCAGGTCCAAAAGAGAGCGTTGGCGTCGGCGAGCGCTTGCCGGCGACCGGATGCGCGAGCGGCGACATCATGTGGCTACTTGACGAGCCCAATCAACCTTACGAAGGTAATTCGATTTGACACCGAACGGTTCATCAATCATCCCGATCGGCCGACCTCACATGCCGTATCATGAGTCGTCTCAAGAGAAAAATATATGACTGCCGCTAGCCAATATTCTGTGTGTGAGGGGAGTATTTTGTTCCCTCATTTATCGAAATAACTCGTAACCAACGACTCCATTTAAGTTTGTGAATTCAGTATATTACAATGAAAACTTTTTTCCATTTCCAGATTGCGAGCAGCTCCTCTGCTTTCGCTACTACAATGGCGATAGCGAGGAGTGCGTGGCGGAGTCACCAACTCTCCCATCGCGGTTCAAAGTCGACCTCAAGAAGCTCCCACTTCGTCTCAAGGAGGGAGTCTCAAGGAAGCGGAGCGGAGATCAAGTATCCCCCTTCTCCTACAACAATGAAAGCTTCGAGATGAACTCAGAAAACCCAAGGATGGAGTTCGTCCCAGGGACAAGCCAAGAGATCAAACACCTCAGTGAAAACGTGAACAAATGCTCAATTAGTGCTTTAGGCAACGGACCAAAAGAAGAACAAGTAAATTGTGATCCTAGCAAATCTCTAGTTTTAAGTAATGTTAATAGTGAATCTCCAAGTGCAATGGACTGTAGTAGACCCTCTTCTTCTACTGTACTTAAAAAGAAGTGTCCACCCCCCGTCGACACCGGTGGAGGGCTAGCCTTGAACGGTGTGAAGAAGAAAGTTAAAGGCAACAATGGCTCTCTATCCCCAACCTCGCCCGGCACGGAATACTACAAAATATGGTCGCCAAAGAATCCCTGCAAAATCATGAAGTTTGTCTACGACGTTGAAGGTGCCAACGGCACTGCTGAAGCTGAAAAGTCGCCAGTGCCTCCATTGCCTCCCAAACCATCCCATAAACCGCTAGAACGAATGCATGCATTATCGCCCCCACAAGTTCCAAGGCATCGGAAACCCAAGAAAATCACCAAACCTGAAGATGCATTTACCTTCGAATTAATTGATACGGATGAACAATTTTTCACAGACAACAACATTACAAACTCAGCTATATTACAAGGCGGTATCAATGACTTTAAACCTGGTGAATTTTACTCTGGGAAACAAGCGGCTGTGCCTTCAACCACGGCTAGCTTTTTTCGGGCAGCTCAGAATGTAGCACCCTTAGCTACACCAGAAACTGATGGCAGCTTATGTGAATCAACGGTTTCGTCCATGAAACTAAACAAGCTATTAGACGATAAAAAGACTAAAGATGTACCTGATGGAGCGGGCGTTAGTAGGAATAAGATTATGTTTATAAAGGATATAGGACCTGATAATTATATTACAACTACCTTTGCAAGGAAGGACAAAATTATGCCACCAGTGGACACTGTAGATAGCTCGAATCTCACTCCAAACAGAGCGAAATCGGAAGAAAAGGCTCAACATACATTTATTAACGAAATCAGCAATCATACAGAATTCGAAGACGATAATAGAAACCAAATTGAGGAGAAAGAAATCTCAACACTAAAAAGTCACAAACCTCTCACGAGGCAAAGTTCAGGACGAGCTAACTGCAATTTGGGCAACACAACCATGGTCACGGCATTCCTCAACTCCTCCCACGTGGAACCAAATAGAGATACGGACTTCGAAAGTCCAAGACATGACCACAGCAGACCCAGCTCTTGCAACTCTTCAAACTCCAGCTCACCATTGGAAGAGTCCAAAGGTTTACCATCAGTGGGAACTATGCTTATGAATCGCAAATATTCCTGCGACAGCCCTACACCAAAACACTCTAGCTTACCACGACATTTACTAAAGAATCTCGGCATTGAATCAACTCCTAAGCATTCCCCAAGCAAAAATGACAACAATCGGAGTAACCCTGAAAGTCCAATGAGGCCGCATCCAAGGGTGCTAACAAGGGTAGCAGCATTAGCCGGCTCAGCTGTTCCCCAATGTCCGCCTACCCCAACGCACCACGCTAGAAGACCTAGGCCAGTGCCGCCACCAAACTTACAACCTCCTCCAATTCAGAACCCTGAAAGGCTGGAGAACAACTTCGAGATACCTGAATTCACGAGCGAACTGCGGACCACGGAGATCAGATCTCCGAACCTGGAGTTTGTCAACAGCAACCACTTCACGATAGTTCACGCGGGGCCTCCCGATGACGTGGTTTTGAGGAGGCCTCGGGCAGAGAACAGTGATGACAACGACAACCTGGCTTCTCCGACTCCGCTGAGACATATGGCCGGGATCCGGCTGCCGTCGATCCCTGAGAGAGCCTCGCGGCAAATGGCGCTGACCGGGGATTTCCCTGCCAATATGATTGGCGGAATCATCGAGTGCGAGGAGCCGCTACCTGCAGGTGTGTGTGGAAGTATGAATTCGTTTTTATCTTTTTTATTTTATCTCTTTTTTTTTCTCATGGCACTGTGCTCAAAATGCTATACGGTGAAAGGTAAGCCGTTCAGCCACCTCGTTACGTCCGTTTCGGCCTCATGCACCTTGGCGACGCCGCCTTGGATGGCGAACAGCGGGCAGTCATCGGTGATGTGGGGTATCGTCTGAACCCTACTAACTCGGGTCCAAGCCAACGAGAGTAATTTTTATAACGAGACGAGTTTCACAAACTGGCGTATACTACCTAACAAACTTACATTTATTGATATTAGAAACGCCGACTAGTTCCGACCTCGTCCTAAAGCCTTATTCATTAAACGAGCCTAATTTTACCCATCCCGCCTAAATAATTTATTTGCTACACCGTTCCGTGTCAGAGCTGAGCTTTATTAGTATAGAGATTTTGCGGCGTCCGAAGCAACCGAGTGTTGACCGAGCTACCGCCATACAAATAAAGTTCGGCTCAGATTGGAAAGTAAAGTCTTTGTAACTCTTAACACCCATTCTCAAACCTCAACCCTTCCAGGTTGGGAGGCGCGCATGGACAGCCACGGGCGCGTGTTCTACATTGACCACGTGAATCGGACGACGACGTGGCAGCGACCCAGCGCCAACGGGGCCGCACCGCGGTCGCCCGCGCCCGAGGTGCAGCGGCGGCAGTTAGATAGGAGGTGAGAGATCCTGCATCGCGCAAGCAAAATGTTTTTCGAAGATGGTAAATAGAATCGGTCGATCACCTTGTTCGATTGGAGCTGGCTTCTTCACAGTTGCATGATTGCATCATAAGCCAGGTGGCATAAATGGCTGTTGCTTACTGCATGCAATAGCACTGGCAAATGGCGATAGCACTACATCTGCCGGTCTACATTGTAATAGTTGTCCACAGAAGGAGTAGACACAACCCGGCTTTACAGTTGCCATGTTAGGTCCTCTGGATAAGAAGGGTGATTATTATTCTAAATCGACCACGTCAACCGGACATATATCTATCTATCCATCCCATAAATAAAGCCCACTGCTGGGCATAGGCCTCTTCTTTTACACGCCAACCCCCTCGGTCTAATGCCAATCTCGTCCATTGTCCTCCCGCTGTTTTGACAATGTCATCGAACCATCGAGCTAGCATCGCGCTAGCAAAATGATTTTCTAAGATGGCAGATAGAATCGGTCGATAACCTTGTTCGGTTGGAGCTGGCTTCTTCCCAGTTGCGTGTTTGCATCCTAGGCCTGGCGGGATCTCTTTCTCATAGACACCGGTGTAATCCGCAGGAGCTACCAAGCCCCACCCTCCGTGACCTGTTTGTGTCCGTGGACGGCGATAAAAACTCGTCAATAGACAATTTCCCAGCATGCGCTTCGCCTTTCTTTCGAGAAGTCGTAAAGACGACTCCCCATTTACAACCACTGCCGAGCCGAGCATAGGTTTCTTCCCCTTGTCTTCCTCGTAGTTTGCTCGTAAGTTCGGTCTGAAAAAAGTCGTAGCATTGAATTAAATCTGTTGGACTAATAAACGCCAATTGGGTCTGGTAAGTCAGATCAATCTTTAAGCCATGTCAGAGGCCCTTTGGGCGGCTTAAAAACTCTGACACCAGGGGTGGCCACTACGTCATACGATTACCTACCTACCTAGTCAGATCAATGTTCAATATATCAGCATTTTTTGCAAAGATCTTTTCCCTAGCACAAATAATAACATATGTTTAATCAACTTTTTACTCTCCGTCTTCCAGATACCAGTCCATCCGCCGAACGATGACGCGCACGCAACTGTCCGAAGAGGAAGGCGCATGCGCCGCGCCGCCGCCGCCGCCCGCCGCCTCCACCTCACGCGCCGTCGCGCCGCCGCACGCGCCGCATCCCGCCGCCGAGTTCCTGGCCCGACCCGACTTCTACTCCATACTGCATATGAACCAGGTAGGTTATAGCCATCAGAAGTGGGATAGGCAGAAACTGTCCCTAGACCGCCTTGATTTCTACTCCATGTTGCACATGAACCAGGTGGAAAGAAAGTACGTAATGCACGGCACAACACATACGTGCCTCTATTTCTTTCTTAAAGATAATAAATAAGAATAAAGATAAAATTCGGTTTGCAAACCACCAGACAGATGGTCCGACGACACAGCCCAAGTAGCCGGAAAACAGTGGTTGCGTCTGGCACATGATCGTGAGATGTGGCGTGAGCATGAAGATGCCTTTATTCAGCAGTGGGTATTAACAGGCTGATGATGATGAAGATAGCGTCACCTGATTGGCTGAAGTGAGTTTGGCATGACATTAACATGTCTGTTACATTTGCTCGCTCTTGCAGAAAACGGGTGATAATCTCAAATCTAAAACCAACTCCCCTTCCCTTTTCAGGAAGCCTCAGCTCTATACAATTGCAACTCGACCCTCAAGCACATGATATCAAAAGTGCGCCGCGACACCGCCTCATTCGAGCGCTACCAACACAACCGCGACCTGGTGACCCTCGTCAACATGTTCAGTGAACCCGAGAGGGACCTGCCGCTGGGCTGGGACACCAAGCTGGATCGGAACGGGAAGGTGAGCCACTTAACAACCGACAAAACACGCTGTCCACGGGTCTTACTTTTGAATCTATCGCGATCCCTTTCAATTTGACGTTTGAAGTGTGCTAACGAACTTCACACTGCATTTATTTGACACAAACTGTCATTGAAAGCGATCGCGATAGGGATAAGGATTGCGACTCGATTTTGAAGGATATTTAGTGGAGAAAATAGCAACATCGTTCACTCAATATCATTAAATTTATGTGGCGTTTTGACTCATTAGTTCTGTAAGCGAAAGTAGCAATCACGATCATGATCCCGATACCATTGAAAAGGATCGGTGATCTTGTAATTAGCAAAAAAGCGATTTTCACTCCGCTAAGGGCAGCACTGACAGGTTGCAATCAACAAAGTTCCCGATTGCTCCGATGCCAAATTGCCCAAGAAGCTAAACGCAAATTAGGTACTGCATGTTAAATGCTCTCGATACGTCATTGAAGGACCGGTATTTCCGGTCCTCTTAGATCCACTTGCCAGGATTACCCAGTTAACTCTAAGTTAACGTCAAAATTGTATCTTCTTCTTGTAGAGCTGTCTCCTATTGGAGGTTGGCAATCATCATGGTTATTTCTTCCTTTGAGGCTGCCATACGGAACAAACTCGTGAATTGTTGGTACCAATGGCGTAAGTTCTCAAGCCATGATATCTTGGGTCTTCCAGGTCTCCTCCTGCCTGGTATTTTCCCTTGGATGATTAGTCTATATTGGGTATTGCGGATTACATGGCATTACAAAAATTGTATGGAAATGTCAAATTAACTCTGAGTTAGTTGGCTAACCGTGACTGACGCAAGTCCGCCACTAACCCAAAAAAGCTTCGCCTAACTAACCCTTCTCCCTGGCAGCGCTTCTTCGTGGACCACGTGATGCGGAGGACGACGTTCATCGACCCTCGACTGCCCCGGGCGCCGGCCGCAGGTCCCTTCAGCCCTCTACTGCCGCAGCGGAGGCGCCCGATGTTGCTCGATCAGGTGCCGAGCGACCGCCATCTTGTTTTTTCGCACAATTTTTCTTGCTTCTTGTAGTATAGCCAATTTATTTGTTGTTTCAAAGCACGTAGTTTATTGTTTGGTTTTCTTGGAGATTTTGCTCGATCAGGTGCCGAGCTACCGCCATCTTGTTTTTAAACGGTTTTTGTGTTCTTTTTTTGCACAAAGTTTTCTTGCACGTAATTTATGTTGAGTTTTCTCGGGGTTCGGATTCTTTTCTGCCTGTGGCGTTGACGCTCGATGTCATGGGGAAAGAAGCCTTATAACGCGAGCGCAGCCATCTTGCTTTACAAAACAAGATGGCTGTACTCGACGTCTTATATTATGAGTAAAGTCGAAAACAATAATGTCTTGGACAATATGGACGCCCGCTTCAGCCCTCTACTGCCGCAGCGGAGGCGCCCGATGTTGCTCGATCAGGTGCCGAGCGACTGCCATCTTGTTTTTTCACACCATTCTTGCTTCTTTTCTTGCTTCTCGTAGTACAGTCAATTTATTTGTTGTTTTAAAGCACGTAGTTTATTGTTTGGTTTTCTTGGAGATTTTGCTCGATCAGGTGCCGAGCGACCGGTCATCTTGTTTTTGTGTTCTTTTTTTGCACAAAGCGTTCTTGCCCGTAATTTATGTTGAGTTTTCTCGGAGTTCGGATCCTTTTCTGCCTGTGGCATTGACACTCGATGTCATGGGGAAAGAAGCCTTATAACGCGAGCGCAGCCATCTTGCTTTACAAAACAAGATGGCTGGACTGGACGTCTTATATTCTGACTAAAGTTGGAAAATATATCTTGGTCAATATCGTGGACCACGTGACGCGGCGGACGACGTTCATCGACCCTCGGTTGCCGTGCGCGCCGGCCGCGGGTCCCTTCAGCCCTCTACTGCCGCAGCGGAGGCGCCCGATGTTGCTCGATCAGGTGCCGAGCGATCGCCATCTTGTTTTTGTGTTCTTTTTTCGCAAACCTTTTTTTGCTTCTTGTAGTACCTATATCCAATTTATTTGTTGTTTTAAAGCACTTAGTTTATGTTTTCTTGGAAGTTTTTTTTTCATCTCTGGAGGACTCTTTTCTGCCTGCGCCTGAATTTACGCGAACAGGCACCGAGCAACCGCCATCTTGCTTTCTATTGGAATAGAGCCAGATGGCTGGACTGGACGTTTTATATTTTATACTTATATCGAAAAATTATGTCTTGCGGTGGACAACGTTCATATACCCTCTACTGCCGCAGCGGAGGCGCCCGATTTTGTTCGATCAGGTGCCGAGCGACCGCCATCTTGTTTTTGGGCTTTTCTCTTTCTTTTGCACAAAGTTTTCTTTCTTCTGGAGTCTTGTGGCATTAATTTATTTCCTGATTTAGAGCACGTAATTTATGATGTTTTTATTTTTGACGCTCGATGTCATTGGGAAAGCTGCCTAGCCATCTTAGTTTTGTTAATTTTGTTTGCGTAGCGCACGTAGTTTGGTTTTCTTTATAACATTGCACCGCTGTTGTATGTGGTTGGTTTATTTTTGTATCTGTGTTTAGGTTAAACACTTTTTTTAAGAATAAAAGTTTCGGTTAAACGAGGCGTTTTCAGAAGAAGAAAAAAAAACAAATTACGCTTCCACGGTAGATGGCTGTTTTCTAATATAGGTATTAGTGTGTTGTGTGTCTAATAAAAATTTCAATGTTCAATGTCCCAGGCACTGCAGCGCTGAGTGGTCTCTGCACCCCACCTAGTGTGAGTAAAGGTGCCACTGGACGCTATATAAATCATCTCATTACGTAGATGGATAGGCCTTAGTTTTATATCTATAATTTCAGAGATAAGAAAACGGGAACACGATTTCAGCAGTCGCATCGCATGGAACGAGTTGTTACTTGTCTCAGACAACTCGCGTTTTCCAATACTCATTTACGAGTTTGTACTACTCGCGTAGCAATGTTAGAAAACTTTGCATGCACATGCACAAAGAATATGGACGTACAATAGACTGCGTGTTTCAAAATGAGTAAAGATAACGGGGTTTTTTCTTCTGAAGACGCTTCACCAGATTGAATCATTGGCATCACTGCTAACTAACCCGGCGCCATCTATCAAACGCGTTTGGAACTGTGACGTTTGCACTAGTTTCAGATTTTTTCACAGAGGGCGCTCCATTAAAGTTTTTAACCATAAATCGTTAGCGCAAGACTGAAAGACAGTTGCTTTGTATAGGAAATGTTGAAAACTGAATAGAGCTTATTTTGCTCAATGGTTGAGCCCCTGCACGGTATGCAAGAGTTTGCGGGTTCAAGTCCTGTCCCTAGCGATTTTTTTTAACCTTACAAAAATCTTTAACATGTGCGTACATGTAACCCTAGCACGGGTTAGTGCTTTAGAAAATACTTACTTTTGCCCGCAACTTTGTCCGCGTAGATTAGTATTTTTTCCTGTTATAAAAAAAATAGCCTATAGCACTCAGCGATAACAAAGCTTCCCATTAGTGGAAGATTTTTTAAAATCGGTTGAGTAGTTTTGGAGATTACCAGCTACATACATTCTTAAAAAAAAATCCTCTTTATAATATTAGTGTAGACAAAAAGTTTCTTAATCAAGACTTTATTTTGCTGCCTCTTGACCTCTTTATGACGTCACATGTTTATAAACGGTTTTTTCTTATAGCCTGCGCAGGCGCCGACACCGCCACCGCGACCCCCGGCTACGACCACGGACACGGACTCCAACGATGCTCACGAAATACCCATCGCTTACAATGACAAGGTGTGTAAAGAGATTTATTTTTGGCAACCATCGGTACTTATAATGCGCGCGCGATGAGAATGGGATGGAACCTTTACTTTATTTTACTCTGACAAGGTAGTTTCGACGGGAGTTTGCTTACCGCGCACGTCTTAGTTCCAAAAGGCCGCATCCTATTCTCATCGCGCGCGCATTGTAACTATTTAGAAATTACCCTTTTATTTTTTTTGGGTTCATGCTCGAACGTTTTCAAACGGGACCGTATTACAAAGCCTATGTTGTCTACTACATTTACGTATATCTATGTAATAATAGCGCAAAAAACATCAGAAAACAGCTTTTAAAAAGTAAGTACTACACAGTCAAACATTGTAGCTACAGGCTAAACTAATTATAAAATCTTTTGGCCCCGCTTACATTGTTTTAATCTCGGGTATAATGCATTATAATTATTATGTACTGTACAGTTTACTTCACGCGATGATCCGTATCGTAATTCTAGGCTTACCTCATCTACCCAGTGATTGAGTGAGCAACGAACTTAAAGTTCAAATCGGTCACGCAAGGGTGATCTGTAACCATTTGATTTGCACAATACCCTAGATTCTAGATAATCTTATGCTTTTGAGTTGTTTTTAATTTAACCTTAGGAGCTTTCTATTAAGAGTGCGAGTAAAGCCAGCAAAATTTACGATTTCACCCGCGCGTCTCGCAAACCACCCCCTCACAGAAAGCGGGTCGGCGCGTCTCGCTCGCGTAAATAGCTCGATGTCATGATGCTTGCGCGCGCATAGTAGGTATACTTACGCAAAAAAACTGTTAAATAATACTCTTCACTATACTGGCACATTTAGAACTTTTGTGATTTTAGAGCACGAAGGGGAAGATACATTTTTGTTGTACTGGTAATTCTAGACCACTTTTTCCGAAATAAGCGAAAATTAAAAGTCTTCTCTATTACAAACTAGCTTTTTTCCTAAATACCTAAATGTCAGAACAAAAGTTATTTATAATGACCAGTACAAAAAACCCTTCAGCATTAAAACCATGAAAAACAGCGTATAATATGACTATGAACGTACCTTATAAAATGTTTCAGGAATAAAAGCATTGGAAAAATATCAACGAGGAATACCTAAATAATATTATTATATAATATACCCTATATACAATGTACATACTGTGTTGACCATGAATTATTATTGTGTACCGGTAAGACCCCAGTCCGTCTTTGGGACCATTCCATTTTTCCCCACCAGAGTTCCCCCACTGGTGGTGGAAAATGGAATCGCATAAAAAAATACATTTTCCCCCGCTGGCCACCCCTCTGAGTGGCTGGTGGGGGAAAATGGATTTTTTATTCCTTTTTCCCCCACCAGCTATTTATAGACAAGATTATTATTGGCGAAGCTGACTCATTACAATGATGCAGTCACTGTAGCCTAGCCTAATTTTATAATTAATCGGCATAAATAAAACTAATTTGTTAACTTTACTAATTTGTTTATTTGTATTAAAAAATATATACTTGGCCGCCGGATAAAGACAAAAAAAGAGGCTAAATTCACAAAGCGTGATGTAGTTCTGCATTTTTGATATGTCATATGGGTCTGTTAGGGTAGTGTGAGTTAAAATTTACAACTAAGAAAAACTTGTGGAAACTGAGAAAATCGAGAAAAACATCGAAATTTTGGGACTTTTTTTAACTAGGGCCAAAACTATGCATTTTTTGCGAACAATGTTTTTTACACACATAAACTGTATTAAATTACCTACAATTGGAGCCTAATTTCAGCTCTATTGACACCATAGAAGACAAGCTATGGCTCTTAGAAAATGACCTAATATCCCCAAACATTGAAATTTTCAAGTTTTACGAGCTGATTTCGTAAAATATTGGAAAAACTACTTATCCAACGAAGAAAAGTTACTGAAAATACCTTTTGGAAGATATAATAAGCTTTTATTACAGCCCAAAACCAACTCTGTGAGACTAACAGTTCACTCACAATCTCAAAAAAACGAAACGAAGGTAAAATGGGTTACAGAGGCAAAAGATTAAATGTATACATGGTTCTTAGAAATTAGACCGGGATGTAGTTCTGCATTTTTGGTATGTTATATGTTAGAGTAGTTTGAATTCAAATTTTCAACTTCGAAAAACTTGTAGAAATTGAGAAAATCGAGAAAAACTTCGATATTTTGGGACTATTTTCACTATTTGCTCTGCTGGGCCAAAATTATGCATTTTTTGCAAAAGATGTTTTCTAACTGTATTAAATTATCTACAATTTGAATCTAATTGCAGCTCTATTGACCCCATAGGAGCTAAGCTATGATACGTCAAAGACGACCAATTATTCTCGACAATTGAAATTTTCACGTTTTACTCACTGATTTCACGAAATATTGGCAAAACCACTTGCTCTATGAAAGGTTACTGAAAATATTTTGTAATACATTTATTTAGCCCAAATTTAAGTCTGTAAGACTAACAGTTCACTCACAATCCAAATCCACACACAACAACGACAAAAGAAAGAAGTACGATCTACAAGTCTTTTTGCTATGGACGGAGAGGTTATATTACTTTTGGGGTAAATATTGTTGCAAATGACCTCCCCTAATGCCCTTTATAAGATCCCGGTCTAATTTCCAATAACCCTGTATACATTGAGTCTTTTGCCTCTGTAACCCATTTTACCGTCTTTTCGTTTTTTTGAGATTGTGAGTGAACTGTTAGTCTCACAGACTTCGTTTTGGGCTTTAATAAAAACAAAATAAATGTATTACAAAATATTTTCAGCTACGTTTCTTAGAGCAAGTGGTTTTGCCAATATTTCGCGAAATAAGTGAGTAAAACGTGAAATTTTCAATTTTCGAGAAAAATTGGTCATCTTTGACGTGTCATAGCTTGACTTTTTTGGGGACAATAGAGCTGCAATTAGGCTCAAATTGTAGGTAATTTAATACAGTTTATAAGTGTAGAAAACATCTTTTGCAAAAAATGCATAGTTTTGGCCCTGCAGAGCAAATAGTGAAAAAGTCCCAAAATTTCGAAGTTTTTCTCGATTTTCTATGTTTTACAAGTTTTTCGAAGTTGCAAATTTTAATTCAAACTACTCTAATAGACCCATATAACATAACAAAAATACAGAACTACATCCCGGTCTAATTTCCAAGAACCCTGTATACATTGAGTCTTTTGCTTCTGTAACTCATTTTACCTTCTTTTCGTTTTTTTGAGATTGTGAGTGAACTGTTAGTCTCACAGACTTGGTTTTGGGCTTTAATAAAAGCTTATTAAATCTTCTACAAGGTATTTTCAGTAACTTTTCTTCGTAGGATAAGAGGTTTTTCCAATATTTTACGAAATCAGCTCGTAAAACTTGAAAATTTCAATGTTTGGGGAAATTATGTCATTTTCGAAGAGCCATAGCTTGTCTTCTATGGTGTCAATAGAGCTGAAATTAGGCTCAAATTGTAGGTAATTTAATACAGTTTATGTGTGTAAAAAACATCGTTTGCAAAAAAATCATAATTTTGGCCCTAGAGAGCAAATAGTGAAAATAGTCCCGAAATTCGATGTTTTACTCGATTTTCTCAGTTTCCACAAGTTTTTCGAAGTTGCAAATTTTAACTCACACTACCCTAACAGACCCATATAACATACCAAAAATGCAGAACTACATCACGCTTTGTGAATTTAGCCTCTTTTTTTGTCTTTATCCGGCGACCTATATACCAAGTATATATACAGGGTGGCCCAAACATAGACGTCAAGCGAGAAAATCTAGATAGCTGACACCGAGGGCTACCCGACTCACCCCCATGTATGTTCAGCCATTTTTTGTCGTTTAGAAGTTATGAGGCTTTTAAGGTTTTTTTGAAAAAAAATACCTAGCATTCGATTTTATTTTTTAACTTTTTTTTCTTTCGTCTTTTCAGCAAATTTTTTTATTCTTTAGAGTCTCAGATAAATTATCTATCACCAAAAAAATAATGATCAGCTATGGACTTTTAGAAGATACCGGAATTTTGATCCAAAGTCGAAAAATGTTGTTTTCAAGAAAACATCACTGAAATTGTTAGTATGGGAATAAAAATAAGTAGAGGTCTGAACGACTTTTTATTGATTTCAAAAACTTTCCCAAAGCCTCATTCTTCAGAATAATACAAAAAACCTGTCACTTTATAGGACTTTTATTCAAGTAATTTGCGATCAAAGTCGAAAAACTGGAGTTGGAAGAAATTTTATTTCAATCGATTTTCATTTATTTTGGTTGATGCGGACAAAAAACATTGCAGGTAGGCTTAATATTGCCTGTTAGCACGGTCTGCATAGGAAATTTACGAAAAAAAATTAAAAAATACCATAAAATATTTTGTTTTTTTTTGTTCTTTTTTTTATTATTTGAATTTTAAATTATTTTATTATCAAATTTACTTACAAAATATGAAGAAAAAAATAAATTTAAAGAAAAAAAATAAAAAAAGTCTGAAAATTAATGACTTATTATTTTTTATTTTTTCGTGAATTTCTAATGCAGATCCTACTGACATGATTTTAAGCCGATCCGCAATGTTTTTTGTCCGAATCGACGAAAATAAATGAAAATCGATTGAAATAAAATTTCTTCCAACTCCAGTTTTTCGACTTTGATCGCAAATTACTTGAATAAAAGTCCCATAAAGTGACAGGTTTTTTGTATTATTCTAAAGAATGAGGCTTTGGGAAAGTTTTTGAAATCAATAAAAAGTCCTTCAGACCTCTACTTATTTTTTTCCCCATACTAACAATTTCAGTGATGTTTTCTTGAAAACAACATTTTTGGACTTTGGATCAAAATTCCGGTATCTTCTAAAAGTCCATAGCTGATCATTATTTTTTTGGTGATAGATAATTTATTTGAAACTCTAAAGAATTTAAAAAAATGCTGAAAAGACGAAAGAAAAAAAAGTTAAAAAATAAAATCGAATGCTAGGTAATTTATTTCAAAAAAACCTTAAAAGCCTCATAACTTCTAAACGACAAAAAATGGCTGAACATACATGGGGGTGATTCGGGTAGCCCTTGGTGTCAGCTATCTAGATTTTCTCGCTTGACGTCTATGTTTGGGCCACCCTGTATATTTTTAAATACAAATAAACAAATTAGTAGGTAAAGTTAACATATTAGTTTTATTTATGCCGATTAATTATAAAATTAGGCTAGGCTACAGTGACTGCATCATTGTAATGAGTCGGCCTCGCCAATGTCTTGTCTATAAATATCTGGTGGGGGAAAATGGAATAAAAATTCCAATTTCCCCACCAGCCACTCAGTGGGGTGGCCAGTGGGGAAAAATGGAATATTTTTTGTGCAATTCCATTTTTTCCCACCAGTGGGGGAACTCTAGTGGGGGAAAATGGAATAGTCTCGTCTTTGCACCCAGCTTTGCACCTAGCGGGGTGACTTTGCACCACAATCCGAATAATCTTCAAATGGTAATAAAAGAATATTTTTTTATTGTTATCTTTGAATTGTGACTGTAATGAAAACATATCAGTGGGTTGTGAAGTTTATAGGTCGCTTATTGCTAAACGAACACTTGAGTCGTTTGTTATTTTTATTTCCCATTTTGGCGTAAAACAAACAGGCCCGGTTTCTGAGTTGAGAATTTTAATAAGCACATACTTTACGTATCGCTCTGTCACGCTCTTTTCTGAGAAATCTGCAGAGACAGGACGATACTTACCCATTTGCTTAGCAAAATTCTCAACTCAGAAACCGGGCTACAGTCTCTTTATTACGCAATAATAATACGACACTATAAATATATCTTAAATTTAGGTTTATTTATTACTAAAACTTAATTAATAAGTCTAAACAGCTAACGATATTTTTACAAGAAAAACAATATAAATAACTAGCTTTTGCCCGCGACTTAGTCCGCGCAGACTTAGTTTTTTTCTCGTGAGTTTTTCCGTTGTTTTAATAGTTATTCTGCTATTCGGGGCAGAGAGAAATCCAACAAAACTAAAATCATAAAAATCGGTCCACCCGTTCTCGAGTTATAAATGGTGTAACTAACACGACTTTGTTTCAAATATTAAGATTAATTACGGGTCGCGGACGGAGCGCCGGCAGGCATAGACCACTCGTCTCAACAGAGCGCTCGTGACTGAGGCGATCAGCGAACAACGAAACAAAGAATAGGTCAAAAAGCGCGTGCGACGGAGAGGGCATACACAAAATCTGTCTAGAATAACTTGACGCCTGCGCCATTTCTTTGATATTTAATTTAAATAAATATCTGTATGACACCAAAAAATGTTCTCCCCCCTACTGACGTGTTAATGACTGCATTATTTAATTCAAGGTGGTCTGGTTGCAATATCATTATTTTAGGCATTGAAAAAAGCAAAAAATCGAAAAACTAGAGGTAACTTCGTGATTTTTTTCTATCGAGTCAACTTTTAGCAATTAGGTATTCGTCCCACATGCTGATCAAGTATATAGCCTAGAATCTATAGTATTTTTGTGAATTCGACAAACAATCTCAAACATTGCGAATTTTTAATTTGAAGTGCGTTCACTTAGCTTTACCCCCGCTCTTAAATATTCCTGTACACTGATGTTCGGATTTGATACGTTACCTGAACTTCCGCCATCTTGTACACTTCCAGTCGCTTGTTTAGGGCCTGCGCAGACGACGCGCAGTGGCGGACAAAAAGTCCGCGGCGCGCTCTTATTATTACAGTAATAAGGTTGCCTTTGTCTGCGTTTACCGCCAGGTGAGACGAGGCCAAAGTGCAACCTTATTACTGTAGTAAGAAGAGCGCGCCGCGGACTTTTTGTCCGCCACTGTGCGTCGTCTGCGCAGGCTCTTAGTGGTATACACCGTGCAATTTTAGTGGTTTTAAAGCCGAAGGTATTTATTTGCACTCGTGATTCTGAGCCAAATTCCAAAATTTTACTTCAAAACGAGCGAAAAAAAAAACACTTTCCAATACAAACGGCTATCGCCGTTCGACACCATTTGTATGGAGAAGTGATTTTTTTTTTCGCGCGTTTTGGAATGAAATTTTGTAATTTGGCTCAGAATCACCAGTGCAACAAAATACCTTCGGCTTTAAAACCACTAAAATTGCACGGAGTAGATAGCGTAGCCCCATGTTGGGCGCCAATTTTGATATTTATCTGCTGAAAAACCAAACTACGCAATGTTACTTATCGTCGAGAAAGCTGAGCTTCTGAGGCATATTATCCTCTTAGCTCAAGCTCAAGCGTAGTGATTAACCCCTAACTCTCTCACTCTGAGAGAAAACGGGTGACCAGCTAAGGCCCGTAATATCAATCACAGTTTAAACCCAGACCATAGATTAAACCACGAATTTTGTATGAAAAATAATCGACAGATAGGGTTCTAACTAGCCTTTTTTGTTTAAACTGTGATTGATATTACGGGCCTAATCAATAAAAACTTTGGCGCCTTATAAACTGTTTAAAAAAAAAAGACAGTTGCAAAAGAATCACTCGAGACATGACTTAAACCGGCAGCGTCCCTTCAGTTTCCCTGCCACGGAATAGTACTTACTAGAATTGTTTAAACAGCTATTCTATTCTATTTCTCCGTCAGTGGTTGCCTGGAAGAGATTGCTGTTAGCAATAAGGCCGCCGATTTGTACCATTAATGTATTAATAATGTCTGTACATAAAATGTTTTCTAGTACAATCAAGAATATTCTATTCTATTATATCCACGTTCACGCAGGTGGTAGCGTTCCTGCGACAGCCGAACATCATGTCGATCCTGCGCGAGCGCTGCGGCGGCGGCTGCACGGGCGCCCTGCGTGACAAAGTCACAGCCGTACGCGCCGAGGGACTCCCCGCCCTCAGCCGATATCAGAACGACGTCCAGCTCACCTGTCTACTGAGGTGAGTGTCCTTTTATAACCTGCGTCAATAAAGATACATAAATGGCGGACACTCTCGCCCCCTCTCGCTTTAATAATATCTCCGTCTATGCTCACACGTAGCGTTAGCAAAGTAATTTTAGGCAGTCTTGATTAGTCACCTGCGCTGGGCTAATAAAACGCGCCGAAATACGTTTGCCTCTAGGGCCGACTTGCACCACTTTCTTAAATGTGGCTTAAACAGCATTTAACTAAAATCTTCATACAAAAGTCGATTTAAATGGCGACTTCAGTGGCATTTAAGAAGTGGTGCAAGTCGGCCTAAGGCCCGGTTTCTGAGTTGAGAATTTTGCTAAGCACATGCTTACGAATCGCTCTGTCACGCTCTTTTGTGAGAAATCTGCAGAGACAGGACGATACTTACCCATTTGCTTAGCAAAATTCTCAACTCAGAAACCGGGCCTAAGTGTTGTTTTTTTGACGAGTTATTTCATTATTGTTGTTTTCGTTAAGTATTGTTATTTGTTGAAGGTTCTATTATTTATTATGCTTCAATACTTTTGATAAAATTTTCATCAAGATTGTTGTTTAACCACAAATCCAATGTGAAACCATTTTACATAAACAATAAATAAAGCATCATAAAATAATATTATTTTGGAGTAGATCTTACTCGACGTAGAGAGCGCCATCTAGGGTAATTATATGGCGCAAGTATGAAATCTATGTAGGTAATACAATGGGACGTTAACCTACTGACAATGCCATATTTTCTGTTCTATTTCACAGCTTCATTGCTGTGTTATTTATTTGGCTTTTGAGTTGTGACATTATAGAGACATGCGTTGTGACAACGCAAACGTAAGGATTGTAGTTCTAGGTAGATAGGTATATTTTAAAGTGAAGAGGCACCTTATCATGAAATGGTGTTCTCGACGTCCCAGCACACAAAAGGAAATCCTGTAGCCCGTACGGGTACCTACCTGTCTGAGAATAGTCTGAGCCCGAGAGTAATATTCGAAATAAATAGAAATCTGAAGTCGTAGAACATGTTGGAAATCATATTTAGAAGTTAGTGTTTCAGGAACAAAGTAATTTATAAATTACCCTGTATTAGTCGGGTATCAAACCTGGGACCCCTAGATTACCAGACCCATATATTCATGATTTTGAGCTAAATCGCCGGCTCTATTTATACGACATTACTCAACAAAACTTGGCCCAATAGCTCATTAGTATTCAGAGGACCATTTCAACGTAAAACCAGCACTTTTTGCAAACGAGATTACAGGTTACGAACACAACAGCGCGGTACGCCGAATGATACGTTTTCGTGTAATCAACAACTGATTTGTGTTATTTGTGGCTGCATTGATGTATGTTTTGGAATTGTGGCTCGTGTGACATAGTTTCGAGTTGAGTCACTGGAAAGTCGTGTCAGAGTAATTACGACGGATTTATAGCATTTTTGGAGTCTTATATGTTGTCGTGGTTCGTTCTCCATCTAAAACAATGTCCCAGGCACTGCAGCGCCGAGTGGTCTCTTCACCCATCTAGTGTGAGTGAAGGTGCCACTGGACGCTGTATAAATCATCTCACTACGTAGATGCAAAAGGGCTTAGTTTTTGTTCGTTTCTGTAATAAATTGTTACTCTAGAACTTCGATCCCTAGAATCAAAAGATGTTTTTCGCATTCTTACGTCGAAAGTCCATGGTAAACACTAGCACTCTACTCGGTTACTTTACTGGCGACTTTACGACGTGTACACTCTAATTTGCTGTCGTGTGTACTAGCTAGATAAATAAATAAATAAATATAAAAATAAAAAAGCCTTTATTATTCCTAAAAACGTTAAAAATTTAAAGTAAAAAAAAAACTAACTAATGAAATTAGGACCCCGTGAGGGTACTCCTCCAGTTGTCTCTATCTTGTGCTGTTTTTACCCAGTTCTTGGTCACCTCTTCTATGTCGTCCACCCAACGAGCGGTATCACTAGCTAGATAGATGCATCATATTGTGATCCACATAATATACCCACCCTTGGGCAAATAGTCACCATGGATGAGTCTTGTGCTGATCGTTATTTTTTCCCGAGAACACAAACCTCAAATGCGCAATTTAATGGTGTAGACTGCGCTTAACTTAATTCTGTTAATCACTGATGCCCGCTGAGCTTTTTCACTCGATTTTTAAAAAGCATCGTCTTCAAGGCATGTACTTTTAGCTTGCGAATTAGACGGACGAGACATGTTTCCAAGTGAGTAGGTACCTACATAACTCTTGCGAAATAAATCAAAAAGTGATTTCTCCTTGGTTTCTTCATCCTGCATATTCCTGTGCATGTAAATTTCGCCCCGGTCATGAGCCGCTCGCTGAACCAATAATGGCTAACGGGTGTTAGTAATTATAAAAAAAAAAGTAAGATTTAGGCTGTACAATTGTACATGTCCCACTAGCTGGGCAAAGGCCTTCTCTCAGTGAGAGATCACCACGCGTGCTCAATGCGGGTTGGCGATTTTTGCGTTGAGGGTATAATGCCTCATACGCTCAGGTTTCCTCACGATGTTTTCCTTCACCGACAGCGAGTGGTATTGCTACTACATATTCACAAATGTACGTAACTTTGAAATTAAACAAAGTCATAGATACATGCCCGCACCGGGGATCGAACCTAGGACCTTTTCACTTCAGAGTCCACTGTTCTACCCACTAGACCACCACCACCACTAGTAATTATATTTATTTAAAATTAGGTCATACTATTTTGGTATTTATACAGCATCCAGTGGCAACAGCGCTGATACTAGACTTGAACTCTAATTTGAGAGGGTATAAAGTGTGAATGTGAGGTGAGGGTGTAAAGAGAGAGGGCTGGGTAAAACTTACCCATAGCGAGCAGCGCCGAGTAAAACCTCGTAGTAGCAAAGGGACATTTCCGCTTGTCACTTGGGCCGCATCCCAAGAAAGTCCTTCTATTATAGTTTTTGTTTACCAACCGCAAAGCGTGTACGTGCGTCGACTCCCGCGCCGATTAATTGCGGTTTTTGTTTATAAATACGTTCTGAACTCTGGGACGGTTTACTGGAGGTACAGTACCAGTAGAATTTATTGTCCAAGTATCTCAATCTTTACAAGACTTTTGGGACTGTAAATTTTTGAAAAACAGGTCTCTAAATGGAAAGATTCATTGAAATATCCTTTGATTCTTCTAGATATCTGTCTTAATTACATACTTTCTTTAGATATTGAGACTTTCAAATCGGAAAAACGTGGGTATGGGATAAGGCCTTACTTCCTTATTTGAGTAGACAACTTCAAATGCCGCGCCGCCGCCTCTCATGTAGAGACAAAACACTGAACGTAGTTAGCATTTTTGGCATCATGTAGGATGTTGAGTTACTGTAATGAACTTACAACTTGTGTAGACAGTAGGTACAGTGTACATCAAGCGAAAATCACTACTTATTGCAAATGGCGTTAGTGCCATTATCGAACGAAAATTGTATCTTAGTATGAGCTGAGTAATGTTGTTTAGCTCGCGAGTGCATTTCAAGGAAAATTTGTAAGTTTTTCATTTGCGAATCGACTAACGATTCGTTTACACAAAAAGCGCCGACATGTATCAGAATGGATGTGTGATTCGGAGCATCTGTGCTTGTTGTTGAATGAAACATTTTGGCTTTGTTTGTTTTCGCACATCAAAAGGCCGTGGCGGGATCTCTCCGTGTGTTTGTTTTACCACACACGCGCTGGGGGTTATTATTTTTGCAAAGACTGTTTCTGCTTTAGTTTCAAGCGCAATCTGGCTATAAATACTTCGGTCATTTGGGATCAATGTTGATTGACTATCGGCCTTCTCCATTTTGCTTTGATTGGCTCTACAAAATGTTATTGTATCATAATTCATAATCAATTCTACGCACCCAAAGTCAGCTGAGATATTCTCATCCTTTGTTGATGATAAACCAAATTGTGCAGTGCTCACGAAAGTTTAAGTTTTAAAAAATAAACCAAATTATATAAATGGTGATGCTATCCGCTTTCAGTCGACTTGGTTTAGCATTTTAGTACCTACTGTTATGTATTATGCGGTCTTACTGCAAGAATGAGAGCAACTTAATGTGAAAACTAAACAAGTTGTGCGCAAAGAGAACAGTTTCAAGTCTCATGTCAGTTGGAGGTATATTTTACCAACCCACCCTAATGCATTATTCAAATACAATGCGCACACGCATCCCGTGCAACGGTGCTCATATTTAAAACAACACCAAAGCTCCTACACCGTTACCCACGTAGGCTAGATTTATTAAAGGACAAATGCCCTTTTGCGGCTCTAGAAAACTAGACTTTCTAGCTAGATGATGCGGATTGACTTCTAAAATATGGGGTAAGAGACGGTTTGGTGACTGAAATGGCTAATATAGATGATAGCACATACCAACACCCCTAAAACCATTTGTTTCTATCACTTTATTGCACAAAAAAAAAGATACAAAACTAATAGAAATGTGAGACATTAAGCATTCGTCGTTGGTCGTCTTAAGTTTCAGCTACAATGTAGAAAAATAAAAGGCAATTAAATATTTTGAGCGTATTGCTTTTCTACTATTTTATAGAAATGTCTGTCTTCAACAGCAGCTGATAAAATCATGTGGTGTTGACGTTTGTATGCGGAAATCAATGGATTACGTTATGTACGTATGTATTTATTTCCCATAACTGTGTTCTTAGTTCTTTCTCCTACAATCATTTGGTCATTAGGGTTCAAAAGGGCTCTACTATTTCAACTTTCTACTCATAATGATAAATCATTACCTGTGTGCACTTAGGGTCATTCAGTAGGTGTTGTCAGCCCCACAGTAGCTCGTATCTCGCGCGGTGTAAGTGCTATTATCGATTTGAGTATAGTCTAAGTACCCTCCTAAGATGACTTATACGTATGTTGTCTCTAGCAATATAATCCGTGCGGGATCAGAATGGGATAATACCTTTTGGAACTGAGACACTCGCGGTCCTGTAGCGTCAGCATTTCGGCAAACTCTAGTTGTCTATGGCAAACTCGCGTCGAAACTTGCTTGTGTTTTCTGTGTGCGTGGGTGTCTGCTCAAGTTTTATCACGTTTTATTCAATTAATGCAATAACATTGAATCGTTTTAGATTACAACCATTGAACATTTTTGTGTATTTCCAATTTCATAACCCTATGATAGAACGTAGAACTAAAATTTTTTTTACTGACGCTATTCGAGAACTGTCATTTTCGATTCAGTTCCAAAAGGTATTATCCCATTCTGATTCCGCACGGATTATACTACGTACACAAAGCATTAAAAAAAACGCACCACTTGAAAAATACTTCAAACAACTTTTGTTCCTATTATTAACCGATTGTGAGGGGATTCATCATCATCCACTGCTGAGTAAAGGCATGCGCATGCTCACGCCACCTCTCACGATCCTGCGCCAGACGCAACCACTGTTTTCCGGCTACTTTGGCTATGTCGTCGGACCATCTGGCTGGTGGTCTGCATTTATGTGCTTTAGTGTGTGTGTGTGAAAGTGAGTGTCTGTCAATGGCACCGTAGTTCACGGGCGATTCCATACACTTCGATCACAGGCCAGTTCCTTCGTAGCCTGGTACGTCACGACAGTATTAGTTATCTTATGATATCCTCATTATTATGATGAATTATGTACAATGTTGCTGAACAAGTTTAAAGAGAATTACATATCTCCAATTTCAGCGCCCGGCATGAGTCATACCATGTGTACCGTTTTTTTACACCCTACACAAAATACCTTTTGTTCGCGTTAACAATGTAGGAATAATGTAGCAGCAAGCAGCAGTCAAAAGTTCAATGTTTTTTGTTGTCGTCGATTGATTCCGTTGATAACATGCATCGGTGTGGCGGTGACTGAGTTTTTAGGGTTCCGTACCCAAAGGGTTACTAAGGGTATTACTAAGACTCCGCTGTCCGTCCGTCTGTCAGTCTGTCCGTCTGTCACCAGGCTGTATCTCATGAACCGTGAGACAGTTGCCATTTTCACAGATGATGTATTTCTGTTTGCCGCTATAACAAAAAATACAAAAAAAAAAAATAAGGGGGCTCCCATACAAAAAATGTGTTTTTTTTGCTGTTTTTGTAGAACCCTTCGTGCGCGAGTCCGACTCGCACTTGACCGGGTTTTCCTCCCGCTTATGCGTTGCTATGGCCTGTGTGACCTTAATTTGAATTCACTTTCATGATTTTATTCATACCAGCGAGCGATGGAATTTAGATTGCCTAAGTATTTCCACTAAAGTTGTCGGGTATCGTTTTTATAGTTTCGCCTTTGGTTCCCACAAAAATGGTTCTAATGTCTGATCTTTATTGAGAATCATTCTTATACAATGCGGTTGCTCTCGTTGATATCGGACCGCGAATAGGTACACACGACAGCACGTCGACCTTTACACGCTAGCACTCTACTCGGTTGCGTTACGGGCGACTTTACAACAAGAGTGTACAGTCTGACGTGCTGTCGTGTGTACACTTAACTTACACAAACCTCTATATTCTGGCACTTGGTTGTCGAGTTTCCTATCAATACGACCAAATTTTCAACGCTGTGTCTCCATCGGTGCAAATTGCACGAATAACCCATATTTATAAAAAAAAAACTTTCTTTGAGTGCTTTCGTTATTTGAAGGTGCATCTCAATCTCAAATTCAATCTCAATCTCAATCTCAAATCGTCTTTTTGAAAAATACAGTGCCGACTCTGACGACCAACTCCTTGAACTCCTATCTTATACGGGGATTTCATTATTATATTGATGGGAGAATAGGAGGGCTAGCTAGAGTTTGATTTGAGGTTACAGCATAATCATTATCATTAAACCGCACCTCTTCAAAAAATAACAAAAACATCAGAAGTGGGATATTACCCCAGTCGAGCCATTTAATTATACTTTTTATATACTTGGCTGTAGGACAAAACCATACCGCGATGAAGGATTTTTAGCGCCCTCTAGTGTGCGGCGAACCACACTAAACTTACTTATTCTCGGTACTCGGTACTACTCGGTTTAGGGTTTTTTAAAATGCATTTAAATGCAAAATGATTCGACAAAAACAATAAACACTAACGCCTTCAACGAGCCCGATAAGATTGTGGCACAACTCTTTTGATACTTTGTAAGTGACGCCGCACAAAACCTTTCCGCAGTTTGGCAACCTCGTGCGTGTCTATGTACCTTCTTTGGTTACTCCAATAAATTGACACCTTTATTTAGAGACCTTGGGCGGTTTGCAGCACCTTAAGAGGAGGATACCCCGTCCACTAGCGCAGCCAATGAAAAAAAAAACATATCTGCTTTTTGGATGCGTTTTTTGCTAAAAACGGGCCGTCGAATGGGAATTCGAAACTTAACTATTTTTTAGGGCCTATGGCTCTATCTTAGAACCTACGAATAAATCCCACACAAGAAAAACTGCCACTTTTGACTTGTGCGGGATTTATTTGTAGATTCTAGGATCTGGAATCTAGGTTAGCTCCTAATTTAAGTTAAGCCTAGGGATTCGACACTTAACGGCCCGTTTTTTTTAGCAACGCATCCAAAAAGAAGATATGTTTTTTTTATTGGTGATGGTCACACCTTAAAAACAGTTTGCTCATGCAAGGCCAGAGCTTCACTGCGGCTTTATCTGGTGGTCTAGCATGATAGACCACTCTGCACAGCTAATACTGCTCTCAAGTAGATCATCTGGATGAGAGAGAAAATTGTATCACGCACTATCGACCATATTGAGGTCGAAACATCGCGTCGATACGCATACATCGAGCCGAGCTTCATAATTTGCTCTCTGACACTCTGTGGACAAAAGGGCGTCGTGCTTTCATAGGTCCACATGTACAGTCGGCCACAGTCTCAGATACCCCTTTTTGTTCGGTTGGCGCCCTTATGCCGCGCGCGATAAGAGCTGCCATGGGGTATCTGAGATTGTGGCCGACCGTACACACGACGGTACGTAGACGCTTACACTTTTGTTGCAAAGTCGGCCGTAACGTAAGTGAGTAGAGTGCGTGTAGTGTAGTAATAGATAGATAACGTAACGGAATATTTGACTACAACATTATCACTTTGTGTATCGTTCAGTTTGTTAACTTTTTGCCGCTGTCTAATGCGTTAGGGTGGTGTGTTAAACTACGAGTATCTACACTTCTACACTAATATTATTAAAATGAGAAGTATGTATGTAGGTTTGTAGGGGGTAATTTCCGAAACTACTCACCCGATTTCAACATTTCTTTAACCAATGGGAAGCTACGTTATCGCTGAGTGCTATAGGCAATTTTTTATTGTGATAACGGAATAAAAACAGTCTGCGCGGACGAAGTCGCGGGCAAAAGCTAGTAGATAGATACAGAGATAGAGAACATTGATAGAATAGATAGATTGCTATGCTACTATAGAATTTAAACTAAATTTTTTTTATCGAGTCCACGGAATGACAGTTGTTACAAAGGCTTTGTCTGTCAGTACCATACTAGCAACTGTCATACCGTGGACTCGATTTAAAAATTATTAGAGTTTACATTTAAATGATATTGCATGAATATTGAACTCCAGGCCGTGTATTCTTGGTTCAAGGCGACTTTAAAATTACTTTCAGACTCATTTTACCTGATTTTTCAAAGTCTGTTATTTTATTAGTCTACTGCGTACAATATACTATACAACGTGTTACAAAACATCCTAACTCTTTTTACAGGGTGTAACCTACAGGTCAACAAGATGTCAAATCTGTAAAAAAAAGTAAAAACAAAAACAATTTTTATTTTATAATCTCAAATATGAAAATTTTTCATAACTTTTTTTGTTTTTGGTATTAGCTCAAATTTAAAAATATGTATGTGGGTGTAGGTGCATTTGCATAGCTTTGAGTTGTTAAAACATTGTGAAAGTTAATGAAAACAATATTTAAAAAATACTTTTCTCCCGCCACAGCGTACACATTTTATTAATTTAAAAATGGAAGGAACGTCAGAGAGCAAAAAAAAAATTTAGGTTGTGATCCCTATCACCGGGTGCCCTGTAAAAAGAGTTAGCATCTTTTGTAACACCTTGTAGAAGCCGACAATGTATTCCTTTTTCATATTAGCGAGTGGTGAAACAGTATAGAGGTAGATACAGGTCAAATACCAAGTATCTCTTCTGCCTGTTTTTTTTTTTCAAACTAATTTTTATGTTAATTAAGTAGAGACCCCTTGTTATGTTGCGGACGGACGTACGTACCTACTAAAGGACGTCTCAAAATTAAGTTAAAAGATCAAATTCTCCGACTAATTTATTTCGATTCATAACAATGTGATTATTAATTCGGCACATTAGTTAGGTTGATCAGGGTCGTTATTTTATTGCGGAGTTTTGCTCTCATTTTCTTAACGTTGATTAATGTTCGTTGAAGTGTATTATCTGCGGTCATGCTTTGTCGAAAAGGCCATAGGTGCCAATTCGAACACTATTATTTGACATAGTTTCTAGGTTCATCTTAAACACGTCCCATTGGGACAGTCCCAGGCATTGCAGTGTTCGAGTGGTCACTTCACCTATGTAGTGCGAGTGAAGGTGCCACTGGCAGCTCATTATTTTCTAGGTTC
Source organism: Zelleria hepariella (assembly GCA_949319315.1). NCBI lineage: Eukaryota > Metazoa > Arthropoda > Insecta > Lepidoptera > Yponomeutidae > Zelleria > Zelleria hepariella. The sequence continues at coordinate 20,906,480 of OX439384.1, forward strand.
ATGATGTTTTTTGGCGGCCAGGTCTTCGGCGGTCCGTTACTTCGTAAACTCTAATTTTTTATTCGAGTCCACGGTATGACAGTTGCTAGTATGCCACTGACAGATAAAGCCTTTGTAGCAACTGTCATTCCGTGGACTCGAATTAAAAATTAGAGTTTAGATGTTGATTCGAATGGTTCGACACAGAACACTTTTCTTTACACTCCTCTCCATCACACGGGATCCAGTCGATTTTCGATATGCCCAAACGATATCTGCTCCAACTTAATTTGTAGACACAACAATATCTTTATGGACTAATATATCTCCAAAGATTACGTTGTTTGCTCCTAATTTATGAATTTGAGACAAGCTAAAGCAAAAGAATTCGCAGAACAGCTTACGATTACCAACAATATTCTGTCCTCTAATTTATTGCGTTTCGGGGAATAGTTCTGTTTATCGGAAGCTTAATGGTGTATTCACACTTGATGGATTTTCGGACCGTTGTACCTCAAACTAAAGAAATCGGCGGCTTTATTGGCTTAGCTCTAGTCTGACATTAGTCTCACCTGTCTGTCCGGTGGATTAGTACGACTAAGATGAGAGGATGATATAAATAGGTGGTGGTGATTTGAGCAAGCCTATTTATATTCCATTCAACCGGCGTATAAATCATTTTCATTAAAGCCAAATACCTTCGTTTCATATTTAGCTTCATAAGTGGATCAAATACTAGTGGGAAATTACCCTAAAGGCGCTATTTATGTCAACAACAAAACTTTGTGTAAATCACAAATGGTATTTTGGTTATCGTTTCGACGATAATCCTCTCTGATCAGTGGTCTATTTTAGGTCATCCCGCAGTCTATATTTCTTGGAAACTATTAACATACTTTTATTGTTTGTTTCGGTGTCAAAGGGTTCTATTTTTCAACGTCTATCATAGAGACACTATGATATACTGCCTACCAGTAGTTAATAGGCATTAAGTATATCGCTATGTTTATGAGCATCCTAAGTCCATCAACATCATCATCATCAACTCTGCCCACTGTTGGGTATATCGAGGCTTTTTCCCCTTGCGCCACCTCTCACGCGGTCTCTCGCCATCAGCATCCAAAAACATATCATTTTAAAACTCTCATGATGGATGAATAATAACGAATGATATGTCGACTTACTAGAATTCTTACAAAATTATATTGTAGTAGATATTACTAGAATGATATCCTGGGAATGTGGTCTCTTCTGTTAATGACTGTATTGGTCAAATGCATATTCAAACTAATGGCTTTGAAGTGCAGGTCACCAACATTTAGTCACACATGACATACCATTAAATTTAAAGTAAATATGGTTCTCTATAACAGTAGAGACGCTATGCGAAGACCCGAAAACCACCCCTCCAAATTATCACTGAAATGGTGTCCAACTGGAACACGGAAGAGTGGGCGCCCGAAAACTACCTCGCGTCGATCAGTACAACAGGAGGCTAGCAGTCTCGGAATGAGCATATCCGAGCTTGAGATGAAGGCGCAAAATGACCATATGTCCCTGATTAGGGATAACAGGAATTGATGCTGATGATGATGATAACAGTAGAGATATTATACTATGTATTATGTTTACAGTTACCTACACATTTCTTACCCCATAAAGACAACTACACACCGAACTTTTATCGAACCAACTAAGCACATATCTTATTTACAAAAGTGCACCGATACCCAGAGATGGGTAAATGCCCGGGTTAAAATCCACCGCTGGATTAAAATCCATTTCTGCCCAATAAATGCCGGGCATTTATAATAAACGCCGGGCGGAAATGAAATTAATTTTGTCCTTACATTCGGTGCATAATCGGTAACAAAAGAAGCTACAAACAGGTGAAATACGAACTTAATTTTAATGTTTGAACATGAAACCTCATGTGAAGATTATTAAATGAGAAAAGAGAAAAAAAAGTAGGGACTGGACAATATTGTAAAAGAAAAAAGGTTGGCGAGAGTTTGAAATAACCCTGTGAGTGACGGTTTCCTATCGTATCATCGAATGTCTTTTCACCGAATATCGTTTCATCGATAACGAATCACCGAATGGTCGGATCATCGAAAGGTTCGTTTGATCGAACGTTCTACTTTATTATTTAAAAATAACTCTTATTGAAAATTATATGATGTGATGGATGAGTAAGTGAGTTTCAAGCAATATTATGCGTTGTGTGAGGTTTACAAGCTAAAATGTAACATTGGTTCACCTAAAGTAGCGTGTCGGGATTTTTTTTTCAGAGTCGTTACAGGTTTGATTTTTAGTGGCAGCATGTAATAGTGACTTTACACCTGTTTTGGTTTCCTTACCCGAAGGGTGCCAAACGGGACTTACAAACTCTGCCTTCGCTGTCTGTCTATCTGTCCTACATTTGTAGTGACAATACTTGCTAATGAAGGGAAAATCGTGAGGAAACCTGAACGTCGTATACTTAACGCGAAAAACGCCAATCCGCAGTGGGCACGTGCGTGGTGGCTGGTGGGCATTTGAACAGGTACTGCCGGGTGGCAGCTTGTGAAACGAAAGTTGTAGTAGGTACAGTCGGCCACAGTCTCAGATACCCCTTTTTGTTCGATTGGCGCCCTTATGCCGCGCGCGATAAGAGCTGCCATGGGGTATCTGAGATTGTGGCCGACCGTACCTACTGGGCTACCACTGCTCTAGCTCTAAATATTGGTATAGGGCATTTGATAAAACGACCTATTCGATGAAGAGTACCATCGGTGATCCGACCATTCGGTGATTCGTTGTCGATGAAACTACATTCGGTGAAAAGACATTCGATGATACGATAGGAATCTCCTGTGATACCCGTTGGGGAAGTCATTGCTTAGGTATGCTTTCAAAGTATGCAAAACACTAAAGTTGCCCTTCATACCTTGGCTGTCCACGAAAAGGCTAGGTACACACTTACCAATGGAGGATAACTCAAATCAGCACTACTAGACGAAGATTTTTGTAAAATGTTGAAACAATGCCACCGTCTCTGGAACCCATTACAGAGGCTATGATACGTCTAGAATCCAATCAAAAAACCATAAGGATTTTTTAACTTTACAAAACATGCATTCCAATTTCCAAGTTACTTTTCTGTTTGCCAGAAGTAACAAAAGTTGAAAACGAAGTCAAGGAAAATATCTAGACGTTGTTGATGTGAGCTCTGCATGATAACGCCTTCTAAGTGAGAGAAAGAGATATCCAATAACGAACACCTAGGTATTAAATATTAGTATCATACTCTGACACGCACGTCCTATCCTGTAGCGGACGGACAGTAGGTAAGTTGATGGTTCACAGAATAGAAAAACAATCACACTAAGCTATACACTGCACTGCATACGAAAATATCGGAATAGTTAAGTGTCCATCTTGTGCTTGGTCAGCTATTTAGTGATATAGACTAAAATGTACTTCAATTTTTAACTGTTTTAGTGAAATCAAACTTTTTTTGACGGGAATTGCTTGGGTAGGCGCTAGGAACACTTAGTGCTGGAATACGCATCGTTTTTTAAATATGAGATCTTGAAAAAAAACTCAAACTTATTCTGTCGGGCGTCGGGAAACTACAGGGTGCACTCTAAGTCGATAGCGAAACTTTAAGTAGGCTGTCTACTGATCAATACAAACAACTTGTACCTACTGGGTGGCGAAAAAAAAATCAGACACTTCATATATTTGGCGCAGTACTGAGTCGACCTTTTGTATGGAACAGCTGACATTTTTTTCACTCTATTTTTTTCGCCACCTAGTACAAGATGTTTGTATTGATCAGTAGACAGCCTACTTAAAGTTTCGCTATCGACTTAGAGTGCACCCTGTAGTAACTGGGTCGCTTTGGAGGTGTTTTTTTTAAGGGAATCGCTTGGGTAGGTCATAGGAAGCAAATAAGGTCCTGTGACTTGGTGCCGGGTAACGTACCGTTTTTGGGTTTTTGGCTTTGATAAAAAAAAATACATAACTCAAAAACAGTGCGTTTCCCGGCATCAAGTTACAGGACTTTTTTTGCTCTCCAGAACCTAACCAATCAGTAATCGGTCAAAAAAAAAAAATTGCAAAAAAATCTAAGTTTTTGGCCCATAGCGCCGACAGCGCCCCCAACACTACACCGCAACCAATTTTCTTTCCTATTATCGTCATTTAATATTTTCCGAATAAGGTTTTGTAAACAAAAAAGTAATTTGTAGTGAATTTCTATTTATGCCCGCCGAAATGGGCAAAAATCCATTTCTGCCCGATTTTAACCCTTTCTGCCCGATTAAAATCGTTTGGGCAGAAAAGGCAGAAATTCATCGCCCATCTCTGCCGATACCTACCTGTTCTCTCAAAGAACAGTGCAACTGCTACATACCAATCCAATTAATATGCTCTCGTCAGTACAATATTTTTGCTAAGAATTTTTGCTAGGCAACATATTTAATTACCTAACAAGGACTCGCAAAAGCATCCTACACGGGCTGTAGGCCTAAGGATGCTAGTCGCTCACTACCTAGGTACTACCGCAGCGCCCTTGTCCACCACTGCAACTTTTGTCATCTTTTTTTTCTACCGTCAATGTATTCAAGTATTGTAATAATTTAAGAATCGTCACTATTATGCCTAATAAAAACTTATAAGTAAACTTAAAACAGTAGAGATACAGAAAAACTGTCAGATACTTAGAACCTTATAATTGCGGAAAGTCTATGTCGGAAAGTTTCCAAGTAAGGAATTAAGTAGAATTTTCTTTATGGTCGTTCGGAAACTTACAGTCGTTCGTTTGATTATAATTTTATTATTATATGGTAAGGTTAGTCATTGGTATTACTTAGTAAGAGATAAAGGCCCGGTTTCTGAATTGAGTATTCTACTAAGCAAACACTTAACTATCGTTCTGTCACGTTCTTTTGTGAGAAATCCGCAGTGGCAGAACGATATTTAAGCACTCGCTTGGCTAATTTCTCAAATCAGAAACCGGCAGAAAGATAGGTAAATTAATGATCTAATGATATATCCATATGAGGAGGATTTTTCCAATTCGTTTTATGGCCAGGACGGAATACGCAGTGGAAGCTTTTCTAGAATATTTATCACGTGGTAAACCTTGAGTAAAACGGACCTAGCGGCAGCGAGCGGACCCCCCGTCTGCTGTGCGCAGCTGGTCTTTGGTGACCTTATAACTCTGTGTAAGCAAAAGTATATTTTTTGTTTTTTAGGGGGGGGCTCCGCCCCCCCAACCCCCCGTCTGTTGTGCGCAGCTGGTCTTTGGTGACCTTATAACTCTGTGTAAGCAGAAGTATATTTTTTGTTTTTAACAATGGCTAGTCCAACCTTTTTTCCCTCTCCGCCCCCCCGTTCATATCCTTGCCTATAAAAAAATATTATATCTATGCTATCAGTAGACTCTTTACACTGTTCTTTTACCGCCATCTATGAGATTTCGAAAGAACGTGGCCTAGAAAGTATCTCATTGAAATAAAATAATAATCTATGGGGCGTCTTGACTTGCTGCCAGCGGTGATTCTTAACTTAGGCTAGGCAATACGGCATTTTAGATTTTATTGTTGATTGCTGCTTGTAAAATGTTTTGTCGATAATTAACTAATGTTTTAATAAGAAATCTATGGTAAATTGTGGTATATGGTCCGAAATTAAATTTCAATTATTATGTTGTTATAGAGGCACGTTAAATATACTGAAATCGTTTACTCTACATTATTAAAGGATTCACTTGATTAACCATATTGCTCTTATCTTCTTTCCCTGCAATCATAAACGGATTATGTTAATATTACCACACAGATCTTTAGGTACTTGAAAAATTATAAAAATAATAGGTCAAGTTAACCATACCTACTATTTATGGTTAATTATCATGCCATGCCATGGTAAGATTTATGTGAGGGTTTAACAATAAACATTGTAATTTAAAATATGCACTTATTTATTCGCGTGATCTTACAAAACACGAAAAAATAGAGGTTGGTCTACGGCACAATTTTGTTAATTAATTATTAAAAGTAGCACTTGTAATTACCTAATTAATTAAAGACCAGGTAGTATACAGATTCAGTAATCAAGCGGGAATCCATTCAAGTATGAAATTAACCTACTACGAGTACGAAGCGAGTTTTATGTTTACACTCATTACATTACATGTCTATTTTTAGCCTTGTTTTGTTACCCGACTACGCGAAGCAAAAAGGAGGGTTATGATTTTAGCAGCGTATGTATGTATGTATGTATGTATGTATGTATGTATGTATGTATGTATGTATGTTTGTGTGTTCATCTGTTCCCTCGCAGAGCCTAAACTACTCGGCCAATTTCAACAAATGAGGTGTCGTTGGATTTGTCTTAATCACCCAGGTAACATAGGATAGTTTAATTTTGAAAAAAACCAAGATGACGGCTGTGCTGCGCCCTAAAGTGGTGAACCTAAAAATAAAAATTATCGGATACCATCGTCATGGGTATCAAATGAAAGGGCTTTAAAAGACCTTTTCAAAAATATATAACACTTGTAGCATCAACATAACAAATAGAACAAAAAATTTCAAAATGTGTTTTATTTTGCCCTTCTTGGTTCTATTTTAGGTGATCATCCAAAAATACTAACTAAAAAGCTCAAAAAAAATAGAAGTTAAAAACTAAAACCCGACTACTAAAAGGCTTAAAACAAGACCTGTTTATCCTTAAAATAGACTCACTAATCGTAGTCGGAGGACACCACATTCGCATTTGATAAACCGATGGCCTCCGACTACGATTAGTGAGTCTATTTTAAGGATAAACAGGTCTTGTTTTAAGCCTTTTAGTAGTCGGGTTTTAGTTTTTAACTTCTATTTTTTCACGACATCTTTAACGCAATGTTTTTTTTTTTCACACGATCTGGAACTGGCCTCTTGTTTCGAGTACGTACTTACTTATTGATTTATTTGTCTGTTTTGCTGTACTGAAAGCTAAATCCGAATGCATGAAATTACTTTGAGATTAAGTGGCTTACAATAAACGTTTCTTTATACTCGTACAACCGAAAGTTAGTGACTTGTGTGAGTCAAGCTAATGTAATGACTAATAAATAACAACGAAATTGGTTCTTGACAAAGAATGCATCGTGGGATTCTTGACAAAGAATGCACTTTTGACTACTGGACAGCACAGTGAACATTGTTTGTACATACATAGGTCTCCTGAATTCACCAGTGAGCCCACAGCAAAGGCAAAGTGGGAAAAGCGTTGAGACGAGAATCTAGCAACATTTCTATAATAACTTAGTATCATTGTACTGTGTTTATTTATGTTGTGAATAAATATCTTACTTACTTACTAACTTACCACCAATGAAACAAACTAGGTGAATTGGTGAATAAATCTTCAAACAGGGTGAGAGCACCGATTGTATGCAAATCCACGCCCGCATAGAGATACAAGGGCAGACGGTATGCCCTCATCCTATTGCGAAACTACTGTTAATAGATGATGCTCAGTCGTAATTGGGGCAAGAGTACTTCAATTTAGGGCTAGATCAAGTTTTTATTTAGGTAGAGGATGTGAGGCGGCTAGACCAAGTGGGTCCGAAAAGTTTGGTCTAATTTAGGCCGGCCACGCTTAATTATTGGAATTTTTCCGTACATACATCACACACATACTTTTATTTGCGTTCGGAATGATTTTGTATGCACCGGCTACGATACGTGTCAAGTCGCTGTCCAGACACAAATTCTGTGAATTACGTATTCTTGAAACCGCATTGTTTTTCACCATCTTCCGCAAATGTAAAACAGCAAACAAAGCTTTTCATTGCATACACCCCTTTCAGTCATTGCGTCGGTGCTTTTCAACCTTTTTCATAGCGCGGTCCCCTCCAGACCCATTCGAGTTTTTTTTTTTCGAGTTGACGTAAATCGTTCCCGAGTCTTGCTAAAAACATTAACAACAATTATTTTTAATTTTTTTTTCACATAAATCATGTTGACATACATATTCATGTAATTCTTGTAATTTTATGAAAGAAAGAACTGTCAAATTGGACCCCTTCGAAAAAAACGACAGAATATTTTTTTTAGACCGTGAATTCCCCTAGAACAGAGAAGAATATGACGCAAAGAAATAGAATATGAGTTATGAAGAATAAGAGTTAAGAATAGAATATGGGAAGAATATGGCGACCCAAAAGGTTGCGGCCCAAACGTTTAGAAGCACTGATCTACGTCAATAACAACTCGGACAAATGCGATGCGCTAAAACATTCTTGTAGGCGTTTATTTTCGGTTTGCAAATTAGATCCGGCCCGAGCGCGAGATGTTTGTGCAACAATGCGCGTGCGCACCGCGTTATACGCACGTGAGTCTAACCGTGGTATGTATTGTATGACAATGGTAGGATGACGTTCGAAATATCTGCATTTTCTTTCAAAAGTGGTCGGTATCTTGCACGGTTCAGTGACCACAAATATGCATACAGCCGTTCCGAATGACCTTTACCTAACATTCTGTAATCTGTATACATAGCTAGCTAGTGTGTACTCTGCATGTAATCTTAGAATAGGTAAATGCAGTCGACCGCACCCTGTGAAAACTTTTTTCCTATAGTAAGCTAATACCACGGGCTACCATGGGGTAGCACTGAGTGCCGTCCATTGCGCCTACTCAAATTCTAGCTTCATACCTATATTGCATTGCCCCTACGGGGCTCATGTCTTGAACTTACTTACTAAATCTCTATAACATCTTGTAATCACATGAAGTCAATAAATAACTGAACTGAACTGAACTAGCTTTAAAATGAGTAGTCTACATCATCCACTGTCTTCAATACTCATCAAAACTTACCTAATAAAAGCAGTTAGGGCTATAATCTTAAAAGTAGTAATACTACAGATATGATATGAATCTTATGAATTATCTAAATGACTCGTTAAATTAATTTAAAAAGACTGACGTGCCAAGTTGAGACCTAGACACAGTTTTCTCACACGATTACCATCAGGTTTTCTGTCTAACCAAGCTTGACGCTCTTATAAACCTAGTTTGACGCTCTGATATAAAAAATAAACACTACTTTGACGCTCTGATAACACTTTTTGACTAGCATAATAGAAACAACTTTTCGTCGTATCTTGCATAAGGCGAAATACAATTGATTTACTATTTACGCTGTAAATTTTACTGCTTTATCGAGCATTGATTAATATTCTTTGTTCGCATCGCGTGTGGCGTAAACTGAGCATCATTAAGTCTCTCAGATCTCTTGTATCAATCAGTGGGATTATTCCTGTTACTAGGCTAAAGATCTGGTTACATAGGGCACACCGGCACACGCAATGGTAGTTTGGCTGCTCGTTTTTGTAAAAAGTAAGTATCCTTGGTGTTAAGTCTGCGGCGGTTCCTTTCATGATTAATTAACTGAAGCTCATAATAGGTACAAAGCGATAAACAGATTAATTTAATTGTATTTAATGTGGTACTTATGTTTACTTCGTTCGGCTACTGGCACACCATTGCTTATTGTTGACATACCGCCATCAAAGTGCCTAAGGATAATCTCAGAGATGCCAGTTTCCTAACATTGGAGTTTCTTTACCATGCTTCTTCTCCAAGAACGATCAGAGCTAGTGAAGCTGGACAAAAAAATAGCTAGATACTTAGTATTAGATAGTTAGACAGTAATAAGTATTTGACGTTCAATGTAAATAATTTATTTATGGCATATTGAATAAAACACTTTGACTTTGACATCTTTTAGGGTTCCGTATTTTCATCAAGGTTCTCTTTCAAGTTCTAGGTACAAAAATATATATACTCCTTACTATGTATGTACTCAATTTTATTTTATATAGTAAGTATCTTAATTTTATTTTTAACTAAACTAACTTGGATATCTCTATCTACGCCATCTCTCTCTGTCCTTCGCCACTTCCCTCCAATCTTCCACTTCGCGCAAAACTTTTTCGCCAAACTAGCGTAGTAAGTAAATTGGACGAAAATTTGTGCAAATAATGAGCCCAACAAAGACTCGAGCGCAGATTTCGCGCTATTTTCGCCGGCTGCGCGTGCGACTATTTCGAGCCTCTTCGCGATACATAAACGGGCAGTCTTTATTATCTTTACGAGGGAGTCTTGAGTATTCTGAAAACTTCGAGTTGGCACGCGCCGCGGGTTTTGATACTGTCGGTCCAAACGTAAACGGAACATACTAATATGGGTTTTCGAGACACTTTTAGAATCATTTGAATATGTTGTTTTAATTTTTTGTTTCTTTTTGTTACAGGTAAGTGAAAGATAGATATAAGGACCTACCGAGCGACCGCACTTGAAAGAATTATTGACGGTAAGTCTATTTGTAAGTATTTTCTCAGCATATCAGGAACAAAACCTTAAACTTTACGCATTTTGTCACTTTATGATAACAACAACAAATTATACATAAAATAGGTTCAAACTACGGACTATAATGTACTCACAACTGGAATCATAGACCTGAAAGAAACCTGATACAAGTTTAATGAGTTGCAGTCAACGCCAAGCCATAACCGTGCTTTAGAAGCTTTCCTTACTGCCCAAAAATAGACCCAGACGGTTCTCGGAAATGCCACATAGTTAGTAGTCGTTTTGCCACTTCAGACGCCTTCAGCGATGACATGTCACATCCTCTGGGCATTGGAGAGTTAATTATAAATAAATTGAGCCTGAAGACTGTTACCCACTTCTACTTCAAATGGTACAGACATCAAAAGTGTGTAGGGATCAAGCACGTTTTTGCTAGTAACTAAAAACAATGTTCTACCATCTATGTCTCGGCCGTCGAACTGAAATGGAACGATATCGTTATTTTATTGTAAACTTCGGTATATGGTATGGCTTCTATATCGGCAGCACTATCTATTTTCCCCTCGGAGCCAAAGCTTTTTTCCAAAAAGCAGTTTCTGTACAAAATTTGTGTGTATGTCTGCGAGGAAAATCTCTTTGCAGTATCACCACTATTCAACACCACTTATGTTCCTTTCTTCTTCTTCATCGTTGCACTCTTGTCAGAGCTCTTGTCTTGTATGTTCCTTTGGCTTAGTTTTATTAATGCTGGATCACAAGTTTCCGGTGACTTCTATGCGCACTGTTTTTCAGAACGTTATACGAGTATCTAGGTAAAGCCATAACTCCCAAAACGTCAACCTGCCTGCATAAGGCTTATCTTTGCCAAGTGGCTACCTAAATCTTAAAGACCTTGCTCCAGAATTTTATTAAGTACTTTATAGCGTCATTGTCATACCTTAGGCCAAAATTATCAGTTACGGTGACCTAATAGCAGCTACTTATTTGTCTTAGGTACTACAGACATGATATTATTTTAGTTTAAATTAATAAAAACCATATGGTGACGCACGCACTGATATGAAGCTCAACGGTTTCTAAGTAAATACAGGAAGTCTTTGGAATAAAATACGATAAGTACTTGGAGTAGTAATTAAGAAAACAATTTGTACACATAAAATAACCATTGATACCATAATTTAATTATTGAGTTCTGATGTAGCCTATGATTTTCGAATGGTGGGCTCTGGCCTGATGTTATAATCTGCCTTCAAAGCGACTATAAGTTTTGAGAGTAATGCCTCAAACGCTGTCGAAACTGTTCCTCAAGATGATTTTCTTCACTGTTAAGCCGCGTTTTCACAGTCTTATAATACTAAAACCAAAAGAGCCATCCAAGAAAATAGACGCTTCTGATTGGTCGATTCCATCCAAGATTTTACATTTTAGCGAGCTTGTCTCTGGCTCGATTGGAATCGACCAATCAGAAGCGTCTATTGTCTTGTGTGGCTCTTTTGTTTTTAGTGTTATAAGACTGAAAACGCGGCCTTAGTCCTAACCTGACTGATGCCTTTATCACCATTCGTATATAAAGCGACCGATCGAGTATGTAAACTCTAATTTATAGACCGAGTCCACGGAATGACAGTTGCTACAAAGGCTTTTTCTGACAGTTGCATACTTGCATCTGTCATTCCATGGACTCGAATTAAAAATTAGAGGAGCCTGTGACGAAAAGACAGAGTAGGCTTGCCCGTGTTTAAGAGGATATAACAGTAGTGTTTTCTCCATACAAACATAGTCTTCGATTTCCTCTTTGTACTAGTATACGCTCTATACTACACTAATCAGCGATACTAAACATCCTATCAGCTTAGGTGGCCTAGGATGGTACCCTGGCATATTACGGTAGTCGGCTATTTGTTGTTGTAGGTACAACAACAAATGCGCGGTGTAACTTTGAAATGATTAGTGAAACAATAGCCGTGGTAGTAATTATGAACTGCTAAATAAGGTATGAAAACCACTTGAAGGCTCAAACCGCCATTGTTGATAACGTTTAATTGTCTCGGCGAGTCTTCTTTTGCTTGTTTTTCTTGACCTCCATCTTGGATTATCGTGACACGGAATTCCTTTAATTCCTTGGAATATTTATCATTAATTAGTCAATTTATTGGTTGGCATTGCAGATGCATCTCCGAGTGATAGCAGATTGTCGGTTGACATAAATTTCGTCAGATATGCAACTAGGTAGGTACTGACGGCCACAGTCTAAGACACCCCATGGTAGCTCTTACCGCGCGCAGCATAAGAGCGCCAATCGAACAAAAAGGGATATCCTAGCGTGTGGTCGACTGTACCAATGTCACGCTGCCTTTAAAAAAACACAGGTCTACTCTCAGAGTGAGGAGGGAATAAAGATATTTCTTTGGGCTTTATACAATAACCGTATGGTTAGTGTATAATAGTGGGGCATACGCCCACCGAGGATTTAAAAAGCTTTCAAAAGTTAGACAACAGAAACTTTTTGGTATCTCCACTAGAAATTGACAGGCTTAGATATTTGTGTATGACGGAACCTACGTAGGAAACATATAAAATCAAAATAATGTTATTGTGAACGGCTTATACCACTTCTTATTCGCAAAACGGAAAAAAACTATTCGATCCCAGTTTCTCACGCTGGCGTAGCAATCCCGAATCGTAGGCACAAATACCTAAGACCAGATAGCTCTTATTTCTCTTGTCATAGATGCGAGCTTTGGAAGTATACTTCCAGGTGTCGCCATTGTGCCAGCGGGATGCGCGGGCGCAGGTGTCTCGATCACAATGGTCTGCCTCTAGTGCGCATGCGCGGTAATTATAGTGGTATTTCGCATTGACAATTGGATCGAACAACATGTGCGTTTTTTCAAGGGTCGGTTGGTTCTGTTGGATGTAAAGGAACACTCGGATTTTGTGCAGATTTGTAGGAATGTTGGGTATTACAGTTTTTCGTCGAATTATTTATCTAAACTGTATTAAACTCGTTTAAATAGATGATATGGAGATGGACCGACGACCTGGTCAAATGGCAGGAAAAGACTGGATGCGAAAAGCCCAAGACCGTAAAGAATGGAGTGCAATGGAAGACCTACACTCAACATTGGGTGGCTATAGGTTGAAGAAGAATAAGAAACTCGTTTGAATAAAGTAGGGGGGGGGGGGTAGTAATCGTATGGGGTAGTGGCTACTGGCCACCCCCTGGTGGAGTGAATAAAGTAAGTTAAGAACGCAAATATTTCACTCATTGAAAGGAACCTTACAGATGTAACAAATTACTTCAGATAGCTTTTCAAACGTACTATAACTAACACTTCATAATGAATATTATATGCTAAACATATATTTTTATTTTATTATTTTTTCAAAAACGTATGCTTTAAGACGACATTTAAATATTGGTTCTGTGAGTGCCATCCATCGCCTAAGTCGCGGAAGTCGGGGTCAGAAAAGGCCAGTATTTTACAAAATAATCCACAAATTATTGTATTCGAAACGGGTCGAATCGCGACTGGTTTTTAGGCAAATTAATTACCTTATTTATCCCGACGTTTCGGCCGCGTTACAGCTGCCGTGGTCGCGGGTAGACTGGAGCGGAGAGTGTTTTAATTATTGTGGTGACAGTTGGGAAACTACCCTCACATCACTAGAGTAGGCGACATCTCGGACAAAATATTTTCGGACACTTTGTCCGAAATGTCGCTTTATTATTTTAATATTTTTGAGGCGACATCTCGGACACTAACAAATAAAGCTGTTTTGTACAGTCGGATAAAAAACTTCCTACGATCTTATTTATGAGGAGAATAATAAAAATGTTACAAACCCACATGCAAATAATATCTTGTGTACTCATGCAGTCTTCAACATTTGCTCTCACCGCAAGTGGGTCGCATGCGACATACATTTTATTTCATCAATTTTTGTAAGCATATCTTAACTTTATTATGTTGACAATATTTGATTGTTTTGCCCCGTGTACCAACGTTTGGCAATCTGCCCCCGCGTCTCGTGTCACTGCGCAGGTAACAAAGTCACAGTCACAGGTAACACAGCCAATAAGTGCCACTATCAAGACGTAGCGTAGGGTAGCGTTAAATCAAATCATTTTTGATGAAAAAGTACTAGGCTTACATAAGGTGGTAGGAGGATCACCATCTCAGTTCTCACATCATTACGCGGGGTTGGTTAGGAACAAAATTATGTGAGAACTGAGGTGATGATCCTCCTAGCACCTTATGTAAGCCTAGTACTTTTTCGTCAAAAATGAGCCGAACGCGATCTGACTGCTTAAATTCAGGCTTTAACTGTTAAGAAAAACGGCTCATTTAAGTTGCTTTAGCTATCCTAAAATAGGCAGATGTGGTAACGCTCTTTCTCTGTGTATTATATTTAAATACTTTAGTATCTGACTGTACGATACAGGTTCAATATTTTGAGAGTGTCCGAGATGTCGCCTCAAAAATATAAAAAATATAAAGCGACATTTCGGACAAAGTGTCCGAAAATATTTTGTCCGAGATGTCGCCTACTCCATCACTATTGTCATTTGCAGTGGGCCGGCACACAACACTCACTGTATCGGCGGATATGTCCGAAGATACAGTGAGTATGATACAGAGAGTGAGAGATTCGACCCGTTTCGAATACAATAATGTTTAAATATCGCGAATCATTAAAAGTGAATCTACAAATTCTACAATAACTATTTGTACTTATGACTTCACCGTGTGTTATAAAGTTACCAAATGCCCGTTTCATTGTAGCTTTATCTTTATTGCTTTCCTCTTTACTGAAATCAACTATTTATTATCACTAACGGAAACTTAAGACGCAATAAGTCTCACAAATAGCGCCGCCAATGAAAAAAAAAAACATATCTTCTTTTTAGATGCGTTTTTAGCAAAAAACGCTCCTGCGATTTCTCAACGCGAGGCTTAACTATTTTTAGGACCTAAGGTTAAGGGCCGCGCTAGTTGTGCGTCGTATTTCGTCTTAAAGAAAACAATAAATAGTTTCTTCATTTATTTTTCTTTATGTATACTCACGCTTATGTCGCTTACGATAAGAGTGATTGACAACAATATTAAAAACGTGGACGGTTAGTCAAATGTTAAAATACAATGTAGTTTTATCGTCCTTTATTCCTGCTACCTACTACGGTTGTAAAAATACTTCATAACGTGAAACACACATGTTATAAACCACAATTCGATGCTTTACCCGTTTCAAAGAAACTAATACCTACCGCAAAAACAAAATTCTCAACTGTTTTGAAAGATAGCGTCTGTAAGCTGTTGTTTGTTTTAATGGTTTAATACATAGATGGACCACCTAATATTCCAACACACTCACGTTTTACTGTTTACTGAACAAGTATACAGGGTAATTATTAAATAGCTTTATTCCTGCAACTTCTAAACTCTAATTTTTAATTCGAGTCCACGGAATGACAGTTGCTAGTATGCCATTGACAGATAAAGCCTTTGAAGCAACTGTCATTCCGTGGACTCGATTTAAAAATTAGAGTTTAAATGTTATTTCCAACCACTTTTGTTCTACGACTTTGGAATCCCATTTATTTTTTCAATAAAAAAAAAATATTTTTTTTTCAACATTGTAGCGTGTCGTGCGGTAACATAATATAGGAGCAGGAGAGGCTGGAGATGTGGTAGGTAGTGGAGGAGAGCGAAAGCGCGCCTCGCGGGCTGCGCTGAAATGGTACAAATGCAAACTCTTAAAGTATGGAGCTATTCTAAAAGTCGTCGAAAAATGGTTTGAAATCACATTTAGAAGTTGAAGTGTTTCTTGAATAAAGCTACTTATTTAAAAATTGCCCTGTAAAACGCGTCCAAGAAGCAGATCCAAGAACTATAAAGAACTCTTTAGTGGCATGATTATTTTTGTCAACTTTTTTTGTGTTCATTGGTAATAAATGTCTTTTATCTTTATCTTTATTATACTCCTGTTTGCATGTAGTTCGTCCTGTAACTAATAGGGAGATGTATTATTTAATATTTTTTGCCCGAGGCACAATTTAAGGCGCGAGGCCGCCGCTCACTAATCGTTGCGTGCACCCTTTCCCTGGCAACAGGAGTGGAGAGGCTTTCTGGGGTTCCTTTGACTTAAAAAAAAACATTTACTCAAATCTGTAAAGCACTTGTGTTTAGATAGGTTCGGCGTTGTAGGTGAAAAACAGGCTTTGTGCTAACAACTGTAAACTTATCGTAATACTACTGCCATATCCCCACATAAATATTATTATGTGGAAAAAAATGCTCTTGTTTGTAGTGTATGAGGAACAGACCATTTTCTGGTTGCTTTGCACGGTTTCCTGGTTCACTCCGCTTGTTATTGGTGTGTCCAATTAGGCCCGTAAGATCAATCACAGTTTAAGGTGAAATACGTCTCACAATTAGCGCCGCCAATTATCGTCGAACGAACATTCATGCATACAAACATACATACATACATACAACGCCGGATTGTTCAAGTAGACTCCGAGAACTTCTCTCGCTTCGCTCGCTCGTTCAATTAATACAACTTCACCCTAATAATGCAGAATTACTTTCACTGTCCCCCGCATGCCATCGCCAAGGTTGGGCCCCAACGGTTCAACCACCTCGTCCAAAAATAACCAACGGAACCCTCTCGTTCTCTTTGTCACGTCACACGCTTGGCTCGGGTTTTTTTCTCCCATTTCCAAAGCTAACGGTATAGGCCAGTAGTACGGTCGAATGGCCGCAGGTAGATCCATGCAGTGAGCCTTGAAACACAATAAGGACATGCGAAAGGACTGCTGCTGGAAAGGTATTTTTTCGAGATATCACACACAGGTCCCAGCGTAAAAGTTGCTTGTGTTGGTGAGTAAAGCGACCCCATTCAGTGTCACGGGACCTTTCTGAAATACCCTGTATAAGGAAAGTAAAAATGGCCAGGTGATCCTAATTAATTCTTGGGACCTCTTTAGATGGATTTGTTCAGCAGATTAGTTCAGAAGTTGAAAACTTTGTTTAAATTGAAAATAAATAAATGATGCTGAATTATCATCATCATCTCCTACCATCCCTAGGTAGGAACTGAGGACTCTGATAACTCTGAAACAATTTGCAATCAACAGAATAATTAGGGCCTTTAGCTCTAGCTCACATAAGCTTTGAATAGAAGATTTTTTAAAGGTAATATGTCATGGCACTGAGCTGTGCTTTTGTGCGTATTTAATGTTTGTTGTGCCTCAAAGTTGTCTGCGTTCGTAAGGATTTATCATTTCTTCGCTTGATGTTGTGTCTTTTTGTTCGAGTTTGAGGTTTCTTTCGGTAGATTGCCTCGACGTGTTTGTCTGTTTGTTTGTAAAGTGGCGATTAGTTTTTCCGTTTCAAATATCATGAAATATTTGAGTTTCTAAAATATACCAGTACGATTCTTGATGATAATGATGACTACTGTGGTCAGTCAATTAGAAGAGGGTAGAAATCATATGGGATATTGCCATAAAACCGATGGGTCGATGACATCAAAAGGGCGGCTGGAGAGCAGTGAACACACTAGCGAGAGACCGTAGAATTTGGCGTCTCTAGAAAAAGGCCTATGCTCAGAAGTGGGCAACATTCATTGGCTGGATTGATAGATTTTCATAATATTACTTCCACTTTCTTCCGCCGTCATTGAGACAATTTTTAAAACATAATCGAAACCGGGAACTTTAGTTATTTATTCCTATTATCGGCAAGCTTACTCAGCTTCTTCAGACAGATAAGACGCGTGGCGCAAACAATGCGGCGTCACAGGCGACTCTCATAAAACACTCCACGTAATGGCAGCAATAGACGGCGAACAATGGAAACATAACGTTACATCGTCTGTCGGTGAAAGTAAAAGTCAGATAGGATAATCCAATTTAACTTGACACGTTCACCCTCTAGCTTGTGTCCGGTGATTGTATGGAAGAGGAAGCGTCAGTGTTAACTGGACGGGGTTGTCAGGGCGCCGAAATCGTTTATGACTAGAGTCTGGAACAATAATAAATTGGACAGCAGTTGTGTGCAACCCTTTTTACCGTTCACTTTTTAAATAATGGAATTTGTAACTGATGGTTTCCACTACATTTACAACCTCCCCCTCTTCATACTCTTCAACTTTTTAACCCTCCTATCCTAAGTTTCTATATCTTGTTTTGCCTCTTCTGTGACGGAAGTTGGCCGTCGGTCGACTCTCAATACCTTTCTCTATTTCTTACCAAGCGAAATAGGACTTCAACCCTGGCTACTTCCATCCATTCACTCCTGTGTCTAAGCCACAACTTGCCTTTTCTACCAAGACGTCTATTTCCCTCAATGTAGCCCACCCGAAGTTTAGTTGCAGAAACCACTCAATTTTGCCCATCAAAAACTTAGTAAAATCATAAAACTATTGAATAAATGTAGAGTGGTACATTTATTCAATCCCACTTCTGACCAACTTACCCGCTGGCTCACGTCATAATCCATCCCCATGCGCGATGCGATGACCCATTTACAGCGCAGGAGTGACAGCGGGCGCGGCGCGCGCGCACCGGGCCTTGCCTTCTTAAAAACCAAAACAAAGCAAGACTACTGAGAAAGTCTATGCCTTTCCTTAGATTTAAAATACAAGATTGGCATGAATTTTATGGGATAATCAGGCACTTTACACTTAATCTAGCTAGGCACTTAATGCAATGGCTACTATACAGAGTCCAGACATTATAGCCCTGAGACGTGTTTGGATAGAGTATACTTGTTTAGCTTATACAAGTTTTCTGGCGACAGTAGGATCCTCCTTTACGATTTTGTTGCAAAGTCGCCCGTGACTTGACGTAAGCGTATGTCCAGGTTGATGTGTGTGCATTTACATTCGACTTAAACCCTCTCAGTAGTCAAAGATCCATAGGAAATTACTAACAACTGAACGCAAAGGAATATTTAGCGCTATTCGTGTTTACGAACATGTAGAAAAATAAAATTTTATGCTGAAAAGCGTGGTCGTTTTTCTATTATACTCGTATAGCTGTCATCTCAGAAACTATTTGCTTTGTACATTAGCTTATTTGACACGGTCACAGATCTAATTATAGCCGTCAAACATGGTAATTTTACAGGAACTAAAGTTTTGGTATTCGCGGGTATTTGGTTATTCAACACTGACGTATGTGCTACCTTTAGAAGCTCTACCAAGTTTAGCATAACTATTACACTAAGGCCCGGTTTCTGAGTTGAGAATTTTGCTAAGCAAATGGGTAAGTATCGTTCTGTCACGTTCTTTTGTGAGAAATCCGCAGAGGCAGAACGATATTTAAGTACTTACTTAGCGAATTGCTCAAATCAGAAACCGGCAGTCTCTGGTAATGGTAAATAGAGCCACTCACTGGTATTGGTGATAAAACTTAGTCTTCACTAATAGGGCGGTTCCACTAAAACACGCATATAATCCGTGCGGGATCAGAATGGGATAATACCTTTTGGAACTGAGACGCTCGCGGTCCTGTAGCGACAGCATTTCGGCAAACTCTAGTTGTCTAT
Organism: Zelleria hepariella; assembly: GCA_949319315.1. Lineage (NCBI taxonomy): Eukaryota > Metazoa > Arthropoda > Insecta > Lepidoptera > Yponomeutidae > Zelleria > Zelleria hepariella. Next base: position 20,926,374 of record OX439384.1, read on the forward strand.
GGCAAACTCGCGTCGAAACTTGCTTGTGTTTTCTGTGCGCGTGGGTGTCTGCTCGAGTTTTTTCACGTTTTATTCAATTAATGCAATAACATTGAATCCTTTTAGATTACAACCATTAAACATTTTTGTGTATTTCCAATTTCATAACCCTATGATAGAACGTAGAACTCACAATTTTTTTACTGACGCTCCTCGAGAACTGTCATTTTCGATTCAGTTCCAAAAGGTATTATCCCATTCTGATTCCGCACGGATTATACATGTGTGGTGATAATATTATGGATCTGATAGGTAGGCAACGGCTCAGGGCACGCAACTGGCCGATTGGACTGATAGGCGCGCTCCGCTGCCCAACTGGGCTAAGGGTAACGCTAATTATTATCATTTTTACGTTGCAAATAAAATTGCAGGCGACAACGTGATAAAGTTAGTTAGATAGTGGGTAATATCATCGTAACTTTACTGTGAGTGAGGTCGCGGAACCTACTGGCCATTCCAGGGCCGTATTCAAGGTGTTGCTAAATTAGACCCCATTTGTGGTATCTTTACTTTAGAGTGGTGGTATCGTATCTGTAAAACAGTTTTACCCGACTTCGGCCAAAATGATATATTTGAGTAGGCGACATCTCGGACAAAATATTTTCGGACACTTTGTCCGAAATGTCGCTTTATTATTTTAATATTTTTGAGGCGACATCTCGGACACTAACAAATAAAGTCCTAGCACCTTATGTAAGCCTAGTACTTTTTCAATAAAAATGAGCCGAACGCGATCTGAGTGCTTAAATTCAGGCTTTAACTGTCAAGGAAAACGGCTCATTTAAGCCGCTTTAGCTATCCTAATATAGGCAGCTGGGGTAACGCTTTTTCTCTGTGTATTATATTTGAATACTTTAGTATCTGACTGTACGATACAGGTTCAATATTTTGAGAGTGTCCGAGATGTCGCCTCAAAAATATTAAAAATACAAAGCGACATTTCGGACAAAGTGACCGAAAATATTTTGTCCGAGATGTCGCCTACTCATATAGTTTAAGGTGAAATACGTCTCACAACTAGCGCCGCCAATGGAAAAAAAATCATATATTTTTTTTGGATGCGTTTTTAGCAAAAAACGCTCCTGCGATTCCTCAACGCGAGGCTTAACTATTTTAGGACCTAAGGTTTGGATTCCAGATCCTAGAACTTAAGAATGCAATCGATTCTCGCCAAAAGTGGCCACTTTTGGCGAGAATCGATTGCATTCGTAGGAAATCCAATCCTGGAATCTAAACCTTAGGTCCTAAAAATAGTTAAGCCTCGCGTTGAGGAATCGCAGGAGCGTTGTTTGCTAAAAACGCATCCCAAAAAAAGATATGATTTTTTTTCCATTGGCGGCGCTAGTTGTGAGACGTATGGCGTCTTATAAACTCTCCGCTTCTCCGATACCTCAAAATTCGTAGCGGATTTTGCAACTACATACATACGAGTAGCTGACTCTCAGTTATGTTCCTTATTTCTCTATAATAGACCAGTCAATATCAACATCTGAGATCGCAAAACTAAGGCCTTTGCATCTACGTAATGAGATTATTTATGCAGCGTCCAGTGGCACCTTCACTCACACTAGATGGGTGAAGACACCACTCGGCGCTGCAGTGCCTGGGACATTGTTTTAGATGGAGTAGGCTTGCCCAGCACCTATACCAGATCGCAAACGCGCATAGTTAATACCCAAATTTGCAACTCTGAAACCCCTGTGCTACCCACGTGGTACTCGAAATTCTGGCACTGTGGATATTGATATTTTGTAGTTATAGACTGCTCTAAAAATCTGAAAGTCAACATTTCACGGGCTTTAGGAATATTTTTCTAATTGTTATTCTGAAAAACTTCGTGATACTTTTGTAAGCGCTCGAAGTTTTAATAATATGACGATAGAATTGCCAATATTCCACGTAGAGTATGCAAGTAGTGTCAACTTGTCCCTTCGGAGAATAGGAATGTTGTGACGGTATATAGTTTAATGAGCTTGAAAAGTACAAGCGGATTTTCCGTTGATTCCTATTTCGTATCAATCGTAATGGAAGACTTTTCAAACAATATATGACGTGTGTTAAAGTCTAGTGTTTAATAGATCGTAAGTAATGCACGTAAATTGATTAAATGCAATCATTGCTAGGGTATTAATTATTTCCTCTCTGTCATACTGAGTATGATGTTGGTGACTAATACTTGGGGTCTATTCTTGGACTAGATCGTTATAATAAAGCAAAGGGAAAATTTTAGTAATTGAAAGATAATATTTTGAACCAATAAAAGTTTATTGGTTCAAAAAATTATGTTACATTTTACTTTGCGGGTTGCGCAAAGTTTTGGGGAACATTGTATAGGAGGGACATTGGTTCCTGTACTAGTATAAACTGTATCACAGATAGGTACCAGAATCACAAACTGTATCAAAAGTGAAAAATTTTCTTTCTTGTCTACATTCTTGTCTACATTTTCATATAAAACTCTTGTCTACATTTTCATATTTTATCTGAAGCTGTAGCTGCAGTGGGCAAATGTGGGCTGAGAATGATGATGATGATTATCTGTAGCAACGCTTTATGTAGAACAAGCGCAGACAAAATCGAGCCTTGGCTGTCATGCTAGGGCCTCTGGTTACAAAATAGAACATACTAAAGGCTTTAAAAAAACAAAACACTATTTACGAGAACTGCCAACGCCAACCCAAATCACGCCAACGTTTTGACAGGCCCAGACTTAAAAAGCTGTAGAATAAAGAACTTCCATTCGAGCTGTCAAATTAACAGCAGTGATGGCAGAATAGACCCCGTCGCGTTAATAAGGATGTACACTCGGCTACGCGCTGTTATTAAGTACAATTAACTTGCTTAATTTGTGTGTGTGTGTAGACATAGGATACGTATGGAGCCAACTAAGCCGCTGGTTTCCTCACGATGTTTTCCTTCACAGTTAGCGAGTGGTTTGCTACTTCAAATTCACATATGTACGTAACTTTGAAAAATAAAACGAAGACATAGGTACATGTCTTTCCTGTGGGCTAGGTCGTCTAAGCTGTCTGGATGGTTTAGGAGCTGGCCAAGCCTACTCCATCTAAAACAATGTCCCAGGCACTGCAGCGCCAAGTGGTCTCTTCACCCATCTACGTAGTGTGAGTGAAGGTGCCACTGGACGCTGTAGGTAGGTAATCGTATGAGGTAGTGGCTGCATAAATCATCTTATTACCTAGATGCTAAAGGATATTATGTTGTCTATGTGACGTTTGGAAAAAATATTAGTATATAAAAAAATATATGTAACCTGTACAGTTGTACATCTCCCACTAGCTGGGCTAAGGCCTTCTCTCAGAGAGGCAGTATGATAATTTGATATGTATTATTGTTTTTACCGTTTCCTGCGAATGAAGCCTCTTTAGTTGTCAATTCAATTCTTTAGTTATCATGACTTGATTTACCTCAACTGCAATAGCATTTAAAGTTCTAGGTACCTATGTTTACATTGACAAGGCTACGTTCCCCGGTATCCTAATTAGTTACAAAAATAGTGTTATTACAGGTCTGGCTGTAATGAGCAGATTTATCATTTTAAGACGACGTACGTCTCACAACTAGCGCCGCCAATGGAAAAAAAATCATATCTTTTTTTTGGATGCGTTTTTAGCAAAAAACGCTCCTGCGATTCCTCAACGCGAGGCTTAACTATTTTTAGGACCTAAGGTTTGGATTCCAGGATTAGATTTCCTACGAATGTAATCGATTCTCGCCAAAAGTGGCCACTTTTGGCGAGAATCGATTGCATTCTTAAGTTCTAGGATCTGGAATCCAAACCTTAGGTCCTAAAAATAGTTAAGCCTTGCGTTGAGGAATCGCAGGAGCGTTTTTTGCTAAAAACGCATCCAAAAAAAAGATATGATTTTTTTTCCATTGGCGGCGCTAGTTGTGAGACGTACGTCGTCTTAAATTGCATTCTCGTTACTTGTGGCTTTGACATTGCCATTATTTTAATTATTATTCGCCTGTAATCTTAAAACAAGGGCGGTGCCGGTGCAGACGTTTTTGTGCAGAAAACTAAACTGACAACGGCTTCAATTGCTTTTCACTTTCCATCAACATGATTGTGGTTAGATATCTACAGGGTGCACTCTAAGTCGATAGCGGAACTTTAAGTAGGCTATCTACTGATCAATACAAACAACTTGTACTAGGTGGCGAAAAAAATGGAGTGAAAAAAATATCAGCTGTTCCATACAAAAGGTCGACTCAGTACTGCGCCAATTGTATGAAACAGTTGATATTTTTTTCGCTCCATTTTTGTCGCCACCTTGTACAAGTTGTTTGTATTGATCAGTAGACAGCCTACATAAAGTTCCGCTATCGACTTAGAGTGCACCCTGTAGATATTATTGATGGTTCAACACGAGCCGCAACAACACGGGCCAATGTGGCCATGATAGCCGACCTCCGATAGGAGATGGTACCAAATGAAGAAGATCTATAATCAAGATAATATGGTCAGAACTACCCTGTTTTCGTTCCAGCCAGGCCTTTTTCTTTTATCAATTAATCAATTCGAATAATTTAAATATAAAACAATCCCTATATTTAAACTACTGCAGCTTTGTTTTACATACGCCGAAACAGTCATGTCCTTTGGTCCTGAACCATCCTATAGGAAGACTAGTTCAATGTGCCTTTTTGAGACTTGAAAGCTGTGTTTCTTTTGTTAAACTATGTGGTTAACATAACCAAGGTAACAGACCGAAAAGTGGTCCACCACTGTTCAATTTGGCATAAAAACAAATAGTCAAATGAAAAATTAGATTCAATCCTAAGGTACCCTTGAAACGCCACACTGAAAATTATAGCGAAAAATGGTCCACAACAAATCTGTTTGTAACATAATTCGTTTCCTAGACAACCGCGTCCATTCAGACGATAATTAGGCGATAATGGTAATGACAGAAAATGACTCTTTCCGTTTTTGTTTTCGTCGCTTTTTTTCTGTTTACGTTTTTGTGTTCGACTCTCTCATTAGCGTGGTCTCGGATTTTGTTTAACGGTTTATTTTGGCTCGAGTCAAAAGAAATGCCCTTAGTGAAATGGAAGCAGAAATAGAGCTGCTTTACATTTTAGGTAAAACATTCTGCAGTGAAGTCGTTGACTCTTGCTTGACGCACTTATCCTCGTGGGGTGCGATTCTGGTAACACTGTAGTAACGGTTAACCAAAACGGTCTTGAATAAATCTGAAGAGAAATATATATGATACCGATACCTAAATATATGTTAGTACATAATGTGATACCTCCATAAATATACGTATAACACCAATCTTATACCATTTTGACGCCAATAAATAGAATAGAAAACTCTTTATTGTACCCGAAAATAATTTACAAAGTTATTCTTAAAACTAATCAGTAAGCATACATTTGGTGGCCTTATCGCTAAAAGCGATCTCTTAATTATGCTTCTACATGCGAATTCTTAATCTCTAAATTAAATAGAGAAGGCTTGTGCTCAGCCAATAAGGTGTATTGGAAGTTTAATTAGGTACTCTGAATACGATTTACGTAAACTTCCCACTTCCGAGAAGATGTGACCTCAAGTCTCTTAAAGATTATGTTTCCATTTTCAGACGGCCCACAATATCTGAGAGAGCACTCACTGACACATTTACACTAAGTATCCCGCTTCTCGAGCGTTCGGTGCAATGTATTTACGACCGAAGGGTGTGAAACAATGATGTGGGCACGAGATATAGGTCACAGATACGAATTGCGACGCGTAAAGCGCACCACACGTGTTTACTTTTACTATACTCGTACCACACCATCGAGTATTAAATGGGACGATTCAAAACGCGGTTTTGTTTAGATACAGCTGAATTCAGTGTATATTGTAAATGTAAACCAGTGTAAGCGATGTGAGGAAATCTACATCATACGAGTATTATCAGCTCTTTCTACCCAAACTACGACTCTACATATACATCGGCCCGCTCTAGGTAGATCAACAGTGGGGAGAGAAATGTAGGATCATGCTAGACGTTACGTTGCTCTGCTTACCTCTTCAAGGATATAATAGTGGTCAACTTATCAAAACAATGTTGATAATCACCTTTGCATGACCATGACTCTATCATGCGATTCGCGCGGATTATACGTTCGATTTTATGAAGTTCTTTCTAGTCTAGATTTTATGCTTTTTACAATCAATGTAATTTAATTCAAATGCAGCTACACTACAATCTGTGACTCAATCTATGAGCTCATATCTTTCTGTGACATCATGCATGTAAAATTATTTGAGTCAGACAGTTTTTTTACCGATGCACTTGTATAGATATTACAATATAATGCTATTATTAAGTAATTTAAATATAAGGATAAAAATAAAACATAGATATGAGTGTACTGACCATATGGCCAGTATTATTCCTATATTATTCAGTTTCTTCTTCCTTATTTTAGTCGTAGAATGCAACCTGTATGACATTATCCAGTTTTACGACATTTTAATGTGTTCTTCTAACAATAAAATAATCTAACGTGGGATTCGTATGGGGCTAACTATTCTTTTAATTTATTAAAGCCCTTTTACGCCTAGCTAGGTCAACAATTCTAACGTGTCGTGTACAAAATCATTGTTTTATTGTCATTAAACTACAACGACAGCTCGTCAGAGTGTACCTTTTGTTGTAAAGTCGCCCGTGACGTAACCGAATAGAGTGCACGCGTGTAAGAGTCTACGTGCACGTACATGTACGAGTACGTACATTGCGGAGCCGGTAGTACCTATGTTAATCTTAGCTAATCAACTACGCAAAATTTTACACAACGCGCCACTTGTAAGTTGGCAGAATCGTGGTCGAACCTCACACTCCTGACAAATTGCTCTCAAGTGACAGTTGAGTGAAGCGCGCTGGCGGGCGCTGCGCACGCGCCTCGTAGCGGGCACACAACTGGTCAAGTCGTTTGTTGCCACCGGCAACGGAAAATGCAACCCTGCATAGCATTAAGCATATGGAGGACGTGTTTGTATGTTTGTCCGGCCAGTGGTCAAGCCAGTCGTTTGCCACCGGCAACGGAAAATTCTGCTTAGTTAGCGCAGAAAGGAAATGATTACTTATTTGACGGCTTGTTGGTTCTACGAACACACAATGACATGGGCAACATGGACAAGAAGTCCCGACCAAAAACTAGTATTCCATTTCAATGACGTGACGATGTAAACAAGACTGCATGTAGACGCTTACACGCGTGCACTCTATTCACTTGCGTTACGGGCAACTTTGCAACATAAGTGTACAGTCTGACATGCTGTCGTGTGTACAATGATCAAGCTCGAAGAACCAACTCGACGAATGCCAACGACCATAACGCGAGCAAAGCAGGTAACAGAAATGAGTGATTCGCTTCAAAAACTTGACGAGGTGCGATCCAGCTCGAAGGACCAGCCCGCGAGCCAACAGACGACGAAAGCTCGCGCATAATTGCGCGTAATCAACGCTGCCACATGCGTCTGCGCAGCGCAGCCCTTCCGCGTTCCCGTTCGGACCCACGATATTGTTGGACGCTAATCGCTTGGGGCCTCCAGGGTGTGGGAAGGTGAGGAGCAGGGTGTGTTCTGAGCCTTTTGCGCTGAAGGTAGCTCTGGGCACGAGTTCCTTGCCTTTTAGATAGAGACACTTTATTGTACACCAAAAAAGTACGCTCAATATTTAAGTCGGTTTTCATCTCGCTTGTTTTGATCTCTGTCTTGTTGTCATCTAAAGCAGTCTTTTGCTGGTATCTGCCCTCAAGTTCACATATTATTCGCTGCTCGTCATAAGTATGATTGAAGAAATTATGGTAGTGGTTACTTACATCATGGAATATTTGAATAGAGGAAATTTTACCTTACCTTAAGTAGGGTCTTTAGTCTTACCAAGAAAAAAATAAAAAAACTATGATTCTGTACCGATAAATGCACTGAAATAAGGTCCAGAATCGCCTGCTCTGACTCAGTGCTGAGATTACTACCAAGAAATCTTATGATCTACGATCCCTTAGTAGTAGCGCTAACTATGACTGGCATAAAGTCCAAACTTGCCTGCTCTGCTTCTGAGTCAGAGCTTCCACCCCGATCGCTAGGGCTGCGGCGGCGGCAGGAGCGCCCGCGCCGCGTCAGTCAGTCGCCCGCGCGCCTATGCCCCACACGCTTACGCGCGCGCCGAACAAACCACGACTCGTACTTACGTTATATTCAAATTGAACCACCGAAATAAGTCGTCTGGGCGTGCCAGTATTGTATTGTAATTAGGTGTTTTTTTTTTCTACATTAGAAAGACTTCAACGGGTTGTCGTGTTTAAAATTTAAAAAAAGTTTAAACTTAATTTTCGTTCCTGGATCGTTTCGAAGTTTGACGCGTCAAAGGGATTTGTTCGAACTTTTTTAAATGAAACTTTCACGCGATAGCTAAAGTTTCTCAAGCAGTGGACGTGACGTTTCCCCCTGGATTGCGCCAAGCGATGGAATTTGTCCAGAGCGCGACTCAGCCCTTCATTGCCAGTTGACCAGTGGCATGTCAGCGTGGCTGCGCCGGGTGTGCCTTCAAGATTAGTTCGTACGCTGAGCTGGAGCTGGCGGGCCCTCTGGATAGGGGGGCCCGCCGGCGGCAGTTCGTTAAGGGCTGGAAGAAGACCATGGGGGTCATCTCGAAGACCTTCGGCGTCGTTTTCAGTCTGTGAGTACCACCACAAATGTGCATTGAGGATGGCGGCCGAACACTGGCAGATTCTACTGGTAATTCTGAGGAGCTTTTGTTATGTATGACACCTTTGAAAGTGAGCAAAAAATACGTTGGATATAATTTTAAATGTAAAAATATCAGAACTGAACAAAATTTCCTCGGGATTACATCAAGACAGCACGTCAGACTGTACATTTTTGTTGGAAAGTCCCCCGTAACATAACCGAGTAGAGTGCTAGCGTGTAAGGGTCGACGTGCTGTCGTGTGTACGGTCTAGGCCACAGTCTAGGATACCCCATGGTAGCTCTTACCATGCGCCGCATAAGGACGCCAAAAGAACAAAAAGGGGTATTCTAGCGTGTGGCTGACTGTACAGTCTTCCTACTTTTCAATAAATAAACAATCGTCTCAGAATGCCGGTATCGTTATTTTATTACGTTTTTTTGTCATAGAGCTGTGCGGTCTAACTATGACAAAGCTAAAGGATTACGTAGATATTTACCAGTCGATGCAAAGCTCATTAAAATGCATGCGCTTTCCGTTTCCGCTGCACGCCAGGCTCTACGGATGCGCCTGCGCACCCCGCGCGCCGATTCGCACGTCTCGCCCATTCTCCAATCTTAATCGCCCCATATGTCTGCGCCAGCCATTCACAGTGTGCGTGGTTTTACACGCCGCTTTGGAAGCTTTGAAACCGCTCTCAATCCATGAATCTAAGGCAAAAGTTAATGTCTTTAGTTTGTGTACATTTTTACGCGCGCGAATGAGCCGTTTTCACGGCTGTCAAATTTCGCTATTCCTGAAGATATTATTAATATTAAGCGAAATTTGGCAGCCACAACCCGGTTCTTGTATGGCCAAGCCTATGAGCGCCATCTACCAAGGGCTTTGAATTCAGCTTTTAACTGTCAGTTGAAAAAGGGCCATTAAAACAATGAGGAGATTCATATGGCAACCCTAACTGCCTCGTGTTACACCTCAATGGATCTTACGAGTACTCCATTTCTGTCAGTTAATCGGTTATGCAAAAAATTACACCACACGTAACTTTACACTTTGTTTTTATTAATCGTCTTGCTCATTCTATTTTATGTCTTCTCATATTAAAGTCAGGTTGTTTCAGACTTTCTCCTTTGTGTTATTGTCAGTTTTGTTGCACTCAAAATTTGCGACTTAAAATAGAAAGATGACACACGAAACGTTAGAGGATTGTTAAAATATCTGTTCCAGTTTATCAGCAACTCTTTAAAGAATAACAAAATGCCAAAGCTAAGATTCGCCCAGCTATGGCTTGCTTTTTCTTTTAAAAAAATCAATATGGCAAAACAGGAGCCAACCTTCTATATCAGCCTATTCTACATTAGCGGGCCCAAAGATCTCAAGTAATTAGTGCAAACAATGTGTTTTTTCTGCTCTTTGTGCACATTTCTCATTGTAAGCGCAGTGGACTCTGATCTGTCCGTTTTGCTATTGTTGCCCGTTCCGTGAAAGGACCAAATGTTATAGCATTATGTTATATACTAATTGCTCTATTAGCTAACAAGTCCTTTGCTAGGGCAAGTATCAAGCTAACGATCTAATCTCAGATATAAACATTTTGACCCACGATATGGATCACTGATCATAATTACAGAAAAACAAACAATATCTAGGTGCGTAGACAATTTCTAGCGACGACTTTAACCTTTTCGGGATCATCCCTTTAGGTCCCAAACAATATGTAGGTAGAATAATAACAATAGCAAGTTGAGTGATCACTTCAGAACAGCCAGCAGCGTAGCGACGCTCAAGGACAGAAGATTCCCGGTTAGCGAATAATAGAGCAGATGTCGCCCACTTGGCGAAATACAATATTACTTGTTGTTACTTAACTACCAGTAGGAGGTAGTGATCCAGGGCACATTTCACTGAAACTGAACATGTGTGTGCAAAATGTTCTTCCTTTCTTGCATATTGTATCCAGCAGTTTTTTTTTGTTTCTTCCATTAAATTGTGTCTCTTTTTTGTTACTTTATTGTTTAGTCGGGAAAAGGTTCTCTCTTGCCAAATACCGTGTCGCTAACCAAATACCTATTTGTGATTGTTATGTCTCTTTGTTTGCAGTTCCTTGTCGAAATAAAAGCTTAATTTCAATCAATTACCATGCAAAAGAAGGCCAAATAGACAAAACAACTCTAGCATTAAAACATTAGTTAGGAATACTTAGGAGCAATCTCGTTCAACTTCAGCTGAGCCACGTAACTCGGTGTTACGTGACAAAGTGCAATCATTCTTGCGCCCATGATTGTATTATAACATTATACATTACCCCAATTATGTAAGTACATAGACACTAGAGGCATTCCGTGATGATGTGAACAAAGGATCTGGTGCAATTTGCTGTTCAAGATCAGGATCGTATGACCTTTGTTATAGACACGATCGAGGCTGAAAGGGTGCTGGTTTTCAGTTCGGCTGATAATTAATTAAGCTATTAACTTGACCTTTAATTACGTTACTTAACAAATATTACAAAAACTAAATTAATTTACATCTTTTTCTCTAGATACAATAATTGTGTAGCAAAGCTAGTCTATCAATCCGGCCCATGAATGAGTACCGCTATTGGGCATAAGCCTCTTCTCGGGATAATAAAGGTAATTCGTTTACCTACTAAACTAACCGCGATTCGACCTGTTTCAAACCAAAATTAAGCCTCTTCCGTCCTTAAAAAGTAATAAAATCTAGTAAGTAAGTAAGATGCAGTCTGTACAATTGTACATGTCCCACTAGCTGGGCAAAGGCCTTCTCTGAGAGAGAGAGTTCGAGCTTAATCATCACGCGTGCTCAATGCGGGTTGGCGATTTTTGCGTTGAGAGTATAATGCCTCATACGCTCAGGTTTCCTCACGATGTTTTCCTTCACCGTCGTCACTAAAATCTATCTAAAATAATATGCAATTCACGTTTTACTTCTTGTCGTTCACTTTAAAATTTATTTTCAATAAAATTATGGATTCTGATTTAACGCTCCTTTAGTAAGTATTTTTTGTTCCTAGTTAGCTTATAAAGTAGAGAAATTTCGACACCAAACCAGCATTGTCATGCCCTAATCACAGGGTCCAGTCCAGTTATGTTTAGCTCCGACAGACCAACACAATCGCGGGTGAATGGGCCAGCCCGATCGGTAATTTAGTGCTGTGGGATATGCAATTGCCATGACGTCATTCGATTGATTTTACCACGCTCTCAGTTAGAGTGTGATACAAGGCGAGGTGTTCTTTTCCCGCCTTATTATTAAAGCCCAATGGTGGGCATTGGGCGATATGCACCTTCGTTATTTTACTTATGCATAGGTAATCCATGAAATTCTACCTGAATTAAAAGGAATTTAATTTATCCACCGGTTAAAAAAAACGGCTTTTCCGTTGATTCCGTTAGAAGCTTTTTTTTGCCATATAGTCACGATCCTCAGAATTGAGGACCGATCCAGAAGAGAAGACACAGCGTTCAGTGGCACCTTCACACACACTGGAAGGGTGTAGTGACCACTCAAACGCCGCAGTGGCTCGGACTTGTTTATATGGAGTAGGATATCCCCCCTGGTATGTTAACACCATGGCGAGGGTTGGCCAACACTGACCATAACGTACTTTACCATAAGCCGTAATCTAAATTAGCGGAAACTGTTCAGCAATGGCGTGAGTGAAAGTCAATGCGGCCGCTAATCTAGTTATTGTTGTATCCTGATTTGAGGCCAGATAGCTTGATTTAATTGCTTCTGGATATAGACTTTCGGTTGGCATTCGTTACAGAAATGTCTCTAGCTACTAGCTACTAGCTGCTCTAGCCTAGCTAGTAGCAAAGCTAGAGCAGCAATAAAGCTTAAATAATTCAGCTGGTTTTCTACCCCTCTGAGAGAATTCGTCCGTTTGTAGTAAGACAAGAAAATAGAAAAAAGACTAAGGTCCACTTGCGTCAACCAGGGTTAGCCAGTTAACTCTGAGTTAACGTCAAAAATTGTATGGAAATGTCAAGTTAACTCGGAGTTAGTTTGCTAACCCCGAGTGACGCAAGTCCGCCTAATACAGGCAAAATTTTACAATAAAATCTAAGTTAAAAGTGCAGTCTCTCTAAAAAAAAGTAAGATGTAGCCCGTTCAGTATTAGTGAACAATAAGTCCCACTAGTTGACTAGATAGGACTTCTATCAGAAAGAGAGTTTCTCTACATTTATATTCAAAATTGGCTAAAGTTAAACATTACTTTGTAAGTTAACAGAGACGCCATACCAAAATATCTCATTCCTTCTTAAAAAGTGACCAAACCCGAAAGCCGTAGGAAGAGGAAGTCGGCCTAAAAAATATTCCCTTTCCCACCTCTAAAAATAGACGAAACTAGTTCTGTTCTGTAACCATTCAATAAACTAAACGGTATCCGAGGATCGGAAAAAATCAATTCGAAACCCATGTTCACACAATAAAACGTTCCGTCTGTCGGTCGGGTTCCACTTTAAGGGCCTACGCAGACGACCGACGTTTGTACATCCTACAATATGCCAACCGACACAAAAATTACAATTTAGATTTTTTTTTAACTTAAACTTCCGTGAGCACTGCACATTTTTCAATTAAATCACGGTTGTACTCACTTGTATTTTGTCGGTGTAGCCGACAAGTTTCGGTTCTCATTCGAAGGCCTTAGTCATGGAGAACTAGCCTAGCGTTCCATGACTCAGATTAAACTTCAAAGCACCCACGAAAACCTTCCGAATCGGTCGTATTTTCAACAGACCGTGGACTTGCAAATTTGATGGAACTCGGACGTACAAAGAAGTCGGCCGTCCGGGTAAGCCCTTATACTTCAAATTGTGGGGAGATCCTGGATTTACGGCGGACTAGGCGGAGCGGCGACTTAAAAGCAGGCTAAACGCTTTGAAATGCTTTGAAATTGTCGCTGTGTATGCTAAAGCTTAAGACCAAGTTTAGTAGGGAAGTGTTTTAAAAGAACAGCTATACAGGGTGTTAAAAGACCGCCAACAGACCCGAAAGCCACGCATACTAGACACCAAAACAAAGTGCTTTTTCGACAAATTTGATTTTGGTTTTTTAGGTTATAATTTTGAAAAATATTTTATCATGCAATGGACGTGTAACGTACAGAAGTCATATTGTACAAGCGTAGGTATCAGTTTATGTTACTTAAGCTTGAAGTGCCGATGTTTAGAATACATTGCGGGTTGCAATTTTAACGTCATTTTTTGCAGGAAATATGCATAATTTTGATATGACTTCTTGAGAAGGTATGTTAAGAACTAGATACTGAATGCATTTCTCAAAAAAAAAGTTTTGAAAAGTCCGACTTTGAACCTCATTATCTCGGAAACCGTTGATTTCCCAGGCGTAGTTCCTTGGGCAAAAATGTTCCTTATGATGAGGACAATACGTGGTTTCCCGCTTTGTTGGCGGTCTTTTAACACCCTGTATGTATAAAGTGCAGAAGTTTGGGACCTATTCGTGGTTGCATAAAGTTGCTGCTAACGACTAACCCGTCGTACAAAATGGCGTAGGTATGTTCAGTTATCGCACACTGTGTCTTTTTCATGAATTGAACGGGATGCAATTTTTTTAAAGTAATGATAACCGGGTCAATGAGATAACACTATTTTTGGTCATTTGGAATTATCCTTAGAATTCTGTGTAAATCATTGGCTACTTATATATAAACAATTCTCGGCAACCTGTCAAGATAACGTTACTACTTCCTGTGACGTGACAGTTTTTGTTTCCATAAAATCACCGCGGTCAAGAAAAAAGACTTTAATAAAATATAACGAGCAATAACATTTCGTTACTTAAACTTTATTTCCGTTGTAAATCTTCCAGCTTTTTACATACGTGTCTCGGGCGTTCGTGCTTCCATATAGTTAGTCACAGGTCCAATCAAATCGCCGTAAAAGTTAACGACCACGAACACTTCGATATGGGAACCTCTCCCCAAGATAGACTAAACGATTATGTTACTATCGAGGAAAAAATCTGACGAAAAGGGCAGACAAATATGGTCTTTAAGACTGGGCCAGTAGGAGGCGAAGTGAATCTCTCCAAGCCCGTCACGTTTTGGACAAACACGATGCTACGGATTATACCACGTGTGGAAAATCGGCATTTTATGCTCTATGATGTCTTCAATATTGTACCAATTGTCTTACAAAACATCACATTTTTCGGCCCGTGCTTTTCACGCTTTACTAAAATTACTTAGTTTAATACCACGTGCACTTAGGCACGCACGATATTATTTGAACCAAACAAAAAACAAAAGAAACTGACAGTACGCTTCACTTTTTTTATTATTCTACATACCATAGACTAGTCAATCAACCCTACAAACAGCCCCAGCCAGTATTTGCGTTTTTTTTCAAGACCGGGAGCATGTATCGTTTGACTACGACAGCCTTGTGTGTGCGTCCAGGCTTCCCAAGGTAGACAGCTAGAGACAATCCTGTTCCACATAATAGCTAGGTCTAGTTTACAACTCGCTTTTTGCACCGCCATTCTGTAAACTACATAATGGCATCTTTGATTGCCTTTTGTTTTGCTTTTAATTTCAAGGACCCGTCCTGACCGCAGTATTTTCTGGGGCGTTACGTTTGAATTTTGGAACGGGTTCCATTTGTTGATGTAATACAAAGTAAGTAAATAGTTGGCTGTAATTTCTGCTTACTTTTTTATTGTCAAGCAAGTAAATGTCTCGTAAAATGCAAAAGTTAAACGCAAGCCCACACTGTTTAGAACTATCCTGCGCCTCACTTGAGGGTGCGATTCCTTTACAAATCTTATTATTTCGTATATCTAGACGTTTTGTTTTTATCTTGTGTCATTATTTACCCAATTTTATTGTCAGTTGTTGAATGTAAATAAGGCGTGTCCGGTCATTGTCCTAGTATTTCCGACGCGATAGCGATGGCTATCGCTCATTATCGGGTTCGATTATCTTACAGGCATTTATATTATTTTGTTATCCATGATCGAAAATGTTACTATCAAGGGTCTTTAACCGCAACGCCTACGCCTTTTTTACGATAACCAATTTCGTTGGAAATATTCTTAATCCGTTGAAAATACTAATTAAAAAAACCCGGACAAGTTCGAGTTAAACTCGCGTGGAGAGGGTTCTGCAAATCATTAGTGTATTCGAACAAACATGAGTTTCAAGTTACTAGTGTACACCTACTTTTCATCTGGCTCTTAACCAAAACGAAAATTTTAATCAGCTCATTTAAATGTTTTTTTAAGCACAATTTAGCAGCAACTGTTAAAGAGGTCAGACGGGGTGCAGTTCAAAACAATTCAACACCATTGTCCAGTCCCCCTGATATGGCCACTTCCTGTGCCCCAGACAGGAAAGTCGCATAACAATCAAACGGACTAATTAATGTATAGTTGGGAACATGACATCACCGATAAAAAATATTTTGAAGTTTCGTGACATATCAAGAAAGTTCTCTGGCTGTGTAATTATTTATATGCATGATAATGATAATGTATGATGGGACAAGCTCAAGTAGTAAAAAGTTGGTTACTAAAAAGGCAGGTAAGTGTACCTAGAAGAAAACCATTGCATACCACAACAGAAGCACAAAAATGGCGCAGTAAGCTTAAATAATTTTAAACGAAAGCTTTGCTATGTAGAGCGTCAAATTAATTCATATTTTCTAATTAACGTTAAAGTGATTTCCAACAAGGTTCTTAATCTAAATCTAATAAAACCGTTAACATTGTGCAAAATTCGCCCATTTCATTGCGGATACCCGACCGCCTGCGATCATGTGTTGGCAATTTGCCATTGCTTGCGCACGCGCAGGGATGTGTTGAGAAACTTGGGTACGGTCGGCCACAGTCACAGATACCCCATGGCAGCTCTTACCACGCGCGGCATAAGGGCGACAATCGATCAAAAAGGGGAATCCTAGCGTGTGGCCGACTGTACAAAACGCTCGCTAATTTGTATGCGAATGGAACTGATAGGCAACGTTACCTTGGCAGTTATCAATTTAATTTACCACCTATGTAGGACGTTATTCCGGTGATCCGCTTTTAGTAGAAGATAAGCTCTGTGGATTATGTCGTTACACCTCCAAGGATATTTGGAAGGTCGAAAAAAATTGTTCAACGCACGAATAGGATACTGAAAAAAAAACACAGTTAAAAATATCATCCATTAAGTTTTTTCGTCAGATTTTTTTCCAAAATACTAGATGAAAATAATGTGATACGAGCAAAACTGTGTGTAAGTACGTGAAACTAATGGAAAAGGAGACATACATGACCAACTTGAAACGAAATAAAGTACCTATAATAAATAATCTAAAATGAGTCGACTCTTCAAAACTATGTCGCAAGATAATCTGACATTTCATAAAAACTATTTTTTTCTATTAATATCTTAAACACAAAGTCCTCTACACCCCACTCTACCTTTTTTATCAAACCAGCCAATTAAGTTTCTGAGAACTTTTATAAAAGATTAAATTCATTCACGGGTAGCGTGTTGTAATTATGGGGTACACAAATTAAATTAGGGCAAAAAACATAACAGCTGTAAAGTACCCACGGAATAGCTCAGAAAAACTTTCAAAATGTAGAGATTGTAACGAGCCCAGCAAAAAAATCCTTACGTGCTTTTATGAAAAACATAGTCCTGTTATTAGTGACTTTTAAGACCTACCTACGAATGAACAAGGAACTAAAACTAAACACTGGCCCTTAATCAAGTAACGACGTCTCTAAAGTTTATTTATCTTTTCAGCGACAAAAAATATTTTGCTCCCAACACAGCTACTTACTGACTAGAGTACTATTCCAGTGCATTCGTGGAATAGAACATGGTTTATTTGAGAATAGAGCTTATTTTCGCAATGGATATTCGCTCCGTGTGACCGCGGCTTTACTTATTTCTTGTTGCTACACAATAAATTACTACAGTCTATTAAACTTTGTTGTAGGTACGAGTATTTAAACGGGCATTGTGCTAAGCGAAGGGAGCGGAAGATTAAAATGTTAAATATTTTTGACACTAATTAGAAACGTAATTTTGTTGCTGCCTCCGTCTGTTATGTTGCCTCAACCTCTATTTTCGTTTGTAGGAAATGAGCTTCGTATGGGACATTCATCTTAATAAGCTTACACATTTTATGCTTGGCGAGCTTGCGAGAGACGCTCACACAGTTAGTACTTTACCTTTGTGCACATGTCACTTTAATAGTAATTAGACAGTTTAATAATAAGACGACGTTTAGTAGCAGAAGAAGCCCTAAATATATATCTAAACAATGTCCAGGCCTATTAGCGGAGCTCGGAGGTGCCACTTGGACGCTGTATAAATCATACCATTCCGTAGAAGCATAGAAGCAGGGTCTAACTCTAATGAATGGCATCACAAGTACCTGTATGCATCGAAATTGTTATTTTTGTAACCAACGCAAACTATTAGTTTCATTTAAATTGCCGTACAAAGCTCACAGCATCATCTCATAAGTTCATGGAACTCAAGTAGGATAGTATAACTTTACTATTAACCTAGATATCTACCTAGAGTTGAAACGTAGGTAAGCAACTAAAGCTCGATCTACACTCACAAGCCTAACCTCTAGTTAACGGCTCAGACAAAAACAATCCTTTGTTTCTGCCCAGCCCCTAATGGCTACATTCATCATAGGAAGCAATTTAACCGACTCTCTACAGACACTTACGAACACAGAAGCACAACTCAAAATAATACTAGAAAGGTTATGTCGCAATTTTTCAGATACTCGGTCACTGAAATGCGAAAATGTTTTCTTTAGTATCTAAACACGCCAAGTGATTTCTTTCGCGCACTTTGAAAAGTGCTAGAGTGAAAATTGGCTAAAATCATGAGTCTGCCATTTCGGCTTTTCGGTGACTAAAAACCACTTCAATAATAAATTAAACGAGAGTGCATCTTCGGTATCTTTCTATGTTCTCCATTTAAAACCTTCTTTAGCCCAATATTTCAGTTAGAACTTTAGCTCTTATTTTGAAGGCTATAAAACAACGAGTTGCACTCAAAGGTTGTGGTTGACGAAACAAGACGTAGAGGTCGAAAACTAATCGCCTTTTGGTTTTAATACGTTATGAAACACTAGAGATACGTGTCAATAGAAAAAGGAAGTAATTTGATACGTTTAGCCCCCAAATTGTGAACAAAGGACGTTTTTGGGCAGTTGATTGGGTGGTTGAGGTAGGTAGAGCTGTGAAGGCAGTATTTTACTGACTAGTTTACTTTCCGTTTTTTTTTTTTACTAGAATAGAGCTTCTATTACTTGTCTACGGTTAATTTTGGCCTTGACTAGAATGTCAACAAAATATTTGGTTTCTCAATCCTTTAAACATATATAATAAGTTGAAAAAATTCACTCGGGACAGGACTTGAACCCGCAACCTCTTGCATACCGTGCAGGCGCTCTACCAATTGAGCTACCGAGTCAAGTACTGTCGATGCGAATTTCTTCAACTAGTCTCCGTCTACTGGACGGGGGGCGTCATCTAGTGTGATGAGTTTGCACTAATCGATGCGAGAGGTTGCGGGTTCAAGTCCTGTCCCGAGTGAATTTTTTCAACTTATTATAAATGTTTAAATTGTTTCCTAGCACGGGTTAGTGCTTTAAAAAAAACAAAAAGTTCTCAATCCTTCTTCCTAACTTCTTTAATTTTCACTGTACCAAAGAAAGCAATGTGTCGCCATGTGTCGGGAAAATCACAGATTTGTTTACACACAAAAACCTCATATTGTATCTAGACCAGGTTTAACCCTCGATGCACGTCAATATTGACGTGTTTTGTTGTTGCAATCAGAACCTCCTGCTGGCCTCAATATACAACGTGTTACAAAAGATACTAACTCTTTTTACAGGGTGTAACCTGCTGGTCAACATAATGACAAATCTGCAAAAAAAAGTTGAAAGACACTTTTTTTTATAACCTCAAATTTGTAAAATTTTCAAAACTTTTTTGTTTTTGGATTTAGCTCCAATAAAAAAATATAGTTGTTTGCTTAGCTGTATTTTAATAGCTTCAGGCTGTTAAAACATAGTGAAAGTCTATGGAAACAGTATTTTAAAAATACTTTTCTCCCGTCACAGCGCTTACATTTTAATTATTTAAAAATCAACCGAACGTCATAGAGCTAAAAAAATATTTTGGTTGTGATCCCTATCATCAGGTACCATGACCATGTAAAAAGAGTTAGGTACTTTTCTAACACCTTGTAGTAGTATCTCCAACGCGTGAGTCTCCAATAAATCACGATGACTTACGATCAGGCCCGGCCATCCACACTCGTTTGTAAATGATTATCATTGACAATGTGATGATGAATGTGCGCCTCTACTATCGACACGGTGGAGAGTGGATCTTTATGAAGATAGCAGTCTTGCTTGTTTATTCAATCGCCTTTCAGTGATTGGTTTCTTGTACACAAGACCCTTACACACTCTACTTGGTTACGTTACGGGCGACTTTACATCAAAAGTGCACGCTCCGACGTGCTGTCGTGTGTATCCTCTTCTTGAGAGAATGACTTTAGTACAGTGTAAAACAATCGATCAAATAGGAATGCATTAGTTTTTTTAACGTTTTCACATAAATAACAGCAAACAAAGCTCTAATCATCTCCAATGAATTACATAAAATAACAAAATCCGAACCTAAAAAAACTCAGGCCTTTGCATCTACGTCATGAGATAATTTCTGCTGAAACGGTACACTTCATTGCTGAAACGGTACACTCTTATTAAGCTATCGCACTGATTCCGCGTAATTAGATGCTGCCTCTTGATCAGTTCCTTTCTTCATTTCCGAAGTTCTTCAACATATTTTATGACAAGTATACTTTTTAAAACAAAAAAGGATCATCAAAATCGGTTCACATAGAAAAAAGTTCTGTGGCAACTCTTTTTTTTTAAATACCTACCTGTCGAACTGAGTACCTCCTCCTTTTTTGAAGTCACAACTTGGTCACAAATCCGTGCCGATGGGCGTTTGTCCATTGCACCGATTCCGTCACGTCATCTCGATCTCATCTCATCTCGTATTTATAGTAAGATTGACTCTATATTCGTGTAAATTGTAAAATAAATTGTATCAAACACTCCGTTGAATCTAATATTCCTGTTGACTTAATAATTATTGACATCTTTAAAAATTATTGACATTATTATTAATTTTATTGTTTTGCATTATGTACTCATAAGATTTGCATGCCTTAAATAGGTTGAATGTGCTGAACTCTTAAATATCAACTATCTTAACATCTGAAATGTACCTACCACGTTCAAAGCAAATAAATATCTTGAATCTCGATGGCGGCGGTGACGGACGGTGCGATGCATGGACAAATGCCTCTATTAGCCTCGATATTAGGGCCTCTGGGGGCTAATTCTAGGGAATCTCGCATTTGACACATCTCGAAGGAAAAATCTAATTTTGCTGCAAATGTCACATTTCCTATTCTCACGAAGTCATCCTCGACATAAGATTTCTGTATTTTCTAAAGCACTAACCTGTGCTAGGGAACTTTACCTATAAAGATTTTTATAAGGTTAAAAAATTTCGCTCGGGACAGGATTAAAAGCCGCAACCTTCTTGCAAAAATCTTTATAAGATTTCTTTCTGGTACGAGATTTCTGCGAGATGTTTGCCTCTTTCGCTCGACATGACTCGAGTGCTCGGGAGCGGTCGAGATCTTTCCTTCGAGATGTGTTGAGTCCGATATTCCCGAGAAATAGCCCCCTGGGCCTGTCCTTAAAAAAACAAGTGACCCAAAGTCAAGGCCGTTACCCCCAAACACCTGCGCCGTAAAGCGTAAATCAGCGCCGCCCTACCGAGCGGCTATCCGGCGACTAGTTGGTTGGTGTGGCTGGCGATGGCGCGGTAAATCTCCGCGCAACTATCTGTGGATCTACGAGGCGGACAATGAGAGCACACAGCCGCGGGCGAGGCACGCGCCTGCGCAGGTGTGCCGTGTGGAGCGCGCCGCCGCCCGCGCAGGCCCTGAGAAAAGTGATCCGGACAAAAGTATCCCACCAAAAACATTTTCATGTAACAAATGTTGCCAAGACGAGACCATACACCTCGCACTGTCAAAAAGCTATGAGGTCTCATGTAGAGCCAAGTTTCTAACTCTACAAGCCCTAACTTCAACTCTACACCTTAGTCCAAAATAGTGGCTTGGCCGTTTCGTTACTAAAAGAACTTGACTGTAATAACAGAAAAGTAATGAACAGTGAATAAATTGTTCACCTTTCGCCCATATGACGAACTGAATAATAATAAATAAAAGGTTCATTAGTTCATCATTGAAATAATTATTATAATACCACTAACAATGAAGGAGAATAACGTGAGGAAACCTGAAGGTCTAATAAAAGGCATATTACCAACAACGCGGAAATTGACAATCTGCAGCGGACCCACTTTTGTCTGAGAGGTGGAAATTGTAATTATAGGCTACATCTTATTTATTTATTGACAAAAATGGGGAAGACAATAAATTATGATTACATGAAAATATCTAAGGTCCTATTACTAAAGTACGAGTATTAAGACTCACTTGTGCCACCATTGTCTTTGAAAAAAAAAACAATACTTACTACAACGACCGTCCGCTTTGGATTAGAGTTCAACGCGTTCGTTGAAAAGAAGGTTCAATCAAACCTTTCTAAACCAAATTGAGTTTTCACACCGACTGTACCGCCGAACTTGACCAAGCTCCTCAGTTCGAACCTAATGTCTTCCCGCCGGGCTCCAGCACACACTGGACGCAGCCCTAGGGCTTCGGTCGCCGCCCGACGCTCGCGGGGCATACCGCCCGGTCATTAGGGCTGATATCCATCGTGTGGCGTGTAGTGTGGACTATCCAGAATGCCAGACTAATTCTAAGGCTTTATCTTCTCCACTGGGCTTTGGGACACACTGACCGCAGCAAACGTGGACGCGGTCGTATGGCGGTTATTTTGTTTAAAAAAAAAATACAGTACGGATATTAGGGACATTTTGAGACTTGTTGACAATATGATACGATGGATGATATATTATGTTGTGGACATTCGACGTTTCGTCAGCGCGTTTCGTCAGCGCAGCGGGTTTAATTTCCTATATTATAGATAGCTTTTACCCGCGACTTCCTTTGCACAGACTTAGTTTTTCTCCCGTTCCCAAAAAAAATAAATAGCCTATAGCACTCAACGATAACGTAACATCCCATTAGTGAAATAATTTTTAAAATCGGATGAGAAGTTTTGGAGATTACCCCTACATACATACATACTTAGTGTAGAAATGTAAATAGTGTAGATATCTTGCAGATCCATGGATGCGGGTGTCTAGGGACCGTGAGAAGTGGCGAAGGGTAAATATGTAGTCTTACACCCAACAGAGGTAGGATGATGATAACTCCCTGAAGCTATTTCCGTGTCTTGTGCCGTATTAACTAGTAGTTCGCCCCGAACTGTGAACTCGCGACCCCATATAAACTTAACAACCCGATATCTCGGCAACCCCTCGACCGATTTGGCTCATGTTCGAACTTAAAAATTCTTTTAATTCCATTTACCCGCCTACCAAATTTCATAACGATCCGACCAAATTTACTCAAGTTATCGTCGAACGAACATTCATACATACGAACATACAAACATACATACATACATACAAACGCCGGATTGTTCCAGTAGACTCGGAGAACTTCGCTCGCTCGTCCAATGAAATGTTTGAAGTGAAATCTCCCAACTCCAAATCATGACATCACACCGCCACGTTAGGGGCAGGCAGGGCTATCAAACTGGTTGGCAGCACACTAATGACTGGACGGCATCCCCCGCGGGCGGAGCCCTAGGGCTGCGGCCCGTGTGTGCTAGGGATATGCCATGGAGTTTGTAGAAGTTAGAAGTGAATTACAATGGGTTTGTTTGTAGGGTTCGCATTGATTACAATTTGTGATGAAGACGAGATTTGTATGAGCTCGTTTCTTTGTCACACTTCATAGCAAAAAATATACAAACACAAAGTAACAGGTAAGTATTAATTAAAAAGCTTGTCGGTTAAAATCCGTTAAAATTTCGGTTAAAATCCGATGTAAGAAGTTAATATAAATTAATTTGCTTACTTATTATTATTATATTTCTATGTCATTGTATTTAAATAATAATTGTTAGCTATTTGGAAAATAATGGCCTTATGATTATTATATTTAAAAAGCTTGCTTGCGGCTATCTCACGAAAAATATCCAAGGAACCGATTCTCAAAATTTTATTCAAAGACGCTGTCGAAGGAAATGCAAGGGACAATTTCTTACAATTGCGCGTTCAACAATCCCAAGAATTGGCCGCCAGCTTTTCAATCAACCGAACCTGCCCAACGGACCAAAATAAAACAAACACAAAGCAAAACAATATCGTGGCAACAATCGCGCGTTCGAATCTAATTCTATCTGGTGGAGCGGGGAGCGGTGGATCCGAAGACTCCGGCAGGTAGTGAGGGTATTCTATTTCGACGGGCCCCGTGGTGTAATTTTAGGTCATTCCCGTCCGTCGGCCGTTAGCAAGGCCGCGTGGACGGGCTTGGACCCTTTTGGCCCTCATAAAACTAGTATTTCGCCCCGGACTGTGAGCTCGCGATGTGGTTTACAACCCCAATATATCGGCAACCGGCAACCTTGAATGATTTGGCTAATGTTCGAATTGAAAAATGCTTTTTGTCTCATTTACTCGTCTGCCCAATTTGAGGACGTTCCGATTAAAGGTAGGTACTCGAGCTATCGTCAATAAAATATTTGTACATCCATACAAACAAACGCCGGATTGTTCAAGTATAGACCCTGAGAAAGATCTCCGAAGGAAGTCCAGGTTTTATCTCCAATGCTCAGATCTGGATGATGTTACTGGACGTAACTTTATGAAAAGCCAAACAAAGACATTAGTAAAAAAAAGTTTTTAGTTTGATTATCGGGATAGACAGCTAACGTTGGACTAAACATTTTCTGGACAAAATATTATCAGGGTACAAAATGGGGCCTCTACCAGTCCGAGGCCACGTCTGCTGACTGGCGCACACGCACAGCGTTTCCTCAATTTAGTGTAGAGCCTTAACTTTGTCATTCGGACCTCAAATTGGTCGATCGAACAATGCCTGGCAATCAACCGCCGTCATTGAGTCGGCGCACGCGCATTTTACATAATAATAACCTATTTGTAAATGGATTTATTGGCTCGTTATTATACAATAGCCCGTTGCCACTAAATAAGCGTGCAGAAGGACTCTGCTTTGTTTGACTTTAATTACATATCATATCACTGCCACCAACAACATTTGTTTAGTATCGAATAAGTCGCGAGTGTAATCAATTTATGGCACCTCAGCTATACACCGTGGAATTTTAGTGGTTTTAAAGCCGAAGGTATTTACTTGCACTCGTGATTCTGAGCCAAATTCCAAAATTTTACTTTAAAACGAGCGAAAAAAAAAACACTTCCCAATACAAACGGCTATCGCCAATCGACACCATTTGTATGGAGAAGTGATATTTTTTTTCGCGCGTTTTAGAATGAAATTTTGTAATTTGGCTCAGAGTCACCAGTGCAACAAAATACCTTCGGCTTTAAAACCACTAAAATTGCACGGAGTACAGTTAAGTAAACATTTACGGTCGGCCACAGTCACAGATACCCCATGGCAGCTATTACTGCGTGCGGCATAAGGGCGCCAATCGAACAAAAAGGGGTATCCTAACGTGTAGCCGACTGTGCGTACTATAAAATCCCATTTCTGGGGACATAATATTTTCTTAAAAAGGCGAGGATAGTTAGGTCATAATTGAAAATACGTATTTTCTAATTGGTTAATAAAATCAAGAAGGGAGGCGGAAGGTCTGCTGATTAGAATATCAACGGGAATTGAACCTACATCCAAAATGGTAGGTAAATCGGGCTGATCCTCCTCCTCCGTACATCAGTATTCTAATCACTGAGGGTCGTGGTCATTCAATCGGAGCAATCCTTGTCGTACGATGCGTCGCCAGTTGTTCCTATCTACGGGGCTAATGCCCGATTTCACCAACTATACTTAATTTTTAAGAACTTCTTTAACCACTTTTTTGTTTTTTTCTAAAGCACTAACCCGTGCTAGGGAATAATTTAAACATTTATAATAATAAGTCGGTAGCTCAATTGGTAGAGCGCCTGCACGGTATGCGGAAGGTTGCGGGTTCAAGTCCTGTCCCGAGTGAATTTTTTCAACTTATTATAAATGTTTAAACTTCTTTAACTTTTTTAAGAAGTCCTTTAGCGTAATTTTGTTTGCAAAAATTACGCTAAGGACTTCTTAAAAAAGTTAAGAAGTTCTTAAAAATTAAGTATAGTTGGTGAAATCGGGCATAAGTGTATGGCATCGTATACTGTGGTGCGGATTTGGTCGGTGCAACGTGTCGGGCATCTTCCTCTTGGTCGCTTTCCGTCGATGTTGCGAGTGAAAATCAGTTTTTATAGTTTGTAGCGGTCTTTCCTGGCAATGTGACCAAAGTATTCGAGGATCCTACGTGTGCAGATGGTGGAGAATCGAGTTTTTATTTTAAGCTCATCCAATATCGACGCGTTGGTGCGGTGTGCGGTCCAATATATGTCCAACATCCTCCTCCAGCACCACATCTCAAAAGCATTTATCGGGCTGATACAGAATGATAATGCCGATCAGCCCCTCTACCCTTGACGCATTTTTCCAATACGACCGCAATATGGCGCAATTTACAAAATTTAATATTTTACCAATTAAGACGCATTTTGTGTTTTTATTTAATAAAAAAGCCTTATCTTTCAATAAACATTACAAAGTATTTAAAATCAAAGCATTACTATGCGAATTCAAAGAGAAATTAATTTTAAAACTTTTTCAATTTGATCGCAATAGCGTCAAGGGTAACCCCCCTGTACTTGTGTCATTACTCTCCTAAGTTATTCTATTGTATGTGTAATTTGTTGGCACTTCCAGCGAAGGTTCGCAGCCAGAAAAGGGCTACAATGAGTGGCGTGAACGTGATCACAATATGGGTCAATCGACATTACTCAGAAATGCTTTGTTTTGCTACCGAGAACTCGGGCCTCCCGAAATGTTGCTGACTCGTTGTTTTGTCTACATTTCTTGTTACTTCGTCATCGGTTTTGCTAACTTCAGAATTTTGTGCGTCAGGTCTAGCGCGCACTAAAGAAAGAGGTTTACAAGATACAATATATTTTTATGTAGCCTGTATTATGTTATGTCCCACTGCAGGGCAAAGGCCTCCCCCCTCTCAGCCCAGATTTTTCGGTCCTGAGCCACCTCCGACCACTCCGGCAAATATTTGTCGAGATCGTCTCGCCATCTTCTTCTACAACATACAAGACATTTATTTGCTTTGAGCGTGGTAGTTACATTTCAGATGTTAAATTAGTTTAGGCACAGTACCGTCAGTAGGTCGGTAACCAAAGACTCTAATTTTGTCTGCGCTTGGCATCTAATAGAGATATACCATATCGAGCTCAATAGAACGCATCAATGCTCTCTGTCTCTTTCTCTCTCTCTCTCTCTCTTTCATTCTGTAGATCTCTATGAATAGAAATCGGTAGTGTATCGAGCTGTTAAAGCTAGATAAAGTCAATCATGCTTGACGCGCTAGAAACATACACCTGGCATCTTCATCGCACTCAGAAATTAGAAACACGGCCCAAACCGACGCAGGCGCACGCACCGTGTCCTCACAAACACGCGTACGCGTATATTTCACTCCGGCGCGGATGAAATTACACTAATTACCGAATCCCGATCACGATGGAGGCGGGGCCCTCCTAAATCTCCAACAACATCTTTCAGACCTTTCGTAATTAGATACCTGTGTTTTTAAACAACTATTATAGGAGCGTAGATCTCCAATAGTACCAATATTTTTTTGGTTGTTTTTGCCTCGGCTGGGGATCTATTCGTTAGAGGTATTTGTAGGAGGTTCTGGGGGTCCAGAGAGAATTCTAGTCGAGTTTAAATCGATTACTCGTTGCCTGGAGCAGTTCGTTTTGTCTCTGTCCGCTGTGGCCCGGCCTTGCCCATTCGAAACAGAGTAGCAACCTATAGAAGGCCCACAGATTATAGATCCAAGCCCGCAGAAGAAATTAATGACGAACAAACTAAGTTACTGGATCTTGGTAGCAGATTATAATGTATGGTCTACAATAGTTACTTGACATGGTTAGGAAGCTCATTGACTAGTTTTAACGGGTATTCCACCCTAATGTGAAAAATTGCTATTATCTCTACGATAAACCATATCGAGCATTCATTGACCTTGGTTGTAGACGTACATACATGAAAGAAATGACAGCGTTTTGCGAGTAAACATTGCACATCGTCTGGTGAATATCGGACCCGAATTCTGCTGATATGTCTTCTTCTTTTTCTTAGGGTCCCTCTCCGACTCAGCAAAGCGGCGGCGGTTTGCAGTCAGCTCCGCATTATGTCTCTTTGTTTCTCGCGAGACAAAATTGCTGGGCAGCACTCGCGATTCAAGTCCACACCCGTAGGTTTCTTAGCCAGGACTTCTTTCTTCGGCTAACGCGTCTCTTGCCAGCTACTTTTCCCATCATTAAAAGTCTGATTAAACAAAATCCGGCCTTTCGTCCCGACCTACGTTTGTGGTCAAGATTTTGGATATAATCTTTCATGGTTCAACGCACCTCTCGCGGGCATGTCCGGACCGACCGCGTATTATGTTACCAACCGGGAAATAGTGTTCTGGCTCCTCCAGCCAGATGTGTGCGCGTGATTTGATTCGCTTCAACTAGTCCAATTGAACAAAAAAAAACTATTGTTTTACTTCGGAGGGTGTACAATTTACAATTGAATTTTACTTCGCTTAAAATCATTAAATTGTAGAATTTACTGTTAATTCTGTATAGGTAACTTTTGATTTGAAGCTTTTGGAAATGCGCGAATAAAAAAGTTGGTCATAAACTGACAATATTTTTGCACCTCCAAACCTATTATACAACACGTTTCTATCTTCAGTGGTTTCGGCTGTGCTGTGCGTTGTATATCAGTCAGTTTTATACATATTAGGAATAAGGCATTATGAGTCCGTTGTTGCCAGTTTGCGCAGATAATATTATAAAATGCACAACTCATAAAATGTGTGCGCGCGAACACATTCCCCTATCTCTCTGTAATAGGACGGGGTAGGGATTACCTAGTACTTTTCGATACCTAACTTATGGGTTAGAAGCGTATCGTATTATTCAAATCGCACGTTAGGTAGTAATCAACGCCTCAATTAGTGCAATTTACAATGCCCATGTTGTATTTTTTTCAGCATGTTGGCACGCTCTAGTAACTGCCAAAGGAGTTCACCGACTTTCACACTCTGTAGCGTACTTTGCCTACGGAAACTAAATAATTACGACAGAAATACGGTTCCCCCAATGCAAATAGGAACGTAATGTGTGGGTACAGCTCTTATTCTGGTTTGAAAGTGTACCTAAATGCGATCTTCACGACGCGTCATGATCCTACCTAGATACTATTGCAACCTTTTACCTGCATCAGTTAGAAATACTTATACATTTTGTGTTTCGTAAACGGTTAAACTTACTTGTATTTATGTCGTTGTAGCAGACTAGTTTCGGTTCTCATTTGGAGACCCTCATTCTCATTAGAAACTAGTCATAAATACATACACCGACATAAATACAAGTAGGTAAGTTTAATATATTGTTATCTATTACGAAATAAGCATAACATCGGCATTCAAAACAAGATAAACCAATCAACTTAGGTACAGTTCTCACCAAGAGCAATCCTTTTGTATTCATTTTGTGTGGCAGTATGGCTGAAAAATCGTTCTTCAGGGACCTCCAATTTCGCACTGATAGTTTGGTTCGGTAGACCACCAGAAACACTCGTAGCACAATGTGATATTTGCATTATTACAAGGTGATTTAAGGGGGCTAATTACGCACTATACTGTGCCGGTTTCAAATAATTATTTCAGCTATATTTGTGAGCTGTTCAGCACGCTTTCTTATTTGACCAGCCGGTCCATAGTATCCATTTGGTACAATACCTAAGTGCTAATAGCAGATTTCGCGAGGCTAATTAAGCAAAACTTTGTGTTTGCAGAAAGTAATTTAAAGATTTTCTTCTTTACCTTGGAAACACCTGTCCATGTTTTGACCGACTGTTTCTTTGATATTATCTGTTTAACTGGTTGATGTAAACGATATGACCTAGAGATAGCAATCTCATACCTAGGTAGGTTAAAACTAAAATAAACCTATCTATGTCCCTATAAAATGGTCCCTACACAGCAAAAGCAGTTTGTAGGATACAGTTGCATGAAGAAAGTTGTAAACTCGACCAATGACTGTGTAATGTATTTGGTAGAGAAAGCGTAAAATGCTACTTGTGCCTATTGAAAACTGCCTTTTCGCACAGCTTACATCATATCGAACAATACCATACCCTCAAAAACTTGAGGCTCTGTCCGATCACTACAATAATTTATTGTCGTTTGCATATTATTATAATATTCTAACCACAGATTAAGCTGGTAGGATGGTATAAGTGCTGGATATTATTATAAAACATTATCCGTGTGGTCGCTTTACCTATCTAGTCTGAGTGGAGATGCCACTGGACGCTGTATAAGTCATCTGTCTTAGATGTGTAGTCCTAAGTCTCAAACCCAAATATTTTTATTCAGTAAACAATAAATATGCACTGAACGTCAAAAGTAAAAAAAGTCCAGATATAAATTATATGAATACTAGGTACTATCTACGACTAAGTATCTAGCAACTTTTTTTGTCCAGCCGCACTAGCTCTGATCGTTTTGATCTTTCGTGAAGTTTTGTAAATCCACTCTAACACAGTATTTATCTCTCTCCCGCAGCCTCTTCGAGCAGGAGATCATGAGCTACGTGCCAGCGGCGGGCGCTGGCGTGATCTCGACGGCTTCCATCGGCGGGCCGATCACGCCAACGTCGAGCCCCGCGGCCGCCCGGAGCACCCGGGCTCCCGCGCCGCAGCGCCGCGACTTCGAGGCCAAGCTTCGGGCCTTCTACAGGAAGCTCGAGAGCAAGGGCTACGGCCAGGGCCCTGGGAAGCTTAAGTACGTACCAACAGTGTTCCAGGTAGCTGTAGACTATTGTTTAAAAATATTAAATGATGACGATCCTGGTCACGGCACCAAACGTAACGGAACCAACCCCTTGCTAAAAACATAGTTTTTTTTTATTAATTAGGTATTCAAGTAAAACCTATATGCTTTGGGCAAAGTTTTTGATTCCGTTACATGGCTTGGTAAAGAGATCAGTGGCCAGCATCCCAGTTTCTAAGTTACATTTCCGAAATACTCGCCAAGAGTGAAGCGAAACTTCGTCCGTAAAATCTCGCGCGGAGCACCCGGACTCCCGCAGCCTTTTCGAGGACAAGCTACGGGCGTTAAAAAAGCCGATGTCCCTTAATTTGTTCAAAATATCAAGATAATTGCCTAAAATCGTGGTCACAACCTGTTATATCTAATCAAGAACATAGAGATCGCAAAACTGTTTTCCATTCTGGCCGGTGTTTTGCTTCCATCTCAATCTCAGACACGCTTATCTCGAGACTGTTACTTAGCTTCCTGTTGCACTGATCGACGCCATTAACATTAAAACCTTCTTTCTACCCGCAGACTGCACATCCGCCGCGACCACCTCCTCGAGGACGCGTTCCGTCGCATCATGTCCTGTACCAAGAAGGAGCTGCAGAAGGGCAAGCTCTGCGTGGTGTGGGACGGAGAGGAAGGCCTAGACTACGGCGGGCCGAGCCGCGAGTTCTTCTTCCTGCTGTCGCGGGAACTGTTCAATCCCTACTATGGCCTGTTCGAGTACTCGGCCAACGACACGTATACGGTCCACGTATCGCCCATGTCGGCCTTCGTCGACAACCATCACGAGTGGTGAGTGTTCTTTTGTTCTATACACGGTGTTGTTTTGGTTAGACAGCCGACTCAGGGGCGATAGTTTGAATAACGCTTGCAACTAAAAATAAGTTTTTTTTTTCAAAAATTGTTTTATTCACAAATTATCTTGTAATAAGCCGGGGTCGCTCCCCGAAGTGCTCCAGAACATTCGTGGACTGCTGGACTTCTTGGAGGAGCTGGGTTGGCAAGGATGAAAAATCCCACCTGACGCAAAATAGGCGCAAGTATATACGTCGAGTTGCGGAAAACAGCCCGTTTTACCATTACCATTACCTTGTAATAACCGCGACGTGTGGCTTCTCAAAGCGCGCGCGTGAAGTGGAACCCGATATTGCGAGTGCGGCCGCAAGCGATAGTATAATAGTAAGGAAGGCTTTTTTATGATTTTTGGGTATTTTTCGTTGATTTTTTTTTTCTTCAGTATCGTTTAAATAATCACCCCTGAGTCGGGTGTCACTTTAGAAAACAACCTGTTTAAAGTGCTAGGGAAACGTCAATAGATGGCGCTCTAGTTATTTTGCTGTGGGATAAATATTGAAACATAGAAAATTTAACTGTTTTCGTTGGTCACCCTTTAATAAGGAGACATTTTTCTTGGACGAGAGCGATGACAGCGTAATGCCAATGGATGAATGTTGTTTGTAAATGATGAAAACAGCGCTTTTTGGACATTATACTCTCTAGTTTAGGACGTAAAGCAAGAAAGCCAGGCGGTGTTGTAGGATTATTAATTTCTGTTAGCAATGTATTCATTTAGAATGTTCGTCCAGCTGTTTTTTTTTTTTTTGAGGCGTGTTCTTCTATTTCTTTCTGAGTGGTGAGCTGAGCTGAGCATCTAGGTATGTCCCAGAGCCCAGGCCATGTCCAGAGGCAGTAGTCAGTACAGAAGGGCAACATCTGCGTGCTATGGGCTCGGCCATATCCTGTAGTGGAGTAGACATGTCATAAACAAGGTGTTTGACACATAAAATTGGTTCTAATTGCATGTGTCATACGAGTTACAATGTACAAAATATGCAACAATTATTTAATCATAACATTACGGTGATTATACCGTTTAAGTGGCGGCAATTGCATTAAATCAATACTTAACTAGCATTGTTAACATTATCTACGAGTATCGTCAATAATGGTACAGTGGACTGCACTCAGAGATATTGGCTTTCGTTTGATTTTCGCGCTTATTTTGCGGCCGCTAAAAGCTAGAAGCAGATAGCATTATCCTTTGTACTGTACAGTTTATCTTCTAACTAACAAACAGAGATTGTTGTAATTAGTTGGGGTATAATTTTCCTAAACCGTTTGTTGAACATCTGTATCCGGGTTCTTATGATCTAACGAAGCTAGGTACCTAGATAGATACCCTGATTTCGGTACATTTGCCTACATAATTTTAGCTACTAACTTGTCATGTTTGAACTAAGCCGGGTATCAAAATTTTACTCCCTTGATTGATGGTACAATCAATTTAATCGAGCACTTCCTAACTGGAAGATAAACGTGAAAAACGCGTGTGGCACCCAGAAGTTTGTCAAGCAATGCTAACCAAAATTATAATTATTAAAAATTCAGTCCAACACCAACTCAGCCGAACCTTTCAAGCAAAACAATGCATCATTCCCAAATAAGTTACGTACAATCAGACCTATGCAAATCACATACATGACATTCATTTCGATTAACCAAATGTGATTGTTTTTAAACAATCACTGTTTTAAAAACTGCATTAAATAACGATCAATGCCTTCCTACATGGCTTGATAAAAATCTACTAGACACAAATTCAAATCTTAGGGCCCCCATACAGAATCGATACGTTCATATTTTAAAATGCGACATTGGTAGTCGAAGGGACACCTTTTAGGAAAAAATATACACAAATCACACCAGATGGCGCCCCCCGTCCAGTTGACGGAGACTAGTTGAAGAAATTCGCATCGACAGTTACTTGACTCGGTAGCTCAATTGGTAGAGCGCCTGCACGGTATGCGGAAGGTTGCGGGTTCAAGTCCTGTCCCGAGTGAATTTTTTCAACTTATTATAAATGTTTAAAAAATATACAGTTGCCTTGGCAACAATGAAGTATCAAGTTACGGTACCTTTGCATTTATAGTGAGGAA
Organism: Zelleria hepariella; assembly: GCA_949319315.1. Taxonomy (NCBI): domain Eukaryota; kingdom Metazoa; phylum Arthropoda; class Insecta; order Lepidoptera; family Yponomeutidae; genus Zelleria; species Zelleria hepariella. The sequence goes on from OX439384.1 coordinate 20,960,271, forward strand.
GAAGGTATTCTCTTCATCGACTGACACTTCATTCGATTTATAAGGTAAAGTTTGACCAGCTGGGTTAGCATAAGGGTTAGAGCGTATCCATGGGTTTATAACTCTATCTATCCCACTCTACGTCAAACAAAAGAGTGAGAGACATATAGTTTAATAACCCTTATGTCGCTTTTAGCGATAAGGCCGCCAATTGTATGCTTACTGATTAGTTTTAAGAATTCCTTTGCAAATTATTTTCGTGTACAATAAAGAGTTTTCTATTCGATTCCATTCTATTCTACTGCCCAGACTTATGCTTCGCCTGCAGTTGTTTAAAAACCCCCCCGATAGTAAACTATTATTCATAAGTTTGGGTAGTTAGTAATCATATACGTTCTTTTATTTTATTCAAGTAAAGAATTTATTCATGCAAAAAAAAGAAAACACAGACAAAATACAAACAGAACTCCATTAAACCTAAACACCACAAAAAAAAACACACACAAATAAACAAACAATCACAAAATGTATTGTCAACTTACAACTTACTTAGTTAGTTGGTTGCATTGCAGACCTTATTGCGCTGACAATTCTGCTCAATACTCAATACTCAATACTTTATTGCAACCATAAGTGTATAAGATCTTAAATAACATTTTTACATGTGAGGAACTCTATGGACCCTGTCGGGCACAGCAAAACTTAAAAGCTAGGTAAAAGAAATATCTTAAAACTAGGTAGTTACCTATTTGAGATCTTTTATCTTAAAACTAGGCTGGTATTTAATACCTGGGAACATTTTTTATTTATTTTTTTGTATCTACTATAAATATTAAATATCATTTTATTATTATTGTTTTAAAACCTACAATTTTGGATAAATAACAAAAGTTAGTGCTACTTTTACACACAAAATTAAAAAATGTATTATTTTATGCTACTATTAATTAATTTTATCATCTAAATATTCATTAATACTGTAATAACTTTTTGAGATTAATAGATGTTTAAGGTCTCTTAAAAACTCTTTTTTATTTGTGTTATTTCTTAAAGTTTTTGGTAATTTGTTGTAAATTTTTATAGACATTGAAAAAGGGCTAGTCGAGTGTAATCCTAATGTAGATGTAGGTATGTTGAGTTTGTCTCTGTTTCTTAAAAAATATTGTGTTTGTATGTCTTTTCGTTTAGTGCACTCTGCACTTATTAAGCGCTTTTCCAACACATTACTGAAAGTACTAACCTTTATTTATTTGCATGTTAGGTATTTGCAGCATAGTGGCAAAGTAGGATTTGTTTTAGGAAAAGAATAACGCACGGCAAGGTACCACGCACGGCATTTTTTTCACGAGTGTTTGTCAGGTGTAAAGTTTGAAACCGTTTTGAACGTTGAAAACCGTTTGTGATGTAACCCAATCTTTTCGTATGTGTATTTGATGCGCGTAACGGACCACATGAAGGCAAAAAAACGTATAAACAGAGGTGCTTTTGTTTTATTACAAGGACGACGGACTAATAGTCCTTCGGTCATTTGATACACTTTGACATTGAGTGGATGTCCTTTCTGGCTGGGTTAAGTACTTGTAAATACTAGCACTTTGTACACGTCAGTGCCAAAACATTTTAAAACTAACATAGCTTTAACTTTAATTTTAATATTTATTTACCAATAATTGTTACTAACCCTATAAGCTCCTTGTTGTATAAATTAATAATGTATGAAAATATACAAGGTGTTACAAAAGATCCTAACTCTTTTTACAGGGTAATAGCACCCGGTGATAGGCATCACAACCTAAATATTTTTTTTGCTTTATGACGTTCCGTTGATTTTTTTTAATTAACAAAACGCTGTGGCGGGAGAAAAGTATTTTTTTAATATTGTTTTCATTGACTTTCAAAATGTTTTAACAACTCAAAGCTATGCAAATGCAACTACAAACACAAACGTATTTTTAAATTTGAGTTTTTACCAAAAAAAAAAGTTATAAAAAAAACAATTTTGATGTTATAAAATAAACATTGTTTTTTTTACTTTTTTTTACAGAATTGACATCTTGTTGATGAGTAGGTACACCCTGTAAAAAGAGTTAGGATGTTTTGTAACACGTTGCATAGACAAAACAGTAGTAACCAACAGATATGCTAGGTAGTAACGAAACTATTTTGCGTCTGAAGATAAAGTTTGTATCCCTTAGCGAGTATTGTTTATCTTATCTTATCCTAACCCGATCTTGTCCCTTTGCCTTCAGGTTCCGTTACTCCGGCCGCGTGCTGGGTCTGGCCCTAGTCCACGGGTACCTACTAGAGGCATGGTTCACTAGAGCTCTCTACCGAGCCCTTTTGCGACTACCGCCCGCGTTAGAAGATGTGGACGCGTTAGATGCGCAGTTCGCTGCCTCGCTTCGGTGGTTACAGGTGAGAGAAAAAGAAATACTTGTCATGCTTAAGGGTAGACGATAGCAAGGTGGCGGGAAATTCAAAATTTTCACAGACTTTTACATTTTGTAGCTAAACTGAACTATTCTTGTTCAGCGATTTTTCGTTCGCTAGAATAAAACCGTATTCTTTTCATTATTGTAAACAACAGAACAACAATAATTCAGCCGATTATGTGTTCTGGTCTACGACAAGTTTTTTGGGCAGTACCACTGCTATATTTGTACTAGCTATCTGTCACTTTAGTACATTATCTGTCACTTTAGTGCTGTCAGATTAGTATAAGTTTTAGACAGAATCGCCCTGATTGTTCCCCTCTTTTCTTCAACAGATACATAGGTATACTATACACGACAGCACGTAGACGTTTACACGCTAGCACTCTACTCGGTTACGTTACGGGCAACTTTACAACAAAAGTGTACACTCTGACGTGCTGTCGTGTGTACCTAACACACTATTTTATAATACTAAATTTATTTCGAAAAACCATGCATCCTTTCATAATTACATTAAAATTCACATTAAGCTTCGTCCAAAAAAATAAAATAAAATAAATAATGTCAATAATAAAACACAAAAAAAATATCAAAGATAAAATTAATAAAATAATAATAAAGTATTTTTTATAATACTTACACAGTATTGAACCCGCCATCTCCTTCAATTTCCAGTCAGCGCGCTGCGTGTCCTCCCTGGAGCTAACATTCGCCGTGTCGGAGCGCCTGGCGGACGGTCGGGTGCTCGAGCGGGAGCTCAAGCCGGGCGGACGCGACGTGCCCGTGACGGAGCGCAACAAGAAGGAGTACCTCGAAAAGGTGGTCCGCTGGCGGGTGGAGCGAGGTGTGGCCGAACAGACCGAGTGGCTCGTGCGTGGCTTTCACGAGGTGAGATCGCTTTTGGAACTCAGTCCGCTTCTCGCTTGGCCCTAAATGCAGAATCAGACTGGTATTTATTTCCCTAGTTTGAACTATTATTTGGGCTTGGTCTTAAATGCAGTGACGTAGCTTAGGTAACCCAGGGGCAAAAAACAAACTGGGGCTCCAACTGAACTGTTTAGATTTTTGTTTTTTCTAAAACTTGTGCTAGGGAACATTTTATACATTCATAATAAGTTGAAAAATTCACTCGGGACAGGTTTAGGTTGGTTTAGGTTTTATCACGTCAAAATATAGATAGGTACACACACAGGGTAGTCCAAAATTAAATAAGTACGTCCAAAAATTATTTTTTGATTCCTCGCACTTAGGGCTATCCAATCTGGGAGATTTTTTAGCTTGTTCAATACGGTTTGGTGTCAGGGTCCGAGGGGGTCCCCTGGGCTTGTAGTGAATGCGTAGAATAAGCTACCTGAGGCAGAAATCAGTCCCCCTCCATGACCTCTTTTCAAAACAGACTTGATAAACATTTAAAAAGTGCACTAAAGTGGTGTACACGCTTTAAGCTGTCAGTGTATTCATAAATAATAATAACATACCACTTACCCCCGCGGGGCTGTCGCGCAAGACCGCGAAAAATGGAGATCCCTTCTTCCAGCCCTATGTCCCTGTAAGATGTAAGATGTAGCCTGTACAATTGTACATGTCCCACTAGCTGGGCAAAGGCCTTCTCTCAGAGAGAGAGTTCGAGCTTAATCACCACGCTTGCTCAATGCGGGTTGGCGATTTTTGCGTTGAGGGTATAATGCCTCATACGCTCAGGTTTCCTTACGATGTTTTCCTTCACCGTCAGCGAGTGGTATTGCTACTACAAATTCACAAATGTACGTAACATTGAAATTAAACAAAGTCATAGATACATGCCCGCACCGGGAATCGAACCTAGGACCTTTCGTTTCAGAGTCCACTGTTCTACCCACTAGACCACCACCGCCACATCACATGTCCCTGATAAGGGGTAAAAGGATATCATCATCATACCACCAATCCCCGCCTCTCCTCTCCACAGGTGGTTGACCCTCGCCTGGTGGCGGCGTTCGACGCGCGCGAGCTCGAGCTGGTCATCGCCGGCGCGCCCGAGCTGGACGTGGCTGACTGGAGGAACAACACCGAGTACCGGGGGGGGTACCACGACGCGCACCCCGTCGTGCAGTGGTTCTGGCAGGCGATTGACAAGTGAGTGTTTTTTGAACGAGCGAGCGAAGCGAGAGAAGTTCTCCGAGTCTACTGGAACAATCCGGCATTTGTATGTATGTATGTATGTTTGTATGTACGGCTTTAGACCGAGGGGGTTGGCGTGAAAAGGAAGAGGCCCATGCCCAACAGTGGGCTTTATTTATGGGCTGGATAGATAGATGTATGTTTGTATGTACCTATGTTCGTTCTGTAAATGTGTAAATGTAGATCGCGAAATTGTCTTCTATTATCATAAACATCAGGTTTTTCGCTATACGTCCACGTATATGTAAAAAATATCACGTCACGTCCATACCGAAAAATGAGCCTGAAATTGTATAGAGAAATGAGTCACCTGTGACTCATGAACTTATTCCAAAACGTTCCTGTGTGTTATATATTATGACTCATCGGACAGGGAACCTATGTACTCTTAAAAAGGAAGAATTTGGTCATGTACAAAATTACTTATTTTAGCAACTAAATGTAAACCCACCATCTTTGGTTCCATTCCAAAGATGATGAGGTAGTGAAGATATCCAGAAGGAGCTCAATAAACTAATAAATATTAGGTACTTACCAACAAAATAAAATGTTCCAAATACTCACCCCAACATTTTTTTCCTCAGGTTCACAAACGAGCAGCGGCTCCGCCTCGTACAATTCGTCACCGGGACCTCGTCCATTCCCTACGAGGGTTTCTCTGCGCTGCGAGGCTCCACGGGCCCGCGCCGCTTCTGCATAGAGCGTTGGGGCCGCATAGAGTCCCTACCACGAGCACACACGTGCTTCAACCGGCTGGATCTACCGCCCTACCCCACGCCGCAGCTCCTGTATGAAAAACTCCTGCTGGCCGTTGAAGAGACAAATACGTTCGGTATCGAATGAAGGAGCGCTGGATGTATGTTTATTTACTGGATGTTTTATCAGCAACTTGGAAGCTGATCGTGTTTGAAGAATTTTTATTCTGACAAGTTTCAAAAAGCGCGCATAAAAATGTTTTGCGCGCACTTTCAAAGTTGTCCAAATAAAAGTTATGCTGAGTTAGCAAATATCTGTCTTTCAGCAAAATAAAACACCTGTACTTAAAATATTACGAGAAAAATAATAGTCTGCGCTTGCTTGCTTGAAGCATATAAGCTAGCAGTTATCTTAGAAGCAGAAACCTCAAACTAAAAGAAAGTTGTGTGTAGGTTTAATATAAAGCTGTGCTTCTATTCTAGCATAAAATGTATGTATGTACATCTCTTCATGCTAAATCCCTAATCCCTCTTATTTGTAAATATGTAATGGCCAACTGCTACGTTAGTTCATAGTCGTCGTAGTCAACAAACAAAGATTATGTTATGTAGTTTAGACTATACCTTGTGGCAGTGTACCTAGTTAGTAAAGAGATAGTGAAGAAGCCACTTTTCTCGAGGAGGTAACTTTGTATTTTGAATACCTACATCGCTTTTGTGAGGTGTTCTGTGGCTGTGAAGCGGAATGCTCCGTATTAGTATTATGTTGTCGCTAATTTATATTATTATCAATATTCCAGTAGCCTCAGTGACCCTTGACACAGCTCTTATCTTTACCGTTCAGAAATATGCTTTCAAGGATTAAAATATCTTCAAGGATTTCATTTTGTTGGTGGTTATGATTAAATGTAAAGTATTTTGCAGTTGGATCCCCGTACCACTAGTCAGCTAAATCTTAACATAAAATCAGAAAACTCTCAAGAAATCTCAAGGATTGTATAGCTTTTTGGAGTTGATATTGGAAGTCTGTACTATGAATTTAACTGTAAATACTATAAGCTAGTATGGTTTAGATTTTTTGTAATTTGTAAATTTCTTTTTGTTCCTGTTTTTTTTATAAAGAAAAAAATCCTATGGTATGTTGAATTTTATTTATAGTAACGTCATGCCTATAGCAAGTACCCTTATTTATTGAGCAGTAATTCTTACTTTGTGTTCGCTCACGTTTTATTTTTGCAAGTATTAATAACTATATTATGATTAATATTTAACAACCTCTCTGTGTATTGTTTTATTGTGTAAATTTTAAGCAAACTGTTATCGTGTGTAGTGAAAAAATGTGTCAATATACAATATTACTTGAAAAACTGATGTTTTATTTTTCTAATCGCTCATAAGTCAGTTACACAACTTATTTGCTAGAGGCACAATAATTACTTCAGATACATGTAGTTATTGCATAACAGTTCTGGAGCTTCTAAAGAAACCGAGAATAGGTACTTTTGGGCGCTCTCCTTGAGGGAGGCGCATGTAGGTGTTGTGGTTAGCCTCAAAGTCTATATCTGTCTATCCAACTCAAATTATTACAATAAAATATGTAAATTATTAGTAAAGGCAGTTATTTGATACTAGGCTAGCATGCGTTACTATGTTGTATGTATAAAATGTTATTGCATGATAATATCAGTATCAGCCTCACGGTCACAAGACCACATGAGGAAGTGGTTAGCTTGAAGTTATTTATAGATAGCAACATGTGATAAGTCTTAAATGAAAGTTAAGTACCATTTTTGGTGATCCAGTATATTGGGGGAGGAAAAGATTTGATCAATACAAACAGGCATGTCCCATTAGAAGAGCACACAGTACAATCATAAAAAGCTAGTAACAAACAAACATTCTGGATAAAAGCCAACCAAAACCAGTACCTAGCAGAGAATGGTTAGCTCCTAAGTATAACAATAATAAAGAAGTTCACACATACAAAATGTTTATTTTTCAAGAAGTTTGTGTAACAACAAAAATCAACCTTGTTATTTTAAGACCTTATCGTTTAAACATATATAACTATTTACAGTCCCAGTCTGCATTATTCGTCAACACAAACTCATGATATAAAATGCGACAAGGGTTATTCTTCTCAAAACGCGCTACACTAACTTGTGACGGAGTTAATTCATTAGGTCACAGTCTGTATGTTAAAACCTTAATCCTTATAACTCAAAATTAAAACCATAAGCAGATGTGATTACAATATGATAGAAGCTACTGTTATGAATTAATGATGATAGATCGGTACTGCATTATTGTAGCTAATATAGTGTATTCAAAATTAAAACGCTAAGTTATATCCTCCCCCTCTTATCCACATATCGCCAGCGACCGTGTCAACCCCACCGCATGGAACAAGAATCTACCGGAGATCGTCAACTTCAAAATACACTACATTTCAATGTAATATTTATAATACACACTTGTGTAAATATTTTGTATATTTACTTCAAAAATAACGGTACATACAATATTTAATTTGTATTTCTATCATACTTTTCGAAAGGGGAGAAGAGCGATGGCTCACTGCGATTCTAGCCAAGAGAGGGGAAATCCTTGCTGTCGTCCACTTTAGGCGGCTGCACCTGCTGGCGCGGCGCCGGGCGCTCCTCCACGGGAGCCTCCTCACGCGGCGGGCCCCTCGGTCGGCCTCCGCGTCCGCCGCGACCGCCGCGACCACCGCGCGGGCCCCCGGCGCCTCCGCGGCGCGCCGTGTCACTGAACGTGAACTCGATACCCAACAGACGCTTCTGGCGGCCAACGCGCTGGGGGTAATCGGCAATATCGTATTCATCGTCGGTGTCATCGTCATCCCCGCCCTCCTTCTTCTTCTCGAGCGGTACCAGGTTCTTCCACTGGCTCAAGTCCTCTCCCTCTCCGGCCTTGCGCAGGTTGTACTGCGGCGCGGTGCGCTGAGCGTTCCGCAGCGCCTTGTACTCGTCCAGCGTGAGCTCGCGGGGCTCCTCCTCGGTAGGCGCCGCACGCTCTGCCTCAGGCTGCTGGCCGTCGCCGGCCGCCGCCGCGTCCGCGGGCTTCTCGTCGGCCGTGTCGTTCTCGGATCCCGTCTTGTTAAGATCTTCAATATCATCCTTCATTGTGCCCCAGTTGTGCGAGCCGCCGCCGTCGCGCTTGTCCACGGGCTTCACGCCGGTCTTGTCGGAGCCGGACCGCCTGTCGTACTCACGCTTGCCTCGGCTGTCATAGGGACGCGGCCCACGCTGTCCGTCACGGTTGTCACGGTTGTCGCGCGGCTCGCGTTCGCGCTGCTCGCGCGGCTCACGGTTGTCGCGCGGTTCGCGGGGCTCGCGCGGCGGCCGGGGCGCCCGGCGCTCCACACCACCCTCGGGGTTATCACTCGGGTTGCGCCGCTCGTAAGGCCTGCGGTCTCCAGGCTCGCGCCGGGGAGGTCGCGGGGCTCCCTCCTTGTTGTCCACGGCACCGTTCTGCGGCCGATCCTCGCGCCGCCTAGGCGGCGGGCGCTCCGCATTGCGCTCCGCATTGGGCCGAGCAGGTCCTTTGCTCTTTTGTTGCTCGCCGCTCTTGTTCTCTTGAGACTTCACATTCTGGGTTTCCTTGATACCCTTCCTGACAGTGACGCTGGGCCCTTTGGGTTTGGTCTCAAGTTTGCCCTTGTTCTCTTTCTCGGCCTCTTTGGTCTTCTTTTTGAGCTCCTTTGCTTGCTCTCGCAATTTTATCGCATCAAGAGGATCGGACTCATCGTCCAAGAAAAGAGCGTATCTGTTAACAACCCCGACACCGTAGGAGCTCTCCATTGTGATCCTCTTGATGTTTTAATCACACACAAACTGGATGTTTAAGGATTATTTTTACGCACTTCAGTAAGGCGACATTTTGTCTTATTTTATTGATTTCATTTAATATGGCGGACGAACACACTAGCACGCCATATGACGAAAGGAAGGAATAGAGAACTAAAATGGCGGAAAGTTTAGTTTTAAATCTATCTTGTCTATGGTATTTCACAGACTATTAACGTGTAATGCTGCTACTACACGGTTGGCTGAAATCAAACACCCGATTCGCCACACCACAGGTGAGATAACAATACATTTTAGGATGAAGTTTACTTCAAAACACTCCCTCAATTTCACAACTTACTGCAGGGGGAGCTATCGACTGGCACCACCTTGCTTTAATTCACTGCATGCACCTCATAGCGGGATAAAAACGATGCTGTAAGTCATGGACCAGAAGGCTGTGCATGGACCGTATTTTACCACCACATTAACTTGACGCATCGCTGGTATGGAACGTCATCAAAGCCATGCGTCAAGTTAATGTGACCGCGTTGTACATTCATGATTTTATTTATTTATTAAATTAGGAAAGCCAACAGAATCCTTAATAAACATTAAAATTATAATTAGGTACATGGTTTTTGGTCTGATAAGGATGCCAATTATAGGCTCACACAACATTCGTAATAATTAATTATTAGGTAATATAAAGTTGAATTATAAGAGTGAATATCAAATCTTACTTACATACTAAAATCATGTAACAATGACATAAACTTTCATACTTGAATAACATTATTTAAGTACGTAGCTGTAGCTACTATATTGTATTCATCATAAAACTAGAAAAAAATTATAAAGAAGTTACAATTAATGAGATCATTGAGATCACTGAGTTATTTTATTACTTTGCGTGCAATGGTTTTAAAGCTGAGGAAGCTGTCACAATGGACGTCCACATCATCCTCGATATTAAAAGAGTTGTTAAATAGTTTCATCATCCTTAGTATTGGTGAAAATTTGCCAAGATTGGTATAGTTGAAAGTATTTGTTTGAAAAAGCCTACGGTTGGATGATCTTGTGTTGGGTCTTGGAACAGAATAATTTATGTGTTCAAGGAGATCAGGCGAGTCAAGCATGTTATTAACAATTTTAAAAAGAACAAAAAGGTCAAGCTGTTTTCTACGAGTATCTAATGAAGTAATGTTAAAATGAGCTAGCCGTTCACTATAATAATAATAATAAGTTTATTTCTTCAAAATTTCGAAACTCAACATTACATGGGCTGGGACCTCCTATTAAGTAAGTAATACCTGTATCAGGAGGCCCCGCTCTTCCATACAACAATATACATCGAGTTTATAACAGTTATAATAACATTAGATCTTATTGTAAAATATAAATTTGAAATCTGTATAGGTAATTTGAATATCTTATAATTAAATTATTCTAATTTATTTTAGTTTTAATTTTAATTTATATGCATGCAAAATAATTTTATAATGGTATTTAATTTCCTACTCGATTTGTGTCGAAAGCTGTGAGGGTGGGAGTGTATGTATGGGGGTGTGTGTATGTGATAGTAGGTGTGTGTGTGGGTGTGAGGGAGTGTATTTTTGTGTCTGTGTGTAATAGTGATATATAGATACTGTATTCTTACTTGTGGTTAAGTTAGTGTACTTCATCGTATTAGCTTTCATATTCCAATAGCTTTTCTATCTCTTCATAGTTATTATTAAGTAGCCATTTACTCAGTTTTTTCTTGCAGTCAATGTGTAGTAACGGGTATATTTCTAAACTTCGATTGATTTGGTTGTATAGATGTCCAGACATATTGTCATATTGTTGTCTAGCAAAGGATGTGTTGAGACCTTCGTTTTTTACTGCAATATCTTTTCTCCTTCTAGTTAGTACTTGTGGGTCGAATCCAATAGCTTTATGCTTTTTCAAGATAGTTGATAAGATGTACAGTTTCCTGACGGTAAGCAATTGACAAGATGCATATAGTGATTCAGTGGGAAATAAGCGAGGTTTACAAAGCATAACTTTGAGCAAAGAACGCTGCGCTCTTTCAACCTCTAGATATTTAGTTTTTGTTGCCCCTCCCCAAACCGGAATGCAATAGATCGTAACTGATTGGACCAGTGAAATATAGATTTTATTAAGTAAAGGTTTTGGCGCTACGTGTCTCAATATCTTGAATATCCAAATTAGTTTTCTTATTCGGCTATTAACTAAATCAATCTGAGTGTGCCAAGTTAGCCGTTGGTCTATCATGATTCCCAAGTATTTGGTAGAGGCAACTTTACTTATACAGGGGCAGGCGCAGTGACCGTTGTATATGTCATCAGTACAACTATGAATTTGGATTTTGAAAGAATGGTCCGGTTGTGTTCGATCGGTAATAGTAAAGCAAATGTAGTTAGTTTTTAGAGTGTTAAGCGTCAATAAGTTGTTCGAAAGCCAATTTGATACCCTGGCCAGCCCCCGCTCCACTTTTTCCTGTACATCCCGCCATGAGTCACCCGTAAAAGCTATAGCCGTGTCATCTGCATATGATGTGATCTGGGCTCCATCTATTCTGAAGTCGCACAGGTCATTGATATACACCAGAAACAGTGTGGGCCCCAGTACACTACCTTGTGGTACTCCATACGATATGATAGAGCTGTCACTGACGTGTTGGCCAATTTTTACACACTGTTTCCGGTCATTCAGGTAGTCTTTTAATAACGCCAGTGGTGCGTCCCTGATGCCAATACTTTCCAGTTTTTGTAGAAGGATGGGGACAGAGACGGTATCAAATGCCTTCTTCAGATCTAAAAAAGCAGTTAGGCACTTTTTCCCATCATCTAATTGGCCGACAATAAAAGAGCTTAGAACTGAGACAGCATCTTCAGTCGATCTACCTTTTCTAAAACCGTACTGTTTATCTGATAGAAGCTTGAATTTCTCCAAGTAGTTCAAAAGTCTTTTGTTAATTAGTTTCTCTAATATCTTTGAGATCGAAGGGAGAACAGAGATAGGTCTGTAGTTATTAACATCGTCTCTGTCACCACCCTTCCACACCGGCGTAATAATGGATTGTTTCAGGGGTGATGGGAAAACTCCCTTGCTAAAACATAGGTTAGCAAGGTGACAGATGATCGGAGCGATTAGTATTCTACCAAATTTAAGAAATATCGTGGGTATATTATCATGACCAGGTGCACTTTCTGATTTGAGGCTCATGATAATATTATTTATTTCTTCTGTGTCCGTGTCAAAGAGTGCAAAAGATGACAATGTTGATGTTTGGTTTTGGACAACATTCGCTGAGTTTTGACCTGGATTAATGTTTTCCGCTAGTGTCTTTCCTACATTGGCAAAAAAGTCGTTCACACTATTGACTGCTTCTTTAGCACAAGGTTTGATGTTGAGTAATTTAGAGTTTTCATCTTTTGTGTGTCTTAGGTGGGCAATGTTCTTTATGCTGTTCCACAAACTTTTAGATGTTTTAGAGTTTTCTAGTTGCTGCCTATCATAATTGCGTTTTAACTTCTTTATAAGATTGTTACAAAAATTACGATATCTTTTATATGTGATTTTCTTAACTTCGTCATGAGGGTCGAAATTTGCCTTTTTTTGCATTCTGTTTCTATTTTGGATACACCGTAAAATTCCTGGGGTTATCCAAGGTTTAATCGTGCGTCTGCTTTTGGGTACTCTCACAGTATTCGTATTTTCAACCAATGAATCAGTAATTTTGTGAATAAGTAAACTCATCACCCAATTTGGATCGTCACTGAACAGTAGCTCAGACAGGTTTTTAGATATTAAGCTATTTAGAGCTTTTTCATAGTCCGTTATCGTTTTAGTTTTACGACATTTACGTTTAAAACTAATGTTTGATAGACATAATAGTATCATAGCATGATCAGTGATGGTAGTGTTTAATATACTTATACGTGCAGAAACCTTACTTCTCCTTAGTTTTAACATAAAATGGTCCAAGCAACTGCCTTCTCGTGTAGGTATAGTGTGTCCAGCAAGTATGCTATGCATTATAAGCATATTAAGATAGTTGAATCTGTTATCTCGCTCATAGGCTTTTTCAGTATCCTTTGTTATCAAGTTTATGTTAATATCCCCTACCAATGCAATAGATTGATTTGATTTTAGGGTTTCTAGATGTAGGTTTAGTGAGTCAACAAACCTATCTGCACACGTATTTTCTGGTGGACGATATATACCCAAAATTGTGTTTTTACAGGCATCTATTTGCAAGCATGATGCCTGATCAAGTATGATTTCTTTGACATTTGCTGTGATGGTGTTATGTATGTATGCTACGACTCCATCATTTTGGTTGACATGATGAGTGGTTGAAAATCCGGTATAATTGATTACAAATGGAATTTGTTTGTTAGGATTGAGTCGGCATTCTGTTAGAATGATTATATCTGGTGGAAACTTCAGTTGAGCAAGCGTAATGTTGAGGTCATCAATGTTACTATATACACTCCTTATATTTTGAGAGATAATTGTTAGATCATTTTTATTGACGTCTATGAATTTAGGCAGATTCTCAACATCACATTGTATAGAGTCAGCAATTTTGGTCGCATCTATTTCATTTAATTCAGGTAACGAGTTATTCATTATGTTGAGTTAGTAGAACACTGCAGGTGCAATAATTGTTGTGGCATTTGCAATAGTTATGTACTCGAGGCAAGCAACTTTGTGTGGTAACCCTTTGTATGAATGGTGTCTTACGGAGTGTGTAATATAAAGTGAGTAAAGTAAGTGTAAAAATGTATTGTTTGTTTTCTTCTTGAATGTTGTGTGTATATTTGTGTGTGTGTGGTGATAATAACAATTTTATTAGAGCAATGGAACAAGCGCAATTACTTTTTCTGTAGGAGACACAGTTTAAATCACAAACAAGTAGTCAGGCTTCATTTAGAAGCTGATGGGCCTGGGCTTCGGATTTTATCTGTATGGATGGGCAATTTTCTTCCTTTCTCACATATACTTTTCCGTATGCAGTCCAGCAGAATTTGTATAGCTTCGTTTTTACCAGGTCTCGGGCTAGAAAGTGCAGGCGAGATCCCTTGGCAGTCAGCTGTTCCGATACAAAAATTGGCGTTTCTTCAGCTGCACGTAACCCTAGGTGCTTTGCACAAAGCTTGGATTTGTGTTTGATGTTAAAGGCCTTGCTAAGTTTTAACGTTTCATTCTTCATCAGAGTAGAAGAGGTTTCAACAATAATGGGAGTATTTTGAACTCCCTCTTTCTTCCCATCTACTATAAGAGCAACGATAAGGGCAGGCGCGGTCTTTGAAGGCGAGAAATCTGGTGAATGCACGTTGTACCTTTTCAATCCTAGTCGAATTGGATTTGTTATGTGGGTTCCAGATAGTAGATGCATATTCAAGGTGACTTCTAACAAAAGCATTAAACAGACAGATTATGGGCATGAAGTTTTTGAAGTCTTTGCATGTTCTTTTTATAAATCCTAGCATCTTGAACGCTTTATTGACTATATTGTCTATGTGGTTTTTAAACGAGAGTTTGCTATCTAGAAGTACACCTAAATCGCGAATTACAGTTACTTCTTGGAGAGGTATATTAGCAAGATGATAAGCAGAAGGAATGGGTTTTTTCTTCTTGGTGAACTTAATGTGAAAGCACTTTTTAACATTTAGTGTCATATTATTTAATTTGCACCAGTTGTGTATTGCATTAAGGTCTTGTTGTAGTAATGACGCTTCATCAGAATTAGTAATAACCTTATAGAGTTTTAAGTCGTCTGCGAATAAAGAGAATTTGCTATGTTTTATATGATGACAGATATCATTGATGAATAATAAGAAAAGTATGGGTCCTAAGTGGGAGCCTTGCGGAACGCCTGATGAAGGTGAATATTCTGTAGATGTATAGCCGTTGATGGTGACAAGTTGAGTGCGATGAGATAGATATGATTTTAACCACTGTAGAAATACCCCGTGAATACCGTAGTTAGCCAGCTTACTGATAAGCAGATCGTGGTCGACCTTATCGAATGCACTGCTGAAGTCAGTATATATTGCATCAACCTGTTTCTTAGCGTCAACAGCCTTCCTGATTTGTGTTGTGTAAGATAGAAGATTTGATATTGTAGATTTATGTTTAATGAAGCCATGTTGGTGGATGTTGATAAGTGGTGTGGAGAATTTAACGACAGAGGGCAATACACAAGCTTCAAAAATTTTTGAAAAAGTATTAAGAATTGATATTGGCCTATAGTTACTGACTTGATTCTTGTCATCCTTTTTAAAAATAGGGACAACATTGGCCTTTTTCCATAGATCTGGGAAAACACCAGTGTGTAACGATTTGTTGAAGAGCATCATTAATGGTAAAGCAAGGTAATTGGCAGTTTTTTTAATAAAAATGGGTGGTATACCATCAGGCCCAGCTCCTTTACTGGAATCAATATTGTTTAAAATCTTAAGGATGGCTCTTTCATTGAGATGGAGATCACCAAGTGTATCAAGATGTGGGAATGCTTCAGTATGGTTAGCGTGGCTGCTCAAATTTGGATAAGGCGAGGAGAATGTGGATTTAAAGTGTTCTGCAAAAAGATTGCAGATGTCGTCTCCAGCATTAGCTGTTTTTTCATCTAACTGCATTGAAGATGGAATAGATGATGGTGAAAGTTTTTTGCTTTTTACGAAGGACCAGAAACATTTAGGGTTGGATTTGATTGATAGTTCAATATCCAGTACATAAGACTTGTAACATTCGGACATCATAACATTAGCTCGTTTGTTTAAGAGTTGAAGTTCAATACCATCACGAGGATTATTGTAGTTTTTAAACCGTTTTCTTATTTTGTTTTTTTCTGTAAGAAGTTTAATAAGGGGTCTGCTAAACCAAATGGGGTATTTGGGGTTTTTCGGTTTTATTTTGGGTATTGTTTCTTCAATTACGTTATGTAGTATGTCATAGAATTTCGACACCATACTATCAATGTTGTTATTACTATCCTTTATGAGTTTTTTATACCAATTAATTCCCCTTAGGTTTTTATTAACTACAGAATAATCGGCCTTCCGGAAGTTGTGTGTGGCAAACGTGTTATTGCGTAAAACTGGTGCGGAATAGGATTTAATGTCAATACTTAAAGGTGGATGGTGGACGTCGATTTTGGCAATAGTATCGTTACTTACATCACTAATGTCAGGACCATAAAAATTGCACAGTACTAGATCTAAAATTCTTGCATTTGAGTTAAGAACATGATTAAATTGACTAAAGTTGTTCAGAGACATGAAGTCAGTCAAAACATGATTTATATTATTGTTATTACTAGATGGAGAAAGACTATTAGCAATTTGTGGCCTAGATGGTACCCATTGAATTTTGCTCAAGTTGAGATCGCCTAGAATAATGGTTTTATTGTTAGAACTGTTCATAACGGAGCTAATATTGTCAAAGAATGACTCAAGTGATGCTACGGCGACTGGAGGTTGGAGATAGACCGCACACATATTTAAAGTTGTCATATTGGGGCCAGTACCAATCCTCAAGGACACCCAGAGATCTTCGTGGGAGCTTTCACAGTGATGTAGCCGTCTTGACTGGATATGTTTAGCAACTGCCACCATAACTCCGCCTCCATCCTGTCCACTTAGTCGGGTCGTAGATCTGTCACGCCGGTATATGATGTATCTGTCGTTTAATATTTCACTGTCCAAAATGGTGTCATTCAGCCAGCTTTCTGTAAACACTATGATGTCATAGTTGTATTGAAGACTTGCAAGATAGATTTCCAGTAGTTTAGTACGCATGCCTCTGCAATTTTGATAGTAAATAGTGAATTTGACTGAAAGTGTTCAGTGGTCTTATATAAAGATAACACTCTACGTTAAGAGTGTTTTCAGAGTGGACGAGTCCTTGACTTGTTTGGCAGGAGACTTGTCATCTTTCCGGATGTTTATCTTTCCGTCTCGAATCCACACATATTTAAAGCCGTTGTCCCGGGCAAATTTTCTGGTTTCAGCGTGGAGCGACTTGTAGTGAGGTGACAGGTGTTCGGATACATATACTGGAGAGTTGACACCGCCATACCCAAGATGCTTTGAGCCGAGTTTGTCGTCAGGATTGCTCTTATTGAATTTAGCCGTTGCAGCAAGGATGGAGTCACGAACTCGTGGGCCAGCTAGTTTATAGATGATGGAACGGGGCCTGGGGTTGTCAGGGTCAAGTTTCCTCACTCTGGCAAAAGACAGTATGCTGCGTTCATCAATTGGGTCAGAGATTACAGATGTAAGTTGACGTAGGATTGTCATCAAGTTCTCCTCTCTGTTCTCGGGGACACCGTTGACCTCTATGTTGGAGTCGCGTGCATGTTGTTCGGCCAGGGTAAGCCTGGATGACAGGTCTCGTACCTCGTTTCGCAGCATCTCGCTTTCTTTGTTCAAGCTCTGTACTAACGCAGTCGCTTCTTTCAGTTCGCTCTTCATGGTGTCGTAGTCTGCACAAAGGAACTCAACTGATGTTTTAAGCTCCTTCAACATTCTGAGATCAGCATGGATTTTTTGAAACTCTACGGCTATCGACTCTTTCACTGTAACCTGGATCTGCTTCCTGATTTCTAGCATTATGGCAGGATCTAACCCAGGAACGGTACCCGGTGGGATGTTGAGGTCTGCGGGGGTTTGAGTCTTGCGACCGGTTTCATTCGAGTCCATGACACTGCTAGTGTTGCTGCGGCAGGTAACATTAGAGCACGGTGGGCAGCGCCAAGCCCGCTTCAGCTCGAGCCCCTCTCTGTATTGCGCCGATGTTATGTTCGCACAGAGGTAGTGAAAAGAGCTGCTGCAAGCGGAGCATTTAATCACTTCTGCATGCTTTACACCTTTATTGCAAGCTGTACACAGCATAATGAACCGTTTTGTTGTTTGTTTTTGGTACACAACCACCTTTTGAGGTTACTTTTTGATGTTTGTGGTAATAAGTTTCCGAATAGGTTGAATCCGACAAAACCCACAATTACTGTAGCACAGCGTATATTCGTGCACACAATGGATGTTACTTTGTCACTTTAGAACCACTCGAAACAATACTAATGATAAAAAGAAGAAAATGATCACACGTTAGTTTTGACGTTTTTTTTTTTTTTTTTTTTATGATGAGTTCATTGGATGATGGTGCGAGAAGGAAATATAACCGAATAATGTCCCCGTCCTCGGTGACTTTCTTGGGTTTGAACGGTTTGAACCCATAATACCTGCATTATGGCTTAGGAGATGGAGAAGGTAACAAGTTGCGGCCACTTGCGGCTGACTGGAAAGTACGAGACTGCCGCCTTTGTTAAGTTCAGATGGGCAGTAGTGGACCGAGGAGCTTCGGTTCGGCTGCAGCGTTCTGTACTTCTGTGGTCGCAGAGCGCAAGGGCTTTCTCGAGGATCGCAGGCCGGATGGCGACTGCGGTCTGCGACCCGTACCGAGTGTGTGCGCTGCTGGCTGAAACATGCAAGACATAAGAACCTTTCTTCTTATTTTTGTCTATGAGAAAATGTCATAATAATATTTGATTAAGAAACGATTTTTTCAAAAATTAGAAGATTTTTTTTATACCAAATCAACAAAATATCGTTCAATAACAAAATTAAACAAAATATAAATGCGTATACAAATAGCTCAACATGAAGCTACTATCAAGATGTGCATCTTTGGTCACAACTTTTGTTAAACCAACCAATGTAAAACCAACAAATTCGTATAATATCTTACCGAAGAGAACACTGATGAAACATAATATCAATCACATTCTTAGTAAGAAGGTGATGGACAGGTATTTGCGATTGTGTATTCCTTGCAACAAAATATTGACTACCTATGTATGGATAGACGGCTCCGGGATCAATATGAGGTCTAAGGATAGGGTGCTGTCCTGCTTGCCATTCAGCCCCGAGTGTACTCCCGAATGGTCATTTGACGGCAGCTCCACGGGACAGGCCACAGGAGAAGACTCAAACACGAAGCTTTTACCAATAGCCAACTTTAGAGACCCTTTCAGATGCGAGCCGCACGTGTTGGTGCTATGCGAAGTGTACCACGGAGATAAACCGACAGCAACCAATCACAGGAAATTTTGTAATGAATTATGCAAGCAGCATGCTGCAGAAGAACCGTGGTTTGGGATGGAACAGGAGTGCACCATGCTTGACAACGATGGCTGGGGTTTGGGCTGGCCCAAAGGCGGTGGCTTCCCTACCTTTAAATATGAATTCTCTTACTGCGGAGTAGGAGCGAAATATGTAGTTGCAAGAGACGTCTCGGATTGTCACGCGAGGGCATGTCTATACGCTGGCATGGACTTTGAAGGGACTAACGCAGAGGTCATGTTTTCATGTTGGGAATGGCAAATTGGCACTTCGCTAGGAATTAAAGGTCCAGATGATATGTGGATGTCTCGATATATCATGGGTCGCGTGGCTGAAGAGTTTGGCGTATGCGTCACGTATCACCCTAAACCTATGGGTCCACAACACCCTGGTTTAGGAATGCACCATAACTTCAGTTGCAGCTCAATGCGGAAGGAGAATGGTTACGAGTTTCTCGAGCAATGTTTAAAAAAGTTGGAAAAGAACCACCCTAAGCACATCGAAAATTATGGTAATGACTTGCATGCAAATAAACTTCGGTTGAGTGGAAAATTCGAGACTGCCTCGTTTGATAAATTTACTTGGGGCATTGCAAACAGGAATGCCTCAATTCGACTTCCGCGAAACGGAAAAGAACCAGGCAAGGCTTTCCTTGAGGATCGACGACCGGCCGCGGACGCTGACCCTTATCTCGTTTGTGGTTTACTGTTGGACACGTGCCTGGGGTCAGCGGGTGGCAAAGGTACGAGCACAACTGCTTGTCCGCCACCGCCCATACCCAGATGTCCCGATCCATGTGCGATTTACAGAAAGAAAAGTCCTTGCAAATAACTGGAATTTTCAAAACTTCTTTGTATCTGTTCTGTATGGGTAGGTAGATAGGTTTAAAAAGACAGTGTTTTCAAAATATGGTGCTTCTACTAATTCCACGGGGCTGGCTGTTCCTTGCTTGAGATCTCAAACCAAATCAATTTCCGAAATAATTCTTGGACTGTTTTGGTCAGTCGAAGGGTCGTAAATTTTGTTTTAGATTATATTAGAAATAAGGCTACACCCGTAAATTTTTACCAAAAGTAATCACCTAGCACCTTGTTTAAATAATTATAAAGTTGTACGGTCGGCCACAATCTCAGATACCCCATAGCAGCTTTTATCGCGCGCGGCATAAGGGCGCCAATCGAACAAAAAGGGGTATTTAAGACTGTGGCCGACTGTACATACCTAGAAATTTAATAAAATCACTTTGAACGATGTTATTATGACTTTTATCTTTTCAAATACATAAGTCTTAACTCGGGCCACCTCCATGTGACTACTAAAAGCGACCACTATGCAGTCTAGCCTTTAGAACCAGCCTCTAATCACAGTCACCAATGGCTGAGTGGCGACCGTCATTTGCCGCCACTCGGCCACCGGATCCGAGGCCGCCACTTAGGACCGCCACCGGGGTGGCCCAGAGAGCGGTTGCATTTAGTTAAGTTGATCCAAGATTTATTCGTGGTCCGTATCATTCAAGGTTCTTTATCAGAAAAATCATAGAATTAAATAATAAGTCTATGAGAAAAATAAGGAAAACTAGAACCAAGCCACTGCCTGTAACGTGAGAGTGTGGTACTAGCATAACAATCCGCTGCCGCGCCGTGCCCGTGCGTTCCAAAATGGAAAATGAGTTTTTGTACTTTTGCGATGAAATGACTACTTTAATCTGTGCAATTTTTTTTAAATAAAAGTTTGACGTAGGTTTGACGTTTGTTTATAACCTAAAAAATCATATTTCTTTATTTACAATTTCTTATTCAACAAGCGAAAAACCAGAAAAAAACGTATTATCCAACATTGTAGATGGAGTGACGTATAAATAAAAATTGTTCGATCATCTTACTATGAGCAACTATGGAAACGTGAGTGGCATGTTTAAACGCATTGTTTGAAAAACTTGCGTAGCGTCGAATTCAACATTTCCAATTTGTTCTTACAGTATAAAAGCTAACGCCGCATTCCTCTGCAACTATGAAGTCATGCAAATTCTGCAGCAGCTCAAAGATAACACTCAAAAGAAGCACAAGAGGGAAGGATCCCTGGCAACCGTTACTTACGAGGTATGTACCAATACTATATTTTTTGTTTATTTAATTCTTGATCTTGAATTCGTACAACGCGTAGGAAATGACTTAAATTCCCACTGGGAACATGGTACAAGGATCAAATGATCAAAGTTTTTAAAATATTCTATGATTTTACCATTTCCTATGTTTGCTACACACATGGCCAAATGAAAGTGAAAGTAAACATGACCATGTGGTCAACCATGTCATAGTCGGCCATAGTATTTTATAATATTACCTAATATTTAATGCATGCTGGAGGTTTAAACAGCAGATTGACCACACTGAGGTATTTTTTGCTGTTAAAAAAACAGGCCTTTTTGCAACTAAGGCCTTTGCAACTACAATATTGAGATGTTTTATACAGCGTTCAGTGGCACCTTCACTCACACTAGATGTGTGAAGAAACCACTTGGCGCTGCAGTGCCTGGGACATTGATTTAGATGAAGAAGGCTTGCCCAGCACATAGGTGCTGAATCAATTAACATAGTTGCTGTCATGATGGTATAGGTATAGACCTATACCATCGTGACAGCAACTATTGATTATACTTATCAGGGACATACGGCTCGAAGAAGTACAGTTGTTTAATAAAATTCTTACTAAGTATTTCCATTCCAGACAGTACGGTATCTCCAAGAGACGGACTGCAAAACCCAAAGTCCCGAAGCCATAGAGAAGTGCCTAGAAGCTCTGAAGGCGTTCAAGTTAACCAAAACGGAAAAGCTGATGATCGTTAATACCCCCCCAAGGACGGAGCTTGAGATTCAGCTGGTGAGAGTTTTTAACACATTCACGGACACTTAACACGTGGTGTATTGTTCTACCTGTTGTCATTAACTGCTACAGGCAATGTGTCCGTAAACATCTTAATAAAACTTAGGCCTAAACAAACTTTGCCCCATGACTTTGATTTTGCCAGTTTCTTTTGCTTCTTTCTGTAGCCACCATCAGCAATAAGCTAGGATATCCCATGGTAGCTCTTATAGCGTGCGGCATAAGTGTGTCAATCGAACAAAAAGGGATGGCCTGGCTTGTCACTGACTGTACTGTTATCAGTCTCCTAAGCGGAATATTTAAAATAAATCCCATGATCAAAGCATAGACATAAACCAATCTTTATTTTTCTTTGTAGATAGTTCAAGAAAGTGAAGAGAGACTATCCGAAGACGAAGTCAAGAAAATCATAGATATTGTCAATGAAATATTCCCGATCACAGAGTCGTCATGACGGTCGTCGACTACAGATCCACGTTGAACATTATTAGCTTATACTTAAGGTTTGTAGAAAATACTTTTTAATTACCAGGGGTTTCAGTCTGTAACGCGATGGCGTGTCGATGGCGTCCCAGTAGAAGGATAAACCGGGGTTTCCTCGTTTTTCTCCTACAACCAGCAAAATAATCCTCTAGATTTAGAATCAGAATATTCTTTGCTGTACTACAAAAACTTTAAAAGGACCGACAGCATTAATAAGTCGTAACTGAAGCCGTCAACTGGGAGCCCATTTTGGCACCATTGCGTTACAGACTCAGGCCCCTGTTTGATCTATTTTAGAGTTCAACATAACATAAATAATCTATCGCCTTTATCCTGGAGGGTTAGGCAGAGACCATGGTTTGCCACTTGCAATATTCCTGATATGAGGGGTGTAGTTGCAAAACCCGCTATACTAGTGCTATTTGTCATAGTAAATTATACTTTATGAAAACTTTATTAACTACCATTTTATTATGACAAATAGATCTGTTATAGCGGGTTTTGAAACTAGACCCTTCATATGTCTTATTCTTGCAATATTTTTAGACTCGTGAAACTTCGTAAGCACTGGACATCAAATTATACATGTCATATATTTTTGAAAAACAGGTTTTCTAGAATATAAATTCTTTGTTGCTATTGCCACTTAGTTAGACCTAGAACAAGATAGCAAGAACATCTAAAACGATTGTTTTACTTGCTGGCCTTAAGTCATAAAAATCACCATTACCAGGATTGTCGATTTTGGTAACAATTTAATGTAAAAGCAAATTTTACTTCATTAGTGGCGCCAAAAAAATATCGTAGCCCCTTAATTTGCCTCAATAGAAGTGTTTGTTATTCTACGAGCGAGCCCGACCTTGACCAACACTTACCCATAAGAATAATCACTATTCGGTTATCAACAGATTAGTGAGTTATCTTCGATTCGTGACGGCCGACTATCAAGTTCGCTGGTTTGGCTGTAATAGATATTTATTGACACAGTATTTCCACTCGGTTCGGTGAGTACAATTTACGGATATTGTTTTACTTTGGCATTTTGCCATGGGCGTAGCCAATATTTTTATAGGGTTGGGGATGAAAATACAAAAATCTTTTTTCTCTTTGTATGATTTGTGGTTTAGTGATTGATATCTTCTTCAATTTCAATAGAGATAACACTTTATTGTACAAAATTAATATGATTTGCATCATGTATAATATGTAGCCTGTGTGTTATTATGATGTCCAAGCTATCTCTATTCCACATCCAAATCCGTTCAGCCGTTTCAGCGTGAAAGAGCAACAAACATCCATCCATCAATCCATCCATCCATCCACACTTACAAACTTTCGCAAATACATGTATAATTAATAATATATATATATAAATATATAACATAAAATATAAGTCGGATAGGATAGGATAAACACATAAAAACAAACACAGCCGGCTGCCCAGCTATTCCCAAGAAAAACATCTGTTTGGCGTGAAATTTCCCTTATAGTAAGGAGCATGATCAATCACCCGCTCCTCCTCTATTAATATTATGCTCAACTTCAACATTCCAGTTTCAAGAATGCCGCCCCTAAAGCTCTGGATGCACAAGGCAAGCCCGCCATCGAGTGCTGTGCTGATGCTGGCAGACATCCTCGGGCTGAATGTGGAACAGTATGAAGTCGACATGCGCGCCAGGGAGCACCTCTCTGAGGAGTTTGTTAAGGTTGGGTTTATTCTTCACTTTACTATTATTTTTATATCGATGGTCCAACAATAGCAGCATGGCGGGAAATTCATTTTTTCACGTGCGGGATCAGAATGGGATAATACCTTTTAGAACTGAGACGCTTGCGGTCCGCCTGTCAGCTGTAGCGTCAGCATTTCGGCAAATTCTAGTTGTCTATGGCAAACTCGCGTCGAAACTTGCGTGTGTTTTCTTTGCGCGTGGGTGTCTGCTCGAGTTTTATCAAGTGTTATTCAATTAATGCTCTAACATTGAATCCTTTTAGATTACAACCATTAAACATTTTTGTGTATTTTCAATTTCATAACCCTATGATAGAATGTAGAACTAACAAATTTTTTACTGACGCTACTCGAGAAGTATCATTTTCGGTTCAGTTCCAAAAGGTATTATCCCATTCTGATACCGCACGCATTATAACAAAAATAGCTCAGCTTCTTTTCATTTTATACTTTTCAGACCATCAACCCAATGGGAACTGTGCCGACTCTTCGTGATGGGAACTTCGTCGTTTCAGAAAGGTAAACTCTTGACAATTCAACAATACCTCATTTAAGCATGCATGCATATCGGTCAAATAATGTTAATTTTCTTAGCATATGCCAGTATTATTTGAATTGCGACGGTGGTGTACTCAGCTCCTAAAAGAAACGTCAAACCTTTATGAGGCATTTGTAAAAGAGGTTGCTAAAGGAGATATGATTGATTAATGTCTTCGAAACGGGTCGAATTGGTTTAAGGCAAAATTAATTATCTTATTTATTGATATTCACAAATTATTGTTTCGAATATGACTGATTATTAAACAAAAAACAAATTACTTAATTTGGTTTTGCTAAAAACGAAAAAAGCTTAATTTTTTCATAGCTACAAACAGGCTACAAAGGACATCAGACCTGACAAATGCTCAGGTCTGATGTCCTTTTTTCTATTTGATAGCCGTTTCTGAGAAAAGGGTCTTGCTAGACAGACAGACAGACGGACAACAAAGTGATCCTATAATGGTTCCGTTTTCCCTTTTGAGGTGCGGAACCCTAAATATACTCAATTCCTGCTGGTTTTCCTCCAGCCACGCCATAATCCAGTACCTCGTGGAGAAATACGGCGGTGAGCAGAAAAGCGCCCTCTACCCGTTCGACTTGGAGACTCGTGCGCTCATCCACGAGAGGATGCACTACGACGCCGGCGTTTTCTTCGTGAGACTGAAGGCCGTCGCTGTAAGTGGTTATTCGTCATTCAGACGCAACACGTCTCACAACTAGCGCCGCCAATGAAAAAAAATCATATATATTTTATGGATGCGTTTTTAGCAAAAAACGCTCCTGTGATTTCTCAACGCGAGGCTTAACTATTTTTAAGGAGTTAAATGACGTGACGAGCTCCAAACGATAAGTACATTATAAATAAACTATTTGCACTTTTACCATTACAAATTCCTAAAATTAACAAACAAACAAACAAATGTATGTATTGCACATATTTTTCTCTGACAAACCACGATGGTTACATCTAGCGCGTCCACATCTTCCAACGCAGGCCGCAATCAAAATAGGGCCCAGTAGAGAGCTCTGGTGTACCACGCCTCTAGGAGATACCCATCTCTCTCCCATCTTTAGTTAGCTAACTCCGCCACTAGATAGCTTAACACGAGGTTAAGACGCCATACGTCTCACAACTAGCGCTGCCAATGGAAAAAAAATCATATCTTTTTTTTGGATGCGTTTTTAGCAAAAAACGCTCCTGTGATTTCTCAACGCGAGGCTTAACTATTTTTAGGACCTAAGGTTTGGATTCCAGGATTGGATTTCCTACGAATGCAATCGATTCTCGCCAAAAGTGGTCACTTTTGGCGAGAATCGATTGCATTCTTAAGTTCTAGGATCTGGAATCCAAACCTTAGGTCCTAAACATAGTTAAGTTAAGCCTCGCGTTGAGAACTTGATGAAAGCGTTTTTCAAAAAACGCACCCAAAAAGAAGAGATTTTTTTTTTCATTGGCGGCGCTAGTTCTGCCTATATCTGGGTAATCCGCCACATAATAATAACACATAAAAAAGTAAGTAAGATGTAGCCTGTACAATTGTACATGTCCCACTTGCTGGGCAAAGGCCTAATGAATAACACATAATGTGTGAAAATTTCAACTGGCTACCTATTACAGTTCCAAAGACACAGCCCTTTAAAGTTAGGACAGACAGACTGTGTAGGCAGAGTAATAGGCTCCCGTTTGGCACCCTTCGGGTACGGAACCCTAAAAACGTGTCCCTCTTACAGAAACCAACGCTATTCCTCGGCGTGAACACGGGCCCCGAGCCCGCACAGAGAGCTGACATCGACAATGCCTACGAAACATTGGAGAGCTACTTGGGACGAAGTCGGTACATCGCCGCCGACCGGCTAACCATTGCTGACCTGTCACTTGGTTCCACCGCCTTCGCCATACAGGCCATTCAGCCGCTGGACAAGGAGAAGTGAGTAAATAAAGGTGTAGCCTGTCCGACTAGCTGGGCAAAGGCGTTCTCTCAGAGAGAGAGAGCTTAAGGCTCGGTATTAGGCTAACTACCGCCACCAATGTTGAAAAAATCATATGTCCCTTCAGAAGAAGTTTCTGACAAAATCCTAAGATGAGCTCATGCGCCATGCTTTTCTGGATTTTTAAGTGTAGGTACCCAACTCAATTTCTAGTCTTAAGCTAAAAAAATTTCGATAACCGCCAAAAACGGCCGCTTTTGGCGGTTATCGAGATTTTTTTAGCTTAAAAGTAAATTTCGAAGAGGGTATCTACACTAAAAAATCTAGAAAAGCATGGCGCATAGGCTCATCTTAGGATTTTTTCAGAAACTTCTTCTAAAGGAAGATATGATTTTTTTTACATTGGTGGCGCTAGTTAGCCTTATACCGAGCCTTAATCACCACGCGTGCTCAATGCGGATTGGCGATTTTCGCCCCACTTTAAATAATTTGCTTTTGCGTAGTTTTTATATGCAAAATGATTCAGAAACAGTTTACCATCAAAGCCGTTACGCGTCGCCAGAAAAAGCCTGTAGCCTGAAAGGTTAAGCGTCTTCAAAAGGTTCTCAATGAGACGTTTTCAGCACAAATTCACAAAGCATTTCATAGATGGCCCCTACAGGCGGGGCCATAGAAGAACTGGAATGGAATATGTCTGTCAAAATTCGCTTAGCACAGATTAATTTTGACAGCCGTATTTCGGTTCTTCTATGGCCACACGGTTTAGGCGACATCTTATATTTAAAAAAAATATATCTATGAATAAAAAAATATGTTATGCTTTGTGAATTCGTGCTAAAAATGGCTCATTCATCGGAATTATTTTTATTTATTTATGGAACAACAAGAAATACAAACTTCCAGTATCTCAAACTAGCTTCATTGTCACAGGTACCCCAAAGTGCACTCATGGATGGAGTCGCTTGAGCAAGAGTCCTATTTCGCCAGGATCATGCGGCCCAGCGCCGACTTCTTTGGCCAACTCCTGAACCTGGTTTGGGCGACGGGAAAGCCCCAGGATGACTCCTAAAAACAGCGGCTGTCGCGAGCATTTTTGCCAAGATATCCCAACTTTCAGGGACTTTATCAGCTTGGCTCGCGAGATGGACATATTTGTGGGATTAACCTTGACGCTATTGCGTTCATATTGACATAGTTTTATTTATGATTTTATGTATGGAAATTTTGAACGTCATATCGTGAAATGTTGAATCTTGTAAATTGCGCCATATTGAAAAAAATGCTTCAAGGGTAGAGGGACTGTCCTCTTCGCCATTGTTTATCTATGGTTCTTCTTATTCACGGGATAAGTGATAAAGCAAAATTTGTGTTAGGGACAAATTTTAAGGTATTCCTGGGTTTGCCAGTCTTTGTGAAAATCAGGGTCTTGACAATATAAATTACATAAAAAATATTTAATTTGAATCTTAAACTGTACTCAATACATTTATTCAAACACCACAACACGCTCGTTTATAAATTCGTGAACCAATGCAATTCCAAACAAAAATACGCAGAAAAAGCCTATTATTTCTTATATGTATAGTAGTAGTTTTTTTTACAACTAACTTCCTACAATGTTATAATGAAAAGTGTTTTTACTTCTAAAATATACAGGGTGTTGTTTGGTCAGTGTCACCCAACTCAGGGACGATAGTTTAAGTAACGCTTGAAACAAAAAATAAGTTTTTTTTTTCTATTTTTTTTTTTACAGACAAATTACCTTGTTCAAGTTGTTCTATAATGACCGCGAACGATGTGGCACCAAACTCGCCGCTAGCGTTAGTGTTATAGAAAGGAAGGCCACAATTGAATGATGTTTGGGTATATTTCACTGACATTTTTTTTTTTTTGCTTTAGTATCGTGTAAATAATCACTTCTGAGTCGGATGTCATTTTACAAAACAACATCTTGTATATTCAGTAAAAACTAAGGCCTTTGCATCTACGTAATGAGATGATTTATACAGCGTCCAGTGGCAACTTCTCTCACACTAGAATATTTATGGGGTCTCGGTAACAAAGACTTTTAAATATTTTGGAACGCGGCGTTCGTTACCAGCGGCCTTTGTGTGATGAATGATGAATGTTGCGTTACTAGCGCCCTCTATTTTAAGTGTCTGTAACTTATCCGTCAAACATTTAACCAACAGATGTCGCTAAGAGTATTTGTAAACAGTAGATGAAAAAACTAAAATTACATAAATAACATATGTAACTCATAGAAAAGGCTTTGATATTTTATAGAACTATTAATTTAACCATAACTGCCATTCAACAATGCCACAACATATTTTTTATGAATACATATTCCTAACGAAACAAATGTATTCTTCAGCGCCATCTAGTGTTTAACTTTAACAACTTTTGACAGTTCTTGTCAAAAACTTTACGTCATTGTGACGGCAATATCCAGGGGTGGACCTAGGGGGGCATGGTGAGTTCCCTAACGCCCCCTACCGTGGTACGTACGACGTGAGTTCACGTCTTCAATATTTCCAAGAAATCTTCACTACCTTTGAAGGAGTAAGCAGGCAGGCAACACAACTTAAGGCTCCGTATAAGGCTAACTAGCGCCACCAATGTTGAAAAAATCATATCTTCCTTCAGAAGAAGTTTCTGAAAAAATCCTAAGATGAGCTCATGCGCCATGCTTTTCTAGGTTTTTAAGTGTAGGTACCCAACTCAATTTCTAGTCTTAAGCTAAAAAAATTTCGATAACCGCAAAAAACGGCCGCTTTTGGCGGTTATCGAAAATTTTTTAGCTTAAAAGTAAATTTCGAAGAGGGTATCTACACTTAAAAATCTAGAAAAGCATGGCGCATAGGCTCATCTTAGGATTTTTTCAGAAACTTCTTCTAAAGGAAGATATGATTTTTTTAACATTGGTGGCGCTAGTTAGCCTTATACGGAGCCTTAAGGTGAATACCGAGGCACTACTAGCGCCGCCGTTTAGATAACAGATCCTAAAACCTACGAATTTATCGCCAAAAGTGGCCACAAAAGGCTATAAAAGCGGTCACATTTTATTAATTTAAGGGTAGACGATAGCAACGTGGCGTGAAATTCAAAATGTTCACAGTCTTTTACATTTTGTAGCTAAACTGAGCTATTTTTGTTCAGCGATTTTTCGTTCGCGGCAATAAAACAGTATTATTTTCATTATTGTAAACAACAGAACAACAATAATTCAGCCGATTATGTGTTCTGGTCTACGACAAGTTTTTTGGGCAATACCACTGCTTGTCATAGAGCAAAAAAAATTTTTAGGTTGTGTCTGATCATCACTATTACCGGGTGCTATCACCCTGTAAAAGAGTTAGAATCTTTTGCAACATCTTGAATAGCATGATGGAGCTTTACGGACACCACAGCTGCATACCGCTTCAGAGTGATATAAACTACACTGAATCACGCGCTACTTACAGTAATCAAGATCGTTAAGGTTCTTTATGCAAGACGGAAAGAAGAACCAACTCAATAGCAAAACAAATCTTACATTCTTAACTTTGTAACACAAAAATTTAGACATCATGATTTTTTCTAGCTTTTTGTAAACTTTACCCCCCTTAACCAAATCCTAGTACCGCCCCGCCCCTGGTAACGGTAGCGGGCGCTGGCGTCGCACAAACTTTCAAACTCGCTCCGTTCGAAGTTTGAATGAATCAGACAGAAACGTGTACGGCGAAGTGCGGTCGTCTCGTCGATTCGCAAGTGTTACGCCCCGCGGTTGTCATTATTTGTAAATTGTTATTTTCACGAAACGAGTGTGTAAATAAACACGATAATTATCTTTTCGTTTACAATAATGAAGTGATACAGTTGTTCGTCGTAACCGTGTCGATTTACAGTGGAGCGTTTAAATGAAAAACCGTAACCGCTTCTCGCAATGACAAGGGAGAGCACTCGGTTACCTTTTGAGAAACCGGAGGCATTAAAATGTTTCATGTGGCCTAATTGATGCCTTTTCTTTAACCGATAAGTGTATTCGTTGCTTATAAGGACTTAAGTGAATCGTTGAGTGACGCTTGGGTGTAAGTAATTGTCGATTTCGTCAGTCGCGTACACGTTGAAAAATGAGTGTTTTGAGTGGTTTGACCAAGATGGACTTCACGACGGCGGCTGATGGGCTGCTGGAGCTGTCTGAGGAGAGGCTCCGCAGCATCATGCGCTCTGAGCCCATCACGGACGTGTACCACGTCGAGCAGACTCCGTTCGCAAGGTCAGTGCCTATTCTGTTAACTCGATCGCAGTAAAAGTTGCTTGCTCGTGAAAGTTTCGTAAAGTTCTCTTACGCATGAGGCAGGATGTGTGGCTTTTCAACATGTTGTCAAACACGACCGCCTCGACGCACCAGCTGTTACCTACACAGATATTATGCTAATTTGGATACCTGTTGCTAAAAGTCACCTGAATACCGTTAGATATTGTGCTCCGTTGTTATTGGGCAATAAATAACCTCAATAAGGCTAGGCCACCCATTCAAATTCCGAGAACGACAATGATGCTAGTTTTTATCCAACACTAGGTATACTAGATAAGGATGCATTTCTGCACTATGTTGTCCTCAATGTTTAGTTGGTTATGTTATGTATTATTGTGTGACTCATGTTTTGGAAACGTGAGTCTCGAACGCTCAACTACCTGTGGCTTTTACAAAGTATGTTTATGTTTGATTAAAAAAGTTTACCCGAGATGAGACATTTTTAACTCATAGAATGCTAATCACATGTTGCGCTATTGTTCTTGTATTGTCTTGCTACGAACATCTCATAGATGGCATTAGGGTACTCATGACCATGAGATGGATAGGGTAATTAATTTTACCAACAAATCTTGCCAGATTAGAGCTGTTCCAAATAAAATTATCTTTGCCCTAAAATGTAGAACATATTAGGTACAAAGTCATTGAACATTCTTTGCTTATCATTTGAGACTGCAAATACCTACAACAACAAACCAATACAGTCAAAACGCTTAAACTTCTTATGCTCTGACCATCCATAAAAGACTGCTACCTAAATTGTAACTTTGATTCTAAGAAAATGTTCCTAAAATATCTTTGGTGTACTCCATGTACAATAAAGTGTTATCTATGCCAGCTCTTATCACAAGCGTCATAAGTATGAATATAAAACAAAAGGTAAATTTCCCAGTGTCGACGCTAGTACAAAACCAATCTGGCGTTGTTTGTAAAATGTTCCTCCCACCTTTTGTAACAATACATGGATAAGATAAGATACTGACACAGTCCTTCACAAAGTGTTGTCTTGCTTCTACGCTTGAGTTGAGCATTTCTTACCACACTTGAGAATGTCTATCAGATATGGGCTAGGTTTGATTGTGAAAGTACCTTATGGCAATTAAGAGTGAAGCGACCACTGCACTCTTTCTATATTTTCGGCACCCATTCTTGCATCTACATTTATCGTGGGTGATTAAAAGCTTCCATTTTTGACCTCACAAGAATGTTGATGGAGTAGGTATCAGGCTAGACAGAAAGATGCACGGTGGACTGGGGCACTCACAGAATGGTAGCCTAGATTGGGTTGACGGTCTATGGGTAGACCGAAAGCTTGACTTTTACAAAACAGCGGGAGGACAATGGACGAGATTGACATTAGACCGATGGGGTTGAGAAGAGGCCTATGCCCAGCAGTGGGCTTTATTTATGGGCTGGATTGATAGATAGACAAAAGAGAATTTATGAGATCACTAAGCCGTGATGCAGTCTGGTCCATATTTAAAAGTTATAGCCTTGCCGTGCAGTGATAAAAATTTTGCTGTAGTGTAAACCTTGTGTTTCTATCATCATTGAACTGACTGATTACAGATAACAATGACTGATTAATTCATAAAAATAGGCACAAATGTGGATGACTAAATGTGATGATAAGTAATTAAATTACCTTGCCTACATGCCTACCTACGTAGTTGTGGTAGACTAGATATACTCGTAATAATAATTATTATAATACATTATTTAGAATTTAAGTGACTTATATTGTAATCCATTTTTAAGTAATTTAAAAGAAGTAATTTAAAAGTTCCCCAACTCATATAATGTTAGTACCTACTAATTGTATTTTTTTTAAACCTGTTTCTTTTATTTTAATATTTTTTCAATATTTTAATGTCAAATGAGGATAGAGGCTAGGCTGGGTGGGACTAAAGGGTGTTGAATTTTCTGCCTAAAAAAATTATTATCAACAAGACAAGATGTAGGTAATGTAATCACAAGATTTAACAAGATTTTATTTACGGCAAACTTATTTCAAAATATTTTAGAAGTTATAAAAGTTCAAGTCCCACTGCTCATGCAATAACAACAACAATACCGACCGACCACAGCTCACCTACTACGGATCCTTGTGACAACTATGTTTTTTAATACAATTCGGAAGGCAAAGTTTTTTGTTCGAAAGTCCGTTATTGGCTTAATCTTATCTTTAGACAATATTGAGAAACTAATTTCAATATTTTTTATTTTGGTTCAGTAGTTTGGATTTTACAACGTTTCAAAGATACGGTTTTATGACCTTCACGCGACGGTCTGCATACTGTTGGCGGTCATAGGAACAAAACATTTTAGCGCATAAAAACAAAACTACGTGACCAAAATTAAAAAAAAATAATTAGTTTCTCAATATTGTCTAAAGATAAGTTTAAGCCAATAACGGACTTTCGAACAAAAAACTTTGCGTACCCAATTCATGGAGAATAAGAATAAAGGCGTATAGAATAAACCTAGAAGTAAGTAATAAAGGTCCAATTTCCATTGCCAGTGCAATAACAACAGCGATACCGAGTATAGCTCACCTACTACGGATCTTTCCACGCGTGTGACGCGCAAGGTCGCCGCCTTGTGGCCGGTGACGTAGCTTATCGCCGAGTTAAGGGTGCGCTTCACGCTCACTTCGTCGCAACTTCACGCCTTCCCTGGAAAATTTATGAGCCCTGCTAGTGCCCGTAAAGGGGACATTAGATGGATCAATTTGCGTTAAATATTGCTGGCTATGACAATGCATTGTCACGTGTAAACACCTTTCTATTACATTGGTAAAATATTTATACGTGGCAATGGCAATTCAAAAAGAACGCAAATTGAACCGTGTAACATCGCCTTGTCTTGAACGCTTGAACTCTGTCAAAATGGCGACTTCATGAACGAGTTTCCACACTTGTGCGCGATAGAACGCGTGAACTACGAAGTCGCGCGTTGTTGTGAATGGGCACTGAACTGACGTCCCATTATTGTGCAGTTAGCAGGATCTAATACATTATGTAGAAAAGTCACCCAATAATCCCAAAATGGTGAACAAATTAGTGCTCCTCTTCTCTTCGGTCTGAAAGAAGTTTTAGTATCCTATAGGTAATTTTGGAACCGCACCTGCAACCCGTATACGTAGCTCTTTAATAAATCATGAGAGAGTAAACGGATCGCGTACCCTTAAATGCCGCCACTGTACATTCTGTACTTGTAATATTGTTCCAACGTTAATTCCAACATTCCGTGCTTGTCAATAACGCTCAAACTCGTTTGGCCTACACAAACTGGCTATTCAGTAGTAATCGGTCGCTGTAGCGCATAGTATATTTGTACAACACTAATTGCAGTCTTTGTTTGTACAATTGGGCTCGTCTTGTAGTCACACTGGTAGCTGCGACTTAAATTATAGTCTTTACTTTACTTTTGTATTCGAGAGAACGCACTGTTGGCGATGGGCAAACCTGAATGCATCTCTGACTCAAGTAAATTGCCCAGGATGTCGCTTGTGAATATTTTGACAGCATAACTTCACGCCCCTAATTTCCACGGTTTTTGGTAAACATCGTGAGGAAACCAGTGTTTTACTTCGGGTATTTCGTGGGAGCGCGAGAAATGAAAGTGGACTGTATTACGATGATTGCCGGTAGATCACTGATGTGTCATCAATAACAAAGGTAAGGAAAATCGAAAGGCTTACCAGATACGATTGCGAAGGGGGTCAGAGGTCCGCGTACCTTTGGTAGGAAGCTGCTTCCAGCTCCTCGACCGATTTACCTCCCACAAGCCGCCCACCTTGAGCAACGTAGCCTGAACTGGCGCGTCCTTCAGGTTCCTGTGGCACCTCTTGGTCGCTGTGCTGGCACACAATTTAGCTAACCGGCGCGGTAGCTCGATAGGTAATAGATAAACTTATCACACAAAGGTGTCATAAAATATTACGCATTACACGAGATAATAAAGCATGCATGGCATGACACATGGCATATCTGCACACTTTCTGTTCTGCACTGTACTGTAATGAAGTGTGCTGAAATGCCATGTGTCATGCTTCATATCATCTGGTGTAATGAAATGAATGAACTTTACCGAAATTAAGTGTGCTGAAATGCCACGTTTCATGAACACGTCATGATATGTGCTGAATTCGGTACGCAAAGTTTTTTGTTCGAAAGTCCGTTATTGGCTTAAACTTATCTTTAGATAATATTGAGAAACTAATTGAAATATTTTTTATTTGGTCCAGTAGTTTTGTTTTTATGCGCTAAAATGTTTTGTTCCTATGACCGCCAACAGTTTGCAGACCGTCGCGTGACGTCATAAAACCGTATCTTTGAAACGTTGTAAAATCCAAACTACTGAACCAAAATAAAAAATATTGAAATAAGTTTCTCAATATTGTCTAAAGATAATATTAAGCCAATAACGGACTTTCGAACAAAAAACTTTGCGTACCGAATTGTCATGTGTCATGCATGATAGGTATAATGTAAAAACACGCGGTATGAATGTTCATGAAAATCATATCATGACTTCAGTTCAGCTAAGCTAATAGAAACGAAACGTTCAGCTAAGTCCACTGTTTCGCGCATGTCTATTCTCCATCCATCTGCGCTGCAATAGGTGCATCGGCACGGCGGCGCGGGGCGGTGACACGGCGCGCGCGCAGGTCGGAGGTCCGGCCGCATTCCGCCGCCGGACGAAAGTGAAACCGCGCTCAGCTGTAGAAAGTCCACGACGATCGCGCGCTGCGCCGGCGCCGGGCAAAAACTGCTATCTCCTACCGCTCCCGGGCCCATAACTACCAGCCAGCAGCCGCTAGACTCTACGTAGAGGTGTACTGCGGACACTGTAGTATGCACTAGTAAGCAGACAGCTTTGTTCTCGATGGTACGGAGAATAAAACTGCT
The DNA here is from genome assembly GCA_949319315.1 of Zelleria hepariella. NCBI lineage: Eukaryota > Metazoa > Arthropoda > Insecta > Lepidoptera > Yponomeutidae > Zelleria > Zelleria hepariella. The sequence goes on from OX439384.1 coordinate 20,996,265, forward strand.
TGCCTAGTGTTATCGTCCGCATATCGGTCCATACTATTTCAAAGGTACCATATCTTAGGGCTCCTGAGAAAATAACTACCAGCCGCAAACGTTTACTGCGGATGCTGTAGTAGCAAGCAGCCTTTTCTCTCTATTTGTATGAGTCTAAAACCAGAACTCGCATCGATACCGTCGATTCTGCTTAATATCGGTAATGACTAATGAGACAACTACTCTCAGCATCTTCTATTCCAGATGGAAACGTAGAGCGATCCATAAAAGGCCAGAAAAAGCCGCATTTTGCAGAAATATTGTCAGTTTTGGGACCTAAGAATCATTGTAATCATGCAGGAAAAAAAGAGTTGCTATTGCTCCAACTAGGATTGCGGTTTTTTTGCGGTACTTTTTGCGAAAAACAAGGTAAACATAGGTGTAAAAGTCATTGGTAGCGCAAATACCAACCAGGCCAGGTAGATGGCCAACCAAAAACACTAACCCACACATATCGTCCATAGTATCCCTTCCTTGGCTAGTTGTTAACCATTCCCTTCATCCAACTGTACCAAAGGCGCTGGCGCTTGGTTTCACTTACGAGCGCCCCGAGGACACCTCCGGCGGTTAAACGCTCAAACACAAATAAGTATGGCAATTATGTCGATGGTAATCTGTAAAGATATTAGGTAGGCAAGTACCTGCTAGCTGTGTGTTGCTGAGCAAAGTCGTTAGTAGTTATCGCTGCACTGACTTGCCACTTGACATGAAGGGAATCGAAATACGATGCTATTTATTTTTCGCTGCGCGGGCAGCGAGCATTTGCATGTGTCGGATATTTTGTTTGACACCGAAAAATAGGAAACAGCAGGCTAAAGGTGATTTTAAACAACTTTTGTTTCGATACTTAAACGCGATTAGTACGGTCAAGCGTGAACCGTACAATGACCCCGGCCTCCACAACCAAAAATACGCCAACTCTCCTTGTCATTCCAATCTTCTACGTGGGACTCTGACACCAGGGGTGGCCACTACCTCATACGATTACCTACCAACCCAGGAAGACTCACGAAGGATTTTCCATCACGTCTTCCCAGCGTTGCTTCGACAAACCGAGACATCCTTTGCCCTCGTCGCAGCCCGATGCTCTCCCATTCTCTCGACTTGGCAGAGTATTTAGGATTTAGTCAGAATGGGGCGCATAAACAGCTACACAAGATAGCAAAAAGCAACGAGACTCAACAGCTGTTTTCAACCCACCCCTTCTAGACGTTCCCGACACAGCTTGTAGGACACGTATGGCAACAGATAAATAAACAGATTGAACAGGCCAACACGGTCGAAACCGCAATATATTCTCGGAGAACACTCGCCTATCGTGTTCGCATCGGGAAGTATCACGACTGTAACGGTACCCTCCCGCATGCGACGGTCTACGGCAGGGCTGGTCAAAGTATGGCCCGCGGTTCGTGGCTCAGGGCTTTCGACTATTTAATTCTAACCAAAATTACGCCGTAGTATCCTAGGGTTTGAACTATTTGGTGTGACATCCAAATATCAAAGTACGGAAGGCCGCCGAACTGTTCCGCGGATCCAAGTGATTAAAATACGTAGAATTTTAACGCATTGTTAATCGGTACAGTATCAAACCCGATTCGTTGCCATGATCCTGCTGGCATAGTCGTTATAAAACCACCCGTGTTCTCCAACTGCCAAACGATGTTTTTGCTAGAAGTACATAGCAACAACAATTTATCTGATAGCGGGAACTAGACTCTGTGATTTTTTTGCGAATATTCTAGCGAACACGCTGGCGGGACAATTTCGACAACTACCTGCCGGTAATATTTGGTGCCCCAGGACAGAAATGTCTGGACTGGCTTTGCCCAGCAGTGGGACACAAACACCGAGGCTACGTAAAAGTAGCCTGAACCTCACCTGCGGCCCGTTGGTGCCTCAAGCTTCGCCACCCCTGCTCCACGGAACCAGTCCCGTGTGACCTGGAAGCGTCGCGGGATTATCGGGCGCCTTTATATCTATTGTGGATGATTTATCGATGGCAGTTTTTTGACCGATGGTGCCAGGGACGCGTATCGATGGGGCTGGCTCCGTACACGGTATTGTTTGGCCTCTTTTGCTTTTAAACGGCTGAGATAGTCCACAGAAGAAGCAGGGCAATTTGCGATGCCATTTTTGGGATAGATGATCGCGTTGAGTGATTGTGTCTCAGAGATGATACCCTTATCCTCATTGCGACCAAGACACTATTAGTATTGTGTAATAGGAGACATGTGAGGAGTCTCTTATAACCTTTGCCATTGGCAAGGCAGTGTTCGTGACTTCGTTCTACGACCTGACATCGTACCTCTACCCACTACTTGGTTTAACTCTTCTTTCCCTCGCGCCACCTCTCTTTGTGGCTTAGAAACATGGAATGGACCGATGTAGCTAAAGTTGAAGAAATATCTGGAAATAAAGAAGAGCGTGAAGAGCTGATGGCCAACGTCGATTAGGGGAGAGGCGAAGTAAGAAGAAGAAGCCACCTCTTACGGTCCGTCCCGATCCGACACGTGGCCCGAATACCTGTCTCTAATGGCGACCGCGGCATACCGCGCGCTATCCGTGCTAACATCTTATTCGTGTCATTAGTTCGCGAAATGCCAGCGGCTTGGCACCGGCGGCGGCGTGCCCCCGCGGCCGATGCACCGCCCCCGGCTAAATTCGACCGTTAGGGTCTTGTCGCGAACTAACTGCAACGATGGTGCGAAAACCCCATCATCATCAGCAGCTCTCGCGGTCTCTTGCCATCCGCATACATGGATCCTCCGATGAGTGCGACCCTCCGACCACCGTCCGGCTGTCACTGCCATTGACCATTTACCGCCTCGACACAGACCATACGATCACCAACATCGTAACGTTGCACTTTTTTTGTGTTACCCGCGGCGCCGGCAAAACCCACGCTGTGGCAGGGTCGCCATGTGGTGTGGCGATGGCGTATAAATAGAGAGATAAGGGAGACGACTGTCTTAGCTGGCCAACCGTTTATTACTACTAAAACACACGTATTACTCATTACACTACACTTTATTCGATATCGGTACCCGTCGATGCGAATTTATTAATCAATGTAAATGGCAAAAACTGTCTTGACAGTATCTGTCCCTCGTTGATGTCTATGTCCAATCGACTAATGAGGGCTGAGAATCATGATTGGGCACTTTTGGGTGTGAGAGAACTGATGATGTCTAGCTCGTACCAATGCGGAGCGAGAAACAACAACATAGCTGATAGCACCCTCAGAGGACAGTTGTCCGAATTCCCGTTCGGTTCGCGGCAGCCCCTCACAGTTGCATCACAGAAACGCTTTCGGTTTCGTTTGTCACGCGCCTAAGTTTAGATCGAGTGTCGATATTAGAACACTGCTTTGGTATAGCGGCCCATTTTAGTCGCGTGACTCAGAAACCTAGCCCTATAGCGCAATTAATGAATCGCTAATTGCCGAGCGCTTGACCTCACATTTCTCGCCGCTAATGAGTGAATAATGACTAAAATGGTATGCAAAAAGACTGGTGCGATTTCAAAGCTGGCCGGCGAGTATGCGACAATAATTGTCCGCGTGCCGCTATCTCGCGCTTGCGGAAAGAAACCCGATCTGCATGTCCACGCACCTTGCTGTCCCCGCCGGTATCTATTGCCTATCGGAACTTCTTTCGCTTGTCGCTTTCCGTTCCCACCGGTGGGATTTTTCTCCATCCGGCCGCCGGTATAAATAGCGCTTGTTAGAGCGCCCGTCACGGCCGGCAGCCACCCTGGAATGGCGCTCGCCCTTCGTCCGCAAGGCCACGGGCCACGGATCACCTGCCGACGTCTCCTTTCGCAAGACACCTAGCGCGTGGGCGCCCCACAACAATCGGCTCTCCTTAAGGCTGGAAGATAGCAGCGTGGCGGGAAATTCAACATTTTCACAGTTTTTTACCTTTTGTAGCTAAACTGAGCTATTTTTGTTCAGCGATTTTTCGTTCGCGGCAATAAAACAGTATTCTTTTCATTATTGTAAACAACAGAACAACAATAATTCAGCCGATTATGTGTTCTGGTCTACGAAGCAGTGGTATTGCCCAAAAAACTTGTCGTAGACCAGAACACATAATCGGCTGAATTATTGTTGTTCTGTTGTTTACAATAATGAAAAGAATACGGTTTTATTCTCGCGAACGAAAAATCGCTGAACAAAAATAGTTCAGTTTAGCTACAAAATGTAAAAATCTGTGAAAATTTTGAATTTCCCGCCACCTTGCTATCGTCCACCCTTAAGGTGGGAAGATAGCAACGTGGCGGGAAATACAATTTTTTATTCTTTTCAGTATACTTTTCATTATTGTAAACAACAGAACAACAATAATTCAGCCGATTATGTGTTCTGGTCTACGAAGCAGTGGCACTGCCCAAAAAACTTGTCGTTGACCAGAACACATAATCGGCTGAATTATTGTTGTTCTGTTGTTTACAATAATGAAAAGAATACTTTGTTATTGCCGCGAACGAAAAATCGCTGAACAAAAATAGCTCAGTTTAGCTACAAAATGTAAAAAACTGTGAAAATTTTGAATTTCTCGCCACGCTGCTATCTTCCAGCCTTAACATAACAACTGCTGGAATGCAGCCTTTTGATATCGATTACAAAACGATAACGGTGGGCCAATGTCAACACGGGCCCCGTGTTTACAGTGGCAACGGTGGATTGTCTCTATGGTAATGTGGCAGCAGCCTGGCTTGCCTCATGTGCGCGTAGGCGACTAGATTTTCCGTCAGACTGTGGGCCACTCGCATTATGCGTCCAGGGTGACCAGATTTTGGCTAACTCAATTCGCCTAATTTTGTTTTCCGAGTAGCCTAAATCACCTAATTTTTTTCTCTCGTCTATTTAGCCTAATTCGCCTAAATGTTTGTGCCTAGAAGCCCAAATTTAGCCCAAAATAAAGAAAAAACTAAAATAAAAAAGACAGCGCACAAATCTAATAATTTGCATTACTTTTTTTTTAATTCGGTCTCCAACTAAAATAATAACTTCCCGCAAAAGTTCTCCTTCACCATCAGTAGAGAATCCTCCTTTCCACATGCATATTAAATTTCGCTACAAGCATTTTAAGGAATAATCAAGGAATGGTTCAATAAATTTGCGATAATAGCCTAAATCGCCTAATAAATGCGAAATAATCCTGAGATAGCCTAAATCGCCCGTTCTCATTATTTAGTTAGCCTAAATGGCTACTGGTCGTCGATCGGATTTTATGGTCGCCGTTCGACCCCCTGAGGTAACCTAAATGGCGACAATTCGCCTAATCTGGTCACCCTGTATACGTCTCGCGCGGCATAGCGAAAGTCTCGCCGACCTTCGTTATCTAGATAGGCGGTGCTTGACAGCGGGCGCCCTCGGTTTCGCTCGCGTCGATTTCTGACTTGTCCACGTTGTCGTCGGCTTGGCGACATAATATATTTGCACACATCTCCGAAATTATGCCTATTACATCGTAACAGCGGAATTATACCGAATTGTGCGAGCGCGGACTGTTTTGAATGTTTCGCTTCATTATATCATACTGAGAAACTTGAATAATTTATAAAAAGCGACTTAACTGTGATGCAACGCCACCCGATGGGCCTTTCCCGCATACTCTCGCATGGAGAAATATGACCCTGTCCTTAAAAACTCGTTGCATCATTTGCATAAACGCGAATGTATGTAAGACACGTCGATTTACAATAAGTGACGCGACAAAAGTTAAGTCTTAATTTATTTATTATGCGTTTTAATCTGACGTTTACATAATTTTCATGAGGCCAGCGCGGCTGTAGATGCGGTATCTCGCATGCATGAACAAACAAAGAAATTCCATTGTCTTATCGTGTTCGGTCGGCACGTGACGGCAAACAACTTATCGCTTCTATCAATGCGCTACTAAATTCTAGCGTCGCAAATTCAATAAGGCGCGGCAGTCTCCGGAGTCCGAGGCTGCACGACCGTTTACACTACGACTACACGGGCCAGGCTAATATTGACGTACTTATCTCAGTTACATTGTTTGCTCGGTTGATGGATACGCTCGAGATAGAGTCCCTTTACTGCCCTAGCCTTGAGCGGAGTTCACCGACACCCGGGATCAAACAAATCCCTACGCTTGCCGCTTCCGATGTATTTTCGTCCACGGCCAGGACCTAGGATATCGCGCGCCACGTCACGTGCATCCTGAATTCCTGACGACGATTAAACAGACATTCGAACGCGGAAATTGCTCCCGAAATACCGTCCATTTGTTCGGACCAGCCGCAACGCGAGACTAGTTGACTCTAGAGGCGTGTAGATCGCGAATGAATGCTTCGATTGAATGCATTCGTTTTATGAAACCATTCATTCATTCATTTACTACCAATCTTTACATATCACATTCACTCTAGTCCACGTAGTTCATTCTTCAAGAAACATTCTTAAATCTACCACACATCATCATCATCATCAATTCCTGTTATCCCTAATCAGGGACATAGGGCTCTCAAAACAGTTTTCCATTCTGGCCGATTTTGCGCCTTCGTCTCAAGCTCGGATATGCTCATCCCGAGACTGTTTGCTTCCTGTTGCACTGATCGACGCCAGGTAGTTTTAGGGCGTCCTCTCTTACGTGTTCCAGTTGGACACCATTTAAGTGCTATTTTGGAGGGGTGGTTTTCGGGTCTTCGCATAGTATGACCAATCCAACGCCACTTTCGCAACTTTATTTCTTCGTCTATTTGTTTTTGGCTAGTTCTTCTCCACAGTTCTGTGTTGCTGATCTTCTTTGGCCAGAATATCCTTAGTATTTGCCTCAAGCACTGGTTTACAAATACTTGTAGCTGACTCGATAAGTCCTTTCTGACAAACCAGGTTTCGCAACCGTAGAGGAGTACCGACTTAACGTTCGACTCAAAAATTCTTAGCTTGGTGCGTCGTGTGATGACAGAGGAGTTCCACACTGGCCTGAGTTGAGCAAAGGCTGCTCGAGCCTTGTTAATACGGGCTTCTATGTCGGCCTCTGTTCCGCCTTGTGGCTCGACCACGCTACCCAGGTACACGAACTTTTCCACTCTCTCGACAACCTCTCCGTTGACGAATATTGGGGCGTTATCTTTAGTATTCAAACGCATATCTTTCGTCTTGCTGCAGTTAATACGTATAAATCTACCACACTGAGAACCAAAATTCTGTAAATCTTTATGTATCACATTCACTCTAGTCCACGTAGTTCATTCTTCAAGAAACATTCTTAAATCTACCACACTAAGAACCAAAATTCTGTAACTCATGTGTCTCGCCTTTGTCACCTTTGTCATTCGCGGACTACCGTGAGTCAAAAGATACGTGAGCGAACTACTGAGCTATGAACTATGAATGAGCTATGAACTATGAATGAACTGTGAATGAACTATGAATGAACTATGAAAGAGCTGTGAACTATGAATGATCTATAAGTGAACTATGAACTAAAAGAGTGAACTAGTTCAGTGAAGGAAATTAACTATATCATTATTTTCTTTTCACTGAAGCGTTTCGCGCACCTCTAGTTGACTCCCCGTCAACTACTAATTTCTTGACGGGTATTATGAGGTGCATTCGTTATCGACTGTGAATGGCTGTGTTATTCCAGCATTCCGCCCGCGAGATATATCGCTTGTCGGCCGGCGCTGCGTAAATATAATTAGAGAGGCTATTTATCAGCGTGGCGGAAGGGCGCGCGCTATCGCGACGGTAAATCTCTGGAGTGTCCTGAGACGGCTCAATCCGGCGCCGAAGAGGTGGAATGTCATCTCAGGCCCGATCGCGGTTCCGCCGCGAATTTGTCCGCCGCCGTACACACGACAGCACGTAGACGCTTACACGCTAGCACTCTACTCGGTTACGTTACGGGCGACCTTACAACAAAAGTGTACACTCTGACTTGTTTACAATGCGTCCCACGAAAGAAGATACTTGAGACACCACGTGGTTGAACATCCTCAGTGACGACTTATAGGAATAAGTGGTATGAGGTCTGAGTTCCGGAAGCGACCGGACGTCATCGGGGAGGGTGGAAAGAGATGGAGGCGTGGTCAAATCTCATCTTTCGTGGCGCGTATTGTCTGTCTGAAAGGCCAGGAAGGAGGAAAATTACATGGCTGTGTAATATCAAGGAATGGACCGGCACCAAAACCTTAGAACAATTATTCAGGACAGCCATGAACAGAGGGCGGTGCAGGGAGCTGACTGCCAACCTCCAGTGATGGAGAGGCACTTCAAGAAGAAGATTGCACGTCACAATTAGACGAGATTAAACTTAGGCGTTTGCATCTACGTCATCTATACCATCCTGACTGTTCTATCGGACCAGGAAAGACACGTATACGTTTGGAGCCAACTACGTCTTCCTCGCGATCTTTTTCTACACAGTTAGGGAATGGCTTTGCCTACAAATTCGCAAATCCATCCAATTTTGATGAAAAATTAACAAAGTCATAGGTACACACGCCAGCGCGTCAGTGTACATTTTTGTTGTAAAGTCGCCCGTAACGTAACCGGGTAGAGTCGTAGCGTATAAGGGTCGACGTGCTGTCGTGTGTACGTGCCCCCACCAGGATTCGAACCTGGGATTGTGTGTCGAACGTTCTATCTACCCATTGGGCTACCACCGTCCGTACGTCACAACTCACAATCAGACAGGATTAGGCGCAGGTTATTTGCGGCGCAGATGCCCTATCTAGGGATTAGATTAATTTATGACGGCTCAGCGTTTATTGATGTTAAACTTAGATCTGGATGGCATACCGGGCCTTGATGTACGCGGGACACGCAGCGCGTTCGAAGCGCGTATCTATCATTGGTAAGTTACATCGCTTGGAGTCTTCCATTTAGCATGCCTCGATTTCTCCCTTTTAAGAGGCCCCTTCAGGACCGTGGGAACTCGGCGATGGCCAAGCACGTGAAACACTGTTTTCTATAGCTGTTTCACCCAGCGCGAGACGGGGCGCTGGAAAAGTGAGAGGCAATGCGGCTGTATGAGTCTACGTGTGTTCGTGTCCTTTCGCGAGTATTTAGTAGTAGTTATAACGTAATAGATCAATTTTCCCAAATTTTTTCGTAGTTCAGCTGCCATTTCTACATTTTGTTAGCTATATAAATTTTTTTTTTTCTGACTAGTACAAATACATTATTGATGTTCCCAAGGTAGTTAGACTCCAATAGAGAGTGTAATAATGTAAGTAAATAACAGCTGAAAGTAACCCCCTTTTCGGCGCGAAAAAAGCATCGCTCTAATTTCTATTAGGCTATTTCTTTTATTATAAAAACTATTTGAAACCTCCGTATTGGTCATCTACTGGTATAAACCAAGTTTCAGCAAAATCCAGCATGGGAAAATGCTGCTCTAACGCCCTCTTAACTCTGGGTCGCCAATAGTAAATTGATCTTAGATTCCAGTGTGACCTGCCCCTCTATTCTCTTAGGAGTAAAATAATATCCACCGTAAAAATAACAGTTTTTAAAAAAACTTCTTCATTTCATTAAGGGCTATTTTCAAGTGTTTTGACGCTCAAAACACCTCAAAGGTTGAGTGGATTTCTTAGACTCTAAGAAATCCACTCTACCTTTGAGGTGTTCATTTCAGCGCCTCTATTCTCTAAGACTTAGAGAATAGAGGCGCTGCTAGGGAAGTACAGTCACAATTAAAGTTTCATCACCCTATCGGCTAGCGCCATCTTGCTTTATTTCACAGCGTAAAGCGAGATAAGATGCCGCTACCCGATACTGGGATAAAACATGTATCGTGATTCGTGAGGTTGTGCTCCCCTAGCAGGTCACACTGGAAACTAAGATCTTTTTAGTATTGGCGACCCAGAGTTAAAAAGGATAAATCGAAGCATGCTAAATGTAAGACTCCAAGCAATGTAACTTACCAATGATAGCTGTCCTCAGGTATGGCCCCACGTCACTCTCCGGCTAATCTCTTTCAGTGTTCGAGCAAGCTTTAAGCAAGCAAGCTTATCACTCGACGATCATAAATCCTAGCACCATCTTTGAAGTCCCACTTACATTTCCACGTGTAAAGAAGAGTGTCGTCGCCGAGCGATTATGCACGAGCTCCATCTTTGAAGTCCCATTTACAGCATATCCAAGGCTGGTTAGTCACAGTCTGTCCACCGAGGCGCGTAATCGGTTCCGAACATTCACACGCCGTATTGAGGTGGTGGCAGCCCAGTGGGTAGATCGCTGGACGCACAAGCGCGAGATCCCGGGTTCGAATCCCGGTGCGGTCATGCACACTATAGTCGACAGCATTTCAGACTGTTATTTTTTTCTATTTAATCAATGGTTTAACTCAATTGTATTATTTTGTCGGTGTAGACTAGTTTCGGTTTTCATTCGGAGACCTTGCCCAGCCCTCTGAGCTTTTCCACAACGACCCGACGACGTCAAGCCGGAAAGCCAGTTTTAATTGAAGGAAGTTGATTAGCCGAACACCCAATGAATGTCCACCACGCGAATGGGCTTCTTCAGAAGTATCCGCTGGAGCCTGAGTCTGTAACGCAATCGTGCCAAAATGGGCTCCCAGTCGACGGCTTCAACAACGATTTATTAATGCTGTCGGTCCTTTGATAATTTTGTTGTACTGCAACAAAGAATATTCTAATTCTAGAGGATTAGTTCCGCTGGCTGTAGGAGAAAAATGAGGAAACCCCGGTTTTGTACCCATTGACACGCCATTGCGTTACAGACTTAAGCTCCTGTGCGGAAAGTCGGCACGTTTCTTTGGCCCTAGCAAACAACCTTAGACACTCAAATGGCATCACATAACTACTCGTTGCCGGTCCAATGAGTGCGGTAACGTTAATGGACGGTCACCGGACGGTAGTGGGGCGTGTGAACGCTCGGTACCGGCAGTTCCGATTACCCGCCTCGGTGGATAGAGTCGTGCAAAGCTAACTTTGCAGTGGAGCATCCGAAATAGTAATTTCCGTACGTTGCTTTTGTATGTTTTCACCATATTTTCAATGTATTCCACATAACAAAATTGTAACAGACAATATCTGACGTAACATGTACCACTGAAAAATGGTGAAAACATACAAAAGCAACGTACGGAAATTACTATTTCGGATGCTCCACTGCAAAGTTAGCTTTGCACGACTCTAACTTGGGTCTTTTGCGTCTATGTCAGATGATTTATACAACGTCCAGTCCGTTCTAGATGGGTGAAATGATCACTTTGACGCTGCAATGCTTGGGACATGTTGTAGATGGATTAGGTTTGCCCAGAATCTGTACCATCCTGACAGCTTAGACGTCATCAAAGACTTCCTAAGCAAGATACACCGTCCACTAGCGCCACCTATGAAAAAACATTTTTTTTTGCTAAAAACGGGCCGTCAAATTGGCTTAACAATGTTTACGACCTAAGGCCTAGATCCCAGATTCTAGAACCGACGAATACGTCCTGCACAAGAAAAAATGGCCACTTTTGACTTGTGCAAATTTTATTCATAGGTTTTAAGACCTGAGATCTAGGTAGACCTAAGGTCCTAAAAGTAGTTAAGCCTAGGGATTAAAACACAAACGTCCCTAAAATTTTATAAAGTCTTGGTCAAGATAGGCTTGCAAATAAAAGTATTCTACCTTCGCACCCTTCGATCGAGGATAAAACTAGATACAACATAGAACTCTGAAATGTGTCTGGAAAAATAGATGCCCAAACTGCCTTTGGGAGCTTATTTGCTCGTAGTCTATGCAATTAAGGTAAAACTGTACAAGTGTACACTAATACAATAAGGTTGACATTCGAATATTAGACGTTTGGTCGAAATGATGTTTCGTATTGTTCTATTGCTGATATCATTTGGTTCTGTGGGGACAAGTTTTTATTGTGATTTTATACGTAATGCGGATTCTATGGGATTTAGTTCGGTGTTCGCACCACACTGAATATGAAATAGAGTATGGCTTCTTCGTCATATAGTAGTCTTATTTCGAGCTGAATATAAATGCGGTGGTGACCACGGGCGCGGGCGTTGGGCTCGCGTGCGGGGTGGTCAGGCGCTTCATGCGCTAGGCATTAGCATATTCCGTGCTGGAGCCACTCTTGCGCACCTCCCCGTCCTTTGCGCTACGTGTGGTGCAAGGTACCGGTCTTGGACGTTTTTGTACCTGTTCGTTCATTCTATTTCCATCTACTCCGGCGGTGCCAAGACCTGGATGAGAAAGGAGGAGGGTACATCCACTCAACATGGTAAAAATCCATCAGTTTCGATACGTGTTCTGTAGGATTCGAAGTCTCAAAAATACTCGAATTACATCTAATCGTATAGAGGTTTTAAACAGCGTCTAGCTAGCACCTTAGCTCAATAGATCTACTCAGGCGGTGCCAAGCCCTGGATGAGAAAGGAGGTGGGTAGATCCACTCAACATAGTAAAAATCCATCAGTTTCAATACGTGTTGTGTAGGATTCAAAGTCTCAAAAATACTCGAATTGCATCTAATCGTATAGTGGTTTTAAACAGCGTCTAGCTAGCACCTTAGCTCAATAGATTGGTGAAGTCACCACTCGGACACTGCAGTGCCTAGAACATGTGACGGTGACGGTATTGCAACAGTGATTTAGTATTTGACAATTGAGGCTTTTACTAAGTCTGTGAATGAATGCACAGAATTTACCAAAATTATGGACTAAATAGTTATCACTGGGCCAAAATTATTTTTGACAGCACGGGTTTAGTGTTGTATTTGAAAAGACGAAAGGAGACTTCAATGTACAATTCTACAATTCGTTAGTAATTTGTTGCCTAAAAAGTATTTTTCTATTACTGTATCTCCTAACAGTCCTACAAAGATTCTCGGAGGTCCGATGACCCTCAACAACGTCTTAAATCTGTCCTAAGTACTGATTGCTCATTGTCCATGATTGATTGTATTGTACCATACGTCGTTAAAGTATCTCTTTGTTGTGCACTGAACAGTATCGTACGTGAATGCACACCATGAATATTTAATGAGACAACCATAGTGTGGCCGTGACCTTTCTGGAGGCATGGTGCCTTCCTCAAAATACAACAGACCTTCGTATTTGCATCTCTACGTGGCTAGCTTTTGCGTGCGACTTCGTTATAAGCAGAATCTATTATTTCTATGACTACAGGGGTGGCCACTACCTCATACGATTACCCACCACCATGAGTACTTATAAATGTTCCAAATTAAGAGGTATTATCGCCTGTATCCATGCCTAAATTAATAAAAATATGTCCAGTATATCCCACGGAACACTCCTTTACTATTATCGATATAATTTAAGTGCAGTAGTCCGATACTTACAGCATTCACTAAGTCCTTATTCTCCTAATAACAACCCGGTATCAATGCCTTGTCTGTGCGATTTTTAACCTTAACACCCCTAGTTTCTTCATTGTTCATAGAGCATTTATGTCTCTCTTACAGGTAAGCGTGCAGTCCGGTCTGGTTCCAGGCAACATTGTTGCAGAATTTATTCCAATGGTAAGAAACCAGTATGTAGTGTGGACAGTCTCTACTATAATGTTAGCCAATAAATGTCACGGAGCATGTCTCATTTACGGTCCCTTTGTTAAACCGTGGCATTGTCCACGTTCTCGAATGATCGCTTCGACTCCGATCGATATTGTACGAGGTGTCGACAAAAAATTCGACATTGTCTATTACGATTTTCAATATCTGTACCGGCCACAAAGATGCCGTCATCTCATCGATGATAGATTCGTCTTATTTCATCCTCTTGCCGTTGCTGAGTCACGTTGGACCTGTTTGTTGGGATATTCGATTTTGATCATCCTTTTATTGTGATGACTAATATCAAATGGTAGTTCAGGAATTTCGCGCTTGTATCAATTTGTTGCAAAACCGGGTCTTTAATCTTCTTAGCATTCCATGTTGTTGACAAGCTTGATAATTTTATTTACGCCTCGGATTAGAGAATCATAGTTAGACAAATTGACATCTCAACGTATCTATTCAAAAGTTTTCAAAGCGCCCAAATTGCGTAATAAAATAACTCTCAAAAATTCTTGTCTTTGCCTTATGTTTATGCGCATATGTTTAAAGTATTATCGAAAAAATAACGTGAAATGTTTCCCACTGTCACGCAACGCTTTATTCTTTTCAAGATAATTTATTTGCATTTCGGGTGTTGACTATATTCTTTTTTTCAATCATTCGCTTGCGAAATATTATCGGAACCGTACTTAATGATGTCTTACAGACTGACTTCCTTTAGCCGAGACATAAATAGGACTTTCGGGATCTCTTACATCGAGGTCTTATGAGAGCTAAAGTTTTCTCTTCTTTATGTTCTACCATTATGTTTACTAGAAACTTAGATAGGGCATTTCGGATCGAGGTCCTTTAATTCGGACCTACATTTTTCTCTTCTTCGGTCCATTATGTCCTACTATTTACGGCATGGAACTATTCACCTACTTCTTGTAGTGCCGTCTGCTATCGGAGGTTGGCAATCAGTTTCGCGATTTCTCCCTTTGAGGCTGCTAAACGTAAGTTCTCAAGCCAAGATATTCTCCTACAGCTCCTACAAATAACAGCGTTGTCATGGCAATCTCATAACTCCTCCGATTAGGCTCGGCCGGGGAAGGAATAGCTAAGCCAGGTCAGTCAACCCTCTACACGTTACGTCCATCTGTTGGAGCCCGATGGCACAAACTACGAGAGCACAGAGGTGCCCCTTGATGCCATATGACAGAAATAGTCTCAGAGATATCCTTCATTCTGGCTGGCTCAGCGACTCAAAGTGGGTCTTGGCCTCCGCAACCAAAAGACGCCAGCTCTCCCTCCAATCCTCGACCTGGAGCTAGCACAGGTCTCTTTCTACCGCATCTTCCCAGCGATATTTGGGATGTCCGACCGGCCGGCGCCCTAGAACGTGCCATAATTATTTATTTTGCGCATGGCACGTTATGCAACGAATGACAAAGGATGAGAACCCAGGCCATAGATCCACTCCCAAAGGAAGCGTTTTATGGGGATCTATTCTTTAAATTATAGGTCCATTGGCTATAGAGTACAGCCTGTCAAAGATGCGCATTTTTTTCCAAAAAGTGTCTAGTTATCGTAGGACCACGTTCCTAGACATACCAACAACCGACAACTAAATTAGGCCCGGTTTCTGAGTTGAGAATTCTACTAAGCACATACTTACGTATCGCTCTGTCACGCTCTTTTGTGAGAAACCTGCAGAGACAGGACGATACTTACCCATTAGCTTAACAAAATTCTCAACTCAGAAACCGGGCCATATTATCCTAGAGAAAAGTAATGCATAAGGTTTACTTACGTAATCAAATTAATACAAGCCCGAAAGGACTACGGTGTTTCCTATCCTTTTCGTGAAACCCTTATTCTGTGCCCCAGCTAGATTTATCCCGTTAGTGTTAAAAAAATAACATCATCATTAAGGATGAAATGTTCTGCATGTCGTCACCCGATTCCTGTAGTTTTTTCTTTGCCACACCGTCTGCCCCGACGTTGTCTGGTTGATTAACGAGCAGTAACTCAATACTATAATCCGAGCGGGACCGCGAGCTTCTCAGTTCCAAAAGGTATTATCCCATTCTGATTCCGCACGGATTATACAAGTGTTTGGGTTCTCCTACTGTGCTGCCCACGTGAATATATTAATTTCTATGTAGATTCACGCCTACGCTCTACGATACCTCAAAAGTTAAGACAGTCAGAGGTACCGCTCGCAATGACTTCAAATTCACTTTCAACGTTAAGGTTCAACTAAGTACTAAATCTAGATATTTGCTGTCGCACGGTTTTAGCGGACATCTCTTCGAAGTTGACGTAAGATTTTTTTAAACAGTTTCCGGAAATAATTTAAAAACTGCATGCTGTTTATAGATCCCATTAATTCTTGCATCATTCACTATTCAGTTTATCGACGTGTTATGATTCGCGTGAGAGATTTGGCCTAATCCCCGCCATTTGTGAAACGCAAAACTGTACGCACATAGAACGTAAAAAAACACATACCTTCTGCAGTTATTCATGACGTCACAACACCGGCATGTAATGACAAGAAATTAATGATGTCGACTAGGTTTAAACCGACTGGGCGCGAACACAAAAAGTTCGACCACAGAATGACGAAGTACCTTATGCAAATGTACTGCCTAATTGTAATTTCTGATTAACTCACTTAAGTGACTCAAGATTGTTACGTACACACGACAGCACGTCAGACTGCACACTTTTGTTGTAAAGTCGCCCGTAACGTAACCGGGTAGAGTGCTAGCGTGTAAAGGTCGACGTGCTGTCGTCTGTACGTTGCCTTATAGACTCCGCTGCCGGGCAAGAGGTTGCTCTCGGAAATAAGGTAATGATAAAAAAAAAATGGGTGCGAGGTGATATTCGATGATTTATGTAGCGTCGCTAACGGTGAAGGAAAACATCGTGAGGAAACCCGCGGCTCAGTTGGCTCCACACGTATTGACCTGTCTTTCCTGTGGGCTAGGTCGACTAAGCTGTCAGGATGGTATAGGTGCTGGGCAAGCCTACTCCATCTAAAACAATGTCCCAGGCACTGCAGCGCCGAGTGGTCTCTTCACCCATCTAGTGTGAGTGAAGGTGCCACTGGACGCTGTATAAATCATCTCATTGCGTAGATGCAAAGGCCTTAGTTTTTATGTAGCGTCTGATTTATACGGTCTCCTAGCCATAGTCTAGAGAAGCTCATAATATTGTGTTCTCTGCCTCACTCTCTTCCTCAAAGGATTAGCTGGGCAAAACTGACCTAAATTCCCGGGCCCTTTCTCTGTAAGACAGTAGTTTTGCGATAGGTTTATAGTTGTTAGGACAAAACCGGATTTTCTTCTGCAACGCCGAACGTAACGAAACACGACTGCGTTACAGACCTGAGGCACCTGAGGCTTGAGAACAGGTATTTAGACCTAGAGACAAAGTATCATACAACGTCTAAGATGATTAAGAGACGGACGTAAATTCCAGATTACAATTTTCCGATTACCTTTCGACCGGCAGTAAGTGGAAGGACCTGGCAAGATTACCCGGGGACTCATTACGCATGATTAAGTCGTTAGTCGAATGGAACTCTAATTTGATCGACGTAAATTGATTTTGTGTCTCTGTCCTGTCCGGAAATTACCTGCGACGTTGGACGTATGTGGCCGTCCATTGCTGATTGCGGCAACGATTTGTATCCTCTGATATTCTGAGCCCTCTTCCATTTTCCTAAATTTAAAGAAGTTTAGTTGTTCTGGGACCTGAGTCTGTAACGCAATGGTCCCAAAATGCGATTTATTATTTTGTATAATGTTTTTGTAGTACAGCAAAGAATATTCTAATTCTAAAAGATTCGTTCGCTGGTTGTAGGGGAAAAACGAGGAAACCCCGGTTTTGTCCTTCTACTGGGACGCCATCGACACGCCATTGCATTACAGACTTAAGGTTATACGAACCCTTTACCCTTGACGCCATTGAGGCAAGATTGACACAATTAGCTAAATAACATTACTATGAATTAAGAAAAACACAAACCAACCTACTTTGATTTCATTTCTCTGTAATGTTTATTCAAATTTCAGGCTATTTTGTACAATAAAACAATTTGAATGCCTCTAAATCCCTGAAATATGAACTGAAATCAAAGTCTGCCCGAATGATTGGTAGCGCGCCGGTCGGTATACTCTCCAAGCAGTTAAACGACCAAAGAAGAAGTAGAAGGATGAATTTCATCACCCTTCGCGACCACTACCTGCTTTGTAGTCTGTATTTTGCGCCCCATTTAAAACTTAAACTCCAAACGATCCGTCCAAGAATGTCACACATGTAACATGTAGAAAGAAGCGGCCCAAAAATCCCATGCCTCGCTGGATCAGCCAAATCTTTCATCCGCACAAAGATCTCGTGTCCCTTTCTCGCTCCAGCGCCCGCGCATGCTACATCCCATTTCGGGGCCGTTGCGATTCCGATGACAAAGCGTCACTTTCTACGGCGCACGCGCGACGGCAAATGAAGTGTGTCGCGTACGCAGACAGCTCGCGGGAGTGCAGAACAAGAAGCGACAGAATCCCCACGGATATCTTTCTTTGTAGGCGGATTTACTTTACGATTAAGACACTACAGGGTGCACTCTAAGTCAATAGCGGAACTTTAAGTAGGAAATCTACTGATCAATACAAACAACTTGTACTAGGTGGCGAAAAAAATGGAGTGAAAAAAATATCAGCTGTTCCATACAAAAGGTCGCCTCAGTACTGCGCCAAATGTATGAAACAGCTGATATTTCTTTCGCTCCATTTTTGTCGCCACCTAGTACAAATTGTTTGTATTGATCAGTAGACATCCTACTTAAAGTTTCGCTATCGACTTAGAGTGCACCCTGTAGTGAGTAGTGACTAGTTTAATCAATTTTGCAATGCACAAAATTTACAACCCGGGCCACTTCGGCACAGTGGGATATTGTCTGCCATTCCCACCCTTATTCCTCTTCAGATCGTGCAAAAACACTAATCTATCATCTAAAGTAGAATGCGTGGAAACAGTAGAAAGACCCTATTCATACTTTATTAATGACTAGCTGACCCGGTGAACTTCGTATCACCTGAAATAGTTTGACTCTCCGCGTCAAAAATGGCGATTCCAATACAAAATGACAAATTTTTATTTCTTCCGTTTTTCAGCTAATCCTTTAACTTTTCCCATATTTCTTTGCTTTTAAACCTACCCTGAACTATGGTAAACTAAACAAAACAGTAAATATGCAAATCGGTCAAGCCGTTTCTTAGTTTTAGAGAGACTAATGCACGGCGATTCATTTTTATATATATAGATAGGAGTTTTCTTTACATGTAGTATGATTTGTTGTGTATTGTCGATGACACTAAAAACGGCGTACTCTCCGAAGTCGTAGGTTAGTAAAGTTAGGCTGACCAATTCAGACCACCATCTCGGATTGAAACTTGGAAGAGTTGGAAGACAGAGGCTCGCTTTCTGAATTGAGAATTTTACCAAGTCAATACTAAAGTTCTGAGTTCTGAGAAATTTGCAGAGACAGAACGATACTTAATAATTGCTTGCTTAGCAAATTTCTCAATTCAGAAATCGGCAGAAAGAGAAAACGAAGCGGAATTACAGCACCTTCTGTATCTTTCACATGTAATAGATAGAGCGAACCGCACAAACGCTCCGGAAACTATCAATTCAGATAGTAAAGCTTCCACTTCTGCATGTAGGATGTGCCCGTTGCACGGAGGAAGCCGTGATTTATGACCTTCATTGTTTCCACTTGCAAGATTGCCCTGCATGGATATCCTACTTTTGAGTCTTTACTTTCTCCAGTTAGTTTCGTTTTGTTTGACACACACGATTGTTTGTGTAAGTGAAGTGGCGATATGGCTTTTAGAGAGCTTTAGGTTTGTTTTGTTGTCTTTGTCACTATCCCGTGAGCGAAACCATGTAATTAATATAAAGCGTGCAGTGCTCACGAAAGTCTTTAAAGTTAGAAATGTGCCTCTACGTAAGTGTAATGGCATGGTAGATAATATAGCCTTAAGTACCGCCGGTACTGGGGTAAAGAGCGGAGTCAACTATAAAGCATCATACTCTGCCAGTTCTAAGTACTGTACCAGTTTTATTTCTTTCTCTACTCCAACTCTACTCGTCCAATGATGCCTACATTGGTTAGTACTCTATAGAATATGCCGTTTACTCCTATAAGTTACAGCAGACTGTTGTAAACTTGTAACTGACAAAACTGAATCTGGGAGTTTTCACACTATTCATTAATTAATTCTTCGTAGCTCAGCGACAACTGGATCTTGGCCTTTGCAACCAAAAGACGCCAGCTCTCCCTGTCCTGCGGTACCCACCAATCTTCCACCTGTAGCTCGCGCAGGTCTCTTTCCACTACCTCTTTCCAGCAATATTTGGGATATCGGACCGGCATCCTCCCCCATTCTCTCGACATGGCCGAGCCAACGGAGTCTTGCGGATTTAGTCTCTCCGATTATGTTGGGCTCTGTAAATTCACACAATCTCTTGGGAAATTATTCCCACACAACACAGTAAACCTGGGTCGACTATTTATCAATATTGAATGCTCTTGTTACTTTGAGCAACGGTCGGACCAAAAACGTTGTGGCGGAGCTGTGTTGCGTTACGTACCACGGAACTCGGCAAGAACAGCGCTGTTCACACGGCCAGTCGGGGCTTGAGTGTCTAAATTCAACACCTATTACGATCCCTTTCAATTTGACATTGACAAACTACAACGGTTGGCATTCATTTGACACAAGCTGTTATTTAATTGTGGTCCAAATCATGATTGCAACTCGTTTATGAAGAAAGTTGAGTTAAAGAAATCTCAAATTCGTTAACTCAAAACCCTTCAATTTGTCTTATATCCAGTCCTTATCCATATCATGTCCATATCCATTGTAAAGTCCCTTTGAAAAGAAACGTGATAGATGATGAAGTTAGACAATAAAACCTTGGTTGCCAATCCGACACCGCTTTTCCGTGGCCAATCTTTCGCCTATCGAGCTACGCTGCTGTTAGCTGCTGCTGCTCAGTACCAAACAGTACTGAGAAACGTAGATTTCTCTACTAAAATGTCACTTTAGCAGGGTTTATTTTCTGAAATCGCTACAAACTTACGCATTTGCATCTAGGAAAGATGATTTATACACTCACACTTCTTTAAATGAGTGATTCGACCTATATTTTTTGCATGGAATATGCTGAGGATGCTGCTTGCCTAGCAACATCCTCAGGTTAATCTGCCTTATCCACAGGAGACACTGCCTTATCCACAGGAGACTATGTCAATAAGTACGAAGCCAACTAGGTTCGAATCCCAATGCGGGGCATGTACGAATGCAGTTAATGGTCACAGTAACGTACATTTGTGATTTTGTAGTAGCAATATCACTCGCTAAAGGTAAAGGAAAGTATATCATTTCTTACCTCCAAGAGATTACTCACCCTTCGATTGCAGCTATCAGGTAAATTAATACAGGCGTCGGCTCTTGCATACAGTCTGCTACTTTCTCGCGACGCACAGCGCCCGAAGTATTGTCTAAGAAAAGCGGGTCAGATGAAAGTGACGGTGCTTACCGGTCACTTGTTGATATCGGCGATCTCCGACGAAAGGTCAATGCCAAAGTTGGGGGGAAATGGTGACGGCCCTGACGGGTAAGGATTGTCACGGAAAGACATTTCATTTGGCGTGGGTTTCTATCTTCGAAGTTTGTTTAGTTTTACTGTACACACGACAGCACGTCAGAGTGTACACTTTTGTTGTAAAGCCGCCCGTAACGTAACCGAGTAGAGTGCTAGCGGGTAAGGATCGACGTGCTGTCGTGTCTACAATCGCATCGTTGTGCTGGTTGTGAATATTGAACCATATTTTTTAATTACTTGTTCGCTACTTCACTTTCATTCTTTATCGTCGCCCTTACTCTCTTTTAGTTAGTTAAGATATAAACAATAGTTATTTGTTATGCAAGGATGCAAAATTATTGTTTGCAGCGAGTGCTGTTATTGAAAACCGAGCTAGCGAAGGTTTCTAAAATTTATTTCTTTTTATACACCATATTATGGCGTCGCGTTCATATTTCGAAGCGCGAAAAAATGCAGCTAGTTTAAAATAGGCTTTTCCACGATCGTATGTTTACAGTAACAGCATACTTTCCGAGCCTGGGAGATGAAAAAAGTATTATTTTGTTTCTTTTTGCTTTCCCGCCAAAGTAACGCCAAAGATTCGAAACGTTTATGCCTCCATTCGATCTCACTATAACTTTACTAGTCATGCACTGGTTACTCTACAAGTCCACAAGATCAAGCGTATCGCCATAGCCGCATTAGCCATAATAATATGTTGATGTCAAGGCGCTGTCTGAGGGATGGCTTGCTGCAGGGTGCAAGAGCTCGTCGGGGTGCCACCACTGCTGACTTTGGCCTCAATGCCGAAGCCAGGGTTTTCTATGTGAATGAACGGCTGTCGAAGACCAATAGGAGGTTGTTCTATATTGCTAGAGAGGCTGGACGTCGGCATAACTGGCGTTTCGTCTGGACAAGAGATGGCAGAGTCCATGCACGTCGGGAGGCTGGCCAACCATGGCATCGTATCCGCACGGAGGAGGATATAAAGAGTGTTTTTGGGGACGAAAAAGTTGGTTCGTCCTAGCTCTATATTATCCCCGCTCAGTCTCCCAAGTTATGATGCTCCCCGCGATCTGGAAAATAAAAAATATGTATTATGTAGGTTGTTTGCACCTTTTATATTAGCGGCCTTGGAATCTTGTCTCACTGTTGTAATTATAACACTTACCAGTACACTATTAGTTCGATGTTTGTTGCAGCATTTAATTTTCATTATAGGTCCTATGTTCGTTCCCTCAGGTTATGGTTATTGTTTGGGTCTGGAAAAGAGGAATAATCATACTTTAATGCTTTATTGCCATTGGAGTCTTTTATTGAATAAAATTGCAGCTTTATTTTACCTTTTGTGTTTGACATGCAGATTTGTCTTCATAAAGCACTATTTAATTTTCATCCTGGGTCCCTTGTGTTATTGTATAAGTCTAGAAAAGAGGAATGATCTTATTTTAATGCGTTGTTGCCATTGGAATACACTTTTAAACAAAAAGGCAGCTTTTTTGTACCTTTGGTGTTTGACATCAAATCAGGAGGGCAATGTAAGGCGGTGGCCTACACATACAGTCGGCAAAACATCATCTGGCTTTACCAAGGCGGGCACTCACTGGAGCAGGACATTGACACACATTTGTTTACGTATTATTTTACTATCTGTATCTGTAGCTAACACAAGAAATATCGACCAGTCAAGAACATCAAAACAAACACAATGTCACGTGACAATGACATCTGTCACAACGTTACCGCAAAGTCCGCTGATGGCAGCACTTCTTGGTACGTTCCGAAATGTGAAAGTTATGGGAGCTTCTTTCTATGAAAAATGCTGGCTCAACTTTTTTAGGCATTCTTCATGCTATCGACCAATGACGTTTTTATTCATGCAATTTATTGTTATTACTTCACTATATAGTTTTTGCCATATGTTGAGATATAATTTAGTATTTACTTACGTGCTTCATCAGCGCATAGTTTGCATTCCTTCCTTTCCCACACAAGCAACTTTTCACTCACGCACGAATCATGATGACTAAGAAAAACTTTATAGTTGGACTTTTTAATGCTGGTTCCCTTAATACCGGGCATGACGAACTGATAGTTGCAATCACAAACTCTGCCGCGGATATGGTGGCTATAAACGAAACCTGGATGCGCGATGTAGATGATGAAAGAGCGCCACGAATACCGGGGTACCGACTGCGACACGTGCCGCGGGTAACGGAGGGTATGCGTAGACAGCGCGGAGGCGGAATTGGTTTTTATTTGAGGAAGGGTTTTTCAGCACGTACCTGCCCACACCCGCCAGCGCTGCCTGTCGAGCAAATGTGGCTGAGAACCAATATTAATGGAAAGCGTATTATAGTCGGAACTGCCTACAGACCTGAGTGGGTAAACACAGATACATTTTTTGACGCACTAACTGACAGTGTGACTTCGTTCAGAGACTATGACCGGCTAATTTTGTTAGGTGATTTTAATATAAACTTTTCTGACCCAAATGATTGCGACCACAGAAAACTGACGCAATTACTAAAAACTCTAAACTTAACTCAACTGGTACATGAACCAACTCATTTTACTGATCACAGTCAAACTACTATCGACCTCGTGCTTACCGACGCTAAGGCTATCAGAGTTAACGTTCACTACAAACCTGAACTTGGAAAACATGCGCTTGTGACTGTAGAGCTTGACATAAAAAAAGCAAAGATAAAGCCTACTACTATCACATACAGACCGATTAAACACATTGATATGGACATGTTCAACAGACATTTGGATGCCATTGACTGGGACAGTATAAAGCGACTGGACAACGTAGACGACATGGTCAGGCGTTTCAATGATAACGTTATTTCTCTTTTCGACACACACGCACCTGAAAAAACCATAGTGGTCAGAGATGCGCCTCACCCATGGCTGACGGACAATGTGAGGTTTATGATGAAGTTACGCGACGATGCACATGACCGCTACATGAAAACTAAATCTGAAGTCCATAAGAAGTACTACAAGGACTTAAAACACCAAGTTAATGTTGCAATACATAACGAAAAAACAGTAATTTTTGACAGGGACATAAACCAACTCGCACATGACTCAAAAAAACTGTGGCAAAATCTAAAACGTACGATACTACCCACAAAACGAGATACCGATCTACCCTCGCACTTACAGGACCCTGATTTGATAAACAGACACTTTTTGAACATACCTGGAGACCCTAACGTGACAATGTCTGACTTAACTTATTACGAATTCCACAGATACTCCGATGCTGCTTTTCATTTGACGACTGCTCAACCACACAACCTGTATAAAATCATAAAAAAAATTAAAACGTCTGCGAAAGGTGTTGACGGCATTTCAATCGACATGTTAATCATGACTTTACCTCGGACCGCAGACATAATTTTGGCGATAATAAATACGAGTATATCGACAATGACATACCCTTCTGACTGGAAAGTTGCTAAAGTGACTCCCCTTCCCAAAAAGCCCAATCCTGCACAAGTATCGGATCTGAGGCCTGTCAGTATTCTACCATGTATATCGAAGATAATAGAGAGGGTGGTGTGCGACCAGCTGTCGGAATACTTGGAGAGGGAAAAGATATTACCGGTTTTACAGTCGGGGTTTCGAAAAGGCCGAAGTACAGCAACGGCACTCCTTGATGTAGTTGACAACGCGTTGGCTGCTCAGGACGTAGGTGAAAGCACCATACTGGTACTACTTGACTTCTCCAGGGCTTTTGACTGCTTGAACATCCCCCTCCTGTTATCCAAGATGAGTTACTATGGCTTAGACAGGGTCGCGGTGGGATGGTTTGACAGTTACCTGTCTGGCCGTTCGCAGATTGTTGGTTTGCGAAAGGCCGACGGGAGCACTCTCTCCTCGACGTCTTGTCCTCTGACTAGAGGAGTCCCACAAGGGTCTATACTTGGACCCCTGCTATTTATCTTGTATAGCGCAGAAATAGCAACATCGGTTGTTCATAGCAAGTACCATTTGTATGCGGATGACCTCCAACTATATATATCGAGCAAACCAGAGGAAGTGGCGCTTGCAGTGGCAAGGCTCAATGAGGATCTGGAACGAGTAGCCGCGTGGTCGCAGAGGAGTTGCTTGTCTCTCAATCCCAACAAATCCAAGTTTCTGGTGTTTGGCTCAGACGCTCAGAGAATCGAGACCCTAAGTGAGCTAAATTCAACTAGTCCTATATGTATACGAGGTGAGCCTATAGAACAGGAGACTGAGGCTAGAAACTTGGGTTTGCTGATGGACGGAGATCTTCGCTTTGAGCGCCATCTTGTCGATGTAGTGAGAAACTGCTTTTACAAGCTGAGAGTATTGTATAGGATACGGGACTACCTCAGTGTCGACATGCGGATCAAGTTGTGTGAGTCGCTTGTGCTGTCCAAGCTAAACTACTGCGATGTTGTCTACGACGGTCGTTTGCTTGGCAGGTCTCAGACGTTGATACAACGTGTACAGAATGCGTGTGCGCGTTTATGCTTCCGCATCCCTCCTCGATCCCATGTCACTCCTTATTTGAACAATGCTGGTCTGATGAAGATGTCTTCACGCCGTCAGCTTCATTTCGCTTGTTTGCTCTTCGGTGTCATCAAGACTGAAACTCCGGAGTACCTGTACCGCAAAATCAAATGGTCCTATAGCGAGCACCAATATAAGATAAGAGCGATTATTCCGGGGCACCATACGGCAGCTTTTCGAGGCAGCTTCAGATTTGCGGCGTCCAAATGCTGGAACGACATTCCCCCTCCTCTAAGGGTGGTATTCTAGAACGCTACTTAAACTCAGTTCAAACTAGAACGCCACTTAAACTCTGTTTAAACTCAGTTCAAACTAGAACGCTCCTTGAACTCTGTTTAAACTCAGTTTAAGTAGAGTTTAGTAATGTCGACTGTCGATAAAACAGTGCATGTTTTGATTTCAATATCCCTTCCGTCATATCAAAACATGCACTGTTTTATCGACAGTTTGAACTCTGTTTAAACTGAGTTTAAGTAGCGTTCTAGAATACCACCCTAAAAGTCCTTACCAGCAGGTATACCTTTAAGGTCAAACTTAGGGGTTATTTGTTGAGCATACAAAACGCGTAATCCTTTCCAGCATTTGTTTGTTATCAATTTATGATGAAGTTTGTATTATTATATATTATACGTATTAAAATTACCTTATATTGTGTAATCTTATATTGTGTATCTGTCTGCCTATGTAATATAATATGTAAGTTCATGTAGCTACCGAATATGTTGTATTTACCAATTAATTAAGTCTAGATATATCACAAGTTTACACGAGTATAAGTATATCTATCTGTCTTCAATGTATGTAGGTATGTATGTAGGTATGTATGTATGTATGTATGTATGTATGCAGGTAGGTATTGTATTGTATTATATTGTAGGTACTGTATTGTATTGTATTGTATTGTTGTTGCAGTGCGTGTCCGTTTTTGGTTGGATGTCCATGAGTCACCTACTTTGGCCTGTGCTGAAAATCAGCGCTGTAGGCACATTTTATTGTCCTGCAGCAAATGCTGAGCATCAGGCCGTTTTACCGCTGCATGGACATAATTTTTGTTTTAGCTTTTATTTTACTATAAGTAGATTTAAGCTGAATATGTATGTAAATCGTTTGTCTGTGTCCGTGTGGCGTTAAATAAATGTGTTCTTTCTTTCTTTCTTTCTTTCTTTATGTCAGTCAGTCGGTTTGGTGTCAAATACCAACCGACCTTGAGTAGTTAGCAAAATGCGGGGAACAAAGAATTGTCGGACACTTGATATGTTTAATTGTAGTCGAATCCTCAGTAACTCAAGTTGAAACTACCTACTTTATTAACCTACTTAGAAGTTATTTTTTCGACCTGCTTTGTTCGGATTAATGCCTTCGTGAAGAATTGTATGGTATCGGAATAATTCTACCAGAAAACAAAATATCCAGTTGGTGCCTAGAGCAGCTAACAGCAGATTTGAGCGAAGTTAGAAAGGTACGTAGTTAGTTTGAAGACCTAGTTTGCCCTCTTTTTCCTTAGGTAGTTACGATCACCATAATTTTGGATCACAGAATGGGAAAAACAGCTGTTTATATTATGGTCTCTCATGTTATCCTTCGCGCACCGAGACGAATCCGGAATGCGTCTGCGCAGCATGTGCGTTCGCCATTACATTGCACTCTCGTCCGTGTCACTATGACAGTTCTTTGTTCGCTCTTTCGCTTACTTGTCAAGGTCAGATAATATTTGATATCTTAATTCCGCTTTCATTTTGTCTGTAGTCCTTAAAATTTCTCAATGCTGGATAGAGTTGCCGGCGTTTTTATCAGCAGCCATATAAATCGGTGACATTCAAATCTGAAGAAAATTTATCTTTGATCACACAGATCTACAAAGTAGTAAGGTAAGTACAGAACTACGTACGTAGATTCAACCTCCATGCTAGTACAAACAGTGGACAGCACGTCGACCCTTACACGAGCGCTCTCTACTTAGTTACGTTACGGGCGACTTTGCAACGACAATGTAAAGGTTTGCATGCTAGTGCTTTGCCCAGTAGAGGTGTGTAGTTCGCGAATGAATGCTTCGATTGAATGCATTCGTTTTGTGAAACCATTCATTCATTCATTCATTCACTACCAATCTTTACATATCATATTCACTTTAGTCCATGTAGTTCATTCTTCAAGAAACGTTCTTAAATCTACCACACTAAGAACCAAAATTCTGTAAATCTTTACATATCACATTCACTCTAGTCCACGTAGTTCATTCTTCAAGAAACATTCTTAAATCTACCACACTAAGAACCAAGATTCTGTAACTCATGTGTCTCGCCTTTGTCACCTTTGTCAATCGCGGACTACCGTGAATCAAAAGATACGTGAACGAACTACTGAGCTATGAACTATGAATGAGCTATGAACTGTGAATGAACTGTGAATGAACTATGAATGAACTATGAATGAGCTGTGAACTATGAATGAACTATAAGTGAACTATGAACTAAAAGAGTGAACTAGTTCAGTGAAGGAAATGAACTATATCATTCTTTTCTTTTCACTGAAGCGTTTCGCGCACCTCTATTGCCCAGCTACAATGTAAGCTTGCGCCCGCGCACGGCGCAACATAACTCACGTCGCCTGCGCGTCCCCTGCAATTGGAATGCGGGAACGTTTTGTCCAAGGGGCTATTGCGCCAGTAAATCTAAGGGAGATTTACTTCCCCCCTCGGTTATTTATGGCGGGAACCAGCGGCGGAGGGAAACTTCGTCGTGGGTTTCTCTCGAATCGTGGCATAACACTTATCCTCGTTTACAATCGAACTAAATCTAAAACATTACACTATCTAGGTGTAGGAAATACAAGGGTCCGGAACCACCTATATGGATTACATGTGTGCCAACGTTTCACATACTGGGCTACCAACGCTCACTCACTCTAATAAGAGTGCGGATACCACTGGACGCTGTAGAAATCATCTGTCCTAAATGCAAAGGCTTTTATCCTACGTATGGTAATATTGGTAATGTAGTTTTTATGACAATATTCCGTTATCAAAATGACAGGATCAAACAATCTCTACAAGGTAGCTTTCTCCTTGATGTTTTTGGGTCATGGAAAAACTAAGAAAATGTGGTATTCTCGTTCTTGAGATAAAGGAATCCTGCTGTACTATTGAACTGCCAAACTTTTTGAAGCTTAAAGACACGTGCCAACTAAGTGACACCAAGAATGTAGGAAAATACCGTCTTTTCTTATACCAGGAATCGTTTGGGTGTCGGGTTTACCCCGGGGATAGAAAGAGCCCCATCGGTCACCCGCTGCTTTTCAATATCCCATTAATTGGTAAAAACACAGTTATTATACGCTGTAAATGTAATGGGATACGTAAAAATGATGACAATCTCAATCGTTAATGCTAGAAAGCTAGGAAATAGAATTGAATTGGAAGCCGTGGGTGGTACCTGGACTATAATAAAGACCTCAACTTCCCTAGACAATAAAATTAGCTAGTAACTATTCATGGTTGCTAATCTAATTATACGTATAAATATGTAGATCGAGCGTTTAACAGCAATTTAATTAATTATTCCAAATAAAAACACAAGTGGATGAACCGTCAACGAGTGGTGCTTATAAGTGAGGCACGTGGGATGCGCCTACGCAGCGGTAGACACAATAAATCACGGCAACATGTAATATCCGCGATGGTTTCTATCATTCCGCGCTTTGCCGCAAAAAACCTATTAAAGATACTTCGCTTTGTAATTCAAAGCAAAATTAAATTGACTTCGTTGCAAAGCTAAGTAGGCTATTAGTGATTCTAATTTTAGAACAATACAGATGTAATCTAGGTTCCCCGGCTGTCCAAGAAAACGGTACCACGCAAATTAGAAGACATTTAGATGCTCGGGCACGATATCGAGCTAAGTGATACACTTACGCATAAAGCCAAGTGGAACGAAGACCCACAAGATAAACAGGAACTACAAGAGCATCTTTGAAAATATTCCGAATGTTATTGAAGAAAATATTCAACCCAATAAAAATATTAAACAACTTGCAGCTGTCGTCGTTATTGAAAAAGGAAATATATCCAAACATGCAAAACTCATATCGCACGGCCATGTTAAAAAGCGACGTAAAATTCCACTCGTAAACATTGCTGTTTCAGGAAGTTAAGTTAACAAATTACGTTACTTTAAGTTTAAACAAGACATTTTTCCTTTAAAAAATCATCGCATTTAATGGTATGAACAAGTCATGTATGACAAACCCCCAGAATATTATCGTTCTGAAGCTATTGATATTGGTGTCAATGCTACGTTCCTTACTTAAATTTATCTAAAATCATTTACTTCCGCATTCAAGGGCTATCTGTATCACATGAAAATTTCAAGTTGTCTCGCACAGATAACGGCGCCGGCGCATCAACCTTCACATTTTTACCATTTGAATTCAACTCTACGTTAACTATAAAAAGAACGGACGGTCCAAAGTACAAAAGGTTAAGGTTAATATGCTGTCTTCTGTTGAACTATTTTAGTGTGTATGGAGAACCAATTTGTGCTACCACGTGGGTGGCAAATACATGTTGGTTTTTTGTCCTATACAAATACAGATATATCGGTTCCACAGCCCTCCTGCGTGGTAAGAACATACATGGCTGATGATGACTGTTCAAACACTTGAAAACGTGAATATACGCCATTGTTTGTTGGATAGTTATCAGGAGAAAAAAGATAATTTTATTGATACGGATAAGGTCTTTATCACACACCACGATTATTCCTGATAGCACAAAGCACATAACGTATTCTGTTGTTGCCGTGTATTTCTTCACTTAGGTTTTCTGGAAGTATCGCAATCTTTTATTGCAACAGTTCCAGTGTAATTCAAACTTATATTACTAAAGTTATCCACTAATTTAATTAAGATCATGTTGACGGTATCATTGCCAAGTTATTGTTTGAATATATTGTGCAAACAGATCAGAACGAAACTACTTTGGGATTTTAAATAGCTTAATCCCTTGGGAAGGTCAAAAAGAACATGGACTTAGTTGTTCGATATGAATAGATATTCAAAGTTCTTTGTATTTGATTTTTGTTCACAGGGAATCAGGTTTGAGGAGCACCTTGAACGAAAAACCAAAAGACAGAATAATAAATGAATATAGCCACAATATCATCGAATTTAAGAGTCAATTGATATGACGGAAGAGCTCGCAAACGTTAATTGAAATTAATATGGCTTTAAACAGTCTCTTGTAAAGAGAATAAAAAATTACCTTACACGATAAAATAAAGTACGGCGGCGGACAAATTGCTGTCTTACTTGGGACTTAATATTCTCGTACTCATAAACGCTTCAAATCAATTTACTTTATTCCTCCGTCGTTTAATAACCATAAACTTTGTTGATATAGTTAGTTAATTCTAGTGCAAAGTGATTGTATCGCCGCTGGGAAAGCCTATCTCATCTGTATCTCAGGCATTGTGGCGTCTGGTTACGTAAAAAGTGCCATGTATAAATCATCTCGCACTGTCGTAAAGGCCCGTTTTATTAGTCCTATCCTTATTGAATACGACCAGTAACATCTAGGAAGCGGCTAGAGCACCGCATAAAGAAACCATAAATAAATTGTAGTCATGTCCTATGTCATTTATCATAATACTCCGTCCGTCGGTGTCCTTTATCTCAGAGGGCAGGTGGGCGCCTAGGCCGCGGTGTTATTAAATTGTAATTGTTCTTGCATTCGTTTTACTTGTGACTTGTGAGGCTCCGGCAAAAACATAGCTGAGGATTCCAGGAAAACATGCCCAATGAAAATGTCACCGACGACGTGTTTGGAGATACTGGAAAATAAACAACGTAGAGCGTTCAACCTGAACGGTTCTTTGCTGGTCTGGTCAGAAAACTGCACAAAGAGATCGCCTATCAGATAGCCGATCCGATATTTTCTTTCAATCACGCCCTGTGTTTATTTAAACAGTTATCCGGCATACATTCGCGTGGCCACTCGGTCTGCCGCAAACGAGCCGGTGTACTCTCGACCCCCCGACCTTTATTCAAAGTGGTGCTTGCCATGGGATGCGCTATCACCACGCCAGCGTGACCTCCTAAGGCTAAGGGCAGGCAAACAAAGCGTTGGACCAAGAAAGTCCAGGGTAAATGGTCGGGTTAACACGGAAGAATGGCCGTTAGTTCGGGGTCAGAGACAGGTGTCGATTCATACTTGATGAGAGTCTCGCCTATTTTGGGCATGCATTGTTAGGGAAATGAACGTGCTAGCTCCATCATTAAAGATTCTAGATAAGTGCAGTACAGTTACGTGGCCTTTTTATGGTCAACAATCCACCTAGGCTTTCCGAGAACGTCTCGGATGTTCAGTTGATGTCATAGTTATGCGCGTTACTTCACACATTATACGGGTGAAAGCGAATTTTGGCGATGGCCAAAGACGATTTGGTTTAATTAAATATGTATGAACTTGGCTTGTGACGAAACGTTTAATATGCGATCTATCATTTCCTGGCTCCTTTTCTGTCCCTCTCTAACAGGATCCGCTCGAATCGAAGATAACGGAAAGAATAAACCATCTGTATTTAATTTAACTGCATCAATATTTGGGAACTTGGCGCGTCATACATTTTGATAGCTTGTCTGCTAGCTGTATCTTCGAATGTTTACGACCTTGTTGAGTTCTGCTTTGATTGAATTTCTTACTTTATAGCCCGCCATTTAGCCTTTCAAGTAACTATATATTTCGTTCTACTGCATCTGCCTCTGAGAGACGACAGTCATATTTCCTGCATCAGGACTGCTGGGGAGCAATTCTTTATTAGCGACTTGTATATGGAGCATTGCTTCGATGTTTAGATTGCTCCGAGGCGTAGTGCGTGTAATGGATGCATCATCCATCACTTGGTTGATTAGCACTTGCCTCGCTTCGTCCATTTTATTAATGCTTAGCAGACTGCCTTTTTTGAGTTCATTCCAATCCTATTTCTCTGCCAATGCCAGACATCTGTAGACCTCCGGAGCACATCAAAAACTATTTGCGATTCACGTTGTGTTTCGATCCTTGATGATTTGTATTTCGCTATCGAGGGGCTCGCATTATGTATTCCTCCTACCTAGTGGTAAATGGTAATACAACAGTCGGGTCGGGCGCCACAATGAATCCCAATCCGGAAGAGTTATCCGTCCATTGTCTACGGCGAACAACGGCTCGGAGCTCTTTTCGCGCCCGGAGTCGGCAAATTGATTCTTTATAATGCCTCGATTAATAAAATAGCCAAATATGACGCCGCTTTATCGACGGTTTGCATGAATTTATGACGTTACACGTCCATCATCGAAAATTACAGCTAAAGAAATTATACACGGCGACCCGGGGCTTAATAACATTCTTTAGTGAGGAGGGATTTATGGATGTTCTGCGGTGGGGGCTTGCGATTTGATACCACTGAGAAATATTCACTTTACTT
Organism: Zelleria hepariella; assembly: GCA_949319315.1. Taxonomy (NCBI): domain Eukaryota; kingdom Metazoa; phylum Arthropoda; class Insecta; order Lepidoptera; family Yponomeutidae; genus Zelleria; species Zelleria hepariella. Next base: position 21,029,473 of record OX439384.1, read on the forward strand.
TAGATTTTTGGACGGAATACAATGCAAGCACCGCGCAGGAGTTACCAAAATTTCATTGTATTCAATTCGGAAGGCAAAGTTTTTTGTTCGAAAGTCCGTTATTGGCTTAATCTTATCTTTAGACAATATTGAGAAACTAATTTCAATATTTTTTTTATTTTGGTCCAGTACTTTTGTTTTTATGCGCTAAAATGTTTTGTTCCTATGACCGCCAACAGTATGCAGACCGTCGCGTGACGTCATAAAACCGTATCTTTGAAACGTTGTAAAATCCAAACTACTGAACCAAAATAAAAAATATTGAAATTAGTTTCTCAATATTGTCTAATAACGGACTTTCGAACAAAAAACTTTGCCTTCCGAATTAAGTAATTACCGTTTGGCGCTGTTACGCTCGGCATTTGTCACTTGCGTAACATAATTTTCTATTGAATTCCAAATTCAAGTGCATTTACATTGAATTTGTCATTTTAGATTACTTAAAATCTGATAGCGATTCATTTTTTTTTTATTTATCTCACAGTAGCATCGAATCATTTTCATCGCTCAATTTAACGCGAAATGAGAGGAACCAAATCTCCACAGATCGTCTGAAATCCTCGGAATCAAAACTTGAGATCCAACTGCAAAAACTCGGAAACGCGATATGGGAAGTTATGCGGAATATAAGCGGCCGATGCCTCGCCCTCGTGTTTCAATAATCATGCAGATTATAAATTAATAATGAATAAAATCAACGCCTTTAGCAATAAAGCATCTTGTAATGTAATGTATGGAATCGTTTATCGGGCCGATAAAGAACAAATGCACCATATGTGGCGGCGCGTGAATCACTAATTAGGTCACGTTTTCTGGCGACTCCTTATATTACATCAATATCACAACAACAACTGTTATTATGTAAGAAATTTCCACTAGGATTAGCCAATGACATTCCAAATGTCATTGAGGATTAGCACTTATTTTTCTGGCTGTCTTCGGAATACCTAGGATCTTCTTTCCCAATCGAAAGTTTTTCGCGAAAATCACGTTGTCAAATGTCCTGAAAACGAGCTCCAAACTTTGGTGAGTTAATTCGTCTTCTGTGTTGTTTCTCTCACGTTTTTCCTTCACTAAACAATGGCCCATACTCCCAGGTTCTGCAGAGTCCGAGTGCTAGTGTAAGCGGCCACTGGACGCTTTATACGAGTACAACATCGCTCCTAGATTTATAGGCCGAAGTTTTTTTAAATTGGTACTGCGTCCCGATTGCGATGAAACCTCGGTGAGCTGTCCATAATCTTAACATTTAGTGACCGGACCGTTGTTTCCAGTTTCCACGCCTGTCCCCTATCATATCTTCATACCGACACGTTGGGTTCGTTAAGCGGATAACGCCTCCACTTGACAGTTGACAGTTCCCACGAGCCGGCCGAGTTGCAATGCAACTCTTTGCTTTTCTTCTGTAACTCCGTTGTTGCTTCTAGCGCTCAGTTGCTTTAATGTTGCAAAAAAAAACTCGAAAAAAAAAACACGCAAGCTTAAGTTTTGTCGAGGGTTTTTAAAGACTGGGTTATCCAACTTCGAATCAGAATACTTTGTCTGTTCTTCTTCTTCTTCTTCAGGTATAGTCGGCCACAAGCTAGGATACCCCCTTTTGTCCGATTGGCGCCCTTATGCCGAATGTGGTAAGAGCTACCATGGGGTATCCTAGACTGTGTGGGTATGTTTTCGTTTGTGCAATAAAGAGTTACTTACTTACTTACTGTGGCGAACATAACCAATATGGCCGCTTGAGTCAGTGATGGATGTTGCAGTTCGAATGTGTTTTTTTTTTTAATGTTTATCATGTTATACCGTTTTTTGGATTTTGGAGTCATGGTGTTTTTTTTCCCTGAGTCTGGCGGTTCTCCCCTTTGCGTATACTTCCTATTAAGTATCTTTAAATTTTTATTTTGAAATAGTTATTTCCTTGGTGGTGCCATGCTTTATAGATCTGCGAATAGACTGCAAAGATAACCCACAAAATTTGTATCAGCATCAGCATTCAGCGCTCAAATTCTGCCAGTGGCGTTACGCCGACGTGTGTAAGTGTATGTCAAATGCGCTTACCGTTAGTTCCTACAGTTAAAGTTGGCACCAGCTCTCGTTACGGTATTGCATAACCACGCATTGTCTGTCTGTGAACGATGGCTAGCCGTTTGTCTTCTCGGCCCGGTGTTGCCAGGTGCCGCAAGCCGAATTTCCTGACAAAAAGGCAAAACTATCGGGATTACGGTTTTCATTTTAAAACTGGTAAATAAAACAAAAAAACATAATATTGTACTGGTTATTTGAAATAGGGATTGAATTCCATTTTCGAGATATTTCGTAGCAAGACAAAACAAGAACAACCTCACGTGATTTTAAGCATTCATTGAGTTGAGACTTTTCTAAATGCTTAATTTTTGCGTAGAATAATGTTTTACATCTATCTATTTTCTTTACCAGTAAAAAAAAAGGTACGTTGTTCTAAGGATGACGCATTTGTTTCAGTATTCACATGCGAAGTTTAATATCTGGTGATATATACTGAAGATTTTGTGCAGATTGGTGGGAATTAATCGAGACATCAGAAGCCCTGACATGACGACAGTAGATTTGGCCTTTGTCTACCCACGCTGAAGAGATATTGTATGGAAATACCGACAAAAACCGAGTCGACGGCTACCACCTTAGCCCGGCAGAATCGGGTTGAATGATAACTTTACTGGCAACACTATCTGCGGCACGCATCAGCAGTCGTGCCCTAAGTGATTGATTTTGGCTTCTCAAAAGGGCTCGAGGGCACTGTGTCAGACGTCGCTCCGAGTGCCAGTTGCAATAATTTTTGCTTTGAAAGTTCTAGTTTGACAGGCGTTTTGTTCTAACTCAAGCTGCGTTAGGCACGCGTGGTGATTAGAAAGATCTATGAGGCAATGCATTGAGACGGCTGAAGGCTATAGCTTCGGTTAGAAATGTTCTGGTGTACAATAAAGTGTTCTTCTTCTTGAAGTGCCTCTCCATCACTGGAGGTTGGCAGTCAGCTCCCTGCACCGCTCTCTGTTGATGGCTGTCCTGAATAATTTTATTGTTCCACGGTTTTGATGCCGGTCCATTCCTTTATATTACACAGCCTTTTTCTTGCCATTTTCCTCCTTCCTGGCCTTCTTTTTCCCTCTATTTTGCCCGTCACTATGGTGTGTAGCAGCTGGTAACGTTTATTTATTAAAACGTGTCCTAAGTAGGCAACCTTTCGCTGCTTGATGGTGCGCACTAGTTCTACTTTTTTGTTCATACGTCTGAGAACTTCGACATTTGTGACTTTATCGGTCCAGCTGATCCGGAGCATGTGTCGGTAGCACCACATCTCAAATGCTTTCCCGCTCTCCCATGAGTTTGTCAGCCATGATCCAAGATACTTATTTTGTCGACCCTTTCTACAATAAAGTGTTACGAACTCACTAAATCTTAGAGAAGTCGTGTACACAGAAGAAGACGTATTATATCTTTCAAAATCATGTTTTTTACATTTCTATAGAAGATAATGTCATAATTGCCAAGCCTGTTGTGCTCGCGAGCTCTTGGAAATAAGGCATGACCTTGTGTAAGGAATACTTCTTACTTGTCGATCATGAAGCCTCCCGCCCTCAAATATCCTTACTTACATGCTCGAGAATAGCTTTTGTCGACGCTGAAATGTCAGTTATTATATTTTTGATCCACGAAATCTTTAGCTTCTTTCGAATTTCTTGGGCGAGTTGCTAAGGAGACCGGGGACTAATTTACAGAATGGCCCTCAAGAACTATGGGCTAGGCTTTGACATACAATTTTATGTATACGCCATTCAAAAATTAAAAAGAACTCGCTCCATAAAATCCTGTTTTTTGCCTGGTATTTTTAGTTCCTGGTCAGGCTTTACTTATTGTCCTTTTCTGCCCTCGGACAATGTTCAAAAGTGAGCCATATCCCAACGCCCCAGACTCGATCCGCCATCTCGTCTCTCCGTCGAAATAACAGCGGCAATAATCGGGAACAAGTTTGCAATTAAGAGGCCCGGCTCTTGTAACCGAATTCGGCTACGTACCGTTAATCCGTCGCTCGCGTGCTCTCCTCATATGTGCGCAAAATATACGTTACATTGCGAGCAGAAGTACAGCGCAGATGGACAGGTAAAGAGCGTTTTTTTTATGTACCCTCTATGGTGTCGGACTCCTGGGCAAAGGCTTTCCGTTTCACCCTCCATTCCTTCCTATCTTGAGTCACCTGCTGTCACGCCGCCGCCTGCCAAATGGTGATCATAACATTATTTATTGGCGCCTTAGGTAATAAGGGCAGACAGAAACCGAACGAACGGTTGAATTGCCCTCTATTCCAACCCAACGCAGTACAGATGTCAAGAAAGCTCTACTGGAACGTTCTTCTGTCAGTATTGTTGTGTGATATGCGCGTGCGATTTATTCGCGACGTAAGGGGGCCCCCTTACGGTAAAATGCGATTGTCTGAGACGTGCACGGGTTCCGATACGTTGCCGTGAAGATATCGCCCCATAAAGCATCCGAGACACGCGTTGGACGCCATTGCATGATTGTGAATGTGAACCCATCTGGACTTGCGTTGCACCGTGGTTTAGTAACTATGTTCACGACGTTGGCAGCAATGGTCAGTGAATAAGTAAAATTCAATTCCTTGAAGCCCAGGCCAGAAGAAACCATTCGCTAAACTCGCTGTTAGTGGTCCTACCTAAATACTCTCTCTCAAAAATATTAGCCTTATCATCGTCTATCCTATATTCCTTATCATAATAAATCATTTATTTCGGATACCAGTTCCACAATTGTGTTAGTAGTCTTAATTTCTATCTATATTAAAAACAATGTTAGAAAAATAAGTTAAATTAATATTTATATTTACATTTTTGCATTCACGTATGTGTGTTTTATGACATGCATCTGCATCCAGTGATGCCGAATTGCGCAGTCAGGCCTGTATGCCAATACCTGTGCCCCCAGCTTTTTGGCACCTTCATTCTCATGCCATACCTCGTTTGCGACACCAGCATTCAATCTCTTCCGGTTACTGAAACCGGCAAAACGTGGACTCAGATCAGTTAGTACTTCAGGCGTATTATCATATTTAAAAATAATCCTTACTCCACGAACTGAAAAAAATGTGTGGAAGTTACTAGGCTGAAAGCCAAGGGTCCTCTGGGTCTCCCGTCACCACCACAAGGATTTATTTCGAAGGTTCGGCGTTCGGCATTAAGTACGCAGCTGCCTCTCATTGTGGCCTACAAAAGCCTCCGGAATGCCTTTCCCAACAGTTAAGTCAATCAAATGGAGGCAATCATAGACGAAGTGCCCATCGTATTTCGTACTCAAACTGCATATACCAGGCGAAGTTTCAATTCCTCTGATAACGGTTGGTGGTAGAGGTGCGCGAAACACTTCAGTGAAAAGAAAAGAATGATATAGTTCATTCCCTTCACTGAACTAGTTCACTCTTTTAGTTCACAGTTCATTCATAGTTCACAGCTCATTCATTCATAGTTCATTCATTCATAGTTCATTCACAGTTCATTCATAGTTCACAGTTCATTCATAGTTCACAGCTCATTCATAGTTCATAGCTCAGTAGTTCGTCCACGTATCTTTTGACTCACGGTAGTCCGCGAATGACAAAGGTGACAAAGGCGAGACACATCAGTTACAGAATTTTGGTCCTTAGTGTGGTAGATTTAAGAATGTTTCTTGAAGAATGAACTACGTGGACTAGAATGAATGTGATATATAAAGATTTACAGAATTTTGGTTCTTAGTGTGGTAGATTTAAGAATGTTTCTTGAAGAATGAACTACGTGGACTAGAGTGAATGTGATATGTAAAGATTGGTAGTGAATGAATTAATGAATGGTTTCATATAACGAATGCATTCAATCGAAGCATTCATTCGCGAACTACACACCTCTAGTTGGTGGAAACAGCTGTTTAATGTCCTGAATATGTAGGTATCTATGATGTTTCTTTAAAACCTCAGTAACATTATACATATTTGAAAAACCTTGTACATTTTCTACCATCTTAAATTGAATGTTTGACGATAAAATAGTTTTCACAGTTGTAGTAACAATGATGAATGATTCGCGATATTCAGGTTTTTCAATGTTATATACACCATGATTTACGACAGTAAAACCAGATTATTTAAATTATTCTGTCACGTAATTCATCGAGAAAAATTTTGCTTTTGTGTCATAGTAATAGTTTTTAGACTACAGTACCAAATTATTGTTTTACTTTTGTTAAATAATGTTAAGTTCCCGACGCACTGCAATCGTTGAATCTTAAATTGTCCAAGTGTACCATCCATATGATGTTCCAATAAACCGCGGTCTTTAATCAGAATTATGGACAATTGTACAGAATAACTGAACGCTCGTCATGTCCATTGCCCTTTCTGAATTTATGTAACAACCCATCGGGTATGCGATAATGATTATTTACAACGACGCCGTCATCTGCGGTTACCCTTAGCCGCCGAAAGGTATTTTTAGTTCTCACTTCCCATCAACCTTTTTGCCGTTTGCGTGGACGTAAAAATGCACTTAATGCTGCTCGTTAACCTTTCATATAAGAAGCGGAGGCTCATCCCAGGCTGTTGGAAGGGAAACAGAAGGACTTTGATTCTTCATCTCAAATCAAAGTCACATTACGTCGTTGCTGTTTAGAACATCGTAGACGGCCCCCGTGAACGTTTCTCATACAAACTTGCGGTCCTTATTTCAACCCAGGGGGGATGATTTGCAGGAAATCAGAAGGCAGTTTTTTTTTTTCAGATCAATCATACAAAAATCCTGAATCAGTACACAAAACTAGCATGTACCTGACATGAGGATGACAAGAATTCCGATACTGCATTAGCAGCCGTGTCGTTGTTTATAGCTCGATACACCTATGTCTGTACTGCTCTATGTAGAGCAAACAAGTGGGATAGAGATATCGTAATCATGTTGATATGGCGCTGGAGAAGGCTATCTCCTAGCCTAGGGGACTAAACTGAGCGGATTTATGATGAAAGACTCAAGTTCTTCTGGCCAATGCTGTTGCAGTGGCGGGCGCCTCTCGTACTCTTTAATTGCGGAAACGCGACGCCCGACGCGACTCCTGCGCCGTTCTTTACATTCAACATGTTACTTTGTCATCCGATGCTAAATGCCTCTTTAAGGCTATTCGGAATCCTTTTGTTTGGCGCTTTTAAGTGCTTAAAACAAAGGCAATTATTATTCGCAATGACTCGACGGCGGTGTTTATAATCTTGTTTTTTTTATCCCAAAGGGTCATCTCTCCACTTGACAATTTGTTGGTCATTGTCTTTTAGTTTCGCTCAATTCATTTTGGTGATAATTTCCGTTGCTACAATTAATATAATGGGTATTTTTCACGTAGGGTCAGGTCAGTTACAGAAAAAAGATGGAAACCTTCAACTTACTACGCAGCGACACGATGTTGATCAACCCCCGCAACCTAAAGAAGCCATCTCTATTATGTGTGAACATAAAGTGAAATATTTAAAGGATTGACCCAAGAAATACGATCAAAAATGTTAAAGAGAACTCGAACAACGTCCTCATCATCATCATCAATTCCTGTCATCCCTGATCAGGGAAATAGGGCTTTTAAAACAGTTTTCTATTCTGGCCGATTTTGCGCCTTCATATGCTAATCCCGAGACTGTTTGCTTCCTGTTGCAACTGATTCCTGATTTTGCAATATGATGCTGAAGAACGTCCTACGTTGTCTTAACAACCAAACTACTCCTAAAGTCTAATTCTTCATTCAAGATAGTACACTGACGTTTACGGTGTGACCAGTCTCTGGTGAAAATTAAATAGTGTGGTGACAAAAAGTTTGACATGAATCGAATTGCGTAATCGATATAATCGATTGATGAAAAGCTTATTATATGAAATTAACTAAAAACTTATTAATTAGTAATGAGAAAGTGTGTTTTGGTCTACTTTTTTGAGGAGTGTTAAATGCCTTAAAAATTTTGTTTTTTAAATAATCTATGGAAATATTGCGTTCCGAACGTTTTTTTTCCGTCCGGAATTCCTGACGCACGGGCTACCATATGCGCCATATGCATAATGCGGAATTTTGTATTTCGCTTTTTTTTGTGACTTAGCTGAATCGCACAACGAGTGGAATGCATCACTATTACAATAAATAGGGCAACATTATTTTGCAAAGTGACAGTTAGCATCTGTCAGTTTACTATCCTGAATAAAGAATTAGACTTTAAGTTTACTTCTAGTCCAAGGTTTGCGGTCAGCTGGTCTTTCGCGCACGGATAGCGCGGCGCCGGCGCACGCAACTTTACCTCGCCGCTCTTGCTTTGTGTTCATCAAGTGCATGTCATGTCAGACTGTCAGTCTGTGGTCGGGCACACGTGTGGGAGTTCCAATCATGCGCAGTTTCGTTACAGGGTCAGGTCATAACATAATTATGCAGTGCACCCGTTTTGCTTTGTTGAGATTCGCTACTGAGTGAGGTTTGTGTTTTGCTTTTAGCATACATTCTATTCTATCTCATTGTTTTCCCAAACCCCATCATAATATTAAACACGATATTATTATGACCATTATTTGCTTTATTATTTTGAGAAACAAATATGTGTTCGCTTATGTCGACGACTGATTTCGTTTTGTCTTGAGATGCGCAAGGCATATTATTGTTGTAGAGATGATAATTTATGCAGCTCAATAGATGGGTCAATTAGACTCTTTCGCGCCTAGATGTTTTGACTTCAACGGCCGCCAATTTCACCCAGTAATTCGCCCCCTATAATTAAACATTCTTCGGCTACAAGAACTAATCGTTGCAACACTGCCCTTGAAGTCTACCGTGAAAAGCCATCGGGCTTAGCATCTACTTGCACAGTCACGAGGCCGACAGATTCGTGATCCTAGCTCACTTCTGCGCACGATCAGGCCCGCCCGATATTCAGATCTTTTGCAATATCTAGCGTTGCTACGGAATTCTCCTACTAGATGTCAAACACGAAGTTAAATGCTGTGACAACTTTGCTATATCTTGAACTTTCGTAAAGTTTAAGGGTTTCACTTAGTTTTATTATTTTCGGGATAGCCGACAAGCAATGTATCTCCTCCAACTTTGCTATACTACTTATCTGTTTGCCTAGTACCCGAAAGCCTAAAACCCCAAAGAGGTAATCAGATTAAAGAAATGTCATGGTATGTAAGCAGTTGTGTTGTTGACATTCCATGTCAAGAATAATTTTCAGCTGTAAGGTTCTTGCGAATACATTAATGAAAATGTCATTTCACAACAACATTGGTACCTCTTTGGCACACGGCTCTACCAAAGTCTTACCATTATGTTATGATTGAGAATCAGCAACAATCTACTAGAAATCCCTGGTTTTGATTAATCAAATTTAGTACATCATATGAGGTAATTAGGTTCAAACAACCATTTGGTATGTAGGTACTCATTTATTGCAACCTCAATTATTAACGTTGCACCAACCTTAGATAGAGCTTTTACACAGTCCATTTAATCAATCAAAGTAAAACGACTTCATTTATCTCTAAAGGCACGAGATAATTAAAGCCCATGTCCTAATTAATCCGATACTGTATCGAATCGATTGGCTTTCGGCGGCTGTAGGTTCGGTTCGTATGACGAAACGTGGTGTTTCATAGCTGACAACAATATTGCTGCACAAAACACATAGGGTCAGAATCACAACTTTGAGCTATCTGGTTCGTAAATATTGATGTATGTTGTAAAGAAGACTACACAGTCATGGTGCTAAGTGGTGCTGGGATCTACAGCACTAAAAAAACCATCAACTTGTTACCTTACTTTTCGTAGAGTTTTCCTGCCTGCCTGAACAGTTTTTTTTCTTGGTGGTGCAAATACCCAAGTAGTAGCATCTGCAAAAAAAAAACTGCACTACCCAGCGAAGACGGAACGGGAGGTCTTCATTATAATGCCTCATTCTTTTAAGATTTCTCCTTCATTTGAGTAGCTAGAGGTTTACCTGAGATCTCTTGCCCTCCACTTCTCCCATTCATAATTTAGTTTTTCTAAATTCTCTGGTAATATTCCATATTTTGAGCGTGTCGCCGATTTAGTGTGGTACAAATACATTAGCCTTCCACCTTTTCCGTCGTTATTCATACTTTATGATTGTTATCCAGCTGGCAGTTATGTTCAAAGGGTAGTGCATATTTTAGAAGCGGGTAGAATTGTTTGTTATGATCGTTCAACTACTACTGAAGTATCATACAAATCATCAAATACATAATCATCACTGGGCTGTACTTCTATTGGTATCTGTTTCGCGATATTGCTGTCAATAAACTGCACTCGTAGATAAATGGACGAGATAAAGTTAATAGTGATCGTGCTATTATCACTTGAGAAATTGATTTCGGCTACGATACTGCTGAGAGTTGAAATGTTGCATATTTATTAGGCTTTAGAGGAAAATGCTCCAGATTCATGTGGCCTACAGTTTTGGCAATCGTTTCGAAATTGTCACACATTAGGAAAAAATATAATGTTTGTCCTCCTAAATTTCTGCTCTACATGTTCAATATTTGGTTTCAACATTTTAATATTTGGCAAACACACTTTTGAGCAATTTTTACACAATCTTAGTGTCAACTAAAAGCTAAGCTTGTATTGTACTTGTCATATCCCTCCTTTTGTCATCTCTCTCTGTATGAAAGAAAAATATACTCCATCATGATCAACCTATTTCCTGTATTCCCATCTCATAGTTGTACCGAAAATGCTAATCGATCAGTTTATTGATTTTCTTAAATTGGCAAGGTATGAAATATCTTAAATTGACCAAAGGAATATGACGAAACTTCCCATAGCTGTCATTTTCATAGAAGCTTTGAACTTCGGTCAAGCTCCAAACTTTAATTCACGCGACATTGACGTATTGTAGCTTACGCGGAACTACTTGGCCACTCTTACGGTAGCCGAACATTTGACGCTGCTTCTAAAAGAAATCTCGAAGAAATCCTAAGTGGATCGACACTTAGGCTAATTATTAGGCCGACCTCCGAAAGGAGATGGCACCCAAAGAAAAATAGAAGACAACCTTAGTCCCTCCTCAGGGCAGTATCGAAGACTTTTTCGCTCTGATTTGCCAGAGTGGCCAATGAGACCCGCGCAAGCCACAACAGCAAACAAATCGAACGGTGCCAGGAAGCCGGGCAACAATCGATCGAATCGATACTATTCGATACGTCAACACAATGGAATCCGAGTCCTTGACCGGCGTTAACCCACTTCGGGCCGGGTTGTGCAAACGATCGAGCGAGATATCTGCCGAATTGAATCGGAGAGTGCCATAGTGGTAAAGAGGTGACAGAGGTACGGCTGGGCTTCACTATCGAATTGAAGCGCTCACAGCCTAGTTGGACTAGCCATTCTTAACCCACTGGCAATGTGAAGCAACATCGGGCGCGATCAGTCTATGGATGGAGTCCGCTAGTGGCAATAATATTTGACCGTCATCGGATGACGATAAGGAGGACATCATCATCATCATCCTTATTTAAGAGTCAGACTAGAACATCACTCTCAAAAGTTCAATATCAGCAACACAAACAGGCAAACGCAAAGACAAACGCAAACAGGCTTCGGAGCCGCGACGTTATGGGCCCAAGTCACTGTAATGCTAGCAAGATAATGTTACTCGAATATGAAGAAAACTATTATCTGTGAATCACTCTCCACGCACCCTCTTCGTTCACAGACCAGCTCTTTCACAGCCTGGTGTTACGTCACGACATTGGTCGAAGCTATGCGCCTTCCTCTACCTTCCTTTCCTTCTTTATTCCTCCTGATGGGATATCATTCAGAAATTCTGTTCGAAGCTTGGCACATTACTTACTTGTCTCGATCGGTTCTTCTGCTGCGGTTAACTCACTGTCAATACCGCCCCGTTTGGCTGGGCTCTTCGATCATGTGGGTTTCGTCACATTATTTGGCTGTCGACTGTCAATTAAGGCTACTTTGTGCTTTTGGCCCTCAAGGGACGTCTAAAATCTTCTTGTGTTTTGTTAGGTTTTTGTTAGTGTAACAATGAGGAAAACGTTCACTGCCCTTCTCATCGGTTAAGACGGGTTTTATGGTGACTCTTTATTAGGGGACCAATATGACATGGCGAAGAAATTCTCCTGTTCCATTAGGTTTGCTAAGCTGATATTTTCATGTTTCTCTATTTTGGGATTGTTGTATTGATATAAGGTATTGATCCCCTCAACAATTACGGGACCTTTACATAACCTGGCAGCTGGTTATTTCCAGGTTACTTTACAATTGTCCAATTGGCCAATTCATAGCATGAGCCTGCTATTACCCCAATAGTAGTTCCTCAAACAGATTGTCCATTATAACCATTACGTCCGCAACCACCTGCGTTCAATTAAACAAATAGCTGGACAGCAATTTGTCCTGTATAGACGTTACGTCCAGAGTAGTCCAGACGGAATACATTCGGCCAGAAGCTTTGCCTTCGGAATACCCTAATCGAGTTGTCAGGCTGTATTTCTTTGACCAAATCCCAATTGGTCAATGTTTAATTTCTCGCTGCCAATAGAAAGAAGGACCTCGTGGTTTCTTCAAATCACTGGCATACATTTTCAAGCCATGATAATTATTTTGAGTCTTCCATAGACAGACTCTCCTTCTGTAGAGAATAGAGAGAGATTGTGTATGGACAGCAGCCAAATTTTCTGCTTCCGTCTTAGCCCGGCTCCGGCTGGTGAACTTGTGCCTGGTGTCTTTAATTGGATGATAAGTTGTATTGAAGAAGATTATGTTGATTATGAGTAACATAAATCTTGGGCTGGTTGAATGGCAAACGCGCCAGGGGATTGGCACCACCAACAAGATGGTCTTATGGGATAGAGGCGGCTGGAGGAAGAATTTACCGAGCGGAAGACCGATGGAAGCGAGTGCAACATGGTCGCGATCCTCAGCCATGAGGAATCGTTGATGAAGAAAGAGAGATGGAGTGACATTGAAATACATAAACAACATTGGTAGGACCTCGTACTTCTGCACTATCAGTAGTATTGTGTGGTCCAGATGTCCGCAGATTGGTATAATAATATTTATTAGACCGTGATTGTGTATCGGGTCAAACGGCCACCCTTCACTGATTGGCACTATTGGACTGACGACCGATGTCGAATGTCGATGTTTATTGGACTGCTTGCCTCAATAAAGTGCCGCTGGTCTAATTGTTTTGTTTGCTTATCTAAGTACCTTTGTGGTTTGCTTTTCTACGCATAGATACTGTTTGATAGAATCGCAAAAAAAGTTTACTGTCATATGCCTCATGTCGTACGGATTCGCTGTGAGGATGGTTAAGGTGCTGGGCAAGCCTTCTTTATCTAAACAATGTCCCAGGCTGGTACTGCAGCGTCCGAGTGGTCGCTTCACCCATCTAGTGTAAGTGGAGGGAGACGCCACTGGACGCCATTTAAATTATTATCTGTCCTAGAACTAATTGTTTGATAGAATCAGAAATATGTCGTACTGACTGTTTAGTTTTATTGGTTGTTAATGTGTCATCTCTTTCGGTTTCAGGTAAGGACTTCATAAAGACGTTGGAATCAAATCTTCGCTGGTTCTCGAACGCAACTCCGAACAACGTTGATTATACGTAACTATCCTGTTTATATCAGAGCTTATTTGCTAATCAAGGTATAATAAGCATGCATGCATAATGTGTCCTTTGTATCTTTACTAATAAGATTGTGAAGTTTGTCCTAGCACGCATGTGGCATAGGTTTCTCACTACTACAAACTGAGCTCTACATTTCACGTCTCGCTATACATGTGATAGCGATGCCGACGTCCGACTGACTGAAATCACACTTCACGAAAACACCCCATAACCGCTCCACTAACGCAAAAACTTACCCAGTTACGCGCTAAATTAGCATTTATTTCGTAATATTAACACTTCCATAGATTAAAAAATAAAAAACAGATAAAAATTAAATAAATCAAAACTTCACATTTTGTACAATTAAAAAATAAGGCAGTTCATAATCATAGAGTTACATAAATTAAAAATGAAAATTCAAAAAGTAATCGAATTAAAATGGCATTTTTTTTTATTGTGTCTCAGATTAAAATGAAATAAAATTAAATGCCTTTTTTTGTTGGAAAATAGTTCTTTCTTATTGACCACAACGTTTATCTCTTGACAGTCGATAACGGGAAACACGGGAAACTCTGTGGATTCTTGTCGAGTAGACCAGCTGTTGTAAAAACTGGCACTTGCATCTTGCACGCGAAGCGGAGTCACGGGCAAAGTTTAGTTAAGCAACGTGTGTTTTTTTTATTATTTAAAAAGCAGCGGCATCTCATTAGGATTACTGCGGATTGCCAACCTGCCCGTGGCCTGGTATTCCGAATATGCTTATTTGCCAAGATGTTGTTTTCTTCACGCATTTCCATTGCAAATAATCGGGCCCATTAACATAGAAAAGGCCCGGCTGGTTCCTCTCTGTCTCAACACGACTTGTGGAGTTGTGGAGCCAGAAAATTAACACATTCGTGCTTGCATGTATGTGTGATGCACTTGCATACAAACTCGGCATGTCTAGCATAATCGACCATATCGATGTTTCCTTACATTTGCACTGGCACTCACCATAGAATAGAAATACTTTTTAATCCGATTTCATAAAAACGAGTAATGAATCCGTTTGAAAAGTGGATGCTATAGGTGTTGCGCAAGCCTTCTCCATCAAAACAATTTTACAGTCACTGCAGCGTCCCAGTAGTCCCTTCACAAAATCTAGTGCGAGTGAAGGCGCCACCCACTATAATTCATCTTGTACAAGCTAACTATGTACATGGGTTTTAGGTCGCCGTATTGCTGACATTGCCCTATGCAATGTTCGGTTCACGCGGCACTTACAACTGTCAAACTAGTCGGCTGCAGCCACTCGCCCAAACCACTCATACAGCAATAATGTAAACTATCAATATCAGTGCGAGGTGGCTAGAGTCACTAGCCACCTCTCTATCATCATTAAATATTATTATCAGTATCAAGAACAATCTTTCCATCACCGTCTTCTATCAGCACGGAGCGACAGAGCGAGAGTAGCACACGCTCTCCTCTGCTCGTTCATTTTGGTCCTTCGAGCCGGATTACGTAAATGCAAAGGCCTAAGTTTTTAGGCCTCTGGGCTGCTTGCTTACGCCTTCGAAGATTTGAGACTGAGGGTATGAATGTAATACTAACTTTGTTTCGTTACGCCACTTCATGTTCTTTCTCCCGAACACAGCGGGTGGGCGTTCTAAAATCATTATAGGACAAGGTTTTTGACACATTGCATTGCAGTGTTGCAACTGCAGTGGACGCCCCGTCTAGATAGCCCACCCAATTAAAACCCCACCCTAACTCGTTAGCGATAACATCGCTTTTACCTTGAAACCGCACTAGGCTAATTATACTTCACCTACTATCACCGACATCTTAAAATAAATAACCGAGTTCTTATTGCTATCGACGTAAGTGCTATTGTTGAAGAGAATGTTATTGGTATGTGGTAGGCTGTACGGCACTGGTCAAATTATTCGATTAGCCCTAAAGTAATTAATGTACCAAAAGCGATATAAATGATCACTTTAATTAAGTATTGACGTTAATTCAGGTCGAATTATTTATCAGTGTTACGTGTAACACAAGATTCTATAATTAAAATGATTGATTCGTCTTGCGGTCCGGTAAATTGATGATGGCTTTGGTAATGGAGAGATTCTGTAGATAAGATGGTGGGTTTGTTTTGTTGTCCTGTTTACTTTCAAAAGAGACGTGGTGGCGCAGTGGAAAGAGCGTGGTCTGTCAATCAGATGGTCCGGGTTCGATTTCTCTCTACCACTCTACAAACATTTTTAATAGCTTTATTCCTGAAACACGCCAACTTTAAAATGTGATTTCCAACAACTTTTCTTCTACGACTTTTCTTTAGCTCGATACTTTTTAATTACCTAAACGTTTATTATGCCTAAAAAGTTGAAATTTGTGCCATGCCCCTCCACTCTCTTACCACCTTTCCAGCCTCTCCTTCTCCTTATTGTGTCTCTCTCTGCGACAAAAAATAATTGCTGTTTCACCAAAGTCGTACAACAAAAAATGTTGAAAATCGCATTTAGAAGTTGGGTTAGCCGAGGAATAAAGCTATTTAAAAATTGCTCTTTTTTCCAGCGCATCAGAAATCATAACAGACAAGTACAGATTCATCTTCGCAACTTAGTTACAGCAGTCGTAGATGTAGAGACAAGTGGGTGGGTGTCTAACTAAGGGACCGGCGCCCGACCCACCTGCTCACTTAGCACGAGATTTATGTGCTCGGGATCTATAGCATCTGTACTACGTCTGCTGGTGGTGACAATAAGGACAATTATCTTTTCGGGATTCTGAAAAAAAAAAAGGATGTTGGAGTGCGATGATAATTATCTTGATTGTGATTTCGCTTCGATCTTGATTGCGCAACATTGTCTAAGGACAAAATATTTAATGAGGTTCAGTTAGAGAGCTATAATTCTACAAACTGTAAACATAACGTACAAACTTTTTTCATGCAATCTTTGGTTATATATAACTGTATTCCTGTGGATTTTTGTTCAGTAATAAAAAAAAAAAATTACGTATATGTGGAGAAATTGATTACTGATATGAACTCAACCCGAAATCTAAGGTCATCTCTAGGGTCAAACAAAAGAAGTCACAATAAAAGAAGAAAAATCTCCGTTACACCTAAACTCTCTGTTTCATTTTCTAATTAGTCTACAAAACCAACCCAAATTTCTTCAATAACCCTTAAAAGGTTAACCGCACTTAGGCTAATCATAATTATGTATATTAGAAACTGCTGTAAAAGGCCAACAATTGTCGATAGAGCAGAACATTGACCAAGTTCACTGCAGTTGGTTGTTTGGATACGAGCAAGATGGCATAAAGGAAAGTCGTGATAAAGCGAACTGAAGTTACAAATAAAAGCAATTGTAGATAAACAACAGCAGAAACTATCGCGAGCACTGGCCAGCCGGGGCTGGGTTCTGCTACAGAAGTTGGAGGATACAAACCACAAAAGGATTTCTTCTAGGTGTTGAAAGTATCGTCTTTACACTTTCGGGTCTTTCGCGTCCACATAAAAATCATTTGAAATAAACAGATCCTGGTGTTTCTTGGTGTTCAGGATAGACTTGGACTGTTTATAGATTTAACCTCTTCTCCACTTCTGGCTACAAACCTTCTCCCAGAGAGTAAGTATTTACCGCGTGCGCCAATGACATTCCAATACAAATGGACAAACTGTTCCGTACAAAACCCAAGTCGAAACATGGCACACGCTAATTTCACCCTACTATGCTTCGACTGACTTTTTGTTTCTACATTGCTGCTGACACTTCAAGCCCTCAAAATGTATTGTGTCACTAAGCGGAAATGTAAATCAATCACGCAGTTTGAAGCTACGTAAGCTGATTTTTGAAGTATTTTGGAATAAAGATAGCAGTGGAGTAGCAATAGCCTATTTTAGTTTTTTGTTATGGGGAAAAAATCTGTTCCATGTTGCGGATATTATTTTAAACAGTTTATATTCAAAACTATGAAAAATAGGCAGGTAAGTATAATTTGTAAATAGCTTTTTTCCTGAAACATGTCAACCCCTAAATGTGATTTCCAACAAATGTTGTTCTACGACTTTTCGAATAGCTCGATAGCTTCTAGGAAAATAATAACAGCGGAGTTTCAAAAACCAGGTGATACAAATCTACTTATTTATCCAGCCCATAAATAAAGCCCACTGATGGGCATAGGCCTCTTCCTTTTCACGCCAACCCCCTCTGTCTAATGCCAATCTCGTCCATTGTCCTCCCGCTGTTTTGACAATGTCATCGAGCTTTCGGTCTACACACCGACCCTCGACCCATTCTAGGCCACCATTCCGTGACGCCCTAGTCCACCGTTGGTACTCACGCCTAGCCAGATATCTTCGACTTTGGTCTTCTGCCGAATGAAGAGGTTGAAGTATTTATGTATCAGTGTGGCGGGGCCTGGGGCCTGCGTCTGTAACGCAACGATGCCAAAAAGGGCTCCCAATTGACGGCATCAATTACGATTTATTCATGCTGTGTCGGTCCTTTTTTTTGTTGTAAGTGCAGGAAATATTATTCTGATTCTAATTCTAGAGGATTAGTTCGCTGGTTGTAGGAAAAAAACGAGGAAACCCCTGTTTTTTCCTTCTAATTATACTGGGATGCCATCGACACGCTATTGTGTTACAGACTTAAGCCCCTGGTGTCTCCAAGATGATGGGATAGGCTTTAGTTAAAATAATATAGTTATATTATTTTAACTAAAGCCTATCCCATCATCTTACTCAGTAAACTGGCAGGTAGAACTGTCATGTTAGTGAAAATGCCTGCCCCTTTTCAACTGACTAAGGATAGAGCAAGAACTGTACGAAAAATTTTAGTCCTTAGAATTTTTACTTTACAAAAGGAGTCTCCATTGTTTTCTTTTCTGACTATATTCTTGAAGCATCATTTTGTCTATCTCTTTCTGACCCGCGGGAGAGAAAGAAACAGGAACATTTGTTTACAATCAATGGTTTTTATTGAAAATTTAATAGTTTCCTCTTAATATTTGTACCTTTTCTCCTGTTATCATATGTAAATAATATTAATTAACCGATGGTAGGTCACACCATCTTTATTTCGCATCGTCAAGGTGTTATTTCGGCACTTTTTTGTACCACATTTTGGCATGTTATCAGCTGCGTAGTCATCAAACGTCTAATGAAAATATTGTGCTTACACTGAATTTAAGCACAATTTTGCAGTTACCTTTTTCGAGCGCCTATGAGTTGTCCATTTGTATTAGAATGTCATTGGCGTGCGCCAACAAACATTTTGGCTAAACATTAAAACTTAAATTACTAACTTAAAATAACACCCCTCTTTTATGTCAGGGGTTAAGCAATTTACACAAAAGCCGAGTCTACAGACAGCTGCCGTCATAGTTCTAATCTCAAATATGTTACCAGACTCAGGTCTCAGATAGACCAAGCTCAGGATTAGATCACCCGCGATAGCGGCGCATTCGCACATAACTTACGGTCGCCGCGATGCGCGCGCGCAGATAGCCCGCGCGCGGTAATAAAGTTGCTATCGGCCGCGCATTAAGGCATTTTCTTACTTGACGGCGGCTAATATTTCTGGGTGTTTGCTAGGGCTGGTTACACTAACACTTTAAATCAGTAAATTCCTGCCTTTGGTTATTCTTCTTAATCGATTCCTCATGGATCGCGACCATGTCGTACTCGCTTCCATTGGGAGCGGTCTTCCGTCATATGAACTGCCCGGTGAATGCTTCCTCCAGCCGCTGCCCTTATCGCATCAGACCATGTGGTTGGAGCCCTTCCCCTGGCGCGTTTGCCATTCACCTGCCCCAATATAATGAGCTTCTCTATACTATGCCTGGGCGACCGCATTATGTGTCCAAAGAAGTTGAGGGTCATTTTTCTTGGCATATACTCGTAGTAGATAAGCGTTTGGACTTTTAGTTCTTTAATTATGGACTCGTTGGTGCGCTTTGCCGTCCAAGCTATTCTAAGCAGCCTCCTCCAGCAGCACATCTCGAAGGCGTCTATTTTTTTGATGTCTTGCCTGTTATTCTGATACACCTATAATATCATCATCATCAGTAGCCCACCTCTGCCCACTGGATGGATGGATGCGGATGGTGGGGATCGCGAGAGCGTTAGAGCAATAACTTAATTTAACCCTTTGCTTGCACTAATTCCACAGTGACAGCAGGGCTTTTACCTTGCAAAGCCTTGCATCGACTGCACTGCTCTCCATCCTTGTTGAATAGCAGAGCTATTTGGAATGTTTATGACGGTCGCCTGAAAACTACAAAACCATGACTTTTATCGACAGGCTCGATTGTGATGTTGAAGATGGAATCTAGGCTCGCCAGGTGTTATCACAACTCTTTTAACTATCGTAGCCCTAAGCTACATACTTTATTCACTCACTGTACGTTGATCCGTGACCTTAGCTTCATAAGCTAGAGGCTTACCAATACAATAACAATATTGGCGATGTGTACACAACTTTGCGACCTTAAATTGCCATGCAGAAAGATGCTGAGTGACTACAGTATTTATAGGTCTCTTTAGCGGTATGAGGTCTGAGCGCGGGACATGACCGGGCGTCATCGAAGCGGCTGAAAAGTGCGGGAGGCGCGGTAAAGTCTCTTCTTTCGTGGCCCGCATGGTACCTATTACCATGGAGGCTTGGTTGGCAGTTGAGTTGGTGGTCGCAGTGCCCCTAATCTTCATCGCGTCATTCTTCTCAATGTTGAAGGTCATGATTCTCCTAGATATCAGAGCACCCTTGCGAAATGACGCCATTTGTCCACGGGTAATTGGAGGGCTTCATGGACTTTTACCTATGTCGAGACCTATACGGAACATCTGTGCGTTCTAACCGAGTGATGTGATTCTCACGTCATCTCAACTTTCGCGGTAGGAACCGGAACGTGAGGTGATATAACGACGCTGCAGAAAGGTGAATGTCAAACCGCTTTTACAAGACCAAGCCTCTGCGGCCCGTAGTGAGCTTTACTCCGAAGGTGTTAAAAGGTATTTTGGTATATTGAGGACGTTTGTTGTTTTGTAGGTTCGCACCCAAAGGTAATCGGAATCGGGCGATAACTAGCTTTATTTTTTAGGTGTTAAAGAGGGCTTTGGTGTGTTCAAGATGGTGGTCTTGTAGGTTTGCGTGGGTTTGTTTTGCAACATCTGGTGTGGACTGGTACTTTGCGAAAACTGAGAAACTATATCGGTTTGGAAATTGAGACATTTGCATGTTTATATCATCAGTTCTAACTTGTACACTTTGTTGTAGTTTTTAAAAGCTTACTATTAGACACAGGGACAGGTCTATAAGAGATAAATACGGAATTGCTTTCACCGAGTCTTTAAGGTTTCACACTTTGAGAACGGCCATTGAAAACTCAAATAAAATCGGTATTAGAAACTCCCCATGCCAAGAAAGTGTTACGCGAACACCAGAGAACGTTTCCCATGGAGAAAAAAACCCGCCTATCGGTATAAAAATTAATAATCGTAATTAAACTATAATAAAAATGAGGCGTGTTTACATCGGAAGCGTAGATTAGAAAATTGCATGCGTGTGCGCGACCACTTTCACTGACATTGACACTGTCTTCGGAGAAGCGCGGGCGCAGCGAAGAGACATAGAGGGTTCGCTTTGGCTGTCTTGTGTATCAAACTATCTTGCCTAGTAATAGTTATATGGTAGTACACAGGTTGGTGGACAGTAGCAGATGGGTTTCAGAGTTTGCAGGATGGCTAGCTAGCAGTTAATGTACGTAAATGTCGTCACATTTCCAAATAATGATGAGTGCATGTCATTTCCATTCCAACCCGCAGGTAAACTACGTGAGGTAGGCTTTCTACATCTTACACTATAGGCGGGTCTCTTTAGAAGCTTTTAGTACTCAGGCGCTTCTGATCCCTTCCCACAAACTAAAAGCAAGAAATCGGAGGTCGATGTAAACTGGTGGCCATCACACTTTGGTAGAAAAGGAGCCGGTCAGACAGGATGCGGACTTTGAAAAGCTATCCCAATTACCCTACTTCGAGAGTGAAATTCTAATGTTCGTATGTGCAGAGTTGCAGACATGGGATGGTAATGCGACTTGAAGGTTGAAGGTTTCCTAATTGAAATCTTTCTCGGATTCACTTTCAAATCTTGTCTCTTGCACGTACGCAACGCTGTCAGTGCTTTCGTAGTATTTCTAGTTACCTATTAATTTACTTCGCTACCTCAGTGACCCAAAGTGGCTCAAGAACAAGATGTTTGAACCAAGAGACGACGTGAGTTCTCGTGCAGTCTTCTACTCGTGCAGTTTTTTCACGCTTGTTTTCATACATTTTCGCTTGTACCTTTTTTGTCTTCAATACATACAGCCTTAGCTTTCTCACATTTTCGTTTTCTCACATAAACTTTTATTAACAACATCTCGTTAGCATTAACAATTCGTGCGGCGCGTGTGATACCAGTCTCGGTGACATTTTTCTTCGCACGTTTCTTCGAATTACATAACGTGACGTGAAATATATTCCGGGGCGGGTTCGGCACGGCAAATGATAACAATTTTCTCATCAGCTCGCAAGCGTAAAGTACAACTTGGGAGCGTACAGAAAGTTTGGTCAGATGTTGTTTAAACGTTGAGCTGAAAGCTACCTCGGCATTGCAAACATTGGTGCCATACCTGAAAAGCAATTTTTTTTTCCAAATAATTCTGGCACACAAAAAGTTTGCTTTCGTTTCGGTACAGGGCATACTGTCCGGTCATGACCTCATAATAATTTCAGTGTGCATCAAGTGGTTTCATCATTGAAGTGATCAAGACATTTTAGGTTTTTGCTTATTAGTTTCAAATTTCCCAAGTTTAGCTTCTTGGGAGAATATCTTTAGACTTATGTCTGTACCCTTTGGTTCGCTTGGCTGTCTTGTAAACACATTATCATATTGTAATACAGACAATAACCATGAAATCAGTGGAATATTAGAGAAAAGGAAACCCAAATCAGATCTTCTGTATGTTATCATATCAACAATAATCAACATTATGCGCCAGTATCTTTCGTGCGAACGTTACTCAATGCTTGGCAGTAATGAGCTATGATTATACACTGTTTTAAGTAGGCTTTTTCACTGGGATATGTAACCGGCATTTAGTTTTCTTGCTGCACGATAGTTTAGCTCGTTTATGCTGAATGTCGTACACGGAAACTGGCAACGCTAACTCAAGCACTTTTTCTTCTAAACACGTTCTTAGATCACGCAAGAGTTCCATCACCATTAATGCCTAGATTTAAGACTTTAGTATGATTGAAGTCTAAAGTCACCTTCGCATTTAAGTCGGAGTAACTGCTCACGATGAATGACTGACACTTAGCTAGGTAACAGTGGGGCAAAAAGTAAAAGCTTAAGAAGGATAGCTTATCGTTAATCACAGTAAGACTCCTGTCACAATAGTATTTTGGTCTCCTAATTTAACACACAACAGATATAAGTTTGTGTGCTAAAACTTCAGAACGTTTTCTTTACCTCGGATTGATAGCTCACTCAATAGATGAAATTTCACTGAAATAAACGCAAAATTTCAATTCAAAACACAATGAGTTACTGCGTTATCAAATAAAAGATATGATGAGTTTGGCGATGAACTGATTGATGGTCATGTCTTCAGAAAATACATCGGTTGGTTTAAGTCAATTTCTGTTCTTATCTTTGCTTAAAATTTTATTAACTGACATTTGGTAACTACTTCTTACGTTACGATGGTTGACTGTACTAGTTCCACATCAATCGTTATTTCTCAAGCTATATTTCTATTGTACTATTTATTTTGTAGCCGATGTCTCCATGACACGTTTCACTTGCATTTGCATGCAGCCCCGCTCCGCCATTCACCGATAATGCCTTAGAATCGACGCCTTTATCGTATGATCGATTGCTTTGCTTAATTGACGCAGGCGCCTGTGCCACTAAGTAAAGAGGTGTAGAAGATCGATGTAGCTTGAGGTGATGGCAACTATGAATGTCACTTTCCTAAAAAACAGAAAATGTGGTACCCATTGAAAACTCAATTTATTTTGGCACCTGATGTCAGAAACTTACATAAATTATGATGAAACCGTAACTGATGATCTAGATAAGCTAGCTGGAGAAGCCTTCGATTTCACTAAGACTGGAACTTACTAATATTGTGTATGCAAATTGTGTGTAAGGAGTTTAGGAGAGGTATTCTAGAACGATACTTAAACTGAGTTTAAACAGAGTTCAGACTGTCTATAAAACAGTGCATGTTTTGATATGAAGGGAGGGATATTCAAATCAAAACATGCACTGTTTTATCGACAGTCGACACCACTAAACTCTACTTAAACTGAGTTTAAACAGAGTTCAAGTCGCGTTCTAGTTTGAACTGAGTTTAAACGGAGTTTAAGTAGCGTTCTAGTTTGAACTCAGTTTAAGTAGCGTTCTAGAATACCACCCTAAGAGACGGTCACGCAGCTAATGGTGAAATCAAAGACGAGTCGCTTATAAATAAGACGTGTTTATGCCGAGGTATGTCTTAGGGTTAGAATACTTATTGATTGGCGTGTCGTTTAGGTTTTAGCCCTTTACGAGTACCTAGCAGTGGGCAGAGATGGGCTGATAATGATTATGATGATTATTAGGTTTCAAGGGGTAGGTAATCTTACTTATTTATACAAGGTGTTACAAAAGTACCTAACTCTTTTTACAGGGTAATAGCACCCGGTCATAGGGATCACAACCTAAATATTTTTTTTGGTCTATGACGTTCCGTTAATTTTTAAATTAATAAAAAGTGAACGATGTTTCGGGAGAAAAGTATTTTTTAAATATGTTTTAATTTACTTTCACAATGTTTTAACAACTCAAAGCTATGTAAATGCACCTACAAGCACAAACATATTTTTAAATTTGAGCTAATAACAAAAAAAAAGTTAGGAAAATTTTTAATTTTGAGGTTATAAAATAAAAATTGTTTTTTTCAACATTTTTTTACAGATTTGTCATTCTGTTGACCAGTAGGTTACACCCTGTAAAAAGAGTTAGGTACTTTTGTAACACCTTGTAGACCGGATGGATCTCATAAATGTTGTACTCGCACCCCGTGCTTTCTCCTACGCTCCTGTGTTGAGACCACCTTCTGACTATCATCGACATTTGGCGCCTGCTGTCTGTACTGTAGGTTGGTGTCTGCGCTGGAATTTAAATAAATTACCTACTTTTCAAGTACGATTCGGTGCGATAAACTTTCAATGTCGTCCGTTGCTTGCATATCCTTAGTGCGGTAATCAAGCTTGCCTACACGAATCAGGTTTTCACGATCGGTAAAGCTATCGAAAGTACTAAATAGGTGAATAGTGGGTTAGACGTAAAGACTATCTAACTATCTACAATATTTATGACGCAGGAACTCGGTGCGATCGAGTTGGCGCGCTTTTGGGAGTGCGTGTGAGAGGCTCTCGACAAGAGAGAAGATTATGAGGGAAGTCAATACCTCACCAGGACAACAGACCAAATCGCCTAGAAGCAAACCCAAGATGAGAAGATGTATGAGAAATGACATTGATCGCCCTTTGCGCGCCCTTTGGAGATGATGACCCTTGTTGACGATGGCATCAATTGGCATCTTTGTTTATTCTCCAACCATATCCCCCTGTTTTGATTGTAAACGCAATGGATTTTGGCAAATACTAGGCGACGTTCTATCATTCGCTAGGAGTGGCTAGGACGCTTTTGGCGCATCGAGAGAAAGGCTCAAAAACTCGCCAAACTGCTTAACGGTCCCATTGTCTAAGCCGAAAAGCAAATAGCTAATCGTAAATCGTTGAAATATGCAAATGTGCAACTTTATGATAACTGCCAATGGCCACAAGTTTGGCAACTCTCTACGAGGCGTCAGTGTCCAAAACCATAAAACGGAGGAAGTCAGAGCGGCTAGGGTTCCGTTCGCGCGCACGGCACTGTCAGCGACAACCGGAGATACACCTTTTTGATTGATTTACGCTCTTATGTGAAGGGAAATAAGAGCTACTATGAAACTCCGTGATCGCTAACTTTGCTTGCTCGTAATCGTAATCGATGTTTTGAATTCGCAAAATCTTGCTTGTCTACTTTCTCCGGCCGTTGACCTCCGATGGTGTTAGTTTGTTCGGCGAAAGAATTAGTTATGGGCTGAGCAAAGGTTACAATAGTTCGCCTTGTGAAGTTGAAGTTCACGGTGCCCTTTTCTGATTTTGAATCTATTAACCGTCTTAAAAGTTCATGGTGTTCCTACTGGTATCAAATGATATTCCTTCCTGTTTTTCGTAAACTTTGCCTGAAATTGTGAAATGCGTAGTATACCTTACTAAACGCGATAATTTAACTTTTACGGGTAGGTACTTTGAGGACTATAAAAAATTCTAGAATTCAACATTTTGACCGTAGCTGTAATATTTTAAACTTGGTGCAACCAGACTGTCGTCCAAGTGACAAGTACCAACCAATTTTGGTTTGTTCTCAGCAACTCAAGTTAATAAGAACAATGAGGTAAATAAGCATGCCTCCGTACTTCAACCTTAATTGCGTGCGGTCTAAAAAGATAAGATTAGGTCCCTAATGCGATTCTTGAAACGAAATGATGATGACGGCCTAATGGCTCAATCTAACCTGAAGGTATTGTCTTGAGTCGACGGGTTGTTTCACAATACTAAATTGTCTGCAGTCGGTGAACCTTTGTAACAGTTGAAAAAGCCCAGAAAAGTATGGTTGAAAAAAACATTTAAGAGAAGGAACAAATTTTTTCCACGATTTCTAACTGAACATCTCATTACGTAGATCCAAAGGTTTTTTTTTATCTATGTTTTAGTTCTATTCTTATACGTTTAACATTTGCTTTACAAGCTCGCTAAGCTTGTAAAGTTAAGTGCAATTTTGCGTATCGCGCAGGACGTCTTCAATCACATAACATCTCAACGACCGCGTTTCCCACAAGAATGGGCACTCCGATCTCGACCCAAAATTTCCATCGTCATTCATTCTGAGGCTGCGTCAGCTGGACTCGGCTGGAAGGAGCTAGCTAGAGGCTGCCACGCAAGACCGCAAAAAATTGAGATCTCTTCTTCAAGCCCTATGTCCCTCATCTTTTTCTTCAAGTGCCTCCCCCATCACTGGAGATTGGCAGTCAGCTACCTGCACCGCTCTCTGTCCATGGCCGTACTGAATAATTGTTCCACGGTTTTGATGCCGGTCCATTCCTTGATATTACACAGCCATGTCATTTTCCTCCTTCCTGGCCTTTAAAATCTATGTCCCTGATAAGTATAAAACAATATCATCATCATTATCAGTCTTTTATTAGGTAGTTCCAACCTTTCCCAGTTTCCTTGAAAACGTACCATATAACCAGTCTCTCCAACAAGTTTCAGATTGAAACCAAACTGAAGTCTGTCATTGCATGAGTGTTCAGAGAAATTCTGCATTAGAAAATGGCCACAGGCTGTGTAGTATACGAAGAAGAAGAAGAAACACCAACTCATAGTTGCCTGGTCCAACAGAAACAAGTTCTCTTGGAAACAGCATTTCGGGTAGACTTTGGCTAAACCCGAAGGCAATTTCACATTCGCGAGCCCGTTTCGGGCACACTCAATTGCCTGTTTAACGGCGCATGCGCCAGATTTATCCGCTTCCACGTGAATTATGCGAGTGTCTCCTGCGCAAGTAGTGCAACGCAGAAGTCTAGATTTGACCATAATAAACTCCAATGAAGGGAACAGGGTTTCAAAGGTGTCGCGTGTCCAGAATCTTGCAACTTCGACAGTGTTGTGTGACTGAGGTCCTGCCAGGTGTAATGTGGAGCACCAGGTGCGTTGGTGATGCTGACAGTAGACGTACATCTCCCTCCAGACTACTGTGAGATTTTGTTATAGCGGCCCCAATACCGACAATTGTATCTCCGCTGTTAAGAGAGATATCGACATGGCTGTCTTTGCAAAAAATTCGCCATGTCAAAATTTGTGTGGCTGCATTCATAACTCATTTTACGAAAAAATGCGAGGTGGCTGTTTTCTGCATAACTAGGTCCAATTGAGGTCATGAAGGAGGCACGCTATTCCCGACACCCTGCCGAAATGCGCTTGCGCATATACAAGGCCTTTGCATCTACGTAATGAGATGATTTATACAGCGTCCAGTGGTACCTTCACTCACACTAGATCGGTGAAGGACCACTCGGCGCTGCAGTGCCTGGGACATTGTTTTAGATGGAGAAGGCTTGCGCATTGAAGAGTGGCTCGTGGATTGATCCACTACCTCCACTAGATAGATAGATAGATAGAGAACACTTTATTGTACACCAGAAATTAAATGTTAACAGGATTTTTCTTAACCTAATAGTACAGACGGCGGTCTTATCGCTAAAAGCGATCTCTTCCAGACAACCTTGGGACGGATTGGACCAGTAAAAATAGAGAAGGTAGTAGATGTACATAAACAACAATAATTAAATTACATAAACACAGGATATAATTTTATGTAATACTTAGAAATTAGTGCACACAAGTAATTATGAATAAGTAAAATAAAATAAACAAGTAAGTACCTAGTATAAATAAATATACATTTATCAATAAATAAATGCAAATACCTTACATACTATACCAAAATAGTTGTATATATATATATAACTAAAATAGATACATACTATACAATTTTTATAAATGCAACAATTTCACACTTCACCAGTGAGGTAGAATTTTTTAACCAAAGCCTTGAAAATCGGTAGCGACTTGGCCTTCCGCACTGGTTCTGGCAGAGCATTCCAGAGATGGACTGCTTGAAAAGTGAAAGAGGATTTGTAAAAACCAGTGCTGTAAGTGGGAGTATGAAGACGAAGATTGAACGATGAGCGAAGATTAAAGCTGTTGGCTGTATGTAAAAATTTAAACCGCTCTTTAAGGTAGGAAGGACTTGCTGGATTAAACAGTATTGTGTAGAGAAGAGAAAGAATGTGGGTATTCCGACGGAGGCGAATAGGGAGCCACTTGAGCTGTGAGCGAAATTGAGAAACGTGGTCATATTTGCTAGTAGAGGTTCAAGTCCTATAAAACCAAACGTGGCCGTTCTACCTCTCCCAGCTTAGTGGCGGAGTCTCAAAGAAGAGTGGCTCGTGGATTGATCCACTACTTCCACTGGTAGATGTTCAAGTCCTGTCAAACCAAACGTGGCCGTTCTACCTCTCCCAGCTTAGTGGCGGTGCGCAGACGCCGGCCGATTACGATCGTGTTAACGACCGCATAACATGACACTCGGTGTGGTGCGATCCCGGGAACTTGGTTTCCTTCTCGGTAATTAACAGTGTTAAAGGAATTACTCGGTTTAATATGCGCTAGAATCGTTAGATGGCATCCTGGATAGTGGCCAGGTGCAAATGTCCCAGGGTATCCTCCTTAGTAACCGAGCGTTGGCTTGGCTTCTCTGGTTAGACTCCGTCCACCAATGAAAACAAAAACATATCAGCTTTTCGATGCGTTTTTTTGTTAAAACGGGCCGTTAAATGAGAATCCCTAGGCTTAACTATTTTTAGGACATTAGGCCTAGATTCCAGATCCTTGAACCTACGAATAAATCCCGCACAAGCAAAAAAGGGCCACTTTTGACTTCACATCACCCTAAGTGGTAGAGATATTTTTCACAACATTGCAGTGAATTTCAAGAGTTCGTCAAGTAGGTACACAAATCTTCAACCTTTCAGAGCTTCATTTCTGTGATGTGTATTCTTATTCGACAGTTGTACGAAAAGGGCTGTTTTTATTGCGCACAAGTAGCACTTCTCAACCAATGACGTTACACTGTCAATGCTCTCGAGAAATAATAACTGCGTCCAATGAAAACACTTTTTTCTAACAACTTACTTCTAACGAAAAACTAAAAAATCACCATATGTGTTAGGAGTTTAATAAAGACTTATTTATGTGGGAAATACATTTCCGGGCAACCTGCCAAGTTGTACGGCCGGGCTTTTCAAAACTCAGGCTTTCCGCGGACTAACTTCAAAGGTTTTTGCTGACTCTCGGGCCCTCAGTTACACTCCTCAACGCGGAACTGCAGAGTTCATCCCCCTCGTTCTAGAGTCGGTCCTTCGCCTAAAAAAGACAATGTTCCGACATTAGCATACAACGTCGCTATTCGCTAACAATGGAGCGGGCCGGCTTGCTGGCGCCGAGATGTGCACACTGCACGTACGAGATTCGCCTAGCCCGATAGCCGTGGTTGCTAAGGGTAGGTACAGAAAACTGACTTGGCTGCAATGCAACAGATTTTTTATTTAAGGGTAGATGATAGCAACGTGGCGGGAAATTCAAAATTTTCACAGTTTTTTACATTTTGTAGCTAAACTGTGCTATTTTTGTGTAGCGATTTTTCGTTCGCGGCAATATAACAGTGTTCTTTTCATTATTGTAAACAACAGAACAACAATAATTCAGCCGATTATGTGTTCTGGTCTACGAAGCAGTGGCACTGCCCAAAAAACTTGTCGTAGACCAAAACACATAATCGGCTGAATTATTGTTGTTCTGTTGTTTACAATAATGAAAATAATACTATGTTATTGCCGCGAACGAAAAATCGCTGAACAAAAATAGCTCAATTTAGCTACAAAATGTAAAAAACCATGAAAATTTTGAATTGCCCGCCACGCTGCTATCTTCCAGCCTTAAGGCCCAAACCTAGGCAGAACTAGCGCCGCCAATGGAAAAATATCATATCTTCTTTTTGGATGCGTTTTTTGCTAAAAACTCTTCATTAGGTTATCAACGCGAGACTTAAGTATTTTTAGGACCTAAGGCACAATACAGATCCTAAGGTTTTCCAGATCCTAGAACCTACGAATAATTTTTTTTTAAATATATTTTTTCCATTGGCGGAGCTAGTTGTGCCTAGGTTTTCACCTTAAGATAAGAGAGGAATCGAGATTAGCACTCTCTATCTCTTCTTTTGGTGCCATCTCCTTTCGGAGGTCGGCTATCATTACGGCCACTTTGGCCCGTGATGTTGCGGCTCGGAAGACTTGTGTGTGGCTTCAACCGTTCTGCGACATTTTGGAGCCATGATGTTTTTGGGCGGCCAGGTCTTCCGCTACCCTGTATTTTCCCTTGCAGAATCTATTGCAGAAGGTTATATTTGTCGTTGCGCATTATGTAGCCAAAATATTGCATTTTCCTCTGCTTTATGGTTTTCAGGAATTTTAAGCTTTATAGCACTGAGTCGTTTTATTAGCACGCAAGAGGGAATTTCGCACGAAGGATTGTTATCGATATAATACTCGTAATAAGTTGCGACGTATCGTGGCTGTTACGAGTTACGACACGGATTTTCTTGCGCGTTTTCACTGTTTTTGTCACTTTACACCAAGATGCACATTTACACATTTAGAGAAAAATCCTTCATAACAATACTAGATAGAGAGTTAAACTAGGTAGTGATTCGTATAAAATTGAAACATAAAGCGTTTTAAATTCGACGATATGTCATAAAATGGGTTTTCGAGAGGTGACTTTAAACATTTTAATCATCGAGAAAACTTTCACCAATCATGTTTTCCTTCACAACAATACTTCACAACGACCTTCTAGTTTTCATTGGCAAAATGTTATATTTGTAGCATTTCGTAAGAGCGTTCAATTAGAATTCGTCGAAAAAACTCGTTCCTCTTCTTAATTTAGTAGCTCTTACTAACCACTCTGGCCACGAGAACCAAGGGCCTAACTCTCGGGAAGTCTATGTACGAGATTTGCCTGGCCCGATTGCCGTGGTGATCGGGGGAAGTACAGAAAACTGACTTTGCTTTACCCGATTCTAACATATTAGCTCTATCAGTTACCGATCTCAGTTACGCTTCATTCTAATCGTCAACGAGCCCGCAGTGAGCGGATGAACGCCAAGACGAACGCGTCGTCCATCCCTCCTCCATGACTAAGACTTCCGGACGAAGTCGAAACATGTCGGCTATTCCGACAAAATAAAAGTAAGTGAAACCGTTAAATCGATATAAAAACGCTTCATTCTGCCTGGCCTCTAGAAACAGGAGGCTTATCGTTAGAGCACTCGGGTCTTAGAGACCAGAGAGGTTAGAGACCAGCACTTTTACAGATTACGGATCTGTTTGTAATCTGCTGTATCTAGAAGAGTTATTTTTCTTCGAGATTCTTAAATAGGTAGGTTTAGCGCACCGCATTGAGCGAACTTTTTACATCTCCCTATTTTGCCGTACCATGTTGCCTGACGAACAGGCTCCACTCGTTGCATGATAGCCTGGTACTTAAAATTCCTCCGAGGTCGGTTAAGGAACCCTGGGCGCTGTTAGCTGTTTACACGTTTGGTGATGGCCCCGTTAGCCTAGGAATGAAGACGTTTGAAGGGACGTCTAGGACGGCAATAAGAAAGACAAAGCGAGCAGGATGGAACTCTTGCTCGCCTGAAGTCAAAGGCTCGAATTGTCATTAACATTTTCATAGTGGCGGTTGTTTTTTGGCAATAGTTATGTTTTACTGATTATACAATAAAAACCATTGTTGCTAATAACGTGTTAACATGCAATACGAGGAGGCTTCAAATTCTCGTAGTAATCGTAGTAGATAGATACTTATATATTTCCAATAAGTTAATAAGTCTCCAGCAATGAAGTATTGTTCTCAATGATCGGCTTCGTTCATTTGCTTTCGTTCGCGCCCATTTAGTTGATCTCGTAATCTCGTCTCCCGGTTCGAATCCTACAAAAATCTGGCCATAGGAATTCCTGGTAAACCTTGAAGTTGCTGCATTATTTTAATTGCGTTTTTTTTTTCACGTGGCGCATTATCGACAGGTTAGACGTCTCGAGCTATGCAAAAATTGCACTAGAACACAGTCCGGTCGGCGCAGGCGCACGATGAAAGGACAGAAGTTCAATTCCGTGTTTCTAAAACAAGGTGCAACTAATTACTAATCCAAAACAAGGTGCAAATAATTTGTGGAATCGATGAGACTGGTGTTACGCTGTACCTACTGCACCAAATTACCAATTTGTTGTTGATTGTAGAGTTAGTTGTTGGAACAATGTCTCATGCACTGCAGCATCCGATTGGTCACTTAACTCATCTATAAATCACCTCAATATGTACATGCAAAGGTATTAGATAACAAATAAAAACGGTCTTCCGATTATTGTCCATAATTAAGAGGCCCCTTCAGAACCGTGGGAACTCAGTGACGGCCAAGCGCGTGAAACACTGTTTTCTATAGCCGTTTCACCCAGAGCGAGAAGGGGCGCGGGAAAAGTGAGAGGCAATGCAGGTGTATGAATCTACGTGTGTTCGTGTCCTTTTGCGAGTATCTCGTTATTTTCCCAAAATGTTTCGTAGTTCAGCTGCCATTTCTAAATTTTATTAGGTATTTCAAAAATCTTTTTTTTTCTGACAAGTACAACATATTGTTGATGTTTTCAAGGTAGTTAGACTCCAATATACAGTGTAATAATGTAAGTAAATAACAGCTGAAAGTAACCACCCCTTTTTCGGCGTGAAAAACGCATCGCTCTAATTTCTTTCAGTCTATTTTTATTATTAAAAAAACTATTTGCAAACCTCCATATTGGTCATCTACTGATATAAACCAAGTTTCAGCAAAATCCAGCCTGTAGTTTAGAAATTAAACCGGCACTACGTTCGTATGGAAAAATCGGTGCTCTAACGCCCTCTAAAGTGAAAATTAACAATGTTTTTGTTTTGTTACAGGTATGCAGCACATTATCAGTCAGCACCTTCAAAACCATTTGGAGAACTTCACGTAAATTAGTATGCCTCTGTATTTTTGAATCTTAGCAGAATCCCTTTTATAAGTAGCGCGAGGATGGTATTGTTATACATAGATTATGGATATTTTTTTTTTGTCCAAAATGCTCTGCAAATTTTGTGCAAAAGAATTGTGACGGATGTCCAGTCCAGGTATCCTGCACTTACGAGTACCACCTCAACTCACACTAAATGGACGTAGTGAATCATAAATCTTAGATCTTAATGGACGTAGTGAATCATAACATAAATCATAAATCTTTATTCATAAAGCAATTCGGAAGGCAAAGTTTTTTGTTCGAAAGTCCGTTATTGGCTTAATCTTATCTTTAGACAATATTGAGAAACTAATTTCAATATTTTTTATTTTGGTTCAGTAGTTTGGATTTTACAACGTTTCAAAGATGATTGTTTTATGACGTCACGCGGCGGTCTACATACTATTGGCGGTCAATGCGGTCATAGGAACAAAACATTTTAGCGCATAAAAACAAAACTACTGGACCAAAATAAAAAATATTGAAATTAGTTTCTCAATATTGTTTAAAGATAAGATTAAGCCAATAACGGACTTTCGAACAAAAAACTTTGCCTTCCGAATTGCAAACTCAAATAGGCGATGGGACTCTGTAATAATTGAAACCTGCGTCACACTTCCTAATTACATAGAAAAATGCTTATGAATTCAGCGAACGGGTTTGAACATCGTTTCATTTCAACATTGGTGAAAATTCGGACTCTGCAGTAATAGTACAACACGACATTAATGAAATTCCATACAACTTTTCTGGCGCCTAATAAAAGTAGCCCGCAAGTCCTCCTTTGCTCAAAGAAGGTTGTCGAATTAATGACCACATTACGAGCTTTTTTGAGTAAATACAGTTTTTAGTCAAAACAACCCTTCTGTGGCAACAGCGAGTGTTAGTGGCGCCGGGCTCTTCTAATAATAGTTTGCATTCCGACGGTCTGGAAGTGCTTACCTCGGGACGTGCGCGGGCGCACCTGCTGCACTTTCCTTTTTCATTCTACCCGCGACTCCTTTCTCTGCTCCGAGTTGGCCCCTTGTGGTTTGTTTTCGTCGGTGTCGACGCCATTGTTTCGGATGATGCAGCTCTTTTCAATGGACTTCGGAAAAGGTGGAGGTTCTCAATGTTTGGGGAGGTTTCTTCACGTTTCCCTCGGATGTTAGTCAAGTTTCGACCGTTTGAAACTGCCACTATCAAGGTTGTCAGTGTGATCTGTTCGGTTCTTGCCCACCTTTCTGCTTTTGCCCCCTTGGTGTGATTCCCATAGTATTTGTACATATTTGCCCCCGAAAAACCCTACTTTTTGTTCGAATTTTGCCTACCAATTGGTATCGCTTTGGTATCATTATAAAGATGAAGGTTAGGTTTGAGAGACAGCATTTAATTTGAGAACTTAAGTCTTCAGTTGACCATTGGTACGTTAATCATTTTGCAGACAATCGATGCAACAATATCAGTAGAGTAATTTCAGGCGAGATTGCTAGTCGTAATAATTTGAAGTCGGTTTTAATTTGTTATTCTATTTTCTTCAACATCGACGTTATTGTTTGGGATGATGCAGCCCTTTTCGATTGACCTTTATCGATTAGCCTTTTGCTTTCATGTCCGTTGAACTTGAGATTCAGTTTCGTTCGATCCCTTGTCAGGGGGGTTCCATTGTTTGGGTGTTCGGGAGAATATCGTTTTCGTTGACCTCGTTTTGATTCAGTCCTTTGGAGGTGCCTGAGACATTTTAAATTTGGAAACTTTTTGAATGATGCTATTTCATACCTTATTATTAAGATTTCTAAATTAATAAGCATGTATTCATTTTTCTGGTTATACCTTAGTCGACATACCTACATTAGTAAATCGTGGACGCTCCCACTCGGCGAAAATACCTTTAGCTGGCTTAGCATAAGCCACATCAACTTTTATAGGTCGATACACTTTTCTCTGTGCCGTTACATGTTGATAGGGTGGTAGGTTATCGTATAAGGTAGTGTCAGAGATTTTAGGCCGCCTAAAGGGCCTCTGACATGACATGACATGGTTTTATTAATCAGCAACAACCGGGACCAACGGCTTAACATTTCTTCCGAAGTACGGAAGCGCTCAGATATTATTGCCACCAGCGGTCACTCATCGATGGACTGACCGCGCCCGATGTTGCTTAACTTCGCCAATCGATTCGCTAGTTCAACTAGGCTGTGAGTTAGAATAGCCGACATGTTTCGACTTCGTCCGGAAGTCTTAATCGTGGAGGAGGGATGGACGATGCGTTCGTCTTGGCGTTCATCCGCTCACTGCGGGCTCGTTGACGATGCGCCCGCGCGGACAACTCTGGTGCGGGGGGGAGGGGCGGGGGTGACTGGCCCCGTCAACGAGCCCGCAGTGAGCGGATGAACGCCAAGACGAACGCATCGTCCATCCCTCCTCCATGACTAAGACTTCCGGACGAAGTCGAAACATGTCGGCGATTCCGACAAAATAAAAGTAAGTGAAACCGTTAAAGCGATATAAAAATGTGCAGTGCTTACGAAAGTTTAAGTTTTAAAATAGGCTGTGAGTGTTTCTATGCAGATCAAAAGTATGGAATTCAGATATCATATCCATGTAAATATGGCGGTCAAGCTAAGCCGGTAGCAGTTTTTACCCGCCGAGAGGTAGGTTAGGTACCCGTTTCAAGCACTGAACCAGATACACAAAGACCAATAGGATAAGTAGGTATTCCTCGGTGCCCCCACGAACCGTGTGATTGTTCCACGCCGATGGTCCGTCACGGTTCCTGGGCCCCCTAATGGCAGATGCTCCAGAAACATTGCCCTCAACGCTCGGCAGGACACTAAGTTCAACCCAACTACCAATAAATAGGTGGAAGTTTGTTCAACTCTTTCTGATCTTAAGGCGCCGTGCATAGTGAATCGCCCACGCGCAAAGAAAAATGCACAAAATCGATTCCTGTATCAAATACACTAAACAAGTTGAAAATGTTCACATATCAAACCCTAGAATTAGGTGAGACCTATCTAAAACAGCCAGTTTCGTGTTGACATTCATAAATGTTTTGAAGATATTTTCCTTCAAAAAAAATAGGCGGCGAACTTTTTTTCAAGCAAAATATCTTGCAATCTATTACACTGGCCAACAAAAATAAACTTTTTTTTTGGTGCAGCTATTTTTTTTTTAGATATTGTTTCTGAACGTGTTTTTGATGACTCTGCTATATCAGGAATATTTGTATCAGCTCTTAATTTAAAACTACCTTCAATTTTAAATTTTCGACATTTTTACTCCAACAAAGTATCACAAGTCTTATATTTTCTACAATTTCGTTGTTTTTGCGCTATGGCGAGCTCATCAAGATGTTGCTCTACCGATCTAAATACATTTTGTTATATTTGCGGCGAATAACCTTTGAGGAATACCGAAAACCGATAGCAGAGTTCGTGAAAAAAGTATATTTCGCTTACTTCAACTTGAGTATGTAGCATCAAGATAAGCCTTGGGTTCCTTATTTTGTATGTAGAACATGCAGTGAACATCTGAGACAGTGTACAAACTGCAAACGAAGTTGTATGAAGTCTTATATAACCTGGGTGACTTCAGTGAAGAACAAGGAGAGCGGTTTCATCAAGACATGGAGGATCAGTACCAGGGTAGATGGGATACTTACATGATGGCTGATTATTGCTGGGCTCTTATGAGAGACAACCCAAACAAGAAACATGCAAGAAAATCAATCAAGAGAAGTTTTTTGTATTCTGAACATTAAAAAATGTCTTTTTTTCATACAAATTGGTTTTTTTTATATCTTCAAAACTAGAGCTGATACAAAAAAACTGAATACAAATTTGAAATCAGTGAGTCAGGTACTATCATAATCAGGTCTTAAAATTCCGGCACCAAAAATTGTGTTGGCCAGTGTTATGGATATCAACATGAAACTGGCTGTGTTAGATAGGTCTCAACTAATTCTAGGGTTTGATATGTGAACATTTTCGATTATTTTGGTGTATTTGATACAGGAATCTATTTTGTGCATTATTCTTTGCGCGCGGGCTAATTCACTATGCCCAGCGCCTTAAGCTTTTGTAAGCACTGCACATTTTTACACGTTCGGAAAGTGCGGTTTTGCTTTGGGGTCACCATCTGATTTAAAATATTAGGCATATTAACAGAGTAGAAGATCAGGACACTAAGTTCAAGTTCAACCCAACTACCAATAAAGAAGGTGGAAGTTTGTTCAACTCGTTCAGAAAGTGCGACGAAGAATCTGGGGTCATGATCTGATTTAACATAGTGTAGTAATAGGTAGTAGGTAATGTGTATTGGCTTTAGGGTCTTGCCAGCATGGTAGTACTAATACAGTATGTCCACGGACTGCACCGCGCCACTTAATTCTGTGGTAAAGCATCATTAGTGGAACACGAATAGCATAAAATAAAAATTAAAAAAAAATAAAAAAACTCGCTGCGTCAGCGATACACAGGTTGATGCATTATGAATTAAATTTGCTAATGTTTATTTTGAATACTGAGTTTTTTTTTATTTTATTTTTTTATTTTATGCTATTCGTGTTCCACTAACCGTTCAGGCGCTGGCGTTCGCGGCCGCACGGCTCTTGAGCGCTGGTGCATTTGTGCAAAATCGCAACTGCAAAAACGCAGCGCGTGGTTTTCAGAAAAACTATCATATCTCTCTCATTAGACTTTATTGATTTAATGCCATGATTAATTCCAATACACAGATAGCGTAGGTACCTATTACTATTAAGATTGTATCAATTAATGTAGTTAAACAAATTGCAGGAGGTCATGAAAATGCATTATTGAAAATTTCTGTGCAGTTGCATATTTTTCTCATTATTTTCTAATCTAATGATATAAGGGTATACGTTTGTAGGAATAAAATCAACCTAGGAAACATATAAACACATTGTAATACAAATAATAGTTACACTTAGTAATAAATACATGAAATACATACCATTGAAAAGTCTGGTTACATTTTGATTTTACGCGTAGTTGTAGCGCCGCGCCGCTGAGATTTAACTATTTTTTTCACTGGTTAGGAGATATAATGCGCTCAAAATATTTACACTGATAAAAAGGTACACAAATCACGTTTTCTAGTAAATTATATCAACAACCATTGTTATAAAAACACTTCACAAAAACGATTTTTATAGGCCGATACCCAAACACAAGTACGGAAATCTCAGTGTTCTCTTAACACAAAGAGTATACTTAGTACGTTACATGAAACCAAGCGATGTTTTATTTACAAGCGAGCTTATTAAATTATCTTTGCAACACCGCACAGTGGTCGATTTGTACGATTTAGGCGGCCAAAAGTCCATTTCTCAAAGTTAACTTATAACAAAACTAATTGATTCCCGGAAAAATAGACACCCCGACTGCCCAAACCCCACCCCTCCCCAGTTCCTAGAACTGCGTGCGCGCCCCCACAGGTAGTCGGAACTTGATCGTCGCGCAAGCTGTACGCGTTCGTTCTCGACACTCTTAGCGCAACCGATATTCTAAAGTGAATATTTCATTGGATATTATTCAGTTACAAGTGAAAGTGATGGAAGTCGAAAATTCAGGTAAGCTCCTTCAAATATAATTTAAATTAAGATAAGGAATATCAATATTTAGTGCAGTTACAACGTATCAAAGATCGCCGTTTTTCATAGAAAATATTATCATTTTTTTATTTTCAATAGTAAAAATGTTGTACTTCCGAGACCGTCCGAGTTAAATTCCTTATGGTTTCTAATAGTATAGCTCTTTGAGCAGATAACCACAAAAAAAATAGCCACCACCTTTGACCACTTCGCGAGAAAAATAATAATTCATTAACTTAGGCAGAAAGTGAGAAAAATTCCTTTTTTGTTTCTTTTGCGTTAAAATTCCTTTTCGTTGTTCTAGGTTCATCAAGTTACTCGGGCATGGAGGTAGTAACTCGCAGATATCTTTTTGATAAGATGATTGAGGAAAACTCTCCATCAATAAACGACAAATTGGAATACTTACAAAATTATTTGTTAGTGTCTTACGGGGACTCCGACGAAGACAAAAAGTATATAAATCATAAATTTTCATATTTTAAAACAGAAATAAAAAAGAGATGGTCCAAAGCACGCAACACGCTAGAAAAATTTCTTATAAGCAATGATGCATGGTTAGCAGGAACGTTCGAGATGCCCATAAAAACGCATAATAAGTCAGGACGACCTAGCAAAACATTCAGTGAATGTAGTGAAAGAACTAAAAGGAGGAAAACAGAAGAAGTTCGCTCCTCTGTAGGCAAAGAAGTGATAGTTCACGCAGCGCAAGTAATTTTACAAAAAGAAGGAAAAAGAAACGCCTCGCAAGTTCTAAAAGATATTACAAATTCGCCTGCAGCCGCAAACGAATGTAAAAAAAGACATTCCAAATCAAAGGCACAAGATCCCCTTACGCCTCGGGAGGCACTGCGAATGTGCGTGGACGCTGATTTGACACGAAGTCAATATGAAATTGTGCGAGCAACCAACAGAAGCTTTTACCCGTGCTACGAATTAGTGTTGAAGGCTAAACAGGAATGTTACCCACCCAAAGAGACGCTACGAGTGA
The DNA here is from genome assembly GCA_949319315.1 of Zelleria hepariella. NCBI lineage: Eukaryota > Metazoa > Arthropoda > Insecta > Lepidoptera > Yponomeutidae > Zelleria > Zelleria hepariella. The sequence continues at coordinate 21,069,628 of OX439384.1, forward strand.
CCGCTTCCTGTGCTGGAAGTGATCTACAATCTTTGTTAGATCACACCGTCACGCGATTATCAATTTTCCTCGAAGAAGTACTAATGACTCTTACAGAAACTGAGAGAAATTCCTTGCAGATTATCTGCAAATGGGGTTGTGATGGTTCACAACAAGCTCAATACAAACAAAAGTTAATGAATGACGCCGACTCGGATGCAAATATATTTTTGAGCTCATTACAAAAGATGAAATAAATTACGTTCGGGACAGTGTGAAGTCCCTAAAAGCCACGGAATTGGAACTGAATGGGCAAAAATTCTCGGTTAGCCACAGTCTTAAAATGACCATGGTGGACGGCAAAGTTTGCAATGCGGCGACTGACACCAAATCAACGAGTAGATGCTACATATGCGGAGCCACTTCAAAAAACTTTAATGACTTAAGTAAAAAAAACGAAATTCACCCAGAATCGCTTGAATTTGGCCTATCAACTTTACATGCCAGAATTCGATTAATCGAGAGTATTTTACATTTAGCTTATAAATTGCCCGTTGGGAAATACCGTGAAAAAAGAACCAAAGCAGAAAAGATGCTAGAACAACAAAAAAAAAAAGAGATTCAGCAAAGATTCAGAGAAGAAGTAGGTATCTTGGTAGATATGCCAAAATGTAATTTTGGTAACACAAATGACGGCAATACTAGTAGAAGATTTTTTGAAAACCCACATCTGGCTGCTGAAATAACGGGAATAGACTTTAATTATAAAATTAACTATAACTATAAATAACATTAAAGTTATTTTGGAAGCCATATCAAGCGGTCACAAAATAGATGTCCCGAAATTTGATGAATACGCCATGGAGACAGCAAAACTGTATGTAGAGTTATATGGTTGGCATTATATGACTCCTACCATGCATAAAATTTTGGTACATGGTGGAAAAGTTATAGAAAATTCTCTAGTGCCTATTGGTCAACTTTCGGAGGAAGCTGCAGAAGCTCGTAATAAGCACTTTCGCTCATACCGTCTAAACTTTGCTCGAAAGTTTTCACGCGAAGACTGTAACCTTGTTATTTATCACAGGTTACTCTTGACATCAGATCCACTCATCAGTTCAATGAGAAAAAAAAAGAAGATCCGATCAAAACCATTTTTGCAGGAAACTTTGGAGCTTTTGCTTCCTGCAGAGCCAAATACAAAAGGCACTTGTGATAAATGCATGGAAAGTGACGGTGAGGAAGAATTGTCTTTTAAAGAGTAACATAACAATTTGTATGTTAAACTTTCATAAAATATTTTCTTATTGTTTATGATTCGGTACCTAACATTGTAAGTAACATTTAGTATAATAATGTGGTAATAACTGTTGACCATTTAATTTTAGTGGATACTGTATTTTTTTGTCATCCATATTTTATTTTCAATTTAAATAGGCATGCAGACTGTAGAGAATAAACATTTTTTTTTATGTACGGCCGTCTTTTACTTAACAAATTGTGATAATTCTTAACCCAAATATCAAAAACTACTAAGCCGATTTCGATAATTCAAATGAACTCAAAATATATATTTTACACCAAAGGGAGATTTAAAGAAAATTTAAAAACATTGGCGCTATTTACAAAAATATTTTCACAGAAATGTTTTTTTGTATAGAAAAATACGCTTTCAATGAAACGAATAGGGATAAACATATATATTCACTCTAAAATACCAGATTAGCATTTGTTGTCGTATTTATTACTGAAATAAAGCATAAAATAGTTTTGGCCGCCTAAATCGTACAAATCGACCACTGTGCACCGTAACACATGATAACTAGTAACTGATAAAAGGTAATGAAATAAGTTCCCAAAAACACGATAATATGATGCCACACCTGTTACAATAAGCGCTTAAGGATCAATGGAGAACTAAGGGCCCCGTTCAGACGCAGAATTTCATACGTTATAAAACAATATAGCTGAGACAATTACTTACCTACGTCGAATGTTTAATGGTTTCACATGCTTCTTCGTATGTGTGGTATTAAATTTCAATAATAAATGCTAGATAGATAGATAGAGAACACTTTATTGTACACCAGAAAAAAATATTTACAAGATTAAAGAAATACGAATTAAGAATATTTATTAGGTATATTCTTCAGGAAACAATAGTAACATCTGTTGCTAACTTAGGCGTAGGTAAACCTGTATTTCAGCTAACAGCGCCCCCGTCCGGAAAATTTATACAAGTAGATCTACATAGCTACAAAAAAATGTGTTCCGTATAAAACATATTTTTAGATAAATATGCGTAACTTACAATGAGCAATTTTACAATATACCTACGTTCAGTGTATTAAATTTATAAATCTATGAAACAAAATAGAAAAATGTGTAGTACACGTTTAGGGTCCTCTCAGTGTGTAGAAATGTAAATGTGTGAGTGTGTGTGGGTGCGTGTGTTTGTGTGTGAGAATTAATAAATGTGTGTTAGGATAATAGCAATGGATACATAGATAATACCCTGGAACATCATAAAGGATAAGTTGTATTCGAATCCCTCACGAACGGAGTCGCGGGCATGGCTAGGGTTTTCTATTTTCTCGTACACTAAGCAACAGATTGAATCATTGCGAAGTCAAACTTCAAACGTCAAATGAATAGAGTTGTAGGCGGGGTAGGTTGATCTGTTGGTTACTGTCACTATTGTGTGGGGAAAGATAAATTAAACGATACAAGTGAAGTAAAAAATATATTTAATAATTTTATTTACTTACGAAATAAAATAAAAACTTAAAAATTCATGTTGCTCAACAAGCAAGTAACATTTTTGCAACAGGTGTGCTCAGCTAAAATTATTACTTAGGTGTGCTTAAAAAAAGTTGTTTTTATTAACATTAGTCCATAAATAACATTTGTTACATGTCACATGAAACAAAGTTGTTTTTGGGCATTTTCGCTTAAACTTGTACCCGGTTTCAAGAAGTTGGAATTGGAGCCATAAATTACCGAAAAATTTTATTTACATGTTTAATTTTACGATTATTGCAATTATTGGTACGGAATACTTACCTACACAAATTGTAAAAAACAATGAAGCACAAAAATATTGAAATCTAACAATATAATGGTCACATACCTAAATCTAGTAAGGTGACAGGCTAAATTTGACGATTGGTGGCGTGGAAAATTTACATATTTTAATATGTTTTATTTTCTTTACAATGTAATGTGCAGCTAATTTATAAAAAAAATACAAAATCACGTGGTAAAAATTTAAACTAAAATGCCCTTTTATTATAAAAATATTGCCTGTGTGAACTTAACATAGATAATATAAAAAAAAGTATCCACTTCAAAATAATTATTTGTCAAAATTACATATTACCTACATGCAAAAAAATATAGTTTTTGCATTATTAACAAGCAGTTATGATCTTCAGTCGTGTGTTTTAAACACTGACGGCTTCTCTGTTTTTCGCTTCGCTCTCGATCTTGACAATTGGAACTTCTGAAATAGACATAATAATGTTAGTTATTGTAATTGAATGATTAGAACTGTATTTTTCTGACAATGGTGGTGAAATAATAACATGGATATTATTAAAGGGTGTGCGGACATCGCGGTTATTTTAGAATAAAATACTGAACAAGGTAATTTGAAAATCAAAGAATATTTAGAAAAAAAAATATTTTTTAAGGCCTCATAACATAACTCATAAATAAAATTGTGCGTTTCTCGGTACCAAGTTACGTAATCTTTTTTGCGCTTCAAAACCAACTCAATCCTATCCCATCAAAAAAAAAGTTCAAGAATGTTGAAAATTTAATATTTTTTTTACAAAAACTTTTTCTGGTAAATATTTTATTTGTGGAAATTTTAAGGATAGGCCTTTCTTATTGCCCCCATGCATATGCCCAAACGTTAACTCCCCACCCCCAACTTGACCCACGAATAAAAAAGTAGGCTTAAGGAAAGTATTTTTTTTTGTAAAATAATTAAACAATATTATTATGTTTATCACTTCACCCGATCACCCAATCATATCAGTTCAAAACTTAAGGCATAATAGTATTGTTATTTTATTATGTTAACAAAACTCAATACAAAATTAGTGCCTAGGTAAGCCCGTGCGCAAAGACCCTTAATTTCCAGTAATGGCGTCGAAATGTTACTCTTGTTACCTACAGCACTTTAGCGAAATTCCTACAAATCGCACCATGTTCGGTATTTTTCACGAATACTGCATAAAATAAACATTACACCTGGTTTAAATTTGATACACATTAGACCTATTAAATAACCTAATGTAATTTATCACTTCAAGGTCAATATCATACGAAATGATTAGTAGAACAACCAACAAGGCAAAGCTTTCGCAACCTCAACGGGTGGGGTGAACTTACAAATCAAGTTAAATCAAACTTTTATACTAAAGTTTCTGTATGTAAGCTATGAGTATTGTTTGCCGTAGTATACACTAGTATAATTAAGCAAATAAAATCACTTACGGCATGGATTTCACTGCAAAAATGTAGTTGTAAATCTCTCGAGCTAAGACCACAGATGGCATATACATCTGATGATAATACAGAGTAGTTTTTCTCTAGCCAACCCTTTTTTTCTTCTTGGTTAGCTAGTATTGCTATTACTAAAAATAAAACCTAAGTCGAAACGGCTCAATGTCACACGATCAATCAAATATTTGGATTACCAACCTGTGGGTCAGGGACAGTGACTTTTTGTAACACAAGTTGCAAGCAGCCCTTAGAATCCGTGTCGTCATGTAACCGTTGTTACAGAAACCGCCTGAGCGGCCAATGATGCTTTACCACAGAATTAAGTGGCGCGGTGCAGTCCGTGGACATACTGTATAGCAGAGCACGAAATAAAACTGTTAGAGAACTTAAAACTAACCTTTGTTGGACCTCCAATATTTTTGCCGGAACGGTGAAATCCAAAAGATAAAGAGATTCCAAAAGGATCTATTAACAGAGCCGGTTGAATAACAATAACAGCACAGGTCCACAGTAAAACCGATTTCCGACTTTCACGCTTAAGGAAAGGAAAAGGCTATTTGCAAATTAACTCTGGGCTGCTGTAGAATAGACAGATATTCTAGAAGGTTCACTTGATCTCCGTATATTAAGGTTGGATAAGTTGGATTATAGCAACGTGGCGGGAAATTCAATATTTTCACAGTTTTTTACATTTTGTAGCTAAACTGAGCTATTTTTGTTCAGCGATTTTTCGTTCGCGGCAATAACATAGTATTCTATTCATTATTGTAAACAACAGAACAACAATAATTCAGCCGATTATGTGTTCTGGTCTACGAAGCTATGGCACTGCCCAAAAAACTTAAAGCAGACAGAGGATAACTTGAGTATCTTGGCACGCTTAAGAAAAGGTTGCAATACAGCTTGATATCATCGTGTGTGAGTCTCCCAGGCACTGCAGCGTCCGAGTGGTCGCTTCATCCATCTAGTTTGAGTGGAGATGCTATTGGATGCTCTGTTCTAGATGCGAAGAAATTAGTAACACTTGTCCTTAGTAGACCTTCGGTTTTCAGTTCCTCGTGAGCACTGAGCAGTCAACACTGGAAGTTTCTCCGACTGCGTACGTACGGTTGCAGTCAGTCGGTCTATAATTTTATTGATCACTGCGGTTGCGGAGAAGCTTCTTGAAATTGCTCCGGAGATTGGGTCGCGTCCTCAGTCTAGACTTTAGATTTAGACCATGCTCCTATGGCCCATGAAATACGCGCGAGAATCGAACGTAAAGGAGTCCTTAATGTGGTCGCAGACTCTACTTTGGCAGGAATAGTATTGACTGGTGCAATATTGTGCTGATGGTTATTTGGACGCGCTCGTTCAATTTCTTGCGGCTTCGAATTTCTTGGTAGCAATGACGAGAAGATTGGTAGTTTCGATTGCCACTGTAAAGTAGCAAAAAAAAAACACACGCGCACTGAGGGTTCCGTACAGCCAAAAAATTAAAAAAAAACTGGTTGTACGGACCCTCGGTGCGTGAGTCCGACTCGCACTTGTCCACTTTTTAATATTTGTTGTTATACTACAGGGTGCATTCTAAGTCAATAGCGAAACTTTTAGTGGGCTATCTACTGATCAATACAAACAACTTGTACTAGGTGGCGAAAAAAATGGAGTGAGAAAAATATCAGCTGTTCCATACAAAAGGTCGACTCAGTACTGCGCCAAATGTATGAAACAGCTGATATTTTTTTCGCTCCATTTCGGTCGCCACCTAGTACAAGTTGTTTGTATTGATCAGTAAACAGCCTATTTAAGTTCCGCTATCGACTTAGAGTGCACCCTGTATAAATATTATGTAAATGTACAAGTTCCAAATAGTATAGGTAGACAGACGGACAGACCGCGGAGACAGAGTAATATTGCACCCTTCGCGTAACGGAACCCTAAAAATTAAGTTTATCCTCTACCTTTTCCACTTAGAATGGAATGTTAAGTGATTGACGTGTAGAGTTTAAGTTTGCAAATAAATCCCCTAGTAGGGCGATATTTTGCCACTGACATCATTGGAGCATTAGTCAACCGGCGCAGGTGGTCGATCGCGCCTGCCGATAAGAATAGTTTACACCGGCCGAACGGACGTAACAAAAGTGTGAACGAACCTTACGAACATTGAGCGAACGAGCGAACCTTGGTAGTACTCCTATCTACGAACCTAGAGCCGTCTGGGGCTTAAGTCTGTAATGCAATGGCGTGTCGATGGCGTCCTAGTAGAAGGACAAAACCGGAGTTTCCTCGTTTTTCTCCTGCAACCAGCGAACTAATCCTCTAGAATTAGAATCAGAATATTCTTTGCTGTACCTCAAAAACATTAAAAGGACCGACAGCATTAATAAATCGTATTGAACCCGTCAACTGGGAGTGTGGGACCCCATTATGGCACCATTGCGTTACAGACTCTCCTTTCTTCTTTTTGTTGTGCCGTCGCTTATCGGAGTTTGGCTAGTTTTCCCTTTGAGGCTTTTGAGTTACTAACGTTTTACAACTTAATCATTCGTTAGCACTGCACATCTCATATTGATTTAACTGTTTCACTTACTTTTATTATCGTCAGGATTGTCGGATTCGGAAGCTACCAAAGTGTATTCTTGGTCGGTGACCGTAGGTGTCATAGTATGAGGTGTTCGCCGGCGTTTGTTCGCTCATGTTCGCTAGATGTGTCCGTTCATAATAATATGTTATGCAGCGTTGGTTTTCTGCCACATGTCGCATTGTTTACGCGGAGTTTTCCCTCGGATTTGCATATCTCAATCGGTTGGCTAATTAAGTAAGGGCTAATTGCGCGTTGCGTATGCAGGGCTTGGTCCCCTTGCCGGAAAACTTTGTGTCCGCTGGGGTTCCCCTAGTTATAATTAATTTGAGAAGGAGACGTAGAAAAAAGTGGAATTAAAACAATGACAAAGGAGAGAAGAATAGATGACTGCAAAAAAAACTTGGAATCTATGAGGGTTCGAGGCGAAGACACTGGCCTGTCTTGTCACAAGGAAAGAAATTGTTGTCCACTGTCTAGTCAACTCTAGTCCATTTCCAGCCCATTCGAGAAAGACCTTTTCTTGAGATCGTCGAGAAAATCTATGCCGCAACTAGAGAAACTTGCCATTTCGGCATCGACTAAAGCCATTCTGGAGTATGCATGTTAAGGGCGTAGATACCTAAATAGACTAGCAACTTAATAGTAGAAAAACAAAATAATAAACTGCAGCAACACTGGACACAAAATACGCTAATACTTACATCCACGCCCTCGAGCAAAACCGAACTGAGCATATCAGCTTCCCATCATCTTCGCCAGTGTCAATAAACGATGGGCAAAATAACTTCATCGAGTAGCGTATGAAGATCACTATCAAGGTGCATGATGGTGGACGTCATTGCATCAGATATGTACTCGTAGGTACTCGTACTAACGTAACGTCGTCGCGAGATAGACGAGAATGCGAGATCGGAGATTATCCACGCTCGCTCGAGGGTGGAGCAAAGCCAGACGTAGAAGGTTTAACGAGGACTGATTTCACCGAGAGTCTTTAATTTTAGGGACCACCTATTCTCCTTAGTCATCCATCACTGAAGTGATTGCTAATAAGTCTTAAATTTCATTTTGATGCGTTGTGAACTTTTGGGAATGTACGAAATTACGAATCTTCTCCATTTATTTCTGTCAGTAGCTAAGCTCACCGCTCTCTACCATTTCATGTTTATATTTTCTTTCGGTGTCGTGGTGAAGTCTGGATGTTAGGTTTCAGCTTGGTCGCGGGATTTCGTCTTACTAAAAAGAAAAGAGGCCTTGAGAGGCCCAAATTCGTCCACTGTAGTTATAGATCCCTTTGATGCCCCCTTAGCACGGTGGCCTTTTGTCTACTCTCAACTGTCACCTTAGCCACTGTTAGCTGTCACCTCAGTAGTATTAAGTGGCTAAAGTGACAGTTTAAAGTAGGCAAAAGGTCAGCGTGCTAAGGGGGGTGGTCCATGTTTTTAGGTAGTAAGGTTTTTGGGTACTTCGACTTGCCATATTTGCGTTCTAGACACTCTGAGACCAACCCCTAACTAGGAGGTTTTCAACTCGATCTCCAAAACTAACACTTAAATACTTAAATTGCTTACACTACAACTGGGTTTTAAAAGGGCTAGAACAAAAACCTTGAACCTTTGGTTTATATCATATGGTTATGATTATCTGCTACGAATAAAGAAGATTATCTGTAACTCCCTATTCTGCGGCCTGGGCTGTTTGTACGAGGCGCGGAGCTATGGGAACGTAAACATTTATGATATCTATGGACTCATAAATACGTCTTCTCACGTGTTTGCCTTTAGCGAGTGCGTTTTTGTTTGCCGTGGAACTTTTACAGAGCTAATAAAACGTCTTGAAACAAGGCGGTAATGGTAAAGTGTAAAGCCACTTCAGGAAATGTAGTCCGTGGCCCTTAAAAGGGAATAAGTAGTTGTTATTCGTCGGTCGCCACTTTGTCACGGTGACATTTCCTTTAGCCAAATCAGTGCAAAATCGATAAAACTCTTATCTCGCGTCGTTAGTCTTGTCCGTGCGAAAATCGCTCGTTTCGGTGCAATAAAAATAGCCCAACACTTGAGGCGTCCCGTCGCCGAGATTTGCGGCGACGCCCCGCTCAATTATATCCCCACAAGCGCGTTGCATATTTTAATTTAAATGACGTTGAAATAGCCCGGAACTGCGAGCTCAAGGGTGCACTACAACAATAATTCACGCGCACAGCATAAGCTCTCGGATACCAACTTAAACCCAAGCAGATAAGACCGAGAATGCGATTGGGATCCCGCCGTAACCCGAGCGTTGAACTTAAAAGGTTGTGACAGGGGTATTACCGTAATTACCTTAATTTGTAAATACAAAAAACGGCCGTCGACTCGTCGTCATATGTTAAACGGGCGAGAAATTAAATACCAACCGGAGGATATCGGCGTGAACGAGAGATTTATTTTCTTCGGATGCAGACCAATTAAAATTTCGACGGCTCCGTCCGTGAGAATGTCTGAATTCACAATTCCACGTTCGCTTGTTATCGCGGGCGAAAAAAAAACGTGCTAACTCGGATCTGGGTCGCGCGGGGTCTCTCACGAGCCTTTTCCATTAGGAGTGCTAAAATCTGACGTCACATGTGTGATATGTTCAAATTACAGCGCGGCTGGAGGGCTTGCCCCTAACGGCCGTGCGCATATCATTTGCATGAATCTCGGCATGACGAAGTCAGCCGGAATGCGCCGGTCGACGGTCGTTGACTGCCCAAACAAAGCGCGCCGCATATGGTTGCGCGGCCGCATCTATTGTAGCGAAAAACAAATGTTCGCGAATCCAAGTGATTCAGCAATTCAGCGAGTTTCCTTTAGTCAAGTGGAAGGTCGCAGGTTATCACCTTTACAGCGCGGCCAAGGATGTCGCCCGTGCGTAAATCAAAGCGCCAACAAGGAAGTGTGCGCAGGAGTCGCGGGCCCACTTTGCGTGCGCTAACTTTAATTAACCATCACCTTACATGGCCGACCTTCGGGAGACAATGTCTAGAGATCGCGCCGATAAGCGAATGAGACATCGCAATTTCAACCTGCATATCGGATTCCGTTTACGACGAGGCGGTGGTGGTATTAGCACCGAATTGGCTGAATGAAAAAACGCCGGATGAATGTTTTATGAAACGAAACTTAAGATTGGTTTCTTGAACAAGCTCCATGCGGACAGAGGACATAATCAATGTATCAGTTCTCAATATTGTGTCAGTATGCAGTGCCGCAGGTTTCTGAAAGCGCTGACACAGCACTCATACCAAGTGGATACGATTTACAACGGATTGGAACACCTGCTTGTAGGATCACAGATGGGCGTTTAATGCAGCCTGAAGTGAAAATGGAAAATGTAGCAGTGAGGTTCAATAAGCGGTGCGGTGATGGCCTAGTGGTAGATCATTGGACTCGGAAGCCAGAGACCCTGGTTCGGTTACCGGCGCAGGCATGTACCTATGACTTTTATTTTCAAAGTTACGTACATTTGTGAATTTAAAGTAGCAAAAACAGCTCGCTAACTATGAAGGAAAACTCGCGACGTATTGACTTGTCTTTCTTGTGGGCTAGGCCGACTAAGCTGTCAGGATCTAAAACAATGTCCCAGGCACTCTCTTCAGCCATCTAGTTTGAGTATGAGTGAAGGTGCCACAGGACGCTGTATACATCATCTCATAACATAGATGCAAAGGCCTTAGTTAGGTTTAATGACGATCCAACGATTCGCATACCATTTTCGCAGTACGGTAAAGGGCCCTTGTCACTTCGCGCCACAAGGTGTCAACTCGTTAAAAGCATCCAAGTTGTTTATAGAGACCCTCGCAACTCCTCAGATAAAGGAGTCTATTGAATACGCAAATGGGCGCGATCATTATCTAAACGTGCCAATCATTTACTCTAAGCTGCACTGGGGAATAAACAGCAGCGAATGCAACAGAAGTACCTACTAAGCTCTTATTGTCGAATTTTGTCAAACCTGTCATGGCGCGTGTGAAAATGAAACTCAGTGTTACCATGCGAAATCGGAGCTGGACTCCGTCACGTTAATCCCACTTCCCATCCCACTTATATTATAAACTTATATTATAAAGGCGAAAGTTTGTGAGTGATTGAGTGAGTGTGTTTGTTAATCTTTCACGCTGAAACGGCTAGACGGATTTGGATGAAATTTGGGATGGAGATAGCTTAGACATCAGAATAACACATAGGCTACAGATTATCACGCCATTACATTTAGGGTCAATGTAAACCACATAGCGGTTTTCTGTAGTTCACGCGGACGAAGTCGCGGGCAAAAGATAGTGTCTACATAAAACACATACGAAGGTCCATAAAGGGAATTAAACAAAATTTTTATTGACAGCCTCAAATGATTGGATAAGGCAAAGAAGAAGACGTATTTGGAGCCTCAAAGTTTCGCTTAATTCTGAACTTGAAGCCTCAACTTCCGGTGTACTGCCAACTATCAACTAACTCGATAGTTGTATCGAGCTTCAAAGAATGTACCCTGTAGGTGTCGATGCGAAACCATGGTCTCTATTTTAACTCGAGCTGATAGCTCTTTGAGTCTTTCTGTTCCTCTTTACTCAGGCAGAGAGGACATGACAATTATCACCTCGAGTACACCTGTTGGCCGGAGCTAATGGTTGCGTAAATCAGCGGCTGTACGGACCCATCGTGCGGGATGGTCACGCGCGGTCCTTTTTAGGCCCACCGCCGCCGGTGGGTCCAATTACTGCGGTGGCCCTGGCGACGGAACCCTATTTGGGCGGTCCCGGCCTGGCTAGATCTGTTATCGGTACTTTGATTATCGCTTCAAGAGCCGGCCCCGGCACGACAAGGCGACAAACGTTTTATCTCGCTATCGCAAAGCAGGAACGATGGCGCTACCTATAAAGCTTAACCGTCCGAGTCTGAAAATTAAAAAGTAATCACAAAATTCGTGGCGGGACAGGTTAAGTATTTTTCTGAGCCACCACGTAAGGTCCATCAAAGATAGACTAAGAAATAAAAAGTCGACCAGTAGAATCGTAATTAAAGCTCCTAAGAGGCGCTCATAAACGTGTAGAAGAGAGGACCCTTAGGCTAAACTGACTCAAAAGTAAACGTATAAATCTGCATAAGTCATGCAATTCAAGACCCTTGATGTCTCCCTCACTAAAGGCCCCTTGTTCAAAAGCAGTCCTCTTGGACACCTTCCGCCACTTCTTGTCACTTAGTATTCCAAATGCGCGTTGGCCTGTCATCGTGCGCACTCAAAAGTCTACGTCGGTCCCGTGAATGTGGTAAACGTGCACCCACGAAACAAAGGACGTGATGCGAACGTCACGTATCGGCAAGATGCCGTGTCACTTTAAAATTTTGGCTTTAAAATTTCAACTAAACTGCATTCAAATAAAGTTTATGGAGGAAAAAAGCTTGCTGTGGCGTGTGGAAAATTATTCATACACTAAACATGAACCTAGGTCCAAGTTCATGCAATACATTTTGTAGCGTCCTCACTTTCTGCAGTTGGATACGAGAAGTTAGTTATTATACCTACATTCGCTTAGGGGTTTTTATCTAGGCTTGGTGCGGATAACAAGCTTTTCTTTCGCAGGTTAGGTTAAGCCAATTTAGTTTCTGTAATCTCGTCTGATTGGTCTTGGTTGATCTTCTCGATGATGCTACGGCAATGGGGACTCAACTCTTTTAATGTACTAGAGAATGGTGACTCTATAAACCGCCTGAACGAACTTCGAAATCCGAACCTAGTCCCCATATGTTCTGAAGTTCAACCGTTTAGTAACTCACGCGCAGAAGTGTCAATAGTGACTCAAGTTCACATTGCAATGTCACGGCCCGACACTCGGTTGTCCGTCCGTCATCCGCCGCCTCGGGCAGTGAATGCCATTACAATACACTCTGATTCTTACTAGAACCGGTGTCCGCTTTGGTAGTGATTGGAACGGAACTGTGGATCCCTTTTCAATAAACGAACTATCTACTTTGTCTAACCTAACCTGTTTCGTGCCGTAATTTGGTCGCTCTGCCACCTGATGAGTTTTTGTAAAAGTCCAGTCGTAACTAGCCACAAAGACACGACTTGGTAACTTCTAATACTTGGTACAGGAGTGTTGGTAGATGTAGATAAAAATAAGCAAGCGTATCTTGCCTTTCCTGGTAAACATTGCAGGTTCTGGATAATGGAAATCATAAACCACTGATGATCGATAAGTCATACCACTCAATTCTACTGTCTCTATCCTCGAACGCTCTCCGAAGACCTGCGCCAAAACAATTAGCTAATCTCTGCGGGTCCACCTCCGTCCTGAACCAGTAAACAGAAACTGAAGACCTCTTCTTGTGTGCCGATAGGTCCAACGTATTGGTCGCAGTAAAATGGTGGGGTACTCTCTCAATTCGCGGATCGGCAGTGACCTACATGCGGCCAGCTGTGGGCGGGAGGCCTCGTGTTGGCTCCGCGAAGTCGCGCCAACAGTTTGCTAGTGTCAGGTGCGGGATATTATAGGAGGGTGTCAAGACTCGAGGGAGCTGCCCCCCATGAGTCAAACTGTATTCCAGGTCAGAATTATGTCGACAATTTATACAGCGTTTAGTGGCACCACCAATCACAGATGGGTGAAGTGACTACTCGGAGTGATTCAATTGCAAACAGAGCATTAATAATGGAAGGAAATTATTACATAACATGTATCTTTACGTCTGAAGGAACGTGAAGAACCGACTTTTGCCAGATATTCCATCACAGTGTCGGATATGTGTAAAAAAACTGAAAGGTTTGTAAAATCGGGTGACGAATGACCCCCTCCCCCGAGAGACACCCTGTAGCCGCGCCTGGTCAGTGTATTTAAAAAGCTACAACATCTCTTGCCAATTAGTACGCATTGGGGACATCAACCCTTTGGTTGGACAGACGCTGTCAGCGACGAGCCAAGTTGTTGAGAAAGAAAACGTTTGTTAGAGGTCAGGGTTGGTTCCAACATTTGTGATTGGTTCCAACATTAAATTTATCGATGTGCTGACACTAAATTGATCGCGAATTGATTTGCCACTGTTATAATAAAGTTACGAGCAGTAACAGGTTTTAATCTATCGAAGCCCGTTAACTTACTCAAGTTAAATATTCTTCCAAATAAAACGCAATATGTAGTAGAAAAATACAGTACATTCTAGCTTTCTATTGCAGTTACATGAAACACATTAATAAAGTAGAAAAAGCACACAACACATAAACAGTTGGATATTTTTGTAGATATCAAATTAACACACAAATAATTCGAAGAAATGTAACAAACGAATCTAATTGGTAGCGATCGGTTACATACAAGTAACAATAGAACCAAATGGTGACCTTATGCAATTATAATCGAGAGCCTACGAATCGGTTCAAGGCGACTCATAATCCGGCTGATCGAAACATTTCTCGGATTCTTGCTCAATTAACTGCAGGGGTTTATTCCGGCAGCAAACTTAAAACGTCAGAAAGGCTGCTACGTGTAAATTGTCTACATTGGCTTTCACTGAACATTTCATCCCATAGGTCTTCATACGTAGAAATGATTGAAATTTAAAATAAAAAAAAGGCTTTTTAGACAAGCAAGGTGGAATTTTCTCGAACATGCAAAAACAGCCCTTATTTGGGAGCTCTAGGTAGAGTTGTCGAGTTTTACTCGTGGTTCTAATCTACCTAGGCCCGTAATATCATAGTTTGAACCAAAAAAAGCTAGTTTAAACCCTATCTGTCGAATATTTTTTATACAAAATGCGAGTTCTAATCTATGGTCTGATTTAAACTGTGATTGATATTACGGGCCCTGGAGTTGTATGGTGGGACATGGGTGGGACATGGGCACGGAAGCCATGGAGGCTTTGGTATTCACTTGCCGTAGAAATATTGTAGACGAATGCTGTGTAACATGGATAATATGGGTGCAGGGGTAACGTATGCACGCCATGTTGGGCCACATATCTCAGGAATTTGGTAATTGAACGAGCGAGCGAAGCTAGCGAAGTTCTCCGAGTCTACTGGAACAATCCGGCATTTGTATGTATGAATGTTCGTTCGACGATAACTTGAGTAAATTTGGTCGGATCGTTATGAAATTTGGTAGGCAGGTAAATGAGGCAAAGAGAATTTGTAAGTTTGAACATGAGTCAAATCGGTCGAGGGGTTGCTGAGATATGGGTGTCGCTGAGATATGGGCTCGCGAGTTCACAGTTCGGTGCGAACCACTAGTGTAGTTCGATGAGTGAATAAGCGTAATACTGAACCCTCTGTTCTTAGCCAGTTGTATCATTATTGCGGATCATGAATATCGTGACACGTTCTAATCGATACGGCCCGATGTTAATTTTAATAGAAAACCGTTCACTTCTCTCCTTCCCGAGACGCGAACAACAGATAATAATATGTGAAATAACGTAACGAGTAAATTACTTTGTTGCTGGGTTTGTTTCTTTCATCATACATTACATCTTGCTGGTACATCATTGGATTTATACTGCTGCTGGCTTAGCATGAGCGCTCTACATTACAAACGTATTATTTTTTAAGCACTATAATGTGAGATCGTTGGAGTTTCTTTACCATGCTTCTTCTCCAGGAACGATTAGAGCTAGTGAAGCTGGAGAAAAATAAAGTCGCTAGATACTTAGTAGTAGATAGTACTCGTACCTAATTGAACGAGCGAGCGAAGCGAGCGAAGTTCTCCGAGTCTACTGGAACAATCCGGCGTTTGTATGTATGTATGTTTGTATGTATGAATGTTCGTTCGACGATAACTTGAGTAAATTTAGTCGGATCGTTATGAAGATTCCAGTTCCGAACATGAGCCAAATCGGTCGAGGGGTTGCCGAGATATGGGGTTGTTAAGTTTATATGGGGTCGCGAGTTCACAGTTCGCGGCGAACCACTAGTATTAATTTAATTTATATCGTGACTTTTTTACTTTTGTTCTTCAGTGTTTATTTTGAATTGAATACTGAATAAAAATATTTGAGTTTGAGTTTTATACCTATTGATCTACAAAGAGTGGTACGGGATCGAGCTTTCAGAGACATAAAGAGCGGAATGAGTTGCAGAATGGAACATCAAGTGGGCAAGCACTTTGCGCTTCGATCTCTGATAATTTTTATGATGCCATTTCATGTGATCGGTTCGAAAGATTTTGCATAGATATCATAATCTCTTGCCCATAGCCCTAAAGGGTAAAGAAGCAATACAAAGATGTAAACAATTGACATTGTGTCGCTTTGTGATGATCAATAGTATCAAATTTAATGTCACTGAAAATCTTTTCGTGAAATCGCGAAAAACTATTCTTGTTTTCATTGTTTCTGAAGTGAACATCCGAGTTGAGTTCAACCACACGTAAGCTCTCGTATCCTTTGGTTTTAAATTACCCTGGGTAACGCCACTATACGAAGGAAAGACAGGTAGAGGAAGGCCACGGAAAAGATACTTTGACCAAAAGAGAAGGTGGATGTCGTGACGTACCAGGCTGCGAAGGAACTGGCCTGTGATCGAAGTGCATGAAGAATGCTGCACCGACAAGAGGATACCTAACTCTTAAAATACTAGTGGTTCGCCCCGAACTACGAACTCGCGACCCCATATCTCAGCAACCCCTCGACCGATTTGGCTCATTTTCGAACTTAAAAATTCTCATTGCCTCATTTACCCACCTACCAAATTTCACGACGATCCGACTAAATTTACTCAAGTTATCGTCGAACGAACATTCATACATACAAACATACATACATACAAACGCCGGATTGTTCAAGTAGACTCGGAGAACTTCGCTCGCTTCGCTCGCTCGTTCAATAATGATGATGAACGCCACTATGATTCGATCCATCGCTTCCTTACTAACCGTAGCGAAATACCTCTAATACGAGTACCTTTTGCAGAAGGCTCAATTTTATGTTATTTCGGGGCGCGGGCAGTCGGGCTCCTGCCAATGCCTCAACGTTTTGCGCGTAATCTGAAAACTGTGTGGTTTGAGTAACTGCAACTGCAACACCGAGCGGGCCCAAATAACTAGTGGTTCGCCCGGAACTCTGAACTCGCGACCCCATATCTCAGTAACCGATTTGGCTCATGTTCGAACTTAAAAATTCTTCAATTTCCCAGGAAAATTCTTTCATTTAAAAATTCTTTCATTTACCCAGGACAAAATTTACTCAAATTATCGTCGAACGAACACTCATACATTTTTTTTTTAAATTTTACTTATTTCTTATTGGTTCACAAAAAAAAATTACATAATTATCCGCGGACGAAAACCTTACAAGGTTTATCTGCCGCCGTATTCACTCATTTTATAATAGTTTACAAATTAAGATACACGGCTTTCATGATTTTTTTACAATGTTGGGGCTTATTACATATTTTTCTATTGTTTCATCAGTTAATGTATTAAATATATCAGGTAACATATTTTCCCATGTTCGTGTACCATATGTGTTATTACATTTTGGTAGGCTGTACCTGGGAAGATACGCTAATTTTCTCAGTTGGGGGGGTCTAATATTTTTTTAAGGCTTGTTATTTTATCTATTTCTTCTGATACTATTGACATTTTAATTTTGTTCTTAATGCTCATTACTTTACAATATTTTAACAGTTCCGTATCATTGTTTCTAAGTTTTATTCTTACATTATTTGGTACAATCCCTTTTAGTAGGCTAATCTAAGACGAGTCTACTGAAACAACCCGGCGTTTCAGTAGACTCGTCTCCGAGGAGAGAGAACTTTTCTCGTTTTCCTCGCTCGTTCAACAACCTCGCACGCTGTCATAAGAGGTCCTAACCAGATCGCATCTCCGCCATCATTATGAGAGCCCACCATTGTTAGGCCGAGGTCCGCGCAAGCTCGGCGGTCGCAGGTTTCGGCTATTGATGTTCCGTTCCCGGGAACATTGCCAATCGCTGGAAACATTGCCGGCAATGTTCCCACAACTGGGAATTTAAGGGAAACTTTGCTCTAAACTTTGGATATTTCAATCACCGAACTAAATCCCATAGAATCCGCATTACGTATAAAATCACAATAAAAACTTGTCCCCACAGAAACAAATGATATCAGCAATAGAACAATACGAAACATCATTTCGACCATACGTCTAATATTCGAATGTCAACCTTATTGCATTAGTGTACAGTTTTACTTTAATTGCATAGACTACGAGCAAATAAGCTCCCAAAAGCAGTTTGGGCATCTATTTTTCCAGACACATTTCAGAGTTCTACAACATAGAACTAGGTTTATCCTTGATCGAAGATTTCAATATTTGGCTACTGACTTGTAAATGGTTTTGTATTCTTTATACATCACGAACACATAATTCATACGAATTTGATAGGTAGTACGGATATAAGATGGATTTTTTAATGAAATACCGACTTCATGCAGTCTCCATGTGGCAACACTGCAAGGATAAGACACTTATGCAAATATGCATGTCACTTGACTAACCAACGCGATACTTTAAGAATTAGAATGAATTAACAAAAAAAATATATGGAAACATTGGGAAACTTTCGTAAACTTTCCGAGAACATTGCCAGTGGAAACATTGCCGGGAGTGGGAATGTTTCCGAGCGTACATCAATAGTTTCGGCTAATGGCATCTCGCCTTCGTTATTCTTGTCATCGGTGTCACGAATCGCTTGCGACATCTCCGCGAGAGCGTCACGACGCGTGACGTAACGGAGTTTCCTCATGAGGCCACGCGGCGGCCATTTTCATTCTCCTACGTCAGGGTTTCTTAACCAGGGGTCCATAGAGCCTTTGGGTGTCCGTGTCATGACTGCCGGGGGTCCGTGGCTGGTCAAAAAATAATGATACAAAACTTTGCTAATTTTTTTTGTCAAAAATCTGCCATTATTTGGGCGCATTAAGGCGCCGTGCATAGTGAATAGCCCGCGCGCCAAGAAAAATGCACAAAATCGAGTCCTGTATCACATTCACATACACTAAAATAAATCGAAAATGTTCACATATCAGACCTTATAATTAGTTGAGACCTATCTAACACAGCCAATTTCATGTTGATATCCTTATCAGATTGCAAGATATTTTGCTTGAAAAAAAGTGCGCCGCCTATTTTTTGTTCAAGCAAAATACCTTCAAAACGTTAATGAATCTCAACACAAAACTGGCTGTGTTAGATAGGTCTCACCTAATTCTAGGGTTTGATATACAGGGCCTTAGCCTGTAACGCAATGGCGTGTCGGTGGCGTCCCAACAGAAGGACAAAACCGGGGTTACCTCGTTTTTCTCCTACAACCAGAGAACTAGTCCTCTAGAATTAGAATTAGAATATTCTTTGCTGTGCTACAAAAACATTAAAACGACCGACAGCATTAATAAATCGTAATTGACGTAATAATCGTAATAGTCAACTGGGAGCCCATTTTGGCACCATTGCATTACAGGCTAAGGCCCCTGGGGTCCATGGAGCCCCCGTGTCATGACTGCTGGGGGTCCGCGGCTAGTCTTAAAATAACTTTGCTATATTTTTTGTCAAAATTCTGCTATCTTTTGGGCGCATTAACGCGCGCTCTTACGCTCTTCCTAGATTAAATAAGCGTGGTTACAAGCAATTAAAAAAAAAACACAGGAGTCCGTCGGTTTTTTTAATCGTTAAAGGGGTCCGCGGCATCAAAAATGTTAAGAAACCCTGCCGAACATCATTATTGATAGAAATCGCGCGTCGTGTTAATGCAAGTATCAATAATCTTGTCGCTTGACCTCGGTGTCAGACGCTGGGGCGGTCCGCTCGGGAGATCGATGGCGGTGTAGGACTTATGCCAGCGAGCGAACTTAGAACGCAAATAGGTAGGTAGGCAAGGCAATCGTATGAGGTAGGGCCTCCCCCCGTCAGTTTTTAGGCTGCCCAAAAGGTCTCTGACACGTCTTAAGGCTGGAGATAGCAGCGTGGCGGGAAATTCAAAATTTTCACAGTTTTTTACATTTTGTCTACGAAGCAGTGGCACTGCCCAAAAAACTTGTCGTAGACCAGTACTGGTACCACGAGTGCTTACTGTCAATGTCACTGAAAGTGACAAGTTGCATAAACAACCTTACTACTATAGTATTAGGATACATGACAGACGTCCGGCGGACGTCCGGCACAACTTTTTCGCACTCGTGGTAGCTATACAGAACACATAATCAGCTGAATTATTGTTGTTCTGTTGTTTACAATAATGAAAAGAATACTGTTTTATTGCCGCGAACGAAAAATCGCTCAAATAAATAGCTCAGTTTAGCTACAAAATGTAAAAAAAATGTGAACATTTTGAATTTCCCGCCACGTTGCTATTGTCCACCCTTAAGGATTGCTATTAATCAACAACAACCGAGACCAACGGTTTAAGTGCCTTCCGAAGCACGGAAGCGTTCACAATTATTGCCACCAGTGGTCACCCATCCATGGACTGACCGCGCCCAATTTTGCTTAACTTTGCCAATCATTAAGCATGGCTAGTCAAACTAGGCTGTGAGCGCTTCTCAAGTAATCAGATTTCGAAGAAGCCCGGTCCAAGACCCTCGACTTCAACCGCCAGCAGCGCAAAATTCGCCTAAAGCCCACTTACACTTACTTTATTAAAAAACTAAGGCCTTTGCAACTACGTAATGAGATGATTTATACAGCGTCCAGTGGCACCTTCACTCACACTAGATAGGTGAAGAGACCACTCGGCGCTGCAGTGCCTGGGACATTGTTTTAGATGGAGTAGGCTTGCCCAGCACCTATACCATCCTGACAGCTTAGTCGACCAAGCCCACAGGAAAGACAGGTCAATACGTGTGGAGCCAACTGAGCCGCGGGTTTCCTCACGATGTTTTCCTTCACAGTATCTATGACTTTGTTTAATTTCAAAGTTACGTACATTTGTGAATTTGTAGTAGCAATACCACTCGCTTACTTTATTGCACACATGGAAATTAAGACGCATACCTACTCGTACACACGAGTGCACACGACAGCAGGGTGTATGTATACTTTTGTTGTAAAGTCGCCCGTATAGTAACCGAGTAGAATGCGAGCGTGTAAGGGTCGACGTGCTGTCGTGTGTACAACGATTGCGGCGAACTATACTGTGGGTGGAGCCAGCTAAGTATGTCTGGTCGCTTCTCTTTATTTATTCAAATGCAATTTAGTTTGGAGCCTCTTAGCTCAAAGTGATTTAGCGGCGAGCAGTTCTGTATGCTATTTATTTTTCTCTTCGGAGCACTATAGAGGTGCGCGAAACGCTTCAGTGAAAAGAAAAGAATGATATAGTTCATTTCCTTCACTGAACTAATTCACTCTTTTAGTTCATAGTTCACTTATAGTTCATTCACAGTTCACAGCTCATTCATAGTTCATACTTCATTCATAGTTCATAGCTCATTCATAGTTCATAGCTCAGTAGTTCGTTCACGTATCTTTTGACTCACGGTAGTCCGCGAATGACAAAGGTGACAAAGGCGAGACACATGGGTTACAGAATTTTGGTTCTTAGTGTGCTAGATTTAAGAATGTTTCTTGAAGAATGAACTACGTGGACTAGAGTGAATGTGATATATAAAGATTTACAGAATTTTGGTTCTTAGTGTGCTAGATTTAAGAATGTTTCTTGAAGAATGAACTACGTGGACTAGAGTGAATGTGATATGTAAAGATTGGTAGTGAATGAATGAATGAATGGTTTCATATAACGAATGCATTCAATCGAAGCATTCATTCGCGAACTACACACCTCTAGAGCACTAGAGTGACAGTACTCCGAGGAAACCTCCTCCATGCAAATGCAATGGTATCTCCCATCTGGCATGTGTCCGCGCCTTTAGCCAGCTAATGATGGGCTCGCCCGTCAGTGCGCATTCAGCTCTTGACATTTGCTGGTGAAAACGCACCTTTTAACTATTGAACCGGGCGAGGGTTTTGACCCGAGATTGTGCTCGATATGGGGGGACATGTCGAGGTATTTCGCTACGGTTAGTAAGGAAGCGATGGATTCAATCATAGTGGCTTTATAGCTAACCAGTGTTCATGGGAGTTTTAAAAGTCCTGGAATAAATTTTCATCAACGGTCTTCGATCAAGGATAAAACTAGATACCTACAACATAGAACTCTGAAATGTGTCTGGAAAAATAGATGCCCAAATTGCCTTTGGGAGCTTATTTGCTCGTAGTCCATGCAATTAAAGTAAAACTGTACACTAATGCAATAAGGTTGACATTAGAATATTAGACGTATGGTCGAAATGATGTTTCGTATTGTTCTATTGCTGATATCTTTTGTTTCTGTGGGGACAAGTTTTTATTGTGATTTTATACGTAATGCGGATTCTATGGGATTTAGTTCGGTGTCAACGGTGGACAAGGGCAGTGACAGAGTGGCGGCCCCGAGTAGAACGGCGCTCAGTAGGAAGACCAGCAGCCCGATGGTTGGATGACATCGTTGTGTTGGCAGAGGATCCATGGATGCGGGTGGCGAGGGACCGTGAGAGGTGGCGCGAGGAGAAAAAGGCCCAATAGTGGGCAGAGGTGCGTTTTATTGGTCGCTAAGATCGGATGCGTTATTGCGATTTCTGTTTCCAGTACATTTTGAATTAGGAATGCCATTGCGTTGTTACCTCAGCAGTGTGTAACTCCATGGCGATCCTAATACAAAATGTACTGAAAACAGATATCGCAATTACGCAAACGCGTGTTTGTCCTGGCCTGCCTTAAACCTAAAAATCAGGCCTACCCATTCTTGTGCTAGGTCAGATGGAGCGTAGAAATTAAGTGGTCAGAATTCGGTCGGGTTATACAAGGGGTGCTTTAGTGCTCCATAATTTCGTGTAGTTAATGCCCGTTGAGGCCATCCGACAACATGACAACGCACAGTGGTCGATTTGTACGATTTAGGCGGCCAAAAGTCCATTTCTCAAAGTTAACTTATAACAAAACTAATTGATTCCCGGAAAAATAGACACCCCGACTGCCCAAACCCCACCCCTCCCCAGTTCCTAGAACTGCGTGCGCGCCCCCACAGGTAGTCGGAACTTGATCGTCGCGCAAGCTGTACGCGTTCGTTCTCGACACTCTTAGCGCAACCGATATTCTAAAGTGAATATTTCATTGGATATTATTCAGTTACAAGTGAAAGTGATGGAAGTCGAAAATTCAGGTAAGCTCCTTCAAATATAATTTAAATTAAGATAAGGAATATCAATATTTAGTGCAGTTACAACGTATCAAAGATCGCCCTTTTTCGTAGAAAATATTATCATTTTTTTATTTTCAATAGTAAAAATGTTGTACTTCCGAGACCGTCCGAGTTAAATTCCTTATGGTTTCTAATAGTATAGCTCTTTGAGCAGATAACCACAAAAAAAATAGCCACCACCTTTGACCACTTCGCGAGAAAAATAATAATTCATTAACTTAGGCAGAAAGTGAGAAAAATTCCTTTTTTGTTTCTTTTGCGTTAAAATTCCTTTTCGTTGTTCTAGGTTCATCAAGTTACTCGGGCATGGAGGTAGTAACTCGCAGATATCTTTTTGATAAGATGATTGAGGAAAACTCTCCATCAATAAACGACAAATTGGAATACTTACAAAATTATTTGTTAGTGTCTTACGGGGACTCCGACGAAGACAAAAAGTATATAAATCATAAATTTTCATATTTTAAAACAGAAATAAAAAAGAGATGGTCCAAAGCACGCAACACGCTAGAAAAATTTCTTATAAGCAATGATGCATGGTTAGCAGGAACGTTCGAGATGCCCATAAAAACGCATAATAAGTCAGGACGACCTAGCAAAACATTCAGTGAATGTAGTGAAAGAACTAAAAGGAGGAAAACAGAAGAAGTTCGCTCCTCTGTAGGCAAAGAAGTGATAGTTCACGCAGCGCAAGTAATTTTACAAAAAGAAGGAAAAAGAAACGCCTCGCAAGTCCTAAAAGATATTACAAATTCGCCTGCAGCCGCAAACGAATGTAAAAAAAGACATTCCAAATTAAAGGCACAAGATCCCCTTACGCCTCGGGAGGCACTGCGAATGTGCGTGGACGCTGATTTGACACGAAGTCAATATGAAATTGTGCGAGCAACCAACAGAAGCTTTTACCCGTGCTACGAATTAGTGTTGAAGGCTAAACAGGAATGTTACCCACCCAAAGAGACGCTACGAGTGACCGCTTCCTGTGCTGAAAGTGATCTACAATCTTTGTTAGATCACACCGTCACGCGATTATCAATTTTCCTCGAAGAAGTACTAATGACTCTTACAGAAACTGAGAGAAATTCCTTGCAGATTATCTGCAAATGGGGTTGTGATGGTTCACAACAAGCTCAATACAAACAAAAGTTAATGAATGACGCCGACTCGGATGCAAATATATTTTTGAGCTCATTCGTGCCTCTACAAATTGTTTGCGGCGAAGACAAAACAAAAATGGTTTGGCAAAACCCGACTCCTTCTTCACCACGATATTGCCGCCCGATACGATTCAGATTTATAAAAGAGTCTACAGACATTACAAAAGATGAAATAAATTACGTTCGGGACAGTGTGAAGTCCCTAAAAGCCACGGAATTGGAACTGAATGGGCAAAAATTCTCGGTTAGCCACAGTCTTAAAATGACCATGGTGGACGGCAAAGTTTGCAATGCGAAAATACTTACGTAAATTATTTATAGAATTAAAGTTATTTTGGAAGCCATATCAAGCGGTCACAAAATAGATGTCCCGAAATTTGATGAATACGCCATGGAGACAGCAAAACTGTATGTAGAGTTATATGGTTGGCATTCTATGACTCCTACCATGCATAAAATTTTGGTACATGGTGGAAAAGTTATAGAAAATTCTCTAGTGCCTATTGGTCAACTTTCGGAGGAAGCTGCAGAAGCTCGTAATAAGCACTTTCGCTCATACCGTCTAAACTTTGCTCGAAAGTTTTCACGCGAAGACTGTAACCTTGATATTTATCACAGGTTACTCTTGACATCAGATCCACTCATCAGTTCAATGAGAAAAAAAAAGAAGATCCGATCAAAACCATTTTTGCAGGAAACTTTGGAGCTTTTGCTTCCTGCAGAACCAAATACAAAAGGCACTTGTGATAAATGCATGGAAAGTGACGGTGAGGAAGAATTGTCTTTTAAAGAGTAACATAACAATTTGTATGTTAAACTTTCATAAAATATTGTCTTATTGTTTATGATTCGGTACCTAACATTGTAAGTAACATTTAGTATAATAATGTGGTAATAACTGTTGACCATTTAATTTTAGTGTATACTGTATTTTTTTGTCATCCATATTTTATTTTCAATTTAAATAGGCATGCAGACTGTAGAGAATAAACATTTTTTTTTATGTACGGCCGTCTTTTACTTAACAAATTGTGATAATTCTTAACCCAAATATCAAAAACTACTAAGCCGATTTTGATAATTCAAATGAACTCAAAATATATATTTTACACCAAAGGGAGATTTAAAGAAAATTTAAAAACATTGGCGCTATTTACAAAAATATTTTCACAGAAATGTTTTTTTGTATAGAAAAATACGCTTTCAATGAAACGAATAGGGATAAACATATATATTCACTCTAAAATACCAGATTAGCATTTGTTGTCGTATTTATTACTGAAATAAAGCATAAAATAGTTTTGGCCGCCTAAATCGTACAAATCGACCACTGTGCAACGTGTCCTGTCCTGGGATGTTAACAGCTTCACAGAACATCGGTGCTGGATGTTATTAGACGCTGACAATATTCACGAAAGAGGGTTAACTAAGTTAAGGTCCATAAGGAAGCTGCGCTTTACATAAAAATGTGTAGAAAGGTTCGTCCAAGCAAAAGCATTACATTAAATGTGTCACAGCCACAGCCTCTGTATTCTCAGAAATAATCACCGCTAATATTCACGTTTTTAAATGTAAAATAAAAGAGAATTTATTTCAAAAAGGGCTGTTTTCGGGTCAACCAACACGCGTCAACACGCGTGATTGTTTTTTTTACAGAATAGACCCTTATTTAAACTTAAACTTTCGTGATCACTGCACATTTTTCTATACAAAATACAAGTGAGTAAAACCGAGATTTAATTGAAAAATAGACACTAGTAGTGAGTTTGGCTTGTACTGAGCCTTCTTACATTCAGCCTTGACTCTCCAATATATCCATTTATAACTGTCTCTACTTTCCTTACTTACGATTTTTGTTGCGGTCTTGTTGCCTTCCAGACTACACGCACCGGCTGTGTCGATAGAGATAGCACGCTATCGACTCTATCGAGTTCTTTACGGTGACAAAAACTGGTGGTTGCGTCTCTATGATGAATATTTTGTTATTAGGTGCGGCGATTCCGGCAACCATCTGTCCGAGTAGGGTGGAATTTTTATGAGTTCGATCGCACGGTTTAGTTAAAACTGGAAGCAAACTAGTTCGCGGAAATTTGCTGTTTTGGGTTTGGTCGTTTAATTGGTTCATCTATCGTGAGTCGTGAGCAGATCTGGTACTCTCTGCCGTTTGGGCCATGTTGTAGCTGATAAATAGCGATGGTGATGTTTGCGATTGTTTTAAGAGGAAAAAACTTTTCAGTAGGTACACACGACAGCACGTCGACCCTTACACGCTAGCACTCCACTGGGTTACGTTACGGGGGCCTTTACAATAAAAGTGTACACTCTGACGTGCTACCGTGTGTAACTACAGATTTTTTTTTACTCTAATTCTACCCGTTGAAAATAAAATTCTACCCGTTGCCCGTTACCGACCGTCAAAAGATGTTTGTCGCTTTAAATAAGAGCTATTTTAACAACGGGTAGAACTATTTGCAGAAATCAGGTAAGTAGTTACTAAAAAGGTTTTTTTTTTAGCGAATTAGCCCTGACTGTCACTATGACTGCACGCAAAAGGGGGTCACTAGAATACTCACAATCGCTCGAGTATCCTCTAGGTTTTAGGTACTCGATTTCTGCAACCAATACGCAACTCCTCAAGTTGTTTATAATTTTGTAACAAAACGAATGTAGTGATCATCCCAGTGTAATAATTATTATTTTACCACTCATGTTTTGACGGTTTTGAAAGGTGATTTAACCTCATAAAACTAAATGTTCATTGTCCGATTAGTGTATGTGTTGACTGTGTCAGCTCTTGCATGTTTTGTAAGTATTATATCAATAAAGAACTTAAAAAACAAATCAGATCAATCGCTCGAGGATTTCTTACACGCAAAAACGCACGAAAACGACTCGACAATCAACGCGTCGCCTTCAAACTCGAATTCCTTGGCGCGATCCAATCTCGTAAATTCTCAAAAACCCGCCTTTTGTTTTGTTTACTCACCGCGGCGCAATCATTCATTGACATTGGCCAAAAGTCTTTGAAAGCATCGGCCTTGACATGCTACACTTTACGCCTAAAGCTACGTACGGTCAGCCACACGCTAGGATACCCAATGGTAGCTCTTAACGCGCCCGGCATAAGTGCCTCAATCGAACAAAAAGGGCTATCTTAGCGTGCGCTGACTGTACTTTACATGGTGCACTTTTAGTGCTTATTTTTTTTATAAGTTAATGTGGGTGCCTTTTATTACAATTGGGCTGTTTTTATGTCGCTACCATTTTTTTCTTGTAGAGTTGACGCAATGTTCGTTTAATGAATGCCTTTCGGGCTAAATTGTGTCTTAATGGATGCGCACGCGCATGCGTCATGCGCACTTAGTATGTCCTCGAGGCGCCAAAGTAGTATTACGAGTGTGTTATAGACAGAAGATTCGCAGGGATTTGCAGTTTCTTTTTTCCCTTTAAATTGTCTCTACATTATGTCTCTTGAATCTCTCCCCAAATCCAGTGAAATTATGTAGTTTGGTAGGAAAGCCAAAGTTTTCACGGTTTTTTTTTTAAACTTTGTAGCTGGACTGACCTATTTTTGTTCAGCGATTTTTGTTTCACGACAGTAAATTGCATTATTTTTATTATTCTACACGACATAACAACAATAATAAAATTAAGCTGATGGTTACTAAATTAACAAAAGCTGAAAATTTTTCACTCTCCGCCACGCTACTTTCATTGAAAATGTTAGAGATTTTTTTGTGTTTTCAATAGTTTTCATACATTTGAAACCTCGCTCGTCTCGCTAGAGCCGTATCAAATGTATCTCTTATTATCTCCTATTGTATCGTGTATCAGATGTATCTCTTATTATCTCCTATAGTATCGTCTCCAAGAAGACTGTGCATCCATGAGCGTGCATTTTACTCTGCATAGTTCCGGGGACGCATTTAAAGGCCGAATTTCGAAAAGTTAGACATACTGATTTTCGGCGTTTTGACCGTGGACCTTTTGAATTTTGGCCTTCAAATACGTGCCCATAGGTCCTTAGCGAGACATTGAAGGTGTGTCTTCTACGCCCACATTTTCTGTGCCCTTCTACTTAGGGTTGGAGATGCCGCGTCATAACTCGCCCATAGTTATTATTCCTCTCACGACTGCCACATCCGTCACAGATATTTCGTCGGTCTTTCTCTAGAAAGTGAAGTGGACCACTTGGGCTGCCCCGGACGTCCCGCTGACGGTATTAATTGTCACTTTTATTGCGTCGAGTGCGAATTTTATTGGGAGCGTGAATTAAACGCCGTACTTAGGGGCGGAAGTGGCGTAACAGGTCTTGGAGATACCTAGAACTGTAGTTCTTACACTTACCTTCCTTCTAACAAGTTTTGATTTCATAAGTGTTACTGTAAGGACTTTAGGACACTGTTTACGTGTTCAGAATTGAATTTAGTAGAGTTTAATGAGATCATTATGGCTATTACAGTAAGTAAGTAAGTAAGTAAGTAACTCTTTATTGCACAAACGAAAACATTACAGTACAGTTCGTTATACGCACATACGTTACCGGTCGACTGGTCGTACGTACGTACACACGACAGCACGTCGACCCTTACACGCTAGCACTCTACTCGGTTACTTACCTTACGGGCGTCTTTACAACAAAATTGTACACTCTGATGTGCTGTCTTAGTCTGGTGTGTACCTACCCTTTTATATTCGATCTTGTCGATGTCATGCTATGAAAGCTAGTAATTCTGGAGTATGTCGAACACACAATTCGGAAGGCAGTTTTTTGTTCGAAAGTCCGTTATTGGCTTAATCTTATATTTAGACAAAATTGAGAAACAAATTTCAATATTTTTTATTTTGGTTGAGTAGTTTGGATTTTACAACGTTTCAAAGATACGGTTTTATGACGTCACGCGACGGTCTGCATACTGTTGGCGATCATAGGAACAAAACATTTTAGCGCATAAAAAAAATACTACTGGACCAAATAAAAAATATTGAAATTAGTTTCTCAATATTGTCTAAAGATAAGATTAAGCCAATAACGGACTTTCGAACAAAAAACTTTGCCTTCCGAATTGTCGAAGGATATGGTAAATTTCACGACATATCCTTCGACATTTGCGTGTTTTACGTTCGCGAGAATTTGCCGCCAGGTGTTGGGGTGTCGCCCACTGTGCTGTTGTAATTTTGTGGAAACTTTCTGCGAATTCTACCAACTAAAGTGACTTCTACAGTTTGTATGGAAGCCAGACAGTCTGTAGACACTTTGGAATTCATCTCACACCGCGGTCAGTCGCGGACGTGGTCCGTTACAAACAATGAACCCTCATCGAATTACACGCGCCACCATTATGCCCGAACGAACAATGGGTGGCAAAAACTGTACACGCTATTTTCATAAGTTGGGAGGTTTCTACAGTGACTTCTCTCACTCTGTCAAAGTTTTTTGTAGTCCTTCATTATCATCATGATCAGCCTGTTGACATAGATTGCTGAGTAAAGGCTTCTTCATGCTCACGCCACCGCCACGGTCCTTTGCCAGACGCAGCCACTGCTTTCCGGCTACTTGGGCTATGTCATCGGACCATCTGGCTGGTGGTCTTCCGGCCGATTTCTTCCCCTCTCGAGATCGCCATTCCACAATGGTCCTTGCTACTCGTATATTATTATGTAAGTGCAGACAGGACCTGAAGTCTGTAAGATGTGATCTTGTTCGCTAAGATGAACGTTGCACAGTGGTCGATTTGTACGATTTAGGCGGCCAAAAGTCCATTTCTCAAAGTTAACTTATAACAAAACTAATTGATTCCCGGAAAAATAGACACCCCGACTGCCCAAACCCCACCCCTCCCCAGTTCCTAGAACTGCGTGCGCGCCCCCACAGGTAGTCGGAACTTGATCGTCGCGCAAGCTGTACGCGTTCGTTCTCGACACTCTTAGCGCAACCGATATTCTAAAGTGAATATTTCATTGGATATTATTCAGTTACAAGTGAAAGTGATGGAAGTCGAAAATTCAGGTAAGCTCCTTCAAATATAATTTAAATTAAGATAAGGAATATCAATATTTAGTGCAGTTACAACGTATCAAAGATCGCCCCTTTTTCATAGAAAATATTATCATTTTTTTATTTTCAATAGTAAAAATGTTGTACTTCCGAGACCGTCCGAGTTAAATTCCTTATGGTTTCTAATAGTATAGCTCTTTGAGCAGATAACCACAAAAAAAATAGCCACCACCTTTGACCACTTCGCGAGAAAAATAATAATTCATTAACTTAGGCAGAAAGTGAGAAAAATTCCTTTTTTGTTTCTTTTGCGTTAAAATTCCTTTTCGTTGTTCTAGGTTCATCAAGTTACTCGGGCATGGAGGTAGTAACTCGCAGATATCTTTTTGATAAGATGATTGAGGAAAACTCTCCATCAATAAACGACAAATTGGAATACTTACAAAATTATTTGTTAGTGTCTTACGGGGACTCCGACGAAGACAAAAAGTATATAAATCATAAATTTTCATATTTTAAAACAGAAATAAAAAAGAGATGGTCCAAAGCACGCAACACGCTAGAAAAATTTCTTATAAGCAATGATGCATGGTTAGCAGGAACGTTCGAGATGCCCATAAAAACGCATAATAAGTCAGGACGACCTAGCAAAACATTCAGTGAATGTAGTGAAAGAACTAAAAGGAGGAAAACAGAAGAAGTTCGCTCCTCTGTAGGTAAAGAAGTGATAGTTCACGCAGCGCAAGTAATTTTACAAAAAGAAGGAAAAAGAAACGCCTCGCAAGTCCTAAAAGATATTACAAATTCGCCTGCAGCCGCAAACGAATGTAAAAAAAGACATTCCAAATCAAAGGCACAAGATCCCCTTACGCCTCGGGAGGCACTGCGAATGTGCGTGGACGCTGATTTGACACGAAGTCAATATGAAATTGTGCGAGCAACCAACAGAAGCTTTTACCCGTGCTACGAATTAGTGTTGAAGGCTAAACAGGAATGTTACCCACCCAAAGAGACGCTACGAGTGACCGCTTCCTGTGCTGAAAGTGATCTACAATCTTTGTTAGATCACACCGTCACGCGATTATCAATTTTCCTCGAAGAAGTACTAATGACTCTTACAGAAACTGAGAGAAATTCATTAACTTAGGCAGAAAGTGAGAAAAATTCCTTTTTTGTTTCTTTTGCGTTAAAATTCCTTTTCGTTGTTCTAGGTTCATCAAGTTACTCGGGCATGGAGGTAGTAACTCGCAGATATCTTTTTGATAAGATGATTGAGGAAAACTCTCCATCAATAAACGACAAATTGGAATACTTACAAAATTATTTGTTAGTGTCTTACGGGGACTCCGACGAAGACAAAAAGTATATAAATCATAAATTTTCATATTTTAAAACAGAAATAAAAAAGAGATGGTCCAAAGCACGCAACACGCTAGAAAAATTTCTTATAAGCAATGATGCATGGTTAGCAGGAACGTTCGAGATGCCCATAAAAACGCATAATAAGTCAGGACGACCTAGCAAAACATTCAGTGAATGTAGTGAAAGAACTAAAAGGAGGAAAACAGAAGAAGTTCGCTCCTCTGTAGGTAAAGAAGTGATAGTTCACGCAGCGCAAGTAATTTTACAAAAAGAAGGAAAAAGAAACGCCTCGCAAGTCCTAAAAGATATTACAAATTCGCCTGCAGCCGCAAACGAATGTAAAAAAAGACATTCCAAATCAAAGGCACAAGATCCCCTTACGCCTCGGGAGGCACTGCGAATGTGCGTGGACGCTGATTTGACACGAAGTCAATATGAAATTGTGCGAGCAACCAACAGAAGCTTTTACCCGTGCTACGAATTAGTGTTGAAGGCTAAACAGGAATGTTACCCACCCAAAGAGACGCTACGAGTGACCGCTTCCTGTGCTGAAAGTGATCTACAATCTTTGTTAGATCACACCGTCACGCGATTATCAATTTTCCTCGAAGAAGTACTAATGACTCTTACAGAAACTGAGAGAAATTCCTTGCAGATTATCTGCAAATGGGGTTGTGATGGTTCACAACAAGCTCAATACAAACAAAAGTTAATGAATGACGCCGACTCGGATGCAAATATATTTTTGAGCTCATTCGTGCCTCTACAAATTGTTTGCGGCGAAGACAAAACAAAAATGGTTTGGCAAAACCCGACTCCTTCTTCACCACGATATTGCCGCCCGATACGATTCAGATTTATAAAAGAGTCTACAGACATTACAAAAGATGAAATAAATTACGTTCGGGACAGTGTGAAGTCCCTAAAAGCCACGGAATTGGAACTGAATGGGCAAAAATTCTCGGTTAGCCACAGTCTTAAAATGACCATGGTGGACGGCAAAGTTTGCAATGCGGCGACTGACACCAAATCAACGAGTAGATGCTACATATGCGGAGCCACTTAGTAATAAGCACTTTCGCTCATACCGTCTAAACTTTGCTCGAAAGTTTTCACGCGAAGACTGTAACCTTGATATTTATCACAGGTTACTCTTGACATCAGATCCACTCATCAGTTCAATGAGAAAAAAAAAGAAGTTCCGATCAAAACCATTTTTGCAGGAAACTTTGGAGCTTTTGCTTCCTGCAGAGCCAAATACAAAAGGCACTTGTGATAAATGCATGGAAAGTGACGGTGAGGAAGAATTGTCTTTTAAAGAGTAACATAACAATTTGTATGTTAAACTTTCATAAAATATTGTCTTATTGTTTATGATTCGGTACCTAACATTGTAAGTAACATTTAGTATAATAATGTGGTAATAACTGTTGACCATTTAATTTTAGTGTATACTGTATTTTTTTGTCATCCATATTTTATTTTCAATTTAAATAGGCATGCAGACTGTAGAGAATAAACAT
Source organism: Zelleria hepariella (assembly GCA_949319315.1). Lineage (NCBI taxonomy): Eukaryota > Metazoa > Arthropoda > Insecta > Lepidoptera > Yponomeutidae > Zelleria > Zelleria hepariella. The sequence continues at coordinate 21,102,936 of OX439384.1, forward strand.
TTTTTTTATGTACGGCCGTCTTTTACTTAACAAATTGTGATAATTCTTAACCCAAATATCAAAAACTACTAAGCCGATTTCGATAATTCAAATGAACTCAAAATATATATTTTACACCAAAGGGAGATTTAAAGAAAATTTAAAAACATTGGCGCTATTTACAAAAATATTTTCACAGAAATGTTTTTTTGTATAGAAAAATACGCTTTCAATGAAACGAATAGGGATAAACATATATATTCACTCTAAAATACCAGATTAGCATTTGTTGTCGTATTTATTACTGAAATAAAGCATAAAATAGTTTTGGCCGCCTAAATCGTACAAATCGACCACTGTGCGTTGTACGAAAGTTTATGATTTCATTGCATACTTTACGTCCTCTCGACCTTAAGTAATCTGAGTCTACCAGAGTTCTCGACCCATTGATACATGTCTACTCTCAATGCTGAATGCTGAAGAGGGAAACAGAAGTATTTCATTATCATCATGTATGAGCCATTTAAAATTTATATTCATGATACATGCTTCTTCACACATCTCGAAAGAACCAGATTGTCTCTTACGCAAAAACATATTACGCGCTGCTTTGTATCGTACTTCATTGAGCAATCTTCATTATTTACTTGCACACAGTCTACATTAAGCTACTCTTATTGTTTTATGTAACAATTACGTTTTTTTTATGTCTTACTGTTTCCTATTTGTTCGATTTATCTCGCGAGTTTTTATCAACAAATTGAAGCTAATTCGTGTTTGTTTTTTTCTTTGCAGGTAAGCACAGTTGATGCGTTTATGGAGCAAGGGCTTTTGGGTATGTAATAATAACAGAGTAGCACAATCAATTGGTGTATCATTTTGTTTAAAATATCCTCGAAGGCAGAACGGTTTTCTTATTATTGAAAGGATATTTCATGTTTGGTGAATCTGGAATCTAAGGTACTACTGCATCTTCCGGCTTGATGTATCCCATCTGGGGTGGGGTGGGCAGAGGCACCAGTTCATTGAATCCTCAACGCGAGTAACATTTTGGGCTGACTGGGCGACAAATTGCAATTTGTCGTGAAATAAACTCCTGAGCGTACCAGTGGTGCCAACACAACGAACGATGTCAAGTCTTCGATCAAAGGTAAAACTAGATACAACATCGAACTCCGAAATGTGTCTGGAAAAATAGATGTCCAAACTGCCTTTAGGAGCTTATTTGCTCGTAGTCTATGCAATTAAAGTAAAACTGTACACTAATGCAATAAGGTTGATTCGAATATTAGACGTATGGTCGAAATGATGTTTTGTATTGTTCTATTGCTGATATCATTTGTTTCTGTGGGGACAAGTTTTTATTGTGATTTTATACGTAATGCGGATTCTATGGGATTTAGTTCGGTGTGTCAAGTGCAATAACAAATGCACGAGTCCATAGCACCAGCAGTAAGGCAGTCAGTATAGATGTCAGTGAAACATGGCGCTTCGTTAGCATGCGCGGTTCGTGCGCGCGCATTAATATGCGCTCGCGCACTCTGCGGACACGATTCGAAAGGCTCCTCCGCTTTTGACCGAGCGTTTTGATACAGTTTATTTAATTGTTATAATACGGTGCTGTTACACACAACAGTATATAACATTTAAGTACTTATATGCCATTATTACAGCACTAAAACTGCATAGCATAGCGGTTTTAGTACTGTAATAATAGTTGCTATAGAAATGTCATTTGTTTTTTTTTGTGTGCAATAAATGTCTATTCTTTCTTCTTATTTCTTAATTCACTTTAGAGCAGAAAACGAGCTGGAAACTTTTCAATGTTACCAAAACTACTCTTCGGATCATATCTTAAATCACCAAGGAAAGTATTATCGAAACTTTGTCTATGTCTGTCTTTCAAGCTTGAAACTTGAAGAACTTAGGACTAACAGCCGAACAAGTAGTTTAGTAGGTACTGACTGACTGGCGTTACTGACGGATCCTACCAGTTTCGCAGACTTTGTGTTGGAATTTGTTAGCATTTGGACTGAAATTTTAAGAACAATAAAAGGTACCTTCGTAAGAGGCTCTTTGTGTACCAATTTGAACGAGTATCTGTCAATATCAAGAGAGGACAGATTTATACAAATCTAACTATCCAGCCCAAAAATAAAGCCCACTGCTGGGCATAGGCCTCTTCCTTTTCACGCCAATCCCCTCGGTCTAATACCAATCTCGACCATATTGTTCTTGAGCAATTCTTCTCTGGCGCGTCCTCGTCGCGGGGGTGGACATTGTGTGTTTTAGTAGGCTCGAAACATTTCAGTGGCTAAGTTCAGGTGAAGGACCCAGTACTGCGGGGTATAACGCAATCCCCTGCCTGGGGTTACAGGTGAAGACCTCAACGGCGGTGAAGGCGTAGATCTAGAAGATCAACTCGGCGACATCGGCGGAGGAGGCAAGCTCAGTTGTAGGAGCTCAAACCTACAGCCTGGTGCTAGGCAGCAGTAGGACCAGTACGATGTCGAGGCCAGCGATGGGTTCAACATCGAAACTTGCAGGCGGAGCCAGAATGGCGGTACGGCGGCAAGCTGCGATGACGGAAGGCAACGGGAAACCACCGTCATAAGCTTTCCCTAGTTGATCAGCTCTGATCATAAAACATGGACAGTACGAATAAAGCCACGGCCCCGAGTCTCCGGCGTCCCTTAAATGGGACAGGGGTGCGAAGAATCTCCGGAGGGAATAAAAAACCAAAGCAATTTACGAAAATAGGAACATGGAATGCAAGGAGTCTCAAGCAACACGGGAAGTTAGACAATGTCATCAAAGAGATGAGGCGCCTGAAAATCGCAGTAATGGGTATTAGCGATACTAAATGGCCAGGAAAAGACCGGTATACAACCTCGGAAGGTGAAGTACTGTACCATTCCGGCAAAGACGATGGCTCAAGAGAACCCTACGGAGTCGCTATACTGCTGAACCAAGAAACAGCTAAGGCAGTTCGTAGCTTTATACCGCATTCCAGCCGTAGTATGCTACTTTGTCTCGAAGCAAAACCACAAAATATAAATTTCATACAAGTGTATGCCCCAACAGCTGATAAGCCCCAGGAAGAATTAGATGAGTTTTACGCAGATATTCAAGCACTCTTACAGCATACTAAAAAGCATGACATCAATATTATTATGGGGGATTTCAATGCAAAAGTAGGTTCAGGGGAGGTACCTGGGGTGACAGGAGCGTATGGACTGGGAGACAGAAATGATCGTGGAGAAGTTCTCATTGAGTTCTGCCAAGAGAACGAACTCGTTATCGCGAACACCCTCTTCAAACATCATCCGAGGAGGCTCTATACCTGGACGTCACCAGGCCATTCAGCAGATCACATTATTCGAAACCAAATCGATTTTATTACAGTTAATAAAAGATTCCGGAATAGTGTTAAAAGTGCTCAAACTTATCCTGGTGCGGACATTAATTCTGACCACAACCCCGTCGTAGTAAAACTGTCATGCCAACTAAAACACCTAAAGAAAAAGAGACCTAACAACCGGCCGGATATACTTAGTATCAGAAATCCGGAGAAAAGAGTAAAAGTGTCAAACGCTATAAACTGCTGGGCCGACGAAAATATGAAGACCACGTCCATTGAGGAAGTTAGTAAGACACTGACAGACACCGTCGTCAGGATTAATAAATCCATTCTGGGACCAACACCTCTGAAAAAGAAACAGCTATGGATGGAAGAACACATCTTGGACCTTATGGAAGAAAGATGACTGCACAAACACACAAATCCAGAAAAATATAAACATCTCAACAGAGAAATAAGACGGAGAATTCGTGTAGCACGCTCTAAATTCTATAAGGACAAATGTGAAATGTTGGAAGAGCTGAATATCAAACACGACAGCTTTAACCTGCACAAGGAGATCAAAGAGATGGCTGGACTGCGCAGAGGGGCAAACCGGAACACGTTGGTGGATAACAAAGGTGAATTGCTACTTGATTCCGAGAGCAAAAAATCAACTTGGAAACTCTATGTCGAAGAGATTTTTGCTGACGCGACTAGAAGCCAAGAAAAACCACCTTGTGAGGATACTGGTCCTCCAATATTGAGATCAGAAGTGGTTAAGGCTCTCAAACGGGCTAAAACCGGTAAGTCTCCAGGGCCTGATCAAATACAAGTGGAGATTATACAGCTCATCGAAGAACACCTCATGGACACTTTAGTTAATCTCTTCAACTCGATCTACAGTACTGGGGTCCTACCTAAAGACTGGCTAAAGTCAACTTTTATCACTCTCCCTAAGAAGGCAACGGCTAAAAAATGCACAGAATATCGCACAATAAGTCTTATGAGCCAAGTCTTAAAACTCTTCCTATCGATAATCCACGAGAGGATAAGAGTCAAGTGCGACGCACAGATTTCCGACACCCAATTTGGTTTCCGGTCGGGGCTAGGAACCAGAGAGGCCTTGTTTGCGCTAAATGTCCTGGTCCAGAAATGTCGCGAGATGCAGTCAGACGCCTTTATATGCTTCATAGACTATGAAAAAGCCTTCGACCGTGTCAAACACGAGATTCTAATGCGTCGACTGCAAGAAGTTGGAATTGATGGCAGGGACATGAGAATTATAGGGAACCTCTACTGGAGCCAGACCAGTACGGTGAGAGTGGACGGTGACGAAACCGACGAAATAGCAATCTGTCGCGGAGTAAGGCAAGGATGCATCCTGTCCCCGCTTCTATTTAACCTATACTCGGAAGCTATCATCTCAGAAGCGCTTGAAAACCAAGAGTGGGGTATCACAATAAACGGGCACGTGATTAATAATCTGAGATACGCCGACGATACCGCTCTTGTAGCCTCCACGCCTGAAGATCTGCAGAAGATAGTAGATAGTGTGTACGAGTGCAGTCAAAAAGCGGGGCTTTCGATGAACCTATCCAAAACAAAGGTTATGGTGGTTTCTAGAAAAGAAGACATGAACCCGACAATCACAGTGGCTGGAACTAGTTTGGAGAGAGTCACCAAGTACAAATACCTAGGCACATGGGTACATGAAACATGGGAGTCTGACCAAGAGATCAAGACCCGGATCGAAATTGCCCGTGCGTCCTTCAATAAAATGAAGAAGGTGATGTGCGACCGAGACCTCAACAACAATCTCCGAATTAGGATGCTGCAATGCTACATCTGGCCGATTGCGATGTATGGTTGTGAAGCCTGGACCATGAAGGATGCGACCTGCAAGAGGCTGGAAGCATTCGAGATGTGGTGCTACCGAAGGATGCTGAGGATAAGTTGGGTCCATAGAGTCACGAATGTGGAAGTTCTACGACGTGTCAATCGTTCCCGAGAACTCATGCTGACCATAAAAAGGAAGAAGATTAGCTACCTAGGACATGTGCTTCGCCACGACAGGTACCGACTTCTTCAATTGATCATGATGGGCAAGATTGAGGGGAAGCGGCGTCCTGGTAGAAGAAGAAAGTCGTGGCTCAGAAACATCAGGGAATGGACGGAGATAGCCAGCGTTGAACAACTGTTTCGCTTGGCGAGAAATAGAAAAGAATATGAAGAGCTGACAGCCAACCTCCATTAGTGGAGAGGCACGCCAAGAAGAAGAAGAAGAAGACCATATTGTCTTCCCGCTGTTTTGACAATATCATCAACCCATCGAGCTTTCGGTCTACTCACCGTCGACCCATTCTACGCCACCAAATATTGTCCCATAACCTTGGCCCGTAGCTGAACCAGCCGTTTCGGTTTCGAATTCAATGTATGTATGTATGTTGTATGAATCACGCAGTTTTCCCGGCACACCGTGACGTCACGACTGCGGTGTGGCACGCGCGCGGACCACGAAATTGAATTATCATAATAAACGTTTGTTACGTTTGCGTTTGCATAATGACGAAGAGGTTGAACCGGGTGATGGTACACCTCGGGTCGAGACTAACCTGGTGGCCGGTTATTGGTTTGTCTAACAGGTTTTAGATCTGGAACAAAAAGGTAAGGCTATCAGAATCAGCATTGCCGCTTATCAGGAATTGTGCAATAAATAGGATGCCGAACACTTTATTGTACACCAAAAAACATATTAAGTCACTCATACAGTGTCCTAATGATCTGCATGAATGCATCTCACACGAGGATGGTTGAAATGACCACACAGCCGCAGTACGTTCTACAAGTCTAAAACGTGTTCAAAGTATATCCTTTAAGGCGCTGGGCATAGTGAATTAGCCCGCGCGCAAAAAAAAACGCACAAAATCGATTCCTGTACCACACACAAAAAAAAACGAAAATGTTCACATATCAAACCCTAGAATTAGGTGAGAGCTATCTAAAACAGCCAGTTTTGTGTTGATACCGATAACAGATTGCGAGATATTTTGTTTGAAAAAAAAGTGCGCCGCCTATTTTTTTCATCAAAAATATCTTCCAAACGTTTACGAATCTTAACACAAAACTGGCTGTGTTAGATAGGTCTCATCTAATTCTAGGGTTTGATATGTGAAAATTTTCGATTTGTTTAGTGTATTTGATACAGGACTCGATTTTGTGCATTTTTCTTGGCGCGCGGGCTATTCACTATGCACCGCGCCTTAAAACTTTTAAAATTATATAAAAAAACAGAAACTTCAATAATGGTCTGATGGATGTTATATATAAGTCACTTATTAAAAAGCTAGACATGTGTTTTGACGTGCAGAATTGTCCCACCACCTGGGCCCTTAACCACCCACAGTCAAACTACGTGGAAAAGCAATCAGTCTTGACGTATTCATTAATTGGCATTCGGTCCCTCGAGTGTTTTATGATCCGGCTTGTCAAAGACTTAGCTCTCCGGCTATATTCCTATGGGAATATTTCTAGGTAAGTATTGACGTTAAGGAGGGTTAGTACTTAAACGTACCGCACAGTTTTTGTGGTTCATGACAGAAAATATTAGTATTATGACCATTAAATAATTGCACAAGTTTTTGAAGAGTTGTATTACACCCCATTACAATTGATTTTGGCATATAATTGATAGCAAGCTAGAAAAAAATATCTAAAGTTTCTAAAAAACGCGTAAAACTGCTCTTAAAGTTTGTGTCGTTGACGAATCCACAGATAATTTTGGTAGTTGAATATTTATCCTGTAAGTTATGAGTATATATAGAATGGTGTGAACCTTGTATTTTTGCAAAAAACAAAAGGTATTTGGAGCATTAATTCGTCAAACATAACCAAATTTTGCGTGCGATTTCTCCATACGAATTAGTATGGAGTACGGAATTGTTTTCACGCAAGCGTCGACCCCGTCTCGGAGTTCAGATCGCTGCGTGCCATCGAGGAGAGAGCACGTCGCTCGGCTCCATGAGGCCCCGATGTGTAGGAATATAGCTCGCACCACGAAAAAAGACCGATGAGTTAAAGCATTTTGGTTCTTAATACAATGAATTTAAGATTCCACCGAGAGACTTGATTGGTGGCGCGACCTCGCCCCACTGTAGTGTGGGGACAAATTGTATCAAAAGTGGACTAATAAATAAAGGACTGCCGGCACGTAGGTTTACATACTATGTAAGGTTCAACGTAAGCTGGTTTGCTTGCGCGCGGGATTCGATTTTCAAAAATGGAATGCTGTCGCTTGACTCAAGAGTTGCTTCGTGGTATAGTTATTGCAATGCGCGAAAGCGTGTTCATAAGTAAATGAAAAAATGCAGACTCGTAGGACTAACTGGTCCACGCGTTTTCGTGAACTACTACACATCAAAGTTGCAAACTGATTTTTCTACGCAAGTAAAGGAGGGTAATTAATGTCACGTAATGTTCTTCGCGTGTATGTATGGAAGTATTAATTACGAAGTATTTTTTTTATGACCGTGTCGAAAGAAAATAATCGGCAAGATTTAGGGCCGAAACGCGGTAGAACGTTTTTTTTTATTGAACGAGCGAGCGAAGCGAGCGAAGTTCTCCGAGTCTACTGGAACAATCCGGCGTTTGTATGTTTTTATGTATGTATGTTTGTATGTATGTTTGTATGTATGTTTGTATGTATGTATGTATGAATGTTCGTTCGACGATAACTTGAGTTAATTTAGTCGGATCGGCATTGAATTTTGTAGACAGGTAAATGACCGGTGTGAAGTTAGCTGACAAAACTTGGCTGACAATATAATTATAATACTGCTAAATAAGATTGTATTTTTTTTTTATGCATTTTTCAGGCCTTCTAAGTATCCTGAAAGCCTGTAACTGTTAAAAATATTGTTCGAACCGGAATCAAATAGTATTTTTTTTTTATATCACTGTTTACGAACAGTTTTTTGAACTAAGGTTCAACCTTTTTTAGGCGAACCGATCAAGATTCCAGGCTAGATTAGTTTTTTACCATTCTAGACGCTATCCTTTTCGTTAGCACATACTATAAGCTATCCAACAACACCAAAATCAAGCTTGTCCATTCAGAAGTACTCAAAAAAGTTATCTGACAAAAATAATTTCTCGATTTTACCAACTATTTTCAGTTTGGTCACAATTAATAGCCGCCAGAGGTTTTTACCACTCTAGACGCTACTGTTTTCTTTAGCACATACTATAAGCTATCCAACAACACCAAAATCAGGCTTGGATTTCATTCAGAAGTATCCAAAAAAGTTAGCTGACAAAAATAATTACACTATTTTTCCAAAACTATTTTCAGTTCTTTCAAAATTAAAAGCCACCAGAGTTTTTTACCACTCTAGACGCTATGGTTTCCTTTAGCAAATACTAAAAGCTATCCAACAACACCAAAATCAGACTTGGATTCCATTCAGAAGTACCCAAAAAAGTTAGCTGACAAATATAATTTTACGATTTTTCCAACTATTTTCAGTTTAGTCATAATTAAAAGCCGCCAGAGTTTTTAAAAAAGTTAGCTGACAAATATAATTTTACTATTTTTCCAATTATGTTCAGTTTAGTCATAATTAAAAGCCGCCAGAGTTTATTGCCACTCTAGACGCTATGATTTCCTTTAGCACATACTATAAGCTATACAACAACACCAAAATCAGGCTTGGATTCCATTCAGAAGTACCCAAAAAATTTATTGTCAAAAATAATTTCACAATTTTACCAACTATTTTCAGTTTGGTCAAAATTAATAGCCGCCAGAGGTTTTTACCACTCTAGACGCTGCTGTTTTCTTTAGCACATACTATAAGCTATCCAACAACACCAAAATCAGGCTTGGATTTCATTCAGAAGTATCCAAAAAAGTTAGCGGACAAAAATAATTACACTATTTTTCCAAAACTATTTTCAGTTCTTTCAAAATTAAAAGCCACCAGAGGATTTTACCACTCCAGACGCTATGGTTTCCTTTAGCAAATACTAAAAGCTATCCAACAACACCAAAATCAGACTTGGATTTCATTCAGAAATACCCAAAAAAGTTAGCTGACAAATATAATTTTACGATTTTTCCAACTATTTTCAGTTTAGTCACAATTAAAAGCCGCCAGAGTTTATTGCCACTCTAGACGCTATGATTTCCTTTAGCACATACTATAAGCTATACAACAACACCAAAATCAGGCTTGGATTCCATTCAGAAGTACCCAAAAAATTTAATGTCAAAAATAATTTCACAATTTTACCAACTATTTTCAGTTTGGTCAAAATTAAAAGCCGTCAGAGTTTTTACAACTCTAGACACAATTCTGAATGGAATCCAAGCCTGATTTTGGTGTTGTTGGATAGCTTATAGTATGTGCTAAAGAAAACCATAGCGTCTAGAGTGGTAAAAAACTCTGGCGGCTTTTAATTTTGACCAAACTGAAAATAGTTGAAAAAACCGTGAAATTATTTTTGTCAGCTAATTTTTTTGAGTACTTCTGAATGGAATCCAAGCCTGAGTTTGGTGTTGTTGGACAGATTGTAGTATGTGCTAAAGAAAATCATAGCGTCAAGAGTGGTAAAAAACTAATCTTGCCTGGAATCTTAATCGGTTTGCATAAAATTAAGATTGAACTGAGAACATATTTAAGAAAAACTATTTGATTCCGGCTCGAACTTGACCGTTTTGATCTGAGCAATCATTTTTTACAGTTACTGACTTTCAGGATACTTACAAGGCCTGAAAAATGCATTTAAAAAATTACCATCTTAATTTAGCAGTATTATAATTATTATTGTCAGCCAAGTTTTGTCAGCTAACTTCACACCCGGTAGGTAAATGAGGCAAAGAGAATTTTTAAGTGTGAACATGAGCCAAATCGATCGAGGGGTTGCTGAGATATGGGGTCGCGAGTTCATAGTTCGGGGCGAACAACTAGTTATTTTTGTTTCTTTCATCAGGTAGAGGTAGAGCTTAGACTTATCTAGCATTAGCCATTTAGGAGATATGGGCAGTTAAAGTTTTGATACTTGAATCGGGTAGATTTTGTCGAGTCCTTTTCTTAGGGTATGTACCATGAACGAACATGGGTTTAGCATTAGCCGTTTAGGAGATATGGGTTATTCATAGAATTGGTAACCGGAATACAGTGGCTACGTCTGGCACAGGATCGTGAGAGGTGGAGGTGGTTCATAATTCCCATAATTTCCAGAACGTGAAAAACATAACCCTCCTTTGGACAGTCGGGTAAACAACGTGCGCAAATGCTAGTTTGAAATAAAAAGTACATTTTCGATTCTTCAATTTTACATCACTATTCGCGCAGTCGACCGTGCAAGAGTGTGCGTGAGCGGTCGGCCGCGCGTCGATTGCTGTGTGCGTGCGAATTCGAGAAAGGTGCCGGCAAGACAGGGCCCTTAACAAAGGAGCGAAGGTTTTCTCTTTGGGACGTGTCGTTGTCTGGTTGATCTAGTACCTTATTGATTCAATTCTAGCATGATTGAGGCATAAAACCGTCCTTTTCCCCATGCCGTTGATCTATCTAGCTTGATCAATAAATGTACTGCAAATTGCAATGTCTGAACCGTTAAATGCAAAAATAAAAGTTTGCCAACTTCTGACTGATTTCAAGTTAATAACAAATGTAATCGGCTATCCTGTGAAACCGAAATCAAAGTGTAAAACCGTCAAACCAATATAAAACTTAATGTTGTCATTACATACAATCGGTATATGATTAATATAGGATCCAGTGGCTCCTCTGCTAACTCTAGATTATTCTTCTTCTTCTTGGCGTGCCTCTCCACTAATGGAGGTTGGGCGTCAGCTCCTTATATTCCTTTCTATTCCTTGCCAAGGGAAATAGGTATTCAACGCTGGCTATATCCGTCCATTCCCTGATGTTTCTGAGCCACGACTTTATTCTCCTACCAGCACGCCGCTTCCCCTCAATATTGCCCATCATGATCACTTGAGGATCTCGGTACCTGTCGTGGCGAAGCACATCACATGTCCTGAGTAGCTAATCTTCTTCCTTTTTATGGCCAGCATGGGTTCTCGGGAATGATTGACGCGTCTGGATAGAACCTGGGACTTGTCTTTCCTTTCAAGCTTTCCAGAAGGTAAGCCATTGCGTTATTTTAACGTTTTGTCGGTTTTCCGTCAAGAGGCAAGCCATCGACATAAAAGCAAAGTTACTTCCAGTTTCTAGGAAGAGTAAACCCGCTTTGTGCCGTCCACAAACCTTCTCGGAGGCAGAGCTTAGAAGTGGCACCACCATTGCGCTTTGCGAGAATTACGAGCAATCGCTCAGGCCGCGGCGAGCATTTAGTTCCTGTCAGCTTTTACAGCCGATCCGCGAGCTATTGTGTGCCTGTGCCCGTGCGCACGCGCAGGGGCCTTAGCCTGTAACACAATGGCGTCTTAATGGCGTCCTAGTTAGAAGGACAAAACCGGGATTTTTTCTTGTTCTCCTACAACCAGCGAACTAATCCTCTAGGATTAGACTCTTAATATTCTTTCCTGTACTACAATAACATTAAAAGGACCGACACTGGACCGACAGCATCAATAAATCGTAATTAAAACCGTCAACCGGGAGTCCATTTTGGCACCATTGTGTTACAGGCTAAGGCCCCTGGTCGTGAATGCAGCGGTCCCCCTGCACTACCTCCGGCAAGTACATCCCTAATTTCTTTAAAAACAGTAATGTGACTTACACACCAACTGACAGACAGACAACAGAAAGTACTAAAGATAAAAGAACAAAAGATCTCGGGCCATTGCCCGATAAGTTAAATAACCTCTAACTAACATTGTAAGAAATATCGGGCATGGGTCCATCGTACCATTCCTGGCGATACACAACGTTCTGCAGATCATGGGGCTAATTCTCGGCAATCTCAAATGTGACTTGTTACTAAGGTTTTCTTCGAAGAATCTCGAATGTGAGATACCCGAGAATTGGCCCCCATGTCATGGGCTCATGTCATGGGACTCTATTTATTGTAACAGATGCAATAAACTACCACTACTACTAGTGAGTAAAACCGTGATTTAATAGAAAAAAGATGCAATAAACGTTATGATTATAATTATTATGATTCGTCTCATTTAAAGCTCTACTACTACTAACTGTATACTACAAGATACTGATTTTGAGAGATACAAGATACTGGTGTACAAACTACAAGGTGTTACCAAAGATGCTAACTCTTTTTACAGGGTAATAGCACCCGGTGACAGGGATCACAACCTAAATATTTTTTTTTGCTCTATGATATTCCGTTGATTTTTAAATTAATAAAATGTGAACGCTGTGGCGGGAGAAAAGTATTTTTTAAATATTGTTTTCATTGACTTTCACAATGTTAACAACTCAAATCTATGAAAATGCACCTACACCCACAAACATATTTTAAAATTTCAGCTAATACCAAAAACAAAAAAAAAACAATTTTGAGGTTACAAAATAAATATTGTTTTATTCAACTTTTTTTTTACAGAATTGGCATCCTGTTGACCAGTAGGTTACACCCTGTTAAAAGAGTTAGGATGTTTTGTAACACGTTGTATAAGCCTGGGCCTATGAATGTAGGCCTATGGCGGAGGCACTGTAACAGACGTGCGCCTGCGTCGCGTCGTGCCACGGAACAAAGGCCCAGCTCAATAGGACGTTTCAAAAGACGCGATTATGTTTATGTCAGGCCATTAAACTTCAGGAATATATCGCACAGACCGTGCCTAGGTTAAGCCTACATCTACATCTTTAATTACTTATCTACGTCTCTACGTGGTTTATTTAACCATTTAACCTAACACATGTCGTAAACGTGAACATGGACTGTGTTGGGAACTTCAACCTCATACTTCGCCATAATTGGGTCGTAAACTTGGCTAAAAAGACGAGATGACGAACACAATATATGAATGAACGCAATATTTCGCTAAACGCTTCGAGTTTTGACTCTTTTGACTAACATTTTTGTCCACCGGCTATTCTAGTGCCTATAAAGATAAGATGTAGCCTGTACAATTGTACATGTCCCACTAGCTGGGCAAAGGTTTTCGCATTGAGGGTAGAATCGCTCATACGCTCAGGTTTCCTCACGATGTTTTCCTTCACGGTCAGCGAGTGGTATTGCTACTACAAATTCACAAATGTAAATGTGTAGTATCACTGCGTCCAACTGTAGATGGGATGGTACAAACGTGAATAACAACCCGCCTCTTCGCCTCAGTCGGCCAAGAGGCAAGAGGAGAACAGTGAGCGCGAGGCGTGGCGGAGCTATCGCCGCAAACCACAGCTTTTGTCGACAGCTAATAACTTTGAGGAAACGCCGCTGTAATCGCTGCTGGTAGGGTTGCCAGCTCTGAAAAATGAACCGGAATATGGCTGTCAAAATTAATCTGTGCTAAGCGAAATTTGACAGCCGTATTCCGGTTCTTCTATGGCCTGTAGACACTATTTTGTGCTGAAAACTGCTCATTGCAGAGGCGAAATCGCCCATCAACTTAGCTGGACTTTTGTGAGCCGAGGATAGAGACGACTAAAGAGCCAATATGAACAAGCGTTATTGAGCCAACTAGTGGCATCATACACATGTTTAGTGTTTGTACATAACACTATTAAAAACTACAAAATAACAAAAAACAAAGTTGTTACTTGGCGTCACAAACAAAAACAGTTCTTTAGTTTTAGTGAATGTGCCAAAAAAGGGGACTTTTTCGAAAGGTTGAAGCTAACTGTATGAAAATCAAAAGCTTGACTGGCCAGTAATAGGTATATTTATCCCGTAGACGAGCCAAAAATCTTCACCCTTACATATCTTTACCCATTGCGAACGCCTGACAACCCTAGCCGCAGCCTACTTCGCCGAACCCTGCGGCCAAGACCGCTACCCGTCTCAATTCTAGAATAGAGCCTCGCAAAGCCCGCTTGTCAGATAAAACCCCATTAAAAGCTTGTAATCGGAAAGTACTGCGCATTGGCGCTCTTCCGCGAAAAGGCACTGATCTACCCTAAAGAGACTACAATACAAACAGCAACTTGTAAAACCAGAACGAAGAAAGGAAAGCCGACTAAGATCCACCACACATTTCCCGGATCAAATCGAGTGCATTGGATCGAGCTCCAAATTGAATACCCCCGACGTTATAATTTCATATTAGAATATCTTACAAACTGCTTTTGATGAAATCTAGCAAAGCACACTCCAATCAATTCACCTTTCAAACAAAAAAACTAAATCAAAACCGTTTGAGAGCTGCGATGCCACAGACATACACACAAATACACACTTAAAACGTATAACACTTCTCTTCTTGCGTCGGGGGTCAATGAGACTACAATACAAACATTAGTTGAACAAGAACGAGGAAAAGAAAGCCGTCCGACTCCAAGATCCACCACACATTTCCCGGATCAAATCGTCTCGTTAATCTTCGGCGATAGCATCAAATTGGGTGAGAGTTCAGCCTCGGAAGCAGTCCACGGAAGCTGGCCACTCTCACTGCCATTGTTTCGCGACCGAGAGTGCCCTATGAACTGTACCAATCACGAGAGACGCTGCGTTCTTGGTGCAAAGGCGGAGCGATGTCCTTCTTGAGTCAAAAAAATTGTTCTCTTTCTTAAGGCCCCAGTAAATGTTGGCACATGCAAGGCAATCATCACCTTTGCGCGCCACATCAAGCATCAGCATGAAACATCAGCATCTTGCGAGTGCCATAGATCATTATTGCAATATTTTTATTGGCAACTTGGCTAATACTTACCCATTACTGAATACAATGCTCGGGACCTGCGAGAGTGAAATGTGTCAAATTCAACCACACCAATGGTGAACTGGTGAATCTGTTCGATCAAACAACTGTTCCGAGAGGGTGAGATATTTGACGCATATTTTTGTGATAGCAGACAACTTTTACCTTTCCCCGCTTCGCTCCCGCAAGCACAACGCACCCTAAAGCTAACCACGCACTTGGGTCCCTACCACACTTGACATAAGTTCTCAAATCCTCCACTGCAAGCCACAATGGAAATAAAACACTCCAATCCGGTAGAGTGGTTAGTGTTAAAGGAAAACGGGAAGCGTTCTGCTCTGCATTTCTCATATTCACGAGCGATCTACGAGGAGAGAGTTCTAGGCTCAAGTTGCGTAGTATCCGTTACCGTTGCCGAGAGTGACACTGACAACCGCGGATATGTTACCTGAATAGGCTGGCTATAGCGTGGCGAATTGGCCTCCGACAGAAGCTCATGATTAGACATGTGTAGGTAATGCTTGTAATATTACAAAAGACATATTACACAACGGTGTCATGAAATATTACACATTACACGAGAGAATAAAGCATGGCACATAGCATTTCATTACACTAGATGACATGAAACATGGCATTTCAGCACACTGTACGCACTGCATTGAAAGTGTGCTGAAATACCATGATTTCATGTTTCATGTCTGCAATGAAGAAATACCATGATGTCATGTTTCATGTCTGCAATTAAGAGATACCATGATTTCATGTTTCATGTCTGCAATGAAGAAATACCATGATGTCATGTGTCATGTTTGGTGCCATGATATAAGGTAATATCACGCGGTATGAAATGTCATGAAATATATCATGACTTCGAAGTGCACTGTTTCGCGCATGTCTACTCATGATGAAATATCCTAGCCTAAAGTTTGTGACTTACTGAGGCGCAAAACGCTAAGTTATACATATTTGCGATATCTTAGGGCCCTCTACAACCACAGCTATTGTAGATAAATATACGGCTTCCAGCAGCACTTCTGATCTTTTGATAGCTGGGATAGCTGGGTCGTATCCAGACGGATCAAAAGATATCAAAAGTGTTAGGTATTAGTTATTGTTAATTTTGTTAAAAGGCCATGGATATTGCGGGTCCCGTGGAAATATTGCCGTACTTCAATGTTTTGAGATTGGTTAGCTCAATATTGATGTGCTGAATGAAAGTCATCAATATTGACAAACGACGAAACTTACGGCAGTGGCAAGATCTCGAGAGTTTTTTTTAACAATTATGTGTATTCAGGAATGTATCCTAATCCTTTCAGAGTGGCGCTATTTATGGGTCTTAAAGGGCAATCATCCTGCCTTTTATGACGGTAACTGCCAAATTAGACCGCTGAGCGGTCAACAAATGACCCGCAAGGCCAAAGTCAAGGGCATTCCGCCGACACCAGATTTGGTATCGGCAGTCTGCCCTCGATTTTGGATTAGATGACTCGTCGACACCAATAAACAAGTAGAACAGAAACATACGTGGCAACAGCTAATGTTAGATATCAGTTACCTTTCGGGACATCTCAGCCAGTCTCAGATCACTTATAGGATCAAACATTTAACTTCCTTATACAAGGATTTGACTTGACTTAACTTGAATCCTATTATCCCTCAGGAGAAACGGGGCTCGAAGAAACTTTTTGTGCCTGATACTATCAGAATTTGGGTCCCGTAAGCACCAGGACATTTCGGACTCGCTAGAGGACGTTAGAGATTGCACATTATCTCTCTAACTAAGCTATCTATTTCAACTTCCTATAGCAGAGTGCAGTATACGTATTGAGCTTGATATGGTACCTCTTGCTTGTATTGCAGGTGTAGAAGAGGCGTGTCGATGTAGGTAGGCAATTAAGATCAATCTGAGGTAGCCTTCTGGTTGTTTACTGCGTGTTAATGGTTTGTTTTCGTTCCTTCCTGCCCATTTAAGGGTACCACATCATTCGCAATAATAAACAATCTTCGCAACGAGATCTCCACCCGTGGGTGTTTTATGGGACATTTCTGGCATTTGTTTTTGTTTTGATTAACAATTACCTTTTATGATTAGCTGCCCGCGCCATTAGTGACTCGTCATTCATATTACACTGAGAAGGCAGTTGCGCAGAAATTGTTTAGCCAAGACTACCTCAATAATAATCGTACTACGAAATATTTTACGAAGTTTTGAGCTTGAAAATATAGCACGATTATGATGCGCTGCAAACTGGTAACTAGTCCGTAACCAAATTAAGGACCAAAATATTGTCTTGGTCATAGTTGGTATTGTCTTTATCGTTGTATAACAGTGTCACCCCCAGGACACGGGATTAAACTATTCAATGACAGTGTAACTATCCAAGATACGATACGACAGATAAACTATCCAATGATTTCGCCAAACCCAATTTGGGTATCATCAAATGGCAAAAGAATACACTACTACTTGTTTAGAGAATATTGACGCTGTTGGCTTCATTCATTCTGGCTGGGTCAGCGACCCAAACAAAGTGGATATTGGCCTCTGCATTTTGCAACCAAAAGACGCCAGCTCCGCCTGTCTTCCAATCTTCCAACTGGAGCTCGCGCAGGTCCTTTTCTAGCTATATTTGAAACGCTCGACTGGCCGACGTCTTACGGGTCGTCTCTCATCTGCTCTCTTCACACCCGGATCTTCTCCCATTCTCTCAATGTGGCTGAGCCAGCGGAGTCTTGCTGATTTAGTCTCTCCGATTATGTTAGGCTCGGCCAGCAGGTTTTCCGGGAACTTCGCTACAACAGGCCGACTGCATTTATTCTCAAACCGTAACGATTGACATTTAACGCTTCACCAGCAGTTTAACTCTAACCCATTAGTCCGGCTAGTTCCTCGAACAATTTGCGTCGCGATACGCCACAGATACGAGTATCTCGCATGGGCCGCCGCGATCGATATCCATCTCGATGCAGAAATGCCCGCTGGCTGCGAGTTTGCATTGCATTAGAGCAGTGGCTCTTAATCTGGGGTCCGTCAGTCAACATCTTCCGATTCACTTCCAAGGCCTGAAAAAGAAGAGACTTAGGTCTGCTGCTTGGTATAGGCCCAGCTAGGGTTGCCAGGTCGTCTAACCTAATAGCCGGACAGACCAGCCAGTTTGGCCGGACATTTGGGTAAAAAAGCCGGACACCCTAAATTATTAAGGATTTTCTGTCTTAGCAATAATACGACAATTTTTTTTACGTAAAACTAAGATTTTCTTGATAAATTACCATAAAACTTCTTAAATTCTAATGAATTAAAATAAAATTGAATAACGCATATATATGTTACCGGCCAAACCCGATTTAAGGATAAACTAGTTTCGCCTAGGCCAAACTAGTATATCCGAACGTCGTATGGATAAACCGGTATGTCCTAGGCCAAACTAGTCTAGCCGAAGTTCGTGAGGAGAAACCAGTTTAGCCTAGGCCGATCTAGTCTGGCCTAGCAAGAATATGTAAGCTTCAGGATAAACTAGTATGGCCTAGTCCGAGCTGATATTGATGAATGATTAGGTATGAATGTTACCATATCTCGTAAACTAAGAGGTTTAGCGCAAAAATAATGAAATTTTCGAACCCCTTAATAACCCCGGAACCAAGCCTTTTACTTCTAAACGTGTTCTAAAAACCGACATACAAGGTGTTAAACATATAGGGTATCCCTGAAAGTGTGACAGACAGTCGAAAAAGATTTAAAACAAAGGTTAGGTCAGTAGGTTTGGTTGGCGACACACTGGCATACCTCTTTTTGTTTACGAATGGTCCTTTAAACCGGACAAAACCGGACATACCGTAGACTTTTTGAATGTAGACTTTTTCAAATTCGGCCTCTAAATGCGTCCCCTACTGTTCAGATAATTACGGCGGGTTTGTTAATTTTAAGAAAAAGTACTAGGCTAGCATAAATAAGTAGAATCTGTATTACCCCTATTCAAATAGGGCTAGACTAGTTTGGCTAAACTGGTTTCTCCATACGAGCATAGGGCTATACTAGTTTAGCCTAGGCCAACCCTAAAAAGAGGTATGACTGTCAGTGTGTCGCTAACCAAACCTACTGACCTAACCTTTGTTTTAAATCTTTTTCGACTGTCTGTCACACTTTCAGGAATACCCTGTATGTTTAACACCCTGTATTTCGGTTTTTAGAACACGTATAGAAGTAAAAGGCTTGGTTCCGGGGTTATTAAGGGGTTCGAAAATTTCATTATTTTTGCGCTAAACCTCTTAGTTTACGAGATATGGTAACATTCATACCTAATCATTCGTCAATATCAGCTCGGACTAGGCCATACTAGTTTATCCTGAAGCTTACATATTCTTGCTAGGCCAGACTAGATTGGCCTAGGCTAAACTGGTTTCTCCTCACGAGCTTCGGCTAGACTAGTTTGGCCTAGGACATACCGGTTTATCCATACGACGTTCGGATAAAGTAGTTTGGCCTAGGCGAAACTAGTTTATCCTTAAATCGGGTTTGGCCGGTAACATATACATACATATATACATACGTACATACATACATATATAAATACGCATACGCAATAATCTAGCGCAGTGTTGCCAGGCCCATTTTACGAAAATCGCTTTTCAAAAAACGCTACCGAGATGCGAGGTGAAGCCTAACAAAAGCCGGACAGGCCGGACACCGTTTAATTTGGCCGGAGACTCGATCAAAAAGCCTACCTATGTCCGGTTTTAGCCGGATAAAGAAGAATTATAGTGTAGTAGATAAATAAAGATAGGACTTCCAAAGTTCCAACCCAACCAATACTTTTTAAAACTTTCATGACCACGGCATCGGAACTTGCAATGGTCCTGAAATATCGGGTACTGAATCAGAAAATAATATGGTCGTAAAGAACTGAGAATCCTGCTTTCTTAGAATAGAATCTTCTTGTGCACTTCAATATTTTTGGTCTTTCTCAGGCTCTATACTTCACGAAGTACTTTTCTGCAGTCAACACTTTGCATTATTCCTTTAGCGATATTGGTAGTTTCCTACTTCTTTTGATTCTTTCTTTTACCTCCGCTAGCTCATAATTATCCCAGAGTTCTTGAACTTTAAGAAACGCTGAGTTAGACTTCGTTCATCTTACCATACTAGTTACCTCTGGTTCCATACACCGTTAGTTATAGAGACAGGCCACTGGAAGAGTCTTCCTTAAACCGACCACCCTGGCAGCGATCGGTTCTCTTCGAGCTGAATCACAAATCATAATCACTTGGTTTACTTACAGTGCTTTATGGTGGATATTCGCTAAGAACGCTGGATCTTTAGATTGTAAATACACTGTGAATCAAGTTCATGAATCAGAGTTTAACAACTCTTGGGGTGCTCTCTCAAGATGTAATTGAGGCAGGAGCTGGCGGCCTGGAAATAAAGAAAGAAAATGGTTGTAATGAAATAAAACATGCATTTTGCAAAGAAGCTTATTCATGATTTCAACTCAAGCTCTCGCTTTTCAGTGTTTCTTTCCACCTTTGCGATACTTCAGCTACTTCGCTACTATCATCTATTACTGCATCCCATTATACCAACACTTTAAAACATGTCTTTATTTGTTGTACGGTCGGCCACAATCTCAGATACCCCATGGCAGCTCTTATCGCGAACAAAAAGGGGTATCTGAGACTGTGGCCGACTGTACCTACTCATGATCATGAACTACTTTTGTATTGTTGTGAAGTGATACTTTTTTTGCAAGTTTCCTTAATTGCTGTAAAAAAGTGAATGGCAATACCTTCGAGGCGATGTTCACCGTGTAAGCCATTCTTCTGACTTTGGTGAATACTCGCCGATACCTAGAACGCTGACTCCTAGGACAACAATATGTTTTGAAAAGGTGGAAAGTGCCGTTGACCAGTAAATCTCTGCCGCACAACAATGGTGGCATGTAAATGGTGATTTTTACCGCGTATTTATTTGCATGTGGTTGAGCTGAAGGAAGAACATGAAGGCACAGAAGGAGGGTACAAAAGGCGAAGTGCCTCAGCTTTATGATGAGATCGAGATTTCTGTAATCCACTTCAGATTCATCAAACCGTCAATTCGGATTGAAATTAACATTGTGAAGTTTCAGCTTCAGGCAATGAATCACACACAACACTCTCTCTCTCTCTCTCTTCCGAGCTTTAGTCCCACATGGTGGTGGGGTCAGCTTTCCTTGTTTTCTCTCTCCACTTCGCCCTGTTCTTGGTGTCGTCTTCGGAGGCTCCGCATTCTATGAGGTCTTTGTTGACCACGTCCATCCACCTGGTTTTCGGTCTTCCTCTGGATCTCCGCCCGGGTATGGATAGACGCCGCGCCTCGTTTCCGATGTAGTCAGGTGGCTTCCGCTTTATCACACACAACACTGATTTGAGAAAAACTTGAAAAAACAAAATGGTTGGATAATCTGGTTACTTGGCTCGGTAGCGCCGGCACGGTTTGCCTGAGCTTGCGGTCCAAGTCATAAAAGTATAAGAAACATTTTGCTGGTTTGATGCGGAATTTCCTATTATTAGCTCGTCACTGGTAAAAGCGGGCTTTCTGTCTCCATATTTCGAGGCTGAAGTCCGAACATCTCCCGCGTATTGTTCTTGTCGATTTGAATGGCTAACTATTGCCTCCTATTTCGTAAGTGGAACGGACGCTGCTCTGCTCTTTCACGTTTTAGTTTCTCGAAGGAGGCCGGAGACGTAACTAGGGCCAACCCGAGTTTTTCTGAAGCTTAAGCTTCAGAGGATATAAAACTCTCGGAGATAATAACACCCATCTGTAGAAGGAAATCTCGTCAGAAACAGATTTTCCACCAGCTGAGATAGCTTTTTCCAGCACAGCACTAAACTTGTGCTATCTCAAATGCCTTAGTATTTGCGCAAGCAAGACAACGTTGGAATTTAACAATAAAAAACGTTGAAATAAGAAAAATCTTTGTTTTTCTTCACACTAACTTGAAAACTGAATATTTTGCGGATTCATAAATTAGCCTCCAGTACCTATCCGATGTACCTTATGCGTAGATGGACTGACTGCCGGTTTCTGATTTCAGAAATTCGCTAAGCAAGTACTTAAATATCGTTCTGCCTCTGCGGATTTCTCACAAAAGAACGTAACATAACGATAGTTAAGTATTTACTTAGTAAAATTCTCAATTCAGAAACCGGGCCTATGTCGCGTTTACTTGACAGAAGCTTATCTATCTGACTTAAATTCTAATAATTTATCCATTTCGTGAAAAGTGGGATTTCGCTCCTCCCTAAACAACCAAATCGCTAACGGTGAAGGAAAAAATCGTGAGGAAACCCGCGGCTCAGTTGGCTCCACACGTATTGACCTGTCTTTCCTGTGGGCTAGGTCGACTAAGCTGTCAGGATGGTATAGGTGCTGGGCAAGCCTACTCCATCTAAAAAACAATGTCCCAGGCACTGCAGCGCCGAGTGGTCTCTTCACCCACCTAGTGTGAGTGAAGGTGCCACTGGACGCTGTATAAATCATCTCATTACGTAGATGCAAAGGCCTTAGTTTAAACAATCAACACTAGATACATACCTGGTAAAGATCCACTCGCGGATTCGCCCGTTATCTTGCAGAAATTCATGTTACTATTCCACGTAGACTCGTTCTCAAGGCTGCGGCAATCTGGGTCGGCGATCGCGTTTAGAAAACACAATTGCCTCCAACAATGGTGCATCACTTGATTGTTTCGAGGGTTACTGGTTGCCATGGGCCGTACAGTCACCGACACTCTAGGATACCCCATTTTTCTTCGATTGCCACACTTATGCCGCGCCCGATAAGAGCTACAATCATCTTGAAGTGCCTCTCCATCACTGGAGGTTGGCAGTCAGTTCCCTGCACCGCTCTCTGTTCATCTTAAATTTACTTAGTGCTCATTTCTGTTCACCGCTCTCTGTTCAATTTAAATTTATTTCATCATCATCATCATTTTCAGCCCACATTTGCCCACTGCTGGGTATAGGCCTTTTCCCCCTCACGCCATCCTCCTCGGTCTCTAGCGGCACGCATCCACGGACCCTCTGTCGCCTTAGAGATGTCGTCTATCCACCGGGCTGCGGGCAAATTTATTTAGTGCTCATTAATTCATTTCTGTCAATTTAAATTCCGTGTAAATATGTTCATAGTTAGTATTAATTTGCATGTTAGCATGTAATGTGAACCACTATTTGTACGCCCTTTGGCAAAACATTTATGACCATCTTGTTTCTAATCACCTATGTTTAACAAATAAACTATTCTATTCTATTCATGGTTGTCCTGAATGATTGTTCCACGGTTTTGATGCCGGTCCATTCCTTTATATTACACAGCCATGTCATTTTCCTCCTTCCTGGCCTTCTTTTTCTTATTTTTTTTGAGCTGCAATACATGCCACGAAGCATGAGACTTGAGGCTGGAAGATAGCAGCGTGGCGGGAAATTAAAAATTTTCACAGTTGTTTACATTTTGTAGCTAAACTGAGCTATTTTTGTTCAGCGTTTTTTCGTTCGCGGCAATAAAATAGTATTCTTTTCATTATTGTAAACAACAGAACAACAATAATTCAGCCGATTATGTGTTCTGGTCTACGAAGCAGTGGCACTGCCCAAAAAACTTGTCGTAGACCAGAACACATAATCGGCTGAATTATTGTTGTTCTGTTGTTTACAATAATGAAAAGAATACTATGTTATTGCCGCGAACGAAAAATCGCTGAACAAAAATAGCTCAGTTTAGCTACAAAATGTAAAAAACCGGGAATATTTTGAATTTCCCGCCACGTTGCTATCGTCTACCCTTAAGAGCCAAAATGCTTTATAACTCTGGCGCGAGCTCTGCAGCAAGCGATAGGGTCCATGCCTCCGCACTCGACCCACCCGCAGATTAGTCCATTAGGGTGAATGCGCCTATCGTGCGCCCGCGTCGTGTTGTGCGCTTTCGTCTTTGCGCGTTGCGCGCGCGCATCGAACATTAATCTAATTGAACCGGGACTGCATGATGAATGGGGTGCAGTTTGAACATAAGTGGGGTGGTTTTAGGGTCAGCAGTCGGTGGGAGAGAGATTTTGACCAGGTTTTGTTCCTAGTTCTAGGTAACTGTTTGTTCTTTAAAATATCGTGACGTGAATGAACGCTTCTTAATTCTTCGGCTTTCCGAATACCGGCGAAGACTTGCCCTTATCGCGTTGGCAAAATGGGCCCAATTTTATAACTCGGATTCAAGTGAGAAATTCGTTCCTCCTCTTAAATAACGTAGGTCGATAAGCAGAGCTTCAAACCATGGCGGTTACGTTTCTTCGCATTATAATTTTCCATCGCAGTAATCAATGGGTACTTTATATCAATTTCACGTACTGCCATATGTATCGCATTGCCAACTTCGCAGTCGTTCTTATTGTGTGCGGCTTAGGTGTTATTCTTATTACCCTCTATTATGTTGCCATGTAACATCTGCCACTCCTAAACGCTCGTTGGATTGTGAGGCTTGGGCTTGTGTTAATAAGAGTTTTGTCGGCATAGTGGGGGTCTCTAGAGATGCGCGGCCGACCTCTGATTCCTGCTATGATCGCATTATCAATTGCATGTGCGATCGGCGCCGGCGCAGTAAGCGCCGCTTCGCAGGGGTATTCTGTTAACCTGAACCAAGTGGCAGAAAAAGAAAAAATTGGATGAGAAAAGCTCAACTCCGTAAAGAATTGGGTGGCTACAGGTAAAAGAAGCTGGCTGGAGATAAAGCAAAACATTGTAAGAAAAAAGTAAGATGTAGCCTGTACAATTGTACATGTCCCACTAGCTGGGCAAAGGCCTTCTCTCAGAAAGAGAGTTCGAGCTTAATTACCACGCGTGCTCAATGCGGGTTGGCGATTTTTGCGTTGAGGGTATAATGCCTCATACGCTCAGGTTTCCTCACGATGTTTTCCTTCACCGTCAGCGAGTGGTATTGCTACTACAAATTCACAATGTACGTAACATTGATATAAATAAAATGCTGTGCCTCTTTTTGTCTATACTCATTGATCAACTAATGGTGATTAATTAGATCAGATCTTCAACCCAGTTTTGATCATATTTTTTTTTCCATTCGAAATCCTCATCTCATCATATATCATCAACCATCTCTAAATGCTATTTTGACATGCCTTTCGCCAATATTTTGTTAACTTAAACTTTCGTTAACACTACTGTTTTGTTTGGTGTCTGAAATTCTGAATTGCCAACGAGTTTCGGTTCTCATTCGGAGAACTTATTTCCTCGTTAAGAAAGACGGAGCTCGCGCCTGCCAGTCTCTTACTTTTTCACAATTCGGTGAAAACACTGCCTTACTAGAATCGGCGTCTCGTCAAATCATATAGCGGCATGCGCAAGCGCATCGCTTTGTGCAACCGCGTGAGCCGCGCTCCGATCGAGCGACGTATTAACTTCTAATTGTCTTAATGAAATACATCCTGCGCCGGCGCCTGTAATCACACGGCTCTATGCTCTGCTGTTGCCGCCTGTGGGAAAACTGAGAGCTGGGAAGAATCCTTTCCTTTGCGTCTAGAGTCCTGATGGAAATCTCAAGTGGAAGAAACTTCTTCCTGGGCTCTACAATGCGTTGGGGCGACCACTGCATAACATTGCAAAATAATACGCGCCGAAAAACTTGTATAAACTAAACCTGCGCTCGCGCACCGCCAGGGCCTAAAGGCCTGGGGCCTTAGCCTGTAACGTAATGGCGTGTCGATGGCGTCCAGCAGAAGGACAAAACCGGGGTTTCCTGGTTTTTCTCCTACAACTAGGGAACTAATCCTCTAGAGTTAGAATCAGAATATTATTTGCTGTAAGTACTACAAAAACATTAAAAGGGCCGACAGCGTTAATAAACCGTAATTGAAGCTGGAAAATACAGGGTCGCCGAAGACCTGGGCGCCCAAAAACATCATGGCTGCAAAATCTCGCAGAATGTTTCAACACAAGCCACTCACAACTCTTCCGAGCCGCAACATCACGGGCCGAAGTGGCCGTAATGATAGCCGACCTCCGATAGAAGATGGCAAAGAGGAAGAATAATTGAAGCTGTCAACTGGGAGCCCATTTTGGCACCATTGCGTTACAGGCTAAGGCCCCAGGCCAGCAGCTGCTGCATAACGCTACAATGGCTTCCGAAAACTCCGCAGCTGTCTCCGATCTGAATAAAAATCAGGGCACATTGTTGTCAGCTTTTAGCGACGTCTTAGTAGATAACGGTCTCTTTTTTGCACGCCACTGTATCGCGGTTGCGACGCCCGTTAGGGTCCATCTTATCTCTCTCTCTTTCTTAGGGCTGGCCTCTTTGTATTGGTTTTCTACACTTTGTGTATGAAGATGAAATACGTCTCACAACTAGCGCCGCCAATGGAAAAAAAAAATCTTTTTTTGGATACGTTTTTACCAAAAAACGCTTCTGCGATTTCTCAACGCAAGGCATTTTTAGGACCTAAGGTTTGGATTCCAGATCCTAGAACTCAAGAATGCAATCGATTCTCGCCAAAAGTGGCCACTTTTGGCGAGAATCGATTGCATTCGTAGGAAATCCAATCCTGGAATCCAAACCTTAGGTCCTAAAAATAGTTAAGCCTCGCATTGAGAAATCGCAGGAACGGTTTTGCTAAAAACGCATCCAAAAAAAAGATATGATTTTTTTCTATTGGCGGCGCTAGTTGTGAGACGCGTATGGCGTCTTAAGCAGTTGCGATCAAAGTCAAATTCACGTATCTAGCTAGAACACATGAAGCTATTAGAGAGCCATATGTCTCCAAATAATTGGCTTCAGAACTATCCCTCCATCAACAATTCTACATAATGTTGAACTCGAGGTAAATTTGAACAGATTTTAACCTAGATTTATCAACTAACCCATTTTCCTGACTGCTTGTAACTGAAGGTCGACGCCCCGAACAGAGAAATGCATCGAAAAATGCAACTATCTCACATAAGATGCGCGCGCGCATACCTGTCGATCACACCACCGTTCAGCTGCTTTCGGCGGAATTGTTTCGTCGAGAAATCCACTCCGGCGCATCGGCAGACACTTTCCAAGTTTCCACGGTTATAAACATGTCCAATTCAACTTGATTAGCGGCGTAAGAGACGCAGATCTACTTCTTATAGCCGATCGTTTAGCTAATGATATAAGCTGTGTTAACATCGGCTTCTTTATAAGACATGCAATGAGATCAATAAAAACTACTCTTTCATACAGTTTGGCTTCGAAACCGATGTAAGAAGGCCTGGGGCTGCTAATAGATACTTAACAGTGCAAAAACTAAATGAATTCACCAGGCAATTAACATTCGGACAGTAACTGCGTGTAGTTATAAGTACAGACAAGTAATAATCGACTCAAATTGCCTTTCGGTCCACCGGGGATTAGACCAAGGTTAGTAAAACCGGGGTTCAACACCGCACATAATAATACAACGTGTTACAAAACATCCTAACTCTTTTTACAGGGTGTAACCTACTGGTCAACAGGATGTCAATTCGGTAAAAAAAGTTGAAAAAATCAATTTTTATTTTATAACCTCAAAATAGTTTTTTTTAAATAACTTTTTTGTTTTTGGTATTAGCTCAAATTTAAAAATATGTATGTATGTGTATGTGCATTTGCATAGGTTTGAGTTGTTAAAACATTGTAAAAGTCAATGATAACAATATTTAAAAAATACTTTTCTCCCGCTACAGTGTTAACATTTTATTAATTAAAAAAAATAGAAGTTAAAAACTAAAACCCGACTACTAAAAGGCTTAAAACAAGACCTGTTTATCCTTAAAATACACTCATAGATAATTAATCGTAGTCGGAGGCCATCGGTTTATCAAATGCGAATGTGGTGTCCTCCGACTACGATTAATTATCTATGAGTGTATTTTAAGGATAAACAGGTCTTGTTTTAAGCCTTTTAGTAGTCGGGTTTTAGTTTTTAACTTCTATTTTTTTTTGAGCTTTTTAGTAAGTCATTTTAGACGATCACCCAGAATAGAACCAAGAAGGGCAAAAAAAAAACACATTTTGGAATTTTTTGTTCTATTTGTTATGTTGACGCTACATGTGTTATACATTTTTGAAAAGGTCTTTTAAAGCCCTTTCATTTGATACCCATGACGATGGTATCCGATAATTTTTATTTTTAGGTCCACCACTTTAGGGCGCAGCACAGCCGCCATCTTGGTTTTTCTCAAAATTAAACTATCCTATGTTACCTGGGTGATTAAGACGAATCCAACGACACCTCATTTGTTGAAATCGGCCGAGAAGTTTAGGCTCTGCGAGGGAACAGATGAACACACAAACATACATACATACATACATACGCTGCTAAAATCATAACCCTCCTTTTTGCTTCGCGTAGTCGGGTAAAAATTAACGGAACGTCATAGAGCTAAAAAAATATTTAGGTTGTGATCCCTTTCACCGGGTGCTACTACCCTGTAAAGAGTAGTATCTTTTGTAACACCTTGTATAATACGCGGCTACTTGCTCAATGACAGTTGAAAGATTAAAAATTCGTCACGCCGCAGATGAGGCGAGTGCTGTCAGCAAATGTAAGCGTGCAGGCGCCATTTTGAAATGTGCACTTGTAGTGGAATGAAAAGAAGTGGGTTTCTTTTAGCTCTACTTTTTTTAGGACGTTGCAAAATATTGTTACATACACTTGTGAATTATAAATTTACTACTGTAATAACTATTCCTGAGAAAACCAGGAGCCTGAGTCTAACGCAATGGTGCCTCGATAGGCTTCCAGTTGTAGGCTTCAATAACAATTTATTAATGCTGCCTGTCTTTTTAATGTTTATCTAGTACAGCAAAGAATTCTAATACTAAAAGATTAGTTTGGTGGTTGTAAGAGAAAAACGAGGAAACCCCGGTTTTGTCCTTTTACTGGTAGCTGATGGGACATGTATAGGCGTCAGCCATTTTACTTGCTATTGCAATTTGCAAAATGGGGCTAAGATGCCGCTGAAGTATTTCATTCTCATTTTAGAAAATCTTCCGAATGACCCAGTAAGATATTAGCATGTCGAAGTAAGTAATTAATAAGGTATTTCCATGCTACAGCGATTGGACATCCGTCCTCTTAACACAGTAAATGAGAGGCATAAACAAAGCCGTTGATAGCTCTCTAGCGACTCGAGTCTCTACCTACATTGACGTATTCCCTGACTGACTGAAGACTGTATAGTCAGCAACAAAAGTACTACAGAAATAAACGTCTTGTATTTGTATAAACTGACAGCACCGAACTAAATCCCATAGAATCCGCATTACGTATAAAATCACAATAAAAACTTGTCCCCACAGAAACAAAAGATATCAGCAATAGAACAATACGAAACATCATTTCGACCATACGTCTAATATTCGAATGTCAACCTTATTGCATTAGTGTACAGTTTTACTTTAATTGCATGGACTACGAGCAAATAAGCTCCCAAAGGCAATTTGGGCATCTATTTTTCCAGACACATTTCAGAGTTCTATGTTGTATCTAGTTTTATCCTTGATCGAAGACTAACAGTAACAATGTTGGTGATTTGTTTGTGCTTAGGTGGTGACTGTGCAATGGTGTCGACAATACTGATTCTTGTATCACAGAAGCTCAAGAAATAAAAGAATTGTTATCAGGGCATTTTGGCCAGAGCTTTACTTTCTTGTCTACCCAGCACCACGTTTGTTGTTCACTAGAAATCGAATCGCTGGTTTTTAGTTAGTTTTACGTTTAAATTGTTATTTTCGCACTCCTCTGCCAACACGCATGTATATCGAATTGTCATAATAGAATAGAATAGAAATAAATGAAGGAAGGGAAAAAACTTCCTGGTTTACTTTAATTTCAACTTTATTCGCTTTTTCTGGTCTTTACATCTTCAACTTCACTACTGACACCAACTGACTCTTCCACCTTCTCTTTTTTCCTCAATTCTAAATTGAAATCCATCTTCTCTCTCCCTCTCGCCCACACTTCATTTCACGCATCATCTTATATTCCGACAACGTTCCTTTCACATCCCTATCGTTCATACTCCTTTCTTCCAATCCCACATAAATTTACTAAAACACCACAACAAACACATGAAATAAAAAAAATAAAAAAAGATTTGTAGTTTTATGAAACTGGCCCCTGTAGTCTACCAATAACTTTTGTCCCCAACAGTACCCGTGACTTTCACATTGTCCCATGGAACTAAACTAGGAGCTATTAGTGCGGATTGACGTCTGAATGACTGCCGCGGATGACCGTCAGCCCCGTGGCCTGCCTGTGCCGTATTCAAAGATGGCATTGTCTGCGTTTACAGCCTTCGTAATTAGTTACTACGAGATTATTGCCGGCGCGTTTTACAGAAGCACTGCTTCGAGAGTTACTAACCTCCGACGTAAAAAGAGGGTGTTATAAGCTTGAAGTGTGTATCGGTGTGTCTTATAAATAAATAGTTAAGCATAGGGATTATAATTTTTAGCAAAAAAACGCATCCATATTTTTTTTCCCATATTATTATTTTTTCCATTGGCAGCGCTAGTTGTGGCTAGGTTATTATCACCTTAACGGGTGAACCGATTTGGATGCGGTTTTTATTTTATTTTGAAAGCTGGTTTTCTAGCGAGTGTTCTTAGATATGTTTTGTCAGAATGGGTTCAGCCGTTTATGATATAAAATGTCATAGAAGATAAGAGTTTGAATACGCGGAGCGATTCTTCTGTCACTTGTCGTCCTTTGCTCCAAGGTTGACTCCATTGTCTTGCTTAGATCTGAGACTAAGTTAGTTGACAGTGTTCAAACATTCGACTTCGACAGGTCAGCGTAAAGTGGGTGGGACGTCCGAATGTCCAACGAAGACTCTACGACCTTTTTGGTGTCGTTTCCTCTTAATTAATGTTAATACGAGGTAGGGTGCCTCCGCTAATTTTGGCGCGAAGTGGAAAATGACAATGTTGTTAATAATTTTATTTTTATTTTGTTACAGGTATGCAAATGGCGACAGTTTAGCGTTGTAAACACCAGGTAGCTAGGAGGTAGGCTTTGTTTATGGAATCAAATGAGGTGAGGTCTTTGTCTACAGAAGTTGTTGGTTCGAAAGAAATGTTTTTCGGTCTGTCTGTGTGAGATACCGTCAGAAACTACATAGCTTGATGACATATTATGTCTAACTTAGAAAGCACTGATTTACCTCCTTAAATATACAAATGAAAAATGTTTGAGGACCATTTTAAGTTTGAGCTGCTGTGGGTGTGGAGGGTTTAAAAACTAAACTAAGGCCTTTGCATCTACGCAATGAGATGATTTATACAGCGTCCAGTGGCACCTTCACTCACACTACAGGGTGCACTCTAAGTCGATAGCGGAACTTTAAGTAGGCTGTCTACTGATCACTACAAACAACTTTTACCAGGTGGCGAAAAAAATGGAGCGAAAAAAATATCAGCTGTTTCATACATTTGGCGCAGTACTCATTCGACCTTTTGTATGGAACAGCTGATATTTTTTTCGCTCCATTTTTTTCGCCACCTGGTAAAAGTTGTTTGTAGTGATCAGTAGACAGTCTACTTAAAGTTCCGCTATCGACTTAGAGTGCACCCTGTAGATGGGTGAAGAGACCACTCGGCGCTGCAGTGCCTGGGACAGGCTTGCTCAGCACCTAGACCATCCTTACCAGCTTAGTCGACTTAGCTTAGTGTGGAGGGTTTATTTATACTGAAACTAAAATGGTGATGTTTTTTAAATATCTTCAGGCCTTCTTCAGCCATTTAGCCTCTAGGAGATAGTGGAGAAAGGCAAGTTTATTACACATTCTGCGACCCACAAACAAATTAGATGTCAAGATCGCGCTCTTACAACCGACGCCTTTTTGCTCTACATTTCTTACGCCATTTTTGACCTGGCGAACTCTTATCCAATACACGGGCTGTCACACCGACTGCTGCGGTTGTAATTCTGGAAATCGAACTTGCTATACTTCTTTACGGGTTCAGGGTAGTGATAGACCAGCTTCTAAACTAATAGTTACTTCCGAATGGTTCAAAAATATTCCGTACAAGAACAAACTCACGAACAAAGTAAACCTTACAATAACAACCTTTCTAAGACGACCGACCCGCAATAAACAACTTTATTTTACAGCGAGGAAGGCTATAAAACTGCGCCATAAAGTAGATAAAAAAATTGGCAATTATACTTCCTCCGGAATAGCCATAAAAGCACTTTTATGTACCTTGGCAAGGTGTCATTCGTCCTAGGTTACCGCGGAGATAACATCTCTATGCGAGAGATTTTAAATGTCCCATTTTCCACAAATAAGGCGGCAGGCTGCACATAAAATTATGAATTATTATCGTTAGCATTTCTGCGTTGAACTCTCACCTTGGCCGTAATAATTATTATAGGAAAACGCAATTAAATCCTGACAAGACTTTACGACTGATAATCCACTATTTACTATCAACTCTGAAACGCTCATTCGCTGTTCCGTATCGTAATAATTATAGAGCATGCAAATTGATACTTTAAAACGATATAGCTCTAATTGAAGAGAGAAAGGACTAATGGAAGGTATTACAAGTACATTAGACATTTTATTGCTCAATGAATGCGAACGTCAGAATAAATAAAATTGATAATTTGCTCAATCTATTACGAGATAAATATAATCAAATCAAACATATTCCGGTTTTGCGCAAGCGAGACCCGACAAGGCAAGGTGTGGCGCGGAAACCGTTCCAAATTCAAATTTTATTTTATTCTTTCAACGACTGTGGCCGTTATTTTTTTGCGACCAGCATTTCAACAACCATGAGTCACACCACAGCACACAGGTTACCAACACGCGAGACGAGACTTTTTTTTTAGGAATGTGACAACCGTTGCATTTGAACGGACCTGTGAGTTGGTTATTGTTATTGCAAATGATCATAGTGTTTTGCCGTGTCTCAAGACTGTGTTGTGTATTGCTGTTCGATATGATCAAAGATGTACGTGCAAAAGAGGCTGTTTTTATTCCGCTGAAGCACTCTACACAGTCTCCGGCAATGAAGTTACTTTATCGATAAAACAAGTCTCTATTTTCACTTTGAACCTTTCGATAGCATCAACGAGAAACAACTGCCTTACAAACGTAACGCTATGTATAATATCATTCGTTACAAATAATAAAGCTTTCCCCGAGGTAAAAATAACGCACACTCAGGCTCAATAGAACAAGACTCTAGACTAGACATACTTGAGAGTGAAAAAAAAAACACTAGATCTCTCTTGTAAGACCTCTGGATCGCGAGATAGATGACTGACAGAAGGTCCGCTTGGCTGGTTTGCAGTTTTTTTAGATGGGTGATGATGATCATGATATCCTTGTATCCCTTTTCAGGGCCATAGGGCTCGAAGAAGGGATCCCTTCTTCTGAAAGTACCTCTCCAACATTGGAGGTTGTCAGTCAGCTCATTCAATTTTTTTTTGCCGTTTTGATACCGGTCAATTTTTGATGTTACACAACCATGACAGTATCTTCTTACTGACCTTATTTTTCCTGTTACCTTGCCCATTATCACATTGTGTAGTTTTTGAGTATCAAAACTCAAGACGTGACATAAGCCAGCCATTTCGCTGTTTGCACTAGTGCTTGCACGAAATTGGCGACTTTATCTGTGAATAACTAGTGTTTCGCGACCCTATTATCTCAGCAACCCCTCAACCGATGTGGCTTATGTTCGAACTTAAAAATTATCTTCGCCTCATTTACCTGCCTACCAAATTTAATGACGACCCGTCTACATCTACTCAAGTTATCGTCGAACGAACATTCATACATATCTCAAACATTCTCTCGCTTCGCTGGCTCTTTCAAAAACCTTCTTTTTCTTTGCGTGCCGTCTCCTATAGGAGGTTGGCGATCAGTTTGGCTATCTCGTCCTTCGAAGCCGCCAAACGAAACAATGAGCCCGGCTTTGCCCGAACCATTAGCGATTTTGGATCCATGATATTTTGGGTCTACCAGATCTTGCCTCAAAAACCTTGCAGCACCACAGATGGATCCTCTGTGGAACGTCCACCGGTCTGGATGTCGGCCGTGCGGTGACCGGGTCGCCGCACGGATCCTAGCCGCATATATGGGATTGTGCACGTCGCGGAATGGGCACCGCCACTCTTCTAAATCATCTTCGGCCGATCGCTAATTGCTGCGTGGCTCAGTTTGTTACTGTGTTATAAGGTTCTCCTTTAGCATTAGCAAGCGGTATTGCTAATGCTTTTAATCAACTATATGCCAAGACCCTCAGCTTCTTTGGACACATAATGCGGTCGCCCAGGCATAGTCTAGAGAAGCTTATAATATTGGGGCAGATGAATG
Source organism: Zelleria hepariella (assembly GCA_949319315.1). NCBI lineage: Eukaryota > Metazoa > Arthropoda > Insecta > Lepidoptera > Yponomeutidae > Zelleria > Zelleria hepariella. Next base: position 21,137,423 of record OX439384.1, read on the forward strand.
GCAAACGCACCAGGGGAAGGGCACCAACCAGATGGTCTGATGCGATAAGGGCAGCGGCTGGAGGAAGCATCCGCCGGGCAGTTCATATTACGGAAGACGCTTCCAATGGAAGCGAGTAAAAGATGGTCGCGATCCTCAGCCATGAGGAATCGACTAGTGGTTCGCCCCGAACTATGAACTCGCGACCCCATATCTCAGCAACCCCTCGACCGATTTGGCTCATGTTCGAACTTAAAAATTCTCTTTACGTCATTTACCCGCCTACCAAATTTCATAACGATCCGACCAAATTTACTCAAGTTATCGTCGAACGAACATTCATACATACATACATACATACAAACGCTGGATTGTTCAAGTAGACTCGGAGAACTTCGCTCGCTTCGCTCGCTCGTTCAATTAAGAAAAAGAATTCTCGCTTCGTTCGCTTGTTAAATTATTGAAGGTCCACTTACAGCGTTCACCTCAACGTTGTAACTCAAACTTGCACATTTCAACCATCTCGTGCGTCATATTGTCGCAGTTTCGCGAAGTGGTCCGGGGCACGCACTGCGCCGAACAAAGGCGCATTGTCGCGTTCCGTCGTCGCTCCCACGGTCGGGTCCCAGGTTCGACGCCGCCGGGCGTGTTTTATTGTTGTTTGGCTGGTGTTTGTACCTACCGACCTAGGTGATCTTGAAAAATCTGGATTTAAGTCTAAAAACCTTCCGGAGGCTCGCGACGACCCGGAAGACCATCCTTTCCATAAACTTTCATTGACAGCAAAACATTACAAAACCGAAGCGGTAAGTTATAACTAGGCCGGCCACATATTATAGTCTGATTTTGTCCGTATGTGAAAACGAATCGGGATTCCGTACATACGTCACACACATACGTTTATTTTCGTTCGGAATGATTTTGTACACCGTACGGAATTTCGAAACGGAAAAAATCCGAACGGATTTTTTTTGTGTGCGGTAGTGGTAGGTCTATATATTTGTATGGATATTTGCGTTCGGAATCCTGACTCGTTTTAACGAAAAAAATCCGACTGTTTGTGGCCGGCCTTACAGCGGGACTTCGCACCCTCGATCGCCATATTTGTTCCACAGTGATGAAAAGCAAACGAAAGGTATCGTTGAAACAAAGGAATTGTTGTAAATGACTCAGTTTTACTGCATCAGTCCATTAGCACCTCTAAATACCTCTCCGTATCGGAACACGACGGAGTTCCACTTCGGGTTTAATTTGTAGTTAGGAATTATTTTTAGGCCCCGACACAAAAAGGGGGGTTAAGTATAATTTGAAGTGTGTATCTGTGTCTGGCATTGTAGCTCGCAAACGGATATACCGATTTTGATTTAGTTTGAAAGGTGACTTGATGTAGAGTATTTTTAGCTAGATTTTATCAAAATCGGTTTAGCCGTCGGAGGGCATGATTCAAGGTGGACCATAGTTTGGTGGATACCACTCAAACAGTTCAGCCTAGCTGACAAGGCTCAATGTGGATTATCCTATCATGCTAGACACGCCACTCAGATTATTAAGCAAAGCCATTATGTTTCTATTTAATCTTATCGTAGTAACACCCGAGGAGGTAGTAATACCATAAAAAAATACAATACGTCCGTACTTACTGTAAATATTTGAACAATGTTGGAAATAACGTTTAGTGAAGATAAGCGCATTTACCACATTTACTGTTACCTAACACGCAGAGTCGAGTCCCGTTGCCTACCACAATGTTTGTCGTATGTATGAGTATGACTAACTGACAATAGTCATATTGAAAACTGACAATAATTCACCTATTGTTCGGACCATGTGGAATTTTGTTATCGAAAATTGTATGCTGAATGCATCTGTGCAAATGTTCGGACCACATTCTTCGACGGTGCGTAGTAAAATTCAACTGAATCTTGCACTCTTTAATAAACTATTAAATTATCTATCTTATGCAGCCCGGTCTACCGGCTAAGACGAAGCCGATTACCATTGGCGAAAATCGAAGTTCGATTTATGAAAAATTAACTGGGTGGCAGTAAAATAAACTGGGTGACAGTACATTTTTCAAAAATCGAACTTCGATTTTCGCCAATGGTAATGGGTTTCGTCTTAGCCGGTAGACCCCCAGGTTGTATTATAAATTCAGAGCAAATGACCTATATTTTCGAGAAGTTAGCAGGAAAATTAAAAGGATTAGGTAGGTCTGTTCTATGCCCAGCATTGGGTCTATTATTTTTCGCGAAATGGAAAAAATACAAATTACTGGAAATCATTCCATATCTCGTACGTATAGTTTTCTTCTTGTCCGACCGGTATTTTCTAACACAATGTCGGTTTCTTCTGTTTGTTTCTGTTTTGGAAAACTTTATTTTTAACGCCCAATGCAAAAAGGGGGGTGTTAAAGTTTGACCGCCATGTGTGTGTGTGGCACCGTAGCTCTTAAACCGGTGAACCGATTTGGATACGGTTTTTTTATTATTTGAAAGCCGGGTTTCTAGCCAGTGTTCTTAGACATGTTTCATCAAAATCGGTTCAGCCGTTTGTGAGATATTCTAATTTATAGTTAAAATGTCAGAAGTTTTTTAAATTTTATATTTAGTACTTAGGTGTTCTTTTTAAAACAAAACCACACATTTAACCTCTGCAGCTTGAAATTCCGCAAACTCGCGCTCTGTAATCCAGTTACAAAACTACAAGGTTACCGTTACCCGAGTGGCAGTGGCAGGCCATTATCACAACATCGACAGAGACAGCTCGTAACATGTACACACGACAGCACGTCAGACTGTACACTTTTGTTGTAAAGTCGCCCGTAACGTAACGGAGTAGAGTGCTAGCGTGTAAGCCTCAACGTGTGTACGTAACATGTCATAATGGGCGACCGCCGCCGTGAATGGCAGTGTTTGTGATATCCATTGTCTTTTACTTACCCTCTATCTACAGCATGTTTTAAAGTAATCCAAACCAGTAAGTCAGAAGGATGACGTTTGAACTCGGACGGATTTTGACCAATAAGGTTACAAATCAAAGTTGTCTTCTCATGACGATTTCAAAAATGTTTTGACTGAGTGTACAGGATGTATGGATTAGTTAGGCAGCCTTTGTGATATCCATTGTCTTTTCCTTACTCTCTATCAACAGCATGTTTAAAAGTAATCCAAGTCGGTTTACAGGGTGTAACTAGTAAGTCAGAAGGATGACGTTTGAACTCGGACGGATTTTGACCAATAAGGTTACAAATCAAAGTTGTCTTCTCATGACGATTTCAAAAATGTTTTGACTGAGTGTACAGGATGTATGGATTAGTTAAGTACCTATCGGTTGCCATTTTCCTTCCTTCATACACAGCTTACGTCAATTATTGTGATATTGTTTAATATTGTCACATATTTTATGTATGTCGCATAGATTGAAATTTTTTAACCCAAGCTCTCCGACCAATAACTTGGAACAACGGGTTTGAAAGTAGGTAACGAGCAATGTAAAAGTAAATGTATCCAAAAAAATCATTACAGATTAGGAGTAAATATGTCTTTCCTTTTTAAGTAATTTCAAGGATCTATCTAGGATCTAGGGTCGACGAAAAGACCGCTTCAGTTTTGGACTAGAAAAGAGGAAACGAAACCACGATTTCATAATTTTAGCATGTCTTTCGTCTCAAAAAACCCCTTACAAAAATGTCCAAGAGTGAACGCAAGGTCGCGCATTAGCAACAGCTATTATCAAAAGCTCAGGCATTACGTTGGCTCACTATCTCCATTGTTACATGTAATGCGATTACGTTTAATTGACACGGGGCATTATGCGGCCGCTACTGCCGCCATTACAATTCTATGGGTTGTTCCTGATGAGTCCATTACTGGTGTTGCAACCATTTTTGGGGTTTTCGCTAATACATCCAAAACGGCGTTGAGAAAAGTTGTCTTCTACGAATGAATGCTTACCGTTTCCGAGCTACACGCCCCGGAAAAATGAAAATAACAGAAAACCGGCTTAGCAAAATTTATTTTAACAAAAAATGTGCGTTCCAACTTAGACAAACATTTTTTTACCACGGATACGGTGCAGATACAAGAATTTAAGCCGATATCCTCTCACCCATATCTTAAAATGGCTTTTCTGTCGGTTCTAATGGGAATAGACCGTTCGAATTTGACATGTAACATTGACACGTATAATTATAGCATTAGAATGTTTATTGTTTCGTGCCCATGCGTGTGTGTGGGCCGACTTGATTGACGTGTGAGGATAAAAGGGCTGCGCGTGCGCATTAATCTAGATTATGCGAAAGTAATAGTACAGGTGAGGTCAACCTCGGATTGTTATAGTGCTTTGTTTCCTTCTTCGTTGTTTTATGTATTTGGCTTGACAATATTTGTAATAACTTTTTTATTGCCACGCCCGCGTCAGAAATCTGATCCAGTGGAGGCAAAATGTTGTTCACCTACGCCCAAAATTCCACGTAATTTGCTTTATGTGGCAACAAATTGTATTTCAATGATGATGATTTATTTGATTTATTTTCAAATTGTATTTTCATCATCATTATCAGCCCAAAATTTGCCACTGCTAGGGTGGCCCTTTTCCCTAGTGCCACCTCCGGTAATGGAATCCTTTATCACATCCATTATTTAAGGCTAGTTGGCCGTTAACTATACGTCTACAACATTACGCTCTCGGGCAGTCGAAACTCTTGTTCATTCCCGGACGATTCAAAGCCTACTTGGCTTTGAATCGTCCGCTATTCTTCCAAATTTGCTATATTTTATCTCTGCTAATAACTCTTTTGCTTTTATCGCATTCGACTATACATCCGTCGATGTCATCTAGTATTGGTAAAAGGGATTTTTTAACCGAGCTTTTTTCAAGTGTTAGCTTTTGCAACGGTTAGCATGACGGACAACGAAGGCGCGACAGGCCTAGGCGACGATGGCGGGACGACCTAAAATGTTCTTGCCCGGATGGCCGGAGGTGGCACAGGATAGAGATGTGTGGAAGACAAGAGGGGAGTCTTTGCCCAGCAGTGGGACACTAACATCCAGGATAACTAAAAAAAAAGCTTTTGAAAGCTCTCAGATTTTTTGCCATACTAACTACTACCGAGCCAACCAACATTACATACCTCAACTAAATTGTAAACAAAACTACTCTCAAACACATGGATTTCCGTTCTTCCAACTTCGGCGAAACGCGCTTCGGTGAACGTAAACAAATGATCATGTTTCCCGCGTTTTTACCACCAACAATAGCTTGTTAATTAATTGCTACACTCGTGTGTGTATTGCTACTGTAAACCAGCAGCTTTGTGAAGATAAATAGTGGTATAGGATGGGTAAATTACAATCTATGTGGTAGAGCTCATTATTTGAGTTACACCCCTCACACGCAACGTGTGTCTTGGCCTCAATTTGTCTGAGAGGAAAGCTAACTGATTGCTAATAAAAAGTTTTATCTATTAATCTACGTTTGCACCTTCTTCTTCAGCATTAATATCGTCCACTGTTGGACGTATGCCTCTTCATGTCTTTCCCATTTAAGGCGGTCTGTGGCTATTGTAGTCCAGTTTTAGCCTTCACGTTTGCACTCAGACAATTCTTCTTCTTGTAGTGCCGTCTCCTATCGGAGGTTGGCAATTAGTTCGGCTATTTAGAAAGATAGAAAGACGTTTATTTCTCCCCTTGAGGCTGCCAAAGGGAAAAGACAATGCCATATCATAAATGTTATGATAGAGAAAAAAGGATGAAAGGAAAATAGCATGATAGAGCTAAACTAAACAAAACTCACCACACCACATAACGGTTCATCAGCGTGGCTTTTATGGACAAAGCATAAGATTCAGCAAGATTTTTTTTTTTTACCTACTTGATACCGTGACACACTATGAGCTATCTGTAGACTGTAGAGGTGCCCTAAGGAGTATACAATCATATACCCCGATGAAAACAATCTCCTAAGGGGTGTTAAACGGGACCCACAAGTTTGTAAGAGAAACCTTTACGATGACGAAGTCACAGGGGAAGCCTAGTTACTTATACATTTGCAACTTCTAGCGAAGCACGGTCTACCACTCACAAACGCTACGATTTCGTCCCAAGATTAATTCGAGCCGACATATTTGCACGACACCGTTTCGCAATGGGCACCGTCTCTCGTGAGACGCCATCGCTTATCACACGGTTTGTCGTGATAACGCGTCTGGATTGTGCAAGCCTTGGTTACCACACTCGGGTACTGTAGGCGGTAGGTTGAAGCTTCGCTTCGTGCGAAAGCAAACCCAATTTGTGCGCAAAATGTAGCCTAAATATAGCTGGGCACAGGCCTACTAGCTAGTGAGCAAGTCATCTTTCTTACTTGCACATAAAGGATGACTTTAGGATGGGAATCCTGCGGGATGGACCGATATTTCGTGCCGTTGTGGAGCTCATAGGACACAAACCAATTCATATCTTTATGCTTGCCCTAATGCTTCCAGACTCCAGGCACACAGGTCAGGAGTAAGACTATAAAATGCTGTTGAAGCTCATCATCATCATCAACCTTTCATCCCTATTCAGGGACATAAGGGCTCTAAAAACAGTTGTCCTTTCTGGTCGATTTTGCGCCTTCATCTCAAGCTGGCATATGCTCATCCCGAGACTGTTAAAGCTGAAGAACTATTCATTGTTGAGGGTTCGTTTCGCTCTGGCTCACACTACCGCCTTCACAGAAAAGTGTGTCGCACCATTGAAATAAAGCCCTTGTTTCTAGAGCAATATGAACGTTTGCGTTACTTGCGTGCAGTTAGGAGATTAGATTAACACTAATTGAAACGTCTCCAAACGTTGAAGGTTCGCTGCAGACAAGTTAATTAAAGTTTAAAGCGAGATCGTGAAAACCGCGCCTGCGCGTTGTGCAAGAAATTTGCAGTAGGTACGGTTACCCAGTTGAGTTAGCTACCCTATATTCTGATTGATATAGAGTACACAATGTTATAGACAACGCAGCTTTAATGTCATGAACTGAAAAGATAAAGGGAGAGCCGTCAGAGCCAAGTGGATAAAACAGATTAAAATTGAAGGTGAGAACTCTAAATCAGAGAACAAAACGGTGTGCTCCAGCTAAAACAACAAATAATACAAAAATTGCTACATAATAACAATAACAGACGTCTACCACGCCACTCTGATCTCTGTATTAGAATTTTCAAGATTTATTATAAGTTTACAAAATTGGCCCTTGTATTCTTGAAATAATCACCGTCATTATTCCCGTTTTTAAACGTCGAAAAAATATATTGTTCATTTTAATAAGAGCTATTTTCCAGTGTTTTGACGCTCAACGGTTGAGTGGATTTTTTAGAGAATAGAGGCGCAGGACTTGAACCCGCAAACTCTGGCACACCGTGCCGTCGCTCTACCAATTGAGCTACCGAGCAAGTTACTGTCGATGTTTGCAATGTAGATATGTGTATTTGTATCGTCTTCTAGCTACAAATTTCAGTTCATAGACAGTGTAGAACATACTCGTAGAAGGGGTCCGTTTTCCACAAACCTCTCTCACTCCACCATGCCCTTGCGCAAGCCTGCGCCTGCGCAACGCGCATTGTCTCCGCGCATCTAGAGCGACGATTCGCGACACGAAGCGACGCCTACCGCGCGTTGGGCAACTTGCTTGCGCCGGCGCAGAGCGCTTGCTAAACGCTATTGGGACGAAACGCCCGAGACTAGAGCTAACTTTCGTAAACACTATTTTGATATTTGCAATTTACCGGAAGTCTTCGTGGACATCATCATCAGCCTGTTGACACCCACTGCTGAGTACCTAAGGCCTCTAAATGCTCACGCCTCCACGCACGGAAGGTGATCAAAACTAGTCTGCCATTCTGCATTTTTTTTAAAGTAAGACAGTTATTAAATCTATACAAAATCCCAATAGGTACTAATGCTAATGCAGTCTTAGGTCTTATTCACTTTTAATGACTCGCGTTGTTAGGTCTTAGGTTATTCTAGCACCATTATATTAGCCAGCTAAGAAAGACCTGCTTTCATGAAGATAAAGTGATAAAGAAACGCGCTTTTATTGTTAAGAGTGTTGAGCTGCTACAAATTAACAATTATTTACCAAAGTACATACAGTATACTTAGCTATATGGGCATTTCTGCCCTTTTGTTTATAAAATATGCATTGAGGTTAAGACTTTAGGTTTGAGTGACTCTCGAGTCGTAGAGGACCCTTATCTCGCCATAGTTTTAGACGAGGAAGTTTCACCAATGATGAAGGGTTTCTCAACATTAGACAACGTTGACCAAACTCTTGCGGAAGTAGGGAAAAGACTGGATGGAAAACTGGCAGGTTTGATCAATGTTTAATGAGATAACGGCTGAATCGATTTTGATAAAACATATGTATTTAACACTCGCTATTATAGAAAACTTGCTTACAAAATATTAAAAAAACTGCAACCAAATCGGTGCACCCGTTTTAGAGCTACGGTGCCTCATAAAGACACACACACACAGACACACCCTCACCCCTTCTTTTTAGGTCGGGGGTTAAAAACAGAATTTAACACTAACGGAGCTGCAGGCAAATCGTTAAATTATATTGTGTTACAATTACAACTACAAGATTTATCCGCCATGCCGTGCAAACCTTAAAAACCTCTGTTCCTTCGCAAAATCACTCTTAATACTCAGCAAATAAGAGTCTCAGATGTGCGTTATGGATACTTACGATCCAATTGAACTATAACTCTTACGACACAGGTAATAAGAGTCAGAAAGGCGGGTCAGGTATCGCGTACCTCGTATTTGGGTTAGCCGGCAAATTGCCATAGGTTTATCGCTTGCACAAATCGTGTGTACGGACTGTGAGAGTGTCATGGTTAGACTTTATTGTTCGTATTGATACCTTCTAGGTCAGATGTTTTATGTTTGCTCTGTGCGAATCTTCGGGTCAGGTTGTATTAAGGCTGGAAGATAGCAGCGTGGCGGGAAATTGAAATTTTTTACAGTTTTTTAACATTTTGTAGCTAAACTGAGCTATTTTTGTTCAGCGATTTTTCGTTCGCGGCAATAACATAGTATTCTTTTCATTATTGTAAACAACAGAACAACGATAATTCAGCCGATTATGTGTTCTGGTCTACGACAAGTTTTTTGGGCAGTGCCACTGCTTCGTAGACCAGAACACATAACCAGAACACATAATTTCCCGCCACGTTGCTCTCGTCCCACCTTAAAGACGGGAGATGAGTGTGTCACGCACCAAGGTCAAAGAAAAAAAAAACAGTATCTTGACATGGTCGAACTCAAGCTTGCATGCTACTTATGGTGCATCCACACCGCAAAATAACATTAGGTAACTTTCATACTAACTCAGTGTTATATCATGTTTGCAAAATTTTGCTCCACAAAAACTAACTGGCAACATAGACAGTGCCTGCGACATGTTTTAGGTAAAGTAGGCTTCTCCATTGCTCAGCGCCTATACCACCCTCTCGTGGGCCTAGCCCACAACAAAGACAATGTCAATACGAGAAGACTTGCAGAGCCAACCAAGCCGCACATTTCCTCACCATGCTATCTTTATCTTTGATCCATTGAGTAAATGAGTCCTCCGTGAAGTCTGGGGCCGAAACAATGACTGTCCACGATGCTATGGATCTACCAAAACAGTGTTTTTCAACCTTTTTCATGACGCGACCCCCTATCATGGTTTTATCGTTAAGAACACATTTAGACCATCACCGCGATCCCCAAAATCCCTCCGAAAGAAGCTTCGCGATCCCCTAAATATGACCCTCTAGGGAGGTCGCGAAGCACCGGTTAAACACACAATACTTACAAAAAAATTAGGCTATTTAACCAGGTACATACGGTTATTGACCTCCTTTAGGAAATTCTCCAAAATACCGGTCGACTAATTTATCCACTACTACGGTAATAACGACTAATAATCCGACAAAAATGTCGCCGTTGCTTTATTATCTCAGGAAATAATCCGCTATGGTCTCGTTTCGTAATGATAATATCGGGTCACTAGATTATGGCGCTTAACAACTTATTAATGGTGAGATAGAGTGAGATAAGGTGACACACTGGCACGGTGAAGGAAGAGATAGATAGAAGGCCCGTTTTGACCGACCTTGAGGAAGTCACACCTTTGTAGGTGTTGGATAACAAATCGCAAGCAATAGGCTTATCTAGACAAAAATATTGTCAGACAAAATAGATTCCAACAAGATATTTCCATTATGTATGACAAATGACGATGCCGAGAAATGATCTCCACCAATATTAGTAAGCAGTAGGACACCCTTCAGGCTACGTAACATAAGGGTCGTAACACTGACAATGCTTGCACACACATAATCGAAAAAGCATCCAATCGCCATTGCACCCATATCACCGAAGAGTTCGGGTAAATATTTTGCGTTTAGTGGTAGAGCTCGAGTATTACCTTCCTGATCAGAAGTCTAAGTAGCTAAATGTCCAACTTAGCGCGAAACCTCTAATGAGCAGTAAGTCTAATCCCACCAAAAACATTATGTAAAAAACTAGCCAAGTCTCTAAAAAGTAATGAAATCTAGACAAAGTCGTGCCAAGTATAAGGTTCCTTACTGCGATTTCTTTATTATTATAGTTAATGTTGTGTGACTTGGCCGTTGAAGGGTACAGAAAATTTCTGCGTTCTGGTCTTCTCCAGAGGTTCTCAAATAGGGGCCTGAAAATGCGGCGAAATGGTTCCAGTAAAGGATGGTACAGCAGTGTTTGCTTCGCGCTCGACCTGGCGGGGACACTGCCGTGCCTCCAGATTAGCAAATTGTCCATGGGCGTCCATAGTGGAAACAAAAATGATGCTGCCGTTCTGCGTCGTCATATTTTGTGACCCCATCTTCAGAGGGGACGGCGATCCTAATGCTGGAGATAAGTGTTAATCACACTGATGAATAGTCCAGATTGGAGATTATGTGTGTCAACCCCATTGATAACCTTAAACTCACCGAAGGAAGACATCACTTGGAGCTAGGTGATAATAAGCATTTTGGACGACGACGATGGTGATATCAATCTTGATGATGAATTAAATGAGCGAGAGTGAAATATTTTACTATAGATGAAGTTAAAAGAAGAAGGTACGAAGCGTGTAGTAAAAGCCATGCAAAGACGAGAAAAATTTGCCTTTCCACAAAGAAATAACGGCCATTTCTGGAGGATTTGCTATCTACTCTTAGTACTCTTGATTCCAAGGTTATAGGTTCTAAAATTCCCTATGAATGACCAGAATAATTTTTGGTATAGACTAAGTTTAAGAACCAATGGACAAGAGTCACTGAAAAATATAAATAGAAAATGAACTAAACAGCTGCTATAAATCTTCAAACTCCAAACTAGCTTGGCGGGTTAGTAAAACATCACGCAAAAGCAAATTGGCAGAATCTCCAACTAATGAGTGTTTAGCTGTCCATATCAAAGGCACCGCCCCGTCTACGTCTAATGGATATCGATCCATCTCTTCGGAGACATGGCGAGAAATACCCAAGATGAAGTGTGTGCCGGCGAAACGAAACTGGTTGCGTCGAATACACGAATTAGGAGAAGCTTGGGACGAGTTTTGGATTGATGTAGGAAATCTCTATCTATAGCTTCTATCGTCCTACCAAGCAAAGCGAGAGGTCTAATTGTTGGTGGTAGAAGGTGTCCTCCAAAGTCTATACAAAACATAGGTTTTCGATTACAGCTACCCCACCTAAAAACATGTCGCAGGCACCACATCATCCAACGACTGTTTTTTTTAAATCTAGGTTTTTTTGACATTTAGGTATATGTATAATCGATCAGATCAAAAGCTGAGACGGTGCGTTTCATAGACCTGAAACCTCGCATGACCACGTCTAAACTCAGTTCGACGTGTCAAAAATTTATGCAAACACAGATTTATCTCGTCTCCGCTCCGCGGAAATTTAGGCCCAAAATGTACCATACATTTGGGGCCTAAATTTCGTGCTAGTGGAGGCGCCTCATCCTACTCGCATACCCTCAAAAACCATTTCCTAAGAGCACAAGCTCCACCTAAAACGGCCCAGCCGAAGGAGGTCGCATAAACAAGGACGCTCGGCCCCCAGCTCATTAGTGGGCATCCGCTAACTGGTGTGCGCGGGCGCTGATCGCCCGATAGGCCTAGAGAAAAACCCTAAAGCGACCACCAGTCACTTGAGACCTGCGTGTGTATAGGTCGCTTGTGGCGATGGTAGCTAGCTTTGAGCTCCGAATATACGTTTTGTCGAGTAAAACCTATAATAAATCCTTCATTTGCGCCGAGTTACAACCCTCACTACCCCGAAGCCAGAGCAATAAGAAGAGGAAGGCAGGGACACGAGAGCAGGCACCAGCTGACCCGAGATAACCTCACCACTTCTGTTCTTCCTCCTTGCCGCCTCAACTTGCGCTTCGATACTATTGCGCTTCGGTACTCTGTGAATGGCTCGTGGATGCATGTCTCCACTTTCCACGAATTTCTCTCCAGGCACATAGGTCCTAGCCCTCGGTTTCAATCGTTTGCTGGATTTAATGTGCCCTTTTTATGACCGAAGCCGTCGATAAAAGGGCCACTATAATCTACACGTACAGGAACGCGAAGTGTGGGCAGACCAGCTGCACGATGGTCCGACTCAAACTGGACCACAATAGCCACAGGCCGGCTTATATGGAAAAGACATGAAGAGGCATACGTCCAGCAGTGGACGATATAAATGCTGAAGAAGAAGAAAAAATCTAGTAAAAATATGTCATCTGTTCGTTTAATATAGGATGTGGCCACCACCGATTTTTATGAAAGAATACTTTCCGACAAAACGCATAGAGATGGTGGGTCCGATACAAATACCAGTAAATGCTGAGCTAGGGAGCGAAACTAAACATACGAAACGGGAGCTCTTGTGGTTGGTGACATAGAGCTTTGTGTAGGAAGGAGTGCAGAAAAACCTCTTCATTTAACGACGGGTCCCTTGTTACAACTAATTTGATGTAACCAGTTAAGGCACTGATATGTATCGGAAGCTGGGATTAAGGAAATTCTTGGCTAACTTGGCTAGCGTTCATGCTAGATTTAGTTTAGGGGCACATTAAGCAATTTGCCAATGTGTCCTTAAGAGCGGGGGTAAAGCTAAGTGAACGCACTTCAAATTAAAAATCGCAATGTTTGAGATTGTTTGTCGAATTCACAAAAATACTATAGATTCTAGGCTATATACTTGATCAGCATGTGGGACGAATACCTAATTGCTAAAAGTTGACTCGATAGAAAAAAATCACGAAGTTACCTCTAGTTTTTAGATTTTTTGCGTTTTTCAATGCCTAAAATAATGATATTGCAACCAGACCACCTTGAATTAAATAATACAGTCATTATCACGTCAGTAGGGGGGAAAACATTTTTTGGTGTCATACAGATATTTATTTAAATTAAATATCAAAGAAATGGCGCAGGCGTCAAGTTATTCTAGACAGATTTTGTGTATGCCCTCTCCGTCGCACGCGCTTTTTGACCTATTCTTTGTTTCGTTGTTCGCTGATCGCCTCAGTCACGAGCGCTCTGTTGAGACGAGAGGTCTATGCCTGCCGGCGCTCCGTCCGCGACCCGTAATTAATCTTAATATTTGAAACAAAGTCGTGTTAGTTACACCATTTATAACTCGAGAACGGGTGGACAGATTTTTATGATTTTAGTTTTGTTGGATTTCTCTCTGCCCCGAATAGCAGAATAACTATTAAAACAACGGAAAAACTCACGAGAAAACTCAGTCTGCGCGGACTAAGTCGCGGGCAAAACCTAGTTATTTATATTGTTTTTCTTGTAAAAATATCGTTAGCTGTTTAGACTTATTAAGTTTTAGTAATAAATAAACCTAAATTTAAGATATATTTATAGTGTCGTATTATTATTGCGTAATAAAGAGACTGTGGCCCGGTTTCTGAGTTGAGAATTTTGCTAAGCAAATGGGTAAGTATCGTCCTGTCTCTGCAGATTTCTCAGAAAAGAGCGTGACAGAGCGATACGTAAAGTATGTGCTTAGGTGTTAAAATTCTCAACTCAGAAACCGGGCCTGTTTGTTTTACGCCAAAATGGGAAATAAAAATAACAAACGACTCAAGTGTTCGTTTAGCAATAAGCGACCTATAAACTTCACAACCCACTGATATGTTTTCATTACAGTCACAATTCAAAGATAACAATAAAAAAATATTCTTTTATTACCATTTGAAGATTATTCGGATTGTGGTGCAAAGTCACCCCGCTAGGTGCAAAGCTGGGTGCAAAGACGAGACTATTCCATTTTCCCCCACTAGAGTTCCCCCACTGGTGGGAAAAAATGGAATCGCACAAAAAATATTCCATTTTCCCCCAACTGAGTGGCTGGTGGGGAAATTGGAATTTTTATTCCATTTTCCCCCACCAGATATTTATAGACAAGACATTGGCGAGGCCGACTCATTACAATGATGCAGTCACTGTAGCCTAGCCTAATTTTATAATTAATCGGCATAAATAAAACTAATTTGTTAACTTTACCTACTAATTTGTTTATTTGTATTTAAAAAAATATATACTTGGTATATAGGTCGCCGGATAAAGACAAAAAAAGAGGCTAAATTCACAAAGCGTGATGTAGTTCTGCATTTTTGGTATGTTGTATGGGTCTGTTAGGGTAGTAGAGTTAAAATTTGCAAATTCGAAAAACTTGTGGAAACTGAGAAATTTTGGGACTATTTTCACTATTTGCTCGCTAGGGCCAAAATTATGAATTTTTTGCAAACGATGTTTTTTACACACATAAACTGTATTAAATTACCTACAATTTGAGCCTAATTTCAGCTCTATTGACACCATAGAAGACAAGCTATGGCTCTTCGAAAATGACATAATTTCCCCAAACATTGAAATTTTCAAGTTTTACGAGCTGATTTCGTAAAATATTGGAAAAACCTCTTATCCTACGAAGAAAAGTTACTGAAATTACCTTGTAGAAGATTTAATAAGCTTTTATTAAAACCCAAAACCAAGTCTGTGAGACTAACAGTTCACTCACAATCTCAAAAAAACGAAAAGAAGGTAAAATGAGTTACAGAAGCAAAAGACTCAATGTATACAGGGTTCTTGGAAATTAGACCGCGATGTAGTTCTGTATTTTTGTTATGTTATATGGGTCTGTTAGAGTAGTTTGAATTAAAATTTGCAACTTCGAAAATCTTGTAAAACTGAGAAAATCGAGAAAAACTTCGAAATTTTGGAACTTTTTCACTATTTGCTCTGCAGGGCCAAAACTGTGCATTTTTTGCAAAAGATATTTTCTACACTTATAAACTGTATTAAATTATCTACAATTTGAGCCTAATTGCAGCTCTATTGTCCCCAAAAAAGCCAAGCTATGACACGTCAAAGATGACCAATTTTTCTCGAAAATTGAAAATTTCACGTTTTACTCACTTATTTCGCGAAATATTGGCAAAACCACTTGCTGTAAGAAACGTTGCTGAAAATATTTTGTAATACATTTATTTTGTTTTTATTAAAGCCCAAAACGAAGTCTGTGAGACTAACAGTTCACTCACAATCTCAAAAAAAAGAAAAGACGGTAAAATGGGTTACAGAGGCAAAAGACTCAATGTTTACAGGGTTATTGGAAATTAGACCGGGATCTTATAAAGGGCATTAGGGGAGGTCATTTGCAACAATATTTACCCCAAAAGTAATAGGTATAACCTCTCCGTCCATAGCAAAAAGACTTGTAGATCGTACTTCTTTCTTTTGTCGTTGTTGTGTGTGGATTTGGATTGTGAGTGAACTGTTAGTCTCACAGACTTAAATTTGGGCTAAATAAATGTATTACAAAATATTTTCAGTAACCTTTCATAGAGCAAGTGGTATTGCCAATATTTCGCGAAATAAGTGAGTAAAACGTGAAAATTTAAATTTTCGAGAAAAATTGGTCGTCTTTGACGTATCATAGCTCCTATGGGGTCAATAGAGCTGCAATTAGATTCAAATTGTAGATAATTTAATACAGTTAGAAAACATCTTTTGCAAAAAATGCATAATTTTGGCCCAGCAGAGCAAATAGTGAAAATAGTCCCAAAATATCGAAGTTTTTCTCGATTTTCTCAATTTCTACAAGTTTTTCGAAGTTGAAAATTTGAATTCAAACTACTCTAACAGACCCATATAACATACCAGAAATGCAGAACTACATCCCGGTCTAATTTCTAAGAACCATATGTATACATTGAATCTTTTGCCTCTGTAACCCATTTTACCTTCTTTTCGTTTTTTTGAGATTGTGAGTGAACTGCTAGTCTCACAGAGTTGGTTTTGGGCTGTAATAAAAGCTTATTATATCTTCCAAAAGGTATTTTCAGTAACTTTTCTTCGTTGGATAAGTGGTTTTTCCAATATTTTATGAAATCAGCTCGTAAAACTTGAAAATTTCAATGTTTGGGGAAATTAGGTCATTTTCTAAGAGCCATAGCTTGTCTCCTATGGTGTCAATAGAGCTGAAATTAGGCTCAAATTGTAGGTAATTTAATACAGTTTATGTGTAAAAAACATTGTTCGCAAAAAATGCATAGTTTTGGCCCTAGAGAGCAAATAGTGAAAAAAGTCCCAAAATTTCGATGTTTTTCTCGATTTTCTCAGTTTCCACAAGTTTTTCTTAGTTGCAAATTTTAACTCACACTACCCTAACAGACCCATATAACATATCAAAAATGCAGAACTACATCACGCTTTGTGAATTTAGCCTCTTTTTTTGTCTTTATCCGGCGGCCAAGTTTTTTTTTAAAATACAAATAAACAAATTAGTAAAGTTAACAAATAAGTTTTATTTATGCCGATTAATTATAAAATTAGGCTAGGCTACAGTGACTGCATCATTGTAATGAGTCAGCTTCGCCAATAATAATCTTGTCTATAAATAGCTGGTGGGGGAAAAAGGAATAAAAATTCCATTTTCGCCCACCAGCCACTCAGTGGGGTGGCCAGTGGGGGAAAATGTATTTTTTTTTGTGATTCCATTTTCCACCACCAGTGGGGGAACTCTGGTGGGGAAAATGGAATGGTCCCAAAGACGGACTGGGGTCTTACCGGTACACGATAATAATTCATGGTCTACAGTATGTACATTGTATAGGGTATATATAATAATATTATTTAGGTATTCCTCGTTGATATTTTTCCAATGCTTTTATTCCTGAAACTTTTTTTTTATTCCTGAAACATTTTATAAGGTGCGTTCATAGTCATATTATACGCTGTTTTTTATGGTTTTAATGCTGAAGGGTTTTTTGTACTGGTCATTATAAATAACTTTTGTTCTGACAATAGGTACGTAAGAAAATACTTTTTCAATATTAGGCAGCTCTTATTGATTACGCCATCTTTCAGATAGATATTTAGGAAAAAAGCTAGTTTGTAATAGAGAAGACTTTTAATTTTCGCTTATTTCGGAAAAAGTGGTCTAGAATTACCAGTACAACAAAAATGTATCTTCCCCTTCGTGCTCTAAAATCACAAAAGTTCTAAATGTGCCAGTATAGTGAAGAGTATTATTTAACAGTTTTTTTTGCGTAAGTATACCTACTATACGCGCGCAAGCATCATGACATCGAGCTATTTACGCGAGCGAGACGCGCCGACCCGCTTTCTGTGAGGGGGTGGTTTGCGAGACGCGCGGGTGAAATCGTAAATTTTGCTGGCTTTACTCGCACTCTTAAACTAAATCTAGTGTGCATGTAAGCTGACTAACATGACCGACTATATCAAGCTTTATACACTGCTGTATATCTTACTCTGCAGTAGCAACAGAGTGAGAGAGATAACTTTATCGCTATCAAGCTCTACATAATATGTATATGGTCAAGTACGACGGGCAGAATCATGATTTTTTTTGCCTTCTATTTCCATTCGAAAGTACACTACAATCCAATAGTTTTGATACCGAGTGTGAATACCATCCATGCAATTACCTATGTGCAAGCTTCCTGAGCCATCCGATTTCGCTACAGACCCCATGAGAACTTTCCCATTCTATTGTTCTATCGGAAACGAAAGTGAATTCGGCTTATTCCCTTTTTGAGTGTTGCCAGACCTTTGCTCTTTGTTGGCCTTCTTACAAGCCCTTTCTCCGCAAAATAGGGGACGGGCAGAAGTACCACTGTCAAGTAGATGGATGGAACCATTTGACTGCCTCGTAGGCTCGTCATTGTCATCATCATAATATCAGCGCACCTCTGTCCACTGTTGGGTTTATATAGGCCTCTTTCTCCTCGCGCCACCTCCCAGTTCTTCGCATTCCGTGTCCATGGACCCTTCGCCGACTCAACGTCCTCGCTTGCTGGTGGACACAACGTAGGGGGTTCGAGGCCTATAACATTTCAACATCTCTCGTTTCATACATTACTTGGAAATGGAGAAGTTGGACATCCCCAAAACTGTTCTTTGGTTGTACTCCATGCTTTCTCTTTGGCTTTAACGTGACATTCAGCTACTTTGTAACGCTCGCATTACCATGCCAAAATCACATCTAACATAACTTTAATACGGTTGAATTCACCACTACGCTCGGATGTAGTACAATCATGTTCTATTAAGTTAAGGAACAGTGGTGCCCTTTGACTTAGGCCGCGGGCTGCGCGGGCGCAGCGATTCGGTCACTCAGAGTTAAGTTTCACGGAACACGATTTTGGTTTCAAAATGTTTATGTAAGTGAGCTCAGTCAGGATTCCTGGGCTTAGAAGTTGCAGTTTTCGGATGTGTTAGATGCTGCTTTCTATGAAAAAACTTACAAAAACTTAACATACAATTCTCAAAGGAAAAAAATTTAAAAAATATCTATGATTTTAAACGTAGACGGCTCGTACCGCGCCGATTATGCGCAATGCATCGCACATGCAGATATAAAGTATCATATTGAACCAGTCAAAACGCATCAAAATTAATTGTATGCACATGTCCCAGATCATATCAAAGCGTTCTAGAAAATATAAAGGTCATCAATAATTAGTACTTAGGTCTAAACTTCGTATTTTTTGGTCCTTGACTAAGTAAATTTACAAAAACTTTTCATCAGGACAGATGATTTATACAGCAGCGTCCAGTGGCATCTCCACTTACTAGATGGGTGAAGCGACCACTCGGTTGCTGCAGTGCAGTACATTGTTTTGGATTGATTTACAAACAAAGAAACAACTGAAGCATCACACCCTATTGTTAGTGTTGTTACTAGTTCTAGTATCGGCTACATACATTGATAGACACGACATCCTCTGTGAATGATAAAACGTGTGCCCTGTCTGCGGATATTATTATCTCGTGTAACCTTACTCCTGCGAAGGTTATCCGTGGTTGTGCTGTGATTAAACTCAATCTGAATGCACAATCTTACTTGTCATCGGGTCTTAATAATCCTTTGAGACCATGGATTGGGTCTGTCTAGTTTTCTCGGTTATCGTCATTTCAGAAGAATGATAGATGTGTAGATAGATAAATAACTCTTTATTGTACAGTCGCCCACATGCTAGGATACCCCTTTTTTTCGATTGGCGCCCTTGTGCCGCACGCGGTAAGAGCTGCCATGGGGTATCTGTGACTGTGGCCACTCGTACCAACACCAAAAATATTTGAATATCTCCAGTTAGGTTAGGCATTCCTCGATAAAATGTATATTTGCGGCCCTTTGCAGTAATGTTTTTATGATAAAAATATACGCTGTTTAAACTCATTGGTCACTTCTGGACCAGACGATGTAGAGCTTGGTACAAGCGTGTTCAAAAAGCAGCTTGCAACGAAACCAGACCATGCAAACCGAAAGAAATCTAAAGAATGTTCACATCTTCGTGTTGAACTCAAATTCCTCTGCAGATCATGGAGCAAGTTTGTCGTGAGTGATGTGATGATATGACATTTTCTCAGATGACCTACGCTGAATACCAAGAACATAAAAACCTCAGGTCAACAGCAGACGACTAAGGTACACCGCATTCCGTACGCCTTGGCATTTCGCGCACAACAGCTGTTTTTAACCTACAAGCCTCTAGTATTAACCGGTGGTGGTTAATGAAAGAGTAGTTGGAGTAATAAAGCAATTACACATCCATTTATCAAAGTAATGACAAAATAGGGAGGATATAGAACGCCCAGATGGTCTCCTCTTTTCTTTACGAATGCACATTACAGAACTGTCAATACGAAAAAGATAAACAGTAACTAATTACTGAATCAAAACTATACAATTTATAAACAATATGAACGGAGTTCTTAAAATCAAACCGAAATCACCACTAAGAAAACGTAGGCACACCGCGTACTCTGTGCGAGTTAATCTGTATCGAAAGTGTCGCTAAGATGCAAATTCGCGATACGATTGCCAGTAATGGATGGTGGTTTTCAGTAATAATGACGGTGGCGAGTGTGCTCGGATTATGGAGCATTTTGTCGCCAAGAGAAATTTCCTTTAAGTGCTGTGAAAATCAGATTTTGAGTTAAACTGCGCCGCGAAACGCACGGATAGATTATATAAACTAGGCGTATCATCATTAGGTACGCTTCGTCGATGATATTCATAGATTGCGTGATTAGCTTATAATGTGACCCACTACGATGTCCATTGAGAAAGATCAGATATCTAGTTGACGTGGAATGGCCCGGAATGAGTGTAAATGAAACCATTTACATGTCTACTACACCCTCAAAACACTAGCGATCAGATCATACACCAAACATTGTTCGCCAATATAATATCCACCAACATGACGCATATCCGAATACGGATTGATAAAGTTGACATAATTTTATAACCATACATTCTCGTAATAATTAATACCATACATACTCGTAATAATATGAAATTAACTTACTGTACATTAATAGGTATCCAATTTATTACAAGATATTCGTAATGTTTTTTTCAATTGCCGCAGTGTTTATGAATGTTTATAATAATTATGTGTGATCTAATGACTGACTTCATGATTTGAAAATGGTCTCGTATTTTAATTTTATATTTATTTGCATGAATATATTTTTATTTAAAAAAAATCTGGTTCGTTTGTTCCCTCAAAATGCAGACATAAGGAAATCAAAAGCGCCTATTTCATCCAGCCCATTTATAATGTTGCACTAGAAAATTAATAAGCACGTAGTTAGGGTAGACTCATTGTAGTAGCTAGTCCCACAGACCCAGCTGGATCGTAACTTGTCTATTGTGCGCATGATAAAGCTTGAATAGGAGCGCGGCGCGTGCGCAGCGGCCCGGCGGTTTCCGGTATACTTGACCCGATTTGCGGTTATTATATTGTAGCTGGTTAAATGTTATTGTTGTGGTGCTAGTACCTTGCTTACTTTGCATATCCACTTAAGGGTCTGTTTGGCAGAAGTCAGCGAAAATGCTTCAGCAGGCTTTGTTTTGATTTTTGTACATACGAGTATGTGTTATTGGATCATTAACTACACAGAAGGTTACTTCCAACTTCAGATAGGACATCGGTAATCGTGGATAGTCGAATACTGTTAAGTTATTTATCTTAATTGTATGAATTTTGATTGCACAATCAATATTTCACTAATTTTTCTTCTTTAGGAAATATGCTAATCAGCTATTGTAAATCATCAACAGGTATAATATGATTAATTTTGCACTTCATTTTCTTGTCATTCCACAATTTGCTATGCTACCGTTTCGCAATGCAATGCACGGAACAAACGGTACCGAGCGCATTCCAAATTTGAAATCGCGAAATTCAATCACGTTCCGGTGCCATTGGCGAATTCACACGTTCCAATTTCAAACGGACGAATCGGCTTTTGTAACTCCTGATTGATCGCTGCGAGCTGACAATGCGCCGATGAATCAAACGTGTAGGAAATCTGATGCCTATGCATTTCATGTGCATAGATTCAATTATGGTTAAGAAGTGCCGATTGTTTGTGCGTGCGAAATGGAAGCATTCATAGACCCAGCCATAACTCTATGATTTCTGGGACATCATGATGTACCTAGTGAGATTTGTTAAAGTTGTTCAAGTCGATGCTTTCCTGATTTCTGTATTGTATGCTGAATATGTGGAGTTCCCACAATCGTCCTTCATCAAAATTATAAATTTGCTTTGGATGACTTTTCCAGGATATCTTGCTTGAGGGCTTCTGCACTGGAGTAAATGTAGCTTCGGATGCACCCATTTTGTTGCAAGTGCGAGGTCTAAACTTGGACAAAAATCCACCACAGTGTGTCATTCCATACATCTTTGTCCGCGCGTTTTCATTATTCAACGGCTCTGCCCATTTATACTGCCGCCATCTTCCGCACTCTACTCCAACCGGCTTTACTTGTTTAGCTTTTATTGAGGCGCGGTAAACTTCGCACGGATTAGGCGATGAATAACTTTTTGAATTAGGAATTGTACGCCGGTGTCGTGTAACGGTCTTCCGTGACCGTTGGAAGATATTTCACAGCAACCTGTGTATGGGAGGCGAAGTTTAAGTCGCCGATTGTGCGTTAGCCTACCTTCGGCCGCGCTATAAATCTTGTCTATGGTTTGTCTTGTCTCGTGCCCGCGCGTGTGGTCCGCCTATGTAGGGAGTAAAATCAATGTGCAATTCATGAGACATTGGACTCAATATTGTTTAACATGGCTTGTGTTGACATCGTTACTAGTATCAATTGATGCTGCTGTTCCACACGACACTGCGAACGAGCATTCGCTGGATTCTCTCCTCAGGGGTCTTCGTGAATTTGCCAAGTCCTGCTCGGGAGCGGTCGGTGTGCTTCGGGTGTTATCGGCTATCTCGTTCGGCCTACATCGGCGCCATAAGGAAGCGAAACCACAGTTGTTTATTCGACACGCCAAGCATTATCGTTCGACTTATTGATATTAATGCGATTGCGCACGGCTGCACTGTAGTTCACGGTTCAAGGGGGCCGATTCTCGTGTGAAAATGTGCACGTTTTCCATTAGACGTTTTCCACGGAAATCTCGGAGAACTAATGGATTTGAAACAGTTAGATTCTGAAATAAGGGTCATTGTAGACGATTTGCTACTCAGCGTGTTGATAGACCTTTGCAGGTAGCTTAGCTGCAGGTAGGTTAGTTACCTCTACATTATAATTTCCTTGAAAGAGAGATAGCATTTTTTTACAATGGTTTCGACTAACAGTTGTTTTGCCAATCTTGCTTCCAAGGCAACGCCACAGTTAAATTCTTATCAATATCGTTTCGTCTCGTTTCAAAGAACAGACGTGATCAGAAAGCATTGACCGAAAAAACTCCGACATCACGAAGTTCAAATTCATGCCTGTCCGTGTTGTTTGCATTGACATTGAATCGTTCCGATTTCCGCCTTTTGTCCGGAATCGGATAATTTTATGGCGGATTTGGGAAGAAATTGTGGTCATTCTCACTCAGCCTGAAATTTTAACCGATCAACTCTTATAGAGTAGGTCGTAAAAGCGAGTTTGGAACAAAAATCATATAATTTAAGCGGAGCCGGGCTACTTCACTGATCGGTGTTAAGTTAAATTTTATTGAATTTGCAATAACCATGGAATGATGTTTAATAATGTTTCTAAAGTAGGCAATAAGTGTAACCTTTTCGAATTTCACTGTAATTGGAATCGAGGTTTTATCTTTCTGCTTCAATAACAATTTTATAACCCTGTAGTAAGGGTAATAATGCAATCAGGAAGTATATGGTACCCTCACAATCTTGCAGTAGACTGCACGTTTTATTCTTCAAAAGTAAGGATCTGCATAAAATATTATATACCACTACAAAGAAGCTATACATTCCACTAATGTAAAGTTCGTAAGATTAATGTAACTTAGAGAATGTCACTTCAAAATATAAGAATGAGAGTCCCCCAAGGATAAATACTGGAACCATTCCTGTTTTTTATTGCCGTTAACTTTGAATTCAATGTATATTATACAAGTATTTAGTATTTTGTTTTTGCGGCGCACAAAGTAACCTATTTCAGCAATCTTACATCCTGCCTTAGGGCGTTCAATAAACATCTGATTGTTAGAACTGAGCGTAGTGAAATACTATCTGAGGGTGTTATTATGCGTACCAGTCTTAATTCCTTGCTAAAACTGTGTTGTTTTCCATATCATTTGCACGGAATGTAAAAGGATATTGGTTTGGGTAATGGAGTTCCCATTTGCGAAATGCCCGAGCTATATCCAGTGTTACTATAAATCCTATTGTGTTGCAATAGACTTTGTCTGCTACACGATTTGTTTCATTGTGCTTTGGAAAATGAAGTTAAATGCCGTGAAACACACAATCCTGGAAATGTTTCATCAACGTTTCTTGTCAGGCTATTATTAACAGAGAATGTAATACAAGTTAAGTCCCTACTCTATTACTTAGCGAATATTTATGTTGTGCAATGATTTGAACTTTTAGAATCAAAAACCAAACAAGCCTGAAATACTAGTCTTATGCACGAAGATGATAATAATCAAAGGATTTCATCCCAACATTATATGTATTTCCATGACTTTCAAGTTTCAACGCAGTAAACATTTTCAATTCATTTTATTTTTTGGCTTAGAGTCCAATGTACGGCTGACTGCTCTTGCTAATGTTATCATTCACTTTGTTCCAGGTAAGCTCTCGAGTTCAACGTATTGGCGTTCCCAGAACATACGTCGCAGTTACCTACCGAAGTCTGTCTTTGTGACACCAGCAAGTATACCTTGTTTGCCGATAGTCGCACTTATACAGAACATGATAAGGTCTTTGCCTGGTACCCAGTGGGTGAGTGAGGGTACTTCGGTTGGGGAAACGTGAGACGATTTAATTTGAGAGTTGGTTGACTTCTTTTGCGTGGCGAAAAAATGGCAATGCATGTTTTTCTCATTTTAATATTCTCAAATGGTCTAATAAGTCTATGGCCTGCGAACAATTTGACGAAGGTTCACAAGTTACCGATAATATTCGGTTTGCCCGTTTACTCGAACTCCAATGACACAAGGGTGTTAGAAGTTACAAGTTACAGCATTCCTGCAACGTTTACGCTCGTTGCATAATCTGTGATCGGCCCTGCTCTGTGCATTTTCTGTGAGGTATAGGAATATTGGTCTCGAAGACAGGGTATTAGCTAATCTTTCGAAAGTCACTTCAAAGATCTACAGTTCCTTTTGTTAAAATGATACAATTTACGAAAATTTATTTGCATCTGTTATTTTTTCGTATCAACTGCTGGTCTAGCATGAAGAGCTCAATAGCACGCGACATAATGCTCTTTCTTACTCTGATTGTCGCCATAAAGTGGGAGAGACAACGGTGTATCGAGCTGTCAAAGTTCGATATGGCCCTCCACACTAGCCAAGCTGATAACTTCATATTTCAAGTCCAGCGGTGTCACTTAGAACGAGTGTATAATTTGGTTGGAAACGGGTCGAATCGCGGTTATTTTCTCCTGAATATAGCAAATCATATGTAGTTGGTACGTTGTTTGTACGAACACCCTGTCAGGGAGAGTGTTACGGACGGACAGGCTTCGATGTATCCAGTTCCTAGCTCGTTCCTATCATTAAACAGGCACCTAGGTGTGCCCGGTTTGCGGTTAGTTCCTGTCAAATGCAAGATAGCTAGACGGTCAATATCTAACCGACCTAATTTTCTACAGTCTATTTCTTGCGAAAAAGTAATTACGTCATGTTTGCCCTCTGCGTCACATGAGATGGGGTAAGATTTGGCTCGACTCCCCCGCCCCCCCACTCCCCCCCTAAACGCCTCACCTAATCAATGGACGCCCCCTTATGTATCCTTTGTCTTACGGTGTCATTATAACTCATGCATGTGGCATGTAACATGTTGCACCTCTAACCACTTCGGAAGACATCAGAGCATTATGTTGTTGTTTTGTTCTCCGTTCTCACTTGGTTGGCAACCTTTAAATGACCCACAGCGGGGCATAGGATTAACATTAACTTAACATGCGATAATGGAGTAACGCCCTCTCAATTAACCGACAACTCCGATCCAATTTGGTTCAATCAGGAACAGACCGCGACAGCCAATTGACAGGTGCCATTTGTCTCTATCTATCTATGGGTGTATTTAAATGCACACTGTGAATATTAATGGGGTCCTTGCGACTCCGGCTCGGAAATTTTGCGCGAGTAAAACCAGTAGCTCTGCTAGTTATCTTTGTACGGTCGGCCACAGTCACAGATACCCCATGGCAGCTCTTACCGCGCTAGGCATAAGGGCGTCAATCGAACAAAAAGGGGTAACTTAGGGTGTGGCCGACTGTACATTTCTTTTGCCGTGTTAACAAATAGACTACGCTACGGGGGGTTCTAAAACGTCACTCTACTGCGGCATTGGTGGCATT
The DNA here is from genome assembly GCA_949319315.1 of Zelleria hepariella. Taxonomy (NCBI): domain Eukaryota; kingdom Metazoa; phylum Arthropoda; class Insecta; order Lepidoptera; family Yponomeutidae; genus Zelleria; species Zelleria hepariella. The sequence goes on from OX439384.1 coordinate 21,163,788, forward strand.
GCAGGGGCATGAGTCTGTATTGCAATAGCGTGTCGATGGCGTCCCAGTAGAAGGACAAAACGGGGGACAACCAGCGAACTAATGTTCTAGAATTAGAATCAGAAGATTCCTTGCTGTACTACCAAACAATAAAAGGACTGACCGACAGCATCAATAAATCGTAATTGAAGCTGTCAACTGGCAGCCCTTTTTGGCACCATTGCGTTACAGGGTCAAGCCCCTGTTTGTAAAACTACCGCAAACGTCTTGTTACTATTATGAATACACCAAGGCTAAATTAAGGGGTTAGATTATTGAGTCCTCCACGGTTTGGCGACCTACCAACCTAAGAATCTGACTAAACTTAACGACACTTTCTAATCGTTGACCATATTCCGAGCTAAAAGATCGATGAAAATCGAAGTTGCTCTACTGGGCTCTCCCCAAGTCAAAGAAAGCAAACAAAAAACCCTTCCTATACAACATCTAGGAAGACAAACTAGTCCCATCGGCGCAGGTTCCAGGCAGCATAAAAACCTTGTTGCTATGGTTACCGGTTGCCATGGTTACCGGGGGGTCGACGCCCCCGCGCGGCCTTCGCCCCCCGCCGCCCGCGCAAGGACGCGTTGCATAAGAACTGCGCTGGCGCAACTATTTCGGTGTTACAATGTACACAATAATGTAAATTTAGCTTTTTTTTTACAATTCGTAGATGGCGCTTATAGGCGTGGCTATCTAATAGAAGAACCGGGACGTGACAGTAAGGCCGGCCACATACAGACGGAATTTTTCCGTTCGTTCGGAAAAACGAAACGAATGTAAACTGCGTACTTGATCTATGAAATTTCCGGACGGAAAAAAACCGTAGGCGGTTCATAGACTTTGTATGCAGTCACTGCGTTCGGAATCCCGATTCGTTATTTTTTTCCGTCAGGAATTCCGTCTGTTCGTGGCCGGCCTAAAATTTCGCTTAGCACAGATTAATTTTGACAGTCCCGGTTCTTCTATGGCCACGCCTGTAAGAGCCATCTATAAAGTGCTTTGAATTCAGCTTTTAACTGTCAGTTGAAAACGGGCCATTCTAAAACCAACGATGCATGCAACTGTTGTAACGGTTAGGAAGAAAAAACCAAAACAAATCATCACTCAACGTGATGTCAGTCGCTATATCTGACCAATGACCCGACGAATATAACTTCCTCATGTCATACCACCTTTGTACGAGCTCTGATGAGTGATCCATCAACAGTTAGTGATTTTCCTACAAGATGATGCTGTTACAATAATTATATTTTTCATTCAAATGCTGCTTCCTGTAAGTAGCTACTTGTATTGAGAATATTATGGATGGCTGAGATCACTTACTGCCGGTTTCTGATTTGAGAAATTCGCTAAGCGAGTGCTTAAATATCGTTCTGCTTCGGCGGATTTCTCACAAAAGAACGTGACAGAACGATAGTTAGTAGAATTCTCAATTCAGAAACCGGGCCTTAATCAAACAAATATAAAGCACAGTTTAGCTACGTGTTCAGCCATAAATAAATTAATATCTTTATGAATATGAATGTGATAAATATAAGCCTTCACAAGTTTGTCGCCGTTACTCATTAATTACTAAGGAACCTGTGTAATGATTTGAACGACTGTCTTTATTACATGTATATTTTGAAATATGGCTTATTTGTTGCTATGTTTGCATAGATTTGTTTAAACAAGAAAGTTTAAACAAAAAAAGCTAGTTAAAACCCTAACTTTACTGTCGAATTATTTTCATACAAAATGCGAGGTTTAATCTATGGTCTGAGTTTAAACTGTGATTGATATTACGGGTCTTAGTCCCATTTATCACTCCCATTCAATTTAAAAATGTTTTCGAAGTCACATGATATTAACATCAAGTAATTGAAAGGAGATAACTTAGTTACAGCTTTTAATAAAACAGGAAAGAAAGGGACCCCAAGCACCGCCCCAGGTATCAACGAGGCAGGTTGATTCGCGTTATTAGGGTTCCGTACAACATTTTAACAGAAACATTCTAATCCCACCAAAAATATCTTTATGCAAAAAAAGGTTGCCAAGACGGGACCATACACCTCGCACTGTCAGATCTTATGTAGAGCAAAGCTTCTCTAACTCTACACGCCCTAACTCTACAAGCCCTAACTTCACAAACTCTATGCCTTAGTCAAAATATGTGGCTTGATTTTTGATGATCGACTAGCGTGCCCTCAGTACGGGCAGCATGGTAAGCCCGAGATAGGCCCTTCTCTATGCAAAACTGTCAACTTGTCGGTCGGGCTCGAGTTGGCTCTAAGCTAACATGGCGATGGAGACAAAAATACAACATTTTAATTGATTTTAATTAAAATGGCAATAACTACTTTTTGCACGACATGACCCTAATCTATTGCCATCTCGAGTCCCGCCTTCCATGCTCGCACAATAGACATGGCACGTCTGTCACTCGAGTTCGAGAGAGTGTCAAAACGACCATGCTAAACATACAGATATCTTTTTTGTCGAGAGAATTCCTAAAACAACCACTTTCTTTTATTTATGTCACGATTACCGAGTACCGACTCATTTCGGGCTTCATTCGGAGGGATTAATATTATCCATGGAGGAGATCCAAGGATCACAGCTTGACTCTCACTGCGTGCTAGCAGACGCTGTGCAAACGCGAACTAGCAGTGGAACATTTCAACTCTTCCCATCAACTTTTTGTTTGTTTTCAAACATTTGTCACGGTCAACTGAGTCGTGCGAGATACGGAACCCTTTGCGTGCTAATCTAACTCGCACTTGGCCGATTTTTTTGTGTGTCAATGTAATTCGGTTTCGTACGGTCTGGAGCCGGTACCTGGCCGCTTTCGGCTCCGTTGATTTACGACCGAAATTCAAGGAATGCCTGTGAGATCGTGTCCGAAATTTGGCCTCTACTTCAATTATGAGGAGGGTTGGTCTTCTTTTGCGAGAAGAGATCACGTTAATGATCTTGATCATTATAATCAACGTACGTACGTATGCTTGTAGTGTAATGAGTAATACGTGTGTTTTAGTAGTAATAAACGGTTGGCCAGCTAAGACAGTCGTCTCCCTTACCTCTCTATTTATACGCCATCGCCACACCACATGGCGACCCTGCCAGGAAACAAAATACTCAGCCTGTATAGGTAAAACCTTATCGACTACCAGAGTCTTTGAAGCCAGAGATACAAAGGCAAATTGAACAAATGCTTAGAGATGACATTATAGAGCATACGAATAGTGAATGGAATAGTCCAGTCCTTTTGGTACCAAAGAAATCACGAGAAAAACGACATGCTCAACGGGAAGACTTGAGTTTTGTCAGCAATATTTTTATGTCTCTGAATCGGAAGCGGATTGCTTGTAGCTGGCCGCTTACATAGAAACATTTTGTGGCAAAATCAATCTCTGAAGAAGGTATTTCGCCCTGAAACAGTTCGTAATCCTGGGTTAGAAGTACCTATACAAGGATTTTCAGCTGTAATACTTTTTCTTAGAAGTGATTCCGGGACAAGAAAACATGGATTGGTGCCAAAAGCGGAATACTTCCCGAGTAACCCCTTTCGGGTCGTCGTCCAGACAAGAGAGGAAGCGCATCGCGAAGATTTATCCGCTGCACCTTACGTCAATTACCGCAGTACAAGAAGCATTAACTTCCCAACACAGGGGGCGAAAAACAAACATTGGAAGTCGTCAAATAAATTCTACAGACGAAGGCGGCGCGCTTTGAGAGGCGATTCGGGGAAAGGCATTAAAATTCGTCGTGGCTTCGTCGGGACACTGGTTTTGGTGTTACAGCTGTTGTACTGGGACTGGTTGCTATGTCCTCTTTTCGCGTCGCCGTGCCAGCCAGTCCTCTGTAAGCAGTCCGTCATTTGTCACCTGTTGTACTCGTACGGATACCAATATCACGAACTGGATTTCTGGTTCGTTTCATATTTTCGATGCCTTATTATGGTTTTTGACATTATCGGATTATCGGATAGTAGACAAACTGTCTGTAAGACACACCTATTATTAGTTTCATCGTCGAACCAAAAGTAATCTCGTTCCCTGAACCAACCCCTAACTAACAATATTTACATAGGTACTGTTACATACAGTCCTTTTTTAAATGCCTAATTCTGGAAATTACTCGTGATTCGGGTAGAACTCACTGTTGGACAAAGCCCTCTTCGTTTCAAAGTCTATCCCCTCGGTCTTCCTTCTTCTTCTAGGCACGCTAAGAAGGAGGTCAACCTCAAGTAGTCGAGAGCCACTAGCTAGAGTTGGGCGTCAGGTCTTCATATTCTTTTCTGTTCTTTGCCAAGCGAAGTAGATGTTCGACGCTGGCTATCTCTGTCCATTCCTTGATGTTTCTGAGCCACGACTTTCTTCTTCTACCAGATCTTCCTTACCTTTCTTTTTGACCATGAAAGGTTGAAAATTTATTTTTGCTTACTTTGCAAGATACTTAACCAGCTTTTGATCATAAGGATTATTTAGTTAGACTAGCAAGAGAGGCGAGCCGGGATCGTTCAGGCATTGTATTGAGATTGAGAGTACATTGGAACGCTGTAAACGCTGCTATAGACATTAGACACCTCAATCGCAGTGTGTACGTTCAGTATACCCCAGCGCCCGCTATCCGCGCCGCCGTTCTTAATTTGCGGCCTTAGGATTAGAGAATTACAAACTAAACTAGCTGTAGTTCCCCGCGTCCTCCAAGCCGCGCCAGGATCGTCGGGAGGCCGGCCTTGGGCCGCGACGCGCTAAAAATAACCCTCGGCCTTGGAGCGATCCGTCGAACGCGATTTATAGACCGCCGACCGGCCGCCCGCCTCCGCCCGCGGTGTTCGTGATTTTGCACCAATATTGGTCCGTGCGAGGTGCGACTAGAAATGTCTAAAGACGCCTACTGGTGATGATGATGATGACTTATCAGTGATATGGGGTTTGAATAAGGGGTCTCCGTTGCTCGGAGTCTTGCGCGGCAACCTCCCGCCGAATCCAGTCGATGTAGCATGTTTCTCAACTGATCGCTGCTAGGTTGTACGAGAGCGGCAGGGCCGTCTCTTGCCAATATCTTGACATATCAGCCCTTGTTTGGACAGGTGACTATCTGATCACCGTAACGAGTGTCTGGTCCATCGCCATCGCCTGTTAGTACGAAACAATTTTCTAACTACCACCGCTAGACACAAGCATAGGTCTCCTCAACCATCGAACATCCAAGTAGCTTACTGCTTAAAAACTGACTGTCGGCTAAGGAGGTGGTAGTCCTTTGAGAACCTTTTCCCCCCGTTGGTTATTGAGGGAAAAGCAGACTGACTTACTGCTCAAAACTTTATTCTTTGGCTCCATATCCCAGATTGTCGACCTAACCCCAACCCATATGACTAGCTTACAAGCTGTGCATCTGGTAAGTCCTTAAACAGTTCTTCAACCATTTTCCATAGAGTTTAAAAATAAATAGCCGTCCATTAGCCAGTACACAGCCTGCATCTACTGCAAGACTAGGGTTGCCAGATGTCCGGTATTTAAGCGTACAGTCCGGTATTTTCGAGGCCTGTTCGGTAAAAAATAAATGGTCATACCGGACAAAACAATGTCCGGTATTTTGAGGAAAGTCGGTACTACTGGTAAGAAGCGCCTATAAAAGGAGGCAAATGAACTCCCTCAAACGCAAATAACGTCATCTCTCCTAAAACTAAAAAACTACTTGAACCAAAATTTTGTTACTAATTTAGTTGATTTACGTGATGTTGATTTATGCAAATATTAGTATTAGTTGGGGTTGGGGTTGTCCGGTATTTTTTCGCGACTGACCTGGCAACCCTATGCAAGACACGCATGTCCGCGATACGTTCGTCATATTTATGAACGCACCGTACAAAAACACATTAGCGTTACTTACCGATCTTCCCTTGAAGGTTACACTTTTATCTAAATAATGGGCACACCCTCCGCCAGACCAATCTATCCCCTATATCTGCGTAGTTTGAGAGCAGTTTGAACTGCAGCGGATAACGATTTACCTACAGTGAAATAACACGTGGTCCATTAGTGTTACAAAGAATCGAGGCTGCTGCATTGAATAAAATGCTCCTTTGGACATGCGTGGCATTAAACGAAATGCATCAGTCGAGAAGAAAACAAGTTTTAAGTGTCGATACCTCTCCAAGAACTTCACTCAGTTCTCGGCTGGTGTAATGAACTCCACGGTTAAGTTTCCACTAACATTTTCTTCGCCGAGTAGCGGTTAAAGTTTCAGGAAAGTTCTTCCAAACTTCCCACCAAGGCTGCGGGCTTCTGAGACCGTACGAAACGAAATTGCTCGCCACTTTAAACATCGAATCTCGCCTGCAGCACCACGGAATATACCTTTCCCAGAGTGCAATTCACAAGTTATTCAGTGCGTAACGGGTCTCTCTTGGGCGTGCCCGCAGTGCTCTTCAAGACACTTATTCGGGTGAAGCGTTTCCCACATTTGAATGCACAAACAGTGAGTTTCGCCTTTGACCAGCAAGCACTAATTGCGAGCCGCCCACACCGGCCCGCGGTGGGAACCGAAGCAATTTCTAAATTAAATACGGTTTGGTTTGTCGAGTTAAGTGGACCGCACTTTTTTGTTTGATTTTCGCGCTTATGATGAGGGCGCTATGAACTAGTGTGTGCTGTCCCTGTCAGTAAGTTCTGGCTCAGTCACTTACTTCCGCAAAGGTGGTGATAATTAGGCGCAGCTTGACATGGCCTCGTAAACTTAACTTGCCTCTAGAATAACTTTGGCTGACCACACCAGCTGCTATGTTACCGTATATTATGTATGTGGGCCTTTCCTCAGACGAATCCCTCTGAGATCCATCTTATTAGTTTTCGTTGTCAACATCCAGGTGGTAATCTATGTTTATCCAGTCATTGTAAGCGTTAAACCACAATAGAGATAACAACTTCTAAAATTGTCACAACAATGCCTTTTGTTGTTTGTTTTGTTTTAGCATTAGCCAACTGAAATTCCAACCATTTCTAGCCCAACTAATCCAAGAACTTTCTCTGTCACACTACCGCTCAGTAGCAATTCAGTCTGTCAATACAAAACCCTAATGAGTTTAAACAACATCAACCCTACAACTCCGTCAGTTGCATTGCATCTACTTAGCTTCTGACGCGTTCGACATAAGTGCCATTTTCGGGCAAGGTATATTCTTGATGTTGGCATCTCTTGACATGGTTCGCGCTCTTCATTCGGCCCATGTCAACTGTCAATTGACGGCCGGCCCACTTCGGCCGTCGGGTGTTTATCCACCGCACCGTTTCCTCCAACGAGAAAGAGATAAGCGGCGCCGAAGTATTTAGTCACCAACATGATAGGATACACCTTTTTGTTCGATTGGCGCCCTTATTATGCCGCGCGCGGTAAGAGCTACCATGGGGTATCCTAGACTGAGGTCAACGGTACACACATTTACTACGGCCGCTTGTCAACTAGTGGGCCATTTCATGAAATTGACAATGACAATTCGACGTGTACACACGACAGCACGCCAGACTGGTACATTGCGTAGCCGATTACGCATAAGAAAGGATACAAAAAAGATTAGGTTATTATTGTTACTAACCGACCACTCAATGTACATCGAATTGTTATAATAAACTATGAATTGAAGTTATATGAAATAATATGGCCGCTCGTCACGTCACGTAATCTCGTACAGAAAACGGAAATATCGTTATCGCTGATGTCGACGTTGACATTGCTGTGGACAAACGCCCATCGTCGCCGACGGTCAGCTCGGGCCGTTTCGCACCTCACACGTTGCGTTGCTGATGGCGAGGCGAGATGCGCTCGCGCCGGCGCTTTCCAATTGCCTTCGTTAGTGAGTGACGTGTGGTTCGTTTAAATTGATGTTGAGTGCGAGGCTGTTGTTTTTGGCAAGATGCATTTCTCTTCATTGTTTTGTTGGGTTTCATAAACAACGAATCACTTATTAGCCTACCCAGTTGTCTATCGATTTGTAAAGTTGACTAGTAAAAAATAATTCAACGTGTGGTGATAATATACAGTAGTATATGCCTACATTTTCATAAAATATCTCTACGGATGTCATGGGGCCTCAATCTGCTACCAAGATTTGCAATTTTCGAAAAGATATTTTCTACTTCATGTTCTTTGCGACACAAAGTAACGAACCCCATTGTCAGATGCCACAAATTCTCCACTAATTAAAGGACCCATTGTGCTCTCTTTCCACCATTTAATTCCATGCATGTGAACGTCACCGAGCCGCGGTTTTATGACACTAGAGAATTTCTAAGCGAAAGTTAGAAAGAAGCATTAAAACCTAGCATCACACATGTGCATTGTGCGTCTCTCATTAAGGATGATTTATATGCGATTAGGTTCTTCTCCATATGGCTTTAACACTCGGAATTACTATTCCAAGTGTCCGGTGCGTGTGCAGGGCACGTGCGTCAAAATATAGGGTGACATGGGACAGAGGGTCTGTAAAAGCTTGCATACTCGTATTGTCGTACGCCTTGACGGGATAACAACATCTGCCAATATTTTGGGTAAAGTGTCCCCTTTTCATCTGTCTGTTTGTTTACTGCCTTGCTGGATATGAGCCTCTTGCATGGTACGCCACACCTTTCTGTCTTCCACCCAGATGATACCAACAATCCGCTTAAAAACTTTCGTCCGTCATGCGGATATAAAGCTTCTAGAATGAATTTACTAGCTGCGATGATTTCACGGCAACATGGGCTATTGAATCAGACATGGCATGCCTGCCACATGCCACGTCGCGTCGGGACTGGATATGGATGGAGGAATCTACTATTACCTCTGGTACTATCCTGCTTACCTCTGTAGGGCTTTCTAGCGAGCCTTCTGGCTAGAGTCTAGAGCTTTTGTCTATGACACGCGCCTGTGTCGTTTGCAATGCTGCACCGCTCGTTATTTGTGGCGCATTAAAAGGGAGAGTGCTCAGACACGTTGCAAGGGGTGGTTTTTTCTCATATGCTAACTGTTTGCTTTTGTCTAGGGACTCGTGTTGCTGTGTCAATATTGAGGACGCACTGATTGTCCGGGTGTGCAACGCGAAGTTATTGCTTCCCGTGTTGCCAGGCAAATGCGACCCTTGCTCATCTCTGTTAAGGACTGTCACAGCTGTGTAGATGAGAGTGCATTTGTTGCGGTAGGGAGTGCAATGTGCATTCTATTGGCGCCCAACCAGGGGCAGATTATTGGCGCCCGAACTGGGACTTGGGGTGAATGTTTGCTCAAACATGATTGTGCGTTAATGCGCACCGGCCTAATGCGGATTCACACAAAGGTCCCCTGCGATAACAAACCTTGTTTGCACAGTCGGATGAAGAAATATTGCTTTTGGCCACACCAGTTTATTTCAACCGCGTGTGGGTTTCCCTCGAGTGCCTTTTACGTGTCAAGCATTGCTTTGCTTCTACAAAGTTATGGTTAACGTTTACTTCCATAACCCGCGAGTTTACTCAAACGTGTAAAAGGTTCGATAATACGTTTATTATACGGCTACGGCGCTGTCGTTTTCCATTTATGAATTTCTTAAAAGCCAGTTGTGTGGACACTGCAGTTGCTCCTCCCACGCGTTTGACATGAAACATAATTAATCTTATCATTGGAACAGACAATAATATGGTTAAGAGCGGTGTTGCCATAAAATGAATGCGACAGACACAGAATTGGTCGACGTTCAAATTGGTTTTCCTTGTAGGTAAGTACAAGTAGAAGCGTGAGAATAGAAATAAACACACCGAAACAAAATAAACACATCCGGATACCAGAGTTTACTTCTGTTTATTTTTGCACTCTTTTGTAGAAATAGATCAAAAACTGAAAAATGGTGACGTTTTTATTACTCCGCGGGAGTGGACACGCATGGTGACATTTTGAGCTTTCGCAGATAGAAGACCTATGTTTTTTTACTATATTGCGCAGTTCTGCACCTCAGTACTTCTGTTGTCTCTCTGTCGCAGGGATAAACGCATAAATCATGTTGCTCAATCGTCATTATAACTGCTCCAAAGGTGTTGTCATGCATGCGCGCCCTGCACCTTTATAGCTCGCTAGTAATTGAATATTATTCACGTGGCAACTGGGCTCTTGTTAGTCGTAATGCGAACTGATCACGCGTGGGACTGAGTCGATTAGCTATGCCATAAAATGGCTGCAGCCTCGTTCTCATGGGGCTCTATTAATTTTCTAGATATATTTGAGTTTTTCATGGAGGTTATTGTCCTTGGTGAATGGCAAACGCGTCAGAGGAAGGGCACTAAGGCACTAACTAAATGGTCTGATCATCTTATGCGTTAAAGGCAGCGGGAGGAAGCATCCATCGTGCAGTTCACATGACAGAAAACCGTTCCCAATTTAAGCAAGTACGACATGGTCCCGATCTTCAGCCGCGAGGAATGTATGAAGAAGACCAAGACTTTCCTTATCCTTAGTAATGGCAGGGCTTGAGGGCTGCAAATTCATGGACGATGACGTTTTTTTCTGCGGAATTGCTAATAGCAAATTGGACTATTCGCAATCAATTTGATCGCCTCAGCTTCGTCTTTTATCGGCAAAACACAAAGTTTGCTGGAATTTGGTATCCAAAGGCGTTATGGCTCTAACCACTTACACACCTTGTTCCAAGATGCCTTTCAGACAATTACCATAAATATCGACACGATAGTTTAGCCCTGAAGTCGTTACGAGTACAGACAGCCATTAGAAACATTGTAATGTCGATAGTTGCAAACTCTTCAGGAGCGGCGAGCCGGCTAGATGAAATAGCTCAAATTATCGAGTTTAGCGAAATTACTGTAATAACACTGGTATTATGGGCCATTACGGCTTAATTCCACAGCCTTTTTTCTGTCTTCTAATAAAAATCGCTCAGTTTCTGTCGGGTTGCGTAGGCGCTCGTAGACGTATCAGATTCCTAACTGTACCAAGTGTTTTGTCGTGGTGTGGGCTTTTCTGGAGGATTCTCATACAAAAAGCGGACTGGCAACGTCGGATAATGGAGAGACACTTTCTACTGGGTGACTTGTCAGCTGTTTCATACATTTGGTGCAGTACTGCTACTCATAACATAGAACAGTTATTCGTCACTAGTTCACGCATTTTGCAAGCAACTACGTTCTCCTCATCTCTGTTCAGAATATGATAAATTGGGTGACTATGGATGGAGCCAAAACTCATGTCCGACTAACAGATGTAAAAAGCACTTTGCGACAAAGTCACTGTAACCGTTCGTTTAATGTCTCTAGCGACACCGATACGCGAGAAGATGTCAGACGATAAAAATTCAATCCACCAACGTTTCTATTGGAGAATTATGCTAACTACCTAGGCTTACGTAAAAATGCAGTTGTGGCCTTAAAAAGGTGTTACACCGCCGAAATAAATACATAATTTAAAACGTTTCTGTCACCCCGTTCCGCGGATTTGTACAGGGTGACTCGTCAGCTGTTCCATACATTTGCTACTTATTTTCGCATCATTGGAAAAGTTAGCACAGTACTGCCACTCCCTGCAAATTATTGTATCAAGTAGAAGTTTCTTTAAAAACGTTGATACTGTACTGCTACTCTGCACTGCTACAAATTATTGTATCGAACAGTATTTTTTTTGCATCATTGTAAAAATTTATGAGTAAAAAGACCCATCGACGTTTGACTCAAATCAAGTTCATGGTTGTATTGGGGATTCAAATATCTAAGACGGCGTCTTTAAAAATCTTGACAGCTTAAAGGATAATGGAACCAACTTTTAAACCGAATTTCACGCTCCTATATTTACTCTAAGGATGTTATCTCACGTGTCCACCCTTCTCAACTGTCGCATCGACCAGATGACGAACTCTCACAAAAGTTGAGGTGTCAATTGACATTATAAGTCCGCTGCGTGCTCTATCGGCGGCGGCGGCGCGGGCGCAGCTGCGCGGGGACGGCGACAGCGACAATCCCTCCAGGGTCGATGACCTGCTGGTGCTTGACTGCTGATGACTACAGTTTTTTACTGCCGATTTCTTAATTGAGAAATTCAGTAAGAAAATACGTGAGTAGGTATCATTCTGTCTTTGCAGATTTCTCACAAATAGCGTAACAGAACGATAAAAGTATTTAGTAAAATTCTCAATTCGGAAGGCAAAGTTTTTTGTTCGAAAGTCCGTTATTGGCTTAATCTTATCTTTAGACAATATTGAGAAACTAATTTCAATATTTTTTATTTTGGTTCAGTAGTTTGGATTTTACAACGTTTCAAAGATACGTTTTTATGACGTCACGCGACGGTCTGCATACTGTTGGCGGTCAAGGCGGTCATAGGAACAAAACATTTTAGCGCATAAAAACAAAACTACTGGACCAAAATAAAAAAATATTGAAATTAGTTTCTCAATATTGTCTAAAGATAAGATTAAGCCAATAACGGACTTTCGAACAAAAAACTTTGCCTTCCGAATTCCAAAACCGGCAGGGGGATAAAGTTAAGTTGATGCAGTTTTGGGATAGATGCGTCCTTTTCTGACGATTCGGCGACTTAACACGTGAACTTGCAAGTGCAACCCTTGGTTAGTTACAATCAGCATCTGAAGGGGACTCGATTGCACAGGATAAAATACATATATGCTTTTCCCTCTCGTGAACTAAAGAGAGCGAGACAGAGAAAGGTGTAAGGCGCTGTCCACCTTTCGTCGCATAAAACTTGAAACACCAATTCAGTATCTATATGATTCTTCTTGTGTTTGTTTAATTTTAATCTACGGATACATCAATTAACATATTTCTCATGCCTTGGGGACTAGCTAGATTCTGGTTAAGTAGGGTTCAACCAACTATCAGTGTTTTTTCTTCGTCACGGCTTTGCCACCTCAGCCTTACTTAGCACTGTTTATTTTCATTCCAATTCACACAATGATGTGAAAGCACCTCTACCCACACGCGTGAGTGAAAGACTTCGCATTCCGTCGGCGTATGCGCAGGCATAGACATCGCAGCGTATAGACCTTGCTTTGGAGGTCAACCCTGGGGCTTAAGTCTGTAACGCAATGGCGTGTCGATGGCATCCCAGTAGAAGAACAAAACCGGGGTCTGCTCGTTTTTCTCCTACAACCATAGAACTAATCCTGGGGTGAAGAGGCTTTATGTTCAACAGTGGGCGTCATTCATGGTCTATACAGGTTGGTAGGGTAGGTAATCGTATGATTACATTTTAAATAGCTTTATTCCTGAAACACGGCAACTTTTTATTGTGATTTCCAACAACATTTTGTTCTACGACTTTTCTATTATTTTTAAACTTAAAATTTCGTGAGCACTGCACATTTCACATTTTTCATTTCATTGCACTTTTCTATTAGCTCGATACTTTTTATTTAACGTTTTAATTATCCTTTAAAAGTTGGCATTTGTACTATTTCAACGCTGCCTGCGCGGCGCGCTTCCGTGCCCCTCCACTTTCTACCAACTTTCCAGCCTCTCCAACTATTTTTATACCGCGCCGCAAATTTTTCGCAAAAAGAAAGTTAAACGGAAGAATGTTACAAATAACTTTTAGAAGTAGGGGTGTTTCAGGAATAAAGCAAATTAAAAATTACCCTGTATAGGTAGATAGATCTTTACCTCCAATGCGGCGTCTACAACGTTCCGCGGTCTGTGGCGGCAAGGTCGCGCCGATTCAGCGATTAGCGACGCGGCCTGATGGGCCATTGTCTCCCCTTATCTACTCTACACCTGTCTCTGACACACTTGTGTCGCGTCTCGGTGGCTCTTTCACTCATTCATGCAGCGCGAACAGCTGGTTGTTTCACTTGCTTGTCGCTTGAAGCGCTTGTAAGACTTTTGATTTTTGTAGACTTTCGTCTGTTTTGTTTTGATTCTGGGTGCTAATGAGTGAAAACGGCACATTAGCACCCATTTTTAAACTGTGTAAGCGAAATTCAACCGGGTTCACAACCCGGTTCTTGTATGGCCAAGCCTATAAGCGCCATCTACGAAGAGCTTTGAATTCAGCTTTGAACTGTCAGTTGAAAATGCGGGAATCTCGCAGAGATGTTTGCCTTTTTCGCTCGACATGACTCTAGTGGTCGGGAGCAGTTGAGGTCGAAATGACATGAGATTTATTCCTTCGAGATGGGTCGAATGCGAGATTGCCGAGAATTAGCCCCCGATGATGTCCATGACGTATCCGTCGACGGCGACCCTTAAGGATTCCTTGCATGAGGTCGGATATGGCTGAAGAAGCCGAGTTTTGTATTCATCGGTTGTGTTATTTTAGTAACCCCCTGGACTTATGGACTCTAATGTGGACAGATCTGTCCCTGTGCCGTCTGTTCCGCAAAACATATAGTATTTGTGGCAGCGGTAGTATTTATTGAATGTTTCTAATATTGCGTGCCATTCAAAGTTACTTTAGGCTTACAAATGTTTTACTGACTCAGTATTTGCTCTCGAAGCATACTTCACTTCCATCCCCCATGTTTTATTCGTACTTGCCTAAATGATACTTAACTTCTTAAAAATTAAAACCATAAACTTAACAACCTCTTGTCTAAACTTTTAGGGACGCCACTTGAAGAAGTTTGAAAGACCCCTGAACTGAAACTTCAAAAGCTTGCGCAGAATGCAGTGCAACCCCCCCGAATGCACAAAGTTGGTATTCCATTAAGCTAGACGTCCATTAACGGCGGATAGGGCCCGGCCGGGACGGGCCGCAAAATAAAATCCGCCTGCCTGTATTTATAGGAAACAGCGTCCACTAGCGGCGGACTATTGCGCTGCGGCCCGCCCCGCCCCGATCCGCCGCTAGTGGACGCAGTTTCATATAAATACAGGCAGGCCGATTTTTGCGTTACGAATTTACGATGCGCCCCGGCCCGATCCGCCTAGTGGACGCCAGACTTTAATATGTCTGCAAGGGGGCGGCCAGACGCATCGTTAGACACGCGACTAACTCGTCAGCAACAACCTAGGGGTTGATAGTTTAGTTTGTCTCAGGACATTGCACCCGGTGGGTTTTGCTTCCCCTTACACCATGGTACAAACTTTTTTAATGTACAAACCATACTTATGTAAAACAAACTGATTTATGGCTAAAAGGCAGGGCCTTTGTTACAGAAAGTTCATGTCATAAAATAACTTTAGGTATTATTGTGATAACACAAGGACAGCACCCTTGAATTCCCAGTAAAGTCAGTAGCTGTTCTATAGGTATACAAGAGAATCCATTATTTTGTTATTTATATTTGGATCTGCATTCGACTTAAGTCATTCTAATTTGTTTAAAGCTCTGTTTCTGCATATTTCCTTTCATTTAATGACTGGATTACCATTTCTTTTGGTGCTAAGTAAAATGAGTGAACCGTTTCGGGTACTCCAAAGATCTATTGCGTACTTTCCACTCCACCACCGAAAGGTAAACGTTCGTTCCGTCGCAATAGGCGCGGGCGCACGATTGAGCCGTGGCATATTGGCAACGGACCGTTTATCTGATGCCCTGCGCCTGCGCCGACTGCGGCGGCTCTGGCCCGCAGTTGGGCAATGCACCCTCCCTGGGACAGCGTTGGACAGAAGATTTGGTTAATATTATGCGGAATTGGAAATAATAGGAAAAATGTGACCATCTCCGACGACAAAAAAAATGCTCTAAGCCAGCGGACCGCCGACCCATTTTGTGCGGACCGCGAGAACACAGCAAGTTGCACTACAGAGTACGTAATTTAATAAAAATGTATCCCCAGCATTATCCCGCTTACAAGCGAGAAAGAGTTCGCGGATTGCGAAAGCGTTGATCGTCACCAGGATGTATTGTTAATAGCTTGCACCAATTTTACTCCAGACAGATATTATTTCCGTAATTACATAATGTGTAAAAATATTTTTTTTTATAAAATGTTGTGCGGACCGCGATGGTCATTTCATTTCTTTAAATGGACCCCTAGCGAAACTAATTGGTGACCCCTGCTCTAAAAGCTTTGACTAAACCAATGGTCATTGACAATGAATGTGGCACCATAAATGTGGCATGCTCTCGGTCCTACACTCTGCTCATTGGATACACAACATATGTATCGCGGATGTCGTCTATTTGGATAATATCAAATTACACAGAAGTGTATTTTATAATGTCTCTACACTGCAAACTCCACAACCCTGGGTTTTAGCCTCTTCAACATCGTTCTGCAATTTATTTCTCTCATTTCACCTTTTTTGGGTCTTCTAGTCAGGCCATCGTGACAGCGTCTACTATGCGTCTATTATCATAGTATAGCCTGCGCCTAACATCGATCTCAAGAAGGTGAACTCGGAAAAGTCAAATGCTAATGTCAATGTCAAACTTGAGTAGCTTTCAGCATATTAATAGACTGTCTGCCGATTTCTGAATTGAGAAATTCACTAAGCAAATACTTAAGTATAATTCTGTCTCTGCAGATTTCTCGTACGTTCTCGTACTTGCTTTACTCGTTCTCGTACTTGAACGATATTTAAGTATTTGCTTAGTAAAATTCTCAACTCAGAAACCGGGCCACTATCTTGAGATTGACATTGACAATAGCCAAGGCTTGACATTAGCATTTGACTTTTCTGAGATCACCTACTTGAGTTCGATCTTGAGTCGACGACTATTAATGCCACCCTAAGAATAACTGGAGATTGGACCCTCTGTCCCTTCTATTCTGTTCTGTCTCCGTATCGAATCTCACCGCATTGTTTCACAACCACGACACTGGATATAATGTCGTTCTGATATGGGGCCCAGATTGTAGGCTTGACATTTTCGTTTCGTTGGGAATGAAATAAAACTGATTTTAATTGTTTAGGTGCCGCAATTTTCGTTTCGCAATTCTGTTCTCTTTTTTGTACAAAAAAAAAGTGGTGACAGCATTTTGGTCTAGTAATTTCTACCTACTGAAAACTCAAGAATCGATCGATTGAGGAAATAGTTTCTAGGGTCAAGGTCGGTATTGGACAACGTAGTAGGAGAATGTAGGTCTGTAAGGTGAATTTATAGGATGATAGTACGTTTTATTGTGTAACTTGAACCGCAAAACCCTTATCTTAACGAAAAACAACATCTCAGGATTGCCTTCACTGTTGGGTGTAAAGATTATGTCTTTCCTGCGTGGCTAAGATTGTAGACAAAAAACTCGGCTTTTGTCTCCATGCTCATGCACAAGGCCGCCGAAGACATGGCCGCCCAAACACATCATGGCTCCAAAATGTCGCAGAGAATGGTTCAACACGAGTCACACAGAAATCTTCAGTGACGCAACGTCACGGGCCAAAGTGGCCATAATGATAGCCGACCTCCGATAGGAGATGATCTCCACAGCAACCGTAGAAAAATCCAAGTCTACGGCTGGCCTCTGGTTAGCCCTTCGCCTCGTCCATAGCTCTTGAAGTAACAAATGAAGCGGTCACGGCCCGGGCGTCCAATAACGCGCGCAACAATGGCGGGCGCATGCGCGCGGTCGATATAAATCGCTGCGCGCGCGCCGCCCCGGCGCCGCGTGTTATTGTTGTTGCTCGTTCGTTGCCGGCGCATTGTCGGCGCTGGTGCACTGCGCCCCGGTGCGTCCTCCTGCAAAATAGAATATGCAAAATATGCAATGCAAAATAACCTTCGTTTTGTGACATTCCTGACTGCAGTTTTAGAGGAAGACCAAGCCCCAGGGTGTGAAAAACCTGGTCAATAAAGACAAGTCTTTTGGGTCGTTTCCAAATACATTTCTTTGAGCTTAGGACTTCAAGAAGAATAATTTAATATTATTTTATAATCTTGTGTTTTGTTATTTTCAGGTAAATACCAAAAGCCTCGTCAACGTAGCCACCGACGTTACACAATAACTGTATGTAAACTAAACGCTATCTATCAAACGATATCGACCCATTATTAATACACTTCTCTGAAAGAAAATACACGTACTGTCACAGGTAAAACTCGCGCGGGCGTAGTGTACCAAACTACATTTTGCAAGCAAATAGAGCCCCAGTCTGCAGTCCCCTTTGTTGTGTCTCCCGCGACATGGAAACATGCTAAATTGCCACATTCACCTACACACAGTTACCACTCATACACCGTATCGCTCAGGAGTAGACAGACACATGGTTTACTACGATCGTGCTTAGCCGGGCTAAAATGGCAGTTGTAGACTCGGGGTTTGTCTTCAATTTCTTCCGATAGGTATTTCTAAGTTTTCGGCTGCAATGTTAAACCCCCAGTTAGAGGAGCACCAATTCACGATCAGCTCAGCAGCAACACCAGATTGCATGGCGAGAAGTGCCAATTGAACACTGCAACTACCCAAAATACCTGGGAGTGGACCGAACGCTGACCTATAAAACACATTGCGCTTACACCAAGCAAAAAGTCTGCGCCCGCCTAACATCAGCGAAATGGGGAAACACACCCAAAGTCCTGCGCAAAACCGGTCTGGGTCTGGCGCTCTGGTCCCTTAGCCTGTAACGCAATGGTGCCAAAATGGGCTCCCAGTTGACGGTTTCAATTACGATTTATTAATGCTGTCGGTCCAGTGTCGGTCCTTCTAATGTTTTTGTAGTACAGCAAAGAAAATTATGAATCTAATTCTAGAGGATTAGTTCGCTGGTTGTAAGGAGAACTACGAAAAAATTCCGGTTTTGTCCTTCTACCTGGGACGCCATTGATACGCCTTGTGTGACAGGCTAAGGCCCCTGTTTTTCCGCGGGCGAATTTGCGTACCCTGTGTGGCACCGATCAGCACCACCAGAAAATGTCAGGGGTATTTGAGGGCGAATATGCGTGCCCTGTGTGGCACCGATCAGTACCACCAGCAAATGTCAGGGCATTTAAAATGTCTAATTTAGTAGTGATTGTACCCCACTCGTCGATATCGGCGTCAGAGCACGCTATGTATGAGTTACAGTGTAGTCAACTCCTCAAGTCACCTAACCGTCGAGTTTATTTAAGCGGATAATTAGCAACGCTAAACGACGCTTCCTTGAAGTCTTCTGGGTAACTATAAAATTACGAGCGCGGCATCTTGGGCTTGGAAAAAAACTGACCAAGAGTATCGTGTTATCGGTGTCCGGGTTCCGTAATTATTGTCTTGAATTAATTCGCCAGCTCATAGGTTGGTGTCCCAAGTGGTGTAAACAACTGTTTTAATTGGCAAAGGGCCTTCAGGCCTGAACTCTTGAATACTGACGTCCTCAGCGCGTTTGGCATTTTGACGTACGGTCAGCCACAGACACAGATACCCCATAGCAGGTCTTACCGCGCGCGGCATAAGGGCGCCAAAAAGGGTGTGGCCGACTGAACCTCAGCACGTTTTCTGTCTGAAGTCCGACTTACATGACAAGAATTCATCCCTTCGGCCTATCATAGCAGAGATGGGCGGAGAGAGAGATGTGCTTACAATTTACATACCTCTCAACCTCGCTCGTCTGCGATAACCGTGTCAAACTTCACCTAGGCCTTTGCATCTACGTAACATAATGACATAATGTATGCAGTGTCCAGTGGCACCTTCACTCACGCTAGATGGGTAAAGTGCTAGTCGTACGCTTAAACGCCTGGGACATGTTTAGATTGAGTAGGCTGGATCAGCAGTCAGCACCTAGACCTGCCTTACAGCTATGAGCACAATAATTAATTATCTGATCTCTTCTTCCCTCGTCTCCAGAGGTTCTACCACGAGTTACGTCCGGCAGACCTACGACGCCGGCGAAGCAAGTTTCCAAAACCAAACCGGTTTTGCCGATGCCGTAGGTCTGCCGGACGTGGAACTGGTGGTAAGCCCTCAGTCTATCGTTTTGTCTATCTCATTAACACAAAATCACGTGAAATTTCGGATCATTTTGTCTATCTCATTAACACAAAATCACGTGAAGCAGCTGACATTCTCAGACCGCGGTACCCTAAATCGTGGAGCTAAAAATACGCCCTCCTCGGCCGATGTTAATGAAGTCCGCGACCGGATCGCGCCTGACAGCCGGACTGCGTCCTGATGGATTATGGATGTGGACCCGACAAAGCTATCTCCACGTTATTATGAATAGGCATTCGTTAAGTGATAGGGCGAGCCCATCAATATTCTCCGACTGTGAAGGCTCGGCTAGCGAAAGGTAAGAACAGGGGCCTTAGCCTGTAACGCAATGGTGCCAAAATGGGCTCTCAGTGGACAACTTCAATTACGATTTATTGAACGAGCGAGCGAAGTTCTCCGAGTCTACTGGAACAATCCGGCGTTTGTATGTATGTATGTATGTATGAATGTTCGTTCGACGATAACTTGAGTAAATTTAGTCGGATCGTCATGAAATTTGGTAGGCGGGTAAGGCCCGGTTTCTGAGTTGAGAATTTTGCTAAGCAAATAGGTAAGTATCGTCCTGTCTCTGCAGATTTCTCACAAAAGAGCGTGACAGAGCAATACGTAAGTATGTGCTTAGTAAAATTCTCAACTCAGAAACCGGGCCTAAGTGAGACAAAGAGAATTTTTAAGTTCGAACATGAGCCAAATCGGTCGAGGGGTTGCCGAGATATGGGGTTGTTAAGTTTATATGGGGTCGCGAGTTCACAGTTCGGGGCGAACCACTAGTTAATGCTGTCGGTCCTTTTAATGTTTTTGTAGTACAGCAAATAATATTCTGATTATAATTCTAGAGGATAGTTCTCTGGTTGTAGGAGAAAAACGAGGAAACCGCGGTTTTGTCCTTTTGCTTGGCCATCGACACGCAATTGCGTTACACAGGCTAAGGCCCCAGTTCGATTTTAGGTCCACGAGCCCGCAGTGAGAGGTTGACGGCCACGCCGAAAACATCGTCTCTCCTCCATGACTGACTTCCGGGCGAGGTCGTAACATGTTATTATTTTTAAGTGTACCGTTCGATTCATACTTTTGCCCTCCGTCCGTGAAGTGAGCTGGCTGCAAGAGATGTTTTTTTCTTGGTCAATCTAGCCACTTCGACAGCGTTGCCTGACACTTATGAGGTCCTGTCAGCTGCACTTTTTACTGTTTAGTCAGTTCAGGATTCAGGTTCAGTCAAGTCGCCTATTGCGCTCTGCTGATCCTCAAAATCTGTTATCGAGAAGCGCATACCCAATCTTCAGATATGCAGATTTCCTCACGCTGTTTTACCGTTGTTGCTGTTGCCGCAGGACAATAAATGCAATGCGGCCGCTTGCGCAAGCGCCGCGGGCGCAGCCGACCCATTTCGATTAGAATCGCCGCCGCATGTCTCTCGATTCTAGAAGGACAATTGTTACCGATCACGAACACCGCGACCCAAAGGTGAAAAACTGGGCAAGTGCGAGTCAGACTCGCGCACCGAGGGTTCCGTACCGCCATATAATTGTTTGCGATCTTCTTCTACTACGTTGTCTTCTACTCTAGATTAGATTGTTTCAGACCAGTATGCAGCCATTGCGTGCATTACATGTAATAATTGAGAAAAAAGGAAGACATGAAAGTAAAGATTTGTAGGACAGCAGTAATAGGTATTTCTGCTGTCCGACGTATCTTTGGAACCGTAGTAAGTAATAGGGTCCCGACTCCCATTTGGCATCTTAGACGCCAGCCATAGATAAGAGACGTGGGAAGGCGCGCAGAGATTCCACATCAGCTGGATGTCACTGTCATACAAAATGTATAGAAGTGACGCGACGCAAAACACACACAAGAGACGGGGCGCGGACAAAGGAAAACGTCATGTCAAAGCAAAACGTCAAGTCTGCGCCGCGTTTTCGTCGCAAGTCTCTTCTGTGTGGCTGGGTTACGGGTACGGAACCCTAAAAATCAAGTGGGAATGCCACGACTTGTCATTTCACAGTCACGTTTCGCTCAGCGAAATGTCATCGAGGCGCAATGCGTGGCTGTAATGTGCCTGTCTAGGTACGGTTGGGCTACACAATATAGATATACCACGAACGAACATTCATAGTATTCATACATACATACAAACGCCGGATTGTTCCAATAGACTCGGAGAACTTCGCTCGCTCGTTCAATATCGGTATAATAAGGTATCGTGCGTAACTGTTTTTCGCTGTTTCGGGGTTGACTAATAACGCCTGAAAATTGTGTGTTTTCCGTTAGACGGCGAAAGTCATTGTTTTCTTTCATCAAGGCGAATTGAAAAGTTTCCGTTGCGCATTGTAACTGTTGCATAATTTCAAGCAGCCTTTAAGGTGTTGTGCTTATAACCCCTAGGCATTCTAATACGCGTTCAGTACAAGATCGTGGTCGGATATCAACGTCTCTCTACCCTATTTTATGACAACAATTCAGACGGGTCCGTCCTAATAGCGCTACCAATAAAATACTGGATTGCAGTCATATAACCAGGGGATTTAGCCTGTAACGCAATGGCGTGTCGATGGCGTCCCAGCCGAAGGACAAAACCGTGGTTTCCTCGTTTTTCTCCTACAATCGTTATGAATTAGAATCAGAATATTCTTTGCTGTACTACAAAAAAACATTAAAAGGACCGACAGCATTAATAAATCGTAATGGAAGCCCGTTTTGGCACCATTGCGTTACAGGCTAAGGCCCCAGACTACTTACTCTGTAATAGCTATAATGCCATCAACATCCCCTTTACGACTTCCTACTTCTTCCCGCTTCTTGTGTGAACGGAAGGTTCCTTGAGGCAAATAAAACTTTTTTTTATAGATTGAGTACTCTACAATCGGATATTAATAATTGTAGTACCTAATTCCCGTCTTTTTTTTCTTTTTTGGCTCCAAAGAAGTTTGTTTGTGAAGATTGTTTTTACGTAAAATGTTAATACGTTTAGAGTTAAGCTCTCAGGATAGTCAACAACAGAACAACAATAATTCAGCCGATTATGTGTTCTGGTCTACGACAAGTTTTTTGGGCAATACCACTGCTTCTGAATTTCCCGCCACGCTGCTATCGTCTACCCTTAAGGGTGGACGATAGCAAGGTGGCGGGAAATTCAAAATTTTCACAGACTTTTACATTTTGTAGCTAAACTGAACTATTTTTGTAACACATAATCGGCTGAATTATTGTTGTTCTGTTGTTTACAATAATGAAAAGAATACGGTTTTATTCTCGCGAACGAAAAATCGCTGAACAAAAATAGTTCAGTTTAGCTACAAAATGTAAAAGTCTGTGAAATTTTTGAATTTCCCGCCACACTACTATCTTCCAGCCTTAAGGCCAGCCAGCTACATCGCGGGTTTCCTCACGATGTTTCCCTCGCTTCACACACACACCCTCACACACAGCACAGCTAAATCGGGTTAGTGGCACCGGCATTCAGCCCCATCGTACATAGCTCGGTATTTTTGCCCCATTCAATGGCGGACTCTCAATGACCGGTTCCTAAGAATGGCACGTCTAATCACTCAGTGGAGAAATTAGCTGGGCCCTTAGCCTGTAACGCAATGGCGTGTCGATGGCGTCCCAGCAGAAGGACAAAACCGGTGTTTCCTAGTGTTTCTCCTACAACCAGAGGACTAATCCTCTAGAATTAGAATCAGAATATTCTTTGCTGTACTACGAAAACATTAAAAGGACCGACAGCATAAATAAATCGTAATTGAAGCCGTTAACTGGGAGCCCATTTTGGCACCATTGCGTAACAGGCTAAGGCCCCTGGTGGCTGCATTCTCGCTGCGCCGTTTTGGCTTCTGTGAATCGATGGAGTTGCTTCGTGCGAGTACTACTTAGATCCCTCGACAGCATTGCTACTTACGCTCTTTAGTCGCGTTTGCAACGCGCTACAGAAGCGATTCCAACGCGCTACAGAAGCGATTCCAACGCGCTACAGAAGCGATTCCAACGCGCTACAGAAGCCATTCCAACGCGCTACAGAAGCGATTCCAACGCGCTACAGAAGCGATTCCAACGTGCTACAGAAGCCATTCCAACGCGCTACAGAAGAGATTCCAACGAGCTACAGAAGCGATTCCAACGCGCTACAGCATCGCGACTGTATCGATGCAAATGCGCGACCGTGTAGGACGACATCGGGGAGAGAACGGAAGAAGGGTAGCGCACGAATCGCGTTTGCATCGCGACTGAATCGTGGTTACAGTTGGCGAGGGCACACAGCTAGCGACCGCATTGCGAGTGTATCGATACGAACGCGCAACAGCATCGCTACGAAAAGTCGCCGTGGGCGAGGGCTCTTAATCTCCGGATAGCGAAAATAGGTGGGGAAGAGATGTATTTTCTTGATTTAGAACCTCGGTACTCCAGTAACCGAATGAAATGTACGAAAATACCCCTTCTTCCATCTCTAGATTCGTTTCCAGTTTGGTGGATTCCGGCTATAGTGCGAGCTAAGCTTGTCCTACGGTCGGCCACAATCTCAGTTACCCCATGGCAGCTCTTACCGCGCGCGGCATAAGGGCGCCAATCGAACAAAAAGGGGTATCTGAGACTGTGGCCGACTGTACATACAAATTGTAATGAGTTTCAAAAAGTGAAGATGCATTTTGGACTCATGCGAGGAAGGGGCGAGAAAGATCTACCTCTGTAAGTTAAATAAGGCTCCATGAATAGGTCTTATCCAGGAAGTAACTCGACTTTTGGATCTCTCGAATTCCATGTTAGGTTAGGTTAGGTGTTGATAATCAGAAAATTGCAAAAGATACATTTCTCGATACTCAAACTTCTGGCATTCAAGTTTTTGGCTTTACTTTCGCGAGTAATCGCGAGCAATTAAGGCTGGAAGATAGCAGCGTGGCGGGAAATTCCAAATTTTCAGTTTTTTAACATTTTGTAGCTAAATAGAGCTATTTTTTTCAGCGATTTTTCGTTCGCGGCAATAACATAGTATTTTTTTCATTATTGTAAACAACAGAACCACGATAATTCAGCCGATTATGTGTTCTGGTCTACGACAAGTTTTTTGGGCAGTGCCACTGCTTCGTAGACCAGAACACATAATCGGATGAGTTATTGTTGTTTTGTTGTTTACAAAAATTAAAAGAATACTAAACTCTAATTTTTAAATCGAGTCCACGGAATGACAGTTCTTACAAAGGCTTTATCTGTCAATAGCATACTAGCAACTGTCATTCCATGGACTCGATTAAAAAATTAGAGTTTATGTTATTGCCGCGAACGAAAAATCGCTGAACAAAAATAGCTCTATTTAGCTACAAAATGTAAAAAACTTTAAAAATTTTGAATTTCTCGCCACGTTGCTATCATCCCACCTTAATATTTAGATGTCGCCTTCCTCGACTCACGTACGCATACTACGCATGCGTGAATATTATCACTATGAATTCGCAAAAGTTTAAGGTCCCCACAAAGGTCGTTGGGCAAAATTTATTGGACACATTGACAGGATCGAGGACTTTTAATTAAAAAACGGAGAAAAAAATCTCGCGCTTTGGTATAAACAAGACGCATGTACTCGTAAACGCCCGTGGTATGTTATTGTACGCGTTTGACATTTAATTGTGTAAGCAATAAACGCTGTTCACATGTCGTTTCCTGCCTACCCTCTCTTGACATTCAGACGGCCCGCAGCTCGGATTTTGAACCCTTCTCGCGAAACATAACTTACTATAGTGGATACCAACCTATTCTGACGGTATGAAACACTGTTTAGTCGTTGTTTTGCGCGAAAATTACCTCTGTTTTACCGCAGTAGAGGTCAGAAGAAAGGCGCGTCGAAAGCGCGTTTGAGAAACGATATATGATCCTTATTCTAATACATTTGTAATGTTGCAAATTTTAATAACATAATCAGAGTTTATAACGCGTGGCATATTTCACATTTACACTAAGTGCCACTGTGTAGGATGCAGCCCAGGATCATTTCCTTTTCTTTAATAGGGCCTGTGAAACATAAAGTTAACGTATTCATGGGTGAAATGATGATAGTTGGCTCGATAGGAAAATATAGGGGAAAAGATGTAGCCTGTTCAGGAAACATAGAAATTTTTATAGGGCATTTTATCTAGTTGTACAGTCGGCCACACGCTTGGATACCCTTTTTTGTTCGATTGGCGCCCTTATGCCGCCGGCGGTAAGAGGGGTATCCTAGACTGTGGCCCACTGTACGTGTCGTATACGGATAAGCTACCTATTACTGCGAGATCTCATGTTACGTTAGCTGTAGTTATGGGTTGGTTTTTATGACGATAATGCCATGCCATGTGTGTTCCGGGGTATTTTTCCAGGTTTGTGCGGTTTTATGGCCACTATAGGTACGGTATTATTTTCAGACAACACACATTAGAATCACCATCACGTTGACTGTTATTCCATATTCATCACAATCCTTACAGTATTTTCTTACAATCAAGCTTCTTTCCAATTGCGCAACAAACCCCTTAAACCTGGGAAAATACCCTTCGTCTCACCAGCTAACCTCATTAGCGTACAGAAAAGGCCAGACCACAAAAAGATTTAAAACTAATGCATCCACAAGTTATTAGAGCTGCCGCAAACTGAGCCATTGGACGTAGCCACAGCTCTTCAATTTTATTGAATGAAGCATCTCGCCCACAACTTTGTTTTCTCCATAGATTGAAGTTGTAAGAAAATATCAGTTTTTAAAGGACACCAAAATGTATAAACTTTTTTTGGTCTAGAGTCTAGAGCATTGACAGTGCAATGTCATGGTCACTTTCATTTCGAGTAGGCGACATCTCGGACAAAATATTTTCGGACACTGTCCGAAATGTCGCTTTATTATTTTAATATTTTTGAGGCGACATCTCGGACACTAACAAATAAAGCTATTTTGTACAGTCGGATAAACTAGTGGTTCGCCCCGAACTATGAACTCGCGACCCCATATAAACCTAATAATAATATTTCAAGATTTTCAGATTTTTCTTCTAGTATTTTTAGTTTTTCGCCAAACATTCTTTGAATGTTTTCTGTAACTTGTTCGTTCGCCGTTTTCTTATTTCAAGTTTTTGTGCCTCTAGATCATTTTGGATTTTTTGTAGTTTAGTGTAGTATTTCTTCCATTTTAAGTTTTGTATAGGACTCTCTTGTAGTTTTGAAGTAAAGCGACCTCTATTGTTGAGCATAAGGACTTTTTGGTTTATAATTTTGAACACTAGATGGCTCTGATAAAAAATGTTTTGTCACGCCCTCTGTTAGGAAGTAGAATAACATTTTTTTTTTAAATAGATGGCGCTGTTTTGTATTTTCTAATCTGGTGTACTTTGGACCTTAGCAATTAGCAAAATTTTTGGATTTATTGGATTAAAATAGAGTTCTTGTTACGGATTATTTCGCAACCCGTAAAAGTTTATTTTTATTGTTTCCACTGAGTTTTACGTCCGATATCCACAATATTGTTTCCAAACAGAATTTGTATTTATAGTTCACTTTTGTTAGTTTTTATCACTGCTTTCACTGTTTACTGATTAGATTTACGTTTTTATCACTTTTAAAATCACTGTTTAGCACTATTTTATTGTTACTGAGAGGCAGCAGTGGCGCCCTCTCTCATCCCATATAAACTTAACAACCCCATATCTCGGCTACCCCTCGACCGATTTGGCTCATGTTCGAACTTAAAAATTCTTTTAATTTCATTTACCTGCCTACCAAATTTCATGACGATCCGACTTAATTTACTCAAGTTATCGTCGAACGAACATTCATACATACAAACATACAAACATACAAACATACAAACATACATACATACATACATACATACATACATACATACATACATACATACATACATACATACATACAAACGCCGGATTGTTCCAGTAGACTCAAAGAACTTCGCTCGCTTCGCTCGCTCGTTCAATAACTCCCTAAGATCTTATTTATGAGGAGAATAATAAAAATGTTACATACCCACATGCAAATAATATCTTGTGTACTCATGCAGTCTTCAACATTTGCTCTCCCCTTCTTGATGAAAAGTACTAGGCTTACATAATATGTTAGGAGGATCACCACCTCAGTTCTCACATCATTACGCGGGGTTAGTTAGGAACAAAATGATGTCAGAACTGAGGTGATTATCCTCCTAGCACCTTATGTAAGCCTAGTACTTTTTCATCAAATATGAGCCGAACGCGATCTGAGTGCTTAAATTCAGGCTTTAACTGTCAAGGAAAACGGCTCATTTAAGCTGCTTTAGCTACCCTAAAATAGGCAGCTGGGGTAACGCTCTTTCTCTGTGTATTATATTTGAATACTTTAGTATCTGACTGTACGATACAGGTTTAATATTTTGAGAGTGTCCGAGATGTCGCCTCAAAAATATTAAAAATACAAAGCGACATTTCGGACAAAGTGTCCGAAAATATTTTGTCCGAGATGTCGCCTACTCTTCATTTCATGCAAAAAGGCCATATTATTATTATAATTTACATCCTCCAGATTTTAATTTTCGTTCGTATTTATTTGAATACAATTTTATTTTATTTTTACTCTATAATTTGATTACTTTTAATTTTACTAAGGATATTTGGTTCTTTTGGATGGTTTTAAATGATGTTGTAATAATCTGAAAGTTTTTATTTAATTTTTTTATTGTGGCTTGAGGCCCATTTAACTCCTCCACCGGCGTTCATGTGTACAATAACTTTTGAGATCTGAATCCTTCCTAAATACTTATCTAAATAACAGGTTCGCACGTATGTGATCTTGCGTACTTACGAATTATAGAAACTGGTGCGCTGTGTGTCAGGATTGCAATGATTGCGTGTGCATTGTATATTCTCGCATAATAATAACAAAGTGTTTCCATGGCGACAGAGTGGCCTGTCTGCGGCGACCCTAAACTCAAATGCATCTTCACACTAATGTCGCTCGGACCTTGGCGACCGGCATTGACCAGGGGCCTTAGCCTGTAACGCAATGGTGCCAAAATGGGCTCCCGGTGGACGGTTTTAATTACGATTTATTAATGCTGTCGGTCCAGTGTCGGTCTTTTTAATGTTTTTGTAGTACAGCAAGAATAAATAGGAGTCTAATTCTAGAGGATTATAGTTCGCTGGTTTTAGGAGAACAACGAAAAAATCCCAGTTTTGTCCTTCTACCTGGGACGCCATTGATACGCCATTGTGATACAGACTAAGGCCCTAGGGCCTTAGCCTGTAACGCAATGGTGCCAAAATAGGCTTCCGGTTGACGGCTTTAATTACGATTTATTAATGCTGTTGGTCCTTTTAATGTTTTTGTTGTACAGCCACCGAACTAGTACAGCAAATAATATTTTGATTCTAATTCTAGAGAATTAGTTCGCTGGTTGTAGGAGAAAAACGAGAAAACCCCGGTTTTGTCCTTCCGCTGGGACGCCATCAACACGCCATCGCGTTACAGGCTAAGGCCCCTGGCTTGTTAATAATAGAAGAAAGAAATGAGTACTCCGCCCCATTGACCTTGGCGCAGTAATTACGGCTATAGTCTGTAAAATATAGCTTGAGCTCTGTGACAGCTGTCATCGAAATCATACCCATCAAGTTCCGAATTTTTTAGCGGTAAATTTACTCTACGATAATCTCATACTTCATTGGTGCAGAATTAGTGACGTACGATGAGTTATCATAACCATAGACTAGAAACTATGCTGATCTTGCACATAAAAAAATCGACGATCACAGACTGCAGGATAGCTTGATTTGATAGTTGTGTTGAGTGAGTTAGTACTTGTCTATTTTACGCTACGTGTTTTCAGTTCTCATTGCTTTGTTTATTGTTGAGTTTTGTTGATCGTTTGTTATTGTTGTTCGTTGCATAATGCGAAGAACGAAGCAAACTGTTCTAAATAGTGAATGCCGTGAGTTTATTATTCGCTTACGTGAATATTTCGAGCGCGAGAACCAAAATGGTGGACCGCTTTTGCCATTGGCGTAAGTATACAACAGAGTCTGATCAATATTCCATGTTTGTTTCCACTATACATTTATACTGTGTTTAAAATAATCCTATTAGCAATAATATTCTTGATAATCAATAATTATTACCATAATCATTCTCAACATTGTCCCATCACTACCTATACCACTTTGACATCTGTCACAGAGCTCAAGCTATATTTTATAGACTATAAAGGCTTCGTCTACGCGCTCTGCTAATGACATCGAGACTTCCTAGTGGCTCGGTTTGTGGTACAGGCGAAGCAACGTCAGACTACAGTTTTGTTGTAATGTCGCCTCTCATAGGTCTGAGTAGAGTGCACACGTGTGAAGGCGCTGCATACCTGGACGCAAGTTGAACTGCCGTACTTCTTTTCTTCTTCTTTTGGTGCCATCTCCTATCGGAGGTCGGCTATCATTACGGCCACTTTGTCCCGTGATGTTGCGGCTCGGAAGAGTTGTGAGTGGCTTGTGTTGAACCATTCTGCGAGATTTTGCAGCCATGATGTTTTTGGGCGCCCAGGTCTTCGGCGACCCTGTATAGACCCTGCCGTACTATAGAAGTTAATTGAACGAGCGAGCGAAGCGAGCGAAGTTCTCCGAGTCTACTGGAACAATCCGGCGTTTGTATGTATGTATGTATGTATGTTTGTATGTTTGTATGTTTGTATGTTTGTATGTATGAATGTTCGTTCGACGATAACTTGAGTAAAATTTGTCGGATCGTTATGAAATTTGGTAGGTGGGTAAATGAATTTAAAAGAATTTTTAAGTTCAAACATGAGCCAAATCGGTCAAGGGGTTGCCGAGATATCGGGTTGTTAAGTTTATATGGGGTCGCGAGTTCATAGTTCGGGGCGAACCACTAGTTTAGTTAGACACGTAAGTTCACCGCCCCCGTTCGTGGAAGCACTCTGTTGAGAAGGACGCTGACTTGGCTGGAAGGCGCTAAAGGCTGCCACGCAAAACCGCGAAAAATGTAGATCCCTTCTTCGCGCCCTATGTCCCTGACAAGGGATAAAAGGATATCATCAACATCAACTTGGACTGTAAAGGAGACTATTGACATATAGGGCACTAGCTTTACCAAGCTCCATGATGATCTTAATTTAAACCAAGAGGTAGACATAAATACGTAGCCTAAAGTACCGAAACGAATTGCCGGCTAAAAACCGTGGAATCTAACTTTTTTCTTTGGAGACGTATTAAGGAAACATAAGCGGTGACGAATCGGATGAAGCGCAGGTCTGTGCCTCTTTGATGAGGACAAAAAAGCTTTGGCTATTTCTGTGGTTATGTCTGTTTAATTTGCACGGTAGGTATTAAGCAAGGTTGTGGTGTAAAATTTGCTTCCCAAGTGACTACATTTTCCAGGGACTCAGTGTAATGATGGCTTAGCTGATTGGTTATTTTGTCTGTTTCCACCTTCACTTTCCATTTGGAAACCCTAGTGTCCTTTAAACCTTTTCGAATTGTGGTCACCTTTACCTAAACACGATAGAAAGCCTTTTTTTTCTAGCATTATTCAATGCACCAATGAATTCAATGATTGAAACTCGAAAATAACGATCATTCAAATCCGACACATCCAAACAAATTACTCAAAACCTCAAAACGAAGTACTCATGCTCTACTTTCCATTGTAAGGACGAACTAAACCTCCTAATGAAAGAAATAACTAAATTATCAGCTACGAAACTATGAATGGTACTCTCATAAGCTTATACCATAAGCGCACTCACTCGGGTTTCTTTCACACGCCCCACATCTTACCACCTATTCTTCTGTCGAACTTGGTGCTGTAAGTATGTATCGCACCCCTAGTTAAAAACTCCGGCAACTCAAAAAATGCCAAAATTGAGTTAGCTGCATTTTCGACCTCCTGACCTTATGCCCAACCTGAGGATATAACTCACATAACGATACCTTCAACCGTCACCAAGAGATGGTGCTAAATGTTACTTTACGTGAATGAACTCGCGCCGAAAGGTGCGTTCACTACGCCACTATTTTTAGTTGTCAGCCGGTCGTAATGCAAGGAGTTCGTATCGATACTGGCGGATTTTGAGTTCCTGCACCTTATGTGAAATTTATCAGGTAAGTTTCAACTTATATTTGGAATTTATTGGGTTTTGTTGAAATTTCAGTGTTAAACGTAATGATGGATTTTGAGTTGCGGGGGTTTTGATGATACTTTGTCGCAGTATTTTTTTTTTGCTATTCCGAAATACCCACCTTTGAATGACTGAAAAAGTAAATTTAGACTTACGCTGGTTTTGTTGAAAGAAAATTTAATTTCGTTTAATTTGCTTGTTAAATGAGATAAAACAGTTTTATACAGATAATTGTGTGTTTTTTTATAACTATTTAAGTCAGATCATTGATTTCTTATGAAATTTCAATATCTTGTACAGTATATTGTGTTTTTTTTAGTTGCTTGAGTTTACATGATTTATTTAGTTATGAACATTACTTACTTTTAGTATAATGAAAGACAGCCAAAATCATTACTGAAATTATTAAGGGGGGGGGAAAAGGTTCCTGAACAGCTAGCTGAGGATCTTGACCGGCCAGCCGAAGATTCTGGCCAGCCAGCCCAAGTACCTGGCCAGCCACCCGAAGATCCTGCCCGGCCAGCTGAAGATCCTGACCAGCCAGCAGTTAGAAAGGAGTCGGGTATGCCAGCTGAGGATTTAAGGTAAATTCCGTCACCAAGCATACTTGAACCAGACCTTGACGGCCAGCCTGCTAGAGATGATGGGCCAAGGAGAGTTCTTAAGCGTCAGTATGCTGTCTCATCAGTCCACAGCGGT
Source organism: Zelleria hepariella (assembly GCA_949319315.1). Classification (NCBI taxonomy): domain Eukaryota; kingdom Metazoa; phylum Arthropoda; class Insecta; order Lepidoptera; family Yponomeutidae; genus Zelleria; species Zelleria hepariella. Next base: position 21,196,427 of record OX439384.1, read on the forward strand.
GATGAAAGACTGATTAAAAGAATAAAAAAGGAGACTGATTAACAGAATTTAGTAGTTTCTTAGCCCGCTTAAAATTTTATTAAGAATTAACAATGGTGATTATTTTAGTTTATACTGCCTTTTAATAAAAATAAAAAAATACATTAAAAAAATAAGTGATGTTTAGTTGATTGTTCTTAGGATTCTGTACTGAATCGTATTAAAGTTTGTATTTTATTTAGTAGGTTGTAGTAGGGAGGTAGCAGTTACGTAATAAATACAAGTGGCTTCACTTACTTTAAGGCATTCGATTTTTAAAATAAATTATGGTTATTTTTGTAGTTTTTGAGACTGATTTTAATTTCATTAGGAAAAAAAATTGATGTTTTTGGAACTGCCTTTTTATTTTATAAAGATGTTTTTATATCTTTTACCTAAATAATTAGAGTTTTTTATGTTATTTATTTTTATTAGTAAATAATAACTACTTAGTTGTTTAAATTGGCAATTATTTTGTTTCATTTCAATCAATCAAGTGTTTTTGTACCATACACAATATTAATACTATTACCTTACTTATAAAAATATACCACCCTTTTATGGAGTAACTCAAAACACCCCATAAAAAGTCACCTTATTGTTGGGGTGAAAACTAATGCAACTAATTTTTCATTCAGATAAAGTAAAGTAAAGTCCCTTACTGCTGGTATAAAACTGGAGTAACTCAAAAAATCTATTTTTCTCAGGTTTTAACCGTACAATAAGAATAATTGTTTAATGAAAAATCTTTAAAAAAATCGACCTTCAGGGATGTATTGTTATTTTTTTGATATCTATCATAGGCATTCTAAAATCAGTTTTTCGTCGTTTCTGAAAAATAAGGTTTTTTGAGTTACCGGAGTTTTTAACTAGGGTGTAAGGCTCAATCTCAATTATCATTAAAACTCAAAAGTATACTTTTGTACAAATCTAGATTTTATGCAGAGCGCAATAAAAGTTTTTAGGATTTCATTTTTAGGGTTGGCTATACATAAACATAGCACACATTCGTGTGCTATTTCGTTATTCGTACGTATTCACGTATGTGTATGTTTAGTTCGATATTATAGCACTAAAATACGTTTTCCAGCGCGTGCATTTTATTGCAGCAATGATTCCAAATGATAGGAGCGGAATTCGATTTGATTTATTCCTTATTTCGGATAATGCATTGCCCGGTTAGGCTAGACCACTTTGGCAAGACCTAGTTGCCGTGTTCTGGCTAGAAATGGCACTATAATGGCGAAATTAGTTACAGAATTTGTCCGTATTCGAACGGATTGAAATCTAGAGAATTGTCCGATTGTTTCATCCTCATACCGAAATTAGAATCAGAATGCGGATAGTGGAGCAAGAGTTCTAACATTTGCCATTGCCTTTTACTTCACTGTGTCGCAATACAGCAGTAGGAAGATGGGTTGGCACAATGTAAATATTAGTTTGTATGGCTTGCTTCACTGCTTCACTGCTGGACAGATTCAGTAAAATTTTGATCTTGGATAACTGATCTGATCAGACATAGTAGATTTTAATAGGAAGATGATAAGGATTATTATACTAGTGGTTCGCCCCGAACTATGAACTCGCGACCCCATATCTCAGCAACCCCTCGACCGATTTGGCTCATGTTCGAACTTAAAAATTATCTTTGCCTCATTTACCTGCCTACCAAATTTACTCAAGTTATCGTCGAACGAACATTCATACATACATACAAACCTACATAAAAACATACATACATACATATACATACAAACGCCGGATTGTTCCAGTAGACTCGGAGAACTTCGCTCGCTCGTTCAAAGAGCCGTAGCCATTTTAGGCCAGCAAACGTGTCACACTTTCTTTCGCTACTCTATCATTGTTTCGCAAATTCTCTAACTAATGCACGCTGTGGAATATTTTTTATATACAATTAGATTGTTGCTTCTTAGCTTTAATGATGCCATCATCGTGAGGGGCCCATGTATCGCGGAGGAATGTTCCATTAAAAGATCGACCGATACTTAGGTGTTTAATTTTTATTATAGGCTGGTTTTAATTGCATGAGAAAAAATGTGTAATATCAAACAGCGGTAGTTATGATTATGTAGGTGTGGTTACTTTATTAGTCTTGTCTTGATATGTTGGTAACTCTAGATTCTCATGGACTGTGCTTCAGGTTCTAGGTGCTTGAGGTGCTTTAATTTTGGACTTAAGTAGCTCATCGAGTGGATGGGTGAGGGAGTGTGATGCGCTGCGAAGAGAGTATATAAGGCACTGGCGTAGCTACATAGGGGCAATGTCCCAGGGCCCCCAAGGTCAGGGGCCCCCTCGGATCCAAAATCCAAAATCGGTGGATTTTCGGGCGCGCTGCGCGTGCAATTCAGCCCGTAATTGCAAAGAAACTCTTATTCAGGGATGTCAACACGCGGCTTGAAAAAAGGGTAAAACTGGTGAATTTTATAGCGCGCGTTTGCTCTATTGCAAAGGAGACCGCGGTTGTGTATGTTGGTGAAATAGGGATTTTTCCAAGTGTGAAATTTGACAGCGATTCGCGAATTATCGCGCAACTAAATCTGTGGTTTGTATGGAAACCACAGATTAATAGACTGATTTTGACCGTTATGCGGGCTATTTTTGATGCCTGGAAAAAACCCCATTGAATAGATAGGTGAATGTTCGGGCGCGCGTTAGAACAAATGGATCAAACGTGGATCACGTGGTCCTTTGCATAAAGTAAGAGCAACGCGATTACGATATTTAAGGATACAATCGGTATTTTTTAGGGCGCGCTGCCCGCGTCTTTTAAAAGAAGGCCTCGGTGAGGGATGATAGTAGGTATGCTGTTTGCCGTGGCTTATAAAAAAGCTAAAATCGGTGAATTTACGGGCTCGCGGCGCGCGTTTCTTTTACTTAGAACAAATAAAGTGATGAAATTATTATTTAAGGAAACATTCAAGGGTTACTATCTCCGTTTTAGACTTACATTTTCAGTTAAAGTATTCTATTTTTTTTTTATTTTGGCTTCATATAACCTAAACAGATTAGTTGGGGCCCCAGTTTGTTTTTCGACCCAGGGCCCCTGGTCACCTAGCTACGCCACTGATATGAGGGACCGCCCCAAGGCCCCGGGTCAACTAGCTACGCCACTGATATGAAGAACGTTCAGTAGGACGTCGGCCAGTCGGGCGTCCGATTTAACGCTGGTAGAGACAGTCCATCATGAGGGTCCATCGTGAGCTCCAGGAGAAGGATTGGAGGGAGTTAGCGCGGGACGGGGAAAGACTTTCGGCTGCAGAGGTTATGGTCCAAACCTAGGCACAACTAGCGCCGCCAATGATAAAAAAAACATATTATCTTCATTTTGGATTCGTTTTTTGCTATAAACTCTTCATTATGTTATCAACGCGACCTAAGGTTTAGAGAAGAGTTTTTAGCAAAAAATGCATCTGTCGCAGGGATATTGTCAAACCAGTGATATTATAGTTTCACTAGTGAAATTACAAATACCCGGATTATTTCAGTAATATTATAATTTCACTAGAATCACGCAGTATAATATCACTGGTTTGACAATATCCCTGCGACACATCAAAAAAGAAGATATGATTTTTTTCCATTGGCGGCGCTAGTTTTGCCTAGGTATTCACCTTAATTTTGCCTAAAAGTATTCGCATGTACTTATCTTGTCTCCCCTTTCGTTTTTTTTTTATTTATCGACAGTTTCAGCCTCAATACCTTGCTCTAAACAACCCAGACATACACGTACGCCACTATGGGGAGTCTACTCCAGCCAGGCAGCTTCGTTTTGCTTTTGTCGCGGCCTCTATCGGCGCATCGGATCGGCCGCGTGCCGCGTCGATAAATTTAATTAAAAGTTAAAAACCACCTGCCTTCGTCCGCCGATTATGTTATCTTCGCCCGCCGCCGGGCTGTTCCCTAGCCATGCTTTTTTCGCCTACTGATATAACAAATATCAATCAAAGCTACAGCGGGCTCAAACTGGACCACAATATCCACAGACCGGCTTATATGGAAAGGACATGAAGAGGCATACGTCCAGCAGTGGATGATACTCCTTGCAATTTTAGTGGTTTTAAAGCCGAAGGTATTTTGTTGCACTGGTGATTCTGAGCCAAATTACAAAATAACATTCAAATCGCGCGAAAAAAAAAATCACTTCTCCATACAAATGGTGTCGATTGGCGATAGCCGTTTGTATTGGGAAGTGTTTTTGTCTTCGCTCGTTTTGAAGTAAAATTTTGGAATTTGGCTAAGAATCACGAGTGCAACTAAATACCTTGCACGGTGTATAAATGCTGAAGAAGAAGAAGACGACGGTTGTTCACATTCATAATCCTACATTCTTCTGCTGCAAATGCAGGGCATAATCTTTGCTCGATAGATTTTTTTTTCGGACTGACCGAGCTCATCCAACCGCTTGCTCTACCAAAAATGTCCATCGGGCAATTTTCGAAGGAAATTGTTCCTCTCCTTCATGTTTTCCTTTGACTTGGCCCCTCGTCTCCGTTTCTTTGCGGAGGAGGAATGGTGGAATCCCCTTCTGATAGATTTTGGCTTTAAAAGGCTTCCCACTGCACTTTTGTTTGATGATGTAGTTCGTCTGATTGTTGGATGCTAGAGGAATACACCTCGTTGCCTCCCGCGGCACGGTGGGCAAAAGAAAGAAGAGGCCAAAAGATAAGATTGAGCTAATTTATATACTACCAGTTTCTGATTTGAGAAATTCGCTAAGCAAGTACTTAAATATCGTTCTGCCTCTGCGGATTTCTCACAAAAGAACGTGACAGAACGATAGTCAAGCATTTGGTTAGTGAAATTCTCAATTCAGAAACCGGGCCTTAATGAAGAAAAAGAAGTGTAAGGTCTAGCTGAGGTTGAGATGTTTGCTTTAGTACAGATTTCTTTTTAGACCTGACTGGCGTACGTTCGTACCTATATTTATGAAGAAGTTTTTATAGTGTGCGACATAAGTGCGAATATCGGACGAACGAGTAAATTCCTGGTCTCCGCATGCTTTTTGCTGGACTACCTAGTTAACAGAACTGCATCTAGTTAACACAACATCACAAATTGACCATGTCGTTCGGTATGCGTTCTTGTTAACTTCAATAACAAAGTGGTATTACGTTAGGGCATTCGTTTATTCAGAATCTACACTTCAAAGAAACTTTAATTATCATTTTGTTTTTTATGAAGACTAAAAAGATCACTGAACTTCAGATTCTATGTATGTTTAGGCCCGTAATATCGATCACAGTTTAAACCAAAAAGGCTAGTTCAAACCCTATCTGTCGATTAATTTTCATACAAAATGCGAGGTTTAATCTATGGTCTGACTTTAAACTGTGATTGATATTACGGCAGTTAGGCCCGGTTTCTGAGTTAAGAATTTTGCTAAGCAAATGGGTAAGTAACGTCCTGTCTCTGCAGATTTCTCACAAAAGTGCGCGACAGAGCGATACGTAAATATGTGCTTAGTAAAATTCTCAACTCAGAAACCGGGCCTTAGTAACCAGTATGTATGCTTAGTAACGAGAGTATGAGAGGTTTCTCTATAATTGAATAGGTAACACTTTTTTTACTATTACGAAGAACGTTTTAATAAACTTGCAAAATGTCAAAGTCATTTATGCGTAAGCTAAGGTAATAAGGATGACATAATAATGACATCAAACGAAGCACGCAATGACATCAATCTGTTCGGCCGTGCCTAATCCAATTTTGACTTGAACGGAGCCATGCTGCGACTGCTTTTTCACCCAAACACCTGACCTCGACTAAGTTATCGAACGTTATATCTAAGGGTGGTATTCTAGAACGAAACTTAAACTCAGTTTAAATAGAGTTCAGACTGACGATAAAACAGTGCATGTTTTGATATGAAGGGAGGGATATTTAAATCAAAACATGCACTGTTTTATCAACAGTCGACACTACTAAACTCTGCTTAAACTGAGTTTAAACAGAGTTCAAGGAGCGTTGTAGTTTGAACTGAGTTTAAACAGAGTTTAAGTCGCTTTCTAGTTTGAACTAAGTTTAAGTAGCGTTCTTGAATACCACCCTAAGGCCCGGTTTCTGAGTTGAGAATTTTACTAAGCACATACTTACGTATCGCTCTTTCACGCTCTTTTGTGAGAAATCTGCAGAGACAGGACGATACTTACCCATTTGCTTAGCAAAATTCTCAACTCAGAAACCGGGCCTAAGTGTACTAACTTATTACCGGCTTATTACATGAAAGCCGTAGAATCGGCTTCTCTTGTCTATGTCGTTCGGTATGTCTAATGTCGTTCGGTATGCGTTCAATAATATTGCTGGGAAATGATTTTGGTTTTTTAGGTTATTTATAATTTAGGAAAATATTTTTTCACACAATGTAACGCAGAGAAGTCATTTTGAGCAAGCGTAAATTTATGCTACTTACGCTCGAAGTGCCGATGTTTAGAATGCGGGTTGCAATTTTGACGTCGTTTTTGTAGAAAATATTCAAAATTATGATATGGCTTCTTGAGAAGAAATGTTTAGTGAACACATTTCAGCACAATTTCAGCTATTTTATGCTTTTAGTAAAGTGTACTTTTCATTTCTTCGCGTTTAGGCCTTGTCCTCGGACGGACGCCTAATTAAGCAAAGTACCTCCGGACGCTTTAAATCGATAAACGCTAATTAAATTAGACCACGGAAGTGCACTCGAATAAACGGCTCAGAATAATCTTAAAAAATAGTTCGCGCCCCGCTGCAGATATTAAAATATCGATCAATCATTTTGATTGAGCGTTTATGCTAACCTTAGTGCTTTTTCGGGCACGTTTACTGCGTTAAGTTTAATTGAATCGGCTAGGTGGTTGGCCTATAACAGAAAAGTCAAGTTAAATGTTGTAGGACTGCATTATATTTTTGGAATGCAACTGCTGGGTGATTACATTTTTCATATCATAATAATGGCCAGTGGCATATTGAATATTTTTTCATAAACCGCCGACCGAACCTAAAAATGTGAACAGTACTTTGTAAGAAAGTACAATAATTTTGTTATAATCTGGCAACACTGCTTTAGCAAAACCTAAAAAAATAATTTGGGTTCAAGCGGCCAGTGGTGCCCAAAACGTCAACTGCCGATTTGAATGTGGAATTTGACATCGCAAGCGCCAACCTCTAACCTTTGCTGCAATATAATATCGGGTCACGCAGGACCTTGGATCTAGAATAGTCTATACGGTTCATAAAGTAAGCCTTTAGAAGTGTCTTTCTAAATCGTGACCAAGCTAAGATGGCCTTCACCGCTCCCTTTTTGATATATTTTGCCGATACCGATTTGTCTGTCTCATTTATTCTATCAATTTTATAATGGCCTTTGTTGTTATTGTTGGGGGCAAAAAGTTTGAAACGAATGTGTAAGTAGGGTTTTTCTGACCGTGATTCGATACGATGATTGGTTGACTCTTATCGATTGTTATCTAATCCGTCTGTATCTTAATTAAAATATCCTTTTTGTTACTCTTTCTACACGCACCGCTATTTCATAACTCAACATGCCCTGCCTCACGCTGATATAGGTACTCGAAAGGGGCACGAACTTATTGAATTGATTGTACCTAGGTTTTTCAGACTACGAAAGGTGGTCATTGTTTTTCATCAAGAAACCTGTTTTCTGAAGTTAGAAATAAAACAAAGCGAGGGCCGTCTGTCAGTGCAAAAGCCCACTTCAAAATGTGGATTTGGTTCATCAACTATAAAAATATAAAGAAAGAGAAAACTCATAATTCTATCAAAAAATATGAAAATTATTACTTAATAAATTCCATGTTTGTAACGAACATTGGAATGTTAATTCAATCTATACTATTTAAATTGTAATTTTGCCGAGAAGGCAGCTTTTTTATGGGATCTGCTTCGCCGTGGTTGAATGTGAAAGTGGAGGACCACTTTCGTACACGTTTCATGAATTGTCGCCACTTTGATGTCAGATTGAAGCTTACCTCTCAACACGGACCCTATATCGATTAATTACTTAAATCTGAGCCCAGCTGTTTGAGTTATGATTATGAAGGGACCGATTAAAAACTTTCCCAAATGTCGGTCAAGATCAGACGAAGGCATAGTTTAGTGACCCGCTTGCGTTTTTCTTTTGATTCACTCACATTTTTGTATCGTAAACAAATTAATTTTCAAGAGAAATAATTATTAATTGAAAAGATTTTAGACCAAAAGTCCAATCGCCAAAATGTATTTATGTATGTATGATTATTATGTATGGTTCTAACAATAGTATCTTGTTATTTTCAGGTAAATACCAAAAGCCCATTGCCAAGGTCGCCATCGGTATCGACGCAAACACAACAGTATGTAGACAGAACGCTATTACTTATCAGATCAGTAATAAGGTTATCTATAGATGTGCACCAGACCAGACTGTCTTATCTATCACCTATCTCAAGGATTTGTGATGGTGAAACATAATTATTTACAACGTTCATCCTTACTTCATACTTAGGGAAACGAATTACCTTCTAACCAATCGTTTTATCACTCTACATTTTCACAAACGTTGTATAGGCAATTTTTGTTTATGATATGACGTCGGTACCTACATGTCTTTGTCTTTTAAATAATTTAGGGACAACAATACCCACAGATTATTTAGTAAGTACTATTTGCCCACAACAACATAATATACGAAAAGGTAAACATGCAGAACAAGACATCGTTTTAGTATCGAACTAAATATCTAACGTGGTCTGGTACCATTACCAATGGCAATTCGTGCTATATATTTTCATAGTTTTCATATGATAGCTGTTTCTAATATTGTTTTACACGAACTGAGTATTTTCTATTCTTCTTTGTTTGTTACACTTTATTGCACACAAAATATATAAAGACTTAAGGCGCGGTGCATAGTGAATAGCCTGCGCGCCAAGAAAAATGCACAAAATCGAGTCCTGTATCATATACACTAAACAAATCGAAAATTTTTACATATCAAACCCTAGAATTAGGTGAGTGAGACCTATCTAACCGAGCCAGTTTCAGCCCTGATTCTTTTATTCTTTCCTGTTCAGTTCAGGTGCCCAATGATTATTTCATGTTCAGATGAAGTAGAATTTGATCCTCTCGGAAAATCTGAGCGTGGTGCGTAATAAACTGAAAGCAAATAAACGAAGCCACTAATAAGTTTATTTCGCTTTAAATCATCGCCAAAAAAACATCCGAGGTCATCGCACCGTGTTCTCCAAAAATCTCAAAGAGTTCTTTAACGCTAAACAAAGAGCAAACATACATTTTATTAATTCCCAAAAATAGCAACGCCTGCTCACAGACTTCAAGGATATTAATCTTTAAATTCATAAACAATGAACGGAACGATTTTGCGAAACGAACCGACAGTGAGATATGTAATTCAATTTATTTGCAATTTATCACGGTACCAACCAACCAATACAGCATTGTAAATTACATCAGCGTTGATGGTTACTATACTCCGTGCAATTTTAGTGGTTTTAAAGCCGAAGGTATTTTGTTGCACTGGTGATTCTGAGCCAAATTACAAAATTTCATTCCAAAACGCGCGAAAAAAAAATTTACTTCTGCATACAAATGGTGTCGATTGGCGATAGCCGTTTGTATTTTTCGCTCATTTTGAAGTAAAATTTTGGAATTTGGCTCAGAATCACGAGTGCAACTACTCGTAAATACCTTCGGCTTTAAAACCACTAAAATTCCACGGTGTAGTTGTGGTAGCGCAGTGGGTACAATGATTATCCGTGTTCGTTCTTATCCCTTTATTTTAAATAAAAATGGTGACAACAAGAACGAACCACTTGATTCTAATGCACTAACCCTACGGAAAAAGGCCTATACCCAACAGTGGGCAGAGGTGGGCTGATGATGATGATTAACCCTAGGGAGACTTCAGTTCCTGTCCTGAGCGATTGTTTTAACTATATAATAAAAAATCTTTAAACAATTACAAACTCTTCGCCATGATTATGATGTTGATGACTGACCACATTTGTCAAAAGTAGGTAACTCTTGTTTTTAAAAATACTTCACAATAGTAGAATCGCACGTTCAAATGATGCAAAGTGTACAATCAAATATTACGAACCTAATCCCAATCGAATCCACGATTGATACGACCGAATTAGTTCAGGTTTTTATTAACCGTAACATGCCTTGCTTGATTGTTTTTTACCTAGTAAGCGGTAAATAAATTAAGGATCCAAATACCAAAAATGTATATACAATACAAGTTAATGGGCCGCGAGAAGTTATCCTGATAAATGTAGCTATCAGCTGACACCTATACACTACACAACACTGACAACAATCTACCTCAGCCTATCTGATTATCTGATATTTTATTTTACTTTATTGAAAAAAACCCGCGTAACATAGAGTATTAATTAATTATTAATTAATTACGATAAGCACATCATTATCAGAGTGGAGTATCAACACATACTTCAAAATACTTGATATTGCTAAAATAGAGCAGGCCTAGTAAATTATTGATAATTACCAAAACATGCATTAATCGAAATGCGAAGGACAACGCATTTCGCATACTAAGACCGCTCCAAAATAGTACATCAGCTGCAAATACACTAACTAACCAACAACGAATGAGCGACCATGAGCACAATACATGCCATAAATCAGCCAAAATGGCCAATGATGATCTAATCATCGTCAACTCGAGCATTAACCTCAATTTAGTATACTTCAATGGTAGCCTCCACTCTGTAGCCTACTCAAGAATCAAGTGCTTGTTTGTTGACACTACCTTTGCCTTTAAACTCACATGCAATGTTTACTATCTGTATCCTGTATTATCGATATACACAGCTCTCTCTATCTCTGTCCTGATCTACCCAGAAAGGTACAGTTATCGGTGTATCGCGCTGTCCCTTCATGCTTAAATACGAGTAGCTGAGTGAGGATATAGATCGATAGAATACTCTTTATTGTACACCAAACAAACTATTTACATTTAAAACTAATCAGTATGCAATTGGTGGTCTTATCGCTAAGAGCTATTACTACCAGACAATCTTTGGATGGACAGGATATTTGGAAAGACAGATGTTTGTACAGATGGATGACGTTATTTCGCAAAGATTGATTATCCTGGAGTTTCACGACCCTCAGCAAGCATTGAGGATAAAGAATATAATGAGAATTGTCTGTTTTTCATTGTTGTTAACTTTGAGATCAAGAGTATAGGCCCAGTTCACAATTCAAGCCAAATGAAACAAACGAAGAGTCGCGAAATATGACAGAAACACACGAAGGTCGCCCGCGCCAATTTGTTGTACAAATAATCGGAGGTCTTCCGTGTCTGTGTGTATGGGCGTTTAATGGCTGTCGATGGTGCTCGTTGTTGACGATTTGATTGGACCCGGAATTTGGCGGATTTTGACCTCGAATCACTTCGATTTTGAAAGCATTTTTCGAGTTTAGAAGTTGGTATCGTCTGTCTTCGCGAGAGGATAATAACCTTTAATTATAGAGGTAGTATCGCTCTTTGGTGTTAATAGTGGCAGTAAATATGTAGTAAGATTCACACTTTGCTTTGGTAGAGTTCGTGTGTGACAGACAGAACACACAACCGAAAGGTCATATCCTAAGATTGTAATCATCCAGATATTGATGCTGACCTCAGGGTTGGTAAATATTGAAGCAGAAGTTATGTTTCAGTAAAACATTACATAAAGATAGCTCTCGTAGTGACTGCTCTTTGGTTCGGTCTATTCACTTTTGCAATCTGTATAGCAAGTACCGTGCTCTGTTATACAACCGTTGGTATATCTGGAAAGGCATGTCTTCCCAGAAGCCAAACTCTCATGCCGCCAATATTTTTCTAACCTAACCCATTTGGATTCGGTTTCCGAAGGGGCGTTTAGAATGCGAACCACTTCCGCCATATGGCGTGCGCGGGCGCCGGCTTTACGACGTTCTTGCGGTTCTACACACTGTTGGTTTTTTCTCTGTAACTGCCTACAGAAGTACAAACGGCACTTTACTCTGATGTATTTAAGAGCGAGTTTTATGTTTGCGAGCCGATGTGACAGACTGTATGAGGGTAAAGCCTGCAGGACTTGTTTGAGATGGACCACACGTGTCGCAGTAGCGTTGCGGTTCCTCGAAATTTGAATTTGAACATACTGGCTGACTTGACTAGAACTGATGATGCAAAAAACGAGTGTGCTGCTGTGCTGCATTATGACCTAAAGTTATTTTGCAAAGTGCTATCAAAAGTATTTGCCTTTGCCTGCATACCAACTGACAAACAAAACAGAAATAAAGTTTTACAAATAGCCAGTAATGTTTATACGTCTGCTCGAATCCAATACTATAAATGGGTTTTGGAAAAAATAAGGCCTAGAAGTGGAAAGTCGTAGTCAAGAATCACTAGAATATAAAAGGAAGAAGACCAAAAATAGGTGCCTATCTCTTAGGAGTATATTTAATGGCAGCACAGAACAAAAAGACGAGCAAATAATATGGCCCCAATGGAATCGCCCTTGAATTATTGCCGATAAAACGAAATCACTGGTCGCGATGAAACTACGAATTTATTGGTCAACTGAGACACTACTAAAATACCACAGAAGTATGGCTTCCTTAGCCCTTATTATACCATCCTTACAGCAAAGGTTAGAAGAGTTAAGACATTCTGGAGTGTCTCAAGCACAATAGGTGCTACAGTTGTTGTTACAGCTGGGGCCTAAGTCTGTAACGCAATGATGCCAAAAATGTATTAATGCTGTCGGTCCTTTGAATATTTTTGTAGAACAGCAACGAACATCCTGATTCTAAATCTAGAGGATTAGTTCACTGTTTGGAGGAGAAAAACGAGGAAACCCCGGTTTTGTCCTTCTACTTCTGAGGCGCCATCGACACGCCATTGCGTTACAGACTTGAACCTAGTGAAAAATAAAATTATTGTTCTCAGACAAATCTCAGTACTAGATTCATAAACCAGTTTATTAAGTACCCCATTTTATGAAGCTGCCCTTCTTGTGTTTAGTTTTGTGACTTCGACTTGTGTTTATTTGTGGTCTATAATTGGTCTCATTCCTTGGAGGTTCGCTAGCTAACTCATTGGCACTTACCTCGGTAATGGAATGGACGAGCGTTATGTGACAGGTTATTTTGTCCCGCTAAATATTTTTGTATCTGTGGTATATTTGTCGCTTTATGGAAATGCTTCTTCAATTTGGCATTTTGTCGAACAGTCAGTCAAATTTAAGCAAGCATTGCCAACTGATACCACATTTAGGAGTTCTTTAGGAGTGAAACAAGGAGATATGAAAAAATAAAACATTTCCCTTTGCTGAATTCACACTTCACTAAACTTGACCTCCACTATTCTGACATAATCTTCCTTGACCCAACCAACTAAACAAACTAAGAAACAATTGTCTAACTGCGGGGCAGGTGTACCCACATGGAACATCCTTCCTTCTCCGATATTTCTTTCTATTAGAACAATGGGCTTTATAATCTTCAACAATGGCACCCTAATGGCTTGAAGACGCCTCTCTATTAGTCTTTGTACGAGTCTCGTCTGACAGATTCACGATATATGCAAGCTTTGTTTCTAATTATTTTACGTTTTGTACTTTTTGTACAACCTTCCTTTGCATGCAATAGACATCCTCCATTGAATCAGATATACATTGTACGTTTCTAAACAAATTTGATCTTGTGCCAAGTGGTTAAAATTCAATATCGCCAGCGCCATATTCATTTTCAGATTTTTTGATTGGATTTTAGTGCAACATGAAACCTGTAATGTTATCCGTGAATAAAGAAAGATACCTTATGGAGTTAAATACCCATGTAACGCCGGCTTCTTTTTACAAAACCAGCTGCTCCACATTCCCAATCATCAATCTTACCAGCTTCATAATTATCTGTTTCTAACATTGCAGCTAAAATTAGCCTCACAATTTGTGCGTTGTCAATAATTACTTCGTTCACTCGTACCTTCGATCGACTCTTTTATTAGCATGCATTAACGAATAATGAATGCATAATTACCTTGCTGTTCTGAGGCCTATAAAGCATTCGCCTTCTTACGTGTTTTTATTAACACGAGTTTTTAATGTTGGGGCATTATTGTCGGGGTAACATCATCGTAACTTCTTTCAATAGTTGCACTGTTGTCGGACAAGAATCATAAAAATTGTTGTGTAGTACCTCTAGAAGGTCGGCTTTGATTTAATTCAGCCAGTCCAGTGATAACTCCAGTTTTGATAACATGAAAATGAATTGCAGATTTAAAAAAAAAATGTCGGAATTGAACCAGCAAAATATAATTTGGGATGCCCTCTGCTCCTCGATTTTCTTTAAGGCGTTGGCTGTCCAGCAAGGTTTTTTATACCTCGAAGATGTTTTTTGTTTCGTCACGTATTTCTGCGTATTGACTGTTTTTCCTGTGGACTGGTCCAACTAACCTACTTCATCTAAACATGTCACAGGAACTGCTTAAACCCATATTGTGTGTGGAGGTGCCTAAGTTTTTTTCTGAGCTCTCAACTGAACTGCCATTCTATACCCTCCTTGTCAGTCGTCCAGCAATTTAATTCCTTGATTAGTGCAGGCGCAGGCAGGCGGGTGGTTATTAAAAGGCTTAAACACAGGGCGCAGCACGTTTTATATGTCTACAACTTATCACGTGCGTTCTCCCTATCGAGACTGTGGGCAAGCGCAGGATAATCGCTTAAAACCGCGATATTGTGTGATGGAATTTGTAGACAAAACTGCTCTTTTGCTGTAATTTATGGTGTAATTTTCTGTGGGTGGCATTTGTGATCAATTTGTGCAGAATTGTAGACCGTTTAAGGCTTCTGCTTATTGTCAAACCTACTTGTTTGCGGGAACTTCGACAAGAGATAACAAGAACATGGCTAATGCATTTTTTTATCATGTAGCAGAATTTGCCATTTCTCTTGGTGGCCTTTGGCAGGAAATGAACTCGCTATAATCGCCATCATTAGTAAGTTGCATGATATTTTCAGCGTATCTCTAGCCTCACAGCAAACTATCGGAGCTACAGTAAAAAAAAAAAAACAAGACACCGAATCCAAACAACACATTTTGTTGTCAAACTAATATTTAGTAGTTAGCTAGTATCGTCCCACTTCGCCAAGCGAAATTAGGCCTTCACCATCATGACACAATGATCGAGGGCCGCCAGAGTCGGCAGACACTCGGTCTCTGGACTTTCACCTCGATTGGATTCGGGCCTGTTTGTCAAAAATGACATCTCCGGCGATTCGTTTAAGGGCCAAAGACGGTCACGCGGTGAAATGCGCAATTGGGAGGATATTGAAATATGAGGCTGACGATAACTTGAAGGCTTTAAGGTCACTTGAGATGCTTTGCCAAGAATTTGTACAGTAGGTTGTTCAAAGCACCAGGTCTTTGTTTCATTTAATAGCTACCAAATGTGAGATAGTCGCATCGGCTTGCATTGAATCTAAACTCACTCTTCAGGAGTACGAGGTAAAATATTCCCGAGATGCGACGACAATATTAGAAATCCTTAGTATGGATCAAAATGTTGCTAGTTGAAGTTCTGAAATAGAAACTAGTGTGCACAACGAAGCCAAAATCCTGTTCAAAACCTCTCAGCTTCCACCCGATCGCGTCAAGCAATTTGACAATAACTCACAAGGCGAAAAAGTTAATACGATGCAAATTGCACTACACTTTCTCCTGGCGACCATTCGCGAATGCGTTTTACCGAAAATACGAGTCGAGTCCGTCTTACATACATCCTGCTGGCAAAAGATACGCTGACACTACAGAAGAACAGCTTGACTAGTGGGAAGACCAATGCTTTCTGTTCTGGAGAGAGGTCTGATAGGTCTCAGTTTTGGAGTTTTTGTGGCAACACTACCTAAACCTTCATAGACCTAATTGTTGTCGCTCGCTTGGTGATTCGATGCCCAAAGCTTTTCCCAGTATATTTAGAAATGTCAGAGGATTCAGCTACCACTATTAGTAGTCCACTTCAGCTGGCTTAGCATGGACGGCTATATCGACGTTTACAGCTAAATACACCGAAGCCTATGTACCTCTTGAGTGGGAGAGGTCACCACTATCATGTTCAATATTGTGGTAATGCATCCAGCTCTAGCTCTCTAGAATTACATCAGATATTTTTGGGCCAGTAAGCTGACGGGCATCAGCCGAATTGTAGTATTTTATCTTTCGAAATTGTCAAATCATGGTCTGTAAATTGGTCTGGTTTCCAAAAACTTTTGTCTATTCTGGTCCCTCTGGTACATCATATTTTGCGATGCATGGATGCAAATTTATGTTAAAGCCACGACCCGAATATGATAAGCTGCGAGATGGTGATGTACGGCGTCAGTGACTGTTGTAACTATTGTATAATCGGTTCTGCCAATTCCGACGAGGAAAAAGTCTTCCTTTCCTTTAACTTCCTTTAGGGAATGTCTTGTTGAGAATCCACCATCCCGTCAGCTGATCAGCTGATCGTCATTTTCGTCAAGAATTTCTTAGTAATTTTGTTGTATACGAAAGTGTTAGGAGACTAGACATGGATATTTAAAAGTTAGGCAAAATCCCTAACTCTAACAGTATTACTTTTAAAGTAGCGATTTGAGTCCGTGATCAATATTTTATGGTTGACAGTGGGCTACAATATTAATTTTATTACTTCTGTAGGTAAATGGTTTCTTAGACTGTATTCAGAATAAAACCTCTAGTTATGTCCAGAGATGGGTAAATGCCCGGGTTAAAATCCACCGCTGGGTTAAAATCCATTTCTGCTCAATAAATGCCGGGCATTTTTAATAAAGGTCGGGCGGAAATGAAATTATTTTTTTACTTAAATTCGGTTACAAAAGAACTTTATTTTGACGAGAATAGGTTGGGTAGGCTCTATGAAGCAAAAAAGGTCCTATAGCTTAGTGCCGGGAAACGCACCGTTTTTGAGTTACGAGGTCTTGAAAAATAAAAAAACTGAAAATTATTGGCGGGCGTCGGGAAACCACTAACTCGGGTTGGGTAGGTCCTAGTAAGCAAAAATGTTCCTGTAACTTGGTGCCGGGAAACAGACCGTTTACGAGTTATGAGACTTTGAAAAAAAATAACATAACTCAAAAACGGTGCATTTCTCGGCATAAAGTTACAGAACTTTTTTGCTCTCCAGGACCAATTCAACAGGTCTCCGATAAAAAAAATAATAAAAAAAATTTTTTTTTTTTTTTTGGTAAAGAAACTAAGACTTCTAAGTTCTGGGCCCATAGCGCCCCTTGCACTACACCCCAACCAATGTTCTTTCCTTTTTCGTCACATAATGTTATCCCAATAGGGTTTTGTATACAAAAAAACTAATTTGTAGTGAATTTTCATTTATGCCCGCCGAAATGGGCAGAAATCTATTTCTGCCCGATTAAAACCCTTTCTGCCCGATTAAAATCGTTTGGGCAGAAAAGGCAGAAATTCATCGCCCATCTCTGGTTATGTCTAGAAACGCGCCGATCTTTGCACTTGAATCCTGAAGAAATTTTATTTCCAATAAGTCTGTTTTGTCCGCTCGACACACATTTTATGGGGTATAGCGTGTCGTTGATCGTACACAGTCATTCGAATTAATTCAACAGTTTCTTCATAAGCAGCCCAAGAGAGACCCTAATTCAACTCCAAAGCTATGGCGCTTAGACGAAATGCATTTTTGAGTGTCGTGCTATTAAGGTTAATAACAAGGCGGAGGGTAGAGAGTGATGTAACTCTGCAGTCTTGCATCCTTTCGCCGGCCCATTGTTGAGACACTCTTAGACGACATTTAGAGATAGGGACGGGTGACGAAAGAGTTGGAAGGGTGTCGTGGACGGTTTACTGGTGTCTTTCAAAACACATCCGAGTCTGTCTGTTGCATTAGGTGACGGCGGTTACATTTATAGATACCTGCGATTCCATGTCCCCGCAGTGGTATACCAAGGCACCAAGTTATTGAATTAGGCCGACAAAAAGATGTGCCACTAAAGTATTTGTTTTAAACTTTTAACCAGATGATATTTGTAGAGTAAGTATGATGCAAAAAATCAGATTCAAGGAATTAAAACGTCTAGGTATTTAGAATCGTCATAAATCAGCGAAAGTATTACGCTATCTTATGCCCACAAACAAAAATACGAATTTCATCAGCTTTCTAATTACTTACATAATAATTATATTTCTCCGAACTTTTTAATTGGTCGGACTAGAATCTGCCTCGGGCGTCTTAAATCTTCGATTTGCGCGAAATCGTTAAA
The DNA here is from genome assembly GCA_949319315.1 of Zelleria hepariella. Taxonomy (NCBI): domain Eukaryota; kingdom Metazoa; phylum Arthropoda; class Insecta; order Lepidoptera; family Yponomeutidae; genus Zelleria; species Zelleria hepariella. The sequence continues at coordinate 21,214,750 of OX439384.1, forward strand.
TTCTTTACAACCTCATATACCATCTTGTGGCCGACTCTCGGATAATAATGTTGATTTACCAAACCGGTATGGATTAGCAGCAGATTGTTACCCTCAAATCTGGATATGGTATGCTACTACTGTGAAGGTTTCAACACTTTTTGGCCCATTTGCTCCTACCTAGATACCATGCAATCATCAATTCATCATATCATCTCTGATAATGTTTCTCAGTGTTTGCTACTGGGTAATTGGGTATGTATTGCGGATGTTTTTCTTTCGCGCTACCATTCTCTGTATCTGTTACACATTGCAAATAAAAGGCCACACTTTCTTCAAAGACGTATTTAACCAAATATTTGTTCGTATTCTTCCAGCCAGACCTGGATATGGTGAAAGGCATACGCACGTAACCCAAATTCATCTCGCTGTGTGTAAAAAAGAGTACAACTCGGTCGTCCATTAATTTTATTGCCTTTTGATCACCTCCGGTGTCGGCGGTCGTCGTTTTGGGACGCCCCCGTGTAAACAAATCGATTCGATTAATCCGAAGAGGTTTTATTCGAAACGGGTTCTTCTTTTTGGGTTGCTCTCTTTCATTCATTATCATTATTGAGTGAGATCAGTGATTGTTTGATTACGGAAACTTTAGTTCAGTTTTCGCGCTCCCTTTTGATCGGAGACTAGTCGCTCCATGATGCGCAAAAGCGACTTCTTTCGCGACTCGAAAAGACTTCGACGTGAAAAATGTCGCAAAAGCTGACATGGCTACCGTCCGCAACTAATGAGATTTTGAAGGCGAATGCAAATCTATAAGTGACAAATACTGTAGACTTCAGTCGCGTTTCGCTAAAAGACATGCCACTAACATGACTTCCCTTAGAAATTAATTAGTATCTCGCGGGCAAGCGTAGATAAAAGTGGCGTCGCGGCCTGGCATCCTAGCCGGGCTGGACGTTTTCATTCTAGGTCTATAAACAATTTCATGAAACTAATCATCTTTTAAGTCCAACATTGAGAACCTCAGCCCAACATTGGGAACCTCAGCCCTTCAGCATAAATAACGGGTTGCAGATTCGCAATATTAATATCCTGTGTAGGCCATCCTCTCGTTCGCTGATTGCCATTCGTAACTGTCAACGGTTTTGTTTTGGCCCGTGACAGTTTTGACGGGTCGTTGCGCAAGCGCATGCCACTTGATTAATAAACAGAAGACGATTTAAATGTACAGAACCAAACCCAAGCATTGGTTGATCATCTCTTGAACAGAAATGAAAGCTTTTAGTTTAGTTTTCTAATACGATCCGGTTTCGCATGGTCGTGCTGATGCTACGTACAAAGTTTTGTGGATCCTAAAAACTCTGACACCAGGGATTGGCTTCTACCTCATACGACTACCTACTGTACAAGAGAAAAGCTTTATTCCGATCATTCTATTTAGCAACAATTCCACTTAGTACTGACATCTTAAAATTATCTCTTCAACGGCTTCAACGCCGCGAAGGCAGGAGTAGACGTGGACTAGCAGCGGACAGTGGAAAGCCAGCTGCGTGCGAACAGTTGCGATAGATAGATCACTCTTTATCGTACACCAAGATTAGCTTTAATTAATTGTTACTGAGCTGAGGTGGAAATAAGCCAGAAGAGTTGCTGACGACAGGAAGGCGTGGCGTGTCCTTATAAAGGCCCTCTGTACCTCTTACTTTTGCACGGTTCGAATTGCATCTAAAACTGAGCTGTACATCTGCTGTACTCGACACATGCGCGGGCGCACTCGTAGCGTCTTCCCAGGCGATTTGTTTGAGCCGAGAGTCCAATTGAGACGCCCACGCGCCGCTTTCCGTCCGCAAGACTCTTGGGGACTTTTGCACATCATAAGACATGAGCAAGTAGCGATTCCTCAGTGCTCTCTACATTGTAAATTTTGCTCAAATCACCCTCATTTTTACCAAGACTGTAGATCTCAGTGCTCTCTACATTGTAAATTTTGCTCAAAACACCCTCATTTTTACCAAGACTGTAGACTGGACTTCGTAAGTGTCCTTACACTTTCGCATACAAGAAGACTGGAAGTTTCTGAATATTTGATAAAGTTGTGAGATGGTGAAACTCAGTCCTTCCATCCTGAATCAGCACTTTTGAAAATAGGGCTAAGCAGTCAAAAGATTGGAAACTATGTTGAATTCTTACCACAGAACCTCATGCGAATAAATTAAAGCATTGTCCAGTCCAAAAATATCGAGATTATTGTATTCGAATCGGGTTGAAGCGCGATTGGTTTTTAGGCAAATTAATTACCTTATTTATCCCGACGTTTCGGCCGCGTTACAGCTGCCGTGGTCGCGGGTAGACTGGAACGGAGAGTGTTTTAATTATTGTGGTGACAGTTGGGATTCGACCCGTTTCGAATACAATAATGTTTAATATCGCGAATCATTAAAAGTGAATATGCGAGATTACTACAAGATCTTCGGGATATTACGTTGAACAATCTACTCTGGTATTGAACAATCACTGGGTGTTTCGTTCGCCACAAACGTTTACTTGGACGTCAACTTGTTCACAGGGCCTGAGCATCATTAGGGTCACTCATACTCCACATGTAAACAAACGCAGTGTGCTGTTGTCACCTCTTTATGATGGATAGGCCACGGCGGGTAACGGACTCTCTTCCGGTGCCTCTTACTAGACATGCGCGAAACAGTGCACTTCGAAGTCATGATATATTTCATGACATTTCATACCGCGTGATATTACCTTATATCATGGCACCAAACATGACACATGACATCATGGTATTTCTTCATTGCAGACATGAAACATGACATCATGGTATTTCATCATTGCAGACATGAAACATGACATCATGGTATTTCTTCATTGCAGACATGAAACATGACATCATGGTATTTCTTCATTGCAGACATGAAACATGACATCATGGTATTTCTTCATTGCAGACATGAAACATGACATCATGGTATTTCTTCATTGCAGACATGAAACATGACATCATGGTATCTCAGCACACTTTCATTGCAGTACGTACAGTGTGCTGAAATGTCATGTGTCATGTTTCATGTCATCCAGTGTAATGAAATGCTATGTGCCATGCTTTATTCTCTCGTGTAATGTGTAATATTTCATCACATTGTTGTGTAATATGTCTTTTGTAATATTACAAGCATTACCTACACATGTCTACCTCTTACCACTGCATTATAGCTTCTATAGCAAAGACAATAGAGCTTACAAACCCAAAGAAATAGCCAACCAAGATGTTGCTTTTTGTGGTCTAACGAAATATCAAGAACCGGGAGGTCGCTCTAGCGAAGTTTTTAGGCAGGTTTTTAGTGCAATTACAAGCAATGTTCCATGTCGAATATGTCAATGATATTGACAGCTGAAAGGTACAGCACATATCTAATAATTCGTTGGAAAATAGTTCTTAAATCTTTGTGAGTTAGAACTGCAAGGGTTATTTGGTATGCAGTATTTTAAAAGGATTTTTTTTTGTTTCGAGCCCTTTGTTTATACACTACCACTTATTAACATTCTGATGAACTCTACTTTCATACGTGTTATTGGGCCAGGTAGACCAAGAGACTTATTGTCTTGTCCGGTTTCATAAGTTAAAGGTCAGGCCTCTATATTTTCTTAATGAAGGTATTATGTTACTTGAGCTTTGTTTGGTTTTCGAGTTCGGTATGCGATGAACAGTTATTGACAATGACTTTGGTCGATGACCTTTACCTTTGGAAAGTCTATCTTTTAATTAAAATTAAAAAATAAATGCCAATCAAGCTTCACAAACTAAACAGTAGAAGTTCTTTGAGAGGTTATCAAGGCTTACACCATCTCATGAAAAAAAAAATACCTTTGTGCCTTCTCATCGTCTTCAAATATTTACAAAACCCTTCAAAAGATAATTCTTCAAGTTGAAAAGGATATGGATGTTGAAATTTACATAAAAACGAGATGAATCTTAAGACGAATGTGTCAAGCGCTGATCCTTGACAGATGTCACTCGTCACAGAAACACTTAAATATCATTAATTGACTTGTCCATCTCGCAGATTGATTGGTGTTTGTTTACTTGTGTTGGTTGAGAAATCGAAGATTTAAAACTTGAAACCAAACATTAAATACTAAGGCCTTTGCATCCACGTAGTGAGACGATATATACCTCGTCCAGTGGCACCTTCACTCACTGCTGGCGAAGTGACTACTTAAAGGCTGCAGTGCCTTGGAAATCACCATCTAGAAGCCTACTACATCTAAACGTCCCAAACTTTTGAATAGTATAAAATAAAATAAATATTACTGAAACAATGTGAAAGCTCAGAATGATTTAAGTGAAACTTAAATGACAAAAAAACCGTCATCAAAACCTAACAGGAAAATGCTTCTAAAACGGCCTAGATATTATTATGACAAACATAACGGTAGGATGTCACACATGATTGAAGACACAATAAAGAAACAGGATAATGCTCCCAGCAAACCGTTACTTATCTATCAATCTTCAGACATTCCTATCCATAAAAAACGTGACACTAGTGGACCAAAAGGACGAAAAGAGGCCCTAAAAGGACCATTAACATCGCTCTTTTGACATGCTGACTTATTCGACAGCGTCCATGTTAAGAGTAGAAAATTATATTCAAACGATGATTTTCAATGGACTCTAATAAAGAGCCTACTAATACAGCCGTTTTATAAGTGAAGTATGGACCACTTCACTCATCATCAACATCATCAACATCATCATCAGCCCACCTCTGCCCACTGTTGGGTAGATATAGGCCTTTTTTTCCTCGTTCGCGGTCCATCGCCATCCGCCATCACAGCTAATGTAAAAATATTACGTAAGATTTAAAAATGCAAACAACCTTTACCTAGCTAGTTGCATTTATCCCTAAAAGGGTCATACATATCTACTTGTAGGAAGAATCTGTCGTCCCATTTGTTTTTTGTTTACCCACAAGCACGACAACATTGTTGAAGCCAAGACCATCCATCTCGGCAAAACCTCAAGCCTGCAATATTATAAAATAACAGTATTTATCTCGCGTTTCCATAAAGATAGACAGTAAACAACTGTATGCGCGCAATGACAGTAATAATTACATCGGTGTGTGTCAAAGCTTGTCGGTTGAAGACTGGTTCGACCTTGCCGTGTCTTCCTTTACTAGTTTGTAAATGTTTTGTGACAACTATGGTCATAAGACTATAGGGGTAAATGGTCTTTGTAATTTCAGTTTTTGCGATAGGGAAATGGATTTCTGCCAAATGTTTGCAAATTGCACAAATAGTGGAGTAAATCTGGCATTTGTTTGTATGGAGACCCCAACATTAATTTTCCCGTAAATGAAACTTTGCAGGGTTGTAATACACTTAAATACAAGATATTCCATCAGAGCGTCCAAAAAAAAAAAATTCCGGAATTAGGTATATAAACCTAAAAGTACAAATAGCTCTATATGTTGGACAGCAAAATTTCTCAGTCCAATTTTTTTTTACCAAATGACTTATCCCCATAATTAGGTCATGCTTGAAAAAAATCCACAACTTTCTTCAAGCAGAACTGTCACTTTTCGAAAAAAAACCTCATTTTATCCGTCATTTCGACGGAAAAATTCCTCAGTCAAGTTTTTATTCTCATTTCGGTTCTAAACGTGACTCGGCGTACTGGATAAGAAAATCCAACCATAACACGGTTTAGTCTTGCGTCAGTTGAAAATCACTAATAACTCAGCGCGGAAAATTCCTCCGTCCGATTTTATTTTTTTGTTATCAATGGTGGTCCCATTTGCACACCAAACCAAAATATCTAAAAACTTCACCATGCCGAACCGTTTATTCTACAGTTTAATCGATCACAGAACCTATTTAATTGACTGAATGTATATCTGACCGATTTAGTGCCGCCCCACCGGAACGCATCGACGAGCGTTTCCGTCCCGCCCCATAGACTTCCTAGTACTTATCGACAATGGGAAGCGAAAACGCGCGCTGATGCGACGCTCTGCCGGCACTGAATTACAACAAGTGATGAGTCAGTTCCTATTTTTAGCTCCGGAGATGTTTCGATAGTTACGTCGCTTGTCCTAGTATGTAAGTAATTGTGTGTCCATGTTTTGTTTTTATTTTTTATCATTGTGTTTCCGTGGCTATTAATAAACGTATTTCTATTTATCTATCTATCTTATTAATCGTAATAATTAAAGCGGACAAAAAAATACAATTCTTGGATAATAAATCGTATTTATTTATCGTTGGGTTGAGTTTAGTGTGTAGGCACTGTGAATATTGAATATTGTCTTCAGTAAACTCACACGCACCGCATTGCATTCTCGTACATAACCGCTTGTAATAAGAGCTAAAATAAGAGCCGCCACGCAAGTGACGTATTTTTTTAACGAGTGAGCAAAGCGACAGAAGTTTTCCGAGTCTACTTGAACAATCGGGCGTTTGTATGTTTATATGTATGTATGTATTTATGCATGTATCCGATAAAAGTATAAAAACTTAAATTACCCGTATCTCCTAAACGGCTAATGCTATACCCATGTTCATGATACTCTAAGAAAAGGGCTCGATGAGATCTAGACGATAAATGTATAAAAACTTTAACTGCCCGTATCTCCTAAACGGCTAATGCTAGACCCACGTTCATGGTACTCTAAGAAAAGAACTCGACGAGATCTACCCGATAAAAGTATACAAACTTTAACTGCCCGTATCTCCTAAACGGCTAATGCTAGACCCATGTTCATGGTACTCTAAGCAAAGGTCTTGACGAGATCTACACGATAAAAGTATAAAAACTTTGACTGCACATATCTCCTAAACGGCTAATGCTAGACCCACGTTCATGGTACTCTAAGAAAAGAACTCGACGAGATCTACCCGATAAAAGTATACAAACTTTAACTGCCTGTATCTCCTAAATGGCTAATGCTAGACCCATGTTCATGGTACTCTAAGAAAAGGGCTCGACGAGATCTACACGATAAAGGTTTAAAACTTTAAATGCCCGTATCTCCTAAACGGTTCATGCTAGACCCATGTTCGCGGTACTCTAAGAAAAGATTAGGAGATATGTGCAGTCGAAGTTTTTATACTTTTATCGTGTAGATCTCGTCGAGCCCTTTTCTTAGAGTACCATGAACATGGGTCTAGCATTAGCCGTTTAGGAGATACGGGTAATTAAAGTTTTTATACTTTTATCGTGTAGATCTCCTCGAGCCCTTTTCTTAGAGTACCATGAACATGGGTCTAGCATTAACCGTTTAGGAGATACGGGCAGTTAAAGTTTGTATACTTTTATCGGGTAGATCTTGTTGAGTCCTTTTCTTAGAGTACCATGAACATGGATCCAGCATTAGCCGTTTAGGAGATATGTGCAGTCAAAGTTTTTATACTTTTATCGTGGAGATCTAGTCGAGCCCTTTTCTTAGAGTACCATGAACATAGGTTTAGCATTAGCCGTTTAGGAGATACGGGCAGTTAAAGTTTTTATACTTTTATCGTGTAGATCTTGTCGAGCCCTTTTCTTAGAGTACCATGAACATGGGTCTAGCATTAGCCGTTTAGGAGATACTGGCAGTTAACGTTTTTATACTTTTATCGTGTAGATCTCGTCGAGCCCTTTTCTTAGAGTACCATGAACGTGGGTCTAGCATTAGCCGTTTAGGAGATGTGTGCAGTCAAAGTTTTAATACTTTTATCGTATAGATCTTCTCGAGCCCTTTTCTTAGAGAACCATGAACGTGGGTCTAGCATTAGCCGTTTAGGAAATGTGTGCAGTCAAAGTTTTTATACTTTTATCGTGTAGATCTCGTCGAGCCCTTTTCTTAGAGTACCATGAACATGGGTCTAGAATTAGCCGTTTAGGAGATACGGGTAATTAAAGTTTTTATACTTTTATCGTGTAGATCTCCTCGAGCCCTTTTCTTAGAGTACCATGAACGTGGGTCTAGCATTAGCCGTTTGGGAGATATGGGCAGTTACTTTTATCGGTTAGTTTGCGATTTAAATTTTCTATATGACCGTCCTATATGGCGCGGACACCTTCTAATACTATGATCAGAGTATCGGATCAGACAAGTCGGACGTTTATTCCCGGCCTAAGAGCTACGAGGCCACAGACAGACACACAGACACACAGTCAGACACACCTTCATACACACAAACACACACACCCACTCACAGACACACAGATGGCTACTAAATATAGGTAAATAAGAAATAAATAAAACGGAGAACAAAAAAAAAGTAAGTAGGTATATTGATTGATTCCATAGATTTGAACCAAGACCATGAAGTACAGTATCTTGAGCTCTTCCTCATTTCACCATTACGTTCGACGCTTGATAAACGAAAATAGCGATCACCTTGAAGCACAAAAGCAACGAAACATTTTATTTATATCATACTGAAATCTATTTCGCGGGAAGTGTGACTCGGTCTGTGTGCGACGTTGCCGCTCCGTGCGGGCGGTGTAATAACAAAAATATAAAGTATGATGACAGTCAAGTGGGTGGTCTCTATCGCTACGCGTTGCAAAGCGATAGACGGGTCACCAGTAGAATGGGTACGGCGCCACGATAATATTTATTTGAGAAATATTTTTTTTACCCTGAATTGCGCTGCCTTATTTTGTGGATATTTAGGTTTTGGAAAGGAAATAAAATGATGTAATGAAATCTATAAAGACATAGGATAGAGAATTTTTCCCCTGCGATTTAAAAGACAATTTCTGAAAAAAATATATTTACTTGGGTTATGACTTGGATTTTCATGTTGTAAGTTAAAAACTGCAAAACAATGGCATCTCAAAGAAAAAATATGACTGAGAATTTTTCCAGTGCAAGTTAATACAAAAAAACACATTTTAATAAAAATATGTTATTTGTGGTAGGGGTAGTTTTTGGATATCTCAATTATTGTTCCCATACAATATTACAATATTTTTGATGAAGAAACTTTTGACGGAGCATTTTTTCCCAACGAGATATCACCGATTTAAGAGTTTAGGTAAAAAAAAAATACTTCGGTTATACTTCTATTTTGGACAATTAGTAAAATACGTCTAATTTAAGGTACTCTAACATACTGCAAAGTTAGGAGAAAGGAGGAGTTAATGTTGGGGTCCACCCCTTCGTTTCTTAGAGTAAAAACTGACCGAGTGCATATTAGATACTATTGGTACTAATCCTTTTGGTGTGTAATATACCTACAAACAATCTGCGATTTTTGAGGCGCTCTTACAAACGGGCTCCTTTCAAAATTAATCATGAAAACCACGGGCCACATTGGAAGATTTGTTATTTTTTTGAAATTGATGAAGGAACGAAACCACCTGAGCGTCTGAGGCATCATACATGACTTCCGCAGTTGGCAATATAACTTTCTTTCTCTGAAAGAAGTAATTTGCCCAGCTATCCACGTAGACTTTTACAGGCTACATATTATAACTTTTTTAGCAGAGAAAGCGGCTTCAATAACCCTCCTTTTAGGCAGTGGGGTAAAAAGGTTAAAAAACTGTGGGCAAATGGGTCCAAAGTTTTCTGGTTTCCCACGGGCCCGCTGTGGTTTAGCCCGTTATGGCGCACTCGCTAGCGTCTCAGCAGCTCCTTTGTGCCCGGTGGAGTGTGAGTGTGAGTAAGGCATTAGGCATGCACTGTTGTCCTTACAGAGGAGGTGTTAGAACTTGTCCGCGGATGGTGATTCAGTGTCTTTCAATCACACATGCTTGCATGATAAGTGGGAAACTTACATGGTAGCTGGGCTGCTTATCAATCAACTGATTAATATGGTGTGGTATTTTCCGTGTACTTAGGTCTTGGGGGCCATCTCAATGACAACGAATGAGCTCAATTTCCAACCTCATCTGCATCATTCATAGATGTAGCATTCCGTTCACCAGCCGATAACACACCAGGTTTCAGCCATTTGACTGATGTGGTGCTGGTGATGATAATCATCCAAATAACTGCTTAAGTATATTAATGATAGGCAATGGGGCAGCAGTCTTCTGTGCAAGGCGATCAACAACTCCGCGTTTTGGTTGGTTAAAGACAACTTAGCGAAACAATCAAAGTTTAAACTTCGCTAATCGAAAGGCGTTGCCGATGAACCTAAAATTACGTGAAACCGTCGACGAATTGGCAAGTCGAATCATGCGTGTTCCCCATAAACCAGGGAACCGCAGTAAGTAATAACTAATAACTCAATGACCGAGAGGTGATTGTAGTCATAAAACTCAGCCGGAACCGTCGAGTCCTGTTATCTTCAGCCGTGGGATCGCGGGCCCGGGGCAAAAAAACAATCATCCCAGAGCCCTTTCCCCTGAATCATCGGCTGACTGCGCGGGCGCACGCTAGGCGCTAATTTACGAATTTCGCTCGCCAATTATTTCCACAACCTCTACTCGTGATCCAGCGAGACTGAGAACCATCGAAATGATACCAAGAGTAGAGAAACAGCTGTATCAGCTCGTTTAAGTTCACAGTTCTTGAGTAGACGCTCAGCAATCAGCTTGGTCCAACCGGTCTGTTCCACTGAATTCGGCTGATCTTCAATATCTGTTCTGAACGTTTCCTTACTTGAAAGCAGACTTGATAGGTGTGTTACGTTCTATTTCTTCTCTTATTTAGGATGATAATAATATGTACTATCAACCCAAACATTTCTTTGATTTAGGTCTTGCGAAGGTGGTGATTATGGTTTTAAATAACCAGGGGTATTTTAGAGGAGAGGTTCTACAATTAAGGCGTAGTCAAAGCTGTCGTCTTGATGCGATAATGCTTCGCCGCAAATCATACACGCTCCGCGAAGTGGTGATTACCTCCATGATGTAACCATTTCTGCACATCTCTTTGTCTTGATGACCTTGCATGATTCACTTTAGGTAGTTTTTTATGCGTGTCTTTGTGCAATTGTATTTATTTTGATGTCACCTTGTTGTAATTCAGGTTTGCTCTTTGTAAAAGTAGTCCTTCCAGGCATAACATTGCTGTGATTTCAAATAGATTAGCTAGCTAGAGTAGCTAGGCTCAAATGACTTCTAGGAGTATAGTAATTGAAAACTAATAACATATAATTTTTTAAACTGTGATATAACCGTTACGAACCAGTTCGTCCGACTGTCACTCCAAACATCTCTCATATGAAATCATTTGTAAATAATGGTATAGCAATTACGCCCTTTTCAAGATTTTGTCTCGTGACAGTGCTTCCTTTTTGGTCCTTACGAAATTATCATACAAGAGGGCCGACGCCGAATGACAAATGCAGCTTTAAGTATCTCGTAATATGTTTGCGGTGCAGGCGCAGCCTGGTGCAAGTCTCTAGCTAAAAGCGAATGTCGTGGTGGAAGCAGTATGAATAGTATGAGCAGTTTGTTGGATTCTTTTGATACTTTATTTATTTGAAACTGCAGCACCATCATGTCTCTCATTTGCGTTGCAGTTTCTATCCTTATTCAGATTGTAGCTTCTTCTAGACACTTTAGGAAGTTTATTGCTTGCACCATCCCCCAGTCTTGAGGAGACATCTCGAGTGATATACGCACAAGCGCTTCCCCGAAACAACCCCCTTTTTGCCGCCACTTCGTAGGTGGGAAAGCATTTCATTAATATTTACCGCTTGTAATAGTCTGAGATAACAGGGGGCAGGGCTGAACCTGGACCCATTGTCTTGTTTATGTTTATTCGTTTTTGTTGTTGATTTAAAATTGGAGTCGGTTTTTTGTCCGTCTGCCCCGTCGGTTGCAATTAAGACAATGGGGTCCAGCGACTTTTTGTGGGACTTTTTAAGAGGGCTGTCCACGTTTTGATTTGTACGGCTTACCCTTTTCAATCAATATGTGAAGGAACCTTTGTTTGTTGAATCGATAAGCCTCTCCCTAATCCCTCGCAGAATGTTGTTATTCAAGTCTGGAAGAATTCGGATGATGCTTCTCAAGGCACTTTTATCTCTACCATAAGGAAACATTCAGTAAAATACCAACGGAGATTTTGCCACCCATATAGAGCGATTTTTATGCAAGCGGGTACCGTGTTCGCTCCAAGAACATGGCTGTGCCGGATCGCATTACGCTCCTACATGACATCCAACGCGTTCAGCCCTTCCTTACACGAAGTACATGGGACTTCTGGCTTGTAGGCTCGGTCCCTATGTTAGCACACCGGTTTTCTTTGCAGCTTTCTCTCGGTTTAAACTCCGAATTTGCCGGTCTTCGGCTGCTAGAATAATCTGGTTAGATTTTAAATATTTGTTTCAATCAATATAAAAAACTAAATCTCATTTAGGCTGGCTCTTAAATGAGAAGAAACCAAACCCATAAGACTGTGTTTACCCTTTAGGTGATGTCATTGCCTAGTATCCACACCATCCTTAGATGCCAGCGACACATAGAGACGTGGGACAGGGACGCGGCGCTGACGTGACATTTTGCTTTGATTTGACGTGGGCTTCGTCTCTTCTGTGTGTATTGCGTCGCGTCGCTTCCAACTGTCGTGGCGTCCACGCTGCGTCTTCGTCCCATGTCTTTTCTGTGTTTCTGGCTCCTTACAGCTTACTAGGCTAGTTACGCTATACACGAGATAAAAAGTCTTGACAATAGAAGCTTTCTCTTGGTCCAGCCAGCCATGCCCATCCTTCTAAGAAATTTATTATGACCATTACCACCCCCCAATTCACACGAAAAATATATCGAGGCACGTGTCCATGAATAAATTATGACCACCACTTCCCATGGGTTCGATAATAGATTTCCTCTTTTTAGTGCCGATCGATAAATGTGTCTTCTCGATACCAGTATTTGTGACTCGGAAAATATTTTCTATAACATTGTCGGCCTCCACGGGGGGTCCGATTTTATGGCCATTTCTCTTTAGTGAACCGAATTTGTGAGTTTTATTTAGAGGGTATTCATTATTTTCGAGGTGCTTTTATGGTGGTATACACCCACCCGTTCTTGGTATCGTATTTTATAACTTTAACGGTTTCTGGTTGATATAGGTCAGCGAATTGTGTTAGTCAAAAACGTGTGACCTCATTGCTTTCTTCAACTTTGCACTGCAGTACAAAGTTGAAGAAAGCAATGCTTTCGCTTGGAGAAAGTATAAGAGCTTGAGATTCTTCATTTCAACTGTATTCTGTAACTCAAACTGAAAGTACTGCACACGGCGTACATAAAAAACTAAACTTGAATTTGTTGTCTCAAGTCCATGTCTGATTCATATTTTGCGCTTTGTGTAATGTAAAGCAGTCCTATTATGCTCACTCATTAATTTAGGCATTCAGTGAATGTGGCGTCTAAAATGGGGGGCGGGCGGGCGTATGGTGCGTGTAAGTGGTTTGTTAGTTGCTTTACAGTCCATGCCTTTAACCGTCCAACCCATTTGCTATGGCTGCGCCCGGATATAAAGATGTTTGCTTCTTTCAGCACTGTTTAGTTTTGTATGTGTAGAATTGAAGAGTTAGTTGTTATCCGTTAATATTCCAGTCGTAGATTCTGTTGATATAATTTCAGAAGTTTATTTTACATACTTAAATATTGATTACTATCGTCCGTCATTAGCACAATCGTATTGATGGATTATAAGTACTTCTTCATCCATTCATTCTTCTTTTTCTTTAATATGATAATTTTGGATCAGTGATCTCTCTATCCACTTTAGAAGTTTTCTATCACATTTAAAAGGTTCATTTACCTCCTAAAAGGCCTATTAACTCGGGCAATTTTCTCCGCAAATTCTAGTAGAAACGTTTCGTCACAGCGCACGGTTCCGATTCAGTTTTATCGCCCAGTCGCGTGCGCCGGCGCCGGGCGGCAATGAACTTGCGTACGCGCATCATGCGTGTCGACTTTGGACTGACACACTTTGATGCGGGCGATATCAATACTGTTTCTTCGTATTGGTACTGGTACATCATGCATATGAGACATATTCTTAAGATCTCTACTCTCTAATATTGTACTTTATTTAATGCATAACAGTTACGCTTTATGATCCCAGGAGATGCATTGAGCAAGTTATGAAAATTGTATAGGGTGACATGAGGTTATCAGGTTGTCTGGCAGAGATTGCTTTTAGCAATAAGACCGCCCATTGTATACTAATTAGTTTTTAGAAAATTCTTTGTAAATAATTCGTTTTTGTGTACAATAAAGAATATTCTATCTATCTATCTCTATCAGGAGAGAAAAACACTACATATTATCGCAATCTACTGTTTGCTACTAAAATGTTGGTTTGTCGAGCATTCAAGATGAGATTAGTGGATGAAGGATTGCATTTGATTGACTTTTTATTTAAAGTCTTAACCCAAAATGAGTTAAGCTTTAAAACAATTTTGTTTACGGAAGTGGTATGTTGAAATGCAACCCTGCCTGCTTGCCTTTAAAACGAAAAGTTTCGAACAAAATCATCGGAAATCGATCGTTAATTTGTCAAGGGTCACTACGGAACGGATTGTAAATGATGATGACTATGATTGACCGGAAAAGTAATGTTACACAATATGGCGCAGGATTGGGAGGTATGAAGGTATGAAAGGTTTGCTCAAGAGGAAAGATATCCTTATCTAAAGCATCATCATAGTTTCAGAAATATAAGCATAAGTTAAAGCTAAGCTATCTATCGAAATGGGGATGTCAGTCAGTCAGCAAAAAAAAAAGTTTTGAAATGTCCGACTTTGAACCTCAATATCTCGGAAACCGTTGATTTCCCAGGCATAGTTCCTTGGGCAAAAATGTTCACTATGATGAGGACAATACGTGGTTTCCCGCTTTGTTGGCGGTCTTTTAACACCCTGTATATTCCTTCGTTCGCATTTTGTTTATATCATTTTGTTGTTAATTCTTTGCATCAGCAAATAATTTAAGATAACCTTTCGATGTTCATTGACCTCGACAAAGCGAACGCGTCAACGAGGGCAAAAGAAATGGAGGATTTTATATTGTCTTGATAGAGACAAGTTGAAGTATTAAGGGTGGTTTTCTAGAACGTTACTTAAACTCAGTTCAAACTAGAACGCTACTTAAATTATGTTTTAACTCAGTTCAAACTAGATCGCTCCTTGAACTATGTTTAAACTCAGTTTAAGTAGAGTTTAGCAGTGTCGACTGTCGATAAAACAGTGCATGTTTTGATTTGAATATCCCCTCCGTTCATATCAAACATTGTTTTATCGACAGTCTGAACTCTGTTTAAACTGAGTTTAAGTAGCGTTCTAGAATACCACCCTAAGGCCCGGTATCTGAGTTGAGAATTTTACTAAGCACATACTTACGTATCGCTCTGTCACGCTCTTTTGTGAGAAATCTGCAGAGACAGGACGATACATACCCATTTGCTTAGCAAAATTCTCAACTCAGAAACCGGGCCTAAGTCTTCTGTTTGATGCTGTTTTGCGTCTGGTTAATCGCGTTTCACCGTGACGCCCCGTCGGTTAACTGACTGACATCATCGTGAAAGGTCATTATGATTCGAGGAACGCGCAGAGGCCAACCTAAGCCTGGAACGTTACTGGAGGTTGACCCCTGGTCAGAGTTTGGAGATCACGCACATATCGCGGACTCTGATAGGTCAATGGTCGTTGGAAATAATGCAGATTGTTAAACTCTGGTCATTATCTTGGGATCGCGGACCTTTGAAAAAGCTTATAGGTACCATTAAAAATGATACATTTAAGTATTTGATTTATTTACATTTTGGCATGTAATAATGTTTGTTCTTAGACTAAATCTCATGTTCCTACAGATTAAGCACATATTTACTTAGTCTTCCCCTTATTAATGTATTTTTCCTTTGCTTTAAGGTACGTATTCCACACTAAACGCAGCAGAGTCTGGATATCCTCTAAAAGTCACATTCACTCGGTAAGAATTAGGCCGTCTTGCACCACTTTCTTAAATGTGGTATAAACAGCATTTCACTAAATTATTCATACAAAAGTCGATTTAGATGGCAACTTAAGTGGCATTTAAGAAGTGGTGCAAGACGGCCTAAGAAGAATAAGTCTAATTTCCCTCCCGGAAGCCATCGATATCATTTCTAGAACACTCGTCTAATCATCATTACAATCCTTCGTCTTTCATCGACATCCGATCACATGGCAGTCCCGTTGCAGTAAAAAAAAACCGTTCCACATGTGTTTAGGTCACCCTTACTTGGGTTCTATTTCATCTTGGCACAGAATGTCAAGTTGTTAAGTTTATTGGTTATGAAATTTTCTTCAGGAGGTCAAACCTGAAATGGTCAATATATTTTCAGCTTAATTCCATTATATTGAACTTCAATATCTACCAGTCAACTATTTGGCGTTTCTTCTTTCTCATGAACATAGTAATAATTTGATTATGATGCTCAAATTACGATGGATGAAAAATGGGAATGGTGAAAAATTTTCTCCGAAAGAAATTCTTCACACCATGTGAAGAATGGCTAAGTGTTTAAAATTCTGCAGACCCAGCCCATATATCGCAAAGGACATTAACCCGACTTTTAACTGGGGTTCACGACCGCGGTTCGTTACGGGTACTTGACTATAATAAAAAAAACACAGTCAGATGAAAGCTTTAGGCCGCCACCATGTTCATGTTAGATCTCCGAGATATGGCATGATTATCGTAAAGATTGAGAGGACTGCCGAAAATGCTGGGTGTGGTCGTTTTTACGGTGATTTACTGGAGTTACAGTTATACTTAAACGGTTATGATTATCAGCTGTTTTGGAGGCGTTTAAGCTTTGTCAAGTATTTACAGATGTTACATCTTGGTTGAAGATCAAGATAGAAAAAAATATTACAAGATCGTGCAAAGGTTTATAAGAAAGCAAATTGAAAGATCATTGAAGGTAAAATAGAACAACATTACATGCACCTAGCAAATGATAACTACGAATAAGATGATAAAACAAAACCCAAGTAAAATAAACGGTGTAACAATGAAACTAGTGTTGATGAAACAAGGTATGCATGAGTCTTAAATAAACAACCACAAGATTCCAAAAATTGTGTGAAAAACAATCAGTCTATAAAAGCAAGTAGTGACGTCGGCCGCGATCCCTTTCGGTATTTATGTAAACATCTTAATGACATATGAGGAGTGATCGTGATATATGCGCGCGCGCCGATCGATCTGTCGCTCCTATCGTTACGGTAGTGCTCTGAGTGAACGGATAATAGCGGATCCTCCTTATTACCAATCTTGGTTCATAAACTTACTCATGGCTGATTTCCAAAGGGACACATGATTGGCCTCTTTTGTTTCTCGTTTTGTCCACTATACCGCTTTGCGTATTTGTGAAATAGCTCCACAGTTTATTTCGCCCCTGTTAAATATTTTTTTATGTTCCACAATTTGGACAACAAGTTCACGCCAACTAATTTGTAAGATCTGAACTTTTGTTCTTTCATATGCTTACCCATACATAACATAATGGATGTCATCCTTCCCTTTTGGACCTAGACCAAAAGGGCGTTGTTGTTAGAAATGCTGCTGAACGTTGTATGAAGAGGGCCGTAACTGATTAAATAAGACGAGCCTTTTCTTAAAATAATGTCAAACAAACTAGAATCCGCGATATCCAATAGTTATGCGTTTTAAAATCGCTTGTCGCCCCTAGGTTGCAGCCATCGCGCGCGCACACGGCGTCGGCGGCTGTGGCGCCGGCGCGGGCGCCGCTCATGCAATATTAATACACCGCTAAGAGCTCAGATAGTGCTGCACTTGTTTGTAATTACTCACTGGCCAATATTCAATGCGGTGGTGGAATTCGTGCCGAAGGATATAGAGACGCGATGATTTATCGCTATTTATGTCAGGAGTATTTGCTTCTCTAAAAAGTAAAAGGGTTTTTACTGTTCTCAGAGCTTTGACGTTCCATGTGTAATTTTGTGACTTGTCTAATGTCTATCAGTGTACAGTAACACAGGTTATGACCTATTAAAAAAAAAAAGCATGGTTGTTTACTATTTTTACTCTAGTGGTTTTTTCTAGTTTTGTTTCTTTTGCTCTGCTTTTTACAGTTTTATTTTTTCGTTTCTTCTTCTTGTGCTTTTCCATTATTAGAAGTTGGCAGTCAGCTCTTCATATTCCGTTTGTTTGGTTTTAAAACGATCAATTCTATATACCTTTTGAAACTTTCCAATTTCATAATTCCACCACAATAATAATATCCAACCCGATATTTCCAAAACGACCGACAGTTTCCCTAATCCTTAAGCGATCATAAACAAACCTTTCCTTGTATCTAAGTCCAAATCGGTTGCTGCTACTCCATTTATTACGTCGTTGATTGCTTTATAACTGCTCGGCTCCTCCTGGACACGGCTTAATGAATTCTAAAATTTGTCCCGTAGCTATTAGAGGGATTATATCGATGTTCTGATCATTAGAGGCATGCGGCGAGTGGTTGAAATAGTATAATTGATTATGCTATATTTTGTTCATTCCACGCCGAAAACTGTTTACAAAGAAACTCACCTACAATACCAATTTCTGGCAGGCAAAGATACGCATGCTGCTTTTATGCTCTTCTTTCAGAACCTACTCCTATCGTCGATTACCAAGCGCTTACCAAGCGTATTCTGTATCCAGCGTCTCATGGATCAATATCAACCCATCAATCAAGATACTAAGCTATTTTTTTGTATGGGACCAAACCCGAAAAATATGGTTTATATTATAATGAATAACCAAGCAATAAACATGCATGCAATTAGCATGTGAAGCTTACAGTGGCGCAAGAATATTGTATTTACTCATATTGACAGTGGTTGAAACCGAATTTATACAAAAATCCAATTAACTTTACGCAACCTCTAACTAAACTTATCCCTACTGACACCTAAGGTTATAGTTATTGTGCAAAAGGTGCATCGCGCAACATATTGATGTCTACTAACGACCCTGTAGTAACTAGCAAAGGGTATTGACTAGTATTGAGATGCATAGACTCTACCATAGATCATACCACAGATCGGAGTAAGTGTAATGGATTTGAGTGCAGTTGATTTGAGGGACATGTCTGGTTCATCTTGCGCCCAATTTGATCACCGATTCAGTAGACTAGTTTAAGCTGATATCTGGTTAGCCCAAACAGCCCTGGCCTAAGATTAACAATCTCGCGTAGTTATATCCTCATTATAGTCTTGTCACTTCTGCCGAAGGGCTTGCGAAATGGTTCGTGTCATTAATATTGATCATCTCATAAATGCGTATGCGCAATAAGATGATTTGACACGTGGTTTTGCTACTCTGTGGTATTATCATTGGTTTGTTAGCTAGCAGCTCAGAACAGAGAAATCGTGTTTATTATTCTGTGGTCAGATAGATTGATAGATTTTTTTTTTATTTACCAAAAAGTGTGCCAACTACTGCCTATTTATTCGTTCAAACCTGTGCCTTTTTGTAAACCAGTGTTCGAATCTAGTGTTGTAACGGCAATATACTCGTAATACCCCCCAAGACTTACATAAGTAATTAGAAACTTCAAGTATGGATTACTTTGGTACACACGACAGCACGTCGACCCTTACACGCTAGCACTCTACTCGGTTACGTTATGGGCGACTTTGCAACAAAAGTGTACAGTCTCACGTGCTGTTGTGTGTACTTTGGCAGCCGCTACCGTCCTTTCGGGTCATAGAGATATCTGCCTCTTTCTCACTTTCCTGAAGTTCCTAGAACAGGACAGTGACCTTCGTGCTAGATGCACTGCTCGTGGTTGACAGACATCTTTCAATCAAAGGTGTCGCAAGCGCAACTGTCGCCGACCGCACTTGACCCTGGGCGTGACAGCGTTTGACGAGATGACCGAGTGACAGCTCTGCGGCGATTTGTTGCATAAGTTGTATCTTGTATGACGTCAGATGGTCTTCGAGTTGTGACGTAATGGGATATGAAACTGTCCCCTTAGGATGCACGCACGCTAATGTCTCTTCTTCTTGAAGTGCCTCTCCATCAATGGAGGTTGGTAGTTAGCTCTCTGCACCGCTCTCTTTTCATGGCTGTCCTGAATAATTGTTCCACGGTTTTGGTGCCGGTCCATTCCTTGATATTACACAGCCATGCCATTTTCCTCCTTCCTGACCTTCTTTTTCTCTCTATTTTGCCCATCACTATGGTGTGTAGCAGCTGCTAACGTTTATTTCTTCAAACGTGTCCTAATGTCTACAGTTTCATATTCGGCAGACATAACCAAAAACCCGGGTTTACGGCTGACATTTTTAGGCCCATGTCCTTTGTCACCAATTTCCTTAACCGGAATGGTGACCCTACCTAGGAGGTAAGCTTTCAACGAATCCAGGAAATGACCAGTATAGATTTATGGTAACTCATAAAAACAGCATGAGAATCATTGAAAGATGATTCTGTTATTGCGACCTTTGCCTTCATATAAACTGTTTGGCAGTCAGTGGCACCAGAAAAGCCCCAACGAAGGCGACTATGATTAACATTAATTGCCCAGTATAGGTAGCTGGATATTAATTTTTAATCCCACGACAATTAAGAAAAAAAGTTTTAATGTACAA
The DNA here is from genome assembly GCA_949319315.1 of Zelleria hepariella. Classification (NCBI taxonomy): domain Eukaryota; kingdom Metazoa; phylum Arthropoda; class Insecta; order Lepidoptera; family Yponomeutidae; genus Zelleria; species Zelleria hepariella. Next base: position 21,235,285 of record OX439384.1, read on the forward strand.
AAGGTATTTTTATGCGTAATGTTAATTCTTGACAACATATCGCCGTATTATACCAACGCGTAAATGTACATCATAATGACTAGGTAAGAAAAAAGCTGTTTTCATTACACGATGCCCTTGAAAATAAGAGGGATTTTTATTGGTCAAGAGCAATGACAATATCATTGTTTAAGATAAAGATAAATTTATTTCTCATTCCACAAAATTTCTATAGTAAAGTTATAAATAGGGTAAAGCACACAGATAATACAAATATACACAGATATACGTTGAGACTGAGAGGGCGTTAACTGCTATTTTAAACTCTTAACGCTTCGCGATATAATTGTATCCGAAACGGGTCTTAACTAAACCAAAACTTACCGAGATTGTACCCATTTCGCATACCATAACCTCGAACAACAACTACAGTCTTGAGGCCGCGGACTTGGCGTGCGCCCGCGCAGTGGCGTCGTCGCAAGCGCATAGATCGGCGGGGAATGCGACACTGCTCCATATAGAGCCCTCCTACCGCGCTATGCGAGAAAACATTAGCCGGGAGAGAAGTATGCTGATCCAATGTGACGCAATGCTGAGTAAGTTATTTGAATGTTAATGCGTTGAAGCGCTAAAGTTGGAGCGTCTATTCTTGAAAGATGTGGTACAGTCGGCCACACGCTAGGATACCCCTTTTTGTCCGATTGGCGCCTCTATGCCGCGCGCCGTAAGAGCTACCATCGAGTAACCTAAACTGTGGCCGACCGTACATGCCTCATACCATTCAAATGCAAATAATGTATTTCAGACAAAGTCCATAATAATATGCTCAATACTAATATTAGTAGAGACCATCATAAACCAAGGCTTTTGCATCTACGTAATGAGATGATTTGTACAGCGTCCAGTGGCACCTTCACTCACCTAGACGGTTGAAGGCAAATGGTTGAAGGGACCACTCGAACTGTGCAGTGCCTGGGACATTGTTTTTAAATGGAGTAGGCTTGCCCAGCACCTATACCATCCTGAAAGCTTATTCGGCCTAGCCCACAGGAAAGACAAGGTCAATACGTGCGGAGCCAACTAAGGCGCGGGTTTCCTCACGATGTTTTCCTTCACTAAAACCTCACTCACTTCTTTTTACAAGGTAGCAACGTTCAAATTTCTCGCAATCCCCTAACCGCGCGCCCTTGTCTACCCGCTCTGTAAACGCAGCTGCTAACTAAATAGAGTTTATTTTGCCGTAAATAAAAAAACATAAAAACGCGCCCTAAAGGCACTTGACTTGCGAGCTGCAGAGTTCCTTTCTGAAAAACTCTTTGTGGGTCGAAGAGCTTGATCGCCCAGGGCTATTGCCAATTTGCCACAAACAGATTGTTTTGTCTCCAAAGCGGAGTGTCAATTGGGTCATTTAATCTCGATTTGATGCGAGCAATAGCTTTGTAAGCAGCTCTAAGTGACCACTTGACGCTCATTTCTTGTGATTAATACGCCCAGGAGATGCCTGATTGGTGTCGCTGAAAAAAAAAAGGTCTTTATTCGGGTGCAAGGTTTTCTGTCTGTTCGTCTGTTATTGAATGACTTTGCACTGAACGAAGATTCAGGCAGTTTCTTTGCATCCGACATTAATAAATCAGTTCCTAAATAATGACGTCATAACTAGCATTCTGCTATATTGGATTGAATCACATCTAAATACCTTGATCCCAATGACAGTTTCAACTTTTGTCTTCAGTCAAAAAAGAGTTACTGGTAGAGATCTTTATAATACCAAGAGCTGGCGGCCTAAGGCTACCCTTTAAGGATCAAGACTTGAAGGTCTTAAATCGGTCACACCCTTCCACGTCTCATGTTTATTAATAGCGCACCTTATTCCATAGGGAATTATGTCCAATCAACTTGTCATATTAAGTTAGCCACCCATCGCGTGACGCAAGTCCGTCCCCTGGGGCGGTGATCAGTATTCCTTTACCGCAGTGGTATGAAGACACTTCGTATGGTTCCTAACCTACCCTCTTCATAAATGACACTTACCTATCACACTGAGAAGGAGATCCCTATTATGAACGCGTGTCTAATGCCCCGAGCACGCACGCCTCGGATTTTTTTACACCGTTTTCAATCCTTATGACCACGCACCCACCGGAGGCTAGGTGTAACCTTTGGCGCCTTCCTGCCAACCCCTTTTGTGCCGCCTTCTGAGTGTCTCCCGCCTGGACATAAGTTGCCATGGGCGATCTGGAAGTCCCTAAACCGCCTGAGGACCCAGTTCGGCCGAAGCAAGGAAAATATGGCCAGGTGGGGTTTCTTGGATGGTGGCAACTTGAACTGTTTGTGTGGTACCCCGCAAACCATGATGCACCTCTCATCATGTCCTGCGTGCCCTAACACCTGCACACTAGAGGACCTTATGGCGGCTAATAAAAACGCAGTTAGCGTTGCGAAATTCTGGGCTAAAGTCATTTAATTTAAGATTAGATTAAGAAATCGGTCTGCCATCGACACACAAAGAAGAAGAATGCTTATATCCTCCTCTAGCTAGCAGTGCTGTTCAGAATCTCGTCGGTCGATTAATGGTGTCCAGTCGACTAACTTTTCTGCGCCGGTTCTTGAGCACACGTGACCAGCCTGCTGCCTCTTCGGCCTTTCAGGATATGGCCTTTGTTGCTTTGGACTCACTTCTGATGTCATCCACAAAATAATACACCAAACATTACGCCCTCGGTCAACTTACCGTTTTAGCACCGTACAACGACTAAGGATTCTAGTTTTTAAATTCAAGTGACAAAAGCGGAAAGACCGAATTTGAGACATACCAGGTTCCTAGTCAAATCCGGATTCGAAGCCAAGTGTCAGAAACCAAAAGGCCAACTCCCCGGAACAGAGTACCGGCTTCTCGCCCGCAATAGAAACCGGAAGGGCTCGTTGGAAAGTGCTCGCTCGCCCGCCCGCCGGGCAACACGAGCTGAATGGTTGATTGAGTTACCTCACAATGAGGGTGCTGGGCCCTTAGCCTGTAACACAATGGTGCCAAAATGGGCTGTCAGGTGACGACTTCAATTACGATTTGCTAACGCTGTCTGTCCTTTTAATGTTTTTGTAGTACAGCAAAGAATATTTTGATTCTAATTCTAGAGGATTAGTTCTCTGGTTGTAGGAGAAAAACGAGGAGAGCCCGGTTTTGTCCTTCTGCCGGGACGCCATTGACCCGCCATTGCGTTACAGGCTAAGGGTCCTGTTATGATTCTACGATTCAGGGAAATGCGGCGAGAGAGCGCACTTGTTGCTGCGTATCTGGGGGATCACTGCGAAGGGAAATAAAGGGTTTGAAGAATTGGAGTGGTAGGAAATGTAAAGATAAGTAGGCCTTTGCTCGCGGCTTCACTAGCAAGGATTACTGCTATTTTCCACAGGGAATAAGGTACTTCCCACTTTTCGGCCACCATGACGCAGTGAGGGTTAGGTATGGTCGGCCACACGCTAGGATACCCCATTTTGTTCGATTGGCGTCCTTATGCCGCGCGCGGTAAGAGCTGCCATGGGGTATCTATCTGTGACTGTGTACAATGAGGATACTGTTGATGGTTGCGAACGAAACTAAAGGGGTTTGAAGAATTGGAATGGTAGGAACTATGAAGCTAGCTAAGTAAGCTTTTGCTCCCGGCTTCGCAATTATTCAAATGCAACAAGACATTTCCTCGCACTGGCATTTACTTCTCGGCCACGACATCAATCCGGATAAACAAACGATGTCTTAATAATATTAAAATGAACTCTATCTGCATCTCCACCATAATCGTCTTTAAACTGGAACAATTGAAACGATAAGAAAGAAACAACTTCCTTCATTACATGATGTGTAAGTGAAGAGTAGAACGAACAAAGATTGAAATGCAAAATGCAAACAATGAGAACTCTACTAAAATCATAACCCTAGCAATTAGCTACGCAGCGATAAAGTTAAACAAAATTAACAATAGCTATCCGTACTGCCTGTAATAACAATTTGTACCACAGCATAGTTCTGTGCCCGCGATTCGAGCACATTGATCATTGTTTGCTGCAAGATTTCGTGTTTGATTTTCCCACGACCCGCGTTCCACTTAGTTGGAAAGAAAATTGAGCGCCGCATGTCCGAAATTTGTCGGAAGCTGGGTCAAACTTCTTTACTGTCGCTGTCAAATTGGCTAATGATTCGTTTAAAATGTTCGCAAGAGTCCAAGTAAGATTCTTAGGGAAAGCAAAATAGGAAGACTTGCCCGAAAAATATGAAAATTCTGGTAAGTCTGAAGTGCTTTTTTCTATGAAATTTCAGTAAGAAAGCATTGTACAGAACCACAATTTTGTTAGATTTGTTAGGGTAGTTTGAAATAAATGCGTAGTGTAGTCTACTAATTTCGTTTTCGTCGATTTTTATGCTGTACTCCTAGGAATCCGAGTTACATAAGGTGCTCCACTTCTTTTTGCTCATCCGTGCGTCTATCTCCACGACACAGGTCGTCTACCCATCCTGTCTAGACAAAACGATGTCGCATACCGATCGACACCAACAAGACAACAGCGACAACCTCTGTATGAGAGTGAATTTATGCATTTAGGGTGTCTAGCGTCCTGCCCTCCGCATTGCCCATTTATTGCTTCGGTTGATGCTTGTTTATTGAAGCTCGTGAATGTTACGATAGGAATGCAAGTGATCTTCTATTTATCTGCCCGGACTGTAAGAATACTAGGTACAGTTGGTCATAGCTCTATTTTACCCGCCATCTTTTACCAATTTCATCAACATTTTGCTCTCTTCAGCTTGTTGTAATTCACAATCCAAGACACTGCAGTAAATAAGCTGTTTATTTTATCAGTATTTAGCTCTATTTTACTTGTATCTCTCCTCCCGTCTTTCGCCAATCCCATCCATAAGAGCTTAGCGCTTCAGAGGCCTTTTGGTTTGGCAAAAGGCTTTTAGTAAAAACTCTAACTCTTTTAGTAAAAACTCTAACAATAGGGGTGGCCACTAACTCATACGGCCTACCTACTAAGACAAACAAAGTGACCTTACTGAATGAAATTCACAATCCACGACATGACGACACTATCTCCAGAGCGACTCGGCCGTTTATTTTATCAGTTGTGCGTATGTGAGCTTGTTCGGTGAATGGATGGCCCATTGAGGGTCTGGAACTCTGGAGTGAGTAACGAAACAGTAAACAGGTCCATTCAGGTCGGTCATTGAGACTTCCCAGTGTTGCCAACTTAGTGGAATCACCACTAGTTCTGGTAGTTTGGACCCCCTGTCTGGTGGGCGAAAATTCAATCTAGTAGTTAGTTGGATTTCTGGTGGAATTTTGAAAATGACTTTGCCATTCAAAATTATATATTTTTTATTGGGATTGTTATAGGTCTTTGTTTTTTTTTGTGACACATACCTGTGACATATTATTCGTCACTTACTGGTGGTTTGAAGGATTTACATATTTCAGCAATTCTATTCTTCAGATTCTAATGCAAAATACACATGCGTTTAAATAAATACAAAAATTTTTGTTTGGAGTTTTTAGTGGAAATCTGGTGGTTTACATTTAGTGGTCGCGGAAAATAATAGTTGGCAACACTTCAGACTGCCCACACCCGTGTGGGCTTGACCCGAGGTAGCCAGCTGTCTGTTTGAACAGTTGTTTCAAAACTGTACTCTTAATACGCTGTATTGTTGGTTTACGCCATGATATAAAGGGTAGGTAAGTAGATAGATTGTAAGTTTTTGAAATGCATATTACGAAATTGGGTCGCGTTCATTCAGCGACTGTTTGAACCGGAAAAGAGTTTTTCCTAAGGGTGGGTCAATGACTTATACTCGTAGGGCTTTTGGGAATATTGTTTTCCTGAATCAGGTGAAAAACAAGAAACAATCGTTTTCACACAACTCCCTCCTGGATAAAGGTTCATTAGACAACCGATTTACATGACGAAAGAAAAACCCAATTTCTTGAAAAAATTACATTGTTTGACGTTTTATATGATGACGTTTTTAACATTCTAGTAACGTCAATAACAACACAGTTTTCGCTTTAATAGATCAACGTGTTCCCGACACGATACGATAAGAAATACAGGAAGGACTAATTCCAGATACCCATCGGTTATCCCATGACAACTTTACTAGGTGTCCGATACCCTCGATCAAATTAACACTTCATCCAGCGTGATTATGGTAGACGTGGTCGTTAAACCGATTGCTAAACCTATTTGAGTAATTAACGGGGCTCGCTTTAATCGCGTCTCAATTTTAGACGTTTAGATAGGTAAGTACGAAAGGTTGGTCCCGTTCAATCTATGTACTGAATTAAATAAAATAGATATTGAGCTTTGCCTACGCTGGACTAAGATTGCAGCTGTAAGCTGGGCTTTTGTCTATGACACACGTAAAATAGGTGAGAAATGTTGTGTAAAAGTAAGAAAAAAGTAAGATGTAGCCTGTAAAATAGTACATGTCCCACTCGCTGGGCAAAGGCCTTCTCTCAGAGAGAGAGTTCGAGCTATGAGGCATTATACCCTCAACGCAAAAATCGCCAACCCGCATTGAGCACGCGTGGTGATTAAGCTCGTTGTGTAAAATAAAACATAAAACACCCCGCTACAAATCAATCGAGGTCAGTATCATCATCATAGTCAGTCCACATTTGCCCACTGCTGGGTATATACCTCCAGACGGGAAGTGCAAATTGTAAAGTTGTATGAAAACTTCATTCTGTCGAACGAAGCTTTCATACATAATGAAGCGCATGATGGTGGGTGTCCTAGCTAGTTTACACATACAACTCTTTGCTAACAAGGGTTTCACAATTTGTGTAAATGGATATTTATTTAGGATGCCCTTTTCGCAACGAAACGGTGTTCTACGATCTCTACCGAGCGTCGCTTCTGTAGTATCCCTATTTAGCAATTTTCGCATATAATAGCTAATGTGTACAGGTCTAATTTATCATTGGCTTAACCATTTGCGAGAGTCGAGGATTAATGCTCGCCAAGAGCAATTTGTATCTAGGCTTTTGGACTTATCGTGGATCTTAATTAATTGTTCCCCTTTTAAGTGTGTCTATGCTGATGTCTGTTCTGGATTATGTTTCGATCATTATACCTATTCAAGCTTCTGATCTTGCTGATTCTGCTTTTGGGTTTTGTCTTGATATTTTGTTTAGCTAGTTTGGCTACTATCTACAGGACATAACCTCCACTAAATGTGATGATCTTTGTTCTGAACGGTTTGAATGTTATTATGTAATATCTTATCCTTAGCTCATGATCACCATCATCCTCATTTTCGTCCTACAAATTTGGAGCTATGTTTTGGTCATATCTTACAAATGTTAAATAGGACCATATCTATGTAAATACTTTCATAAATTCAAAGCTATAAACTAAATTGCTAATAAAAGGTAAATAAATATGTACTGTTGTAGTTCTTACGTCAATAGATCTATTATGGCCCGGTTTCCGAGTTGAGAATTTTGCTAAGCAAATGGGTAAGTATCGTCCTGTCTCTGCAGATTTCTCACAAAAGAGCGTGACAGAGCGATACTATATGTGCTTAGTAAAATTCTCTACTCAGAAACCGGGCCTATATCTATCACACAAATTGTCGAATTAATCCTCCGCTATAATATGCGTCTTTTACAGTCCCGATAATTGGAGAGAGGACTAGAGAGCCGCATTTAGTTTAAAGTCGTCTGAGAATAATACAAAACCGTCCACCAATCCAACTGTAGGTGGTCGGGAGACTCCTAGCTAGATAGGTTAGCTAACTGATTTACAGGCGGCGCAAATTCAGCTCAATTAGCCACCATTGTACTCTGATTGAATGCGATACTTCATTGTTGAGCTCATTGGCGGTTTCCACTGCGTTTATTAGCGCTGTCATTTACATTCTGCTGATGGTACTTGCCTTTGGACATCAGTGTTCTTTATCTCCATCTATTGTTGCTGATTCTAGTCCACATCCTTCTAGATATTTCTAGTTTCTGGTTTCATTTACTGGAAAATAAATAGTTTTTTTCTGCAAGGCAAGATATTACTGCTTTGTTGACTGAATACAAACATTTCTTCTCTTTCTTCTTAAATAAATAAATAAATAAATAAAAAGAACTTTATTCAAAAGCAAAATAATCAAAAAATTTTACATGCTGTTTTCTTAAATAACTAACACTTTTGAAAAGGTCGGAGACTCAGCAACTCTTGATGTGTCTCTCCACTAATGGAAGACCACACTCTCTAGCTCTCCAAACTCTTCTCTATTTTATTTCCAAGCCTAGCAGGTTTTGAACGCTGGCTACATCCATCCATTTCCTATTAATGTTTTTGAGCCACGACTTCCTTCTTCTACCAACACGCCTCCTCCCCTCAATCTGGCGAAACATAATAACTTGAAGAAGTCGGTATCCGTTGTGTCAATACATACGATACGTTCTGTACAGGTTTAGCTGCAATAAATAAAATCTTATATCTATCTCTGCGTGCCGTCAATTTGGTTTGGACTTTAATTATCTCTTCAGAACCTCATTAAGTTCATTAACCTTGTACCTCCAAGTCGAACATTTCGATTCGATTGCGAAACGTATCGAAGCTGCGCACGAGTTGTCAATAAGCGGTGATGACTGGTCAATACCGTGACGGGTGGTTTCTTCACTCTCTGGTCATTAAAGTGCATTTAATGACAATGTGTTTTTGTTCGGCTCAAAATCAGCTGTCACGAAGGTTAGTGTTAATTGGTTGCACACTGGTTAAATGAGCGCTGAGGGATTTCGTTGCGTGGTATTTTTTGTTTAAGGGTATACGATAGCAAGGTGGCGGGAAATTCAAAATTTTCACAGACTTTTACATTTTGCTACTATTTTTGTTCAGCGATTTTTCGTTCGCGAGAATAAAACCGTATTCTTTTCATTATTGTAAACAACAGAACAACAATAATTCAGCCGATTATGTGTTCTGGTCTACGACAAGTTTTTTGGGCACTACCACTGCTTCGTAGACCAGAACACATAATCGGCTGAATTATTGTTGTTCTGTTGTTTACAATAATGAAAAGAATGCGGTTTTATTCTCGCGAACGAAAAATCGCTGAACAAAAATAGCTCAGTTTAGCTACAAAATGTAAAAAACAGTGAAAATTTTGAATTTCCCGCCACGTTACTATCGTCTGCCCTTAAATCGATTGTATTGGACTCTCTGGTTAGGTTGGGTTGTTTTCTTTGTTAGGTTTCGCAACATGTATTTATTTCTCGTGGCGCGTTTATATGACACGTATTGTGTCACGCGGCGACCGGTCAGGGGGCAAATTCGCGGGTATGTCGCATTCGAGATACTACGAAGAAAACCTTAGTAAGAAGTCACATTTGAGATTGCCGAGAAGTAGCCCCCAGGGGCCCCAGGACCACAGGCCCCCGTGCGGTGATATTAAGGCAAAATAAACTCTATTTAGTTAGTGGCTATTTAGTCTCGTTTGTCTGAGCGCTTACTGTTTAATACTAGAGGAGAACATCGCTTTCGTGACCGTGTTCCTTGTGTACATTAACACCGAAATCAGATAATTTGTTGGTGTCCTTTAGACTAGATGTCAATTTGTGGCATACGTATTATTCTTAAGAAAGTTTGGTTTCCCCTTTGAGGGGAACCTCATGTCTCTCCCACTACACAGACCATGTCCTCCTAGCCAAAAATCCCGTCCAACAGCCTTGTTAATTCGTTTCTTGTACACTGTGATGAAACTGCGCGCGCGCAGGTTGGCGTGGGCGGGACACCTCCGTCGCGCAGTGGAGTGACCGCGCGCCCACGTCGCCCGTTGCCAACCGTTGCGACATTTAAAGGCTAGCAGACACATGCCAGAGCTTACATGCAACACTTGCGATGGCATGCAAAGAAAGAAAAAAAACTTATTGCAACAAACTGATACACCAAAACTACATAGAAACAGAAAACACAACAATAATACCCAGGCTCAAAGAACTACAAAGCGCCTCCACGTGAAACTGGCAATGGAATGCAAAAAACTATTGCCCATAACATACCTTCACCAACATTATATAGAAACCGATAAAAAATATAGTAACAAAAGTGGTCTTATATCATCGCAGTGAACTTTTTTGTTGCAAAAAGCTCTCACTCAGCCAGAATGTCTTCTTTTTCGTCTTGAACTGCCGTCATATGATGCGCATTCTCCTGAATTGAACGAGCGAGCGTAGCGAGAGAAGTTCTCAGAGTCTACTGGAAAAATCCGGCGCTTGTATGTATGTATTTATGAATGTTCGTTCGACAATAACTTGAGTAAAGGTCGGATCGTCATGTAATTTGGTAGGCGAAATTAAATTAAAAGAATTGTTAAGATCGAACATGAGCCAAATCGGTCGAGGGGTTGCCGAGATATGGGGTTATATTTATAGTATGAAGTTGCACATCGTGAGTTCACAGTTCGGGGAAACCTACTGCTGAAGTATGTTTTGACGTCTTGCATCAAAGGCTCCTAGAGCTGCTTCGAAGTATTCGCTCCCTTCATGCAAAGAATGGGCCATTCAAGTCCGGGCTGGTACATTGCATGCCTGCAGAATGCGGGCAGTCATGTGTGTCCACGGCCTTACGGACGTGCTGGTAGAGCTTGAGATCTCCAGTTTCGTTGTGATGGTTCAGGAGTAGGGGTCAGTCGTAAAGTGGTGTGTGTGATTGTGGCTTTTCGAGGCCTTCTTTGGTACTGCCGTCGGAGACCTGTGGGTCTCAACTTCAATTCATGCGAAATGTGTAATTTGGTGACCAGCCTTAATGATGATCTTTCAGGCTGTGGTATTAAGATGCGACGTTCTGCCAATAACATCTCGTCACAAATAACCTCTATTTATCATTTTCTTCACATTCTCTCAATTATACTTCTCTAGAGTTCACCGAAAAACGTCTTGAGCTGCTATTAATAGACTCGAGTCTTTTATCTGCAGTTTGGGGTCCTTTTAAACGTAGACGTCTCCAGCTGTGCCCCACAGTCAAACTATGACCATTCATTTCTTGGTCGGTGTCACAAGTGCCTATTGCCTGCTTCCCACTTACCTTTGATTTATTCCACGCCTTTTAAGGTCCTCCGCAGTTAAGATATCGTACGGACCATTTAGATAGTGACGGTTGTGTGACTATCTCTCATCTAATGCTCTTGTGCTTTGAAATTGAATATGTGGCTAATGGAATCGCTGTTTGTTTACCTTGACGCGTGACTGGGAAAGTTGCTGATGGCAATTTTGTGAATCCATGTATCGATGTCATGTATTTGATTGGCTATATAGCTATCTTTGCTACATAAAACTAAGGCCTTTGCATCTACGTAATGAGATGATTTATACAGCGTCCAGTGGCACCTTCACTCACACTAGATGGGTGAAGAGACCACTCGGCGCTGCTGTGCCTGGGACATTGTTATAGATGGAGTAGGCTTGCCCAGCACCTATACCATCCTGTCAGCAGTTTGGTGCAGTGCAGTGTGTTTCCCAGTGCGGGCATGTATCTATGACTTTGTTTAATTTCAAAGTTACGTACATTTGTGAATTTGTAGTAGCAATACCACTCGCTAACGGTGAAGGAAAACATCGTGAGGAAACACGCGGCTCAGTTGGCTCCACACGTATTGACTTTGTCTTTCCTGTGGGCTAGGCCGACTAAGCTTGCTACATAGTGTCTAGATAATTTATTTGAATTCTCTGTTCGACTTGTGAATCACTTCCCAGATAGCATTCAAGTTTGTTTTTTCTATACTATATCCTTCAATACAATTTTTGTTTGCTCATGTAAATGTATGTATGTCCTGAAATTATTTATTTTTATTATTTAAAATACACTACAAACTTGATAGGTAAGTATGAATGATTGGCACTTCAAGAAAATTTATTGTAGAGACATTGAACTTCAAAATTGTATGTCCAACATTTCAACCTCAAAATTTCAAGTCCACATCAGTTAAAAATACATCTCCGCCTTATAAGTAGCGACCAGCGCACATGCTTATTTGTATAATTTTTTGTTTCAGGTATGTTAGTCACATGCACTAATTGGGTGCGCCTACGCGGCTTTGGGAGACACAGAAGGTTAGCTCAACAGGTTCCTAAAATGGGTCACACACACCGACAATTGTGAATTCTGGAAAACTGGGCATTTGACTATAACTATACCGGAGGTAATTCCGAACAACTATTTTGTCAGTTTTGAATAGGCTAACGTAAACTGTATACGCTTCTATAATAAGATCCCAAAAGATATACTAAGTTTACCAGATGCTCGATTAAAAAAATGTGTAAGGCACACTCTGTGCCAAAAAGCCTATTACAAAATCAATGATTATTTAAATGACAACGATGTCTGGCACTAAACCAGTTCAGGGCAAGATTATATACTTATTCAGTACCTACCCAAGTTCCACAAAATATGTATTATTTTTTTAAGCACTAGGTACCTAAAATGTGAGATCCTTGGAGTTACTTTACCATGCTTCTTCTCCAAGAACGATCAGAGCTAGTGAAGCTGGAGAAAAAAAAGTAGCTAGATACTTACTTAGTACCTATTAGATAGTAATAAGTATTTGATTTATATACCTCCTTTTACTTTTGATAATACCTTATATTTTGACGTTCAATGTAAATAATTTATTTATGGCATATTGAATAAAACCCTTTGACTTTGACTTTAAAATAAATGTTCCCCTTACAAAATTATGTCGTCCAGTACGAGTATGGGTAACTAACTTCGCGAATTTCCAAAAGTGTGAGAACACAAGTTTTATCAAGTTCAATAGGCTATTTTGTACTGAGCTGGACCTTCTGTGTTCTTCCCGACTCATGCTACCCACGCTCGAAGTTTTTCAAGAACCGAACGTAAGTGGTTTTGTGATTGATTCGTATCCTAATCTAGTTATCTAGTTAATCTGTGTTTTCGTAATCGTTTGGCTGTTAAACCCAGTTGACCTTTTGGTTTTTATATCTGTCATACAATGGGCCAACATAGTTTACAACTAAAATGATATTTTAGAATCAGATCATTTTAGTATAATACGAGGTGTGGCGGGTGGCACTGGCTGAAATTTTAATGATATTATAGATAGACTCTATCTAGATCTAGACAGACAGACATTAGATGCTCTATAATATATTTTGAAAATCTCTAAGTGGTGCCAAACTTCCTATTGTACTTACTGGCTGAGCTATTAAAAACAAAAGTTTCTGGCGCTACAATCCTAGTCCATGGGATTAAACCATAGGTTAGAAACGCTTAATATAATAAGCTAATATCTTTCCAACGAACCGATAGAGAGGGCAGACTTTCACAACGGTAACCCCGCTCGGGACTAAATATATCCGACATTATCTCCTTTTTAGCCCGAGCCAATTAATTATCCAGCCAGAGAACCAGATCATTGTATTTGGTATGGATTGTTTATCGACTGGCCACTCGGTGGTGCAACACAGCTGATGTAGGGACAGAAGCACCTTACAATTTATTCATCGATCATCATTATCAACCCACATTTAGGCATTTTCCTTACTTAGTTCCTTCGTTAACTACTAGTTAAAAGTAAAGTATTTCGCTGTTTAAGTAAGTATGCGAATGTGTCTGTTCTCCAAGATATTTTCTTGCCTATACACAATAGATCTTCCACAATACAATATTTTCATCGCTCCTTGTTCCCCCCCCCCCCCTTTTCCTTTTAGGCCTTTTTTTATTTGCGCTATTCCATTAGGTATCTCGCTGCATGCATCCACGGGCCCTGTTCTGTAGACTTAGAGATGCTGTCTGACCATTCTGCTACTCGTAGATTATGCTTGGACTTCCTCATAATCAACAGCCTGTTAGCACCCACTGCTGAGTAAAGGCCTCTTCATGCTCACGCCACCTCTCACGATCCTGCGCCAGGCGCAACCACTGTTTTCCGGCTACTTTGGCTATGTTGTCGGACCATCTGGCTGGTCGTCTGCCAACCGATCTCTTCCCCTCTCGGGGTCTCCATTCCGCAATGGACTTTGTCCATCTGCCATCGGTTCCGTTGCCAGGTGTCCTGCCCACTTCGACTTCCTCTTAAGGCTCTGTATAAGGCTAACTAGCGCCACCAATGTTAAAAAAATCATATCTTCCTTTAGAAGAAGTTTCTGAAAAAATCCTAAGATGAGCCTATGCGCCATGCTTTTCTAGATTTTTAAGTGTAGATACCCTCTACGAAATTTACTTTTAAGCTAAAAAAAATTCGATAACCGCCAAAAGCGGCCGTTTTTGGCGGTTATCGAAAATTTTTTAGCTTCAGACTAGAAATTGAGTTGGGTACCTACACTTAAAAATCTAGAAAAGCATGGCGCATGAGCTCATCTTAGGATTTTGTCAGAAACTTCTTCTGAAGGGACATATGATATTTTCAACATTGGTAGCGCTAGTTAGCCTTATACCGAGCCTTAACATGGTTGAAGTAAGACAGCGTCTATGTCGCCCGGCACGTGCCTTCTTTCTGAGGTAGAATTCGGACTTTATCATCCATCTCGCTTGCTCATAGTCCATTGTCGTGTTATGCATCGATTGCAATATGGCTCAGAGTCGTATAGGTTTTCTCTCGATGTTTCCCTGTCTTTCTCTTCCAAGCTTTAGTCCCACATGGTGGCGGGGTCATCCTTCCTAATTTTCTCTCTCCACTTCGCCCTGTTCTTTGTGTCGTCTTCGGAGGCTCCGCGATGTATGTGTTCCATTTAAAAAAGAAAAAAAATAGCTTTGATCGCGTGGTGGTCCCTCTGTCGCGTTCATGAGGCGGCGTAACCTTAAGTAATATAAATAGACATTTCCAGCATTGCTGGCTGGCTACCAAAATAGGGATCTAGGGTCAAACGGCGGTGACTCATAGGCGTCTAGCTAGAGAGACCGCGATACGATCTGAGTCCATTCATTCTTTATAGGCATCATAAACTCTTGTGAATCTCGTAAGAATGACAGACATAACTCTATATCTTCTGTGGTTCTATCGCGACTCGTACGATTACGATGTCGATACGAAATCCTGTGTGTTCTTTTGATACAGTTCGTTCGTGCTTTGTTTGTATGTGATCTAAAAATCACTCAATTTCACTTACACCCATACACTAAGGAACGAGTCATGTTGCAAATGGGATAAAATTCAATGATTCTCTGCAGTAGTGTTATTTCGGTCATCATATTTATTTATCAAAATTCAAATGCTTTTAGCAGACAACGAACCCTAATCGACTTGGTGTCATGTTCTGATTCTAAGGTAGTTCACATCCAGAGTAATTTCTTGCTGAAGCCCATAGATCCAGCTACATCATCGCATAATCGCGCAAAAATCAACCTTCAGCACACTGAAAGGCCCTCCATAAAAACCCCATGTTTATTAACACTCAGGCTCGTCTATATTAGT
Organism: Zelleria hepariella; assembly: GCA_949319315.1. Classification (NCBI taxonomy): domain Eukaryota; kingdom Metazoa; phylum Arthropoda; class Insecta; order Lepidoptera; family Yponomeutidae; genus Zelleria; species Zelleria hepariella. Next base: position 21,250,682 of record OX439384.1, read on the forward strand.
AAGAAACAATGGCGAGTTATCACTAGGATCGAGACAAGATGAAATCTGCCGAACCTTAGTTTGTGCAAATGCGTTAGTATAAAACTGAATATGTAATGGCCCTTCGTTCCTTAATAGCTGAAGTGTCCAATAAAATTGGCTATTTTAATAGCCGCCGGGCTTTACATTAGTCGCTGGCTAGAGGCTGTTTCAATTCAATGTTCTAAGTCGGTAAGCAAACCGCGCTTATTGTCTTTTGGATTGCGAATTTTCGAATTGTCAAACTAGCAAAAATGTGGTTGTGATTTTTAACAGTCAACATATTTGCGTATTAATTCTCCCTCTACACAGAAGTTAGGATAGATACTCTTAGCTAGGAAGTCGAGTCGACACTACCCGCATTCCAGCTAGTCGAAACTGTAGGTGGAAATAATAAAAAAAGTCTTACCGTATGATTTAGTTGATATTTCTTCACATTAGGTACGTCACCTACGTAAAAAAAACTAACATGGTCCACGTCACGTTCAAGAAATTAAAATTAAATGTAAGCCCTGTTTGTTTCTTTGTTTACATCATCGCAACAATTAATTGAAACCGAGTATAGCTAGGCATATTGGAAGTCTTTGTTTTAAAGCGCTAAGTGTAGGTAGCTAGCAGAATAAAACAGTATCTAAGGTTGAAGAATGTCCAGTAGCCACTTTTATAGCTGGATTACGAAACAGCTGGGTATTGGTTATTATGACTAAGAATTGGAATTTGCATTTTACGGTTCGGTTGTTAAATCCGTGTGGTCGGTGTAAAGTTCGAACTTGAGATTTGATTTGTTATCTATCACTAAAATAATAAATCTTACGCGTGTTTATATTGCGAATCATAAACTCTTTGGAATGCCGTGAGGCCGTTCTTTTGCAAGAGATTTATTCGCGGACGGCCAAAACTAGAGATCTGACCGGTTTGTGTACAAATTACCTAGACAACAATAACGTTACTGAGGAACTCTAGTAATAACCTTCCTTTTGGGTACTCGACAAAAAATAAACCAATCATTCAATCTGGGTCAGCGATCCAAAATGAACCTTGTCCTCCGCCAAAAGACGCCAATTTTCCCGGCCCTGCGCTAAGCTAACTAACTTTTACCCTCCAATACTACACCTAGAGTTCGGGCAGTTCTTTTTCTACCGCGTCATCCCAGCGATAAATATAAATAGTACGCAATGAGATGATATACAGCGTCCAGTGGTACCTTCACTCACACTAGATGGGTGAAGAGACCACGCGGCACCTGAGAAATTGTTTTAGACGGAGTAGGCTTGCCCAGAACCTATACCATCCTGATAGCTTAGTTGGCCTATCCCACAGGAAAGATGAGTCAATACGTGTGGAGCCAGCTAAGCCGCGGGTTTCCTCACGATGTTGTGCCTTCACCGTTACCAAATGGTTTTGCTACTTCAAATTCACATATTTTAAAAAGAAACAAAGTCTAGGTACATGCCAGCACAGGGAATCGAACCTGGGTCTCTCGCTTCAGAGTCCAATGTTCTTACCACTAGGCCACCACCGCTAGCGATAAATATACGTGAAAATTGGTGAAAATGCATAAAATGCCATCGCGTCTGGCCTTAGTAGCTATCCAATAACACCCTTGTACAAACAAAGTCGTCGGTCGTGATCTTTGGCCGAATACCTTGCATGGCTTCCTTACGCTCGCATTCCTGGCACTCATGTTTATAGACCACCCCGACACGTGCCACGGGAATACTGGAATTTGGACCCTGTATCCAGCTGGATAAGGGGTGTCTGGAAGTCAGGTAGCCCTGGTGACCATTGCAGTTATGTACAGTCGGCCACACGCTATGATATCCCTTTTTGTTCGATGGGCGCCATTATGCCGCGCGCGTCAAGAGCTGCCATGGGGTATCTGTGACTGTGGCCGACTGTACTTTAAGTCCACTGTTGTAGCTAAACACCTTGACGAATTTGGGTGAGTGAGGATTCCGTAAGTAACGCATTTATGGAAGGAAATTGCTCTTATATTCGACGGTTGACACATTCCTGTCCGCTTGAAACGATTTTGGCAACACAGATGCGATAAACATCTGAGGATCAAATACAGCAGGCAGTTCATCGAACTCAATACCTTTTTAAAACTGTCGCGTCGGTTGCGCTGCGTAAATGGATTGTTGTGTCCAACGTTGGATTTAGAAGCGGGTCGCGGGCGAACGTTGACCTGGCCCATTCATGCGAAGGACGCGTGGTGAAGAGACGCGTCAAGTGGGAGACGGAAGCTTCCGTTGTTCTAAATTTGAAATTGCCGAGCGTTCTCTTCCAACGGCCTAATGGACGGAAATTTGGGAAACAAATGAGGCTCAAAAGCACTAGCATCCAGGACAGTAAAAACTAATTATAAAAAAAGGGAAACACATGAAAGTTTATAAATGTAGACTTATGTAGAGTTTTTTTTCTAATTATTATAACTTTAGTACGCATCGCACTTGAAGTCGGGTGACAAGAATTAAAGAAATCCTAAGGAATATTGCGCGAATGTGCGCTTTTTGTTTTTGTCCGTGAAAATAGATCGCTTTTTCAACTGCATCGTAATCGATAATGCGCACGCGGGGGACTAAAAGTAACGCCAAAAACGCTGGTAGACGCTCTGCGGACTAACGTCCTGCCTGGACTTCTGTCTGTCCCGGACTACTGCGGAGCTTTATTAAAAACTAATGTTGGAAGTTCATCCTTTGAGATTCAGGTTGACAACTTCCACTACAGATAGTACTGCTCATTTCTAGAATACGAAAATGTTATCTCTGCATTCTAATTTTGGAGTGCTACCGTAATAGTGTAGAATGATTCACCGCTGCTGTTACAATCGTCTATCTATGCCAAAACAGAGTTCATTAGCCCATTATCGGAGCCAAGTTTCAGAATGTTTACTATTCTATTCACCCACTCTGAAGGTCGCCATGAATTGGGAGATTTACACACGTGGCACGGTCTTTTGTCAGACTTACTACAGACTGGCGTTTACGGGAGGACGTTGAAAATTTGCCAATTCGTTTGCGCAATTTCATAACACGGTAACTTACGCGTAGACTTCCGTCGCCGTACCTGCCAACATAAATAAAATAAAAAATAATAAAGACGGTGCGTTCGATGCGTGTAACATGCTCATTACGTTTTTCAGCGTCTATTGGCTCGTTTTGTTTGCGGCTAGCCACCGTATTTTTATTATTTTATTTGTATACTCTTAGTTTTTTTATTTTAAAATTTTTAACACATTCTTACTCCCACCCAAAAATTGTACGATGTAACAAAAAATAAAGGAGGAATAATTAAATTCTGACGTAGAGACCCTTTGTCGTCCCTCGACCAGTGATAACGTCTGACATACCGATTGTGCAGCCGTCCATCTTGACTGCAGTGTAAAGCATAGCTCGCGCGCTTTACTAGGTTTTACCTTCGCGCAGCCCATTGGGTAAGTGTGTTTGCTTGCCTGCGCCCGCGCAGTTATCGTAAAATCCGGTGCTGGCAGTGACCCGTATTCGCGGGGGTCACGGTCGGGAATCGCGCCTCTAATAGCTAATAGCCCCACGTTATGCGGTCAATGTCTCGCGGTGGATAAAATTGTGCGATGATCGCGTCGGTTGCAACGACTTGTGCTTCTCACCCTCATTTCTACCTCCTAACTTTTAGGGATTTTCCTAGTGCTTTTTGTATGCTAAGTTTGTGTTAGGAGACGCTTGAAGAGTCCCACTTGGGGCTAAGGAAGTTTTAGTGAAAATGAGGGGCTTGTGTTTGAATAGTCCGTCGTTTTGGACACAATTTTTATTCCGCCTTTGTTGATTTTTTACCGCAGAGGAAACGAACCATCGTTTCGTTGCTCTATTTGATTTTATACTGGACCAAATTATAATTCAGCAAGTGGCCGCTACAATCTCTAGCTAGGCTATTATGTTACCGGATTCATTATAATCTTACAGTTATACAAAAGATTATATTTTAATTTACGGCACTTCTTTGAGAGCCCCGTCTTTTCGCGGGTGGAATACTAAATCTACAGTCTGTGTCAGTTTAATGTTCAAAGTGCAGGAAAATCAGCTCGCGGTCCTGTAGCGTCAGCATTTCGGCAAACTCTAGTTGTCTATGGCAAACTCGCGTCGAAACTTGCTTGTGTTTTCTGTGCGCGTGGGTGTCTGCTCGAGTTTTATCACGTTTTATTTAATTAATGCAATAACATTGAATCCTTTTAGATTACAACCATTAAACATTTTTGTGTATTTCCAATTTCATAACCCTATGATAGAACGTAGAACTAACAATTTTTTTTACTGACGCTACTCGGGAACTGTCACTTTCGGTTCAGTTCCAAAAGGTATTATCCCATTCTGATTCCGCACGGATTATACAGTTAAAATGCGTAAGTTGTTTGCGCCCGCGCAGCACAAAGGGACTGCTAATGCGGGTTCCGTGTCGTCGCGATGAGACAACGCGGAAACAGGGGGTTACCGTTGCGGAGATATGGATGTGGACCGCCGCTTGCGCATGTTTGGAGATGCTTGCAGCTTCTGAGGCGGCCGCCTCACGACTCCGTACGACCTTTGCGAATGTGAAATGTACACTTTTTGAACCGACTCGACTGAGAAAGCTAAAGAGTGAACTATTATTTCCAAAGCACGTACCCGTGTATACAAAATATGTGCCCACTGATTGGGAGATTAAAAATATTTGATTTCAGGAATAAAAACAGCTGGCGGAAGGATTGCAATTTTAGGTTTGTTGGAATTACTGTTGTTGCCTCCATGTTAAGTTATACAGTGGAAGGAAATCAGATCCACCTTTCCATTTATACTGCAAATTCGCCCTTAACCCAAGCGCATGCGATGTAGAGCCCTTTAAGCCACTACATATTGTTGGCTGCAATTTTATTTTAGCCAGACGCATGCATGCATCATAAAAACGAAGTGGAGTGCTCTCGCTCGTTTCGCAAAGTAGGTGCTTTGACTGTAATAACGCGCGATACACGACGCGACGCAATGAACTCTGCGCAAGTTGCCGACAATTGCGCGTCCGCGCATCTGCGCCCGCGCATCGTTATCGCAATATCGACTTCCGGCGCTATCGCTCACTCGCGGGCCCTAGCACGGTGCGTCAACCTCTCAAGATTTATGCTAAAGTCTGCAAAGAACTATTGGTAGGTATCTATTAACCAGGGTTAGAGTCCGAACACACGATGAAAAAACTTTGTCATTGGTCATTGGTCTTTGATGTGATGGTGATGTATAGTCCAAATAAGTAGGAGCAAGTCTGCATGGAGCTATTGGGGAAGAGTTCTGAACGAACACATGCTGATTCAATTGCATTGCTGAAGAAACTTTGCCACTTGTCGCTAATAGTATCTATTGACGTAAGTACATAAACTTAATGCAGTTTTTCCAAATGATGTGTATCAGTGAAATCTGGCTGGAAAAATTGCTTAAAAAGAAACAAAAACAAGTGAATTGCACTCGAGGTTTGGACCAGGCTGCGGTCAACTGCCCAGCATTGGCTTCTACAGCGCTGATTTGACAAGGGGACCAACGGAAAAAGCTAACATGAGACCCCCTTAAATAATGCCCATATCTTTCTGCAGTACCCTGTAGGCAGTCCGTAGAGACATCCCGTGTAATCTATAGCATAACGATTGAGTAATTAACAACGATCAATCGACCATCCATCACTCGCGCTGTCAGCGGCAATTTCAAGCGGTGACCTTGATTGTTTCGAGCGCTGTAGCGACCGGTTTCGCGGGAAGGCTCTGGACAATGGCGGTGGTAATTGATCGGCGTTTTGTGGGTCTATTCTTAACCTTGCGGCTTGCGGGTTTGAGATGAAGCTTTCTTCAAGATTAGGTGCCGTAATAGGGTAAATATTGTCTTGCTACGGAAATATCTTCTCTTCTTTATGGCAAACGCCTTGGTGTGTTCTTGTTCTTCTTAATCGATTCCTCATGGCTGAGGATCGGGACCATGTCGTACTGGCTTCCATTCGGAGCGGTCTTCCGTCATATGAACTGCACGGTGAATGTTTCCTCCAGCCGCTGCCCTTATCACATCAGACCATCTGGTTGATGCCCTTCCCCTGGTTGGTCTGTTATGGACGGCCGCAAATTCGGACGCTTCTGATCGGAGCGTTCAAGCGTTGTATTGATCGCACATCATATTTATAACGCTTCAAACGCTGCAATAGACACCTCAATTTAAGTCTGAATTTGCGGTTTTAGGCAAGGTCCCACCGAAAAACCTAAAGACAGACCGCTTTCCTTCATGTCGTCTCAGTAGCTTGGACTGGAAAAACGTTAACAATAACGAAATTATCAACGTTTCGCTGGAAAAGGTAAGTAGCTGTTAGGTAGGTAATCGTATGAGGTAGTGGCCACCCCTGGTGTCAGAGTTTTTAGGCCACCCAAAGGGTCTCTGACATGGCTTAACGATTGTTATTAAATCAACAACAACCGGGACCAACGGTTTAACGTGCCTTCCGAAGCACGTAGAAGTAGCTGTTGGAAATGTTAATAGCCTTTGCTCTAGAATCGGCCACCTCGTAGCTCCAGGCGTACTAATAATAATTGGTCGTTGACAAAACGCTAATGGCTGATCGCTATCGGCCGTCCCCGATGAGTTATGCAAATTATGATCTGTGGACTTGCGCGCGCGCAACGGAGCAGCCGGCGGTGTTTGAAATATTAGCAGAACATGGTACTTGAATGGTACTGTATCACCATGATCATGACTTCTTTCTGTTGTTATTTTATCAAAGTGAGCTTCGGAGCATAAGGTCCCTTTCGAAATGACCTGAATAAGACTTCCAGACGAGGTCGAAACTTGTCGGACATCAATAGAAGTGTTACCGCATATTTTTATTAAAATGTTCAGTTCTTGTCACTCTTTGCCAGATTTTCCCCAAGATAATTCTTCTCCTGCTAGGCATGTCGAAATTAAATGAAGTGACTTAAAAACCGATAAACTGGCACTCGGCTATAAAAAGCTTAGCAAGCGAAAAAGTAACAATTTGTAGACAACATTCTAAAACATGACAGCTATTTATCTGATAAAATGCTCATGTGACAAGAACGTAGGCGCAGAAGATTAACTATAGACATCTCGAGGAACCAACCTTTTTCTGGCGATCTTAATAGTGTAAGTAGCAGTATTAAACGAGGGGTCAAGGAGACTGGCGTCTTACTTCAAAACAAAGATACTGAGATCTAGATGATTAAGACATAATTCTGATGGATTTTAGTCCCTGTGCGGAGTGCGGTAAGGTCCAAAAGCGTGTCTTTGTTGAATCTGCCAACCAGTGGCATCGAGAACTAGAATTACAGGTTAGTGCTACCAAGGACGGAGGCTGACACTTCCTAATGTGATGAATTGCGTTAAGAGGCAGCCCTATCGACTGAAGAGTAGGGGACGCATTTAGAGGCCGAATTTGAAAAAGTCTACATTCAAAAAGTCTACGGTATGTCCGGTTTTGTCCGGTTTAAAGGACCATTCGTAAACAAAAAGAGGTATGTCAGTGTGTCGCCAACCAAACCTACTGACCTAACCTTTTCGACTGTCTGTCACACTTTCAGGAATACCCTGTATGTTTAACACCCTGTATGTCGTGAACACGTATAGAAGTAAAAGGCTTGGTTCCCGGTTTATTAAGGGGTTCGAAAATTTCGTTATTTTTGCGCCAAACCTCTTAGTTTACGAGATATGGTAACATTCATACCTAATCATTCGTCAATATCAGCAAGTATTATCTCTGTCTTATTGTGCATCTACTTGCTACTTTATTTCCGCATCCAGTCCTGTCCATCCCAAGGTTGTCTGGAAGAGATAGCTTTTAGCTATAAGGCCGCCATTTGTACAAATTTTTGTTGAAAAAGTTATTTGTAATATTCTTTCTATTCTTCTTCTTAGCGTATCGATGGCAAAACCGATACTTAAATCTAACTTCTTTCTATTGAGCAATAAAGAGTTCTCTATCTATCTATCTATCAGCTCGGGCTAGGCCATACTAGTTTATCCTGAAGCTTACATATTCTTGCTAGGCCAGACTGGATTGGCCTAGGCTAAACTGGTTTCTCCGTACGAGCTTCGGCTAGACTAGTTTGGCCTAGGACATACCGGTTTATCCATTTGACATTCGGATAAACTAAGGCCCGGTTTCTGAATTGAGAATTTTGCTAAGCAAATACTTTACTATCGTTCTGTCACGCTCTTTTGTGAGAAATCTGCAGAGATAGGACGATACTTACCCATTTGCTTAGCGAATTTCTCAATTCAGAAACCGGCAGTAAGTCCCCCACACTTCCGACGGCAGTTCCGCCGCAATACATATAAAAGGATAAACACAGGCGCCAGTATACCCACGTGCCGTCCATAAAAACCTCCGGACTATTTCACGTGTATCGTCTAAGTACTAGGAATGCAGTCCACGTTAATAGGTCCAGGAAAACCAATAAAGTCATCTTCAAACGGCCAAACGTCGCCATTAGCGGAGACCTACTCGTAAACCCATAACCCTACGCGTTTGCAAGTCGGCTAATGTAAAACTTAATGACGGAGGAGATACGTTGTATGTTTGTTTGTAACGTTTTTATGAGACGACAAACCAAAATGGGCGGATCTCTAAAGACTGTTTTTAGCTTCGCCTTCATCGTTACCTCGTTGCTGAGAATCGCGGCCTAGATAATCCATCCATATCTTCCATCGTACGATAAGAACTGCCCAGCCTTGTTTTCTTTAGCCAGCCGCATCATCAGCTGACCTTAGCTAAGAGTTTTGGCCTTTTTAGGCGATTCCTAAGTGGTCTCAATAGGAAGGTATGTGTTTACAGAAGCTGATGGCTTTGGCGTAAATTTTCTTATAGGTATGTACCTATTTTAGGCCCACGTTATGTCGTCTTATGACAGAGACATTTGCCTAGGACATGTTTTAGAGTTAGCTGGACCAGCTAACTCTAAAACTCTATACCTATATGGCATTGCAGCGTGAGTGTCCGACAGCTCGCTTCATCCAACTAGTGTGAGTGAAGATGCCCCTGAGGGCTTTATAAATCATCTCATTACGTAGATGCAAAGGCCTAAGTTATGTATGACAGGATGGTTTCAATAATATGCTTTGCCTTGTAGCTAAAATGAACAAAGTAGCGGGCAAAGCCAAGTACGGAATAGCTAATCAACGTAATCGCCTAGTTAGCGAACTTATTGTATTGGTTGTCGTATAATCGCTAATTTACCTCCGCATCCATATTCAATGGGACATTAAAGACCGCGGAAACAGACTAGCATTTGATTATCCAGTTCGAATGAGAGCTCACTGCCATCGCTCGTCATCAAGACAAGGTATTAACAGAGGGTTTAATGTGTACCTTTCCAATATGCATGTGGACAAAACTGTCGGACACATCAAGTATAGAGTTGTTCTGAGAAATCGCGAAAACATTGTCAAGTTTCTTGATAGTTGTACGTTAAGGTGATTAATGGTGATGATGATGATGATGATGAAGAGAACGACCTACCTTAAAGTGTGTCAGGCAGGATTTCCCGGGCCGCATGCTGAGTTGCTACCTTTTTTATGATGTCGAGGTAAAATTTCAGAGCCAATTCAATTTAATTTTTTTTGTTCTTTGCTAATAATTTTCGATTGATTTGACATGATTCAGCAAAGTAGGTAGTAGCAGAAATTTGCATTAGCAATAGTGCCAAAAGTACCCCTTAGGAAGATGTGTGTTGGCAGAAGAAGAAAGTCGTGGTTTAGAAACCAGAGCCAGAGTTGAAGAAGTGATCCTTGCAGGAAGAAATAGAGACCAATATGGGGCGTGGTCGGCTAACCTCCAGGAGCAACATAATAATTTCTAGTACAGCAAAGAATATTCTGATTCTAATTCTAGAGGATTAGTTCGCTGGTTGTAGGAGAATAACGAGGAAAACACAGTTTTGTCTGTTTTACTTTACTGGGAAGCTATCGACACGCCATTGCGTTCCAGACTTAGGCCCAGGTGCAGGTATTCGGGCACCCTGGTCACGAGATCAGAGGTAGCATGGTCTGAGATATTATGAGTTAACCATCTGATTGACGCTATTTACCATTCGATCGGCAGATCCTTGGGTATTGCTCAATACAATAGACAGTTTACACGTTACTCATATAATGATGGCGATTAGAAGCTTGTAAACAAAGTGTCCGTGGTTGGGATGATTGGCGCGAATAATTGATGTTGTTATTGCTAAACGTGTGACAAGTTATTATACAGGCCTTCCTTTGAATCTATTGCAAAAGATAGATTGCACGAATCTTATGTTTTGTATTTTAAATCTCCTCCAGATCCGGGTTCAATCCAGTTTGTTTAATAAGGAAACGTTGAGTTGATCGTTTTTGAGAGATTTCAGACACAAACTATTTCAGAAGTGACTTTTTACCGAATTTAACACTCGTTTTATTTTGTTTTCATATTTTTGTCAACGTTTGTAGACCTTTTTCAGTGGACGTGGTCAAGACGGACTTGCAACTGCAGCCCGACCAAAATCTCGTGGACCCCACAGCATACAATTTGTTTCCAGTGTAGTCCGTATATATTCTGATCAGGTTGTTGTGTTTAAATCCGTTAAGCATAGTTTGATTATGTGACTTGTTATATTTATATCATTGTCACTAGGTTATTGGGTCAAACAAACATGCCCCAGTTCCGTACCAGTGCCAATGAGAAGCACAATCAATCGAGACAGCTGGTACAAGTGGTACGCTAGTAGGCCGGTACAGCTCACAATGGATGCCCTGGGCTGAACAAAGCGACGACCTTGCGCTCTTTCTGACAGCCACACGCGAGGTGGGCTCGATCGCACACACGACAGCGCATCAAGCTGCGATACTCAGATACATTCATGTCTTGTACTTACTTGAAATTTCTTTAAAACCCCTGTTATATTTACACACACATGAAGACAATAAAGATCTGAACATTTCCTTTTGGCAAAACTGTTAACAAAACTGTAAGGGTTGTACATCTTTTACATACATCTTTTGGGACCAAGATTTTCGGCGTCATAAGTTAGGATTTTTGGAAGGATTGGTGTAGGAAGCGAAGAGTTAGTCATGTCTGTTTCAATGGTATAAGTGCTCCATCTAAACAAAGTCTGAGGCGCTGCAGCATCCGAGTGGTCGTTTCACCCATCTAGTGCGAATGGAGATGCCACTGGACAGACGGTGTATAAGGCCTAAGTATCAACCTCGTCATTGCACTTTCGATCTGATTGCATTATCCTGCTACAGAATTTTCGGCACCAAATCTTTACATTTTCTTGAATCTAAACTTGAACAGCTTATCATGATATTAAGCTATCATAAAGTTGGCACTTTATGTCTGGAACATTGGATGTGTCATTTGTCTACCTCTATATTCCTAGATCGTGACCTATTAGCTCAATACATCACAAAGACGGAGTTGCAACTGCGGCCCGACCAAAAACCCGTGGACCTCACGTCATACAATTTGTTTCCAGCGTGGTCCATAGATATTCTGGTCAGGTTGTTATATTTAAATCTATTCCGTGCCTATTGTAGTTATCCGGGGCGGCCTCTCAAAGATACTTCGACACGTGTAGGTGTCTTATTAATGGCGTTTAATACGGCTAAAATGCTTCCGTCACAAAATTCAATGCACCAGACATTTCGGTGAGAAAACGGGTTCTACGATTTAATTGGTCAGCAAGCCACTAACTAGATGAAGAAATAAAGTTATGCGAAAGACATACTATGAAACCAACCCTCCAAAATAGCACTGAGATGGTATCTAAATGGAGCACGGAAAAGTAACACAAGCACAACCCGCCGTCGATCAGTGTAACAGGAAGCAAACTGTCTAGGGATGACCATATCCCAGCTTGAGATGAAGGCGCAAAATCGCCAAAAAAGGAAAGCTGTTTTGAGAGCCCTATGTTCCTGATTAGGGATGACAGAAACTGATGACGATGAAGTAACAGATATTTCCAGCACTTTTGCAGGAGCCTTAGTCACGGGTAGTATAAATTTAAGACAAACCTTACTCCGTCGACGTCGGCAACCAAGTAATGAAAACCCCACATCATGCGGTGTCACACCACATAGGTACAAACTGTTCACTAAGGGGAAAAGCTTTCACACTTTCGTTTCTGGCACACCCTACCCGTCGAAGAGTTGTACAGCACTGTACAGGGTGTAATTAGTAAGAGAGCCCAACCGCACCTACGACTCGCGTCTAGACGTGCACTTAGCGGATCGAATACCGATGTTTTTCTTGGCCTCGACGTAGAACAGCCGGCGACACCCGGAGGTACACCTTTTTGTTCGAGAATAGCTTCTGTAGCGCTCGACATAAGAGTGGGCCAGTAGCTAGTGTTGATGGCAATGGTGACTGTTACATTTTCTTGGGAAAATGCGGCTGTTGGTGTTTAAAAGTCCATGAATTGTATTTCTGTGAAGTTGGCATTGCGGCTGCCACCTTGGCCCTTATTTTTTCCATCACTCAAAGTGACTTGACATGTCTCCTAACACAAATTTGGCTTACACAAATAAAATACACTAAGAGAACCTCGAAAAGTTAAGAGTATTAAGAAATACTAAGGTGCTAATCCTGAAACGGCGAAAGAAATATCAGCCGACCACTGGTGACCTCATTTGTTTTCCTTCAATTTTAGTGACTTGGACATGCATTGTCGTTTTCATGCGGACTACTAAGCTGACTAAGCTGAGATGATGTTGTGGTATAGTGAAGGTGGCCCATCTCCGCTCTCACTGCCTAGTTGTACTAGCCGTAATCGATTGGCAAAGTTAAGCAACAACGGCCGCGGTCAGTCCATGGATGGGTGACCGCTAGTGGCAATAATATCTGAGCGCTTCCGTGCTTCGGAAGGCACGTTAAACCGCTGGTCCCGGTTGTTGTTGATTAATAACAATCGTTAAGCCATGTCAGATACCCTTCGGGTGGCCTAAAAACTCCGACACCAGGGGTGGCCACTACCTCATACGATTACCTACCTACCATCTCCGCTTTGGTGGTTCATAGGCTTTATGGTACCGAACAGCTTTGGCCGAAAATGGAATAATAACTCAATTTGAAGGGCTTGCAGTGCACAATGAGTATAGAAAGCAAACGTCCCCATATGGACGAGGTAAGCCCGGGACGGCGCGCGCGTGAGGTCGCTCGATACCAGGGGGGTTACCCTTGACGCTATTGCGATCAAATTGAAAAAGTTTTAAAATTAATTTCTCTTTGAATTCGCATAGTAATGCTTTGATTTTAAATACTTTGTAATGTTTATTCAAAGGTAAGGCTGTTTTATTCAATAAAAACACAAAATGCGTCTTAATTGGTAAAATATAAAATTTTGTAAATTGCGCCATATTGCGGCCGTATTGAAAAAATGCGTCAAGGGTAGAGGGGCAGATCTGCACGCGACACAAAGGTTATCGGGAGAAAGTAAGCAAACAATACTTCAAGCACAGCAGAAGTACAGCCCCATGTATTTGCTAAGAAAATCCACTCATTTTCAGCTGTGAAAAAAAAGTCTTCTATTTTCCAACAGAAAAAGTAAAGGTTTTGACGTTTGACGACGCGAGTTGATTTTCAGTGAGCGCAAGAGGGCCCTGAAAAAGCCTATACACTGTAGCCACCATACATTGGGTGCAGTATACCGCCACTCGTTTATTTATGCATGTAATATGGAACAGCATGGATTTCATTAAACCCGATTTATTGGCCTCATTGAAGAAAAGTGGTTTGTATTTATTGATCAGGAACGATCTCAAAGTTTGGCTAACGAAGCCAGATATTAGGACGTTTCTATCGATATTTTTACTGATATGTACCTACTTATGATTGTCAGATTCGTGAAAAATAGACGCCAAAATTTGTCCAGCCCTCTCAAGTAATGCCTGTATTACCTTGAAATCTGTAGATACGGTTGATCATTTCCCTTTCTTCCTGCCTTTGCACTTCCACACAAAATGGGACAGTGAAGCCGCCATTACAATGTTGCTTCAAGCCGCTAGCTCCAAAGAACTGGGTCGAGCCTGCATCGAGAGACAAAGCAACTACTTTCTTTGACATGCCTCCGACTCGAGTCATTGAGCTCGTGAGAATGCACCAACAACTGCCCGAAGACACCGATTTTGCTTTATGGCGTGGTAATTTTGCTTTTGGTATAATTTGAGACATAGGCTTGTTAATTCATACGGTAAGCTGTTACTAAGCTGTCAGGATGTTACCTTTAGGTGCTGGGCAAGCCTACTCAAAATAAAACAATGTACAGTCGGCCACGCGCTAGGATACCCCTTTTTGATCGATTGGCGCCCTTATGCCGCGCGCGGTAAGAGCTACAATACATTATACTGTGGCCGACCGTACCAGTCACTCCAGCGGCGTCCGAGTGGTCACTTCACCCATCTTGTGTGAGTGAAAGTGCCGAGTAGGCGACATCTCGGACAAAATATTTTCGGACACTTTGTCCGAAATGTCGCTTTGAATTATAATTATTTTTGAGGCGACATCTCGGACACTCTCAAAATATTGAACCTGTATCGTACAGTCAGATACTAAGGTATTCAAATATAATTCACAGAGAAAGATCGTTACCACAGCTGCCTATTTTAGGATAGCTAAAGCGGCTTAAATGAGCCGTTTTCCTTGACAGTTAAAACCTGAATTTAAGCACTCAGATCGCATTCGGCTGATTTTTGATGAACAAGTACTAGGCTTACATAAGGTGCTAGGAGGATCACCTCAGTTCTCACATCATTTTGTTCCTAACTAACCCCGCGTAATGATGTGAGAACTGAGGTGGTGATCCTCCTACCACCTTATGTAAGCCTAGTACTTTTTCATCAAAAAGGGGAGAGCTAATGTTGAAGACTGCATGAGTACACAAGATATGTAACATTTTTATTAGTCTCCTCATAAATAAGATCGTAGGGAGTTTTTATCCGACTGTACAAAACAGCTTTATTTGTAAGTGTCCGAGATGTCGCCTTAAAAAAATTAAAATAATAAAGCGACATTTCGGACAAAGTGTCCGAAAATATTTTGTCCGAGATGTCGCCTACTCAAAGTGCCACTGGACGCAATCATCTCATTACGTAGATTACGTAGATCTGCAAAGGCCTATGTTTTTTTTGTTTAGTTCTCTGTACCCAATTAGTAAAGTGCGTTTGTTTAATTACCACGTATCTTCTGCTCTGTGATTAGTTCCGGATTTTTGTCTCAGAGCCCGTTTGTGACTAGCTTTGTTCGTCCTATCTGCGCGTGAAGATCTCGCTTGCAGTGCTCTATGGCGCTTTTTACTTCGCTTTATGATTGTGACAGTGAAATCAAGAGTCGTAAAACTTTCGTAATCTGCGTGTGATCTCAGATCGGCAATCTTCTGCGAGGTTATTAGAGCCATAGCGTACAATAGCGTTCATACTACCTACCTACCACTTAACAATACCCAGTTTATCAGACGACGGTTGAAGTAGGCAAGCAACCAGGATTTGATGGGTTAGTACGGTCAGCAGTACGCTGAGATACCCCGTATTGTTAGCTCTTACTGCGCTCGCCACAAGTGCGTCAATCGAACAAAAAGGGGTATAGATAGGGTGTATGTAGCTCACTGTACATGGTAGGACATGGTAATGCAGACAGGGTCCAATCGTACAATTAGATTTAGGGCTCCTAAAGCCCAGAAAGAAACAAGACAGACTAAACCACGTTTCGAAAAGTGTTTTCGTCTCTTTAATAGATGTTTTCTAAATCCATAAACCTGGTTTGTTAGTTTTAAGAAAAAGTATTAGGCTAGTATAAATAAGTAGAATCTGTATTACCCCTACTCATAGGGCTAGACTAGTTTGGCCTAGGCTAAACTGGTTTCTCCATACGAGCATAGGGCTAGACTAGTTTGGCCTAGGCTAAACTGGTTTCTCCATACGAGCTTCGGCTAAACTAGTTTGCCCTAGGAAATACCGGTTTATCCATACGACGTTCGGGTAAACTAGTTTGGCCTAGGCTATACCGGTTTGTCCATACGAGCTTAGGTTAGACTGGTTTGGCCTAGGCGAAACTAGTTTATCCTTAAATCGGGTTTGGCAGGTAACACATACATTACTTACATGCTACATCTTACTTAAGTTTTATTGGCGATCACGTCAATATGTGAGATTGCTGATACAATAAGTAAAAACAATCTCTAGATCATTAAAAGTGAGATTTTTATTATGCCCATAAATATCAAGGTTTTTGACCAAATGCCCTGCGCGCACGCAAGGCAGGTGTCCAAATGCAGCGGTTGCTAAGCAACAGGTGGTGGCCATTTTGGAAATTCACATTATAATCGAATACACACACAACGGTGGGGGCACAGCTAAATCGCGTATGTTTAGCAATATTTGCGAATATTTTAGAATGACAATCGAAAACTTCTAAAATATGGAAACTCTGCTAGTTTAGTTTAATCTTCTTCCGGTCTTTATGACCGTTGAATTGACAGCAGACTCATTCAGACATTTAGTTTAAAACCTAATCCATTGACAGTGCCATTAATTAATGTGTGTTTTCTTTTATTTTCAGGTACTTGTCGTTCTGTTGAAAATCATCTTCAACATCCTTCTGGTTCGTAATATTTTTTTTTAATTTAACCATTTCCTTAGTGGTGAGATCCAAAAGTTGGTGGGTAAAAATGGACGAAGTGCCCGAGTTTTTACGCTCCCACTTCGATTTCTCAATACCCAATAGCCCCCAAGTAAAAGCAACAATTAAGTCGCAGGATAAGGATCTAACGAAGAACTAACTACAGTATCGCATTGCATTAAGACGTCGCCCGATTAGTATCGACTTTCACCCGAAACCTTAATTGTAGAGGGGTCTGCCGTGCCAAGATAACTAACTAAACCATTGTTTCTTGCCCGTTAATGGGTTTAACAGTTTAACTGATTGTGGAGCTTGACGCAATAATTGTCTCGTATTGAGTAATCGGCCGACTGGAAAGGGGAGATCAATGACTTGGTCCTTCGAGCCGGATGCTGATTCTTGGAATGCTTGGGTACTACTGACTGAATTATGGTACTAAACCTAAACCAAAATAAAGCAACAAAGCGAATACTCATCATTTGTTGCAACTTTTTTTTCTGCAAAGTGACATTATATGCATTTTGCAATGAAATAAAGCTTTGCTCAAAATGGAGTCTATTGTATTTATTTATCTGATTAAATAGAGATAAAATATGTAATTAAAAATGGCATTTGCTATTAAATCAGCTATAAAATCAAGATTTATGAAGATTGTCTAAGACAGTCTCTGGCCCAGCAGAACAAATAGGCTTAGGATCATAAATCGGGAAGTCAGTAGCAATCAAAGTATCTCCTTTGATAATAAAGCCAGTGACAATCCGATAAATCGTCTTTTAATTGAAGGTCGTGCTTGTCGCACCTTTTTATAGCTTCACTATTTACTAATTAAACACCGACAAGGCCGTCGTTTCGTCATTCGACCATTTTTTTATTGGCAATTGTGGCCAAAGCGGGAGTTTCTGTCGGAGGCTCTACCAATAAAGTATTGAGTGGTAAGTAGATAATTGACAATGGATAATTTCCAGAAGTTTTTTCAACTGGTGTATTATTTTTATATATATATATTTTTTTAATTATTTATAAGGTTTAATTTTTTTTTATCTTCTGCCAGCGCTCAAGTTACCAATGAAAGTGAAATACAAGTTGTACCCTACATACGTACAACACATCCGACGATACTAGCTGGGCAACACAGGTCTTCTTTCAGAAAGAGAGGACGGCCCCACTGTTGATTGGTGAGGGTATTATGCTTTAGACGCTCAGGGGCCTTAGCCTGAAACACAATGGCGTATTAATGGCGTCCCAGGTAGAAGGACAAAACAGGGATTTTTTCGTTGTTCTCCTACAACCAGCGAACTAATCCTTTAGAATTAGACTCATAATATTCTTTGCTGTACTACAAAAACATAAAAGGACCGACACTGGTCCGACAGCATTAATAAATCGTAATTAAAACCGTCAACCGGGAGCCCATTTTGGCACCATTGCGGTACAGGCTGAGGGCCCAGGTTTCCGGTGTTTTACATTCACCGATGAAAGATCGGCCCTAAAAGATGCCAGCTCCAAAGTAGTATCATCAATCAAACCCAATAATAATAACAACAAGTTTAGTATCGTCACGATAAAAATACGATGTTACGACTCGAGCCGTACTCGCCCGTCGATGCAAGTGCATTCCAACAGTTGCATTAAATCTAAGAGCTTGTTGGAATTTAGAATGCGTTGGTGGTGTCATTAAAAAGTATGTTTTGGCCGTATGATGTCGCCGTCGGCAGGTGGGCAGTCGTCATACAAAAAAGGCAAACCATTAACTATTGCAGCAGCTATAGGAAGGTACTATACGGAGTGCAAAAATTTAAGAAAGATATAAAGGTGTACCAAGCAAGAGCATTGAGGACGTGTACTGTTCGTTCAGTACACACGACAGTCAAACTCTAAATTTTTACACTTTCGCAAACACTGCAGTATACAGGGTGTTAAAAGACCGCCAACAGACCCGAAAGCCACGCATGCTAGACACCAAAACAAAGTACTTTTTCGATAAATTATTGCTGGGAAATGATTTTGGTTTTTTAGGTTATAATTTTGAAAAATATTTTATCACGCAATGGACATGTAACGCACAGAAGTCATATTGCGCAAGCATAGGTATCAGTTTATGTTACTTAAACTTGAAGTGCCGATGTTTAAAATACATTGCGGGTTGCAATTTTAACGTCGTTCTTTGTAAGAAATATTCATAATTTTGATATAGCTTCTTGAGAAGGTATGTTAAGAACTAGATACTGAATACATTTCTGCAAAAAAAAAGTTTTCGAAAGTACGACTTTGAACCTCATTATCTCGGAAACCGTTGATTTCCCAGGCATAGTTCCTTGGGCAAAAATGTTCCTTATGATGAGGACAATACGTGGTTTCCCGCTTTGTTGGCGGTCTTTTAACACCCTGTATGTATTGATTTGACGGTTGACTCTACATTTTTCAATAGCGAATGCAAGTAAAAAAGCAGTGTAATAAAGTAGTGCACCCTTGTGTCTTTGGCAGCAATCTTGCTACAGACTTTCTGTAAAACAATTTCTACCTACATTTTGGTGTTCCGACTAATTTATTAGGTCCCAGGCTTCGGAATTATGTTCATACTTTCACGAACTTAAAAATCCGGCCTTTGCATTATAGGATTTATCCAGCGTCCAATGACACCTCCGCTAAATGGACATTACCATCGAATACGGCAAACCCGGGGACATGTTTTTTTTACATGAAGAGGTTTTCATGTTTTGACTACGAAGGCCCTATAAACCTCCCGATTGACACCAGTGACCAGGCAGGCCGATGACATCGCTTGCACAAGCCCCACTTCCCCACACCGTGACGGCCCACTGCCAAGGACGCCGCGCGTTTAGAAGGTCGTCGCACCGGCGCTTGCGCAACCGGCGGGTGTTTCGCTTTCGGCCGGACCCGTTGCGACACGCGTTTTGGGCAGACACAGCCGTGGTGCTCGGCGGAAATGGGGAATTTTCTGACAGCTAAAAAAAATCTAAAAATAGTTCCAAAAGCTGTGACAGATGGCGTTGATCCGACATGGAGTCTATCACAGAGTAAATTAGTGCTTACTACAAGAAAATACTTCCACACTTGATTGCTCATACCATTTTGGTACACGAAAAAGTGCACACATTTGTCATTGATTTTGGTTGAGTGAATGGTAAAATTAACCGGAATCGCTACATTTTGCTCCACCACTAATTCCTAAATGTGTTTGGACGTAGTAGGTATCCTCGACGGCCAACGAGCGGAAACTTGCATAAAAAACCCTTGTCTCGTCAGCGACATCTAAAATTGCATTACGAATGTTTAAGGCGCTGGGCATAGTGAATTAGCCCGCATGCAAAAAAAATGCAGAAAATCGATTCCTGTATCAAACACACAAACAAAATCGAAAATGTTCACATATCAAACCCTAGAATTAGGTGAGAGCTATCTAAAACAGCCAGTTTTGTGTTGATACCCATAACAGATTGCGAGATATTTTGTTTGAAAAAAAGTGCGCCGCCTATTTTTTTTCATCAAAAATATCTTCAAAACGTTTACGAATCTCAACACAAAACTGGCTGTGTTAGATAGGTCTCACCTAATTCTAGGGTTTGATATGTGAAAATTTTCGATTTGTTTAGTGTATTTGATACAGGACTCGATTTTGTACATTTTTCTTGGCGCGCGGGCTATTCACTATGCACCGCGCCTTAACTACAACTCATGAGCTGTCAGAAAATCGGCCATTGAGATTGATGCAACGCTGGCTTGGATTTTGGTTTTCAGTCATCATTGTTAAGCAATAGTCCCTCAATTCCACACTCGTTGCGTGATGACCGTGGTTGGAAATTTGGGCTTTTATGCTTGTCACGCGTGGTGGCGAGGTGGAGACAGCAAGGTTGCACCGAACGACTGATTTACGATGACAAATTAATCAGCATTCTTGCGTCTGTTACTATTGCTATTGTTATGATTGTGTAGCATCACTCCCTGACTCCCTGTTTATCACCTAGAGCGTTGTATCGAGCTGTTGAAGATTCATTGCCTATGAATCTTGACTTCTAGAGATTCTAGAGCGATCGCTTAGTATTGTGGACGTCAAAGCTGTTACAAAAGGAAATCAATATTTTGTGCTATTCCGTTGTAATCAGTGATTTCTGTGTTGTTTATTTCGTTTCGGCGCATCAAATTCAGAGGTTACTTCGACAGCTTCTTCGGAGTGCAACAGCTGTCGCACCGGGCGTGAGAAGTGCAGCGCAGCGACTAATGACGCGTTGCGCAAGCGGAGGCGCACGCCCACAAATCGCTTTATTATGCACAGTGCGCCCCGCAACAAATGGACTGCACTTGCACTGCGCTCATTGCGCTATGATTGCGTCCGCAGGAAAGTGAACGCGCACCATGTGTGCGGGGGATAACTGAATAGTTGCCGAGGAAAGTGGCTAGCCGCTCGGTTGGGTGAATCTTCAGAATGACCCGTTTTCAACTGACAGTTAAAAGCTGAATTCAAAGCCTTTAGTAGATGGCGCTCATAAGCTTGGCCATACAAGAAACGGGATGTGGCTGACGCTGACACAGATTAATAATATCTTCAGAAAAAGCGTGACAGCCGTGAAAACGGCTCATTCCAAAATCCGGTTTACACCTCCGTCGTTGTCATCTGCATGAATGAAATCTAAAGCCATTCAAATATGTTAAGGAGGGTACAGAACTGGAGATTTTGATCGCAATTTAATGCCAAAATGTATAGTTTTAAACTGGATGGACTGCTGCGGATAACAATTATGAAAATTTGCCGCAAGTTACAAATCCGAAAGATCGGCCCGGTTACACACAGCTTGTCCTCGCTAGGGAGTGAGAAGTATCTCTACTTTATTTGTATCTCAAGCCCTCACGTACATTCGACAGGGCAGATAGCTTGCGACGCCCACGTTCACTACTGTTGGCAAAATCGTCAAGAAACCTGTATGTTTGGGGATTTTTCTTCCCCAAAGTATTTTTCTTAGGCAAGTGTTTGTGCTCGTATGTATGGCAAGCTTGCCAGGGGGGTTTAGTTCGATGCTTGCCAGTTAATGCAACGCCCATTATATGGAAAATGTATCTTCTATGTTAACGCTTGTATGTGTTTCCGTCGGTTTTTATTTGGGGTTTGGAAACACGTGCAGTTTAATAGAAGCCTCGTTGACATATGTGCCCGACTGTACCCCGCAAGCCAGTCACGTATACATCATGCGCGATGATTGTAATTTATAATGTTGTGAAACGAGACGTTACGAGCGATTTATTTGGAAAAATTACCGTTTTATCAATAAACTGGCGCGAACCGCTCAGGGGCACTTTAAGTGCATACACACTGACCGAGCAGCACGCAGAGGCAATCTAGTTTGGTATGGCGGATGGCGGCTCGCCCAGACAGTAGACAAGAGAAATCTAAATGAAACAGATCACCTCAGAACACTAGATCTATCTTTAAAACTACAAATTAAGGCCTTTGCGTCTGCGTAATGAGATGATTTATGCAGCGTCCAGTGGCATCTTCACTCACACTAGATGGGTGAAGAGACCACTCGGCGCTGCAGTGCCTAGGAAGTAGCAACACAACTTGCTAACGATGAAGGAAAAACATCGTGGGGAAACCCGGGGTTTAGATCTTTCTTTAACTCACAAATCAAACCATTGTACAGTCGGCCACAGTCTCAGATACCCCTTTTTGTTCGATTGGCGCCCTTATGCCGCGCGCGGTAAGAGCTGCCATGGAGTATCTGAGATTGTGGCCGACCGTACATCATTGTTTCAAGGCAATAAAACAGTATTATTTTAAACAACAATAAATAATTCAGCTGATTATGAGATTTGCTCGAACTTCTTCAGGGTGCACTCTAAGTCGATAGCGGAACTTTAAGTAGGCTGTTTACTGATCAATACAAACAACTTGTACTAGGTGGCGACAAAAATAGAGCGAAAAAAATATCAGCTGTTTCATACATTTGGCGCAGTACTGAGTCGACCTTTTGTATGGAGCAGCTGATTTTTTTTTCACTCCATTTTTTTTCGCCACCTAGTACAAGTTGTTTGTATTGATCAGTAGATAGCATACTTCAAGTTTCGCTATCGACTTAGAGTGCACCCTGTAGTTTTTTCGGCAGTAATATTGGTTGTTCCAGTATTACAGTAAAATATCTCAGTTTAGCTACAAAATTGAAAAAACTGTCAAAATTTTATGCATGGCCGAGCATTTGGCTCGCGCGGCAGCCGCGCTGTTCGGTCAGTCTCTACACGCCTATTTACATTGATAACTCGACGTAGCATCAGTCTGTCATACTGACAAGCGACATCAGTGCTCGGTGGTCGCTATTCGTCTTCACTACGCTTTGCCCGCAAGCCTGTGGCTCAACTGGCTGTTACGTCTTTGTAAATTGTATGTGTGGCGTCTTATCATCAGGATGGAAAACTGAGCAGATGCTAAAAATCTTTATAAGCAGATACTGCCGTAGCTCGGAGTTTTAGATAGAGCTTGGATTTATATACAGGGTATTACAGAAAGGTCCTGTCATACCTAAATCTCGTGGAAAATATCAGAAATTTTGGTGCAATTTTAGTATGGAACAGCTGATATTTTTTTCAAGATTTCGAAGTTGGTCCTATAGAAAAAGTTTCTCGTATTGATGTGCTAAGCGACCCTCTTCAGTATGACACTACCTTTCTGTATCCCCCTGTAGATCCACAACATTAATCATCCATCACATCACACCGACAACGAATTTGCAATTTCGCCCTCTTACTCCACATCTGGTAGTCTACTGACCCCTCAAAGGAAAGTGGCAGACACATCCACATCGGTGTAATTAGGGTTGCCAGGCGTCCGGCTAAAGCCGGACATAGGTAGGCTTTTTGAGTGAGTGTCCGGGCAAATTAAACGCTGTCCGGCCTGTCCGGCTTTTGTTAGGCTTTACCTCGCACCTCGGTAGCGTTTTTTGAAAACCGATTTTCGTAAAATGGGCCTGGCAAGACTGTGCTAAATGTCTCGTTTGTTCTAAGTGGTACGCAAGTCGTTCGTTAGATGGCACTGTCGTATAAAAATAATTTAGTATAAAATATAATAATAATTTTATTTTCTCAATTTTAATTTTGTGTTTTCCCTTGGGAAATAATAATATTAATCAATGATTAGTAGTAATAAAAAAGACTGATTCGTTATTCAATTTTATTTTATTTCATTAAAATTTAAGAAGTTTTATGGTAAATGATCAAGTTTAACGTAAAAAAAAAATTCGTATTATTTTTATTTTAAGAAAATCTTTAATAATTTAGGGTGTCCGGCTTTTTTACCCAAATGTCCGGCCAAACTGGCTGGTCTGTCCGGCTATTAGGTTAGACGACCTGGCAACCCTAGGTGTAATAAAGCGTTCTATTAATCGGATCGGGGCTCCCCTGGCCGGGGGCAGAGGCCTGTGGGCAGTAAAACGTTACGACTTCCATCCGCTCGCTGCCGATGCCGGTGCGGTGGGTAGGTTTAAGGGTCCGTATAAGGCTAACTAGCGCCACCAATGTTGAAAAAATCATATCTCGCTTCAGAAGAAGTTTCTGACAAAATCCTAAGATGAGCTCATGCGCCATGCTTTTCTAGATTTTTAAGTGTGGGTACCCAACTCAATTTCTAGTCTTAAGCTAAAAAATTTTCGATAACCGCCAAAAGCGGCCGTTTTTGGCGGTTATCGAAATTTTTTTAGCTTAAAAGTAAATTTCGAAGAGGGTATCTACACTTAAAAATCTAGAAAAGCATGGCGCATAGGCTCATCTTAGGATTTTTCCAGAAACTTCTTCTAAAGGAAGATATGATTTTTTCAACATTGGTGGCGCTAGTTAGCCTTATACGGACCCTTAAGGTGGGACGATAGCAACGTGGCGGGAAATTCAAAATTTTCACAGTTTTTTACATTTTGTAGCTAAACTGAGCTATTTTTGTTCAGCGATTTTTCGTTCGCGGCAATAACATAGTATTCTTTTCATTATTGTAAACAACAGAACAACAATAATTCAGCCGATCGTGTGTTCTGGTCTACGAAGCAGTGGCACTGCCCAAAAAACTTGTCTTAGACCAGAACACATAATCGGCTGAATTAGTTTGCAATAATGAAAAGAATACTATGTTATTGCCGCGAACGAAAAATCGCTGAACAAAAATAGCTCAGTTTAGCTACAAAATATAAAAAAAACTGTTAAAATTTTGTATTGCCCGCCACGCTGCTATCTTCCAGCCTTAAAGTACAGTCAGTGGCGTCCCCTCACAAGTATTTCGCCGAAAGGATAAGGTCAGCGGGATCTTCGTTAAATAAATACACAATTTATTTATTTTACCTTAGGCCAGTGTTTTTCAACCGGTGGGTTGCGAGGGCGGTAGCCAAGCTACGTTAGGGGGTTCGCGAAGCTTCTTTAGGGGATTGCAAAGCTTCTTCAGGAGGGTTTTTGAGGGTCGCGGTTATGTTCTAAGAGTGTATTTAACTGACAAAACCCTGGCAGGGATTCCCGAAAGGTTTTTCCACTGTAAGGGGGTCGAGTCATGAAAAAGGTTCAAAAACTTTAGAGCCGTTGGGCTGAGCTGGAGCGAAGTCAGAAGAGATGCTGAGGACAGAAAGAAATGGGGTGCCATAGGACAGCAACAGCAGTGCAATTTATTTTTGCATGCAATTGTTGATCGGTCAGCTGTCGAGTCAACACAAAACCGTAAAAGCAATTGATTTCATTGCAAAATTCACAATTTCCTCTCCACTATTGCCAGCCGAGTACACTCCTTCATCTAAAGGGGTCCTGCTTATGACAAGCAGTAATCATGTACCAAATTGGATGACCGTACAATTGCTTTATGACTATTGTGACCGATGTAGAGTCAAACGAAATGAGTTCACCCTCCCTAGGGCAAGTTGATTACTTTTTTTGGGGACCCCTGTCTGATGGACTGATTAAATTCCACTCGGAATTGTTTAATTCGGTAGGCAAAGTTTTTTGTTCGAAAGTCCGTTATTGGCTTAAACTTATCTTTAGACAATATTGAGAAGCTAATTTAAATATTTTTTATTTTGGTCCAGTAGTTTTGTTTTTATTCGCTAAAATGTTTTGTTCCTATGACCGCCAACAGTATGCAGACCGTCGCGTGAAGGTCATAAAATCGTATCTTTGAAACGTTGTAAAATCCAAACTTCTGAACAAAATTAAAAAATATTGAAATTAGTTTCTCAATATTGTCTAAAGATAAGATTAAGCCAATAACGGACTTTCGAACAAAAAACTTTGCGTACCGAATTGAGCGCAAGCGTGTGTACTCGAGTAGTCTCGATTGATATGACTTTTACTCTTCGATAGAGTTAGTGGTAGCACAGTCAATTAAAAGGTTACCGGTTCCCCTTTTCATACGTTATTTTGTCACTGAATTGAAAATAGGATATGCTAAAGAGTGGACGATAGCAACGTGGCGGAAAATTCAAAATTTTCACAGTTTTTTACATTTTGTAGCAAAACTGAGCTATTTTTGTTCAGCGATTTTTCGTTCAGCCGATTATGTGTTCTGGTCTACGACAAGTTTTTTGGGCAGTACCACTGCTTCGTAGACCAGAACACATAATCGGCTGAATTATTGTTGCTGTGTTGTTTACAATAATGAAAAGAATACTTTGTTATTTCCGCGAACGAAAAATCACTGAACAAAAATAGCTCAGTTTAGCTACAAAATGTAAAAAACTGTGAAAATTTTGAATTTTCCGCCCCGCTGCTATCTTCCAGCCTTAATGTCGTTGGGTCGTGCATAAGCTCATGCTCGCATTTAATTTTGCGACTCAAAGTCGCGTGCGCGGCGCCGCGTAAAAAGGCGCGCGCGACAGGGATGTGCTACGGGGGCTGCTATCTTTATTTTTCTACGTAAATCAAGATGATAGCACGATGTAAACGTTTGTCGCGGTGTATCGTGCCGACCGCCTGTTCCGCAACGGTGCCAAAATGGGCTCCCAGTTGACAGCTTCAATTACGATTTATTAATGCTGTCGGTCTTTTTAATGTTTTTGTAGTACAGCAAAGAATATTCTGATTCTAATTCTAGAGGATTAGTTCTCTGGTTGTAGGAGAAAAATGAGGAAACCTCGCTTTTTGTCCTTTTGCTGGGACGCCATCGACACACCATTGCGTTACAGGCAATATCCCAGCTCCAGCTCCAGCTCCTAGTTTCGTCTGACAGCTTCGAATGATGAGAAAGCCAACGACCGATAGCACGGCACACAAAGAAGAAGGCAGAGTTCAGAAGTAGCCAAGACGTAGCACACTTCACAAGTTATGGGCACGAATTGATGTCGCCTCGCGCCGATAAATCACGTCGACTCGCCCTCTTCAAAAGGGCCATTATTATGGACCTGTCTTGGAC
Source organism: Zelleria hepariella (assembly GCA_949319315.1). Taxonomy (NCBI): domain Eukaryota; kingdom Metazoa; phylum Arthropoda; class Insecta; order Lepidoptera; family Yponomeutidae; genus Zelleria; species Zelleria hepariella. The sequence goes on from OX439384.1 coordinate 21,277,704, forward strand.
ATCGGCCGCGCAATATGATACCAGTGGAGGTGGTGTGAAGCAGAGACTTACTGGGCGTAGGAAAAAGCTACTTAACTTTGTCAGAGATAGAGTTATGATGAAAATAATCAAAGAATGCCTTCCGTTCATGATATCTCAACGGTCCAGGGAGTCAAATTGACCATCTTAGCAAAGGGTTGGCTGTAATCAGCGGCGTATGTAGATTATACCTACCATTGGAAGTTTTGTTAGGGGTCGGCCATCCTGTCCACTCAGCATGCGTGCTCTACAAAGGCTTACTCTTCGCCGAGCTGTCAGTTTCTCGAGTTGAGTCATTTATTTTGTCGACATTGGCTCAAGAAAAAGCTTTTCTCGAGCCTCAATGCTTAGGGCTCTCACTTAAAATAAAACATTGCATTGCGAACTTGTCTGAGTTTTCCGCTCTCCACGCCACACTTGGGCCCCAGTACTGGCCCCGCGAACAATAAAAAAGATCGAGTTACGTTTTATCTAATCTAATTTTTGACGGCACTGTCGTAACAACGTTGTACTACGCATGATGTTGTGCTATTGCTCAAATTAAATAAGATTTATGACCCGTGCCGGCAACGTTATAATCGGATGAACAAATGTCTATAGAACTTCGCTGTTGGCATTGCGTATTGAATGTCGAAATGAGTTACGTTCTGTGTTTGCACTAAAACCAACAATTTTGCTAATTATCCGGCTACTAGAAATAGGCAATTGGTTTTTAGGGCGGATTTCGCTAATCACTTAATCGCTTATTACAAAAGCACTGCTAGGACGTAAAGGAAGAGGTTATAGAAGGTAGGGTTTTTAAATATGTTTGTATATGAAAAACGTAGTTAGCTAGCCTTACCCAGCAGCGCTCAGCACCTATTCAGGCAATTCGGTAGGCAAAGTTTTTTGTTCGAAAGTCCGTTATTGGCTTAAACTTATCTTTAGACAATATTGAGAAACTCATTTAAATATTTTTTATTTTGGTCCAGTAGTTTTGTTTTTATGCGCTAAAATGTTTTGTTCCTATGACCGCTAACAGTATGCAGACCGTCGCGTGAAGGTCATAAAACCGTATCTTTGAAACGTTGTAAAATCCAAACTACTGAACCAAAATAAAAAATATTGAAATTAGTTTCTCAATATTGTCTAAAGATAAGATTAAGCCAATAACGGACTTTCGAACAAAAAACTTTGCCTTCCCAATTCTACCCACCTCAACAATTTAAACCGACCACTGACACAACCACTAAAGCAGCTTTATTATAAAACAATCAATACAGCAACTCAAACTGCATTAGCATACATAAATCATTCGCTTACGAAATGGTGCTGTGATTAAACAGGTCCGCAGGTAAAAACTAACACCTTTAGGTCGTGTTCGAATAATAATTTGCTGCTCACCCAGTTGTTATATGAGCTAGCGCCATGCGTGGGCTGGGTAGTTCTGAGTCTACTGAGTCTGTGACGTAGTTGTTTCTTGACGTGGTCTCGATAGGTTCAGCGTTGTATGAGAAAAACTCTACCACCGTCAGATTTACAGTTTTGGCTGCCCTAGGCCGTGTAGTACCAGCCGCTTCCTTCTTGGTAACGTTGATCGTGTCATCTTTCGATAGTCGTGATCTATTTCATTGCGTTTGTTTTTTTTTACTACGATCAGCCGTCCCTAATATCTTGTGGCCTTTAGAGAATTCCGCTACTGAAAACTACCCTCTCTAAAATGGCGTTTTGTGCAGATAGATAGCCCGGGGTAAAAACGGGGTTATAAGGGAAATATGGTTTGTATTCGACGCTAAGAGGTGAACTGACTTAACATCGAAATAAAATGGATAAAAAAAAAAATATCTACATAATAAATGGACATAATACCAAGAATTTTGGATATAAAAAGAGCTCTAAAAAGGGGTTAATAACAGGTAGAGTAAACGACATGGTAGCACGGTAGAGTACTAATTAGATACCAATGCCGAGTTGGGGTAGAAGAATACGTATAAAAGAGTACTCGCACAGGTAGAGTAGTAGATATGCTAATAGTTACTCTACCAGTGTACCCCAGCCTGGCTTAACTTACCTGTCTTTGGTCACTTGACAACAGGGCTCTAAAAATCCCTTGGCAAGTTCTCAGTACCGCACCGAGGCATGCCGGGCAATTATCATCGTCGTCGTCGTCGGTCCGAATGGTTCCTGGTTACGATTACCACGAGATTTCGCCGAAGCGGAGGATGAATTAAACACTTAATCGTAAAAAAAATATATAAATTAAATAATTAAAGTTACTTGAGAGTTGCGCTTTTATGAAATGAGGATTGAGGAAAGGCAGGCGTGGGGAGGCAACATAGCTAGCGAACCGTAAATGGTGTCTCTGTTACTTGCTACATGGCTGATGGCTGATCGCTTGCCAATAATTAGTACCTACAATCGGTGAAACTTTACTCATGTTGGTATTGTAACGTGAATATCCCGGACTATGTTAAAGCTAACTTTTCGACCAAACTCCTGCTCGATTTTAATAATATTGATTTTGTTTTTTTTTTCTTTTTTGTTGTATTTCTGTGGTTTTCCTGCGTTTTGGCTGTTTGCGTTAGACTCTCCAGAATGGGATGGGAAAACGCGAAATAATCGCATCTATGTGAGCCTTATGGGAAAAATCGTGGTCACCTCAAGCAGGTGTGTTCGTTTCGCCGAATTTTGTCGGCGTCCGACCGCGGCGCATTCGGTCGGCGCCCGCGCAGTCAAGCGTGCGTTTTTGTCGTGATTAATCGACTGTCCGGACTTGAGAGGAATTTATGAATGAAGACACTTTTCGGGGCTTAATTGTGGGCTGAAATGTTCGGCTTTAATTGCGCATTTTTTTTCTTCCTTCGTAGAAACTGTCGCACATCGAAACTTTGAACTTTGCTGGACATAATATGTTAACTTGCCAAATGCTATGTTATTTATGACAGCGGTGACAGATTTATCAAAGGTCCTAGGTTCAAATCCTGCGTACCTATAGAGTCGAGTAATTTATAGGTATTTATTTATTTTATTTAGAAAACCGACATATAAAATAAAAACCATTTCTCTCTTTCTTTCTTCCAATCAAAGCACACACAATACAATGAACAATAAGGCACATCGAAAAAGAAAAGAAAGTAGTTTTGCAATAAACTTCTTAGATAGCCTAAACGTCATAAACACAGTCTGTCCCGATTCCAAAGACACTTCACGTCAAAACAATCGCCGTCAGTCCGATCGCGCAGTTAAGTAAACAATCGGTTACCGTTACCGCGTGAGAGCCTGCTGCGGGCGGGTCGGGTCGCCGGGGCCCGATCAGGGTCAGGCGTGACCCCGTGACCCCTGCGGTGGCTGCCCGATCGATTTGCGTAAACGGCCGGTTAGTTTTTACGGTGGGATCGGGCCTTTGTTGACCCGTGTTTTGTTTTCTGTGGTTGGTGAATGTTTATGGTGGAATCTGCTCTGTAGATTGGGCGTCAATATTTTTGTACCGTACGTACCTAGTGTGAGAAAGGACTTTACAAGGCATTTACAAATTATATGTCTACAGAATCTACTCAAACTAGGTAGTCCACCTATTCGGATCGCTAGAAAATACTGTTTTCACCAAGTCTTTGTACACACGACAGCACGTCAGAGCGTACACTTTTATTTTAAAGTCGCCCGTAACCTAACCGGGTAGAGAGCACGCTTGTAAGGGTCTACGTGCTGTCGACTGTAACACATGACAAGCCTTTGCTCATATGCGGGAAAAAAGGAAAATGTATTGTAATGTAGTACACTACCGTGAAATAAAGGTAAAGTGGTAACAATGAGCAAATTATTGCAACCTAAAATAACACTTAGTGGAATATTCCCAAGGAAAAACACCGACAAGGAAACTACAACTGCCAACCATAATATCAGACTTTCCTGTAACTAATCACACCAAATTAGAACAAAACATCGCATAACCAGGCCAATGCCAACAATTACCAGCAAACAGGAGTGAACTGAGACATCGTACGGAGGGCTGAAGGGCGTGGGCGATCGATAGACCCTTGCGACCTAGTTAGCCGGCCCTTTACCCTCAGTGGGTCCGGGCTATGGCTGGTTCGATCTGTGAATGTAATGTAATTCTAAGTTGAGGCTATTGCGTAAAAAAATATCAACGGTGTTTGAAAATGTATTCACTGAAAGTTCATCAAAGGGTGGCTAAAAACCCTTACAAAATAAAGACAACAACGACACTGTTAGGAACTTTAAACTCTGAGAGGCTTGATAAAAGTGTACAAAGTACGAGTACTTGCAGACTTTTTGTTTTTCTTCTTTGGATGCTAAGTATCTCCTCTAAATTATAAATGTAGAGAATCATTTGGACCGGTCACCTGGAGAGAATGCCAGACACCAGAGCCGCAGGTAATGACCAAATGAAAACCACAAAAGGAGATACCAAGAGGCAGGCCCAAAAGCGTTGAATTGACTGCATCGAAGAAGACCTCAGAAAGATGGGCAAATACACCAACTGGCGAAAAGAGGCAAGAGCCAGAGACAAATGGAAATCTACTGTAGGTGATTTCCATTTGTCTCTTACTGAGGTCAAGACCCACAAAGGGTTGTAGCGCCAGAGGAAGTAGAAGTAAGTTAGAGAATCATTAGGAATAATAATTGTACGAGCTTTATATTGGCTTATCATTATGCTCTGCATGTATTTCTTTTCAATTCGCGAAGTCTGGCTTAAATTAGAAAATGTGCAATGACCCACAATATAATTAATTGATTACGAGTCAATACAGCCTGCTTCCTGATTCAGTTCCATTTGATTTATGCAAAGCAAAACTTCAGCTTGTCTCGACACGCAATGCACACCAGAGTGCACATTCTTTACTTGCATAACCGGTTCTATCAGGAAAAAAAGACCTCAAATCGTGTTTGATGAGTAATCATTTCACGCCTAAAGTATTTAAATAGTACATACACGACAGCACGTCAGAGGGTAGACTTTTGTTGTAAAGTCGCCCGGTAACGTAACCGAGTAGAGTGCTAGTTTATAAGCGTCTACGTGCTTTCTTGTGTACGATGCGATGATGTCTGTATACGTAACCTAATCGATTATACCAGCCTAGCTATTATGAGCGTCAATATAACACAAGTAGAGTGTAGTGAATAATAATTTATTCGCCATAGAACCAGTAATATAAAGTCCACTCGTGCAGAACAAAACGGTGCAAAAACGGAGTGTTTTTATTGTTTGTTAAGTGAATGATCGGTTTCGATTGTGGTATCTGATAACATATTTTTTTAGATATTGCGTAGTTTACAATCTTATATGTAATAGGCTCATACAAACTCCCCCCTTAAAAATGTATTGGAAATGACATAACCGCATGTATTGATCGTTGACTGGCGTAGCTTACGGTGTTGCGAACCGAAACAAATACCTATGGTGAAAACATCCATGGTAAACATGCATCACTCTTAAAAACCGGTCAAGAGCGAGTCTGACTCCGAGACGGACCGAGGTTCCGTACAAACTTGTAAGAGGATATGTCGAAGAATGGAATGTGTCATGTGTCCACTGTCCAGATATTCATTCACATATTATTTAAGATTACTATGAAATCTAAAATTGCTAACAAAATATCGTACAATAGGCGCAAGCAAAAGTGAGCGCAACCTAAAGGTTAAAACTCGCAAAACGAGGAAACTTGATGCTAGATAAGGACATTCAACTACGTACATCGCCTAGTAATTAAACGTTAACCTAAAATGACAGTCTAGTCTAGTACCTTAGACCAGCGATTCCTAAAGTACAGTCCGCGGAATAACGCGGGTTTCGTAAAAAGTCACCAGGATTAAATTATTAATTTGTTAAATTACAAAAAAAAAAAATGTTTGCAGAAGCGCAAAATATTTAGGATAACGCCTGGCTACCCATTGCACAGGGAATCCTAATTAGGGAGCCAGAACACTAATCTGTAATATTTTTCAAATACTTTTTCATTTATATTTATTAGGAACGCTGAGGAACTCTGAGTTGAGAATTGTGCTAAGCAAATGGGTAAGTATCGTCCTGTCTCTGCAGATTTCTCACAAAAGAGCGTGACACAGCGATACGTAAGTATGTGCTTAGTAAAATTCTCAACTCAGAAACCGGGCCTTAAAGTCCCAGTTCACATTGGCCCAAACACGACCATGCCACCATTGCGCGCCACTATGGCCAATGAGCGTTTTTCCTAGTGTCAAATATGGTTGCAATCGCTGTCAAACTCAGGCCCGATTTCTGAATTGAGAATTTTTCTAAGCAAATACTTAACTATCGTTCTGTCACACTCTTCTGTGAGGAATCTGCAGAGACAGGACGTTACTTACCCATTTGCTTAGCGAATTTCTCAATTCAGAAACCGGCAGTGTCTAATAAGACACAGATTGCAGACATTTCTGAATTGAGAAATTCGCTAAGCAAGCACCTTAGTATCTCTATACGTCTCTGCAGATTTCTCACAAAATAACGTGACAGAACGATACTTAAGTATTTACTTAGTAAAATTCTCAATTCAGACACCGGGCCTGATTTTGACAGCGATTAGAACTATATTTGACACTAGGAAAAACCCCCATTACCCATTATACACCAATCCCCCCTGTATACATTGGCGATGGCTTGTAGTGGGCGAACCTGGGCCAATGTGTACTGGGGCCTTTAGACTTAGACACAGATTGTCCGGCCGTTTCCACCTCCGGCAATCTAGAGTGCAGAACGGGTCATCGGGTTAGAGGTGCGGTATACTGCCCCACTGTAGTGATGCAAGGATTGCCTTGCCTGTCTGTTGTGGCTTCTAGGTCTTGTGTTAATTATACGTACACTAATCTAGAGAACTAGAGGGTATTTGAGCTAATGAGCATGTAAATATGCTTGTTTACACTATTTAACCGGATATACTAAACGCTAATTGAATCGGTTATTTTAGAAAGGGAACAAGTCAGGTTTTAAATCAGGCTGCAACAAAAAACAATTTATTAATTAATCTTACAATTATTTATTTTATTTCGTCTCATGAAAAATTTTGATTCCGTGACTTGTTCCACTTTTTTATAATTATTTTTCAAACAGCTTTTCCGATATCTTTGTACGGTCCGCAAGATGGCCATTGCAATAGTGAACTAGTACCGATATCGCTAGCTACGTCCTAGTATCTAGGTATATCGTTTTCTACAGCGAAATAGTTTTAACTGAATATCAAAGTTAATAATCATCATTTTCCAACACATTCCACACATCTTCGGTCACTATCATTCTTTCACCCATCTTTTAGATCCTCCTTCCCAATTCCAGCACATCGCATACGAGTACCTGCGCCAAATTCCAACGTCAGCCACCGTGATATACTGCGCTTGAGCTATGCGTGTGCGCAGCGTTGACAGTTCATTTACACTAGCCCCAACATCACTTATGCACCTGGCGGGACCTTTATTACCACGTAATTAGGAACTTTATAGCTTACTCCAGGTGTACCCTAAGAGTTTCCAGTTCAAAACTGCACCCAACGTGTATCTGCACGTCTCATAACTTTTAATTGCTTGTAATTGGGTTCATTATGACTTGCAGTATGGTTTTCTAGTAACAACAGTGACATGCATGCGTCTGCGCGTGTCGTAACCTTTATTGCCGTGTAATTAGGGGTATTTTAGTCTAACTACAGACGCGAGTGGTTTAGGCTTATGCGTCAGGGTGCCGCTGGCGCCACGAAGCTAATTATTGCGAGGTGCGCGGGCGCCGCGCGTGCTCTGATTTACGACAGGCTGGGAATTGTAACAGGAAGGTGGTGGACGCCCGCTGTTTAGTCTTCTGAATGAAATACTTTTGCGAAGTAGACTTACATTACGTAGATAGGTAATGAGGAAAATTGGGGGCAGCACCTGGCAAAGGGTAGCGAAGGCACAAATAACTTGTGTCAGACCATACACATGGAATTGCATAGCATAGAACCCACGGTCCCCGCGTCATACGCAAGCGACTTTCAGTTAGATCAGCGAGGCAGCAAACCACTTGATATGGAAATTGGGATACTATGCATTGTGCTACAAACATGTCTCTTCTACAGCTGTTTTGTGGTCCAATATTCCAAATTGCATAGGCCGTATCAAAAAGTAATATAGCTATGTAATACCGGGTGTTAAAAGACCGCCAACAGAGCGGGAAACCACGTATTGTCCTCATCATAAGGAACATTTTTGCTCAAGGAACTATGCCTGGGAAATCAACGGTTTCTGAGATAATGAGGTTCAAAGTCGGACTTTTCAAAACTTTTTTTTTGCAGAAATGTATTCAGTATCTAGTTCTTAACATACCTTCTCAAGAAGCCATATCAAAATTATTAATATTTCCTTCAAAAAACGACGTTAAAATTGCAACCCGCAATGTATTCTAAACATCGGCACCTCAAGCTTAAGTAACATAAACTTATACCTACGGTTGCGCGATATGACTTATGTGCGTTACACGTCCATTGCGTGATAAAATATTTTTCAAAATTATAACCTAAAAAACCAAAATCATTTCCCAGCAATAATTTATCGAAAAAGTACTTTGTTTTGGCGTCTAGTATGCGTAGCTTTCGGGTCTGTTGGCGGTCTTTTAACACCCTGTATAGCTTTAGATCGGTGGCGCCTGAGGTAGTATCTGTAACATGGACCTAAATCTGCCATTCATACTGCGCGGACGCACCACAGGCGCCACGCTTCCCGTCCTATGTCACGCGCTAGCGCCGCGACTCACATACCATCATTGTTTGCCCTTAGATCTCTTGCTGAGAAGGAAACTTGGCAAGAAAGGAATCCAGAAAGCAAAAAAAAACTTGTTTTGCGGCGGTGGTCTAGTGGGTAGAACAGTGGACTCTGAAGCAAGAGGTCCCAGGTACGATTACCGGTGCGGGCATGTATCTAGGACTTTGTTTAATTTCAAAGTTACCTACAGTAAAGTTGTGTATTTGTAGTAGCAATACCACTCGCTAACTGTGAAGGAAAACATCGTGAGGAAACCTGCGCCTTAGTTGGCTCCACACTTATTGACTTGTCTTTCCTGTGGGCTAGGTCGGCTAAGCTGTCAGGATGGTATAGGTGCTGGGCAAGCCTACTCCATCTTAAACAAATGTCCCAGGCACTGCAGCGCCGAGTGGTCTCTTCACCCATCTAGTGTTAGTGAAGGTGCCACTAGACGCTGTATTAATCATCTCATTACGTAGATGACTGTATAATCCAATATCTCATCCCACCACCGGGAATCGAACATGTGACTTGTCAATAGAGAAAAAGCCCTTGACTTATGCAAAGCTTACTTCCATGCAATAGTCATTTGAGTAGTATACGACCGTCCATACGTTACTAGAGAATTAATTAGTAGTCCTACAGCGTTAATGGGTGTTTGTGAAAGGTTTACGGACGCTGAAACTGTCTCAGCAAATGGACTTGACAAGTTATGTCGCTGTTTTGACTAAATTCCTATGCCATGCATTTCTACTTCACTTCTACATTCACGTTTTTTTGCCCTAGGCTAGGCCCCTTATGAATAAACATTGATTTGTAACTCCACTGAATTTATTTTAAATAAATACAAATATTTACTAATTATTTGTAAACTTTATGGACGCTCAACTAGTTGATCGTCGTCTGATCGTCGGTCTCAAGATAGCTCTTGATTACCTACTCTTCTTTGTTGTGCCGTGGAAAGGATTGGAAGTTGGCGTTTTCATCCTTCGGGCTTCGAAGTTGTCAGACGAAACTAAGAAAGGGCTGCCCCGTCACCATGTCACCTCGACAAACGTTTTTATTGTTCTATATCGCGTAACGCCATCTTGGGCGGGTCAAAACATTTGCCAGGGTGTTGAGTACAATACGCGCTACAAGAGAAGAGACTTCACCGCGCCTCTCGCACCTCTTCCCGCACTCATACCTCATACCGCTAAAGAGACCTATACATCGTCACTGCGCATGTCAAACCACGTATGTAATCATGTATTTTTCGTGGCAAGCATTGTACTAAGCTCGAACCATTGGGTATTATTTTTATAGTTACGTTATCTTGGGTCTCCAGGTCTAAACCTCAAAATCTCTTCTTTCCAGGGGCAAATTCGCGTCAGTGCGCAAGCTCCGGCACCTGATCTCCGGCGAGGAGTACGCAGCCAAGTTCATCCGCAAGCGGCGGCGCGCGGCCGACACGACGCGCGAGATACAACACGAGGTCGCGGTGCTGGCGCTGTGCTCGGGCTGCGAGCGCGTCGTGCGCCTTCATGAGGTGAGAAAGAACAATAAATCATCCTAGAAACCCCTGAAAGCAACATTTTCGATGTCAAACATAATAATATGTCAGACTATGCAAGAGTCCCACAATGGTTTCACCTAGGCCCTACACTTTTTATGTGGTTTCTTCTTACTAAAGCACTAACCTCTGCTCTGGGAAAGAAACAAACGCGCGAGAGTGTTATATTTTCCAACTATATTTGTTATATATTATGTGCCCGAAGACAGCATAATTGATGTGAAACATATTGTGTTTTGGTTCATTCTTAAGAACTATAATAAAGTAGTAACTTTAGTAGATATAATGCAAGGAGTCCCACAAGGATATCACCTAGCTAGGCTATGCACTGTTTATTTTGTTTGTCTTCTAAAGCAATTAATCCTGGCTAGGCGAAATAAACAAAGATGAAATTATTAGGTGGTAAAATATCCATAGAGCCCCGTTGAGGATTGAGGAGAGAAAAGCCATCTTCCCGTAATTTTTACATTGCAATATCCAATTCTCAACCTACCTTTCTCCGCCTTCCAGGTCTACGAAACCCGCTCCGAAGTGGCCATAGTCCTTGAACTCTGCGTCGGTGGCGAGCTCCAACGCCTCTTAGACGAGGAGGAACGCCTGTCCGAGGGCGCGGCCCGGAGAGCCCTCCGCCACGTGTTAGAGGGCCTGGCCCACCTCCACGCCCGCCGCGTGGCCCACCTAGACCTCAAGCCGCAGAACCTGCTGCTCTCCGCCAATGGCGAGGAGCTGCTGATCTGTGACTTCGGCATCAGCCGCGCGATCCAGCCCGGCGCGCACGTGAGGGAGATTCTGGGCACGAGGGATTATGTTGGTGAGTACCTGTGGAGTTTTCTAATAGTTGTATGGAACCCATACAACTATTAGAAATAACATAAATAACATTTCATTGTTTTGATGTTACTGTTGACGACATCAAAGCAACAGCAGGCTCAACCTGGACAATGATAGCCACAGAACGGCTAAGATGGAAAAACCATGAAGAGGCATACGTCCAGCAGTGGACGAATAAATTCTGAATAAGAAGAAGTTACTGTTAAAGAACTTGATGTGTTAGGTAAAGTTATAGCGGCTCTATTTTGCAGCGCCCAGTAGTTATCGTGTTTTAGCTTTTTGTCCACCAATTAATTTTAAGAAGCTCGGCTCACTCAATAGCTTTTTATTTCCCGAAACGGAACTGTGATATCAATTTAAATCCCAATAACAACATAAAATGCAAAGAGTACCACAAGGATCCAACCTAGGCCCTATTCTCTTCTTAATACACTAAGGAATAAATCCTCCGTTATATCATTTTTAAAACCTTAACCCCTTTAAATTTCTCCTCCACAGCGCCAGAAATCCTCTCGTACGAGCCTCTGACCCTCGCCGCCGACATCTGGTCCGTGGGGGTGCTAGCCTACGTCCTGCTCAGCGGGTATTCCCCCTTCGCGGGCGACACTAAGCAGGAGACATACCTGAACATCGCCCAGTGCCAGCTGTCCTTCCCCCGGGACCTGTTCCGCGGCGTCTCCCAGTGTGCCATCAGCTTTATCAAAGACACGCTTGTGGTTGATCCTAAGTAAGTGGAGAATCACTTCAATACTAAAAAGAATATTTGTCTTATCAAAAACCAGCTAATATTTCAATGGTGTGTTATACCACTTTAGGGTCTTTGAGATATTAAGTCGTAATTTTTTTTTAAAGAATCTATGGTCATGGTTCGTGAGTGCATGGCTCAAGCAAAATCACACAAAGACTTACCTAGTTTTTCTCATAAATTTTACATTACTCGTTTACCTCGCTTTTTATGAAATGAAATGAAATGAATTTATTGTGTTAGAACCTGGGTTACATAAGCTGATGTAATTGCATTGGTATATTTAGGTCGCCAGGTTTTACCTTTTCAGGTGTATACACATTTTATAGGAACCTATAGCTAGCATATATCTTATATTTACATAATATTATGACTTAGGTATAATATTAGCTGAAAGGAAGGGATAAGTGCTGGTCAAGCCTACTCAATCTAAAACAGTGTCACAGGCATTGCAGGGTCGGCGTGGTCGCTTTACCCATCTATTGTGAGTGGAGGTGCCACTAGACGCTAAAAAAACACAAGAGCTTAAGACGCAATAGGTCTCACAACTAGCGCCGCTTATGAAAAAAAAAATCATATCTTTTTGAATTTTTGATTTTATTTCAATGGCGGCGCTAGTTGTGCGTCGTATTTCGTCTTAAGTAAGTTGACGTCACTAACCACCCATTTTTCTTCTCTTCAGGGGTCGTCTTACAGTGGACGAGTGCCTGGAGCACCCCTGGCTCAAAGACGACTCGGACATCCCCGCGGCGATTGTCGGCCTAGGCTTCGAGACGGCCGAGGCCAACTCGGAAGACGAGGCCGACTCTGACGCCTCGAACGCCTCGAGTGGCGAGCGGCCCACCAACGGCGTCAACGGCGTTAACGGACACAACGGCGTTAACGGCGTCAACGGATGCAACGGGAGCAACGGGACGCACGAGGAGGATAAAGGTGAGTGGAGAGTTAACCTCAAAATCAGTATGTTTTATATAAAAATCTTAATTTCCACTTAATTTTAATTACAAGAAGCACTGCAGCATACGAGTGATCAAGACCCACCTATGTGTAAGTGGAGGTGCCACAGGACGCTGTATATGACATCTGTCCTTGATGCAAAGGGCCCCACCTCTACCCACTGTTGGATTGGTATATGCCTTTTCCCCCTCGCGGACCTTCGACATTGGACCCTCTGCCGACACAACGATGTCGTCTGACCATTGGGCTGCTGGTATTCCTACCGACCGCCAAGGGCGTCGCCAGCCGATGGCGCAGGGGGGGGCAAGTTGACTTTACCTACTACAATTCATACTTTGCTCAATCTCTATGAATGAGAAAAGTAGGTATGAATTGTAGGTAAAGTCGACAGCACATGAAGCTTTTCACTTGTACTACGAGCCTTACATCTACAGCCAGAGCGTAGTTGAGCGTACGGAATATTAGGAGTGGAATTGGTGAATTCATTCGAGTTTCGACGCACGGGAATGATTGTTCAAGGCTTGAACTTCAAGCAAATTAACTCAAAGACTTAGGACTTTGGTTGCATTATATTTGGCAATTTTTTTAAGAATCTCTAGGGGGGGGGCAGCTGCCCCTCCCTGCCCCCCCTTGGCGACGCCCTTGCCGACCGCCCTCCAACTCTTTGCCACCACTATGACGCTGCCCTTGTCTAACGGCCATATTCCCGCCTCGCCGGTTGTCCATTTCTAACTTACCGCCGATTGTTTTCCAGACACAACACCGAGCACGAACGGAGCGCCGCGTCCGGAGGCGACAGAGGAGGAGCGCGAGAAGTCTTTGAAACATCCGCACGCGCGCGAACACTCGCCGCCCTTTCCCGACGCGCCCTCCACGCCCAAGGTAAATGTCTATGTGAGTGCACGGCGTTACCTACTGATGCTTCTGATATTGCCCTTGGTGCTATTTTATACTTCCAAGATCAAAAGATTACTGCCTACTCTTGATACGAAGGCCCCGCTGCTCGCGCCGCCACCGCCGTTACGAATTTGCGGCCTTGGTGCCAAAGTTTACTTTTTGAGAATAAAGACAGTGCGTAATTAATTGATCTGGATGCCATGATTGGTCTTGGAAGTGAAGCGTAGAGCCAAGGGGCTATAAAATATACGTTAACTCACTGGGCAGCACAATGCATCGATAAACGCTTTTTCCTCGAGTAGCCTCATCTTACTTTACCTGCGTAGAGAAATGAAGCAAGATAGCGCTAGAACGTAAATCCGGCCTTTACACGATCGTAAGTTACTAGTAACAGCAAACTTTCCGAGCATGGGAGATGAAATAGTTATTTGTTATGCAAGAATGCAAAATTATTGTTTGCGGCGAGTGCTTGTATTGAAAACCGAGCTAGCGAAGGTTTCTAAAATTGAGCCACGAGCGTAGCGAGTGGTTCAAAAAAAGAAACCTGAGCGTAGCGAGGTATTCAGAAGCACGAGACGCAAATAATATTGCATTCGTGCGAAACACAAAACTTTTCATCTCACAGAAGCGAGGAAATGACTTTGTTAGCCAAGCGGGACAAACTCTATAGACAAGTACTTACAAGCAAAACAGGTGAGTCAAATAAGTTCCTTTTAAAAGCATATTTTACTGTAGTTACGGCTGCCGCACTAAAGTTTTGAGCTTCGTTGGTATTAAAACCATTCGTTTTATTAATAATTTCCTGAAGTTTATTTATCCAGACACAAAAATAATGTAAATAAAAGAATGTTTTCTTTTCCGGGTGCATTCTGAACTTATACCATAAAAATTAAAAATTTGTAGGAGATAAAAAATGAAATTAGTAATATCGTTTGAAAAAATGTATTTAACAAACCAAAACATAATTATCTATTTGATAAAACAGAAGCGCAGCATTTTTTTTATTTACTGGTATTTAAAAATAAATATGTGTACAAAATATTGAAAAGACTATAAGAAGAAACCGCGTTTCTGAATGTTCTATTCCGTGACTTTACCTTTTTAAAAGATGCTTATGCACCATTTACATTCACAGTTTTGTATAGAGAATGGGCACGAACAATCGCTTTCGCTGAAATACGCGTTTAAACGAACTATGAATGAGGTTTTATTTTCCATCGGGATCTGGCATCTACTTAAACGGCCAGTGTTTTTTTCTTTTTCAAAACCATAGGGCGCGGGAAAGACTGTCCCGGCGTCGCGTTCAAATTTCGAAGCGCACAAAAGTTCAGATAGTTTAAATCCGGCCTTTACACGATCGTAAGTTACTAGTAACAGCAAACTTTCCGAGCGTGGGAGATGAAAAAAATATATCTGCTGTTTCATACATTTGGCGCAGTACTGAGTCGGCCGTTTGTATGGAACAGCTGATATTTTTTTCGCTCAATTTTTTTTGCCACCTAGTACAAGTTGTTTGTATTGATAGCCTACTTAAAGTTCCGCTATCGACTTAGAGTGCACCCTGTAGTTTTCCTTTGCTTTTAATATTGGTATTTTATTACATAGTTTGAGAGTTAAACTACAGGGTGCACTCTAAGTCGATAGCGGAACTTTAAGTAGGCTGTCTACTGATCAATACAAACAAATTGTACTAGGTGGCGACAAAAATGGAGCGAAAAAGCCGTTTCATACATTTGGTGCAGTACTGAGTCGACCTTTTGTATGGAACAGCTGATATTTTTTTCGCTCCATTTTTTGAACGTTTATTGATGCGCCGATGCGCGAAGCGCGAGAAGTATCTAAAGCACTCGCACTCGAGTGCACGGCATTACCTACTGATGCTTCTGATATTGCCTTTGGTGCTATTTTACAAACCAATGCACCTAAATGGTGCACCTTTACCGGACCATATATCCCTGTCCGGGTGCCCTTCATAGTTGATGACTGGCACGCACAGCACGGAACTAATTTTAGGCTAAATTATAGAACTAACTGACTTACAGGGAACCGACGATCAGGACCCCATCAGCTGACATCGCCAGCACGAATTCCTGTACAAATAGGTACCTACAACAAGGGTACGGAAAGTGCGTTGGGGCGTCTTATTTGTGTCTCGTACAGTGACGTTCTTTCGCTACCATAGACTTTAGAGGTCAAAGTTGCGCCTTCGATTTGTCTCGCCCTCGACGTCCGCTTGTCATTGTCCTTTTTATTTTCTATTGATGTTGCCTTCAAATTACTTGTTATGTTGATAAGCTCTCTAAAATCTGCTCAAGCTTTGGTCATCTTTCATACAAACATTAGAGGACGATCAGTCCATATGTCATAGTTGCAATGAGAGATTTTCTAACAGGTAAAAAAAAAAAAGTTCCAAAAGCTGTGACAGATGGCGTTGATCAGACATGTGGAGTAAATTAGTGCTTTACAAAAGAGAAAAGACTTCTTCACTTAATTTTTCTGTGACTTCATCTTTCATCGTCGTAGACGTCATTCCATTTTGGTAAATGAAAAAGTGCACGACTTTTTTTTTGTTCTTGTATGAGTGAATGGTAAAACCGGAAACACTTAATTTTGCTCCACCAGTAATACTTAAATGTATTTGGACGTATCTACGAAGGTCAACGAGCGCGAACTGGCATAAAAATAAAACATGTCTCGTCAGCGACATCTAGTTACAAATTTGGAACTGCAACTTATGAGCTGTCAGAAAATCCCCTATTCCGAGACTCGTACACGCAAAAGCTCTCACATGGCAGACGTAGATAAACTTCTTTTGTCTCAGGTTTTGAATAAATCTACGGAAAGCGTGGGTAAAAGCCTTCTCTACGCCGGCCATGTTAGCCCGGCAAAGGCCGATCCTTTCAGGCAGACCTCAGCTTGAGCAGTATTTTCCCCCCCTCGCCCCGAAACTAACTATTCTTTCTCCCTTGCAGGTCCTCCGCAAGTCGCACCCGCCTTCAGTTCTGGCTCTCTGCAAGAAGTTTCAACCTGACTACGAGAAACCCGCGCGAGTGTCCGCCGACTGCTCCTGCGCATTGTCCCCCGCTCCCCGCGCCTCAGCGCCCCTCCCCCCCGACCGCGCGGTCCTGTGCTAGCGGGGGGTGATACCCCCCCGGGGGGTTGGGGGTACAGCCCCCCGGGCCGGCATCGCCGCGATCGTCTGCTGCCACGCGTGGGGATGGAAGTGAAAAGTGGTTATTGTTGTTGTCTTATTAATGAAATTGAGGTTTGAACAGAGGTTCGTACGACACGATGTCTTGCAAAGAGGGGGTGCTAGGCTGGGCGCGCGCTGTGAATTTTTCCGTGTGTTAGTTTCATTTTATTGCAGGTTTGTGATGTTTGCCGTCATGTATTGAACATTTACCAATAAAGAAATGGTACTTTCTTACTTTATTGGTACATGTTCTTATTTACTCATTATTCTTTATCTGAAATGAACTGCCAAACGCGCGCTCTCGCACTCTAATTATATACAAAGTGAGAAAACGCGCGTTTTGCAGTTCTTTCAGGTCGTTTCTTAATTATTACAGATAAGTATGCTAATAAATCACGGTTTAACTATATCTTTACAATCGCGAATCTTCACAGTTGAAATCGTGTCACATTGCGCGCCTATGCTAACACTGTTGATGTCAATATGAACTGGTCTTGCACTTCCTAGAAGATTATTGTATACCTACTATGTCGTTGGAAACTTGACGCCTGCGTCCCAGAGGGATAGGCAGAGACTTTCGGTTTGTGTACTTGTTGTTCAGAATTCAGAGAATTGTATTCGGAGCACCCGGATTTGTCATTAGTTGCTGGAATTGATGTGCCAATGTGTGGTTCTAGGCTCAGTTCTTGATATGATATTTATGCAGATTTTTAAAAGGAATTTCTATAAAACTTTTGATTCTAAAATAGCTTCTCCTTACAAATCAATGGGTTTGTATGGAGAACCAACGTTTCATTTCGCACCTTTATAAGTGTTTTGTATATCAAAACTTATGGAAACTATTTATAAACATTTACCCCAGACAGAACTAACCACACATTCCGCACATAATATAAAGAACTATTTACGTAACCTTAAGTGTCCTTAAACTGTATGTAATATGTATGTCTTTTAAAAACAACTGTTTAACTGATTACTACATATCTCTAAAGCGGGACAATGTTCTAGCGATGCCAAGGGATCGATTTCAAAGTGCCATCGAGATTTAGTAATCCGAATTGAGAAGTACATTAGTCTACTAGTTTAAAGCACCTATTGTATTCATGGGACCCTATTTCGGACTGCACTGAAGTAAATTTTAGTGACGACTTAGAACTTTCTACTTTCCAAGTCGTACACTTGAAGGTTTTGCTTCGGAAATAGGGTCCCAACTTGCCTATAAGTAAATGAAAACTAATTATATAGGACAATAAATTCCCCTATTAAAGATTGTGCCACAATTAAATATCTTAATTCCTTCAATGTGTGACAGGGTCGCAACCTTCGACAGTGATGTAAATACGTTAAATACATTAAAGTTAATGTAGTTATGTAATTTTCTAGTTTTACATGAGTTGTATATTTTTTAACCGTAGAGCCCCGATTACGCGAACTCGACCCTTCTACGCGACTGTACTTACCTTCTTTTAACATCAAAGTACTGTTGACGACGAAAGTTCGTCCGTAACTTTATCGCAATAATTTATTTTACTTGCAAGTCAATAAGTTACTATGACAAAGTTCAGAGAACAGATCTTGTACCAGTGTAGTCTACACTGAATGTAGAACCTTATCGAAGCGGGGTTTATACTCGAGTTCGTATAGTAATCGCGTTTCTACATCGATGGTACAAAAAGCATAATTGAACGTCGCCTTGTAGGCGGATCGACGTTTGTATAATGTGTTCTAAGTTGATTACCCTAAGGCTAATATTGCTTGCAGTGTGCCTTAACCGGGTCGTCCGGATAATCGAAGCCATTTTGACCCCAGAAGTTGTATATAATTGATACTAATTAATGAGTTTCTTCCCACGAGTTTTTATTTATTAATCTTGTAGGGTTGGCTCTGTGATGGTTGCAAAACCATTGTAAGTTGACCCTTGTGTTTGTATAAAGCCTAAAGAATATAAGCTACGCTGAATGTTGGCTGAATCGTCTTGCGCGAGCGACCGCGTCGCCGGCGCATTTTACTTAATGTTACTAGTTAATAGAAAAAAAGAATAAAAATTGTTGTGTAGATCACATCGTGTGACATTTTTATTGTAGTAATCTAAGTGTTTAGATGATGTTAACAGAGTAATTGTATGTTACGTAGGTGTTATCAGACGTTGGGACTAAACACGTAGGTAGATACGTAGGCCAATGTTGAGACTCGCGACCCAAATGGGACCAAAATTTTTGTGAAGTCGCAAATTTATTCCATATCAGTAATTCGACGTTTGTGTACAAATGAAAATATGAAAATGTATTAGAGAAATGGCTGTTTCAGTGGTATCGTCGTATGGTGATGTCCATGGCACTGTGTCTAAAGCGGACTCAAGTCTGAGGCAGGTTGTTCTTGGATAGGATCGAAGTTCTAAAGCCAAGGCATTTTAATAGGTCGAGAGCACTGACAGTATAGTCATTTTCGATCAAAACAGCCTTATAACTTTCATCTGAACAACAACAAATATCGCAGACTTGAGGCCATGCACCTCTACTATCTAAGAAATCCACTCAACCTTTGGGCGTCAAAACACTCGAAAATAGCCCTTATTGAAATGAATAATCTTTTATTTGACATTTAAAAACGGTTATTTTTACGGTGGATATTTTAGAGAATACAGGGGCTGGTCGTGTCACAAGGGCATTACCTCCATGCGAATGCAGAAGGGAATTTACTCTGAAAGTTATTTTTACGACTTCGTCTTACCACTACTAAGTACAGTGTTTTTTTATTTTTCTAAAGCACTAACGCGCGCTAGAGAATATTAGAAATATTTGTATAAGGTTAAAAAAATGCTCGGGGCAGGACTTGAACCCGCAACCTCTTACATACCGTGCAGGCGCTCTACCAATTGAGCTACCGAGCCAAGTAACTGTTGATGCGAATTTTGAAACCTCATTGTTACTCGTCTTACGCACTGTTTGCGGGTTCAAGTCGTCCCGAGCGAATCTTTTAACCTTATAAAAATCTTTATAGTTTAGTGTTGTTCCCTAAACAAGGTAACTCCATCTAAATATGTCCGAGGCAAGCTACAAGCTACCATTAGACGGTCAAATAGATGTGGGACGGAATATCGTAGAAAATAACTTTGAAAATAAAACACGCTATTACACTCAGCCCACGCTTGAGAGAGGAGTCAAATTCAACCATAATCAATAAATAAAGGTGAAATTGTCACCCCTCTCATTCACTTCCTGACAAGGGAAGTGAGCTGAGTGTGAACGCGACAAACCCAATGTAGGCTGTAGCACATTGTTGGTTAGTGGGTACAGTCGGCCACAGTCGCAGATACCCCTTTTTGTTCGATTGGCGCCCTTATGCCGCGCGCGGTAAAAGCTGCCATGGGGTATCTGAGATTGTGGCCGACCGTACATTGTATAGTTGGCATCGATAAGATGAGCTCAAATATGCGACTTAATTTCTTTTCTCTTTATTTAGAGTTCCGTAGTAGCGACTAGGAACACTAATTTTCGTGTAAAATTCTTATGTTAAAGTAACAAACTCATCAGTTATATCTTATTGCATTAGTTGTTTCATTCATTCTACTTACTTATTTGTATGAAAATTTCCATTCCCTGCAGTTTGTATAATTTAATGATTTCGTTCACATATTAGATGGATGTCTTTTTAACATTATCTGCAACTAAACTCGATGATTTATATACCTTGTGAGAGCTGTTGTGATCCGTAACTCATTTGTAAAAATAAATTATTGTGATATAATTATGCTGGTTTTCTTCTACAAATACCTAAACAGATGAAGGACATTTTATTATTTTACCTACCCCAACAATAATAATCATTACAAATGGCCAAAGATTTATTTATTACACGTTGTGTAGTTCAACAGGAAGGATTGTCGGCTGAGTAAATAAATCGCACGTGGTCGTGAACTAAAATGATAGCCGCCTTTATTTCAGATCATGAAACATACAAATATTTTGATAACAAATACCGATTGAAATTATTTTAATCATTCATTTACATAAAGCTATAACTATTTACTTGTCTACTCAGAAGAGAGAAAAAAAAATCACAATCACGGTTGTTCATAAAAAAGTTTAGGAATGAAATTAATTCATACACTGCATACAGGTATGAAACAGTCGTTACATAACTCAGTCTTACACAAATCTATTACATAATTATAATTCAACTAAAAAGATCACAACTTCCAGCTCTTGAAAACAGAGCTTTTCGAACTTAGGTTTTTTTTATAAACATTTCTAATTTAATTTTATAGGCAGTTTGTATTTATTGCTAGCCTAACTCCTACTTGGCACACGATGCGTTAGTTTTTAAAACATTGCGCGTCAAATAAAATGTTACTAATACGAGTGAAATTGAATCCTATTGAACAACAAGGTGTTTCAGTCGGATCTTAAACTTTTAGCGCGATGAGCGAAACATACAAGTTCTTTGCGAACAATACAGTGGACGGTGGACGGGCGAACGTAAAGGCCTCTACACACTGAAGGCGCGGACCCCCATCAGTTTAGTATTGAAAACTGACGAAGAAGCAGCGTGTAAACATTTTTCACGGAGGTGCGCGCCGTGAATGTGTCGAGGCCGGTCACATACAGACGGAAATCCGGACGGAAAAAAATCGAATCAGGATTTCGAACGCAGTAACTGCATACATATCTATGGACCTAGATACCACAAACATACAGATTTTTTCCGTCCGGAATTTTCATAGATTTGTATGCAGTTACTGCGTTCGGAATAATGGGAATCCTGATTCGCTTTTCCGTTACGGAAAAATACCGTCTTTATGTGGCCGGCCAAATAGTGCTCCTACGAGTTCGCAGCTGCTTGATTTAAAAAATATCATCTTGGTGAGTGATTTTTTAAGTATGTGATGGAAGACGAGAATTTAGCTCGAAGTGCTAACAAACTTTTTCCCGGATTCGGAGCCCCTTGTCTGAGTTTGCTATGATTTTGTTCTATCAAGCTACTCGTACAGGTAGCGTCACGAGTTATGAGCGCTGACCTTGAATGCGCAGAACTCATTTTTTGGGTCTGTTTGGCGGGGTACGCGGGGGGCGACGGAGAGGCGCGATCGCCGGCGAGCGCGGGCGCGTGATTGGTAGATCAGTCGCTCTAGCCTCGGGGTACTGTCGCACACATCGTTTTTTTATTTCCTCGCAGAAAGAATGCCGAAACAAAATGTTTTAAAAAGACAGTTCAGAAAGATTCAAAAAAGGTTATTGAGAACAATACATATTGGATTTAGATTATTTTTCATTGATTGTACACCCGTTTTATCGTAATGTCCGAATAATTGTATAGAAAACCATTTAAAATATAACGAGTGCAAAATCCGCAAAGAATACTTTCAATCGTTAAGTTTAGTCAGTTCCTTCGATTTTTATAGTATCTCACTCAACTATAGTTCAGCTCAGCGTCAGTCTTAGATCCCGCGTGGATATTAGACATTTTGCGCGCGATTGTACACACTTGCGCAGAAATCCCCACCAGTTTCGTCGAGCGCTCATAACTCGTGACGCTACCTGTAGTTTTGCTCCCGCGCTGTATCATACATGTTTAGATTACTATGCTGAATCTTACTTAGATAATCTGGCAGTGATGTTTCATCGATACCCGTTTTTGTTATTGTCCTATAGATCCTTCTGCTCATGAGCCATGCGTTAGGCAAACATTTTATACAGGGTGTTGTTTTGGTCTGTGACACTCGACTCAGGGAAGATAGTTTTACTGCCGGTTTCTGATTTGAGAAATTCGCTAAGCAAGTACTTAAATATCGCTCTCCCTCTGCGGATTTCTCACAAAAGAGCGTGACAGAGCGATACGAAAGTATGTGCTTAGTAAAATTCTCAACTCAGAAACCGGGCCTTAGGGTGGTATTCATGAACGATACTTAAACTGAGATCAATTTTGAACTTAGTTTAAAGTGAGATCAATTTTGAACTTATTTATAACGCTACTTAAACCCCCGCCTTCTCAAGCGTGCGCAATGTGGCGCCCGATAGTGCGAGTGCGGCCGCAAGCGTTAGTATCAACAATTTTATGACTTTTGGGTATTTTTCGCAATTTATTTTTTTTGCCCCAATATCTTGTAATCACCCCTGAGTTTGGTGTCGCTTTACAAAACAACACCTTGTATGAAAGTTATCTTTTAATCATTCGAAACTTTCGTCGAGACATTATCGTAAGAAAGGTACAGTGCGTTTCACAAAATAATTCCCTTTAGTTAAAAAAAAAAATGTCCCCATTACATTGTAATAAGAGTTTCGTCAAGGGAACTCTTTCTCGAAACGCAGCACGTAATCTCGGTTTAATAAAATACTATCTACAAATCCGCCCATCATCATTATTTATGCAATGTCACTTGCAAATGAATATTTATGACGACATTCTTCAGTATGCCACTCTTACAAGTTTCAGGCACTGAGTGGTCGCTTCAATCGTGGTTGCCAATACTGTACATTTACACTCATACTATTCCGAACATTTCTACTCGTCCAGTTTTATTGATATAACTATTCGGATTTTTTTAACAGGGCCCTGTCTTGTGTTATTTCTACCACTTACTACTATACCGCCGGTTTCTGAATCGCCGCCAAAGAAACAAAGTTTCTTGGTTCTGGGATCCTAGTACAGTCGGCCACAGTCTCAGTACCCCTTTTTGTTCGATTGGCGCCCTTATGCCGCGCGCGATAAGAGCTGCCATGGGGTATCTGAGATTGTGGCCGACCGTACCAGTACTCTAAGCAGAAACTAAATTCTGAGGGTTTTCTACCGGTCATAATCTAGCTAAGAATACTCTCGACCACCTTTCAAACAACATAAAAATTAAATAAATATCGCCTTACCCGTTTGGGATTTACGATGCCACAGAGACCAGATACACAGTATACACTTCGAACTTATAACACTGTCTTTGCGTCGCTGGTTAAGGCGCCGGACACACTGCCCCGGAATTCCGCGTTCCGCGTTCAAAGTTCTCAGATTTGCTTCGCGAGAGCTGCGTTCTGACCGCTTCAGTGTGAAAGGTTCCAAGCAACCCCATACATTAGAAAGAACGCGGAACGCAGAACTCTGAACGCAGAACCCCGGGCAGTGTGTGCGGCGCGTAAATGTAATATAACCTTCGATAAAGGATAAAACAAGATAAAGCGCCAACTCTCAAAACGTATCTGGTACATTAAGGCCCGGTTTCTGAGTTGAGAATTCTAACTAAGCACATACTTACGTATCGCTCTGTCACGCTCTTTTGTGAGAAATCTGCAGAGACAGGACGATACTTACCCATTTGCTTAGCAAAATTCTCAACTCAGAAACCGGGCCTTAGGGTGGTGTTCTAGAACGCTACTTTAACTGAGTTTAAACAGAGTTCAGACTGTCGATAAAGCAGTGCATGTTTTGATATGAAGGGAGGGATATTCAAATCAAAACATGCACTGTTTTATCGACAGTCGACACTACTAAACTCTACTTAAACTGAGTTTAAACAGAGTTCAATGAGCTTTCTAGATTGAACTGAGTTTAAACAGAGTTTAAGTAGCGTTCTAGTTTGAACTGAGTTTAAGTATCGTTCATGAATACCACCCTAAGTGCCCAAATTCTCTCTGGACACTTAATTGCTGAAACAACTCCCAAAAATCCCTCTAGTGGTATATTTATGAACTAAACTAATAGTACACTAATGCAATAAGGTTGACATTCGAATATTAGACGTATGGTCGAAATTATGTTTCGTATTGTTCTATTGCTGCTACAATTTGTTTCTGTGGGGACAAGTTCTTATTGCGATTTTATACCTAATGCGGATTCTATGGAATTTATTACGGTGAAAATAACCGACGCGACGTTTTTTATATCGATTTTACGGTTTCACTTATTTTGTCTGAATAGCCGACATGTTTCGACCTCGTCCGGAAGTCCTAATCATAGACGAGGGAAGGCTATTCCGACAAAATAAAAGTAGGTGAAACCGTTAAATCGACGCAACGTATCTAATTCGGAACGCAAAGTTTTTTGTTCGAAAGCCCGTTATTGGCTCAAACTTATCTTTAGACAATATTGATAAACTAATTTCAATATTTTTTATTTTGGATCAGTAGTTTGGATTTTACAACATTTCAAAGATGGTTGGAAATGGTTTTATGACGTCACGCGACGGTCTGCATCCTGTTGGCGGTGATAGGAACAAAACATTTTAGCGCATAAACACAAAACTACTGGACCAATATAAAAAATATTTAATTTAGTTTCTCAATATTGTCTAAAGATAAGTTTGAGCCAATAACGTACTTTCGAACAAAAAACTTTGCGTACCGAATTCTTTGCTTGGAGCATAGTGACCGGCAGTGTTCAATAACCGTTGGTGATGGACGGTGTCTGAGTCTGAGTTTCAGTCAGGTCTTTGAGTTGATCGCTGTACTCGGTGTAGAGACGCTGCCAGCGGAGTTGTCTCACCACCACTGTGAGGATGTCTGACAACATCTCGTGTTTGTTGATGCCCTGTGGAGTTGAATGGAGCTGTTTTAGTAGCAACAGGTAGGTAATCGTATGAGGCAATTTATTAAACTAAGGCCTTTGCATCTAGTGGCACCTTCACTCACACTAGATGGGGGTGAAGAGACCACTCGGCGCTGCAGTGCCTGGAAGATTGTTTTAGATGGAGTAAGCTTGCCCAGCACCTATACCATCTTGACAGCTTAGTCGGCCTAGCCCACAGGAAAGACAAGTCAATACGTGTGGAGCCAACTGAACCGCGGGTTTCCTCACGATGTTTATTGCTACTACAAGTTCACAAATGTATGTAACTTTGAAATTAAACAAAGTCATAGATACATGCCCGCACTGGGAATCGAACCGGGTGCCTCTTGCTTCAGAGTCCACTGTTCTACTAGGCACCCACTAGACCACCACCGCTTCAATACCCCTTTTGACGATACAACAAGTAAATTAAATCGTAAAGATATGTGTATCTAATGCATATTTTATTTCTGTACGTCGTGTGAATAGTTTGATGATATTTTGATATGATAAAGTGGGCGGGGGTACATGGTTGCGGATGGCGAGAGACCGTGAGAGGTGGCGCGAGGGGAAAAAGACCTATACCCAGCAGTGGGCAGAGGTGAGCTGATGATGATGATGATGATGATGAAAATGACTCACCAGCACAGTGGATTGCCACTTCTTAGGCGTAGATGTGCAGTGACTGGGACCGAGCATGTCATCCAAAATCGCCCGGAGCTGGTCTTCTGTGCCTGAAAACAGATAGTACATGTCTTATTACTTTGTACACAACCACAGAGGAAATAATATATTTTTTTTATTATTTTTTTTGTTTTTTATTTTTCCTAAAAGTACAGATACAGATCTCAGAAACACTGTGACTGAGGTGGTATTTCTTATGTATTTAAGTAAAAGATAAGATAAGATACAAGTTATTAAATTGCCATAACACCGTTACAGAGTGAGCAGTGGACACTGAAAACATAAATAAGCAACAATAATGAACAGCAACATATGAATAAATTAAAAACTATGTGGTCGTTATGTGTCATGGCATTAAAAAGGGCTTTGAACTCAGTGTGTGCTATAGGTATTGCACAGCAAATACCTATTAGCGCTGATTTTCAGACCGAGCCTAAAGTGACATGACGAGCTCCAAACGAAACATGAATAAACTAGGAACCAAAGTAAAAATTTAAAATACTCTCGACATTTTAGCTTCAAATAAGGATATTTCATAAACGGCTGAACCGATTTTGATAAAACATATTTGATAACACCCGCTAGAAAACTTGCTTGCAAATAAAAAAAAACGCTTTCAACTTGGTTCACCCGTTTCCATCACGTTCTCAAAAATTCCGATCCCTGATCATAACACAACCGTAAGTTATCCCCTCCCGCTATCATATGCCATTACACCACACCAAGGGTTGACTGGAAGAGATTTCTACCGAAATAAGTCCGCCATGTACACCACAACTTTTCTGTATGCAATTTATGTTGTATTTTTTCTCGTGTGCAATCTGTATAAAACAAAGTCGTGTTAGTTACACCACTTATAACTCGAGAACGGGTGGACCGATTTCTATGATTTTTGATTTGTTGGATTTCTCTCTGCCCCGAATAGCAGAATAATTATTAAAACAACGGAAAAACTCACGAGAGAAAAAATAGTCTGCGCGGACGAAGTCGCGGGCAAAAGCTACTAAAGTATAAAGTAAAGTATACAACAGTAACTGCCGGTTTCTGAATTGAGAAATTCACGCCAAGCAAATGGGTAAGTATCGTCCTGTCTCTGCAGATTTCTCACAAAAAAGCGTGACACAACGATAGTTAAGACGACGTACGTCTCACAACTAGCGCCGCCAATGGAAAAAAATCATATCTTTTTTTTGGATGCGTTTT
This sequence comes from Zelleria hepariella, assembly GCA_949319315.1. Lineage (NCBI taxonomy): Eukaryota > Metazoa > Arthropoda > Insecta > Lepidoptera > Yponomeutidae > Zelleria > Zelleria hepariella. The sequence goes on from OX439384.1 coordinate 21,305,034, forward strand.
TAGCAAAAAACGCTCCTGCGATTTCTCAACGCGAGGCTTAACTATGTTTAGGACCTAAGGTTTGGATTCCAGATCCTAGAACTTAAGAATGCAATCGATTCTCGCCAAAAGTCGCCACTTTTGGCGAGAATCGATTGCATTCGTAGGAAATCTAATCCTGGAATCCAAACCTTAGGTCCTAAAAAGTTAAGCCTCACGTTGAGAAATCGCAGGAGCTTTTTTTGCTAAAAACGCATCCAAAAAAAAGATATGATTTTTTTTCCATTGGCGGCGCTAGTTGAGAGACGTACGTCGTCTTAAGTATTTGCTTAGCAAAATTCTCAATTCAGAAACCGGGCCTAGTTACCGTGGTCGATGAGGTGTGTCACCAGCGCCATGGTCCAATGTCGGTAGTCGCGTGACAGCCGCAGATGTAGACACGACGCTATTTGGGACTCCAGCCAGCTACGCGTCGCTCCGCCCGTGTAGTTACTGTGGTGAGAAGACGGTAACATTTATTTATATTTATAAGTATGTATTTTATGCGCAGGTTCTTAAGAGAGTGTTGAAAAATCTGTGGCTGTCTCATGTCTCGCTTGCGCAAATACTGAGCGAAAGGGACGACCTAAAGAAAATTTACAAAATCGGCGTTTCGTATTCCTCATTTTCCTCTCTCAAAACTGATCAGATTTCTTTTTTTTCACTATTAATATCACAAGAAATTACTAGATCTCGGACTGTTTTGTTTTTTTAAGTTTAAATAGGTTTACCAAACGTCTTTTGCCGCCGCTTTTTTTTTTCTAGCTCCTGTTAACAATTTATCGAAAAAATCACTACAAGAAGTGTTACTCGCGGTTGTAGGCGGCGTGCGTAGCGTTTGCGGTTTGCCTGACTTGTGGGTAGAGCGGCTGCGGCGCGGCGACGGGCGGCGGACGACACACACTCAATACAGCAATCATAGTAGTTAGGGTGAGGCCCCATTGGTGTGCTGCGTTGCGTCGCGTCGTCGCATCGGATAGACGCATTGTATGCCACATCTGCGTTGCGACGACGCACGACATCGCGACGCAAGAGGGTATACACGCCGTCGCATCTGCGTCTCAGTTCATTCTTCGCAATGGTGAGATACAAACGTGTCCGTCGTCGCACCGACAACGCAGCGTATCACCCTCCCCCTGATTCGTCTCTTGTCCGTCGATCCATTGAAACGTCGCGCGCGACGACGCAACGGTGTAATGGGCATAAAATATAAAATAATATCGGAAACGACGCAGCGTCGACGCTGCGACGACGCAACGCCCCAATGGGGTCTCGCTCTTACCCGCGGTTGTAGGCGGCGTGCGTGGCGTGTGCGGTGTGCCTGACTTGTGGGTAGAGCGGCTGCGGCGCGGCGACGGGCGGCGGACGACACGCTGCGGCGCCGCGGCACGCCCGCCAGATCGGGTCCGTCGAGTCGATCCAGATTATCCTGCAAACATACATATATTCAGCCCCTGAATCATATATGCATTCTTCGATCAAGGATAAAACTAGATACAACTTAGAACTCTGAAATGTGTCTGGAAAAATATATGCCCAAATTGTCTTTGGGAGCTTATTTGCTCGTAGTCCATGCAATTAAAGTAAAGCTGTACACTAATGCAATAAGGTTGACATTCGAATATTAGACGTATGGTCGAAATGTTTCGTATTGTTCTATTGATGATAATTTTTGTTTCTGTAAGGACAAGTTTTTATTGTGATTTTATACGTAATGCGGATTCTATGGGATTGAGTTCGGTGAATACATTGATAAGGCTTTTATAAGGCTACTTACTAGCTTTTGCCCTCGACTTCTTCCGCGTGAACTACAGCAAAAATATATGTGGTTTACATTGCCCCTAAGTGTAATAGCGTCATAATATGTAGCCTATGTGTTATTCTGATGTCTAAGCTATCTCCATTCCAAATTTCATTCAAATCCGTCAAGCCGTTTCAGCGTGAAAGAGTAACAAACATCCATCCGTACTTACAAACTTTCGCGTTTATAATAGTAGTAGGATTCTGACTTTACAAAAAAAAAAACCGTCTTCACTGGTGAAAAGGTACACTGTCAGCTGAGGAGTTCCGTTCTCCATCTCCGAAGTTCCTCATCCGATTTTCCCCATTTATTTAAGGGACTACATGGGAAGGACACCCTTTCAAACAAAAAAGAATCATCAAAGTCAGTTCACGTAGAAAATAGTTCTGAAATAACACACATAAAAAAAATAAAAAACCGTACATTATTGTGGCCTTTGTTACTATACTACGCTTGCGGTCGCACTCGCAATATCGGGCGCCACATCGCGCGCGCGCTTTAAGATGAAATACGTCTCACAACTAGCGCCGCCAATGAAAAAAAAAAACATATCTTCTTTTTGGATGCGTTTTTAGCAGAAAACGCTCCTGCGATTTCTCAACGCAAAGCTTAACTAATTTTAGGACCTAAGGTTTGGATTCCAGATCCTTCCAGATCCGAATGCAATCGATTCACGCCAAAAGTGGCCCATTTTTGGCGTGAATCGATTGCATTCGTAGGTTCTAGGATCTGGAATCCAAACCTTAGGTCCTAAAAATAGTTCAGCCTCGCATTGAGAAATCGCAGGAGCGTTTTTTGCTAAAAACGCATCCAAAAAGAAGATATGTTTTTTTTTCATTGGCGGCGCTAGTTGTGACACCTATGGCGTCTTAAGAAGGCTTTAAGAAGGTGTCCGCACGTCGCGGTTATTATAGAACAAATTGAACAAGGTTATTTTATAATAAAAAAATGAAAATAAAAACTCATTTTTAGTTTCAAGCGTTACTAAAACTCTCTTCCCTGAGTCGGGTGTCACTAACCAAAACAACACCCTGTATTTATGCAAAAAACACTGAATGTGACAGACAAAACTGAAATGTAACTCACCATGAACATAATTTCTTGCTGTAGATGTAACTTTTGCTGTTACTGAGCGTGATCATGGGGTTTCCGTCTTCGAGAAGAGAGCAATTTGATACAGTCACTGGAAATATAAAAGTATGTTGGTTACTGTCTATGAAATGTTTGAATCCAAAAAATACAGGGTGTTAAAAGACCGCAAACAAAGCGGGAAACTACGTATTGTCCTCATCGTAACGATCATTTTTGCGAAAGGAAGGAAAACCACGTATTGAACTTTCAAAAAATCTTTTTTGTAGAAATGTATCAAGTATTAAAGATTTCTTCTCAAGAAGCCATACCAAAATATTGAATATTTCTTTAAAAAAACGACGTTAAAATTGCAACCCGCAATGTATACTTAATATCGGCACATCGAGTATAAGTAGCATAGAAATCATATTTTGTAGCTAAACTGAGATATAATATTTCTTCAGCTATTTTTGTTTCACGGCAATAAAATAGTATTCTTTTGGTTATTGCAGTCTTTCCCAACGTGGGCGATAACGCCCCCTTGTGGGCGCTGCAGGCCTAAAGGGGGGCGTTAAGAGACCCAGAAAAAAAAGGGAGCGTTGTTTAGGGCTTTGGGGTCGATTTATAATTTCATCTATCTAGCTAGGAAGACCCTTAGACACCGACTGAGCTCTCGACTCGATAATTTATTCTTAAAGTGGGCAGTAGACAAAAAAAGGTTGGGAACCCCTGGGTTATTGTAAACAACTAGAGCAAGGTCATAGACCCTGCGACCCCCCGGTGACGTAAGGCCATAGATTTTTTCGACCGACGTCATCCCCCTACCTCCGTGTGTGAGCAGGTTCCTAAAGGACAGCGGCCGCACCAGGCACTTAGCGGCGGCCAGGTCCCATATTGCGAGCTCGGCGGCCGTGGTCACCACACCCAGCGTGTCTTGAGACAGGGTCAGCTGTACCACCTACCTCCGTGTGTGAGCAGGTTCCTAAAGGACAGCGGCCGCACCAGGCACTTAGCGGCGGCCAGGTCCCATATTGCGAGCTCGGCGGCCGTGGTCACCACACCCAGCGTGTCTTGAGACAGGGTCAGCTTCACAGCGCGCGATAGTAACGCTGGAAACAGAATAAGTTTCTGAGAATATTGGAAGAAGAGATGTTTGAATTTAGGCTTGATTTATTACGGGTTTGATGTCAACTAAATACTTTTTGTGTTTTCTAAAGCACTAACCTTTGCTAGGGAATATTCCTGGCGGATGTTGCCGGATATCCGCCACGCTTGTAGGGAGCCATCCGCGCACGCGACGGCGATGTAAAGGGTTTGTTGTATCACCTATAGGCGGCAGCAGCCTTGACGCACTGTTGCCGGATATCCGCCACGCATGTAGGGAGCTATCCGCGCACGCCAGGGCGATGTAAAGGCTTAGTTGTATCACCTATAGGCGGCAGCAGCCGTGACGCACTGTTGCCGGATATCCGCCACGCGTGTAGGGAGCTATCCGCGCACGCCAGGGCGATGTAAAGGGTTAGTTGTATCACCTATAGGTGGCAGCAGCCGTGACGCACTGTTGCCGGATATCCGCCACGCGTGTAGGGAGCTATCCGCGCACGCCAGGGCGATGTAAAGGGTTAGTTGTATCACCTATAGGCGGCAGCAGCCTTGACGCACTGTTGCCGGATATCCGCCACGCATGTAGGGAGCTATCCGCGCACGCCAGGGCGATGTAAAGGCTTAGTTGTATCACCTATAGGCGGCAGCAGCCGTGACGCACTGTTGCCGGATATCCGCCACGCGTGTAGGGAGCTATCCGCGCACGCCAGGGCGATGTAAAGGGTTAGTTGTATCACCTATAGGTGGCAGCAGCCGTGACGCACTGTTGCCGGATATCCGCCACGCGTGTAGGGAGCTATCCGCGCACGCCAGGGCGATGTAAAGGGTTAGTTGTATCACCTATAGGCGGCAGCAGCCTTGACGCACTGTTGCCGGATATCCGCCACGCGTGTAGGGAGCCATCCGCGCACGCGACGGCGATGGAGCGCGCGTCGCAAGCGATGCAGTTCACGCCCGAGCCTGAAACACTTGGCACATAAACATTTTGGTGTGGGAGGAACCTCTAGCAGCGGTTCTCAAACTTTTTTGGTGACGGAACCCTTTTGGAAAGCAAAATATTTGACTGTGGAATGATGGCATGTCAAGGGGTAATAGGTGGCTGGCCTTGCACCCAAAAGGCATTCTATTTTTATTAAGATTTGAGAGTAAACTAATTAGCACCTGCAAAACTAAACATTGGCTGGTATATAACACTACTAAGCATTAAATATGCCTTTTAACTGCATTGGTAAAATATGCATGGGCAAAATAGATCCACGTTTAACAACTTGCCAAGCCGACGCAATTTCATAACAACACAAATTACACTCGTACCTAGATATGTCTCCCAGACCGGATCGTTGGACGGCGAGTTGTTTGGCATCAGCTGAAGCCGCGAGAGGGTTCCGTAGGGAGTACTGCACGCGTTGTTTACAACCTGGACAAAAGAAACAGCATAAAAAAATATTGTTTTTTTTTTTGGGATTTTCATTCGGCTGACTTTGAACAAAAGTGCCCAAACGAATGACACACAGCCATTTTGCGCGACTGTAAGCACGGACGATTCAAGCATTCATCAACGCCAAAAGTGGGGCACGCTTCCCGCGCTAGTAGGGCGCCAGAGGGCTGGAAGGACGATAGTACGGTCTGCAGACGATGCAGGCTAGCGGCCCTTACTACGGGCCCGGCGACCCCAAGGGAGGGCGCCGGGAGGGTCGCCGTCTCGGGCTGCGAGGGTTCCAGAGGTCTGTTAGGGCGCCGACAGTATAGTAGGGCGCAATAGGGCAGTAAGGGCGCCACTTCTGACTAGTAGGACGCCAGAGGGTTGTAAGGGCGCCGCATGTCTAGTAGAGCGTCATGGGACTTTATGGACGCCACCTTTGACGAGTAGGGTGCCAGAAAGCTGTAAGGGCGCCGCCTGTCGCGTAGGGCGCCAGAAGCCTGTAAGGGCGCCGCCTGTCTTGTAGGGCGCCAAAAGCCTGTAAGGGCGCCGCCTGTATTGTAGGGCGCCAGAAGCCTGTAAGGGCGGCGCTATAGGGCTGTAAGGGCAGCGCCTCGGTTTGGTAGGGCGGCAGAGGCCCGTAAGAGCGCCGCCTCTGTTTAGTTGGGCGCCAGAAGCCTGTAAGGGCGCCGCCTCTGTACAGTAGGGCGCCAGAGTGCTGCGTGGTCTACATTACCTGCAGTCGATGCACACCTGCGGCCCTCACCACGGGCCCGGCGACGCCCAGCGCGGGCGCCGGTAAGGGCGCCACGGGGGGCGCCGCGTCGGGCTGTGAGGGCGCCGGGCGCTTGGCGGCCGAGCCGGCGGTGTGCGGCCCGGGGAGGGTCGTCGCCGGCCGCTTGCGCAGGCGCGGGTCTAAGCCGCTGCGAATGGAAAGGTTACGATGAGCACAAGCATAGTGAATTAAAAAGTTACAATGAACAAGAGCTCATCTTAAAATAGATAGATAGATAAGAATTTTATTCAATCACCACAACACAATACAAAAAGTAATTCAATATATCCATATTTTACAAACTTTAATTATATAATTAAAATTAATTCACATTTGGCGCTATGTGTTGTGGCAAAGAAAAAGGTTCCAACTCAGCATAATGCTGCGAAAATTGGGAAGCAAAATTCGCAGCGCTGGATTTCGGTTGGAGCCTAAAATGTGTGACGTAAATAAATATAGTGCTAAAGCTAAACTTCCACGTGGCGCCGATCGGTCACCAGTGAGCCGCGAAGTACTACTTAAAATAATTTCTATCTTTCCTTCGAATATGTTAATTATAATTTTGTCGTGACGTAGCAAGTGGACTTTCTACTGTATTTAACTGCCTATCGGCCTAGCGCATCCAAGTTCGGTTTGTACGCACGTTGGGATGTATGACGATGTCTCTCTCTCTCTCTCTGTGTACTCACTTGTCATCCAGGCTCGGTTTGGCGGTGGCGAGGTTGGTCACGTTGGGATGTATGACGATGTCTCTGTCTGTACTCACTTGTCATCCAGGTTCGGTTTGGCGGTGGCTTGGTTGCTCACCTTGGGGTGTATGTCGATGTGGTTGCTCACGTCTCTGTACTCACTTGTCATCCAGGTTCGGTTTGGCGGTGGCGTGGTTGCTGACGTTGGGATGTATGACGATGTCTCTCTGTTAACCCTCACATTTCTATCCAGTCCAATCGGACTTAAAATAATTGTAAACTACCCTCATGCTGTGTGCACGTTGTTTTTAGGTAACTCTTATCAGAATCTTATTGGAAATTTTATCAGGATTATCATACTTTTTACAGAACTAGAATCAGACGTTAAATAGAAGAGTTGTCGGTGTTTTAGTGAAGAACGGTAAACGCTGCCTCCAAAGTGGGGGGCCACGCCGGGTACTCACTTGTCATCCAGGTTCGGTTTTGCGGTGGCGTGGTTGCTCACGTTGGGGTGTATGACGATATCGTCACGCCGCTCGACGCGTATGCGCGACTTGCTCGCCGACGAGCTGCTGAAACACGCCTCCGAGCCGGCCGGCGCCGAGCCGAGGGATTCGCTGAATAGAATAGAGAAACGTTTATCAACATTGAACAACAACAACATACAGAGTGTTCACGCACCAAGCGCGTGATCTCAAAGCCGCGGGGACCGAGGAATGAGGAGGTGGCAGGGGGCCTACGTTGCCCCACCGCGGCCGTACCGCCAGACAATCACTCGCAATTTATAGCCTAACGAATTAGCACCATTTTCTAATATAATAATAAATTTTCAAGAAACCTAATTTTGTGGACCAGCGCGTCCACAGAGTATACAATAAGATATTCGATTATTCAGATAAAAATTTGAAAGATGTTGATACAATGATAAAGGGTGACAAACTCAGCATGCTGCGCTAAAGCATGTAATTGCACAGCGCTGGTTTTCGCCATAGAATTTAACAGGGCGCCAGTAAAATCTCACAGAGCGCCATCAGAATCTTACATGGCGCCACAAGACTCACTTGGGGTCCGCTCGATGCGCCAGCGGTATAAAGACGGGCGTGATCCGTCGCTTGCCGTCCGACGTGCGCGTCTCTATCTGCCGGTCCATGGGGCGCGCCGGCGTCACCGGTGACGTCACGGGCAGTAAGCCCCCGCCTGAGGGGGGCGTCGAGGCGACCGGCTTCGGGGCGGCCTGGAAGGAACGTTTTTAGGAGCTTAGTTCGGTGTAAATAAATCAACGCACTTACGGTTTAACTTCTTATATCACCGAACTAAATCCCATAGAATCCGCATTACGTATAAAATCACAATAAAAACTTGTCCCCACAGAAACAAATGAAATCAGCAATAGAACAATACGAAACATCATTTCGACCATACGTCTAATATTCGAATGTCAACCTTATTGCATTAGTGTACAGTTTTACTTTAATTGCATAGACTACGAGCAAATAAGCTCCCTAAGGCAGTTTGGACATCTATTTTTCCAGGCACATTTCAGAGTTCTATGTTGTATCTAGTTTTATAATTGATCGAAGCCTTATATTCATAGTCTCCACATAAACACTGAGGCACAGAACAAGCACAAGAACTGAGGTAAGAGATACACAAGCGAGAGGTAGGTATAATCCGTGCGGAATCAGAATGGGATAATACCTTTTGAAACTGAATCGAAAATGTCAGTTCTCGAGTAGAGTCAGTAAAAAAATTGTTAGTTCTACGTTCTATCATAGGGTTATGAAATTGGAAATACACAAAAATGTTTAATGTTTGTAATCTAAAAGGATTCAATGTTATTGCATTAATTGAATAAAACGTGATAAAACTCGAGCAGACACCCACGCGCACAGAAAACACAAGCAAGTTTCGACGCGAGTTTGAGTTAGACAACTAGAGTTTGCCGAAATGCTGACGCTACAGGACCACGAGCTTCTCAGTTCCAAAAGGTATTATCCCATTCTGATCCCGCACGGATTATACACGAGCTAACGACATAAGCAAGCGTCTTTAGTGCGCGCAACGAAGAATGCAAGCGAAAGGTATAAGAGGCGCCGGAGGGCGTGCGTACCGCGTCAGAGACAGATCCTGACTGGTATAGCGGGTCGGCAGGCGAACATTGGGCCTTAGCCTGTAACGCAATGGTGCCAAAATGGGCGCCCGGTTGACGGCTTCAATTACGATTTATTAATGCTGTCGGTCCTTTTAATAAAGAAATAACGTGTTTGTAGTACATCAAAGAATATTCTGATTATAATTCTGGAGGGTTAGTTCACTGGATGTACGAGAAAAAGGAGGAAATCCCTGTTTTGTCCTTCTACCTGGGACGCCATTGATATGCCATTGTGTTACAGGCTAAGGCACCAGTTACTATGTCAGACGCCGCCCCGTGCGGTGGGAGAATTGTGTGTTTCCAGTATACCATGGATAGTTGAGTCATTATAGATTTTGACCCGTGAATAATAAGTTCTTGGATTTTTTTTTAGTAGGTCCCTCGGGGGGGTCACTGGGAGTGTAAATTCAAAAAGGAGACTGAATCAGGCTCCTGCGTATATAAGAAAAACTTTTTTTTTTTCAAATAACTACAGGTCTATGTAAGAAAAATTCTTTGTATATAATTTATGTGCTGAACGTTTGTTTGTTGTTAAAAAAAAAAATACCTTGACAGGGGTGACTTCTTTCCCGCTCTTCTCTCTCGCTAACAGTATCTCAGGACACTCCAGCAGCAAGGACGATCCGGCGAGCGCGGGCGACTCGCTCGACAGACATTTGCCGTAGATCTTCTCGTAGAACGCATTCTGAAACGAAAATATCGAGACATAAGAGTCTTTATTCAGCTCTCTGTTGTAGTCACAAATCATATGACCAATGAAAATAGTAGAGTTTAGTTGTGTCAAATAGGTCGTATAAAACTTTGTAAAATTTTTACTATTTTTGCTTAACCCCTTGACGTTACGGGGTTATGCAACGGAATATTTTGTCGTGCCGCCACCAAGGGGAATAATTAGTTTTTATCAAATATGAGTATTTTGGTTGATTTAATGCTAAATTATTTTGTGCATTTAATTAACATAAAACTCTTTTTTGATAAAAATGACACCGAATCAGTTTTACCTTTATGTCCTAAATAACAAAATAATCATAATAAAAAATTGTGTATTTGTTATTGGGTACTTAATTTAGATTGGAAGTAATTTAGATTGGAGGTATTGCTAACGATTCCGAATAATTTTAATATCGAAAAAAAATATAATTCTAATTACTACAGACCTTTTCTTCCAATGTTAGAGGAGTCCCGATCTCTTTGTTGCTGAACTGAATGCAGGCCACTGACCCGTCAGAACTGCAAGCCAGCAGGTTGAGACCTGAAAGCATAACCGGTTCAAACTGGTTGGGAGTAGAACAAGGACATGCTTCATGAAGTTACTCATGACTTGTAACGAGGGCTACCATTTTAGTGCTCACTAGACATGCGCAATCTAAATATTTTCAAGGTCAGAGATTTATACATCTTTTGATCAAAAGATTTAAATCACTCTAATACATCTTTAAATCCCGAATACATCACTGATCGAAATTGATCTTTATATCAATACATCCTATTCTTCTACCGTCATTCTTTATCCTTAACACATCTAAATCTTTAAATCCCAAATACCTACATCACTGATCGAAAACAAATAATTGATCGATACATCACGTACTTCTACCGTCTTTCTTTATCCTAATTCATCTATAGCTAAGCTAGACCTATATTTGGTAAGATATACACAGATTTTCCTTAATTTTTTACTACATGCTTATGACTGTCAACCTTTTTTTTACAATAAAAGGAAATCAATAATATAGATCAATAAATCAGCTGTTCTGTGCGTTGGCCGCCATCTTGTAAAAATGTCGTCACGATTCCATCCATTCCATCAATCCAATCGTGAACCGATCCCAATCCCTATCAGGTTGGTCAGGAGCGAAGTGAGCCAGAAGGAGAGCGCACTCTAGTCCTGCATCGCGCTATAGCTAAGTTTCTTTCACAGCTTGTATAACTAGTGGTTAACCCGAGCTGTGAAATCGCGATGCCATATCTCGGCAACCCCACGACCGATTTGGCTCATGTTCGAACTTAAAAATTCTTTTAATTTCATTTACCCTCCTATCAAGTTTCATGACGACCCGACCAAATTTACTCAAGTTATCGTCGAACGAACATTCATACATACATACATACAAGCGCCGGATTGTTCTAGTAGACTCGGAGAACTTCACTCGCTTCGCTCGCTCACTCAAAAATCTGCACAAACATACCATCGCAGCTCCATGAGATGTCAACCACGCTGTCAGCGAACAACTCGTGAACAACGACCAGAGCGGTCGCTTGAGCGAAGTGAGCAAGGTGAAGAGCTCACTCTAATCCTACATCGCGCTAGCAAAGTTTCTTTCACAGCTATTACATATACGTAGTTTGGAACCACTTTTTGTATTTTCTAAAGCACTAACCCGTGCTAGGGAACTTTATAAAGATTTTTATAAGGCTTTTGCCCGCGATCGTCCGCGTGGACTACAGAAAAAGGATATATGCTTTACTTTGCTCCTAAGTGTAAAAGCGTGATAATATGTACCCTATGTGTTATTCTGATGTCTAAGCTATCTCTATTCCAAATTTCATCCAAATCCGTTCAGCCGTTTCAGCGTGAAAGAGTAACAAACATCCATCCATCCATCCATACTTACAAACTTTCGCGTTTATAATAGTGTAGTAGGAAGTAGGATAGTTTGGAGTTAAACTATGTGACGTAAACATACCATCGCAGCTCCACGAGATGTCAAGCACGCTGTCAGCGAACAACTCGTGAACAACGACCAGCGGCCGCTTGAGCGAAGTGAGCCAGATGGAGAGCGCGCGGTCACGTGACCCGACGGCGGCGCAGCAACACTTCTTGCCGTCCTTCACGAGGATGTTGCTGTTGAATCGCTGTGGGCGGAAATTATTAAATTGAACTAAAGTAGCGTGGTAAGAAATAAATGAAAAAACATCATCTGTGAACATTTCAACTGTCTAACTACGGTCGATTTCTACTGTCACGGTTCATGAGATACAGCCTGGTGACAGACGGGCAGACAAACAAACAGACAGGCAGAAAGACAGACAGACAGACAGACGGACGGACGGACGGACAGCGGAGTCTTAGTAATAATAGTCCCGTTTTAGGCTCCAAAGGCTAAAAATCCAATACGGAACCCTAAAAATACAGTTTTTTTTTTCAATTTTGTAGCTAAACTGAGTTACTTTTGTTCAGTGATTTTTGTTTGACGACAATAAAACTTTTTTTTTTATTAGTCCAATTTTCAAACAACGGAACAACAACAATAATTCAGCTGATTATGCCACTGGACTCTGTATAAAGGCCTAGGTTAGTTACCGCGCAAGTGACGGCCTTCCTGTGTCCAACGAAGTCCTTGTCACAGCGCCAGCCATCCCGCTCAACGACCTGTAAAATAAAATGACTTTGTAGTTAAATAGCAACAAACAAATATCTTACTTACTTACTCAACTGTTAGGCAGTTTGGCAGGAATATAATACTAGCTAGCTAGCTATACTAGCTTTTGCCCGCAACTTCGTCCGCGCAGACTTAGTTTTTTTCCCGTTATTACAATAAAAAAATGTCTATAGCATTCAGCGATAACGTAACTTCTCATTAGTGAAAGAATTTTTAAAATCAGATGAGTAGTTTTGGAGATTACCCCCTACAAAGATATATACAAACTTTTCTTCTTTATAATATTAGTGTAGATAGTGTAGATGAACTTTGAACTTTTTTTAGGGTTCCGTTACCTCAAAAGGGAAAACGGAACCATTATAGGATCAGACACACGCTGTCTATCACATTTGGTACACGTATGTAAGTCAGTGACCCAAACACGAACGTGTAACGTAAATAAGAAAATAAAAGTTTTGCTAACTCAGCATCAAAAATCGCACCTTTTGAAAAAATATTCAAACAACTTGTATTCCTATTTGCAACCTATTGTGAGGTGATTATTCGGTATCAATGGAAATGACAGTCGAATGAAAGGGCTTGTGGTGAGAATCTCACATATTTTCTTTTCAACTTAAGACGACGTACGTCTCACAACTAGCGCCGCCAATGGAAAAAAAATCATATCTTTTTTTTGGATGCGTTTTTAGCAAAAAACGCTCCTGCGATTCCTCAACGCGAGGCTTCACTATTTTTAGGACCTAAGGTTTGGATTCCAGATCCTAGAACTTAAGAATGCAATCGATTCTTGCCAAAAGTGGCCACTTTTGGCGAGAATCGATTGCGTTCGTAGGAAATCCAATCCTGGAATCCAAACCTTAGGTCCTAAAAATAGTTAAGCCTCGCGTTGAGGAATCGCAGGAGCGTTTTTTGCTAAAAACGCATCCAAAAAAAAGATATGATTTTTTTTCCATTGGCGGCGCTAGTTGTGAGACGTATTTCACCTTAAGAACCAACCTGCGCGGTGGGCCCGCCACCGTTCATCGCGTGTGCCGACACCACGTACTGCCCGTCCGGAGACCACGACAGGCGCAGCACGTGAGTTGTACCTGAGGAAACATCACTTTATTGTACACACGACAGCACATCGACCCTTACACGCTAGCACTCTACTCGGTTACGTTACGGGCGACTTTACAACAAAAGTTTTCAGTCTGACGTGCTGTGTACACCAGAGATGACGATGACCAAGTCAAGTCATTTATGTACTCAAGGAATAGAAACAGCCCTAAGATGGATCCTTGCGGAACTCCCTAAGTACAGTCGTTGCGAGTCCTCCTTATCGGACGTAGAGAGTTCCGCAAGGATGCATCTTAGGACCGTTTCTATTCCTTGTGTACATAAATGACTTGACTTTAACATCATATCGTTCAATTCATAATCATAACATTCGGTGCAGTACCGCCGTTGCCTAATGATCATGCATACAGCAATTTGGTTTTTATACGCAATTATGTTGATTTTATAAGGTAAAAAAATTTGCTCGGGACATGACTTGAAACCACAACCTCTTCCATTCCGAATCTTCTTACATGGTAGGAACAGTAATTGAGATTTAGACAAACTGAAATGAAGTTATTATGGATTTCAGGCATTTAGGGACTAAGGTACCTATGAAATTTAGTCACAATGAAATTAGGGCGTTTTGACATTCGGACGGGTATTTACCTCCACATTCCTCAAAGGGCTCAGTGACGACGGCCTCCTGCGCCCAATCGGCCGTCTTCCACACCCTCAGAGACTTGTCGTCAGACTGCGAAGCCAAGTACTTGCCGACCTGAAAACATTCATCATCGATTGATTGAATACTCTTTATTGTACACCAAACAAATAATTTACATAGAATTTTCTTACAACTAATTAGTAGATATAGGTACATCTTATTGAAAAAAGCAATCTCTACCAGACAACCTTTTATTGCTTGGATGCATCTGAATTGGGATTCACACTTTGCCTTTGGATGGAGATTGAGAATAATTATAATAAAATAGATAGAAGGTAAGTGTACAAAATTAAATACTCGTAACATAGTAGAAGTAGCTAGATACTTACTTAATATTAGATAGTAAGAAGTATTTGATTTATATATTTTTTTTACTTTAGATAAAACCTACTTTGACGTTCAATGTAAATAATTTATTTATGGCATATTGAATAAAACATTTTGACTTTGACTTTGGAACATACATAATTTAATATAGTTCCGCAAAATAGATGGAGGTTGTGATAATCATTACATTAATACAGCCTTACAGCCTCATCACACTTACAGGGTCCCAAGCAACGCCTTTAACGAGCCCGGTATGTCCGTTCAGCACACACACCATCTCGGGGAACTTCTCTGCGTTCCAGATGATGATGGTGTTGTCGACGCTGCAGCTGGCCAGCCACTTGTCCAGCGGAGACCAAGCAAGGTCCAGGACATCGCCTGCAAGCGTACAAGAGTGTTTGTTACTTTTTTTGTAATGTGTGCGTTTTCGTTTCAAAGAAATCTCAGAGCAATTAAAAAGAAGTGAACTTTTTCAATAAAGAAGTAACTTTTTTTGGATTTGTGCCTCCGGTTGGTTAATTTGTTTAATGTTCTATGGTGCTCTTAACTCAGCCTGTGCTACTTGGTAAGGTTTGTTTTTATTAAATACTAGCTTTTGCCCGCGACTACGTCTTAGTTTTTTTTTCCAATATCACAATAAAAATAGCCTACATACATACATATAGCACTCAGCGATAACATAGCTTCCCATTAGTGAGAGAATTTTTTTAATTTAAAATACATACATACTTACAAACTTTTCCTCTTTATAATTTTAGTGTAGAAAATGTATTATAAAATAGTAAAGCTTTTATAATATCCTTTTTGTTTTTTCTAAACCTCTAACCCATGCTACATTTGAAAGATTTATTATGTATAAATCATCTCTTTACATAGATGCAAAGGCCTTAGTTTAAATAAATCACTCAGGACGGGATTTGAACACGCAACCTATCATACCTATTAAGTCAATGTTGAATACTTCCGATTCTACCATAACCAATATGTAAACCCACCGGCGTGTCCTCTCAGCGTAGAGACGCACCGCCAAGTCTCCCCCTTGTGCTTGCCGGGGGTGGCTCCCACCACAGTACTGAGTCCCCAGACCATGACGAGACGGTCGTCACCGCCCGACGCGAGGTAGCGACCGTTGTTGCTCCACCGGACGCAGTTTACACACGCTGGAAGGAGGGGCAAAAAGAAAGTAGCATTGTTTAAAACGGAGACAGTAATGGAATAAAATTATTAAAATCATGTAAGTACACTTCAGGATGGATAAAAATCTGGTTAAATTTACAAATTGGCAAATTATACCACAAGCACCTGTCTTCCAATCCGAAAAACTAAACGGACCAACTGGTTGTCTGAAATGGAGCTCGAGGAAGCCATTCAATGTCAGAGTTTCTTTCTGTAACATTTTTATGAGTAGGCGCCTCGCGCGGCACTGGCGTAGATCTGTCCTCACACAGTTCGCTAATGAATGATATATACGATATATGCCTGCTAGTGGGCCTAATCAACGAACGAAGAGGGTAGAGGTGCATGAGACAAGTAAATATTTATAAAGTGCATTCAATTTACACAATCCAAGATAAGTATGATGTAAACATTTATAATAAGTTGAAAAAATTCACTATGGACAGGACTTGAACCCGCAACCTTCCGCATACCGTGCAGGCGCTCTACCAATTGAGCTACCGAGTCAAGTAACTGTCGATGCGAATTTCTTCAACTAGTCTCCGTCAACTGGACGGGGGGCGCCACCTGGTGTGATTAGTTGGCACTAATTAGTTTAGAAAACACAAAAAGTGGTTAAATGTAGTGGCAATATCAAAAATTCCAATGAGCATTTCATCTGCAAAGATGAACGCATTGGGTGGTGTAGATTAGTGCAAACTAATCACACCAGGTGGCGCCCCCCGTCCAGTTGATGGAGACTAGTTGAAGAAATTCGCATCGACAGTTACTTGACTCGGTAGCTCAATTGGTAGAGCGCCTGCACGGTATGCGGAAGGTTGCGGGTTCAAGTCCTGTCCCGAGTGAATTTTTTCAACTTATTATAAATGTTTGAATTATACCCTAGCACGGGTTAGTGCTTTAGAAAAAACAAAAATAAGTATGATGGTAAAATAAAAACCAAGGAATAGCACAATCAATGATAGGTTGCTTGGTCTCAAATGGTCTCTCACCTAAATGGTTGTCCATCTGGCATAGCATCTTAGGAACATTAGGGTCCAACTCCATTGTCTCACACAGCACGGGGCCGAGGTTCCACACCACAACTCTGCCGGAGTCCCCACCTTGCCCCCCGGTGGCAAAGCGCTTCCCAGCAGGGTGGATATCCACAGAAAAAATTGGTTTATCTGAAAATTTGCACTCTTTGTAGCAACCATTTTATAACCTTCAAGAGTTATTTTGAATGGTTGGCGGCACTTACCATCGTGAGTGACCCAACTGGGCTTCAAAAGCTTCATTTATGAGGTATTTATTGGTAATTTATCTGCGAAATTAGATAGAAATTAGAAATATAAAAAGTTGTTGTGTTTGCTGCTCACTGACATTTGCCGGCCATTGACGGACGCGTTCGAAAACTCCCTCTCATCAACATCATCGTGTCGTTCGTTTGGTGAATGTGTGATTTTGCAAATCAATGTTGCGTGCGTGATGCAATCCACTATTATAAAAAAGAATAATTATTATATTCACGTCTTTATTCATTCCATCATCAAATCATCAGCATTTTTATTTTTGTATTGTTTACACCTTGTTGCCAAGGAAATAAAAAGCATAAACGAACGGAACGTGCGTGT
Source organism: Zelleria hepariella (assembly GCA_949319315.1). Classification (NCBI taxonomy): domain Eukaryota; kingdom Metazoa; phylum Arthropoda; class Insecta; order Lepidoptera; family Yponomeutidae; genus Zelleria; species Zelleria hepariella. The sequence continues at coordinate 21,322,325 of OX439384.1, forward strand.
GAAAAAAAGTCGTCCTGTCATTTGCTTTGCAAGCCAGCCACGCACGAGTTTTGAATATTTTCCGTGCTCTTCTTTGCAGAAAAAGCCATAAAATCCTCATTTTCTCAGTGGAACGGCATGAGAGGAGCCAGTACATTAATTCCTGCACGATTCCTGACGCTCATCGGTCATCTATGCGTGATGATCACCTTGATGTGGGAAAGCCAACGGAGCGCGAAGCTCTGTTTACCGAGCCAATTTCACCAAAGTTATTTGAAGACCTATCACGACCGGTTAGTACTCTGGTTGAGGACCCTGAATGCTCGATGTAGAAGTCGGTGCATGCTTTTACTAGAGCTTACGGTAGTAGTCTGCTGATTGGCGCCATTTTTTTGTCACAACTTAACCCTTCTATGGAACAGTGCCAATGCGGCTGAACAATGCGTCAGATTGGCGATCGTTAGCTTCGTTACTTTGTATTTCTTCTACTGCTACAAGTACAGCTCCATGCGTCTAGACGTATTGTTTACAAGATAATTTGCACTTTGTAGATCATACAGATGTGGCCAAATTTTAATTTATAAATGACCTTAGAGCTAATGGCATTATAACTTTAATTTAGCAAACATTATCTCTTAGTCTGTTTTTCTACATGAGATTTGACCTGTTGAACCAAATTTCCACACTCACATTTCTAAGAGGTTACCCCCATAATAGGTGGGTAACTATAGGGTTCAAAGCAGTAGTTTCTACAAAATGTATGAATAGGCTGTTTTTTAATATTGGCACAATTGGTCACTGCCATACAATATCAATAACCCAGATGGAGCACTGTAATATTAATTCTTTGCTTTATTTAATAAAGTTATTTTCATGCTGTGAGAAATATTACTCAAATCAATCAATATAAACAGTTTTATAGCATACTTCTGGCCTCATTCACTATTATCTGTATACTGTTATGTCATTTGTGTTCACAACTTGTTTCTATGAGTAGGTCATTATTATTGGTAATGTAAGCCATTTATTTTCATTGATATATTATAGAGGACTTACTACTTAGTTATTCAGTTATCTGTTTTGGAATACCTTGATTGGAGCTGAGATAATTTTACCGGGGCCTGGTCAAGTTTACTGCATTTAATCACATGTCTGAGGCATGTGATTACAGTGTCTTGATATGCACCTTATCCAGCCCGCCCATGTGAGTAGCAAAAAAAGGAAACAATAAAAAATCAACAAAAGATTTACTTATAGAACTAAATTCGGTGTGTACACACGACAGCACGTGAGACTGTATACCTTTGTTGTAAACTCGCCCGTAACGTAACCGAGTAGAGTGCTAGCGTGTAAGGGTCGACGTGCTGTCGTGTGTACTAAACATAGAAAGCCACTAGAAAAAACATTTCATATACAATGTCTTGTAATGCATCTCTTGATTCTCATGATTGCAAAATCTTCAGGTTGAACAGGAAAAACTTTAATACAACTTCTATCTATTTATAGTTAGAAGCATCACACTTATCAGTATTAAAATATCCTATATGACCATTTCTGATCGAAGCAACAGACCCCACAATAAAAACTTATCACCAAATACCAAAACATTTCCCGTAATGTGTGCTACTAAAAGCATATTTTATATGTTTTACCTGAATAAAACTTATCTAAAAAGAAAAAGATCGAAAGTTGAAATCAATTCAAGTCAAGTCATAGATAGATGTAGATAGAGAACTCTTTATTGCACAACAGAAATAATATTACAGATAACTTTTACAACAAGAGGAAGTCAAGTTAAAAAACAGACTGGATACCAATTACCAACAAGACCAAAACAAAAATATTTCAATAATAAAATAATAACATTAAGGCCCAATAGGACGCACAACTAGGGCCGCCACTTGGCCACTATTGGCGAGAATCGATTGCATTCTTAAGTTCTAGGATCTGGATTCCAAACCTTAGGTCCTAAAAATAGTTTTATTAAGCCTCGCGTTGAGATTTTGCAGGAGAGTTTTTAGCAAAAAACTCATCAAAAAAAAAGATGATTTTTTTTTCATTGGCGGCGCTAGTTGAGCGGCCTATTGTGCCTGAAAGTTTAATCAAATAATCAAACTTGTATGGGGTCTATGAAAGTAGGTTTCTTTCTTACATAAACTTAACTGTACAGTTTGTAGAATTTTTGTATTTGCGCCAAGTGTGTAAAAGGAGGGAGGGTCAAGGTAAGTGAATGACTAATGCATACCTACTGTTCGAATGCTAGTTTATCTGTGTTCATGTGAAATGCTTCTTAAGTAGGTATGTATTTCCAAGTTTACTGGCTAGTCTCTGTGCATTTGTTGTAGAGTTCTATAGTGTGTTTGTTTTTGCGTGGAGTGAACTTTGGCATGGCGCGTCCTCAGAATGAAAAGAAGGTCTGTTATATTTAATAATACCTCCTTTTGACTAATATCATGTCTATTATACACCCACAAACGTTTCTCACGCGCAGCGCCTCTATTATGTAGAAATCCACTCAACCTTTGAGCGTCAAAACACACGAAAATAGCCCTTATTTAAATGAACAATCTTTTTTTGACATTTAAAATCGTTTATTTTCACGGTGGATATTTTAGAAAATACAGGGGCAGGTGGGGTAAGCAGTGGCAACAACTCTTAGATTAGGTTCTACTTCATTCAATAAATAAACAGTATTCTTTTTATTGAATGTAACATGTGTAGATATGTCTATGCAAAGTCTTCTTATTAGAATAGATAAATATTTGCCTCAAATAATAAATCTGGCATTGAAGCTTGACAGTAAAGTTGTGGAAACATGTGCTTGTGCATGTCCGGTTATTATGGTTATAACAGGTCCTTCGACGCGGATGTCTCTAGACTCTGTAATTCTTATATTTTAATCCTCATAGGTAAGGAATTATTTTTAAGCGTTCTGTCTAGCCAGCATGCTTTGCTTATCTAACTAACGTAATAAAACTTGCATCATTGCTTTCATCATTTCGATATTCGCTCGATTGTTTTTACAATTAAGTACCTACCAATAATGATAATCCTTTAGGAATGTTTAGTGTGCTCTCAAGCTCATTATGGTACTTGGTACGTAGGAATTTGTCTACAAGTAATCAGACGATTAATTTTTCGTTCATGTCTGCCTTGCATTCAGCGTCTTTCACTCGGAAGTATCTTGACTCGAAACGAAATAAAAGTGCCGAAAAAATCACGTTCACTCGAGCGAACATTATTCAGAGTGATCCATCTGATATTACCTCTGTCATTCCACCCTAACACCTAACTTCATCGTGCTAAGGTCTACATTGCATGCTTGCAGGTTGGTGGTTGGGTTCGGGGCATCCATAGCCCTGATTCTCCTTGAGTTCACCACCTTCATTCTCGGGCTAACAATGTTCTCCACTTCAGTGTCTCTCATTTGTATCCTTTTCGTGACATAACAGTTTTTCAGTACTTTATAAACGGTTTCGCTTACTTTTATTGATGTCAGAAAAGCCGACTAGTTTCGGTTCTCATTCGGAGACCTTAATCGTGGAGGAGAGACTGCGCCCGCGACGCCGAAGTCAGCCTCTCAGTACCCTGATATCAATAAAAGTAAGTGACACCGTCGATATAAAACTTTCCTCTGTAGTCGGTTGCATGTTAATTTTGACCTTGTGGGGTGATAGCTAAGGTGCTAATTAACATTGTGACCAACTGCAATGTAAACATTATTGGGTGTGTATTTTTGTAAATGTTGCTTGATTAAAATTTTCTTTCTGAAGGCGTATTCTGATGAAACAGAAAAGATTAGAAACTAAAGGAAAAAGGCCCTTACATAGTTATTATATGCCCTCAATCTTTAAAACTTTAAAACAATATAGCCTTTTATAAATTCGAGTGAACGAAGAGTTTTTCTATGATTTTGTCTTCTTGAAACGAGACAAAATACCGAGATGACCATATAGTACACACGACCATATAGTCCTCTCTACTCGGTTAAGTTACGGGTGACTTTACAATAAAAGTGTACACTCTGACCTGCTGTCGTGTGTACAATACCAGTGTTTATAACACTCTCTCACTCACTCTACAATAAGTTGCATTTCATGTTGTAAAATTACCTGTAATGCATGATCCAATATGTATACTAAACTCTATTAATAATCACAATGCAACTAGAATTACGCACGTAGGTAACTAATCTGATTAGGTACAATTTATTGGCCCATTGTTCTTCTAAATCATCAATTCATCACCTATGAGTCTTTCTCTTTGCATAGAAATTATATACGATCTTATACAACTAATGACTAATGTTTGCGCTACTGCGCGGAAATATTACAATAATTTTCATTGTGTATTGTGTGTGTAACTTATCTTTATCATAATATTATATTATCAATAAATGTTTGCACGCGCGCGCCTGTGAGGTCACGCGTTTACGCTGGGATAAAACGAATAATCCTTATACCGGTCATATTATGAGCATATAATAATAGGAACTCAACTAGGAACCTAACTAGTGGTTCGCCCCTTACTGTGAACTCGCGACACCATATCTCAGCAACCCCTCGACTGATTTGGCTCATGTTCTCTTTGCCGCATTTACCCGCCTACCAAATTTCATGACGATCCGACTAAATTTACTCAAGTTATCGTCGAACGACCATCAAACATACATACACACAAACGCCGGATTGTTCAAGTAGACTCTAAGAATTTCTCTCGCTTCGCTTGCTCGTTCAAAAATCGAACTCAACCCAAAAAATCTTAATTTATTTATTTGGTTCTATGGAGGACCAACAGCTAAGAAAAACAGTATACTAACTATGGTTAGGTTCTCACTTATAGTAACCTATTCATCGGCGATCGAGTTCTGGTTTCGCGTTTTTTTTGCGAATATGAGTGATCGGACCGGGGTACTGTTAAACTCGCGAAACGGAGTCGGTGTCGGAAAACATCGGGAGGAAATCTGCGTGCAAAGGCGGCAAACTTCCCACTTTTCGCGTTCGGAATTCTTTTCAGTGGCCCCAGTTCAATGAAGTGGCCTCTATTTACTTACGTACTAGCTTTTGCCCGCGACTTCGTCCGCTTGAACTACAGAAAAGAGATATGTGGTTTACATTGCCCCTAAGTGTAATAGCGTGATAATACGAGTATGTAGCCTATGTGTTTTTCTTATTTCTAAGCTATCTTCATCGCAAACATCCAAATCCGTCCAGCCGTTTCAGCGTGAAAGAGTAACAAATACACTCACTCACTCACAAACTTTTGCATTTATGAAAGAGTAACAAACACACTCACTCACTCACAAACTTTCGCATTTATAATCTATGTAGGATTCGGATAGGTATGGGGAAGATATCGTCTCATCTTGCAAGATCGGTCTACTCTTTATTTATAGCACAAGCTTTATTTATGGCAATTGAGTTCAATAAATAGTTTGTGCATCTTAAAATAACAACCAAAACGGTCAAGCTCAATCAAAGGGCACTCAATCATTCACACTCCTGCGCAGACCAATCGGTGTTCATTTAATTGTGTCGCGTGACTTTGAGTCTTAAGACGCCGTACGTCTCACAACTAGCGCCGCCAATGAAAAAAAAATAATATCTTTTTTATGGATGCGTTTTTTGCTAAAAACGCATCCAAAAAAAAAATTTTTTTTTTTGTGCATCTTAAAATAACAACCAAAACGGTCAAGCTCAATCAAAGGGCACTCAATCATTCACACTCCTGCGCAAACCAATCGGTGTTCATTTAATTGTGTCGCGTGTCTTTGAGTCTTAAGACGCCGTACGTCTCACAACTAGCGCCGCCAATGAAAAAAAAAAATATCTTTTTTATGGATGCGTTTTTTGCTAAAAACGCATCCAAAAAAAGATATGATTTTTTTTTCATTGGCGGCGCTAGTTGTGAGACGTATTTCACCATAAGGCCCCTCTACAAATATTTTGTTCGTTCGTTTCGCTAACCGTACCTACAGGCATACTCACACTTATTTCCGTGTAATAAGGGCGCGGGGCACAATTTTTTTTCCTTGGACCCATCGATTTTCCATTTTTAGTAATAATTTTTTTTTGATAGTTTGTCATCGCGTAAGTGATCTTTTAGAAGGAACTTTTGACCCAAACTTGCATGTCATAGGTGTCCCATTTTATCAATTTCAATAATGACTTTAGATTTTCATAAAATCGCTGTGAAGAAATTAATGGTAATTTTGTTAAAACAAAAAATTGTCCTAAACGATCAGTTGATGCCCTCTAGCAAAAAAAAAAAACATGTATTTTTATGTCACCAATAACTTTTATTACTTTGTATATTACTATTGTATGTCTACCAAAATAAACTTTGGGCGGCCTAAAAACTCTGACACCAGGGGTGGCCACTACTTCATACGATTACCTACCTACCTACCAAACTAAGCTTAGGGCCTTAGTGCTGGGCAAGCCTGCTCCATCTAAACATGTCCCAGGCACTGCAGCATTCGAGTGGTCACTTCACCCATCTAGTGTGAGCGAAGGTGCGACTTGTCGCTGTATAAATAATCTCGTTACACAGATGCAAATGCAGTATTTGCGTCTGCCCAGCATTGTTAGACGTACAGATGTTACACTTGTTATTCCACTCGCCTTCACAAACAACACATCTGTGATTTAATATCCTTAACGGCGTATATCAGCGATTGCATGCCACGGCGGCGCATCAGTCGCGCTTGCATACTTCGTACTGGACGGGTGGCTCTGCGATTGGTTCTGGCCACTGTTCGCGGTTTGCTCAGCTTTGCCGGCTTTGGTGGACGCGACGCAAAGCATCCTGAGCCTGTGTTCTAACCGAATGTAGTTTTCAGTGTAGTAACGTCAGGATTGGTTTGCGATCAACGGCTGCTTCTCTCGCGCCCTAGTCGACGTTCTCATAGCATCCCCGACCTTAGGGACTCTAGTTTTCTTCCGGTACTCAGTGTAGGGACCTCAACGTTCCTTCGAGTCTGGTTTTGGTCACTTTTCGCCGTTTGCTCGCCTGTACCGGCATAGAGGACACCACGCAGAGTATTTTGGCCTGTATGGTACCTAACTAGACATTAATTTTCTTCGAATATTCATTGTAGCAACCTCAATAGGTATTGCTTTGTGATCGACGGATGGCCCTAAGAGGGGTTTTTCCCATTCCTTGGGTTCGACTTTACCGGGCCTATTTTTAGTCAATGACTCTACTTTTCTTCTTTTGTCCAGTGATGATCAAAATCGAGATAAAAATAAAATTGATGTTTCTAATTTCGGATCGATAGAGAATAGTTTCGTGCACTTAGAGCCTCCGTATTTAAACCCGAGTAGGTACTTAGTGATCCAGTAAATGCTGTAAAATATTTTCCCCCAAAACTTTCGTTTCGCCCTATAAGTTTCCGGATACGGATAGAGTAAAAATACAATTGTAAATTGTCTTAGTAATTAGGTCTATATTCATGTGTTTGATTGAACAGAACTTGTGTTTGTAAATATTAACAGTTTTTTGGTATTGGATAAGCTAACATGACGGTTGCGAAGATTTTGCGTAGGATCTTTGTAAGTTGATTGATATTATTTTTCAAACTGGCTGGATTTAAAAAGTTAGTCCCAATTTTAAGTTCCAACTTTGAATAAATATTTTATATTCAATTGTTTGTTTTTGTTTTGCGCTTACTTTATTTGCAGCAAAATAGTAATCTTTTAAACTTAAAATAAATAATTTGCAATGTAAAAATATATTAGTATTTTGAGCCACGAAGCAATACACTAGAAGGTGCTTTGTGATTTAGACCGCATCACACAGTTTATAGATTCATTTCATGTAAGTATTACAATCACTGAAAGTGTAACTCTGTATAATTAATGTGGTGTTAAAAAAAAATTTTTATCTCACCTTATATCGTATTTAAAAATACTGCCACTCCGCGACCATAAGACCAATAAAGACGCCCGCTTACTTCTTAAAACCAGCCAGCACCTAACCAACATCTCTAAAGAAAAAATAACTAACTAACCTCATCCTCCTTTCATTGTATTGCAGTCGTCAGAGCACCAGCAGTTGACGAAGACCCAGACGACTTACTCTGGAGGATGGTCCTGGTACTTGGTCCTAGCGGGGCTAGCTACGACCTTTGGTCTCTCGCTGCCCATGGGGTACAATATTGGGGTCGTTAATACCCCAGCTGAGGTAAGAAACTTCCACTGCCAAAACGATGAAGTATAAAAATAAACCCCAAATTCTAGGACCTCACAAGTATGAAAGGCAGTTGTTTTGTTTTTCTATATGATCCAAGATGTAGTAAGACGAAACAATTTTCATTGCAAGTGCTTGAACTGACACATTTTAAATTGATCGAGAGCAATGACAGTGTAATTGTCAATCATTGGTTGAAAGGGCGTAAAGCGCTACTTGAACGCATTGAAAACAGCCTTTTTCGTACAACTTCCATCATACGTAGAACCAAACGAAGTTTTCGGGAGGATGGTCCGGTTACTTGGTCGTAGCGGGGCTAGCTACGATCTTTGGTCTCTCGCTACCCGTGGGGTACAATATTGGGGTCGTCAACACCCCTGCTGACACTTCCACTGGCCAAAACGATAAAGAAGAAAAATAAACTACAAAGAGTACAAGCCCTGTGCCCTGTGTCATTTACACAAATTAGTATGAAACACGCTGTTTTCAGTGCACGCCTTTCGAAATACAGACACTTTTACTGGGCAAGAGCGATGGCAGTGTAATGTCATTCTTCGAAACGGCATATTCATAACGCGCGGTTTATATTTTCATAAGTAGGTATGGCCAGTTTCTTGTCCAAACATTCTTCGTTATTTAGTTCGGTGATTCTTCGTGATTGTTCTCTTTCAATGTTGTCTTTGGTCTCTTTAGTCATTCCAAATTCAAATCACTTTAAGTCCCTCCGGTGTTAAAAAGGTATTTTGGTCCCTGTTTGCGGGGAACGAACTAGGTCTTTTCGAATGGATGTAATAAAAAATAGCATAATTCAATTCAATTTCAATTCAAAGCATTTATTTCGGAATATTAAAACTTCCATAGATTAAAAACTAAAAAACAGACAAAAATTAAATAAATTAAAACATCACAATTTGTACAGTTAAAAAGTAAGGCAGTTCATAATCTTAGAGTTACATTAATTAAAAAGTAATCAATTAAAATAGCATTTTCAAAAAGTAGTGTCTCAGAAAAAAATAATTAAAAATAAAATTTAAAAGTCCAATCAATAATGTTAGTATTCAATCAAATTAAATTTAAATCAAAATGTCATTGTATATTAAATAAAATTGTACAGATATAAAACAGCAGTATAAATTGGAAAACACAAAATAAAATCAAATAAAAACAGTACCTACTTAACATTCTCCGACATCTTTTGTCATTTGTTCTAATATCATTTGTTCTCCATTTGCAGATTATCAAACAGTTCTGCAATGAAAGCATGACGTCGCGCTATGACGTCATAGTTGACGAAGCTTGGCTGAATGTGCTGTGGTCATCTGTGGTCTCCATATTCATAGTGGGAGGATGCGCGGGTTCTCTGTGCGGTGCCGTGATGGCCGACACGCTGGGAAGGTGAGCTCTATTGCCTGGTGCATAGATCACATTTTAGCTTGGCAGAATGTGCTATGGTCTTCCGTAGTCTCTATCCTCATAGTGGGTGATTTCGCGGGTTCTCTGTGCGGTGCCGTGATGGCAGACACCATGGGAAGGTGAGCACAATTGCCTGGAACATAGATCACATTTCAGGTTGGCAGATAGTGCTATGGTCTTCTGTGGTCTCCATCTTCATAGTGGGAGGACGCTCGGTGCCGTGATGGCAGACTTGCTGGGAAGGTGAGCCTTATTGCCTGTGTAAAAGAGTGACGTTTAGCTTGGCTGAACGGTCAATGTGCTATGGTCTTCTGTGGTTTCTATCAATGTGGTCTTCGCATTCTAAGTGGGATCGTTTTCGTCGGTATTTAACTTAGCAATTCGGAAGGCAATGTTTTTTGTTCGAAAGTCCGTTATTGGCTTAATCTTATCTTTAGACAATATTGAGAAACTAATTTCAATATTTTTTATTTTGGTTCAGAAGTTTGGATTTTACAACGTTTCAAAGATACGGTTTTATGACGTCACGCGACGGTCTGCATACTGTTGGCGGTCATGGGAACAAAACATTTCAGCGCATAAAAACAAAACTACTGTACCAAAATAAAAAATATTTAAATTAGTTTCTCAATATTGTCTAAAGATAAGATTAAGCCAATAACGGACTTTCGAACAAAAAACTTTGCCTTCCGAATTATAGCGTAAACCGTGAAACGATATGCATGCGTATCTAACCCAAAGTTGTTGCGGCTTCTGTTTGGGCGTCAATGTATTCAATAATTTCAGTTGTAAAAACTATTGTAAAGAACTCAAAAATGCCCGTAATGTGGTCTTTATTTCGATAACCTTCTTTGAGCAAAGCCTTGCGTGCTAATTGATTATATGTATAAGCGCCAGCAAAGTTGTATGGAATTTCATTATTGTCGTGTTTTTGCGGCCAGCAATTTTCTTTCAAAGTCCATTATTGTTAAGTTTTCAACGGCAATATTTTTTTCTTTTAGGAAGAAAGCAACGCTGGTCATCAGTGTGATATTCATAGCTGGCGCGGTGTGCTTCCAGTTCTGCCGTAGCGCCAATTCCGTCGAGATGCTGATACTAGGCCGGTTACTCGTCGGCCTGGCTGGAGGTGAGATAGCACCTTAAGAGACCCCTTCAGGACCGTGGGAACTCGGCGATGGCCAAGCGCGTGAAACACTGTTTTCTATAGCTGTTTCACCCAGAGCGAGACGGGGCGCGGGAAAAGTGAGAGGCAATGCGGCTGTATGAGTCTACGTGTGTTCGTGTCCTTTCGCGAGTATGTAGTTGTAGTTCTAATGTAATAGATATATTTACCCAAATTTTTTCGTAGTTCAGCTGCCATTTCTACATTTTATTAGGTATTTCAAAAATCTTTTTTTTTTCTGCCAAGTACAACACATTATTTATGTTCCCAAGGTAGTTAGACTCCAATAGACAGTGTAATAATGTAAGTAAATAACAGCTGAAAGTAACCCCTTTTTCGGCGCGAAAAACGCATTGCTCTAATTTCTTTCAGGCTATTTTTTTTATTATAAAAACTATTTGCAAACCTCCATATTGGTCATCTACTGATATAAACCAAGTTTCAGCAAAATCCAGCCTGTTGTTTAGAAATTAAACCGGAACTACGTTTGTATGGGAAAAAGGTGCTCTAACGCCCTCTTAAGCGCTTTTTATTTTTTCTAAAGCACTAACTCTGGCATATTGACTCGCTAGTGAATTTCGTAGAGTGACGGCACGGTATGTCAGAGGTTGCAGGTTCAAGCCCTGTCCCGAGAGAACCTTATAATAAATCCTCATTGTATGCAACGACGATTTATTTAGCATCTAGCGTACATTTATTAGAATTTTTAACCCCCGACTTTTAATCTGTCTGTTTTAAACGGGTGAACCGATTTGAACGCGGTTTTTTATTATTTGAAAGCAGGCTTTCTAGCGAGTGTTCTTAGATATGTTTTATCAAAATAGGTTTGGCCGTTTATGAGATATGCTAAATTGAAGCTAAAATGTCGGGTGTATATTAAATTTTTACGTAATCTAATAGTTATTGGTAGCAATATTACTTGCTGATTGTGAAGGAAGAACGTCGTAAGGAAACCTGTCCTTTGCCAGTCAACTAGGCAAAGGCCTTCTCTCATAGAGAGAGAGAGAGAGGCCATGAGGAGATTGGCCATGGGCCATTTTCGCTTTGAGGGTATAAATGGGTGAATGGCTCAGACGCTAAAGTTTTCTTACGGTGTTTAACTTTTAATTTTTTTTTATTTAATGTTACCTTCACCGTTAGCTAGCAGTATTGATATAAGTAATTAACTGACATCTATTTCTCTCTCACCAGGTCTAACAACGAGCATAGTCCCGATGTACCTCACGGAGCTAGCCCCCCTGCGGCTCAGCGGCGCCATGGGGGTCGCCTGCCCCATGGGGGTCAACGTGGGCGTGCTGGTGGGGCAGGTCATGGGCCTCAAACAGATACTGGGTAGGTCCAGCTCATGGGCACAGAAAAAATAACCTAGGGCTTGAGTCTAACGCAATGTTGCCAAAATATTAATGCTGTCGGTCCATGTGCTCAGTGTGGGTAAATCAGACCAAAAATTTACAGAAAAGTTCACAGCAAGGAGAATGTCAACCGGAAGTGTATCAGCAAGGAGAATTTTACCCGGAAGTGTATCGTAACAACAAAAAAAGTTATTTTACGATACAGGTTGGCAGAAATTAGCGTAATTTATTTTTTAGATTTTTACAGTTGTCTGTGAAATAAAACTAAGTCTTATGTATCAACTTTTAAGATCATAATTCGAATCTTACGACATGAGTGTAGATAAACTTCTCGTACTTTATGCAAGTTATTTCAAGGTCGTATTTTATTTGTTCTAGGCGGTGTGGACGACTGGCCCTATTTGCTGGCAGCGTACGCGTTGCTTGTCGTCATCTGTTTTCCTATCCTAATTGTGCTTCCCGAGAGCCCTAAGTATCTGTTTGTGGTTAGAAAGAACGAGGAAAACGCTTTGAAAGGTGAGTTTCAATTGAGTTGGGTTTCTATTGTAATTTGTGTAAAAGTAAATTTGCAAGACTTCGTATTATTTGGTGGTTTCTTTGATATCGAAAGCGCTGTAATATGGATCGAGGCAAGACATAAAATTTTACATTACTGCCGCGGTCAGTAATGAGTTCGCTGCTGGCCACGCTATGATGATCTCGAGCTTAGCTTAAGGCGCTGGGCATAGTGAATTAGCCCGCGCGCAAAGAAAAATGCACAAAATCGATTCCTGTATCAAATACCCAAAAAAAAACAAAAATATCAAACCCTAGAATTAGTTGAGACCTATCTAACACATCCAGTTTCATGTTGATATCCATCGCCTATTTTTTTTCAAGCAATATATCTTCAAAACGTTTATGAATGTCAACACGAAACTGGCTGTTTTAGATAGGTCTCACCTAATTCTAGGGTTTGATATGTGAACATTTTCAATTTGTTTAGTGTATTTGATACAGGAATCGATTTTGTGCATTTGTCTTTGCGCGCGGGCGATTCACTATGCACGGCGCCTTAACTATGATCTCGGCCCTCAAGCTTGGTTATCATTGCAGCCCTTGCTGTCCGCGCTATAAAGGCCTCGACCATCGGTCGATTCATTACAGCTTATCCATCAAGAGCTGCAATGCTGACCGCGCTGTGATGGCCTTGAGCTGCGCTCTGTCGGCCATCAAAAGCACGCCAGAAACGCACCCATTACAGACCGCGGCAGTAATGTACTATTAACGCAGTGAGGCCCGTTTTCTGAATTAAGAATTTTACTAAGTAAATACAAATAAATAAAATTCATAGATAATAAAAAAAATATGCATGAATAAATTTTTGTATAGTAAATACTTAACTATCGTTCTGTCACGTTATTTTGTGAGAAATCCGCAGAGGCAGAACGATATTTAAGTACTTGCTTAGCGAATTTCTCAAATCAGAAACCGGCAGTGAGTGTTTGACTGTACAGCACATCAGAGTATACACTTTTGTTGTAAATTCGCCCGTAACATAACCGAGTAGAGTGCTAGCGTGTAAGGGTCGACGTGCTGTCGTGTGTGCAATCTTTATAAATGAATGTCGTCCGCAGAGCTTTCCCGCCTCCGTGGCGTCTCGGCCAGCGTTCTGACTGAGGAGACGACGACCCTCGGCGAGGAGGCCGCGGCGGCGGCGGCGGCCACCAGCTCCACCCAGTGGGGGCTGCTGCGTGTGCTGCTCGAGCCGTCGTTGAGACTGCCGCTGCTGCTGTGCTGCTCATTGCAAGCTGGCCAGCAGACCAGCGGGATTAATGCGGTGAGTCGTCTGCCTATTTTTTTTTTGTTATAGAACGGGCGTGTGAAGCGAGAGAAGTTCTCCGAGTCAACTTGAACAATCCGGCGTTTGTATGTATGAATGTTAGTTCGACGATAACTTGAGTAAATTTAGTCGGATCGTTATGAAATTTGGTAGGCGGCTAAATGAGACAAAGAGAATGTTTAAGTTTGAACATATTATCCCGAATCGGTCGAGGGGTTGCTGAGATATGGGGTCGCGAGTTCATAGTTCGGGGCGAACCACTAGTTTTATTTATGATTTTTCAATCCTCAGTTAAAGCCCCAGTCGACCAATAGCCCATACGAAATTCGTTCCATTTTCAAATTATTCTTAAGAATAGTGTTTATCTGGCGATTGAAAAACCCGACCTAAGTGTTCGGTAGTGCAACCTCACTGCATTGCCGAGTACTGGCCACTTTTAATATTCCTTCAAAATTTTGGCACGTTTTTCAAATGAGCACACGTAACACACGCAGCAGCCCCCACCAGCTCGACCCAGTGGGGGCTGCTGCGAGTGGTGCGCGAGCCGTCGTTGAGACTGCCGCTGCTGCTGTGCTGCTCATTGCAAGCTGGGCAGCAGACCAGCGGGATTAATGCGGTGAGTTGTTGAACGAGCGAGCGAAGTTCTCCGAGTCTACTTGAACAATCCGGCGTTTGTATGTTTCTATGTATGTATGTATGAATGTTCGTTCGACGATAACTTGAGTAAATTTGGTCGGATCGTTGTGAAATTTGGTAGGCGGGTAAATTAAATTAAAAGAATTTTGAAGTTTGAACATGAGCCAAATCGGTCGAGGGGTTGCCGAGATATGGGGTTAGTAAGTTTATATGGGGTCGCGAGTTCACAGTTCGGGGCGAACCACTAGTTTATAGCGCGGACAGCAAGGGCTGCAATGATAGCCAAGCTTGAGGGCCGAGAGCGTAGATATACAGGGTGGATTTTTTGAGACGGTGCAGTAAGGGCAAGTACCCTAACCGTTATAGTTACAGGAAAATGTTCTTAGGAAACCTTCCATAACTTTTTGAGATATTATAAACTGCATTCACAGATTTTGGAAAAAATGTACGGTCAGCGAAAAAATCCAAAAATACCAAAAACTTTTTTTTTATGCCAATCGATCCTATTTCATGTAGAGATTAAAAGACTCTAAGGAGCCAACTGAGGTTTGAGTACTAGAAATGTCCCCATACATTTTCCACGGGAAAAAAAAAACTTTTTTTTATAATGCTATTTGATCCTCTTTCGTGTAGGGATCAAAAGTCTCTAAGGAGCCAACTTAGGTTCAAGTTCAAAGGTTCAAGGAGCCAACTTAGGTTCGAGAACAAGAAATGTTATAAATCGCGAAAAATCGTGAAACTTTGATTGTCCACGAATTTCACGATAACTTATTTATAATCAACTCGACCCGTGTCCTCCTAATGTACACACAACAGCACGTAGACGCTTACACGCTAGCACTCTCGGTTACTTTACGGGCGACTTTACAACAAAACCGTACACTCTGACGTGCTGTCGTGTGTACGAACTCTAGTCTTCTTCGCAGGTGTTCTACTATTCAAAAACGATATTCACGCAAGCTGGCCTGTCGGACGACGGTGCGCAATACGCCACCATCGGCTGCGGGTTTATCAACGTCTGCACCGCGATTCTTATGCTGCATCTGCTGCCAAAGTGAGTCTTATTACATAGAGGACTAGATTTTACCCGCGACTCGTTCCGCGCAGACTTAGTTTTTTTTTCCGCTATCACAATAAAGAACGGTCACGCTCTTTTGTGAGAAATCTGAAGAGACAAAACGATACTTCGCGTATTTGCCTAGTCAATTTCTCAATTCAGAAATCGGCAGTTCGTTTTATACAATGTAGAGATTATTTGTATTGACGATTGCACTAGTAATAAGTACAAACTAAAATTAACTATATTGAATGCCATTTTTAGTGTTGCAGTATTGCCTCACTAGGCACTGGAGGCAATCGCAAAAATGGCCGCCTGTCAAGACTTTAAACGTTCTTAGTCGTCCGGTTTTGATAACTTGTGTTTGGTTTTAAATTATTGTTTTTATTCCAGGTACGGTCGTCGTCCGTTGTTGCTGGGCTCCATATTTAGTGCTACAATTCTTTTGGCGCTACTCTGTGTATCGCTTATACTCATCGTAAGTATTAACTGGTACCTAAGCTACCCTGAAATCGCAAAAAATCAACCTAATAAGGCCATGATAGAATAGATTCCACATTAAATTGAACTCTACTGCTTCGAAATAGAGTAAAAAACCAATGAAAATTATAAAGTACCTCTGGCCCGGGTTAAAAGCTCTTAAAAAGTTGTTACCTACATATTTTGTTGAGTAAAGTTGCCCTAACAAGTTTATAAAATTAAATCTATTTTTAGCGGTTACAAATGAATAAATCACAACAGGCTACATAGCGTTTTCGGACATCCGAAAACCGGCAAGTGATTGCACTTACGGATGCACATTAGTTACATGCCGAGACATATGCCCTTTTGTTTCCACATCAAATGTTACGTTATTTGTACAGTCGGCCACACGTTAGGATACCCCTTTTTGTTCGATTGGCGCCCTTGTGCTGCGCGCGGTAAGAGCTGCCATGGGGTATCTGTAACTGTGGCTGACCGTACTCTATTATGTTCGTGTTTAGTATAAGTCAAAATGTAAATTGTATTTGTGGAAATGAATAGACATCTTCTATTCTAATTGGTTTTTGTTTCGCAGGATGCGGCTTCGTGGATGGCGTACGTTTGTATGGTTGCGGTGCTGTCGTACGTTCTAGTGTACGGGTTCGGACTTGGCCCCATCGCGTACTTTATCGCTTCAGGTACGTGGAATCAGCAGGAGCTACATACAAAGGTGACGGAACAACGTAGGACGGCGGTCAATAAAACTACAATTCATAGTTTATTATGACAATTCGATGTACAATCCCACGATACAGGTTCGCCTAGTGTGGGATTCGCAGTATTGTTAACCATTGTTTAATTCTATTCACGGAAATAAATACCTTTTTTGGCACTGCCGTCTCACAACTAGCGCCGCCAATGGAAAAAAAAAAACTTTTTTTTGATGCGTTTTTAGCAAAAAACGCTCCTGCGATTTCTCAACGCGAGGCTTAACTATTTTTAGGGCCTAAGTTTGCATTCCAGGATTGGATTTCCTACGAATGCAATCGATTCTCGCCAAAAGTGGCCACTTTTGGCGAGAACCGATTGCATTCTTAAGTTCTAGGATCTGCAATCCAAACCTTAGGTCCTAAAAATAGTTAAGCCTCGCGTTGAGAAATCGCAGCAGCGTTGTTTGCTAAAAACGCATCCAAAAAAAAGATATTTTTTTTCCATTGGCGGCGCTGGTTGTGATGTGAGACGTATTTCATCTTAGATTAATTAAAATTAAAACATAAATATTATACTTATGTATTTCTGTCCACAGAAATGTTCGAGGTGGGTCCGCGGCCTGGCGGCATGGCTTGGGGCTCGCTGGCCAATTGGGGCGGCAACTTCCTGGTGGGCATGTTCTTCCCCAGCATGAAGAGGCTGATCGGGCCCTACAGCTTCCTCGTCTTTGCGATCATCACCGGCGCGCTTGCTGTGTTCCACAAGTGAGTCACAAGTACAGGGACAGTGAGTCACAAGTACAAGAGACTGATCGGGCCCTACAGCTTCCTCGTCTTTGCGATCATCACCGGCGCGCTCGCTGTGTTCCACAAGTGAGTCACAAGTACAGGGACAGTGAGTCACAAGTACAAGAGGCTGATCGGGCCCTACAGCTTCCTCGTCTTTGCGATCATCACCGGCGCGCTCGCTGTGTTCCACAAGTGAGTCACAAGTACAGGGACAGTGAGTCACAAGTACAAGAGGCTGATCGGGCCCTACAGCTTCCTCGTCTTTGCGATCATCACCGGCGCGCTCGCTGTGTTCCACAAGTGAGTCACAAGTACAGGGACAGTGAGTCACAAGTACAAGAGGCTGATCGGGCCCTACAGCTTCCTCGTCTTTGCCATCATCACCGGCGCGCTCGCTGTGTTCCACAAGTGAGTCACAAGTACAGGGACAGTGTTTCTCAAGTGACTCACAAGTACAAGGGGGAGAAGGATGTTCGTGTTCCACAAGTGAGTCACACACAAGTAAACGGACAGAAAGGTCCCGCCCTGGCGGCGTGACAACTGTTTTTATCGTGTTATAGAGTAGCTGCTGATATTGTTATTTTCACCGTTCTTTATTCATAGCTAGCTATCCAATATTTCCTGACGATGTTTTCCTTCACCGTCAGCGGTACATTCCATCAGATGAATTTCAGGTGAAACTATTGTTCTTTCCAGAATATATTTCCCGGAGACTCGGGGCAGAACTCCCGCGCAGGTGGCTCAGCTTTGCAGCGAGGGGTTCCGGTCGCGACCCTTGCTGCGGCCCCGGTCGCCGGACGACGTTTGACACTTTCAACCTTGGTGCTAAGATGTTGGGAGCGGTTTTGCATTGTACACTCGTCAAAAGTATCTAGGTATCAATTTTGTTTGTGTATGGAAAACGGCTTGTTGGGAAAAAACTCTTGCTCCGAGGGGAAAATAGGTAGCGCTGCAGATATAGCGGCGATGCGAAGATAAGATACCTTAGCTTACAAGAAAATTACGATATTATGACATTTCAAGGTGACGACCGAGATATACAAGGTGTTATAAATGGTCCTAACTCTTTTTACAGGGTAACAGCACCCGGTGATAGTGATCACAACCCATTTTTTTTCTCTAAGACGTCCGTTTATTTATATAAGGACCGGGCACATTAGTATGAAGTCTAGGACAACTGACAGTTGACACTTGATGAAAAATTGTACATGTTCCGTACTCAAAAAAATTCATGTCAAATGAAAGCTCTTAATCAGAGAGCAAAATCGATCTCAGAGAGCACCTGTGCTCAATGCGGATTGGCAATTTTCGCGTTCAATGGTATAACGGCCTTCGGTATTCAAATTCTACAAATGTACGTAACTTAGGTTTTTTTTTTAAGTCATAGTTACGTACGTACATGCCCGCACCGGGAATCGAACCCTATCACTAGGCCACCACCTCTCCGTCTTAAGTATGGTGTTCGTTTAGAATTACCGTCCGGTTTTAAAGTTTCTTGTACAATACGCGGCCTTAGCAACTTAGTCACTGCAAGTTCTATAAATAGTTGTATGAATAGTTTATTGTTAAAATCTCCCAGAAGAATAGTTAGAATCTCTTTGAAATTGGTCTCGAATGGAAGAAAGTAAGTTAGATATTGAATGTATTATTAGATTTTTGTAATGTGGTCCTGTACGGGCAGCATGGTAAGCCCGAGATAGGCCCTTCTCTATGCAAAACTGTCAACTTGTCGGTCGGGCTCGAGTTGGCTCTACGCCATGGCGATGGAGACAAAAATACAACATTTTTATTAAAATGGAAATAACTACTTTTTGCTCGACATGAACCTATTGCCATCTCGAGTCCCGCCTACCATGCTCGCACAACTGAATGATTTTCACAGGATTAGTCATATATTTTCTTTTTATACAAGGTGTGGTTTTGTAAAGTGACACAAGCGATACTTTGAGCTTTGAGAAGGTCCGGGTGTCCGCACTTCGCAGTTATTATAGAACAAATTGAACAAGGTGATATGTGTAACAATAATTAAAATAAAAAAAACTTATTTTTCGTTTCAAGCGTTACTAAAACTATCGTCCCTTTGTCGGGTGACACTGAACAGAACAACACCCTGTATTAAGGAAGTCTCCTCAATAAAAAGCGGTGCTATAAGTGCACAAAGTTTTATGTGTTATTACATGTTTGTGTTGATGATTTCCCTACATTTTAGGGACTGCTCGACTAGATGCTGCTAGACATTATTATTTCTTATCAAGCTGGTTGGGGTTCTAGTTTAACTAGAAATTTAATTAAGTACTTAGTAAAAAAAAAAATGCTTTAATTATTGGTCTAATTGTAACGTTTTAAGCCAAATAATATTAAGTCGTTTTCTACAATATTCGTTCAAAGGCATGTCTGAACAAAATAAAAATATGTGCAATGGATTTTTGGTGTTTCTTTTCAAAGACGTTTACTTATTGTAATTTTTGAGACTTTACATCAAGACAAAAAAATGCAGTGATAATAATTCTTTCTAAAGCTCTGACCCGTATTAGGGAAATATTTATGATTAATTATATAGGGTTAAAAATCCAAATGCCAAGGGTGGCGCTTTGAGATGGTTCCCGACACTATAAAAAAACCTATGTTCTAATAAATCATAATTATGTATGTCATCGATAATGAAGATATACATTTTAACTAACCGATTAAAAAAAAACAATACACTAGCCGGAAAAAATATAACTTCAAAAAGTGCGCTCTTATTGGGACACCCTTTATAAATAATATTATGTCGTTTTCCACAATATTTGTTTCGATGTCTAAACGAAATAAAATATGCAAAATTGATTTATGATGTTTCTGTTCATATCACATTCATGACTCAGATATAAAAAATCTCAGCTAAAGTTAAAATATATTTATTCATTACTTACAAATAGACAACAAGACAATAAATTCTACAAAGAAAGAAAAAAAAATGTAAGCAGCGCGAAATTTATGACTGTTTTGCGGTTTACTGAAAAAAAAAAAAAAAAAACAAAAAAACTCAAGTATACTTAATAAAATATAAATGAACGGAAAATCAACACACTGTATTTTCAACTTTTGGTTTATTCGTATCTCTAAGACAGTGGTTCTTAACCTATGGTCCGCGGACCACTGGTGGTCCGCGAGGGCCTCTCTAGTGGTCCGCGGGAGGGTCCTGCAGTCCAGCGCACATACCGATAGTTGTCAATAAATTTTAATGTTGATTTTGAAAGTCATGTTTGAATAAGTTCCCAATGAATAAAATAACTGAAATTTTCGTACGCGCTGGCGCGCGCTCTTACTTCCTATTGAAAAATATTTCCGCGTGACTGCAGATCGCGCCAAGGAATTACCGAATGCGCCAGATTTTGACAGGATACTTGTAATACAATAAATAGCCTACACGTAACCTGCGGCAGGCTCCGATGTAAAGTTGCGGTCTTCAGTTCAATATGCAAAAAATAATAAATTGTATTAGTATCAAAACCCTTAAAAATCGAGTAATCAGTGCTCACTCGTAGTATGTCGTTAGCCCATGTCAAACCGCACGTAGACTAAATTTAGGTTAAAATCGGTGAATTTTCAAATGCGCTACGCGCGTGTCTTCTATTTGTATGTAAGACTTAAATAAGTTAATTTTCAGCTGCGCTGGGTGCGTTTGTTCAAATAATAGCTAAATAAATCTTCATCATATAATTAATAAAGAGAAAAAACTGAATTTTCGGGCGCGCTGCGCGCGCATTTTTCACGCACCTAATACACGTGCTAAGGTAAACTTATTTTTTAAGAGTTAAATCGTAAAATTTTCGGGCGCGCTGCGCGCGCTTTTACAAACAAATGAAATCTTGATGTTGACGGAAGATTATCTGGCCATCTTGCGGCTTAAAAAGGGTAAAATCGGTGAATTTTCGGGAGCGCTGCGCGCGCATTGCTATCGCCTACCAATTAAATCTCCCTAATAATTTTAGTTAAATTGGGGAATTTTCGCGTGTATGTTCCATTGTTCCAAAACCGACTCATATTAATTTCCTGTATTCAACTTACTTACATACATTATACTCTAGGTCACAGGTGAAACAATTTCATGTGAAACACGATGTACCTTGGATCTGGTGGTCCGCACTAAGAAAAAAATTATCAAAGTGGTCCGTGGTCCAAAAAAGGTTAAGAACCACTGTTCTAAGACCTCAGACGGTCCTCTACAATCTTGAGCTGGTCCCAACACACGAGCAGCAAGACCGTGTGCGGTCCCAGGCGCATGTAGTTGGCACCAACTCCTTTGTACAGTCCGGCCGCGCCTTCAGACCGCCAGATCTTGACGAAACAGTCCATCATGCCTTTGTACAGGGTGCCTCGGTTGTGGCCGTCCACGGCTGGAAAGAATAAAACATGGGATGGTTAAAGTCATGTCATGCTTCATGTAGCTAGGATGTGCTGAAAATCAGCGCTGTGTTGATCTCTCACACACAGCACCGTGTTGAGCATAATCCTTTTTATTTCTATCACCCTGTTAATTGATGATAATAAGTGGAATTGTACTTTTTTGGGACACATAAATGTCTCGAAATAGGAAGGACGTGAATGTAGAAAGTACGAAATTGCACTAGTGTGATGCGGATGGCGAGGGACCGTGAGACGGCGCGAGGGGAAAAAGGCCTGTACCAACAGTAGGCAGAGGTTGGCTGTTGATGATGATGAATACAACTCTTTAGACATTGCGCCATCTTTGCATCTACGCAATGAGTTTCTCGTTTATAAACTACGGTTTGTTTGAGCGAGTTCGATATGTGCAATGTCCCGTTTCATTCGACTTTAGGGATTTGACAAATGTTTACTGAATTCGTCCGCGATGCCCTACAGTACCTAACTGCAGGGGGGTTACCCTTGACGCTATTGCGATCCAATTGAAAAAGTTTAAAAATTAATTTCTCTTTGAATTCGCATAGTAATGCTTTGATTTTAAATACTTTGTAATGTTTATTCAAAGGTAAGGCTGTTTTATTCAATAAAAACACAAAATGCTTCTTAATTTGTAAAATATTAAATTTTGTAAATTGCGCCATATTGCGGCCGCATTGGAAACATGCGTCAAGGGTAGAGGGGCAGGTCTGAGGTCTATTCTCTAAAAAATCCACTCACCGACCGACCGTCAAAACACTGGAAAATGCTGCTCTTAATTAAATGAACAATCTTTTTTTTGACACTTATAAACGGGATTATTCACGCTGGATATTTAAGGGAATACAGGGGCTGAGTACTTACAGCTGGCAGGATTAAAGAAGAACAGTTGAAAGGCCATCTTACGTTGGTTGGACAGCCTGGTGGCGGCGACGTCGAAAGGGTTCAGGCACACGGTCATCACAAGTCCGCCGAGGTTGGCCCCCGCGAACGACATCAGCAGCGGCGAGTCCACGAACAACCTTGATACATAGAATATGCTTTGTTAGATATTACACCAAGCAAGCGCCCTTTGCCTAGTTGATGTTAAAGGCCAATGAAAAAAAAGGTGGCAGTTTTTTTCTTAGATAGAAGGAAAGAGAGGTAGAGGAAGGCCACGGAGAAGCTACTTTGACCAAATTAAAGAGAAGGTGGATGTCGTGACGTACCAGGCTGCAAAGGAACTGGCCTGTGATCGAAGTGCATGGAGAATGCTGCACCGACAAGAGGATAACTCTTAAATATAATGATGAGTTTTTTTCTTGTGCGGGATTTAGTGGACGGGTGCGGCGCTAGTGGACGGGCGCGGTCAGAATATGGATAGGTGACCGCTAGTGGCAATATCATAATGAGCGGTCATAACGTCCGTGCTTCCGAGGGCACGATAAACCGTTGACACGGCTGAGGCTCTTTGAGCGGCCTAAAAACTGACACAAATTCAAATTCAAATTATTTATTTTCAAAAATTCTTACACCAGGAAGAGGCTGGAGAAATGTTGGGAGGTACAAGTGCTAACTTAAAAAAAGAAAATACGGTCAATAGATAAAAAGTAGGTATCAAGCTATTCGAAAAGTTGTAGAATAAGGCTAAATTAAAAATTACCCTGTAGACCAGGTGATTTATACAGCATCCAGAGGCATATCCTGGGCAGATGCCCCACCGTGGGTACCTAAGCCCGTTAGAGCCTACCCTTCAATATAATGAGAACTAACCGGCGCGCGCGCAGCTGATCCTTGGCGAAGCCGAAGCTGACCATCTGAGAGCTGCTGCCGACCATGCCCCGCGGGATCTGGGGCGACACGCCGCGGAAGAGGCCTGAGGAGTCACGGTGCCTTGGTTATGTACCTCGCAACCCGCACTAAACAAAGTAATATGACTGCGATGTCGCATTTATATTTCGACTTGACAATGAGCCGTTTTCAGCACAAATTCACAAAGCATTCATTCATAGATGGTGCCGACCATAGGTGGCTTGGCCATAGAAGAACCGGAATTTGTCAGTCGTGTCCCGGTTCTTGTATGGACATGCCTATAAGCGCCATCTATGAAGTGTTTTGAATTTGTTCTTTGAAAACGGCTCATTTCAAAATGGCTTTTGTCCACCACACTCATCTTCACCACGTTATAATAAAGCAAGATGCACTCTATAGCGGCACAAAATCGTTTGTCATAGTTGACATTGAGTGGATTTACGGTGGACTACCTACAGCTAAGTACCACAATAAATTAAAACGGGCCACATACGAACGGAATTCAGTTACTGCGTTCGGAATCCTTATTCGACTTTATTCCGTCCGGAATTCAGTCCGTATTAGAAGGAAAAAACCGGGATTTTTTCGTTGTTCTCCTACAACCAGCGAACTAATCCTCTAGAATTAGAATCATAATATTCTTTGCTGTACTACAAAAACATTAAAAGGACCGACATCATTAATAAATCGTAATTGAAACCGTCAAGCCCATTTTGGCACCATTTCGTTCGCCCTGGACGAAGTCGTCACTCACCTTTAATCCCTTCCTTAGCATAGATCTCGGCCAGCGTCCCAAAGGTGCCTTTCCCGTGGCTGTGCTGATGGCCCACCGCGATGGCCTTGGCCGCTTGGGCCTGAAGCCTCGTCTTGACCAGGTAGAAGGGGGCCCCGCCGATAGAGCCGAGCGCCCCGCCCAAACCCGCTGCGCACGCGCCGCCCAAGATGGCGGTCTTGCCGCTGGAGTCTGTGGTGAGGCCGCGACGCTCGCACGTGCGGTACACGCCTAGTCTGTGGACACCGGAATGGATACTATCAGTAAGGCCGGCCACATACCGGCGATTTTTATCCGTAACGGAAAAACGAATCTGGATTCCGAACGCAGTAACTGCATACAAATCTATGAAAATTCCGGACGGAAAAAAACTGTATGTGTGTGGTATAGGACCCTCCACCAACCCATGGTTATACCGACATCATGTCATGATAACCGATTCTGTGGGCCAGCAAATTGATAGGTAAATATTTCAACCTAGTCAATGTTGACTGGCCCTACACATTATTTTTTAAGAATGTCCCTTTAAAGTGAAACCGTTAAAGCGATTTAAAAATGTGCAGTGCTTACGAAAGTTTAAGTTTTAAAAATGTCCCTTTAAGTTTCATATTTTGCACTCTCCCCTTCTGGGGCTCGACGTCACACGCACGAATATATATATATATATGTGGTATATGTGTGTGGTATAATGGTATTTCCATAGATTAGTATGCAGTTACTGCGGTCGGAATCATTATTAGTTTTTTTCCCGTCCGGAATTCCGCCTGTAAGTGGCCGTCTAAAGATTTATAAGGTTACAACATTCTCACGGGACAGGACTTGAACCAGCAATCTTTTGCACACCTTGCAGGCGCTCTACCAATTCGGAAGGCAAAGTTTTTTGTTCGAAAGTCCGTTATTGGCTTAATCTTATCTTTAGACAATATTGAGAAACTAATTTCAATATTTTTTATTTTGCTTCAGTAGTTTTGTTTTTATGCGCTAAAATGTTTTGTTCCTATGACCGCCAAACAGCGCCAACAGTATGCAGACCGTCGCGTGAAGGTCATAAAACCGTATCTTTGAAACGTTGTAAAATCCAAACTACTGAACCAAAATAAAAAATATTGAAATTAGTTTCTCAATATTGTCTAAATATAAGATTAAGCCAATAACGGACTTTCGAACAAAAAACTTTGCGTACCGAATTGAGCGAGCCAAGTAACTGTCGATGCGAATTTTCCAACCTCATTGTTACTCGTCTTATTGACGGAGGGCGTCACCTGGTGTGAGAAGGTCGCAGCTCATAAAAAATCTTTTAAATTAAAGTGCGTGCCACGAAAGAAGAGAATTGACCCCGCCTCCCGCACCTCTTTCCACAGCCCCGATGACACCCGGTCGCTTCCCGCACTCAGACCGCAAACCGCTAAAGAGATCTATAAATCGTCACTGCGCATGTCAAACCACCATGTCTCAAGTCTCTTCTTTCGGGGCACGTAATTGTAATGGTAATTCTTACCTAAAAGTGTTCAAAAAGAACTGGAAGCCCATCATAGCAGTCAGTCCGCTCTGCAAAGCCAGAATCCCCTCCGTCCGAGCGATCACAAACAAGCCATGCGGCACATTCCTATAGAACACACTATGTTGTCCTTTAGTTTTCAGTTCTCCTTGCAGCTGCAGCCTAGTTTTGACCACTTCTAAGGGGTTGGTGAAGAGGGTCGCAAACATGGCCGATGCCCCGCCCATCGCGAAGTCTGTGACGTCACGCACGACGCCATCTTGCTTTGGTCTTTGCGCCATTTTGGTACCACCTCTGATTCACTGAGAAGGTTAATAAAGATTCTTTTGTTAGGTGGATTTGAAGCATGTTTCAAGTAATCAAGCCTAGGTAGTTTTTAAAACAGACTTTAAAAAAATGGGAGATAATCAATACGACCCATGTTTTTTAAATGTTTGTTAGAACTTTTTTCTAGGTGGACCGATTTTAATGTTTTTTTTTTTTTTTGTTTTAAAGGGTATACTTCCCGTGTGATCCCGCAAAAAAATGGTGAAGATCAGACGAAGGACTTCGGAGATGGAGAACGGAACTCCTCAACGGAAAGCAGAAGATCGGAATCAGTGCAGTAGATTAATGACAGTGTACCTTTCCACCAGTAAAGTCGGTTTTTTAATTTGTTGTTGTTGCAGTCTATAAAAGTAGACCTGCATAGTAACAATACAAAACTTAGGCCTTTGCATCGGACAGATGATATTTTATACAGCGTCCAGTAGCATCTCCACTTATACCAAATGGGAGAAGAACATGTTAGATTCCCTACATAATGATAGTCTGATACTTATTAGGTGACTAAATAAAAGATTTTTTTTTGTTAAAATCTCTTTTATTCAATGTTAGGTACTTCACTACCTAGACAACAAAATGAGTAAAAATCAAGCTAAGCTTACCTACTTATGATGAGATTGCACACAAATTCTACATTACGCTACAAATATTGAGTGATGGGCTTTTTAATACGTTGACAAAACGCTTCAGAGCCAAATCCATCCAACCAAGACTACACCACGTATTGGCTACACATTTAGGCTTTTTTGGCAACATATTAAAACTACCTCTAATTGGCCTCTACGTCTATGGAATAAAGGCCAAAACCAGTGACTCATAAATGCGCTAGACCTTCAAAAAACGTAGCACCCTTCGGAACAAGCAGTTACCAAAGACAAATAAGTACTTAATTAATCTATTTATCTCGATGGCGACGTAAAATACTTAAGTTGCAAATGCTCACAAGGTATTTGTTTACATTTAAATACTGGACATTAGATAATATACAGTTACAGGGTGGTCCAAACATAGACGTTAAGCGAGAAAATGTAGATACCTGACACCAAGGGCTACCCGAATCACCCGCATGTATGGAAAGACATTTTTGTCGCTTAGAAGTTATAAGCTTAGAAGGCATTTGAAGTTTTTTTTTTGGAAAATTTTACTTGGCATTGGTTAAATTTTTTACTTTTTTTCCATTCGATTTTTCAGGATATTTTTATTTTTTAGGGTCTTAGATAACTAATCTAATTATGAACAGCTATGGACTTTTAGAAGGTACGGCAGTTTGGATCCAAAGTTCAAAAATGTTGTTTACAGGCTTGATGTCACGTATCTAAATTTTCGTGCTTGACATCTATTTTTGGGCCTCCCTGTATTACTTTATGAAGCTTGTCAGGTACTAATTAGGGTTTTGGTATTATATCACTGGGTGGGCATCGATCGGTTAAAATACCTTTGAATAAAATAAATTAATCTATTAGATACACTTGAAATAAACAGGCATAAATAGGCCCCTGCGGCGAAAGGCATCGATAAACAATTTAAGCGCCCTTTCGACGCCATCTTGCTGTACAAGTTTTTTTTTATACAGGTTGTTATAGAAAGGTTCTGTTATACTGAAGGGAGTCGCCAATACAATACCAAGCAACTTTTACTATAGCTGAGCAAAATAAAATAAAACATCTGTTCCATCCATACTAAAATTCAATTTGTACTGCACAAAATGCATAGAGCAGCTATTTTTTTTTCGGCATTTTGCTCTTGGACCATAGTAAAAGTTGCTTTTATTTGTGAGTTAAGCTTCCCCCTTTAGTATAACAGGACCTTTTTGTAACACCCTGTATAAAAAAACTTATACAGCAAGATGCCCTATATAAATAACACTACGTAAAGCAAGATGGCGAGATAAACTTTTGTCGATGCCTCAAGCTGCAGAGCAATAAACATTAAAAATATAATACTTACATAGTGATAATTTCTACTTTAGTAACGTATTCGATACGAGACTCTGTAAACAATATTGATTTGGTATCTCTTTTTTCTTTTAAATAGGTTGGGAGGTAAGTAGAGACTAGACTAGAAGTTAAGTGCAGACTAGACTAGTTTCTAGGATTAGGTTTTACAGAAGCTTAAAACACGGAAATCTCGTTTTTATACCTAACAATATGTAGACTACTAACCAAAATGACGAAGATTCGATACGATCTGACTTAATGAGCATTAGCGTCACATCAATATGTTATAAACCATATCTTTATATTTTTTATAACCATTATACCTAGTACAGATCCTCTATCTCACGAAGTCCGTTTGGTTACGTTTGGCACACTAAAGCATTGTATACATGCACGCCGACAACATTCATATCCAAACGGACTTCGTGAGATAGAGTATCTGTAAGTCCGTATATTTATTTCACAAGGATTTCACATTTTGGTTTGAGCAAAGCTTATCCTATTTTACGCATTTTTATACAGCACCAATTTGTACTAAAACCTAATCTAACAACCATGCAGTGCGTTCATCCCTTAATCTTTATCATGATCTACTTTCACCATCACCAGCAATACTTCAGTCAGGGCCCTTAGCCTGTAACGCAATGGCGGGTCAATGGCGTTCCAGTAGAAGGACAAAACCGGGCTCTCCTCGTTTTTCTCCTACAACCAGAGAACTAATCCTCTAGAATTAGAATCAAAATATTCTTTGCTGTACTACAAAAACATTAAAAGGACAGACAGCGTTAGCAAATCGCAATTGAAGTCGTCACCTGACAGCCCATTTTGGCACCATTGTGTTACAGGCTAAGGGCCCTGTACATTTTATCCAGCGTTCTACATCATGCAATTTTAGTGTATTTTCGATACCAGTAGGATAGAGGCTATACTCCACTGCTAGCTTAACAAAAGAATGGGTTAGACAGTATAAAGAGAGTGTGTTAGGTTATAAACCTTCACATTCTTGTGCTAGGCTTGCAGCAGAACAAAGCACCTTTGGGTCCAAAATTGCTCGACGCACTATATCTTCTTCAAGCAGGGATTAGATACTGAAATCTGTGGCGCGTCACAAATCATACACTCCACTTAGTCCAAGGTTTAAAAATTTTGAATAACTGTCAAAATTTCATCTCTGATTCCTGTTTGGAGTATACGTAAGGGGTAGTCCATTAATTACGTGAGGCGATTTTGGCGATTTTTCGATACCCCATCCCACCCCCTTGGTGAGATGTCGTGAGATTTGGCTCGACCCTCGATTGCTTACCGCCACCGGCCAGCTGAGCGGGTCTTAGGACCCCCCTATTAGGGGCTACTGGCCCTCACGTGAAAATTTTCAAAACGCGTCTTTCGCTGGATTGTGGCGGCTAAACCATCGAGGGGCTACTGTGCTACTTTGTGGGGTTTGCATCATCATCATCATCATCATCATCAGCCCACCTCTGCCCACTGCTGGGTATAGGCCTTTTTCCCCTCGCGCCACCTCGCACGGGGTTTGCATAGCCGCGATTAATATTATTATTTAGAATTCAGTCATATTTCTGTGGAGAAACTGTTTTTAAAGTAATTTAATATTTAGAATTCAGTCATATTTCTGTGGAGAAACTGTTTTTAAAGTAATTTACCCAACTTCCGAAAGACTTTCTTGAAAAATAAAACTTGATATTTGCCGTTGACCCCCCTCCCTAAACGCCTCATAATTTACAAAGAGACGCCCCCTAAGCATTTTGCTACTTCAAAATGCTTGTTGGCTGTAATCCATTCGCTTAGATAGTGTTACTGTGCCAAAGCGGCTCCACAAACCTAGGCACAACTAGCGCCGCCAATGGAAAAAAAAACATATCTTCTTTTTG
Source organism: Zelleria hepariella (assembly GCA_949319315.1). NCBI lineage: Eukaryota > Metazoa > Arthropoda > Insecta > Lepidoptera > Yponomeutidae > Zelleria > Zelleria hepariella. Next base: position 21,352,515 of record OX439384.1, read on the forward strand.
GATGCGTTTTTTTGCTAAAAAACGAAACGTCAGGTACTCAACGCGAGGCTTAACTATTTTTAGGACCTAAGGTTTAGATTCCAGTCCAGATCCTTCCAGCGGAGGGAGCATGACTTTTATCGAGGCGGATTTATCCAACAACATGGCGGTTTATCAGCATTTTTGACGTCTATAGTGGGTTATATATCGCTCTCGACGATATATAACCCACTATAATCGCTCTCGACGATATATAACCCACTATAGACGTCAAAAATGCTGATAAACCGCCATTTTGTTGGATAAATCCGCCTCGATAAAAGTCATGCTACGGGGACTGATCCGAATAAAATCTTTTATAAAAGATTTTATTCGTAGGTTCTAGGATCTGGAATCTACACCTTAGGTCCTAAAAATAGGTAAACCTCGCGTTGAGTACCTGACGTTTCGTTTTTAGCAAAAAACGCATCCAAAAAGAAGATATGATTTTCTTCCATCACCTTAAAACGCGGCCGTATCTAAGCGAATGGAATTTGACCATTCACCGATCGAAAGCTCTCTAACCTCACATCGCCCCCTCAAATGACTTCTGCACGTCCTTCAGCATATCCCAGAAGATCAGCAGCAGGACTGTGTGGGGCGCTTGCCGCAGGTACGACGGGCCCATCCCTTTGTAGAAGGCCAGTAGGCCTTCTGTCTTGGTGATCTTCTTTGCGCAGTCCACTATGCCGCGGTAAAGAAGGCCGTTGCCGTCTTTGTCGACAGCTGTGAAGATAGAAAAAGTTGTAGCTTGTACGATTGTAAATGTCTCTCAGAAAGAACGCGTGCTCAATGCGGATATGGCGATAAGGCCGGTCACATACAGACGGAATTTTTCGGTAACGGAAAAACGAATGGGGATTCCGAACGCAGCAACTGCATACAAATATATAAAAACTCCGGGCGGAAAAAAACCGTATGTGTGTGGTAGGTAGGTCCATAGACTTGTATAACCCGTGTCATTAAAGAAAACATTTAGGACGGAGTTAAAAACCCAGCGTTGTCTCGCTTTGACTGTAATAATTAGAGCTAGAGGGCGAGTGTTTTGAAGTCCATCCTAAATGTTTTCTTTAATGGCACGGGTTATATGCAGTCACTGCGTTCGGTATCCCGATTCGATTTTTTTCTGTCCGGAATTCCGTCTGTATGTGGCCGGCCTAATGCCTCATACGCTCAGGTTTTCTCACGATGTAATGGTAAATAAAAATAACTTAGGCCTTTGCATCGAGATGATTTATACAGCGTCCAGTCGCACCTTCACTTATAACCGATGGGTGAAGAGACCACTCGGGCGCTGCAGTGCCTGGGACATTGTTTAGATGGAGTAGGCTAGCCCGACATCATCCTGACAGCTTAGTCGGCCTCCATTCCATTCAGTCGTTCCCTCAATGCTGAGGATTGTGACCATCATTGAAGGTGGCAGAGAGTAGAGTTCTCCATTGCGCTCTATCACTCGCGATGTGGATCAGTTCATGCAGGTGTTTTTGCGTGGCTTTGGTCATAATATCCGTCCATCTTGCGGGCGGTCTGCCTCCAGCTCTCTTGCCCTCCACCTTTCACGTATAAAAATGTTTTTCCAGGCTATCAGTTCCTCTACGGGCTGTGATCGAAGAACGTTGAGATATGTCGGCCTAGCCCACAGGAAAGACCAGGGGCCTTAGCCTGTAACGCAATGGTGCCAAAATGGGCTCCCGGTTGAAGGTTTCAATTACGATTTACTATTGCTGTCGGTCCAGTGTCGGTCATTTTAATGTTTTTGTAGTACAGCAAAGAATATTAATTTTAGTTCGCTGGTTGTAGGAGAACAACGAAAAATCCCGGTTTTGTTATTCTACCTGGGACGCCATTGATACGCCATTGTGTTACAGGCTAAGGCCCCAGTTTAGTTATTACTAAACTCCGTGCAATTTTAGTGTTTTTAAAGCCGAAGGTATTTTGTTGCACTGGTGATTCTGAGCCAAATTACAAAATTTCATTCCAAAACGCGCGAAAAAAAAATTCACTTCTCCATACAAATGGTGTCGATTGGCGATAGCCGTTTGTATTGGGAAGTATTTTTTTTTCTCGCTCGTTTTGAAGTAAAATTTTGGAATTTGGCTCAGAACCACGAGTGCAACTAAATACCTTCGGCTTTAAAACCACTAAAATTCCACGGTGTAGATAATAGGCACCTTGGTTATAAATCCTAGTCATGACGACGTCCATGGGTGTCAGTGCGATGGTCTTGACGATTGCCCCGATGTTACTCGCGACGAAGGCCGACAGGTACTTGGACTGCTGAAACATGTTGTGGTCGTCCATCCATTCTTTGCAACTAGGGAGAGAAAAGTTAAATCAGACATAGGTATTATACAGGGTGTTAAAAGACGTCAACAAAGCGGGAAACCACGTATTGTCCTCATCATAATAAACATTTTCGCCAAAGGAACTATGCCTGGGAAATCAACGGTTTCCGAGATAATGAGGTTCAAAGTCGGACTTTTCAAAACTTTTTTTTTGCAGAAATGTATTCAGTATCTAGTTCTTAACATATCCTCTCAACATATCAAAATTATGAATATTTCTTACAAAAAAAGACGTTAAAATTGCAACCCGCAATGTATTCTAATCATCGGCACTTCAAGGTTAAGTAACATGAACTTATACCCACGCTTGCGCAATATGACTTATGTGCGTTACACTTCCATTGCGTAATAAAATATTTTTCAAAATTATAACCTAAAAAACAAAAATCATTTCCCAGCAATAATTTATCGAAAAAGTACTTTGTTTTGGTGTCTAGTATGTGTTTTGGTGGCTTTCGGGTCTGTTGGCGGTCTTTTAACTCCCTGTATAGGTCGTCCGCTTAACAGGAGGTACCAGTCCTCTAGCGCCGCCAAAGAAAAAAAAAAAAATCTTCTTTTTCTATTCGTTAAATGAGATCCATTTTTATGACATAAGGCCTAGATTCCAGATTCAACAACCTACGAATAAATTCCGCACAAGAAAAAAACGGCCACTGATTGACTTGTTCGGCATTTATTCGTAACTTCTAGGATCTAGAATCTAGGCCTTTGGTCCTAAAATTATTTAAGCCTAGGAATTCTCATATAACGGCCTGTTTTTAGCAAAAAATATAGGGCTCTGTTCGCTATATGGCCACCATAGTAGAACTTAATTGTTTCGGAATGGAGTCCAAAAGTAATTGTTTTTTTTACTATGTCTGCCTTATATTATAATGGAGCGTTTTAAATATTTTTTTGCGTAAATTAAAATGACTATGTATGTAGAAATGGTGTAAATTGAAGTGATATTTTTCGTCCTCTTAAGAGGGCTTTACTGAAACGGCGCCACTATGAATGTGTCACGGAAGTCGATCCGCATAGTAAAGTTCACAGGGTATGAGTCGTGAACAAGTATGCATTTTTCGAGCAGTAGTAGCTTTCAACTTTTTACGCAGACTCGCTGGATTTTTGGATCTGAGCCAAGTGGAACATTTAGTAAAAAGTGTTTATGATGTGATGACGCTTTTTCCGAGTTCAATGTAACGGGTATTTAAAGCATAATAAAGAGAATTGACACAAACAAACGTATGTAGTACGGACTTTGGACTGCATACAACATATGAATCCAAAAATAAGCCAGGAGAAGATTTTGGCCATTTTGCCAACAATGTTTTTAACTCATTAATCTCTGTTTAGTTGGTCTAAACATCTACCTAATTCCCTAATTTAACTTCGTTCGCGTCGCGCCTTATAGGAATGTTTTTTGAAAATAATATTTTAGGGCACGTACCTCGGGTACATGCCCATCTGCAAGCGTAGCATAAAGCTGGGTTAGGCAGTTAATAAAACCCATGGATACGCTCTAACCCAGCCTTATGCCACCCGAGCTGTAGTGACGAGAGAAGTGAAAAGTACAAAGGCAAAATTAGGTACTCACACGGCATAAGAAGCGATCTGCGACGCGGACCCAATGGAGTTCCTCAACATCATTCCGTGGGCGCCCCTCCAGAGGCCTCCCAGGCCGTTCTTCTTATAAATCTTGGTCACAGCGAACCACGCTCCGCCGTGCGCGTGCTGCGTCCCAACCGCGATCTTCTCCGACGAATAGGACATTAGCTGGGTCTTTATCAGCTGCAGCGGGCTCCCGAAGAAGGCACCGAGCATGCCCGCAAAGGCACCGACGGCGAGGCTGTTTGCGAACTTTGTGTTCTTATTCTCGTCTCGGAGAAGGCCGTAGTCGTCGGCGTGCTGGTAGACGCCTAACCTGAAAATTTCGAGACTGTGAAAGACCAAAGAGCTATTTTAAATGCGTGCCACGAAAGAAGAGACTTTACCACGCCTCCCGCTCCTCTTTCCACCGCCCCGAAGACGCCCGGTCCCTTCTCGCACTCCGACCTAATATCATCCTATACCTAAACCTAAATCGTCACTGTGCATGTCAAACAACGTGGTGTCTATCTTCTTGAGTGGCACGCACTGTACAGTCGGCCACACGCTAGGATACCCCTTTTTGTTCGATTGGCGCCCTTATGCCGCACGCGGTAAGAGCTGCCATGGGGTATCTATAACTGTGGCCGACCGTATCATCAGTGGTCAACCTAATAAAGGGTGTGCATTTACGGCGTGAAGCTCCGCGAAGGGCGCGAACATGGATTAACGACAGATATATGTTGTATAGGTTCGCTTCAGTGGGTAGGCTACTCGCGCGGCCCATCATAAGGCTTTTTTTATTTATCTGCGCAAGAATTATCTGTATTTCAATGAAAACTGTTCTAGCGCGGAAAAAATTGACGTCGCGCAAAATAAAAGCTCACCAGTGTGCATGTAAAGTCGAAAAATATAATATAATACTTATTGAAAATACTACTTACCGCACCCCATTCACCACCAGTTGGAACCACAAAGCAGGCACAATGCCTTTCTGCAGTGCCAATATACCGTCATGCTTCACAATCGTATAGATTGCATGCGGTATATTCCTGTAGTGGACAGTGTGTTGACCTTTCTTCCGCAGCTCCCCTTGCAACTGCATACGGGTCTTCACAACGTCAAACGGGTTACTGAAGAAGCCTGCCCCAACGCCGGCCAGGCCTCCGACCACAAAGTCCATCATGCTACGGAGAGATTCACTGACGTTTCATGGAGTAGCTTCACACACACGCACACATATTAAAGCACTACTACACTATTGGATGAGTTGGTTAAGCACAGTTCACACTTTTATTTCATTCTTTGAAATTAGGTTTTCGTTAAAATGGAATTGGCCGCTTTATGACTTTAGTGAAATTTTTGGAATACTTGTAGGGCGTGACTATATACGTATTTACATAACCAGAGGTTATACCTATTTTGGGTCATAACCTTACAAGAAAATGTTAATAATATAGTAAGGATATTTTTATTGGTTAACTTATGACTAAATTCGACTAAGTATATGGTGAACGACTTCTAGTATCTTAATTATAACAAGACAGTATCAAACGAGTAAATTTTCGATCACATTACATTCAGTTTCATTGAGTAAACACAAATTTATCTCCGGTTTAGGCAATGTCTGAATAGATAAACGTAATCTTTAGGTAATTAAGGAAGGAAACTTACCGAGTTATTTATAGCTTATTGTTTGTTGAAATAGGAGTCATCTTCGTTGTTTCATATTGTTACTAATTAAAGTGGCCCGAGACGTGTGTTTTCGCACAATTCGACGAAAAAATAATATTTTCATCGTTTCGTAACCTCCTCGTCGCTCGAAACGTCAGTCAGACTTCAGAGTGACAGTTGATCAGCTGATTTTTATTGCGGAGTTTCGTTCGGAAACTGCATTTTTTACTGACTGTGGCGATCTTTTTGGTCTTCGCCCGCCACCACAATACAGAAAAAAAAGTAGTGGCTGGCGAAGACCAAAAGGGTTGTTTGAGCCACAGGTTTGAGCACCCTATGGAGGATAGTGATTTTTTTCTCTCACTCTGCTAGATTGGGAAATAAGTGGGAAAGGCGGGTAGACTAGACACAGACACAGACAGCACAGCAGTGTGGTGGACGTTTTGAAGCTGGCTGCATAATGAAACACAATCGTGATTCGTGTCGTGATGACACTGAAAAGATATTGTCAAAAGTCATTTTGTGGAAATATTTATTTTCAAAATTTCAAAGTGAAACACGAAAAATACTAAAATAAGTTTATAAACGAAAAACAGCGCGCGAAGATTTGAATAAAATGGCGGTAGAGTCTGCGATGTTCGTGTTTGAGGTGGTCGTTTGTTCCGTAGAGAGCTACGTCGAGAGCAAGCACCTGATCATCCGCAGCGAGTTTGGGGAGATATTCTCTCTCTCCCTGAAGGACCCCAAAATGATGAACATAATAATACCGGAGCCACCACCTATTCCTATCCAGGCATGCAAAAAGGGCAAAAAAGGAAAAAAGAAAGCAAAGCCTAAGAAACAAAAGGGAAAGAAAGGAAAAAAGGGAAAAGTGCCACCACCTCCCCCGGCGCCTAAGATTCAAGCTGGACAGTCAATATTGATCACCAGCACTGCTGATTATCTCCTAGAGACGATGAAGAACAATCCTTTGCAGGTGTCCCTTTGGAGCAAGGAGGATTACCTCGTGTTGATCGGTTCAGCGGCGTTGAATTGGGACCCCGCTTATTTCATGTTCCTAGAACAGATCATCAAGTGCGAGGAACCTCCACCCGTGACTGTCGACGAGACCTACAACGTGTTCCAGGAAGACACAGCCAAGCTTATGGCCAAACTCGGGATTCAAATCAAACTCACCCATCTAAAGGACAGAGTTACGATCTCATTCCGTTGCCTCTCCGAAGATCTCACCCAAAAGAAGTATCTTTACACGGGCATCAATGACAAACTCGCCTCTTACATGTGCACGTTGAAAACTACAGGCGGCGCATACGCAGAAAATGCCGACAAAGTGTCCAGCAAATACTCGAAGGACAGACAAATACTGTATGCCGACTACAAGAGCTGTCCGAGCACGCAGCTTCCATTCTCCGAAGAGCAGTACTGCTGCGTCGGCCTCGGGAACCCACCGCCCACCAGCAAATACAGATCGCCTGACACGATGCCCGACATCGACTTCATTTGCGACTACGTGAGGAAGATCATACTCTCGTGCAACGATAACATGAGGATGCTGACGCCGAGACCCACTATAAAGCCGAGGATCAAATCCACGGACATGGATAGGCTCTGCTACTGCCGAGAGACCCAATGGCCGGATAGCAAGATCGCTGAGCGATTCAAGAATGAAGTACAAAGCGGCATTTGTGCGCTGTGCAACAACGATCCTGGCAACAAGGACGCGCAGCGGCCGCCGACTCTCTTCGACCTGTCCACCATGAGAGGCCCGTGCGGCCGGGTCGACTGCAGGATCGCGAAGGACCTCAGGGGCTACATAGAAAGCCTCGTGGAGCAAGATAATAAAGAGATAGAAATAAGCAAGATAGTCGGCCCTTGCGGCAGCACCACGTGCACACTCGCCGAGAAGATCCAAGACTTCATACGCCAAGAGGGAGCTTTCGAGGAGGGCCACACCATGCCGGGTCTCTCCACTCAATGCGCGTGCGTCAAGACAATGCAAGACGAGTTGCAGAGAGAACCATTCTGCGTAGAAGAGTGCGACTTCGAATGCGCTGTAGAGCAGAATAGTGGCGAGGAAGGGAGACGAGGTGGCCAGCAGAAAGTGTACACTGTGTATTACTTCACCGTGGAATACGATTTCGAGAAAACTGCTGAAGGAAGTGGCGGGGGCAGTGATAAAGCCTCCACACCGTCCTCGCCCTCTGGCACATCCAGGTCGAATTTCCTCAAGTCGGGGACGGCGCCTGGCTCGACGACCGCCTCCTGCAACCCTTCCAAGTACAAATTCTGCGACGACACCTGTCCCGTAGTGCAGGACGAGGACATTATCTGCACTAAAAAGACTTGCGCGATCGGCAAAGAGGTTTCTGAAGAGTCCGATGACGACGACGGCACCAAGCCCCCGCCCTGCCCCGCAGAGAAGATGAACGATTGCGGCGTCTGCCCCATCGAAGACGTCAGCCTCGCTGACAGCGACGTCATCATCGACTTCGACGGCATAAAGAACAAATGCTGCGTGAAATCGTGCAACGTCGCCGAGAAGGTGCAGGACTTTATAATGGAAGGAATGAAGAGGAGGAAATTCAAGTTGCACCCAGACGATCCTGATCCCTGCATGTGCGACTGCGCCTGCACGCTGGCTTTTACGAGAGAGACGACTTATTGCTCGCTGTGCGGCGGGTACGAGGCTCTCGGCGAAGACATGAAGGACCAGCCGGACTACATGATGCCTCACCCATGCCCAATCTATCACAATCTGTACGATAAAGACAAGCTGAAGGTGCCCAATCCTTGGCCAGATGAGGATAAGAAAGAAGGTGTAAGCGCGAAAAGCTCAAAGAAGACAATAGCCCAGGGCATCCAAAGTGCAGCCGGCGTACAGAAGAAAAAGAAGCAAAAGGTTAAAAAACGAAAAGAAAAACCAAACGAGCGTTTGTATTTTTTTTTTTACTTTATATTTTTAGTTTTTTTACATCACGGGCACGAGTTTCTTTATTTTTTCAAGCACCAGGTATATCTATGCAGCTTTCTTTACTGACGAATTTTCTTAATTTTCAGCATCTGAAGTAAAGATGGCCGAGAAGAAGAAATATTTACACTATCCGGAAGTACCAAAAAATATGGGGTGGATGTGGAATGCTGAAGACCAGGTCGGAATGAAGGTACTGGATTACTTTGAACATCTGGATTTCGAAATCTTAAAAGATGGCTTGAGGGAGAAAAACCTACTCTAGACAGTGACGATGACAGTAATAGCTACTATTAGTATTTTACATGACAAAGGCTTAACTAATTCGTGAATCCCTGTTTCAGTTCCGACCGGGTTGGAAGCCCGGCGCCATCACCAAGCTACTCTTGCAGCGTTACCGGCTGATGAAGGCGGGTGGTGAGGTCCTTGAGAAGAAGAAACAAGCTAGAGACCGATCACGACACAAGAAAGCTCCCGTCGTCGCCGCCGCCGCCGTTAACAAACCCATGCTCATCGTCACGAAAAAGCAAGGAGAGTACGTCGTACAGATGGAAGTCCTAAAGCAATACCCGGAAAATCGTCTCATTCACCAGACACCATATGAGGACAAGGCACCCCTCATATACACAGTGTGCAGGAGTGACGAGGAAAAAGCGAGGGCCATAAAGAAGCGCGCAAAGAAGGAAGCGAAAGATTTGAAACGCATGAACAGATTCATACAGTCCACCTTCAGAGACAGATGCCAAGATATCTGCACAAAGGCGTATAACCAGGCGATAGGCTTACTGCCGTTGCCTAACTTTAACCAGCCAGACTGTCCTTGCATAACAAAGAAGCCCAGTCCGGGCGCCGACAGCGAGTCCGAAGAAGAGTGCAGCTGCTCCGAGCCTTCAGACGACAGCGCCAGTGACGATGACGAGTGGACCGTCGAGTTCACCCCGCCGAACGCCAAGTGGGTCAGCAAAGTAAAAAACGCTACAACATTCGCCTCCGACGAAACACAGTACAGCTACATGGATTACAGAGTCAAATTAGTAGACAGGGAAGGGAAGCCCATACCTAGATTCTTCAAAGGCCCTGACGGGAGACAGGAGTGCAGCGATCTCGGCGGCTTCTGGGGACCGAACGACAACTGGCTAGAGATCAATAGGGACGGCTTTATCGCCCCGGACAACCGCTGGGCCCCGATGAACTTCACCGGCCCCGACGGACAGACGTACTCGGGCGAGGACGGCTTCTTCGTCGACACCGCCGGCAGAATCTACAACATAGGTATCGACGGCTACGTTGATAAGTGTAACAAGTGGGTCAACTATCCGAGGAGGATGGGTCCTCCGACTCCGAGGCCCACCTCGCCAGGTAAGGGAGAAGGCAGGACACCGGCTGTCGCTTCTGTGGCTAACGCTTCGAGAGTGAAAGGTGTTGCCGCAGCGCCTGCCGCCGCTGCCAAGAAACCGTCCGCGCATGCAAAGCCTGAAGCGCCGGCGCCCAAGTCAGCTGGTTTCGGCGGAAAGGGCAAAACAGTGATGAGCTTGTCGCACAGTCCGAGGCACCGAATGCCGGCGCGTTCGATGGTAGACCGCACCGGCTTCATGGACCCTAAGAAGCTGAACAAGTATCGGGAGATAACGAATGACCTTGCGATGTACGATTACTTGCAGGAGCTCCGATCGCCGTGCAGGGCGGACCGCGCGTCGAACACGCCTCGGAAGAATGTGTCGCCGTTCACGCTTCAGAACCGACTGTGGCCGGTTCGGAAGATATCCACCGTGAGGTCGCTGAGAACGTTCACGACATCTGTCTCTTCATCGCACTCTTCGGCTATCCGTTGTTGTGGCGCGCAGCAAGCAGAGCAATAAGTTTTAGTTTTCTACGCTTTCTATATTTTTTGACTATTACTAATGGTATGTTCTCGTAGCGCTATTATAAATTAATACAAAATGCGCGCAATATAATTTCTTTGAGTTTTAATAGATCGTGCCCCTGTTTTCTTACCCTTGTGTTTCGGTTTAACAAGGGTTTTCCGCCTATTGGCAAGGGTGCGATTCGTCCCGTTTGCCAAGTTGCCTTTTGGTCAAACTGTGACCAAACAAAGAATTTTTTTAACTACACCTTTTTATTTTATTGGCGGGAAATCGGAAACCTAACCGAAATCTGAAAACCTGGGGAAAATACCCCGTCCGAAGAGAATAATAATATAACACTACGCGTCAAAAAGATACAGAACTATTTAGTGTGGACCGTATACCTAGAGCAATAAACCATGGAGTTAATAAAAAAAAACCTGTCATTTACACTTTTGGCAAACATGAAAATTATAAGTTTTTTGCGATAATAATTTCGGATTTCTGCACTTGGATAAACATTTTGTTAAACGACACAAAACACTCCAAGCGAGGATGGCGAGCACGGACTCAATGTTCTTGATCGAAGTCGCCATACAGACATTTAAAAATAGCATGTTTTGTAAGGACTTCGACATAACCGCGAAGTTTTCAAACGTATTCAAGATGACCCTGAAGAAACCAACCCGACGGCGAAGAAAGAGAGTGCGGCGCGGAAAAGAGGAGAGGAGAGAGAGCATCGATATCGACGTAGAAGACTTGTCACAGACTGACTACTTAGAGATGAAGCTAAAGACTGGGGAGGCGGTGCTGCTGCCAACCAACATCCTCAGCCTCAGCATGCAGATGAAAACCTGTCCAATGGAGCTGACCATATGGCGAAGGGAACCTCGTTGCCCCATGGGCTCCACCAAGATACCGTGGAGCCCCGCATTCTGGTCCTACCTGACCCAAGCCTACAACGGTGAGAGGAACTCGCCCGTCACGGTCATTGAGACCGTGGACTTGTACAACGACACCACTTTCAAACTGGTTGCGTCGGCTAAACTCAAGATCAAAGTCAGCTACCTGAGATACAGGGCCAAGCCCCCTCCCTCAGTATCATCGGATCCACGGCTAGAGCCATTAGCAGTATCCCCAGCCTACGAGCAAATACGGGATTCCTTCCATGAGGCCATCGACAACGTACCGCACGAACAGTTGTTCATCCTCCTCCCTGAGGACAAACAGCCCTACATCGTCGAGGAGTTCGATGATGCCACAACAGAACGGTGGACAGATAGGGACCCTGCACTTCCAAGTATACAGCCGCTGGAGGTGATAACCGAATCGAGCAAGTCTTCATACACGACCGTGTCGGACGACGACCACGAACTTAACAGGCTGACGATTCTAAGTCTGACCAAGAGCGAGACGAAATTCACCGTAGACGACGACGTCAAAAAGTTCGCAGATCTCACCCGATCCAGATCGGCGTCGGCCTTTAACATGCTCGACAGGTGCAATCCACTTGACTACATATTTCTGAACAAAGACCAGCCCTTTGCGGATCAGCTGTACACCGTCGGATACATGGCTGTAGTGAAGAAAGACAAGAAGACCGCCGCGCTACGAGAGAAGGCAGACAAAGATGCGTGTGCGTGTAAGTCAGCTAAGCCTTGCCTGTGGGCTGATAACATTGGAAAGATCGCGGACCCATGCGTGGTGGAGTGCAAGGGGCTTTCGTGTGAGCGAGACATGCTCCCGCCACCGGACAATCGGTTGCTCCTCTCCCTCAGCAAGTCATGCTGCGAGGTTCAGGAGCTCCACGGCGAGATGAAGGCCAGCATCCGCGCCGGCGAACACCCTGATAAGAAGCCCTGCGAATGTGCTTGCGAATGCACCTTCACCTTCGTCAACAAAACAGCCTACTGCAAAATATGCGGCGGCTACGAAAGCACTAAGGGCGACCTCGATGACCCGACCATACACCCCTGCCCCATATTCCATAAAGATGACAAGATGCTTTTAGACACCGGCGTTGGGAGTGGTTCCAGAAGGAAAAAGAGAGCAGTAAATAATGAGGATGAAGACAAAGACAGAGATTTAGATGAAGCTAGATTCAAGTTTAATTACGGTTATCAAGGTATACGTATGTATTGTTTTTAAATTTTCTTTTTCTTTTTGTTGAATCAAAATCTCAGACTTTACAAAGAAACTAGATTTTTCCCGTATGTCAGATAAGGTTAGGTTTCACAAACTAAGGCCCGGTTTCTGAATTGAGAATTTTGCTAAGCAAAAACTTAACTATCTGTCACGCTCTTTTGTGAGAAATCTGCAGAGACAGGACGATACTTACCGAATTTCTTAGCGAATTTCTCAATCCAGAAACCGGGCCTAAGTTCATTTGTTAACAGCGCCACACATCGGGCACGGAAACTGTGCACTAAGTTGCATTGGTGGCGACGGGGGACCCGTGCCTAAGACCATGGGGTGGCTGTGGACTTCAGAGAACGTTCCAGGACTCAAGGTAAGGGCATCTACTAATATAACGAGCTAAGTCGAAATACGAGGCATTTATTTTACTTTGTGTATTATTTTTTTCACTTTTCTTTTATTCTTTTTCGCAAGTTCCGGCCAGCTTGGCGCCCGGGGGCCATCCTGAAGTTCGTATTGAAACAACTGAACACCAAGCAACCTCTCCCGCGAAGGGGAGGGAACAAGTACGCGCCAGACAAGAGGAAAAAGAGGAAGGAGCCCAAGAAGAAGAACGAGAAGAAACCGATGCTCATCGTCACCAAGAACGAGGGCGAGTACATCGTCACCATGGAGACGGCCAAGACATATCCGAAGCAGAGGCTGCTCAACCAGTACCCGTACGAAGATAAGCCTCCGGTGACCTATATGATAGGTCGCTCCGCCGAGGAAAACAAAGACCGGACGAAGCACCAGGCGCGGGAGAGGCGTCGCCTCGCGCGGGAACAACGGGAGTACATCCAGAGCGCGTTCCGAGATGTGTGCAAGGAGATATGCCTCAGGACATACCAGCAGGCCCTCGGAATTCTGCCGGGCTTCGAGGACCCGCGCTGCGTGTGTCCGCGCGAGGAGCCGCTGCCACCGACGGCCAAGAGCCCACGCAACCAGATCCCCATCGAAGACCACGGCGACGACTGCTCCTGCGCAGACTGCGCCAGCACCGACCCCTCTACCGACAACGACGAGTGGGTCGTCGAGTTCACCCCGCCCAACGTCAAATTCCAGCCCGGAGACATCCCCAAGCAGCCCGCCCTAACCACCGCCTCCACGCAGTATTCATACCTAGACTATCAAGTGAAGCTGGTCGACAGATATGGCAACCCCGTGCCGCGGTATTTCAAGGGCCCGGACGGTAACAAAGAATGCAGCGACCTGGGCGGCTTTTGGGGCCCCAACGGCAAGTGGCACGAGATCAACAATGACGGTTATATCGCCCCGGACGGCCGCTGGGCCCCCATGCAGTTCAAGACGCCCGACGGCGAGACCATTGATATTGCGGATGGCAAGTTTCACGCGGCCAACGGTGAATGGTTGGTCGTCGGCGTCGACGGGTACGTTGACGAAAAGGGCCGGTGGCGCAACTATGGGGGGCGCCCGTCTGGCGCTAGGCAGTCGAAGAAAGCCACGAGCGGTGGAGGGAGACGGGGCGGCGGCGGATACAGTGCCGGCGGCGGCAGGGCCGACTACAAAAACAAAGGCAAAAGCGAGGCCAGCTGGAGTTGCTTCGGCGACGCTTTCCCTCCCGACTTGGCCAAACTAGGCGTGACGGGGCACGGGCACGACAAAAAGCAGTTAATGACGGCGCTCAAGGACCTTGTAGCCCGCGATAAGAACGTCAGAATCCCTGACAAACAGCACGTGCCGCGCGCGCCGCCGGGAGCGAAGAAATTTGACTCCAGGTCCTACTTCGAAGAGCGATACAAGTGCCACCACCCTGAACCCTCGGAGAAGGGCATAGTGGCGGTAGACGACCAAGGCAACAAGACCTACTTTAAGATGAATTATGGCAAGAATAAGAGGCCCAAGCAGAGGGTAGATGCTCTGAAGGAGCGCGGGATAAGCCTCAGCTCTTTCCACGCGCCTTGCCTCAGATCCTTCATCAACAGTGAGATCATGAAGCGACAATTGCGCGAGCGCAGGTTCCGCATGGCTGGCATCGATATGGCCACGCAGAAATGACGAGAATAGAAGCAGTGTTTTGGGATTTTAGCAGTGGCTGTGTACCGTGATAATCGTGTTAGAATGTTATCTTTCGGTGCTAAGTTATTTGTTTTGTTGTTTATGGATTAATTGTTATATTTTAAATCAATATTTTTTCCTTATTGGGGATACGGAGCCCAGCCGAGGCTCTAAAATAGTCTAGAATATAATGTAGGTACCTAACTGATAAGAGAAGACTTTTCATTATTTTATTTTCTTTTAATACCGGAAAGGAATACTAAAGGCCAGAGATAAAAGTAAGCATTTTTATGTTTTAAAACTTAAACTTTCGTAAGCACTGCACATTTTTAAGTAGGTGCAGTTTGCAGTGTTTTTTTTGCAGTAAGTGAAACCGTTAAAGCGATATAAAAACAATTTTAATGTGTTTTTTTCTAAGGTTTTTGTAGTCGGACAAGTTAGTTACATTTTCTCATTTTAATAAAAATTTCAGAGACACAAATTCTGGAGGCCGGGCGCGATATCGAAGCGTCTGCTGAGGCAATTGAACAAGGCCAAACAGCGGACCGCGAAGCCGGAAGAAAAACAAACATCCTCAAAGAAGAAGCAGAAAAAACCTGAAGTCGAAGAAAAACCCACTCTCCTCGTCACCAGAAAGAATGGAGAGTACAGAGTTGAAATGCAGGTTTCACCTGAAGCCAACGAAACGACAAAGCCATCCCCGCTCATATACAAAATAGCTAGCGCGGACAACGAAGCTAAATTAAAGAAACGCGAGATTAAGCAACACCGAATTATCAAGGAAACTATAAAAAACAACTGGAAAGGCCCATACCACCCAGAAGCCTGCGAGGCCAAATGCCTGAAAGCGTACCAGCAAGCTGTGGGGATACTGCCCTATGATGCTAACAACCCTGAATGCATCTGTCCTGGGGTGGAAATACGTGAAGAGAAGGTGGAGAGCTGCTCGTGTGATGAATTGGAGCTGTGGGACGAGAGCTCTGAAAGCGGTTCTGAGGTGGAATGGGAGATACACTTCACGCCGCCGAAGAGGTGCGGTGAGTCTTAAATTGTATTAGTCGCTTTTAAAGACTGCAAAATTACTAGTTAACAAAGTTATTTCTTGAATAAAGTTGGTTTCATCAGTTCTTGCCCCCTTTCTGCTTTTGCCCCCTTAGTGTGATTCCCATAGTATTTGTAGAGATTTGCCTCCATTTTTAAAACCCTTCTTTTTATTCGAACTTTGCACACTAATTGCTATCGCTAATCTATTTTTCTTGTTTTGCCCCACACAGTTAGGCGTAGTTTATCCCATAAATTTCACCACCCACCGTGTGAAACGCAAGAAAATCAAACAGCAGAGTCGTCAACTTCAGCTTACTTTATGTGCGTCTAAAACACTATTTAACTCAT
This sequence comes from Zelleria hepariella, assembly GCA_949319315.1. Taxonomy (NCBI): domain Eukaryota; kingdom Metazoa; phylum Arthropoda; class Insecta; order Lepidoptera; family Yponomeutidae; genus Zelleria; species Zelleria hepariella. The sequence goes on from OX439384.1 coordinate 21,368,516, forward strand.
CCCAAATCACAAGCGAGAGCGTCGTCTGCGGCGCTATCCTCAAGAAGAGTGGTCCAATGCCTTTGTAGAGACCGAGGATGCCCTCTGTTTTGTATATCTTTCGGAAGCAGTCTACGACGCCGCGGTATATCCGCTTTTCGCCTGGAAACGGAGACAGGATCGTGGTACAAATATGCATTCAATCCTACTTCCTACTAATATCCTACTAATCCTATCCTACTCCTGTAAGTATGGATGGATGGATGTTTGTTACTCTTTCACGCTGAAACGGCTGAACGGATTTGGATGAAATTTGGAATAGAGATAGCTTAGACATCAGAATAACACATAGGCTATATATTATCACGCTTTTACACTTAGGAGCAAAGTAAAGCACATATCCTTTTTCTGTGGTGGACGAAGTCGCGGGAAAAACTAGTAGTTCATAAAAAAATATTTAGCAGGAGCCTTTGAATCACTAAATCAAATAAAAAATCCGGCTAATTGTTAGTTGGTCGCGTACTGAGAGTTCCGTAAAAAATTGTAAGTAATTTTAAATTTTTCCTCATAAATCGAAAACTACAAATAAATAAAAATATAATTTTGTTCGGTCGAGTCGCGGTTAGATTTGGAGGAAGAATGCAAGTCATTAAAAGTTACTAAATAAAAATATGCTTTTGAAGCACTTTCATACTATGAGGATACAAAACATACGGTCGCCACTAGAGATGGGCGGCGCGGAAAGTGATTCCCAAAATGGGTATTTATGTGGGTAGAAACGTTTTTCATTGCAGTTATTGATCAAAATGAATCCTTTTACAGTTGTGTGCACTTATAAACAATAGACTGCCAATAATTTTTACAATTCTTTTGTAAAACAGGCGTAGTTTCGATTTTATGTGATGATTTCTTTAACTTCGCCGAAAATCGGAAATAAAATACGAATTCTTCACGAATTCTTCATGAATTCGTCAATAATTCATAATCATAAGACTTATCACATCAAAATTATTTGAATTGCTACTAAACTAAGGCCTTTGCATCTACGTAATGAGATGATTTATACAGCGTCCAGTGGCACCTTCACTCACACTAGATAGGTGAAGAGACCACTCGGCGCTGCAGTGCCTGGGACATTGTTTTAGATGGAGTAGGCTTGCCCAGCACCTAAACCATCCTGACAGCTTGATGCTACTAACTAGAACATAAATTATACAAGGTGGCAACATGGAACTCTTTTTTTTGGGCTGATTCTCAAAGTGCCGTCCAAACAAAAACATTTTTACATTCCGTTGGAGTACATAACCGTTGCTGGCCAGTAATCGATCGGAAATTTTTGCATAAACTGGTAAAATCGCGTCTTTAACTTAACTTCTCAAAACAAAATACTGAGTAGGTAGGTATAGGAGCTTTAAAAAATCCGGACAAATGTTGAGAAACCATACCAAACCATTGATGGAGGACTGTAGAACGCCAGAGTTGAGGAACTAATGCTACAAAAATAATATTAATATTTTCCTTTGTTATTTTCTAAACCATGGACTTTTTATAGGTTTTCCTGTAAAACCTATCCCTTTCGGTTTTCGGTTATAGTGTTTTTTGTGTGTGATGTTTTGGTTTTGGCAATAAATTTTGTTTTATTTTTTTCTTATCTAAAATCTGGTTAGGTTAGATATTATTGATTGTACAGAAAATTAATAGCCAAACCTCAACAATTGATCGATTCTACAGCATAAGCAAAGTTAAAAAAACGGGGAGGATGCTGGACATACATTGGTCAGAACGCCGTACCAACGTGTCGATATTGAATGAGCTGAACACCGTACCAACGTGTTGATATTGGATGAGAATTGGATGAGCGATGAGCAAGAGCGACCATCTGCACATGTAGGGTCCTCAAATACTTTGGTCACATTGCCAGGAAAGACAGTGACAACCTGAAAAAACGGATTTTTACTAGGAAGGTCGACGGGAAGGGGAAGATGCCCGACCCGTTGGACCGACCAAATCCGCACCACACTCAACACCTCAGTATACGATCCATTCACTTAGCGGCAGATAGGAACAACTGGCGACGCGTCGTACGACAAGAATTGCTCCTTTTGAATGACCACGACCCTCAGTGATGAGGATACCGACGCAAGGAGGAGGATCTGTCTGACTATGATTGAGCAGGATGAAATGAATAACCATAATGGATCAGTGCCTTTCGTTATTTGTTAGTAGAAAATAGTGATTTTAATGTAATATTAATATTTAAGACGTTGCGTTTTAGTTTGATTATGTTGAGGATGTGTTAATTTTTCTGATTATTTAATACAATTCATGTCTAAGATTTAATTAATATTTAGCCTGTAGCCAAACAGGAAGAAACCTTTAACAGTTGTGTGCACTTATAACCAATAGACTGCTAATATTTTTTACAATTGTAAATTTTGTATAACATCTTAAATGAGATGAATATTGTTTGTATGGACTAAATTGTCGCTGTTATTTAAGCTATTTAGCCAAAAAAAGAGATTATTATAATTCATGTTCTACTTAGTAGAGAGCCAAATAATTTTAACATTGTTTTTAAATTTTTCAATGTTTTGGCGATTTTAAAGAAATCGTCACAAAGAAATCAAAAGTCCGCCTGTTTTACAAAAGAATTGTAAAAAATATTGGCAGTCTATTGTTTAGAAGTGCACACAACTTGACTGTACAAGAATTCATTTTGTTCAGTGAAAACATTGAAAAATGTTTCTGCCTTTCCGTGTTTCTTCCCAAAATTGGTTGATTGACGGGTTGATTACAGTTGTGTGCACTAATCGGTCGAGGGGTTGCCGAGATATGGGGTTGTGTATAGTTTATATGCAAAGCGCGCGCGCGCCTGCGCTAATGGCGTAAGGCAAGGTACACACCTGTAACTGGGATCGCGAGTTCATAGTTCGGAGCGAACCACTAGTTTAAATAAATAAATAAAAAGAACTTTATTCAAAAGCAAAATAATCAAAAAAAATTACATGCTGTTTTCTGAAATAACTAACTACATAACATATTACATTACGTATTACATTGTGTAGAACAACTATGAGAACTATCTACCTACATGATTATGATTCAGCTTCTGGTAAAATCAAGATATTACAAAATGTAAGGTCAGCAAACTCAAGTGAACTGGTGTGAGGTGTGAATGTGAACTTTGAATGTAAACATGAATTATAACAAAGTAAAATAATATAATATTACTTTTGTAGCATTAGTTCCTCAACTCTGGCGTTCTACAATCCTATATCTATGGTTTGGTATGGTTTCTCAACATTTGTGCGTAAATGAACTTCGAATGTACAAAACCCTCACTAAGTTTAACTTGCACTTCTCCGGATTTTTTAAAGCTCCTATACCTACCTACTCAGTTAAAGACGCAATTTTACCAGTTTATGCAAAAATTTCCGATCGATTACTGGCCAGCAACGGTTATGTACTCCAACGGAATGTAAAAATGTTTTGGTTTGGACGGCACTTTGAGAATCAGCCCAAAAAAAAGAGTTCCATGTTGCCACCTTGTATAATTTATGTTCTAGTTAGTAGCAATTCAAATAATTTTGATGTGATAAGTCTTATGATTATGAATTATTGAAGAATTCATGAAGAATTCGTGAAGAATTCGTATTTTATTTCCGATTTTCGGCGAAGTTACAGAAATCATCACATAAAATCGAAATTACGCCTGTTTTACACAAGAATTGTAAAAATTATTGGCAGTCTATTGTTTATAAGTGCACAAAACTGTAAAAGGATTCAATTTGTTCAATAACTGCAATGAAAAACGTTTCTACCCACATAAATACCCATTTTGGGAATCTTCCCGGAAACTTTCCGCGTTTCTTCCCAAAATGGGTTGATTCCCGGGAAGAATCCCATCTCTAGTCGCCACACTTAAAAATTTTGACCCCTCATTTCTTGTATAGGTTGTAGTATAGGTGTAGTATAGGGACCGTAATTCTTTGCTGTTTTCGGATTTATTCCTTGTGATATGACTTTGCTTCTTATCAAATTTCATGATTCTATCTATTTCCTGAGAAAAAGGATCTTGACAGACAGACAGATGGACGGACGGACGGGGTAGACGGGCTGGTGTTAGATTTTTTTAAGTCGCCCAAGTTTTACCAAGGGCCTTGGTGGAAATGGTAACGAGCCCTTACTCTGGTTGAACAGTCTCGTGCTGACGACGTCCAGTGGCGCCTCGATCGTGACGACCAGGACGCTGCTGGCAACACTGGCGAGGAACGAGTGCACGACGGGAGATTCCTCGAAATACCCTTCTCTGCGCAGCCAGTCTTTGGCCCTGAAAAGGAACGGGGTCCGTCAAAATCGGTGGTGTTGCAATGCGTTGTGTTCTGTGAATGCGTGTCACGGAAGAAGAGACTTGAGACGTGGTTTGACATGAGCAGTGAAGATTTATACAGGGTGTTGTTTTGGTTAGTGACACCCGACTCGGGAAAGATAGTTTGAGACTAAAAGCAAACAATTCTAAAATACTTTTGATTCACAAATCAACTTGTTCAATTTGTTTTCTAATAACCGTGACGTGCGGACACCCCCGGCCTTATCAACGCGCGCGCGCGATGTGGCGCCCGATATTGCGAGTGCGGCCGCAAGCGATAGTGTAATAGTAAGGAAGGCCTCAATTTAATGATTTTTGGGTATTTTTCACAGATTTTTTTGGCTTCAGTACCGTGTTAATAATCACCCCCGTGTCGGGCGTCACTTTACAAAGAACACCTTGTATTTTAGAACTTACGCGGAATAACTGGTGAGTTGCACGGCGCTCCCAATGCCGATTTTGGAGCAGTTTACAGTGGCGCCGGCGTAGAGGCCTCGCATACCTTCACGCCGGTAGATCTGTGTGAAGGCATCCAAGGTTCCTGGTGTAAAGAAAACGATAGTTATCGATAACACGGGGTATACACTCAGATCATGGGACTGCGTGGGGGGTGGGGGGGCTACTGTGCCACAGACAGATACAGTGGCACACACAGATACATAGCGGTCGAACTTAAAACACCCCTCTTTCGAACGGGGGGTTAAAAACAGCCCTTATTGAAATGAACAATAGTTTTTTTACATTTAAAAATGGGAATATTGACGGTGATTATTTTAGTTTAGAGAATACGGGGGTAGATCTATTTTGCCCAGCTTAGATAGATAGACAACTCTTTGTTGTATGTACACCAAAATTACAAGGGTTTTCTTAAAACTAAACTCTAATTTTTAAAGCGAGTCCACGGAATGACAGTTGTTCATCATCATCATCATCATCAGCCTGTTAACACCCACTGCTGAGTAAAGGCCTCTTCATGCTCACGCCACCTCTCACGATCCTGTGCCAGGCGCAACCACTGCTTTCCGGCTACTTTGGCTATGTCGTCCGACCATCTGGCTGGTGGTCTGCCAACGGATCTCTTCCCCTCTCGGGGTCGCCATTCCGCAATGGACTTTGTCCATCTGCCATCGGTACGTCTCGCCAGGTGTCCTGCCCACTTCCACTTTAAAGAAGTTATGCGTTTTCCAACGTCTGCCACTTTTGTGCGGCTTCTTATTACAACGTTCGGTATACGGTCCAAGAGCTTAATACCAAGCATCGCTCGCTCCATGGCTCTTTGGGCAACGTTGACTTTGTGCATAACGTCTTTGGTAAGAGTCCATGTCTCAGAACCATAAGTGAGAGTAGGCAGCACACACTGGTTGAAAACCTTGGTTTTTAGGCATTGAGGTAATTTGGATTTAAAAACCTCCCCAAGCTTGCCGAAGGCGGCCCATCCCAGCTGGATACGCCTAGCAATCTCTTTTACCTGGAACTGTTGACCAAAGGATAAACGATGTCCAAGATAAACGTATTCGTCAACCATTTCGATGGGACAGTTGTCCACGGTTACATTTACGCCTAGACTGTCAGTGGTATTGTCCGACATAATCTTGGTCTTGGACATGTTCATCCTGAGGCCAACCCTCAGGGATGCTTCATGCAATCCTGCGAGCATACTTTGGAGATCGACAGCGCTCTCAGCTACCAGGATAAGGTCGTCAGCAAACCTCAGGTGTGTTAGTCTTTCACCATTGATGTTGACACCACTTTCGCTCCAGTCTACAGTCTTCAACACGTCTTCAAGGACATTTGTGAAGAGCTTGGGCGAAAGAGTGTCTCCCTGGCGTACACCTCGATTGATCGTAACCGGGTTGGTTAGCTTGTGCATTCGCACCTGAAGAGTGGCCGAACTGTAGAGCTCTCGGAGGACATCTACATATCGCTTATCGATACCGCAACGATGGAGTGAATGGAATACAGCCCAGTGTTCGACGCTGTCGAATGCTTTTTCGTAATCTACGAATGCAAAACACAAAGGCTGATTATACTCTCTAAATTTCTCCATCAGTTGCTTGACTGCAAATATGTGGTCCATTGTAGAATATCCACTCCGAAAACCTGCCTGTTCGACGGGCTGATATTCGTCAAAAAGCCGCGAAAGTCTGTTGCAAAGTATTTTAGCAAAAAGTTTGTATACCTGTGACAGTAGGCTAATGGGTCTGTAGTTTTGCAACTTCGCTTTATCGCCCTTTTTGTGTAATATAGAAACCACAGCATTTTTCCAAGCCCTTGGCGTAACTCCGCTAGTTAGGACTTTGTTGTAGAGCTCCTCCAGAACCTTTAACACTGAATAGCCCCCCGCTTGGAGCTTCTCGACGTAGACTCCGTCTTCTCCCGATGCTTTCCCGCGCTTCATCTGACCTAAAGCGTGTGCAATTTCGTCCTCGAGAATCTCTGGCAAGTTGTCCCAGAGTCGTTCGACTGGTTCAGCTCTAGGGTCAGATTCATCCAGCGGATGCGGTTCAGCTGCTTTGGAAGCATAAAGGTCCGAGTAAAACTCTTCTACTATGGTAACTATCTCTTCTCTGTCTGTTTTTGTATTTCCTGTGGCGTTTTTAAGTTTACTGATTTCCTGCTTACTATTGTTCAATTTATTTTTGAAAACTTTAGGTCCCCTGTTTGCTTTTATGGTTTCTTTAATAATTTTGGTATTGTAGTTTCGTATGTCTGTTCTAATTGCCTTTCTGATCTTTTTGTTAATGGTGAGTATCGCTTTTTGATCTATAATTGTGTTTTGTTTAAGTGTTCTTCTTTCTGACAAAAGAGTTAAGGTGTTAGGTGTCAGTTTGCTGTCTGTTTGTTTTTGACCACCGATATGTTTCTTGGTCGTTTCTACCATGGTTTTGCAGAGAGTGTCGTTCAGTGAGTTCACGTCAAGATTTTCTTCCGCCAGTCCTTCAAACTTGTTCCTTAGGTCTAATTGGAATTCCTTTTGTAGAAACATGTAGTCGGTGTGGTCATATTTTTTTTTGGAACTTAACACAAGTTTGGCCCTCTCTTTGGGCAGGTCAATCTTTAGAGTGGCTCTCACTAAACGGTGGTCACTGCAGGTCTTAAAGTGGTTAAGTACGGAGACATCGCTAATTAGGTTCTTATCTGCGCTAATGATGTAGTCAATTTCGTTCTTGGTTCGTCCACCCGGACTCACCCAAGTCCACTTCCTTGATGGTCGCTTTTTGTAAAATGTGTTCATAGCGTATAGTTGGTGTTTCTCAAGGAAGTTGACAAGAGTTTGTCCGCAGGAGTTTCTCAAACCGAGACCGTGCTGCCCTACTGACTTTTCATCTAACAAGGCAGGACCCACTTTTGCATTGAAGTCACCTAATATGACGGTATAGTGACAAGGGTTTTCGTCATAAGCTTTTTCAATGTCTTCGTAAAACAAATCTACTTCATCGTCATCATGATCCGTGGTAGGTGCATATGCCTGGATTGCCTTAAGTGTGTATCTTCTATTTATGGTCAAAATAACGTAGCATACTCGCGTTGATACGCTGCTTACGTTACGGACCGCAGAAGCCAGCCTATGGTTAATAAGAAAACCTACTCCTCCATATGCTTTGTCTTCTTCTCCCCTATAGTAGAGAAGGTGTCCGCAGTCGAGTCTCAGTAGGTCTTCTCCTTTGCGGCGTACCTCGGAAAGTCCAATGACGTCCCATTTGATGTTATTGACTTCCTGTAGTAGTTCACACAATCGATCGTCTGTGCTCAAGGTCCTGGTGTTAAATGTAGCCAATGTCATTTTGTGGTAGCCGGATCTCTTCCGGAGATTCTTGGCACCCTCTGCCCCACCGGAACCAGAACTGCTACCGTAGTTTGGAATAGTGGGACTGCCGGGGACTGAGGGCCGTGGTAAGTGAGCGTGATTCATGAAGGATTTAGCCGGGTTAGCACCACGCTGGCCAATGCGTCTTGGTGCTTCTACCTGTTCACGTTAGCCTGCGGCGCGCCTCTACTAGACCAATGAAACATTGGTCCAGTATAAGCGCACCCCAGTTACCGGTAGGGACCACTTGGAGGTGTGAACGCGGAATTATAATTCCAAACAGTAGATTTAGTGAAACGTCGATGTCACCATTGGCGTCTCCCTCCATCGAAAATTTGGAATTCTTTTCCCCTACCTGTTGTTACAGTTGTTGTGTCGACAGTTGTTACAAAGGCTTTATCTGTCAGTAGCATACTAGCAACTGTCATTCCATGGACTCGATTTAAAAATTAGAGTTTAATCAGTGAGCAGTGGCGGATCCAGGATTTTGGTTTGAGCGTAGGTATTCAAGATAAAGTCTCAGATGCTTTGGTGGGGGGGGGGGGGCTAGTCAAGCCCATAATCCCTAAATCTTAAATCCGCTACTGTCAGTGAGCATACAATTGGCAGCCTTATCGCTAAAAGCGATCTCTGCTAGGCAACCATTAGTCGTACCTTTATATTCAAACTTGTGAGTCTTAGCGCAGGACTGCAGCCTGGTCTTGACCACGAACATGGGGTTGGAGACGAGCCCGCTGAGGGCGCCGCAGAGACTCGACCACGCCAGGGCTCTGTGGACCGAGATCGACCCCGAGTCGGTCTGCGTCCAGCCTTCGAGCTCGCCCACGTGGTAGAGGCCCAACCTGAAGAGGAAGCGTGTGAATCGGAGAATATCCACTTAAGCGTGGACGATAGCAACGAGGCGGGAAATTCAAAATTTTTACAGTTTTTTACATTTTGTAGCTAAACTGAGCTATTTTTGTTCAGCGATTTTTCGTTTGCGGCAATTACATAGTATTCTTTTCATTATTGTAAACAAAAGAACAAAAATAATTCAGCCGATTATGTGTTCTGGTCTACGACAAGCTTTTTGGGCAGTGCTACTGCTTCGTAGACCAGAACACATAATCGGCTGAATTATTTTTGTTCTTTTGTTTACAATAATGAAAAGAATACTATGTAATTGCCGCGAACGAAAAATTGCTGAACAAAAATAGCTCAGTTTAGCTACAAAATGTAAAAAACAGTGAAAATTTTGAATTTCCCGCCACGTCGCTATCTTTCCACCTTAAAACAAGACTACGCCGCCGCTGAGGGCGCCGCAGAGGCTCGACCACTTCAGGGCTCTGTGGACCGAGATGGACCCCGTGTCGGTCTGCGTCCAGCCTTCGAGCTCGCCCACGTGGTAGAGGCCCAACCCCTGAAGGGGAAACGTGTGAATCAGCGAATATCCACTTGAATAGAAGAGATCTCAATTTTTCGCGGTCTTGCGCGGCAACCTCTTTTCAGCCGAGTCCAGTTGACGCAGTTGATTTTCAGCAGTATTTTCAGTTTTAATTATTTTTTAAGATAAGTTTGTTCAGCGATTTTTGTTTTACGACAGTAAAATAAGTAAAAAAAATATTCCCTTCATTATTCTAAACAACAGAACAATAATAATTAAGCTGAATCCACTCAGTTATTAAAGGAAAACCACGTTAAAACTCGAAAAAAAACACAATCACTCACCAGCTTGTGTTTTGTGGTTTGTATGTGTGTCTTGTGTGGTTTTCCTTTAATTTTGATATTGTCGTGCCCAACTGCCCATTCTACCTATATGCTACTATGGAGGGGATTTGTTAAGCCAATATTTGGGGTCGATTTGAACTCGTGCGGCGCGTCACCAGGGCCCTTAGCCTGTAACGCAATGGCGGGTCAATGGCGTCCCGCCCGGCAGAAGGACAAAACCGGGCTCTCCTCGTTTTTCTCCTACAACCAGAGAACTAATCCTCTAGAATTAGAATCAAAATATTCTTTGCTGTACTACAAAAACATTAAAAGGACAGACAGCGTTAGCAAATCGTAATTGAAGTCGTCACCTGACAGCCCATTTTGGCACCATTGTGTTACAGGCTAAGGGCCCAGTTCCATCAACGGGATATTTCAATGGAACTATTGATCCGGCCGGAGAGAAAAAATATCTTCCAGACAAGTTTTAAAAATTGATTAGTTTTTAAAATAATTTACCTGTGTAATTTGATTTGTGCTGTGGGTTTTATTCAATAAATAAACTAAACTAAAACTAAACTAAACAAGCTTTAGACGGCCAAAATTATAAAAGACGGGATCATTCGTTCGCTTTTCGTTCCATGGCGGTACTACTGTGTTTTTTCCTCCATGGTGTCTTTCCTCCAAGTCTCTTTCCTAGCAGAGTTCATACTGAACCCCAGCAGCATAGATGCGGGGATTATGGGTTCGCATTTCTTTCATTGACTACCTAGTTCCGAGATGGAACTACTGTGTTTGGTCGTGTTGATCTAGTTTCTTACCCTACAGAGTTCTTAGTGAACCCCAGCCACATTGCTGCGGAGAGTCCACTCTGTAGCGCCAGCGGCCTATCCGCTTTCCTGATCTTCTTGTTCTTAGGGTGCCTCTCCGACTCAGCGAAGGTTGGCGGTCAGCTCAGCATATCCCAGTCCACTCCCGTAGGTTTCTTTTTCTCCTTCGACCGACGCGTCTCTTTGCCAGCGACTTTTCCCATCATTATAAGTTGGAGGCTGTATCTCTTTCCTTTCCTGATGATTCGCTTTCCTGATGACCCTAGATCAATCTACGCTTTGATTGATTGTGGGCGTTCGTTCGCAGTAGTTTCATTGACTTTTGTTCGTGTTGATCTAGTTTCTTACCTTACAGAGTTCATAGTGAACCCCAGCAGCATCGCTGCGGAAAGTCCACTCTGTAGCGCCAGCGGCCCATCCGCTTTTCCGATAACGTAGATCGCGTGTAGAAGCCCCCTGTACCGCAAGGGCTCTGTGAGCAATAAACATAATGCATGAATTATGATTAAGAAAAATTATAACTTAGCTAAACTAATTTATCCTGGAACGTACATCTTCTTGCTAGGCCAGACTGGATTGCCCTAGGCTAAACTGGTTTCTCCATACGAGCTTCGGCTAGACAAGTTTGGCCTAGGACATACCGGTTTATCCATACGACTTTCCAATATGCTAAGGTCTGAGATGATTTACTTATACAGTGACCAGTGGTAACCTTCACTCACGCTAGATGGGAGAAGTGCCTAGGACAATTTTTAGATGGAGTAGGCTTGCCCAGCACCTACATATACCATCCCGATAACTTGGTCGGCTTAGCCAACAGGAAAGACCAAGTCCTCCGGAAAGTCAATACGTATGGAGCCAACTAAGTAGAGGTTTAATGAGTGGTACAAACGAAACAATGAGCCGGTGCTTTGCCCGGACCATTCGCGCAGATTTGGAACCATGATATCTTGGGTCTACCAGGTCTCCTTCCGCCTGGTATCTTGCCTTGTATGATAAGTTGAAGGATGCTGTACTTGCCTAGCTTCGAAGGACGAGATAGCCAAACTGATCGCCAACCTCCGATAGGAGACGGCACACAAAGAAGAAGAATTGCACTAAAACTACAAACTAAAAGTTTTTTCGCACGAGTCGATTTTTCTGGGACTTATTCCATTTTCACCGCTTTTTGTAGTGATCATGGTCCGAAGGTAGGTAATCGTATAAGGTAGTGGCCACCCCTAGTGTAATATCAGTCCTTGAGGAATATTGAGTGGGTATTAGGAATACACACCTGTGGATGCGTTCAGCTCACCCTGTAGCTGTAGCCGGGTCTTTATGACGTCTATGGGGTTGGTGAAGATGGTTGCGCCCGCGCCGGCTACGCCGCCTACTATGAACTCCATTGTTTATGTAAATCTGGAATACAAGGTGAAACTAACATGTATTATGTCACGAAACCAAGAATTGACTGGAACAAACCGCTTAAATAAGTTCGCCGTGTGATATCTCTTTTGTTTTTTCTGTTGTGTGTGCCGGTGTATCGTACACACGACAGTATGTCAACCCTTACACGCTAGCACTCTACTCGGTTACGTTACGGGCGACTTTACAACAAAAGTGTACAGTCGGACGTGATTTCGTGTGTACGTGCAGTGCAAAGACGGCCAAAGATAGGGAGGAGCGGATGAAATAAGGCCGAGGCGACATAAAAAAAGTTGATTGGTATTTCTGCTTACCCTATAAAACCATTTAGAGAAGGCACTTACGTACGTTTAGTTATTTCCGGGTGCTGTCTGTATTAGGTGTACTGTACAATAAAACGTGATGTCAGACTGAGATGAACACTATCTTATCCTATGTGGATTGGTAGAGATAGAGATATTAATCCTACTTCAATGTTTACTATTCGCGATACTGTGAGTGAAAGAAAACTTTGAGCAAATAGAGCTTTTCGTCACTTTTGAACGGAATACCTATCTCGCTCAGACAAAATATTTTCAAGTTAGATTTTTTTCGGCATTTCAATGATCCCCTTGAAACGGGCCATTACACAAATGTGCGCCGTTTGGGGTTGAATCGATGGGTCCATGGGGTAGGTACTACAGGGCCCTTAGCCTGTAACACAATGGTGCCAAAATGGGCTGTCAGGTGACGACTTCAATTACGATTTGCTAACGCTGTCTGTCCTTTTAATGTTTTTGTAGTACAGCAAAGAATATTTTGATTCTAATTCTAGAGGATTAGTTCTCTGGTTGTAGGGGAAAAACGAATAGAGCCCGGTTTTGTCCTTCTGCCGGGACGCCATTGACCCGCCATTGAGTTACAGGCTAAGGGCCCTGGTCATAGAGATTAAAAATAATGTAACTTGTCTTTGGGTAAGTGTGAGTGGACCCTTTTAATGATTGCAGCCCCCAAACGAATAATTTACGAATTCAAAAAGTGAGCTGAACTTACATACATTCTGATAACGATGATGATGGCAACAGGAAATGTGCTAAAGGCAAAAAAACAAGGTTAAGTATAGAAGAAAATAAATAAAAACCTGAGTACGTACTTACTTTTCTGTTTAAAACTACTTTGAAAACTATAAACACACATCACAACATTGACTACAACTTATTTAATACATAAATAAAAAAAAATGTGCAGAACATCACAGAGTTGTTAACATAAATAGCAAAACCGCGAAACTGACTCCAGTCAGATATCACGTGGATAAATTCCTCCACAAAATACCGACCGGTCTACAGACAAAATGTTCAATCCATTTCCATCTCTACTACAACTACATTAAGGTTTTGATGAAGTTCATACGTTATCTGCGTAAAATAGCAATCAATATCAAGGCATTTTCAACCCACTTGCGACAGTTTTAAAGTTCAAAGAGGCATTTAGACACGTCTACGGACTTGACATTGAATGATACGCCGACGTAGCCGTGACGTCATGTGACGTAACATGCGCACGAGACGCAGCATTGGGTTTTATCGGAAACGTGCGTGATTCACGATTGTGGAACATTGTATGATGTAATTTGACAGGCAGGCTGAATATTTTTTACATTTTGTAGCTAAACTGAGCTATTTTTGTTCAGCGATTTTTTGTTCGCGGCAATAACATAGTATTCTTTTCATTATTGTAAACAACAGAACAACAATAATTCAGCCGATTATGTGTTCTGGTCTACGAAGTAGTGGCATTGCCCAAAAACCTTGTCGTAGACCAGAACACATAATCGGCTGAAAATTTTGAATTTCTGAAGTTCTGCTATGTTCCAGCCTTAATTGCGGAATAATAACTATTATCTTTCGGCAAATATACGTATTATTTGCTGAAACCTAATCTAAATGGGTTTACGCTTTTGGGAGCTACAGATAGACACACACTTTGTTTCATACTTATAATAACACTCCGCTTCAAACTTAAAACACCCCTCTTTTTGGGCCGAGGGTTAAAAAGAGTGGTAAGAGTGCTAGGCCTAATAAATAAGTGGACTGCTGGATTTCTTTGAGGAGCTGGGTTGGCAAGGATGAGAAATCCCACCTGACGCAAAATAGGCGTAAGTAGAGCGACGTCTCTACTTGCGCCTATTTTGCGTTACGTAGTTGCGGAAAACAGCCCGTTTTAGCATTTCCATTTACCATAGGCCTAATAAATAACCTAAGCCTGAAGGTCGCTCATTCATAATAATTCCACCTAATCCTTAGGTCACTCTTCCAGGGTCAAGGTTCTGACTCACAAATCCAATAAGTTATGCGTAATCGTGTGAGCCTATTAGATTAATCACTGAGGGAAAAACTACGAAAGTTAACACGCTATAAAGTAATTGTTGCTTTGTTTTGGTGCTATGCACAATTTCTGCTTCTTTGAGTTATTATCGCATTCGCATTATATTATACAAGGTGTTACAAAAGTACCTAACTCTTTTTACAGGGTAATAGCACCCGGTGATAGGGATCACAACCAAATTTTTTTTTTTTGCTCTATGACGTTCCGTTAATTTTTAAATTAATAAAACGTGAACGATGTGGCGGGAGAAAAGTATTTTATAAATATTGTTTTCATTGACTTTCACAATGTTTTAACAACTCAAAGCTATGTAAATGCACCTACACGCACAAACATATTTTTAAATTTGAGCTAATTACAAAAACAAAAAAGTTACAAAAATTTTTCAATTTTGAGGTTATAAAATAAAAATTGTATTTTTCAACTTTTTATTACAGATTTGACATCCTGCTGACCAGTAAGTTACACCCTGTAAAAAGAGTTAGGTACTTTTGTAACACCTTGTATTGTAGCACTTAGTGAAAACTGCTATACATACAGGGTGTTAAAAGACCGCCAACAGACCCGAAAGCTACGCATACTAGACACCAAAACAAAGTACTTTTTCGATAAATTATTGCTGGGAAATCAATTTGGTTTTTTAGGTTATAATTTTGAAAAATATTTTATCACGCAATGGACGTGTAACGCACAGAATTCATATTGCGCAAGCGTAGGTATCAGTTTATGTAACTTCAGCTTGAAGTGCCGATGTTTAGAATACATTGCGGGTTGCAATTTTAACGTCGTTTTTTGTAAGAAATATTCATAATTTTGATATGGCTTCTTGAGAAGGTATGTTAAGAACTAGATACTGAATGCATTTCTGCAAAAAAAAAGTTTTGAAAAGTTCGACTTTGAACCTCATTATCTCGGAAACCGTTGATTTCCCAGGCATAGTTCCTTGGGCAAAAATGTTCCCTATGATGAGGACAATACGTGGTTTCCCGCTTTGTTGGCGGTCTTTTAACACCCTGTATACTTACTTAGTCATGAGATTTCATCGATTTCGCTAATATTTCCAGTATTCTTCAGAGCTAAACCGTCTTATCTGTAGGTAAGCACTCACAGCCTAGTTGTACTAGCCGTTCTTAATCGATTGGCAAAGTTAAGCAACAACGGCCGCGGTCAGTCCATGGATGGGTGACCGCTAGTGGCAATAATATCTGAGCGCTTCCGTGCTTCGGAAGGCACGTTAAACCGTTGGTCCCGGTTGTTGTTGATTAATAACAATCGTTAAGCCATGTCAGAGACCCTTTGGGTGGCCTAAAAACTCTGACACCAGGGGTGGCCACTACCTCATACGATTACCTACCTACCTGTAGGTAAGCTTATATTCATGCTCTATAACGGCCTAAAACTATTACTTTTGTATTCCTACAAACATAAAAAAATATTCACTTGGTCTTATCAATCGTGGCGGCAAAACAACAAAATAGAAACCCACAAAACGAGACACACCTCGATCGACGTCCAAAATAGTCCGATTGACCCAATTAGGTGGACTCATATCACTCGGAATCGGTCATGCATGCGTTACTAAATAATTTAGTAAGTAGCGCCCCATTTCTCCTGCCATGAACGGTGCTAGCCCTTGAGGTAATATTCCAATATTCTATTTTCACCATCAAGACTTCCATTTCCATGGAGAATATGGCTGTCTATCCTGCTATCTTTTAGCGTGGTGCGTGCCATATCTGCATGGTCATTTCCATCTACTATGTAAAAGAGAACTTACTAATATATTTCGGAACCCAAAGTTTTTTGTTCGAAAGTCCGTTATTGGCTTAATCTTATCTTTAGACAATATTGAGAAACCAATTTCAATATTTTTTATTTTGGTTCAGTAGTTTGGATTTTACAACGTTTCAAAGATACGGTTTTATGACGTCACGCGACGGTCTGCATCCTGTTGGCGGTCATAGGAACAAAACATTTTAGCGCATAAAAACAAAACTACTGGACAAAAATAAAAAATATTGAAATTAGTTTCTCAATATTGTCTAAAGATAAGATTAAGCCAATAACGGACTTTCGAACAAAAAACTTTGGGTTCCGAATTAGGTAGGTATGTTAAAAGACCACATAATATGTACCTATGTGTAAAAGACGTTAAGACGCCAACAATTAAATTATTCATAGGTACACTATGTATAATACATAGGTATCTCAATATTCTTCGGACACATAGCTCGTAGAGGACCAAGCCAAGAAAGTTATGACGGGTATCAACCCAAGACGAGCTAGACACCCGCTAGAATAGCTAGATGGAAGGATATTATGACCAAATTAGCAAAGCTAGGAAAAAACATCTGCATGAGCCAATCCGCATCGCGAGTGGAAAATTCCGCCACCTTCAAGTGATGGTCACGTCACGATGCTCAGCATTGAGGGAACAACTGGGAGTCTACCGGCTAAGATGAAGCCGATTACCATTGGCGAAAATCGAAGTTCGATTTATGAAAAATGAACTGCAATGAACTGCCACCCAATTCATTTTTCATAAATCGAACTTCGATTTTCGCCAATGGTAATCGGCTTCATTTTAGCCGGTAGACCCCCTGGGTGGCAGTAAAATAAACTGGTTGGCAGTACATTTTTCATAAATCGAACTTCAATTTTTGCCAATGGTAATCGGCTTCGTCTTAGCCGTTAGACCCCCTGGATTAATGTATAATTCCCTCAACGAAAATCCCTACGAGAGAAGGCCTTGGTGAGCTCGTGGAACGTGTACATCTTACTTGCTTTACTTATAGTACCGAGATACTTATAGTAGGTAAGTACCTTTAATTTCAGCAATTAGTAAAGGTCAAGTTCGTAACAGTTGCCGCGTTCCCACACTTGGCTGTATTATTACTTGGAAGGCCACCTGTTAGGTTTCAGTCCGATATGATTGGCATTCAGTCCACGATTCGATCTATGATTGCACTTGAAACGATTACTCTGTGATTGCGCTTGTTGGAAAACTTTTTTATGTAAAGTAGCTAAGTAGTTGCATAGACACTTTCCTAGAATGGGAAAGAATTACCTAAATATATTATGTCAAGAAGGCACTTACTTATAGCAAATTCACGCCCTCTACAACTACACGGATAAAATGTTCCGGTCTACGATAAAGTAAGTAAGTAAGTAAGTAAAATGTTTATTTGGTACCAAATAAAAATGTAGCAATGAGGGCCGCACATCACGTATGTAGTTAAGAATATTTTTTATAATTGTAAGTCTGTTAAAGGAGAAGATAAAAAGCCTGAATACTAGGATTTATATCCCAACAACACCCATTTCTCAGGGAGTTTCCTGCAAGTAAGGGTAAATAATAAAGAGTTTGATAGACAGTTTAATCTCTTAACGATCACCATGAATATTATATCGGGTAACATTATCTGTGACTCAGACAGGTCGATGACAAATGTAAACATTTTCCACATGAAAGTGAACTCAAATGATTGGCCCTGAAGGTCGACATTTATGAAACGGAAGAACGACCTAGCAGCAGTATGCAGTGTTTATGTCCTTCTTTCTTTCCCTATTGAACTGCAAGCGCAGCATAAGGCTGGGTTAGAGCGTATCTATGGGTTGTTAACTCTGTCTATCTCGCTCTACGTCAAACAAAAGAGTGATATACATAATAGTTCTAAACCCAGCTTTATGCTACGCTTGCTGGTCATGGTAAAGTTCAATTCCTCGTGAGGGAACGCTGATGGTGTGTCATAGAGCCTTAAAAACCGGACAAGGCCGACCCGGACTCACGCAGTACGCAAGGGTTCCGTACTACTAGGTGTTAAGTATTTGTGGTAAATTGAAGAACACAAATATTTATATTGAACGGCGGTTTGGAAGCCTCGTTTAATCAACTTGAAAATAACACCATTAAAACGCCTAGTTTATGGAGATACCTATCCCTTATTTATTGTATTATTTGTTACGATGTCCGCAGGGCATATTCTGTACCAAATTCCACTTGCTACTTAAGAGGGAACGCGGGTAACCTCAACTCCATACCAAAGGGGAGACCTGTTTCCTCCCTGGATAATTGTTTTAGAAAAAATATGTTTATGCCATTCAGTCTATATTTACCTCCTCTATTTTAATTATTTTAATAAAATTTATTTAAATAATTAAAACCATAAAAAAAATTAGTCACAGTCTCAGATACCCCTTTTTGTTCGATTGGCGCCCTTATGCCGCGCGCGGTAAGAGCTGCCATGGGGTATCTGAGATTGTGGCCGACCGTCACCGAACTAAATCCCATAGAATCCGCATTTCGTATAAAATCACAATAAAAACTTGTCCCCACAGAAACAAAAGATATCAGCAATAGAACAATACGAAACATCATTTCGACCATACGTCTAATATTCGAATGTCACCCTTATTGCATTAGTGTACAGTTTTACTTTAATTGCATGGACTACGAGCAAATAAGCTCCCAAAGGCAATTTGGGCATCAATTTTTCCAGACACATTTCAGATCTATGTTGTATCTAGTTTTATCCTTGATCGAAGCCGACCGTACATATAAATTGAATGGCATAAACATATTTTTTATAAAATAATTATCCAGGGAGGAAACAGGTCTCCCTTTTTGTATTTTTTATATGGAGCAGCCGGCTACCCGCGTTCCGTCTTAACAAAGTTAGAAAGATAGAGCACTTTAAAGGTCAGACAGACAGACAGTTTGGCAACGTTAGAATACGGAACCCTGAAAAGGGTGATAGCTCTTGCCCCGCGACTGAGTAAGATAAGAATCGTAAAGCGGTACTTTTGTTGTCGTTCGATCTGTGCACCGAAGGTCGAAGGGCGATCGATGCGGCTATCGCGATCTAATGACCATCATTACTGTAGTCCAGCCATGACGTAGGCCTTTGTCGAGCTCAAACATGGTTGCTTCTGTCTGGCTACAGAAAAATAAGAACAAAAACCAAGTGCGAGTCGGACTCGCGCACGGAGGGTTCCGGACCATTATCTATAAAAACGGCAAAAAAATCACGTTTTTCGTATGGGAGCCCCTTTAAATATTAACTTTTTTTAGTAGGTGGGTTTTTGTTGTTATAGCGGCAACAGAAATACATGATCTGTGAAAATTTCAACTGTCTAACTATCACGGTTCATGAGATACAGCCTGGTCACAGACGGACGGACAGACAGACGGACAGCGGAGTCTTAGTAATAGGGTCCTTTTACCCTTTGAGGGTAACGGAACCCTAAAAAATTATCCGATATGTCTCTCTAACAATCTCTACTATGAGATGGGGCACCGTCGCACCATCCCATACTAGAGAGTAGAGAGACAAATGGTTTTAGCAATCTGCTCGCCGGTGCGAGCAAAGATGCTAAGATACAGGGTGTTAAAAGACCGCCAACAGACCCGAAAGCCACGCATACTAGACATCAAAACAAAGTACTTTTTCGATAAATTATTGCTGGGAAATTATTTTGGTTTTTTAGGTTATAATTTTGGAAAATATTTTATCACGCAATGGATGTGTAACGCAGAGAACTCATATTGCGCAAGCGTTGATATAAACTTTTGTTACTTACGCTCGAGGTGCCGATGTTAAGAATACATTGCGGGTTGCAATTTTAACGTCGTTTTATGCAAGAAATATTCAATATTTTGATATAGTTCCTTGAGAAGAAATGTTAAGCAGTTAATACTAAGCACATTTCAGCAAAAAAAAAATTTTGGAAAGTCCGACTTTGAACCTCATTATCTCGGAAACCGTTAATTTCCCAGGCATAGTTCCTTGGGCAAAAATGTTCGATATGATGAGGACAATATGTGGTTTCCCGCTTTGTTGGCGGTCTTTTAACACCCAGTATACTATACTTTTATATCTATCTATCTCCACGTGCCTCCGTAATATTAAAGCTGCCCTCTAACCCGCACCCGCCACCCCCCATCTATAAGGCTTCACATCGACAAATATTATTTATTATTGTGAGCCGTGACAAAATCGATGAATGAGGCAACGACATGTCGAAATACTTATCAAACAATCCCTAAATATTTTGGGTGGGTGAAATATTGAGATGGCGTCCGGCTACTCCCAAAGAGGAAATGTTAAGATTGACGAAAAAGGTTACGAACTTTTTATTAGAAAAGAGGTGGCACATTTATAACAATACTGGCATTGTTGGAAAGCAAGGAGGTAAAACTCTAGCGGAAAAAGGCTAGAAACTTTTTAAAAAATATACGCACACAAAAGCTGTCAAAACTGACACGAAAGAAACAACCCAAAAATACCTGGAATTTTCCTTGTTTTTCTAATTTTATGAAGACGAATTAGGCGCTGTTACGTCACGCGGGTGCGTCCATGCAGCGGCGGAGACGCTGGGCGCGCGCGTTGTCACAGGGCGGAGGGGCGCCGCCCACCACGCCGCCCAAGCCGCCCAAGGTCAGCGGCGGCTGTCGGCGGGCGGCCCCGCGCTCGACCGCACGCCCCATGCTGCCCGCGACACTAGCGCCGCAGCAGCCGCACAAAACACGCGCCCTCACCACCATCTACGCGCCGCGCAAACAGAAAACTCGTAAAAGCACAAAAATGCTCGACAACGAACACCCTATCAAGCAATCACTCACATCCTTCAACCCCTTACCCGCCATCGGACAAAGCAAGAGCGAACAGACGAAATACATCCTCTTCGATTTAAATAAAAACCGCCCCGCGACCGTCGAAGACACGCCGATGAAACTCGATGAGTTGAAAACTCTGACGCCGCTGCGAATCCCGAAAATTCCAGGTTACAAACGCAAGAGTTCTCTCGAGGCTATAGAGACGAAGCCTCAGCAACTACGAAGAGAGAATACGTACAACGTAATTGATCCTATCTACGTGACAGCTCCTCAGAAAGTGCAGGACTCTCCTTTCTCAGTAAGGTCCCTAACAATGGTTTTGAAGTCCGAGAAAGATGTGTTGGAAAACAAGAGGGAAGAAAAGGTGTCGCCGCGAACAAGGTTCAAAAAGGCGGCACTGAAGGTGGCCAAACTCTCTTCTCTACCGGAAACTGGCAAGCTGCTCTGTCTGAGGGAACGGGAGCCGCTCAATTTCTGTTTCGAAGAGGAGGATAGCACAATAAACCGGATAGAATCCGACGACTCTCCAAATGAGAAGCTGAATAAATTGTCTGAGATTTTCCAGTGCCTCGAAATGAACGGCCGACATAGGGATAGGGTGAAAAAGGATAACAGTTGGTTTTAGTCCGTAAATGTTTAGAGATAAGCTAGTTTATTATGTTGAGTTACACGCGAAAGTAAGTGTCTGGAAAACGTTTTCTATGTGGTAAGTATAAGAGTAATTTTTATTTCTTGTCGAGTTTTGTTGTACGGGGACGTAGCACAATAATTGCTCAAATATTACGAAGTGTTGTGTCCGTGTTTTAAAGAGTTTAATAAAGTGTGTCCTAAGTATTTCTAAAACAATGTCTTTCAGTGTTGCTACAATTTATAATTTGACCTTCGGTAGATCTAACCTTCCGCCTTTTTTAGGATACATGAGAAATAGAGCACATGTTTAGTTTGAAGTGTTTTTAAAGTTTGGTAACATGACCGGACGAACGCGTTAGATACATAGAGCAATGGCAAGCCCCGCCGCCGGAGATAGTTGGTTCATGTCTCGATTTAGTTTATCTTCCTATTACTTAGTCAAATTCAACGTTTTGTTATCTCCAAAAAATCCTTGATCGAAGCCAAAAAAGGAACATGTCTATTTTAAACTAGCTTTTGCCCGCGACTTCGTCCGCGCAGACTTATTTTTTTTCGCGTGACTTTTTCCGTTTTTTTTAATTGCTATTCGGGTTATTCTGCTATTCTGGGCGGAGAGAAATCCAACAAATCAAAAATCATAAAAATCGGTGCACCCTTCCTCGAGTTATAAATGGTGCAAGTAACACGACTTTATTATTAAGATAATAAACCTTGATGCTGAAAAGTTCCAAGTGACCGTACAAAGCACTCCTTTAATTAGTTTGTCTATGGTTTGTATTAGTTTGTATCGATACAAAGAACAAAGCCATTTCCAAACATCTAGCAAGCTTTAATGTCCACACAAAGGGCAGCCAAGTTAGCTCCATCGAAATCTAATGTGAAAATAATTGCATAAGGGGAGGCGATTCGAGTATACACTCGAGCTTCGATATAGCTCCTTGGCCGTGACCCACTTCCCACTAGTGGCCTGATTTTCCCGCTTTTCCCACCCACGAACAAAGAAAATAAGAGTCCCGATCTACGGACGAACACACAACTAACTTGGGCGGGAAAGGAGAGCCGTACACTGCACAGTGGGCTGAGATAGAATATTCGTAGGCTTAGGGATGAACTAACAACAGCTTCGCTTTTTAGGGTTCCGTACCCGAAGGGGGCAAACGGGATCCTATTGCTCTACCTACGTTGTTTGTCTGTCCTTTATCTTTGGAACCCTAATGCCCGATTTCACCAGCTATGTACTTAATTTTTAAGAACTTCTTTACTTTTTTAAGAAGTCCTTAGCGTAATTTTTGGAAACAACATCTTAAAAAAGTTCTTAAAAATTAAGTATAGTTGGTGAAATCGGGCATCACATATCTTGTTGAAATCAAATAATAATGTTTTATTATGGGGGACACACAAAACTTAGTTTTTCCCGCCTAAGTTATAGCTCTACTAGGTACCTAAGTTAAATGTGTGAGATCCTTAGCACCGGGTGCTATTACCCTGTAAAAAGAGTTAGGATCTTTTGTAACACCTTGTAAATATAGACCATGAAAAACATTTTTCATCTCCCACGCTCGGAAAGTTTGCTGTTACTAGTAACTTACGATCGTGTAAAGGCCGGATTTAAACTATCTGAACTTTTGTGCGCTTCGAAATTTGAACGCGACGCCGGGACAGTCTTTCCCGCGCCCTATGGTTTTGAAAAAGAAAAAAACACTGGCCGTTTAAGTAGATGCCAGATCCCGATGGAAAATAAAACCTCATTCATAGTTCGTTTAAACGCGTATTTCAGCGAAAGCGATTGTTCGTGCCCATTCTCTATACAAAACTGTGAATGTAAATGGTGCATAAGCATCTTTTAAAAAGGTAAAGTCACGGAATAGAACATTCAGAAACGCGGTTTCTTCTTATAGTCTTTTCAATATTTTGTACACATATTTATTTTTAAATACCAGTAAATAAAAAAAATGCTGCGCTTCTGTTTTATCAAATAGATAATTATGTTTTGGTTTGTTAAATACATTTTTTCAAACGATATTACTAATTTAATTTTTTATCTCCTAGAAATTTTTAATTTATATGGTAAAAGTTCAGAATGCACCCGGAAAAAAAACATTCTTTTATTTACATTATTTTTGTGTCTGGATAAATAAACTTCAGGAAATTATTAATAAAACGAATGGTTTTAATACCAACGAAGCTCAAAACTTTAGTGCGGCAGCCGTAACTACAGTAAAATATGCTTTTAAAAGGAACTTATTTGACTCACCTGTTTTGCCTGTAAGTAGTTGTCTATAGAGTTTGTCCCGCTTGGCTAACAAAGTCATTTCCTCGCTTCTGTGAGATGAAAAGTTTTGTGTTTCGCACGAATGCAATATTATTTGCGTCTCGTGCTTCTGAATACCTCGCTACGCTCAGGTTTCTTTTTTTGAACCACTCGCTACGCTCGTGGCTCAATTTTAGAAACCTTCGCTAGCTCGGTTTTCAATACAAGCACTCGCCGCAAACAATAATTTTGCATTCTTGCATAACAAATAACTATTAACTCATTTTTAGCTTCGGCGTTCAGGCGCTCCTGTCAGATAGACAACACAAATTACCCGTTGTTATCTCAGCGTACTTTTCGCTCCGATTGTTCAGTTGCCGACCGAATAGGCTTTAATTAAATTAACTACAGGGTGCACTCTAAGTCGATAGCGGAACTTTAAGTAGGGTATCTACTGATCAATACAAACAACTTGTACCTACTAGGTGGCGAAAAAAATGGAGCGAAAAAATATCAGCTGTTCCATACAAAAGGTCGACTCAGTACTGCGCCAAATGTATGAAACAGCTGATATTTTTTCGCTCCATTTTTTTCGCCACCTAGTACAAGATGTTTGTAGTGATCAGTAGAAAGCCTTCTTAAAGTTCCGCTATCGACTTAGAGTGCACCCTGTAGTACCTAGCCTAGCCTAGTACCTAGCCTCTGATTGTCAACCCTGCTGTCTGCCCGAGCGTGACGATCAGGGCATTTAACCAGAAAATGGATGAGGGGTGTTCATAGTAAAACTACATGCCACCACCGGAAATCGAATATGTGACAAAGTCATTTTTAAATAGCTTTATTCCTGAAACACATCAACTTCTAACGGTGGTTTCCAAGGGCGTCGCCAAGGGGGGGCAGGGAGGGGCAGCTGCCCCCCCCTAGAGATTCTAAAAAAGTTGCCAAATATAATGCAACCAAAGTCCTAAGTCTTTGAGTTAATTTGCTTGAAGTTCAAGCCTTGAACAATCATTCCCGTACGTCGAAACTCGAATGAATTCACCAATTCCACTCCTAATATTCCGTACGCTCAACTACGCTCTGGCTGTAGATGTAAGGCTCGTAGTACAAGTGAAAAGCTTCATGTGCTGTCGACTTTACTTACAATTCATACCTACTTTTCTCATTCATAGAGAATGAGAAAAGTATGAATTGTAGTAGGTAAAGTCAACTTGCCCCCCCCCTGCGCCATCGGCTGGCGACGCCCTTGGTGGTTTCCATCAACTTTTGTTCTACGACTTTTCGAATAGCTCGATAATTTTTATTTACAGAACAAGTGTGCTTTTCTACCATTCCAACGCTGCCTACTCTACCACCTTTCCAGCATCTCCTGCTCCTATTTATTACTCCACGCCGAAAATGTCGCAAAAAAAGTAAAAAAAAAAAATATATGGAAAAAAATGCGTTTTCACCAAGGTCCTAGAACAAAAGTTGTTGGAAATCACTTCAAAAGTTGGCGTGTTTTAGGAATAAAGCTATTTAAAAATTGCCCTGCTTAGAGCATACTTCTGGGCATATGCCTCTTTTTTTTCACGCCAACCCCCACGATCGAATTCCAATCTCGTCCAGTGGGCTCCCGCCTTCGATCAAGGATAAAACTAGATACAACATAGAACTCTGAAATGTGTCTGGAAAAATAGATGTCCAAATTGCCTTTGGGAGCTTATTTGCTCGTAGTCTATGCAATTAAAGTAAAACGGGTTGATAAGGTTGATATTCGAATATTAGACGTATGGTCGAAAATTATGTTTCGTATTGTTCTATTGCTGATATCATTTGTTTCTGTGGGGACAAATTTTTATTGTGATTTTATACGGAATGCGGATTCTATGGGATTTAGTTCGGTGGCTCCCGCTGTCTTCATATCATTGACCCATCGATGTAACATATTGTAATAGGACAATGAGCTGGCATAAACCCGTAGATGCACTGCAACGTTTCGAACAGCCAATCCGTGTTCATGCAATGCAAGTTGTCCGTCCGTCCGTTGGACACGCAATCTGTCGATTGTAGAGAATACAGTACCTACAGGTATCTACATACATGTGCTCTTTGCACGACCCATTTACCGCTGGTTACTTTAGCCATTGTAGCTATACACCGTGTCCTTACAGCCTTCGCTTATGCAGGTCCTTGTATTAGGCCTGACCATTAAATCATCAGCATCTATCCATACGTACTTTTCAATGGACAACCAGACTTCCAGACCACCTCTGGATTGATCAAGGGTTGTCTGGAAGAAATCGTGATTTGAGCTTTTTATTTCAGTCAGAATTAAAGGAAATAAGGGATGGAGGGTACCTATATTCGTAGTCCATTTGCTTGCCGAGGCACGGGACCAAATCAAACCAAATGAATAAAAAAAAACTGGCAATTCAATTCAAAAAATTTAACACAGAAAAATAAACAAAATAAAATCAACAAAGAAACATTTATTTTAATATTTACAAAACAAACATAATAAACCCGAAAATGCCGTCTGGGGGGTTACCCTTGACGCTATTGCGATCAAATTGAAAAAGTTTAAAAATTAATTTCTCTTTGAATTCGCATAGTAATTCTTTGATTTTAAATACTTTGTAATGTTTATTCAAAGGTAAGGTAGTAGTTTATTAAAAACAAAAAATAAGTCTTAATTTGTAAAATATAAAATTTTGTAAATTGCGCCATATTGCGGCCGTATTGGAAAAATGCGTCAAGGGTAGAGGGGCTGAATTTCAGCTAACCTCATGCCACTAATCAGTGGCGGATCCAGGATTTTGGTTTGGGGGGCTTGAGCCAATGAGCGTAGGTTTTCAAGATAAAAAAAAATGTTTTATAGACGTTTTGGGGGGGCTTGAGCCCCCTAAATCCGCTTCTGACACTAATCAAGTTTTTATAACATCCGTGGCAGGCGCATGAATGGACTTTATGTAATCTTTACACTGTGTATACTGCCCTGCATAGAGTTATAATAATAATTCATTTATTTCAAATAACAAGATTCATAATGGTTAGTATGTGTAACAATTGTTTTGTTTATTATCTATGTTAGTAAAAACCTATAGCTAGAATAAGGGAGTTTAGGTACCTATTAATAAAGTTTGTTACGCACCACCTGGAGCCTACAGCAGTTATAAACGGTCATACAGAGATTACGTGGGCAATCGATACTAATGCCTAGAGACTGTTTCACTGTCAGTGAAAATGCAACTCTACTTTGTAAGGTTGAATGTCAGTAATTATTTTAACCGCCTACGCAAACCATAAAGGGATTTAAAAAAATGTCTAATGCCCGTTTTCACCAGGGACCAGGACCATACAAACTCAACTCACAATACGTCTTGTGAGTTGAGTTCGTATGGTCCTTCATCCATGATTACCACTAAGACTTGCAAAGGTGCAGACACAGACATTATCTGTGGGTGCAGATAATTTTCGTTAAAGGTCTTTTAAAATTAGGAGTGGTTTTTGAAAAGGGCATAAAACCAATAACAAAATACATAAGTAGGTTCTACTATCTCCTACTTACTAGAACTAATTCCATTTTCCTAGGAAAATAATAGATCATTATTATGAAAGTCGTAGAGGCTTAAGCCTTATACCCTGGGTTTACACTATTGTTAACAATAGTGTAAACCCAGGGTATAAAACATGTCTGAACCAAATCGATATTTTACATTACACATGATGAGTTGATGACTGAAATTACGTTTGATTAATCCTTTCAATAGGTAGGTACTAATGTATTTGACAGACGTAAAAATTATTGAAGTGGCGTTCTTTGGACCTGGCTCCGTTCTCCACATACATGGTTAGGATTTGCAATCACTGGTGAAAAGGTACTCTGTTATTAAGATGCACTGATTCCGAGTCATCTGCTGATGTCCGTTGAGGAGTTCCGTTCTCCATCTCCGAAGTCCTTCATCAGGTTTTCACCACCACCACACGGGAATTATACAAGGTGTTACAAAAGTACCTAACTCTTTTTACAGGGTAATAGCACCCGGTGATAGGGATCACGACCTAAATATATTTATTTGCTTTATGACGCTCCGTTGATTTTTAAATTAATAAAATGTGAACAGGTTGTCCCAAAAAACACCTCTTATTTTTTTCGAATGATGTCAAAACAAACGTAAATTAAGTTTGGTGAACTTAGAATCATGGCAACCCGTGCCGACTTGGATCGAAAGTTCTCAGTACTACTTGGTACTGCGCACTACGGAGAGCGCGCGCTAAATTTTTTTTCATGCAGTCTTCATGGCACTGGAGTTACCCAGTTCTACAAAGAGATATTTGTTTTATTGTTGACTTAAAACATCAAATAACGGGTTCAAAACTTCTTTCAAATGGGCTAATTTTGGCAGTATTGTTTTACAATATTCGTGAAGTGAATTTAACTGTCAATGACAATGCAAACCTTTCAATTCGCAAATGTATTACCTGGTTAGATTAGATACATGGTTGCGTAAAAAAACTTGTAAGTTTATAAAAAGCCCTCCAGGGCTTACAAAAAATGCAAGTTAAAAAGTACCGTAGATACACGCCGATCAATCAATGTCGTGAAAGCATGGAAACATGACAAACTTTACAACGTTGTTGTACTTTAGTAAAGGTAAAGGTCATTGTCACGATTAGATATCTGTACAAAATGTATACCTACCTATGTATCAAGTGACCATGATAATCGCCCTTGTGGTCATCTTTACTTGGAACTATTAGTTGTATGAAGGTAAAAGGGCAACCAGTACACATTATACGCGATAAAAATAACTAAGCTGTAAGTATACAGGGTAATTTTTAAATAGCTTTAGTCCTGAAACGCGTCAACTTCTAAATGTGATTACACAACAACTTTTTAAATAGCTTTATACTTTTTATTATTTATTGAAAGTTTAGAGAACAGATAGAGATATTGCGCAACAGAAAGAATATTACAGAAAACTTCTTGCAAAAAAATATGGTACAAATGGCGGGCTTATCGCTAAAAGCGATCTCATCCAGGCAACCTTGTTTCTTTTTTTTTTTTTTTATTGTGTGTGTGTAGTTTGAAGAAGCTTGCGGTGGATTTGTTTTATATTTTGACATGTTAATATGTTTTTGAATGAATAAATTAATAAAAAAAAATAAAAAAACAAAAACAATAAAAACCTTGTTTCCTATTCTTCAAAAGTTGGCATTTAATTTTGTACCATTTCAGCGCATCCTGCGCGGCGCGCTTTCGTGCCCCTCCGCTCTCTACCACCTTTCCAGCCTCTCCTGGGCCCTTAGCCTGTAACGCAATGGCGGGTCAATGGCATCCTGGCAAAAGGACAAAACCGGGCTCTCCTCGTTTTTCTCCTACAACCAGAGAACTAATCCTCTAGAATTAGAATCAAAATATTCTTTGCTGTACTACAAAAACATTAAAAGGACAGACAGCGTTAGCAAATCGTAATTGAAGTCGTCACCCACCTGACAGCCCATTTTGGCACCATTGTGTTACAGGCTAAGGGCCCTGCTCCCATTGTTACTCTGTGCCGCAAATTTTGCAATTTTTTTTTGTATGGAAAACTAAAATTGCGCTTTCACCAAAGCCTCTGTTACTCACATTAATGCACAGTTAAACTTTGCGAGCTTATTTATTTCTGAAATATTGCCTACTTATAAACTATTATTTATTTTATTTTAAACTAGTCTGTAACTCAATGGATCTCAGTTATCTGAATAAATAAAGATATTATTATTATATTATTAAAGCCGAGGAACGTAGAAGAAAAGTTGTTGGCAATCACAATTTTAAGTTAACGTGTTTCAGGAATAAAGCTATTTAAAAATTGCCCTGTATTTTGTTAGTGTTATATGCTTTTATGAAATTGGTTAACCGCGTGGGTGTTTCTATGCTCGATGCGTAGGTAAGCTGCGATGTCTTTTTGACCTTTCTATTTCTACTCAGCTATATACCCTTTCTACTGGAGAATGTCTTTTAATTTCCTACATAGTGACTTTGTATTTATTTTAGGACTAGCTTTTGCCCACGACTTTGTCCGCGCAGCTGCACTTACATAAAAATTTACCTGTGGTCGGTGGTTAGAACAATGGACTCTGAAGCGAGAGAGAGACCCAGGTTCGATTCCCGGTGCAGGCATGTACCTTATGACTCTGTATATTTTCAAACAAAGTTACGTACATTTGTGAATTTTTCGAAGAAATACCACTCGCTAAATGAGAAGGAAAACATTGTGATGAAACCTGAGCGTCTGAGGCATAATACCCTGAACGCGAAAATAGCCAATCCGCCGTGGACGCGTGGACAGGTTCAGGTCCGGTTTACTAAGCAAATACTGAGAAAAGACCTTTGCCCAGCCCAGCATTATTTTTAAATATTTTCCCCGCAAAATGTCAGCGCGGACGTAGTCGAAGGAACCAGTTAGTTATTCGTAGCCTATGCCTTATTCTGCTTAGCCAGCTATCTCTATTCCAAATTTAATCCAAATCCGTCCAGCAGGGGTGAAATTGAGAGTTTTTTTTTATGGGCGTTGGGCCATTGTTTTCTTCAGGGTTTTTAAAATTATTTAAAAGTAGGTTCCAACTCACTTACGCCTCGAGCAACAACAGCCATCGAAAAGTAGCGGCAAGCTAGGATTGACAAAAAATATGTTTCTAAGTATGAAGCTTATAAGGTATTTATTTACAAATTACAATCAATATTAACTTAGCTCTCTGAAACTCAGACTATTATTTTAAGCTGAATTCCAATGTAGGTAGGTACGGTCGGCCATAATCTCAGATACCCCATGGCAGCTCTTATCACGCGCGGCATAAGGGCGCCAATCGAACAAAAAGGGGTATCTGAGACTGTGGCCGAGTGTACTAGCTTTTTGTTCAAACAGAGTGATTAAATTATTACTTTCTGTCCTTGAGGCCTGTTCTTGACTTTCACATCACTCGAAGAAAGTATTGGATAGGAAAACCTTCTATAGTGTTTTAATCTTCTCTTTTTGAGTCAGCACAATCCCAGTCATATCGAATCGGAAAGGTCCTACACTGCAACTGAAACAAAGAAACCACAAGGTTAAAATAAAGCAAAAGATTTAGGATATTCCACAGCCTTCTTTATCTCTCAAGCCGTGCTGTGCAAGTCCTGGCAACGTCGCCCGTGAACCGGTTTACGCAGTGCACTGTCTGTCAGAAGCCATTATGATAGTACGACCAAATTAAAACTAATCCGAGTCTCACTAACTTCAACTCTGGCTGGAAACCATTAATTTTAGTCACAATACATACCCGGCTAAATAACATGGCAGTTATGCTGTTTGTTTTTATTACCCGACTACGCGAAGCAAAAAGGAGGGTTATGATTTTAGCAGCGTATGTATGTATGTATGTATGTATGTATGTATGTATGTATGTATGTATGTATGTATGTATGTATGTATGTATGTATGTATGTATGTTTGTGTGTTCATCTGTTCCCTCGCAGAGCCTAAACTACTCGGCCGATTTCAACAAATGGGGTGTCGTTGGATTCGTCTTAATCACCCAGGTAACATAGGATAGTTAAATTTTGAAAAAACCCAAGATGGCGGCTTTGCTGCGCCCTAAAGTAAAGGACCTAAAAATAAAAATTATCGGATACCATCGTCATGAGTATCAAATGAAAGGGCTTTTAAAGACCTTTTCAAAAATGTATAACACATGTAGCGTTAACATAACAAATAGAACAAAAAATTGCAAAATGTTTTTTTTTTGCCCTTCTTGGTTCTATTCTGGGTGATCGTCCAAAATGACTTACTAAAAAGCTCAAAAAAAAAATAGAAGTTAAAAACTAAAACCCGACTACTAAAAGGCTTAAAACAAGCCCTGTTTATCCTTAAAATAGACTCATAGATAATAATTAATCGTAGTCGGAGGACACCGCATTCGCATTTGATAAACCGATGGCCTCCGACTACGATTAATTATCTATGAGTCTATTTTAAGGATAAACAGGGCTTGTTTTAAGCCTTTTAGTAGTCGGGTTTTAGTTTTTAACTTCTATTTTTACCATTTTTCTTGTAGTTTTAAGTTAGCTGGATAATACGTCATCTTCATTTGACGTAAGGATTTGTTTTGATTTGTTGTGTGGCTGATATTGTGAGTGAAAATTAAGTAATTTATTAGTTATTCATTGCTTTAAAACAGCCTAACTTGACTTGCCAGCTTAAGGTATGTTTTTAGAGTATTTTCATAGTTTTAGTTACGATTTGTAGTTACAATTTGATCCTAGAGAACCAATCGTAACACAACATTAAATCATGAATTTATTTTCAAATGCCTCGCTGGTGTTGTGTGCCCTGCTGTAAGTCGAATTACGACTCAAGTCTAAAGAGAGAAGAAAGACCTTTATCTACGTTTTCTTTCCCACGGGATAACGATTTATTAAGTCGCTGGAAAAATAATTATTAGATAGTCTTACAAGACAAACAACCGGTTCACGCAGTCCTTAAATGCGAGGTTGCCAAACTTAACAGCATGGCTTGAGAGATATAGAAGGCTGTGGATATTCATATAAAAAAACCGGCCAAGTGCGAGTCGGACTCGCGCACGAAGGATTCCGTACAATTATCTATAAAAACGGCAAAAAATAACGTTTGTTGTATGGGAGCCCCCTTTAAATATTAATTTTATTCTGTTTACGTTGATAACTTATATTGACTTATATCGTTTATGACAACGAATACAAAAGTATTCGTTGTCATAGCAGCTAGAACGATCAGAGCTAGTGAAGCTGGAGAAAAAAAAGTAGCTAGATATGTACTTAGTATTAGATAGTAATAAGTATCTGATTTATTTGTATACATTTTTTACTTTAGATAATAATTTGACGTTCAATGTAAATAATTTATTTATGGCATATTGAATAAAACATTTGAATCTTGAATCTTGAAATCTTGCAACAGAAATACATCATTTGTGAAAATTTCAACTGTCTAACTATCACGGTTCATTAGGTACAGCCTGGTGACAGACGGATGGATAGACAGACAGACAGACGGATGGACAGATGGACAGACAGATGGACAGAGAGACGGACAGACAGACGGACAGACAGATGGTCAGCGGAGTCTTAGAAGTAGGGTCCTTTTACCCTTGGAGAGTAACGGAAAACTAAAAAGTAAAACAACGAACTCACATGCAGTGCTCTGGTGATCAAACGCCCGTGATCGCAATGCCGCTGTGCTGAACCTTGGCTATCTCCTCCTTAAACTTGGCTATGGTGTCCTTGGCAAGTTTAAGCTTGTCCTTCAGCTCGCTGATCTCAACACGTGCCTTCGCCTTCACCGCGAGAATGCTCTCGAGGGTCCTCTGTTTCTTCTCCTCGACTGAAAATAGGAAATGAGATTTTTTTTGTTGAGCTGAGGGAGCTGGCACACCAGCCTCTCTACCCTTGACGCATTTTTCCAATACGGCCGCAATATGGCGCAATTTGCAATATTTCATATTTTACAAATAATAGGCATTTTGTGTTTTTATTTAATAAAGCAGCCTTACCTTTGAATAAACATTACAAAGTATTTAAAATCAAAGCATTACTATGCGAATTCAAAGAGATTTTTTTATTTATTTTCAGTTTGATCGCAATAGCGTCAAGGGTAACTCCCCAGCGCCGCCGATGTAAATAAATTGTATCTTCATGATGGATATTTTTTTTGCATAAATTGCACCTTCACGTTATCAATCTTAATTATTTTTAATTATTCTTAATTATTTTTAGGACTTAAAACCTAGATTCCATCAAACTGTCCCGGGCCATATCCCTTATCCTAGAGCTTGTGAAGAATAATTGGGTACTTTTGTATGTGAGGGCCGTGCGGTGCCGACCCGAATTTTTTTTGTTACATGAAAACCTACGAATCTCTTGAATAATAATTATTTTTACTCACAATCAGTCTCATGCTTCCACTGCCCGTTTGTCAGCGGCTTCACACTAGTCAGTAGATGCTGCATCAGCTGCGTCGGCTCTTGGAAGACTATCTCTTCATAGCTCTCTGCGGTGAGGCCTTTGCCAACTGTCGGGGGCGCCCCTTCGGCTACCGGGGACTGGAATAGTTTGAGGATGTGGTAGAGGGTCACCTGGAAGCAGGACGTATGGGTATGTTACGCAAAAGTTTGCGTAAAGATGTTTTAATAATAGAGATGTCATTCCAAAGTAAATCATGGGAATATTATCATTGAAAAGTAAATCTCGGGAGTATTGTCAGAGCTGCGTGATAATAACAAGGAAAACATTGATTGAAAATGTTTGGAATATCTATCACATAGGTTCAATATTTTTCAGTTATCTATTTATTGAAGTTATACATATTTATTGACATATTTAGTGGTGGTTGGTATTATTTTGTGGGATGCATTGTAAAAAAGCATACCAGAATTGCAATATCATCATAAAACTATGATGAAGAGAAGCATATAATTGATGAAAAAAACATGCATGCATGGAAAGAATATAAATTAATGTAAGCTAGCATGCTTAGAAAAGAAAAACAAACTTATCTTCAATAACATTAGTTTTGAGGCAGCAAGAACCAAATAATATTGTAAATAAATAAATGTAATAAATTTGTAAGAAGGAAAACAATATAACTTTGTTAGTTCCCGAGGCCAAACCGAAAACCAAGCCAGTTAAATAGAAACACTGTCACACAAGGCTTCAACTTAACAGTGATGAAAAGAAAATGAAATTAATAAAAACTGAGCCTGCAAGACACAATCCACGCAAAGTACAGCAAGAAGTAAACACAAGACAATTGAACAACCACAAAGTCGGAATAGAAAAAAACACTTACCGGTCTCTCGTTAGGATCATGAAAGTAGATCTTGATAACGATCTCGAACTCGCCCCATCCAGTCTCGGTCAACTCATATGGAGGCTTAGAAAGTATCCTATTCGGATTGGCATAACTTTCGTGGAGCTTAAAATGCACCTTTTTCACATAGGCCGACATGTCTTCGTTCTCATAAGGCTTCACATAGACAGTCCACTGGTGCGTGTGCCCGTCTTCTTCGCGTTTCTTGCCGAAGTAACGAGCTACGTTGCCGTATACTATGGGCTTTACTATCGTTAAACCCTGGAATTCGAAAGGTCTGGTAAATATGGCGCGAAGTTTTGTGAAGGAAAACCGCTGGTGTTCGTGTGTTGAGGAATTATAAGTGGGATTTGCAGCTAAGAATTCGTATTAAAAAACAAAGCATTGTTTGCTAAACATCTATGTTTACGAGAAAGGAAGTTTGTATGTGATACAAAAATGATGTCTTACCTTGACTCTTCCCCCGGAGTCGGGGCCGAAATCTGTCGGTAGACTCATTTCTGAGTCCACTTTCGTTAAAACGTACGAGTCCACGGCTGCGTTTAATGTTTATTGTGTAAACAGAAAAAGTATAACCTCACTTCCGAGGATATTTCGCTTCGGCGGCAACAAACGTCACTTTTGTTTGGTTTGTTTTTTTTTAGTGTTGCCAGCAATCAGTAATCGATATTGAAATTAACAAGTATAGTCTGTCAAGGAAAGAAATAAACATTTCAAAACAATGATTAATTGAAAGTGGAAGTAAATAAAACTAAGTTTTGGGTTCATAGTTTTTTTTTATTACATATAAGAAGGCATGTGAACAATGGTCCAACAAGCTTTTTATCTTAAATTAAATGCAATATTTTAAATAACATTAAGACTAACTACTTATTTGCTTAAAATGTACACTGAGCACGTTTAACATTCACAACACAGATGTAAAAAATTAAACCGATGTCATCACACTAGGGGGTCTGCAAAATAGGCCTTTAATTTAAAACTATTGTCATCTATTACTTTTTTCAGTGTGAGGACGCTTTGGGGAGATTAGATTAGAAACTAAGACACATAATCAACATACTCTCCCATTCTTAAAATTTATGATCAGGTTTGCCGCTACTATCGTCCTTTATTAGAGGATCACACTCTTCCTCTAACTTTGAGGACCTTGATCCATGCCTTGAGGCTGACACCCTTTGAGTCAGAGCTAGTAAATTTGGTACTAGGGCACCACAGGGCGTAGCTGGCGCAGACCTCGATGACACTCTAGATCCAGGAGATACCCTTGTGGGTCTAACAGGATACGCCGAAGTCAACGGCATGTATAAGCTCGATTTCCTTGCTTTTGGATTCTTTTTTATTGTATCCGGTCGTCTGTGACGCCGTTCATCACTTGGTCTTCTGAGCGTTGACTCCCTTGAAGTCTGCGTGGGACTCGTTGGTTGCGGGGGGGACTCACAAGCGATTGTATCTGGAGATGGACAAGGACAGGAGTATAGATGTCGGAGCCTTTCGAAGTCGTGCTCGAAAACATTGCTCTCCTCATTGTGAGAAGGTGATTGCTGGACTGGCGGCGACGGACCGAGCCGTGGACGGCAGCCCGTGTCGCAGCAGAGGTCGTAATCGATGAGTTCTAATTCGAGATCGTAGGCGGAGTCCTATAACATAAAACACGAGCCTTTTGAGATATCTTACTTCCAATAACTATTAGCTACGAACTAGAAAAAGGCATTGGTAAGAGATAACTTGAATTAGATTTTTCGTCATTGTTACGAGCATAAAAGTGATCAAACTCATTTGACATCAGAATCTGTTCTTCTTCAAGAAGTAGGTTGGGTACGTTTCTGGTTTGGGCTTAGTACTTTGGTCTGTTTTTCATGCGGACATCTTAACAAAAAAATATCATGTCTTACCATAGGCTGCACGGGTGAAGTGATCAGTGTCTCCCTGAAGGTGTCACCTGGTGACATGTCAGCAGCAGCCCTGAGGGCGGGGGCGGGTGGGGCAGGCGGGGCGGTACGGGAGCGGGGCGGGGCGCGGGGCGATCGCGGTTCTGTCAGCGAGGACAGCGAACGTAGTAGTGACCCGCCGCACCCCACGCCTCGCCACTCTTCGTAGTTGCTTGCACACGAGTAAGGAGGTGGGATGATCGAATTTGCCTGGAAAAAGAAGTGAACAGTTATTAAAGTGAAACGGCGTTAGTGTAACATTTTTCAAAGCAATGAAATGTTGATTACGAATGAGATTTGTTATTGACCCACCAATAAGACATAGATATTTACCTCATTTGCTGCGTTGCACATGTAACTGGAGTTGAGAGATTCTGCAGTACTCGTCGCTGATATAGAACCTGAAAACAAAAAAATATATAATTCAGTAGGTACCCTAAACTCTAAACTTACTATCCGCGAGAGACTTTACTACAGGATGCACTCTAAGTCGATAGCGGAACTTTATGTAGACTGTCTACTGAGCAATACAAACAACTTGTAGGTACTAGGTGGCTAAAAAAATGGATCGAAAATAATTTTCTGCCGTTCCATACAAAAGGTCGACTTAGTACTGCGCCAAATGTATGAAACAGCTAATAATTTTTTCGCTCCATTTTTTTCGCCACCTACTACAAGTTGTTTGTATTGACATGTCTGGTCAACTACATACATTTTAGATTTAGTGCAATCTATGAAAAAACAGATGTCGCTGCAAGTCTCATTGGAATTGATTGAAAGATAAATCTTATAGTAAATGCTATTTAGTCCTTTCCGCTTATTTTAAATATTTTTTTTACATTTATTAATTCTGCTTTTATAAGGAATAAATTAATAACATGCATATTTTAGAAAAATACGAATATAGTTTTAATTCGACCGCGAAGCTACGTGATAACGTGACTGACATATTAATACTGCGAATTTTACATAGATGGCGTACCTTCAGGCACCTACAACTGCTTGAAATTACATTCCGTTTCAACGTACAGTACGCTCAAGGGGTTCATCATTGGCAGACGTATAACTTGCTGCTCACTAAATGAGCCACCTAAACTAAATATGCCGCCGCTTATGGGCCTATACTAGCCCTGAACAGCAAAGCCGCAACATGGTTGTAAGCAGGTGATCAGGGTGTCGAGAGGTGTGCGCCGATTTCTACCCAGTGACGGTAGTATGGTAGCCACAGTCACAGTGCCAACTCGCGTCCTATGCATCTTTCACTTCCACCCTGCGAGCATGTATTAGCTCTAACGCGCCACTCTGGACGGCCGGCTAAGGCAAGCCAGAGGTGAGAGTCTTGCGGCCCCTCTTGAAGTCCGCTTCGGACAACCAGGTAAAGGTAAGCCAAAGACGAGGGGCCTGATCGACTCTTCGAGCATCTCGGGTTCGTGGTGTCGATAGTTCACCAACGGCAATGCAATGGCATGTACACACGACAGCACGTCGACCCTTACACGCTAGCATCCTACTCGGTTACATTACGGGTGACTTTACAACAGAAGTGTACACTCTGACATGCTGTCGTGCGTGTGTACACACGACAGCACGTCGACGCTTACACGGTAGCGCTCTACTCGGTTACGTTAGGGGCGACTTTAAAAAAAAAGTGTACAGTCTGACTTGCCGTCGTGAGTACAAGTAGCGTCACGAGTTATGAGCGCTGACCTTGAAATCATTTTTTGGGTCTGTTTGGCGGGGTACGTGAGGGAGGGGCGACGGAGAGGAAGCGAGCGATCGCCCCGGCGGCGGCGGCGAGCGCCGGCTAAGATTTAAGATTGGTAGGTAGATCAGTCGCTCTAGCCTCTAAGTACAGTCGTGCACATCGTTCTTTTGTTTCGTGGCAGAAAGAATGCCGAAACAAAATGTTTTAAAAGGACAGTTCAGAAAGATTGAAAAAGTTATTGAGAACAATGCATATTGGATTGAGATAATTTTTAATTGATTGCACACCCGTTTTATTGTAATGTCCGTTAAAATAATTTGTAAAACCATTTCAAATATACCGAGTGCAGAATTCGCAAAGAATACTTTCAATCTTTAAGTTTAGTCAGTTTCTCTGATTTGTACAGTGTCAATGTACCGTTCCCGGGAACGTTGCCGGCAATGTTTCCAGCGATTGTTCCCCAACTGGGAATTTACTGTGAACTTTGCTCAAATCTTGAGATATTCCAATATTTGTTTGCTGAATTGTACATGATTTTGGATTCTCTATACACCAGGTAATGAATTATCAATAAAAATCCCATAACTTTGAAAACTGCCAGCCCATTGGGAATGTTTCCGGCAATGTTTCCAGTTTATTTCCGGCAATGTTTCCCATTGGGAATGTTCCCGGCAATGTTCCTGGCAATGTTTCCAGTTTATTTCCGGCAAAGTTTCCAAGCAATCTTTCTCGGGATAATTGTTGGTAAACTTTACCATTATTTATGCAAATATCGATGATCTTGTATAGTGCTGTGATGAATTTTATGATAAAGATAATGGAACAGTCGCCCGCAACGTTTTAAACAACTAAAAAGGTTACAGTTTCCCTTTATGATATGTCATACATAACATAAAGTACGAAATTCTGGATAAAAACAGCTAATACTTAAAATCCTAACCAACCACACACTACCATAACCTGCCAAGGTCGAGTCGGATTCGCGCAGCGTTGGTTCCGTAGCATACATGCATAACATGAACTAAGAAGAAAAAAAAATGTTTTACTTTTTATTTTTCCTCATAAATCGAAAATTATACAGGTGGCATGTGTGTTCAGCCATTTTATGTCGTTTCTAAGAAATGAGGGTTTCACGGTGGTATTACAGAACGCTCATTGATAACTCAGTTTCAACTCTTCCCGCACAGTCGGAGTTTAAACATGGTTTAAACTCTTCTCACTAACAGTTTAGTAGAGCTTATTCATTAATCATTATTCATTAGAGATTCCTTTATTAGGCTAATCAAATCAGTGAAAGTGATCATAATGCCCGCTCAATGAGATCTACCCGATAAAAGTATCAGCACTTTAATTGCTCATATCATATCTCCTAAACGGCTAATGCTAGACCCATGTTCATGGTACTCTAAGAAAAGGGCTCGACGAGATCTACCTGATAAAAGTATCAAAACTGTAACTATCCATATCTCCTAAACGGCTAATGCTAGACCCATGTTCATGGTACTCTAAGAAAAGGGCTCCACGAGATCTACCCGATAAAAGTACCAAAACTTTAACTGCCCATATCTCCTAAACGGCTAATGCGAGACCCATGTTCATGGTACTCTAATCAAAGGGCTCGACGAGATCTACCTACTTTCATCGGGTACATCTCGTCGCGCCCTTTTATTAGAGTACCATGAACATGGGTCTAGCATTAGCCGTTTAGGAGATATGGGCAGTTAAAGTTTTGATACTTTTATCGGGTAGATCTCGTCGAGCCCTTTTCTTAGAGTACCATGAACATGGGTCTAGCATTAGCCGTTTAGGAGATATGGGCAGTTAAAGTTTTGATACTTTTATCGGGTAGATCTCGTCGAGCCCTTTTCTTAGAGTACCATGAACATGGGTCTAGCATTAGCCGTTTAGGAGATATAGACAGTTAAAGTTTTGATACTTTTATCGGGTAGATCTCGTCGAGCCTTTTTCTTAGAGTACCCCGTCGTCTAATTCATTCATCTACCAAGTTTCATGGCTTACCTGGGGAAATGTATCTATACATCCCGAATTTACAGTTCGGGGCGAACTACTAGTATTAATAATTTGGAATATTATAGAAACCCGCGATCAGTCAATCAATTCAGCCCACTGTTGACCATTGTCAAGGAGCATAACATCGGTAGCCAATGGTTGAAGACAAAAAAACACAATAACTCGGAGTTTCATTGAAGATTGACTTCACTAATATATGTAAATCATATGAATAATTCACTTTTATTGATAATAAGTAGAGATTTCATGGAATTGTAAAAGAAAATGCCGATTTTATGCAGTTTCTATATGGCAACACTGTAAGGAAAGACGCTTATGAATTGTCACGTGATTAACGAACGCGATATTTCAAGAATCAGAATGATTGACTTCACTAATACAACGTGTTACAAAACATCCTAACTCTTTTTACAGGGTGTAACCTACTGGTCAACAGGATGTCAATTCTGTAAAAAAAAGTTGTAAAAAACTATTTGAGTTGTTAAAACAATGTGAAAGTCAATGAAAACAATATTTAAAAAATACTTTTCTCCCGCCACAGCGTTCACATTTTATTAATTTAAAAATCAACAGAACGTCATAGAGCAAAAAAAAAATTTTGGTTGTGATTCCTATCACTGGGTGCTATCACCCTGTAAAAAGAGTTAGCATCTTTTGTAACACCTTGTAAATCATGTAAATCATAAGAATAATTCACTTTTATTGGCAATAAGTAGGGATTTCATGGAGTTTTAAAAGAAAATACCGATTTTATGCAGTTTCTATATGGCAACACTGTAAGGAAAGACGCTTATGCATTGTCACGTGATTAACGAACGCGATATTTCAAGAGTAAGCATGAATAATAAACAAAAAAACTACTGGGAATTTATGGGAACATTGGGAAACTTTCGGAAACTTTCCGGCAATGTTTCCAGTGGAAACATTGCCGGGAGTGGCAATGTTTCCAAGCGTACATTACCTCAACTATTAGTTCAGCGTCAGTCTTAGATCCCGCGTGCGTGGCTATTAGACATTTTGTGCGCGATTGTACACTTGCGCAGAAATCCCCGCCAGTTTCGTCGAGCGCTCCTAAAGTCATCATAAATTCATAACTCGTTTACTTGACGTGCGTGACGTGAGAGCGAGAGAGAAGCCTCGCGTAGCACACACACACACACACAACACAATCGTATGTCATATATTTCACATACACTCTCACGTACGTTTCGGCACTATACACGACATCATGCAAATATGACCGTTACCTTAATTAAAATAAAGACGCCAATACGAGCAGAGGGGTTACCCTTGACGCTATTGCGATCAAATTGAAAAAGTTTTGAAATTAATTTCTCTTTGAATTCGCATAGTAATGCTTTGATTTTAAATACTTTGTAATGTTTATTCAAAGGTAAGGCTGGTTTATTCAATAAAAACACAAAATGCGTCTTAATTTGTAAGATATACATTTTGTAAATTGCGCCATATTGCGGCCGTATTGGAAAAATGCGTCAAGGGTAGAGGGGCACCTGGCGTCGCGTGGAGCGTGGACACACACACACACACAAACTCGTCTATTTCGCAGACATTCCCTTGAACTTTATCTTAAAGCAATAAAGGCAGCAATGCAATGAGAAAATAAGTCTTGTGCTCGAGAAAAAATACTTTCATTTCTTGCGGACTGCGGTTACGTGTGCCGGAAGCCGGAAATGATCTTTTGCAGTTAGATTTTATGACAAAAAATATCTTAATATACGAGTATAAAACAAAGAAAGAGTCGTGTTAGTTACACCATTTATAACTCGAGAACGGATGGACCGATTTTTATGATTTTTCATTTGTTGGATTTATCTCCGCCCCGAATACCTAGCAGAATAACCATTAAAACAACGGAAAAACTCACGAGAAAAAAAAAGTCTGCGCGGACGAAGTCGCGGGCAAAAGCTAGATAAATCACTTCTACATAACACACACATACAAACTCTCATTAAGTTATGTCTGCGGAAGAGATACAGTGCCACAAACTTTTCTTGGCCGGTAAGAGCGTCGCTGTCGTCTATGTATTTGAGAGCTAACTGACAATGACAGTATGACTTTTCAAGTAGTACCAATTTCAGCCGCCAGCCAAGAAAAGTTTGTGGCACTGTATTGTGCTAGAGCGCCGGTGAGCGCCCTCGAATATATCGCCATCTAGCGATCTATCTGAGAAATAGACCTCGCTAAGTGTCGTATTAGTACCCAATACTCACCACTGTCGCTGTACTTGCGCGAATAAGGCTGGAAATTTTTCTTGTATGGCGTTGACCCTCTATTGTATTATATGCTCTTTGGTATTGATAAGCAGACAGCCTACTTAAAGTTCCGCTATCGATTTAGAGTGCACCCTGTAGGTATACTAACAGTAGTGATGTTTAACTTAGCCAATCGCATTGCTCCAGTATGTTTTTTTAAAGCCTTCTTTACCGGATCCAACATTTTAAACGCTCTTCGTGTTTATTAGCAAACTATCAACCTACTATCGACCAAGGCGTCTGGTTGACTGTGCAATGCAATATCGATGTAAACTACTAACATAAATCTAATAAGCAGACACGTGTCGTGCGTCTAATTCCCTTCACTATCATTTAAGCTGATTAGTGCACAATTACCAATTTATGAGCATGACCTCCAGTTTTTTATACTCTTTCTATGTAGGTAGGTACTTTGTGTAGATATAATACAAATACATAACTTACTAGCCAACCGTTCTACCATATTATTGGACGACAGAACGTGTAACGTTCATTTGACCCTCCCTATATACATTGTTGCCAGACTGACACCATGGCTAGTCAAATATTAGAGCCACGCGATCACTGTTGATATGATAGCTAAATACGTGATAGGTAGGTACAGTCGGCCACAGTCTCAGATACCCCTTTTTGTTCGATTGGCGCCCTTATGCCGCGCGCGGTAAGAGCTGCCATGGGGTATCTGAGATTGTGGCCGACCGTACTTATGTTTTTATCCGATGATGAAATAAACCCA
This sequence comes from Zelleria hepariella, assembly GCA_949319315.1. Taxonomy (NCBI): domain Eukaryota; kingdom Metazoa; phylum Arthropoda; class Insecta; order Lepidoptera; family Yponomeutidae; genus Zelleria; species Zelleria hepariella. Next base: position 21,411,982 of record OX439384.1, read on the forward strand.
GAGTTGTCCTTTCTGATTCCCAGGGATGTATTTAGTTATGATTAGATTTTTATGAGGCTAACAAGGGATTATATTAAAAATATTTGTACCTGGAGCACGAATCACATAGTTTCTGAAGTAATGCACCATAAGATAGTTGCCACCGCTCTTGTTGTCTCCCTCACCACACGTGATCACGAGTGGATAGAGATCTGGCTTTGACGTCACCTGGTGACAGAACATTAGCTTGATAAATTCTCTGGGACTACCGCTTTTCAAGTATAATAAAATATCTAGTCAGTGTCACGCTAAGATACCCATGGTAGCTCTTATCGTGTGCGGCATAAGAGCGGTAATTATTGAACAAAAAACGGTATTCTAGCGTGTCGCTGACTGCATCTAAGCACTTTTGTATAGTAGTACACACGACAGCACGTAAGACCGTACACTTTTGTTGTAAAGTCGCCCGTAACGTAACCGAGTAGAGTGATAGCGTGTAAGTATTGACGTGCTGTCGTGTGTACGTATATAAATCGTTGAGGTCCTCTCCACATTTTTTTTTTGTGCCATTCATGTTTGTGTAGCCAAATCTCAAATCTTACTTCGGAATACGGTGGCGGTGCTTGATGGAATGATCCACACCGACTGTAATGCGGCGGCGGGTAGCAGGAACCGGCTGAATCGTGGTCGCTCGTTGGCCTCCGGAAGCAGCAAGCGAACATGCATGAGCAGTTATGCCCATGATCCCGCATGCATAGACACCAGATCACGCAGATGAGTATAGCACATAGCGTAGAAGCCAAGAAGATAATTGGCCTGAAAAGTGCAGAATGTTTGTTGTGAAATTAAAAGTGGGTACTCAGTAATTAGTTGTAAAAACTAAGCAAGAACTAAATATAAAAAACATCACCATATAGCTAGTTTTTTGTTCGTTTCTGGAGGTTTTGTTCGTTTTATTTTATTTTTGCAGAGGATGTTTGTTGGGAATCTTTGCCTAAGTATAGTACGTTCATTAGTTATTACTAATAATTAAGTTAAACAAAACAATGTAATAAAAGTTTTTGAACTGGCAACTCTAACAAATGGCGGCAAAAGTTTTGACTTCCTCCTTGTTCTGAGTTTTGACAGTTCAAGGGAGGGGTATTTTTTTCTTTCTTTTCTGTAAGTTTTTTTTCATAGTACACTACACAAACATGCACACGTCAACTACTAACATTCATGCAGGCAGGTAAGACCCGTGAAAGGGCGCGAACGTTCACGGTGTTCGTGCCGCATACAAAGGTTCGCGGCATGATTGTAGAGCCCACTTGGTAATTAGAAGACGGTCGGCAGACCACAGCTCACCAGTTATTATTAAAGCTAGTCCAACTGTACTCCCTTGGCGGGGGCGCGTCAGGGTTCTTGCTTGGGGGCGCGAGGCTGCTGGGGGCGCAGCACCCCTGACCGCAACACAGCCAGGTCGCGGGGCAAGAGCGCCCGTCCGGGCACACCGTCACGCCCTCGATCTGTTGGTGGGGAAGATGTAAGCATTTGCTTTTTATTGTGGTAAAGTTTAATGTGCAATGCGCGAGCGCCTGCGCGAATGGTGCTAGCAAAAAGTTACGTCAAAATCGTAAACATGAAACTTATAGTACCCTAAAATTCAAAAGTATTTTCTTCTTAAATAAAAGCAAAACAAAATAAGATTTGAGTCCCTTAGCCCATTTTCAGACCAAGTCTCCCTGTCATGACCAGTACTATCACAGTTTGAAAGTTGGAAACCATACACATCAACATTGGTTCGAGTGAAAAAAGGGCGCGCGGAAAAATTACAGATTCACCCTAAAATGAAGGCTTGAATTTGCCGCTCTTTGACTATAGATCAGGGGCTGATTTTGGCGCCCCCTGAAACTGCCGTCCGGGGCGGGTGCCCCGGTTTGCCCCCCCCCCCTAGATCCGGGCCTGATACCCAGTCTAAAAGCATCATCCAAATTTCAATTTGAACGATTTAATAAGCATTTCCCCAGCTCAACGAGAGCCATCAGTTTAGACCGGTTTCAATATCGCGCTAATCGGATCGACGATCAATCACAATCATAACGATCGCACGAGAGGAGAGCTTTATTAATTAATTTACCAGAGTTCAATACAACCGTCAACAAAGAGGGAAACCACGTATTGTCCTCATCATATCGAACATTTTACCCAACTATGCCTGGGAAATCAACGGTTTCCGAGATAATGAGGTTCAAAGTCGGACTTTTCCAATTTATCCAATATATCTAGTACTTAACATTTCTTCTCAAGAAGCCATATCAAAATTTTGAATATTTCTTGCATAAAACGACGTTCGGTGCCGATGTTATGATTACAATATTTTACAAACGCTATCCGTTTTCCAACTTCTGTGTGTATACTTTATCGTAGGTAAACTAAGTACTTTCACCAAGCCAAAACTGCTTAAAACTTGACCATGGCTACATTTTATTTTGCGGTTGCATAATCCCAAAGTGAACTCGCAAGCCCCAAAGTGAACTCGCAATTCATTCCGTAAGCCCGCAGTGCCCCAGCCAGGGCTTTCAACTTTCGAGCGGCGGATTAGGCCGCCATTCATTCCCCGCTTTCAATTTGGCCGTGTTTGTATTGCATCGAGAAGAATAAGCCTTTAGAGTCGTCTTTAGACCCGGAGGCTTCATTTTAAGAGCGTGCCACGAACAGAAACCATCATTAAGAGGATAGCCTGGTAGTGTTTTCTCCATACACGTAGTCCCCGATTTCCTCCCTGGATTATGGTACCTACTACATTTTTGGTATGCAGGCACATAATGTTCGACCCTAACAGGTTCCAAAACGACAAAAAATACGTATTTAAAAAGCGGCGACAAGACTTCTCGTAAACTGATTTGACGACTTTAAAAAAACGGTCTTTTGAGAGCGGAAACTGGGAATACACCGACTATTTTGTAGATTTTCTTCAGTCATCATGCAGCTGTCACTTTCGCTCAGTATTTGAGGGTTAGAGCCCTTTTTTGTTTTCATCTAAGGGTAGAGCGGAGGGTTTGGCACTACATATTTTTCTAAAATCGGTTTTGACTGTTGACGGCGTGAGTAGATTTTTACTCGGTAACACTACGAGTTGAGCACAACACGTGTGGCGCCACCAAGTCGCGCCGCTCGCCAAACTAAAAGTAGCTGTAAAGTGGTGAGACCGTGAGACTCGTGGGTAACTAGAATCAAAGAACAGAAAAAGACAATCTACTTGTCTTTCATACAATTCTTCTTGTTGTGTCTGGTGGCGGCGACGTGGTGGCGGACTCCATACGGTGTCCCAATTAGGATAGAATGGTGTAGGGTGTAGGGAGAGGCCTAGATCAACAGAGGACGGATATTCGCAGATGTGATCTAATCTAACAAACGAAACAGTGTGCTACGAAATTGTCTACGAGTCTACGCCGTAGCTTGCTACGCCGGATGCTACGGCGTAGTATGCTCCAGCGTAGCTAGTAACACTTTTTACTGTAAAAAAAAATATAGTATATTTTAGACACCACATTTATCACAGTTTGCGGTGTACCCTAAGCCCCTATTAATTTCCCTCGGCTTTGAAGCCGTCATGTTGGCATTGCACCTCGGTCCCCGTTGTGTAAATAGCAACCCGTGTCTGAGCGGAAATGAGTTCGGAAACCGCCTGCCTGCGGTGCGAGGCTTCCCTCTTGGGAAAACGGGATATGGTGAAAGACATTGCTACGGTTTTGGTCTTCTTTGTGTTGTTTTGTTTTTGAGCGAGCGAGCGAAGTTCTCCGAGTCTACCCTGAACAATCCGGCATTTTGTATTGAATGTTTGTTCGACGATAGGTAACTCCGAGTAGCGTTAATCGGAATGTCAAGTTTGGTAGGTGAGGTGAGTAAATGATACAAAAATATTTTTGAAGTTCGAACATTAGCCAAATGAGTTAGGGGTTGCACAACTTGTAAAGTACATCGAGAGTTCACAATTTGGACGGATGGATCTTGGTTGGGAACGTTCAACACGCCACCAAAATAATATTTGACTCATAGCTACGAAGTTGCCCCGTAAATGTCAGCAATGCCCGCCCTTCACGAACTTAGTTAATTGAATAAGGTGCGTCTATCTGTTTCTTACCTATTTATCACAGCAATACATACATTTTTAATAATATTGTGGTGATAAATAGCTCAGTGATGAATGGCTCTATTGGGTTTGCAGTCTTCTTTCGACAGTAGTTTTGGTAAGTTTGATTTGAATATCGCAACCAATCTACCTATATTCAACAACAGGAAAGGTCTAAGATAGTCTCCACACAAACGAACATTGAATCAGTGGCAATATGAAGCGAATCAATAACTGAATGCGTTTTATGTTGCTGACAGGCTTTCCGATGACCGATTTCACCGGGAGAGCCTTCATATTATACAGGGTGTTAAAAGACCGCCAACATACCCGAAAGCCACGCATACTAGACACCAAAACAAAGTACTTTTTCGATAAATTATTGCTGGGAAATGATTTTGGTTTTGTAGGTTATAATTTTGAAAAATATTTTATCACGCAATGGACGTGTAATGCACACAAGTCATATTGCGCTAGCGTAGGTATAAGTTTATGTTACTTACGCTTGAAGTGCCGAAGTTCAGAATACATTGCGGGTTGCTATTTTAACGTCGTTTTTGGTAAGAAATATGCATAATTTTGATATGGCTTGTTGAGAAGGTATATTAAGAACTAGATACTGAATACATTTCTGCAAAAAAAACATTTTGAAAACTCCGACTTTGAACCTCATTATCTCGGAAACCGTTGATTTCCCAGGCATAGTTCCTTGGGCAAAAATGTTCATTATGATGAGGACAATACGTGGTTTCCCGCTTTGTTGGCGGTATTTTAACACCCTGTATATTTGAAATAAAATACGGTACACGTACGACAGCACGTCATAGTGTACACTTTTGTTGTAAAGTCGCCCGTAACGTAACCGAGTAGAGTGCTAGCGTGTAAGGGTCGACGTGCTGTCGTGTGTACTTAGTTGTCGGCTTCTTTAATAATGCTGTTGGTCCTTTAAATGTTTTTGTAGTACAGCAAAGAATATTCTGATTCTAATTCTTTTTAGAAAAATGAGGTAACCCCGGTTATGCCCGTCTACTGGGACGCCATTGACACTCCATTGCGTTAGAGATAAGTCCCAGTATGCCAGCGGCGCACCATATGGTATTATTATGGAACTTGTTTTTTTTTAAATCACACATGTCTTTATATACCTACTCTGTGTACCTATAGAAAATGTGCCGCCAATGAACCGACAAGTAAAAAACTAAATCTAATGTTTGCGCGGGAAATTCCAGTTGTGGAGAGCATGTAGTGCGCATGTTTTCCCGCCGATCGATACACCTGTCAACCGGCAAGCAAGCACAGCGTGAGCATTCTTTGACAACTTGATACGCTGCTATCTCCCTCCCGATAAATCTATCCCTATCTAGAAAGTTCAACAGACAGAGATAGAGACCATTGTATCGCGCGCTATCAAGCTCGATAGTTTCTCGAAGCTCGACATGCTGACAACTGTGCGGAAAGTTGATTGTAACCTACTTTATTATATTGGTAGTCATGCGCCAAGAGTGCAGAAGATTTGATAACATTCAGCTGCATAAATTAACAGACATACTTATTTTACACTTCACAGCTCTTCAAAGTTTATCGCAAATCAAAATGTAGAGGAGTGGGTTTCATTACAACGTACTAACCGTAATCACCTTTGTTTATGTTGATTTTGTTAACTTACACATTGTGATTTATGGAAACCAAAATTATTTCAGAGTTCTCGGAATCCATCTTTAATTGGCTGAAATTAATAACATAATTAGTCGAACACACATAGCTTACCGGGATGGGCCAAATAAAGACCACTCCAATAATCGTGAACGACAACGTCGCGAAAATCATGATCGATATCAAAAGCGGGGTCTGGCACAGCATGGGTCAGTCTTTACATTACTCTACTATTTAAAAAAAAAACATCACATCACAGATTTTTAACAGCTCATCAGGTGAAGTAAAAAACTAGAGCATTTTTAGCCACAGCTTTCCCCTGCGGTTAGGAGAAAACTGACGGACGATCGGGGAGTTTCAACAAGACCAGTATAGCAGACCTACCTCACCCCGCATTATTGCGTCACTCCGGGCGAAAGAGGGTGGGTACACGATGTTCGGGGAGGTCAGTGTAGGCTGGTGTATGTTTTCGCACACTGACGTAAGAGGCGGACGATAAACTCGCAACACAGTGCCCCGAAAGGGTGTAAGTATTTATAAGTTTGCGACTGCGTCAGTCTCTGGGATTTAATATGACTTCTTTCTTAATAACCTTACTACTAATTTAATTTGTACCGTGATTTATTTCGAACAGTCGAGTGATAGTTCTTAAATTATCAATTTTACGATAAAACGGAGTTAAAACATCACACTACGTAAAGCGGCTACGTCGTAGCAAATTTCGTAGCGCGTAGCATTTGTTTGAATTATCTTTGGGTTGGTTATTAATAGATCAAGGTTGAGCAAGAATGGTTAAATCACTCTACGTATATCTTACTAATTAAATTAACTAGTGGTTTGCCCCGAACTACGAACTCGCGACCCCATATCTCAGCAACCCCTCGACCGATTTTGCTCATGTTCAAACTTGAAAATTCTCTTTGCCTCATTTACCCACCTACCAAATTTCATGACGATCCGACTAAATTTACTCAAGTTATCGTCGAACGAACATTCATACATACAAATATAAATACATACATACAAACGCCGGATTGTTCAAGTAGACTCGGGGAACTTCGCTCGCTTCGCTCGCTCGTTCAAAAAGGATAGATTGTCATGAAAAAAATTGTTATTATACCATTTTTTTTTGCTGACCGTACATATTTTCAAATTTGTGAATGCAGTTCATAATATCTCAAAAAGTTATGGAAGGTGTCCTAAGAACGTTTTCTTGTTACTATAACGGTTAAGGTACCTGCCCTTAGTGCCCCGTCTCAAAAATCCACTCTGTATAAAACAAAGTCGTGTTACTTGTATGTTAGTCATGTTTCCATTTATAACTCGAGAACGGGTGGACCGATTTTTATGACTTTTGATTTGTTGGATTTCCCTCCGCCCGAAAAGCAGAATAACTATTAAAACAACGGAAAAACTCACGAGAAAAAAAAAGTCTGCGGGGACGAAGTCGCGGGCAAAATCTAGTAATATAATAAATAGTTCAGAAATAGGAATGGGCGCCGCGCCGCGGGTCCTTGCGTAATTTTGTTTTACTTTTTTTTACTGTCGGGTCGTCTTTTTGTCTTCGGGTCGCTGAGCCAGCGGAGTAAGTTTTTTTTACTGTTTGTAATACAAATAAAATACACTCGCAAAATCACATTCGCTAAACAGTAAAAGACTTCCCGGCTCGCTTTCGCGCGCCAATGTCGACTCGCAGATCCTGTTTAACTATCCCACTCTTGCTTAAAGATAGAGTGGGAAAGGGACAATGACAAATGCAAAATGTGAAGGGAAAATGCGTGCAGCCACAATAAAGAAGGCTGTGGTGCAGCTTATGGAATTTTAGACTGGCATCCCTTTTTGGTATAATTTTGTGTGGTGGCATCACCGTCCAGCTGGCCGCGATCTGTCATCTGTCAAACAGACAGCCAACTTTTTGGTGATGAGTTTCAGACTGTGGAGTGGAGTGTGGATTCCATTTATTTATTTCAACATAATAAATAGTGCTTTGTCCGGCACAGGTCATGAGATAATTTCAATTAGGAAAAATGCGTTTTGCTGTGCTAGTTTTTTTTACTCTAGCCGTTAGCGTAGCGGCTTGGGACGATGATGATTTGGAGGTTTTCGATGTCGTGGAAGAAGTCAACCAGAATTTCTATGAATTGATGGGTGTTGCACATGTAAGTAGATAACCAGGGCTCAAACGTTTCATATCGAATAACGTCTGCTTCAACATTTTTTGGTCAGAAATTAGTGAAAGAGTTTTCAACTTTATCAGTTCAAAAACAACCTAAAATTATATATTTTTTTATGACAGGACGCGTTGCCGGCTCAAATAAAGTCAGCCTTCAAGAAATTGACTCTGAAATTGCATCCAGACAAGAATGATTCGCCAGATGCCGATGTACAGTTCAGAAACTTGGTGTCGGTGCACAATATCTTGAAAGACCCAGGAAAGAGAGAAAAGTTTGTAGTTTCCTAACTAAACAGTGTGTTTGTGATGAGTTAGTCTCCTATCCTCCACCTAAAACAATGTCCCAGGCACTGCAGCGCCGAGTGGTCTCTTCACCCATCTAGAATGAGTTTAGTTGCCACGGGTCGCATTATAAATCATCTCATAATTGTATGAAAACAGGATTCTTACCACAATTTATTTTATTTGTTGAGTTGCTGATATTTAGGCATAATTGCGGCACCATGGCCACGGGTATTATCGTCCTTGAATGGAGATCATAATACTTATAAGTACCTGCAAAAAACCAACCAAAGTAACATTTTAATAAAAAAATTTTCTCAGGTACAATGAAGTCCTAAAGAACGGTCTGCCGAACTGGCGGTCCGCAATATACTACTACCGGCATGTGCGCAAGATGGGACTAGCCGAAGGATCCATCATTCTGTTCATCATTATCACATTCAGTCAGTATGCTGTGGGATGGGCTGCGTATGCTGAGAAACGGTTTACAGCTGTAAGTACTATGAAGGCTGTAGTTTGTTTTTTTAAATATGTAGGTAATGTATTTTTACACAGAATTCTGACCTAAAACAATTTAGAATTAAGGATCCATCTGCCACGGACACGCTAAGAATAAATAGAGATGAATTCATAATAAGATAACCAACAACTTCCCAACAGGAACAAATCCTGAACAGCCGCGGCAAGAAGCAGAAGAAGTCGGGCTTCGACACCGGCCTGGCGGAGATCCTGGAGCAGCTGCCAAAACCAAGCGTCAAAGACACGCTGCCCTTCCAGATACCAAGGCTGCTCTGGTGGTCTATCACCGCTATACCATATGCTGTAGTGGAATTCAAGAGGCACTTGAAAGAGAAGAAAGAGGAGGCGATTCGGCAGATGAAGAGGTGAGATAATTTTTTTTACTTTACCTGGATTTTCGTTTCGAATCATTAAGCCATGCCAGAGGCCCTTTGGGCGCCCTTAAAACTCTGACGTGGCCACTGCCTCATACGAATACCTACCTACTGCTGGGCAAAGGCCTCCCCTCTCTTCTTCCACACATCCCTGTCCGGGGCCACCTCTTGCCATCCGGGAAAGAATTTATTCAGGTCATCCCGCCATCGTCGCCTAGGCCTGCCGCGTAGCCGCTGTTCGTGAAGTGCGACCCAGTCGGTGCCGATTTTTGCCCACCTGTCTTGGCTCAAACGTGGCCAGCCCAGTTCCATTTGTGATAGATAATTATTGTTTTTCATTTGCTCCATTGATAAAGTCAGCTTTTATTTCATGTAGCAGTTGAAACTTTATAGGTGGAATCATTATTAAATTAGGTACCTACTGTCGCGTTCAGTAAACTTGTGTTTGCTGTGTAAATTGTAAAGAATTCAATGGCATGCATGACGCTAAAGGTCATGCATTGTTACAAGGCACGGATAATTCGCTTCATAAGTAGATATAACTTAAAAATAATCGTGAAAGTGCAAAACATTTAAAGTTTTCTTTGCATTCACAATGTTTTCCCTTCACTGTTAGCAAGCAATGCTTGGCAAAAGTACCTGCTTGGACTTGGCATCACCGTGAATAAAACCTGGGCCTTCACGCTTTTGAAGCAATAGTTTTTCGCACTGGGCTAGGTATCACCGTTTATAATCGTGTGTCATTTTGTACAGTTTTATTGTTAACCAGGGCCTTAGCCTGTAACACAATGGTGCCAAAATGGGCTCCCGGTTGACGGTTTGAATTACGATTTATTAATGCTGTCGGTTCAGTGTCGGTCCTTTGAATGTATTTGTAGTACAACAAAGAATATTATGAGTCTAATTCTAGAAGATTAGTTCGCTGATTGTAGGAGAACAACGAAAAAATCCCGGTTTTGTCCGTCTACCTGGGACGCCATTGTGATACAGGCTAAGGCCCCTGTTCGCTCGCCGATTAGGACCACTAGCAGGGAGGGATATATCGCGCGAGTCGCCTGTAACGTAAAGCCGGCTACACACGGCCCTAAAATCAGTGGCGATATCGGGACAAAAATCGTGAGGTCGCCCGAACCAATTTCTGAGTTGGTACGATTGATGGTACGATTTGCCTACACACGAGGCGATCTAGGGAGCGATCTAGGGTGCTCGCCACCACTTCCCGATATTGCCTCTGATTTTAGGGCCGTGTGTAGGCGTCTTAACCAAGTAAAGTTCTAGCGTGTAAAGGTCGACGTGCTGTCAATAGACAGACCAACCCGTGTCTCAACCAAAACCACTCCACAGAGAAGAAGAGGACCGCCTAAGGGCGGAGCGCGAGGCGGCCGCGGCGGAGGCAGCGAAGGCTGCGCGGGCGGCGGGCGGCGCGAGACGACGGCGCGGGTTCGTTCCTACCGAGAGGGATTGTCTACTGGACTCGGTGGATGAGCCAGAAGGGGACAAACCCGTCATAGTGCAGACTAAGGTAAGCATCAATTAAAGCAAGGCTGCTTAACCCCAGGCCCGCGGGCCACACTATGGCCCGCGAAATAATTTTAAATGGCCCACGCAAGTAAGTTTTGAAATTCGCACCATTTCGCATGTCCTGAGAGTAACTGAAATAGGTATAGTCAGTGGTCTACCTTGAACGTCTGAATCCACAGTTTGGCCCGACTTTTAAAAAGGCAGCCTTGAGTTAAAGTATCTTTATAAAGTATCTTTACATCAAAGGGCGAAAGCAAAGTGTGACAAGAATTCGGGATTAATGGCAATGTTGGCGCGTCGACTTCTTCAAACTTTGGTCTTTTGCCGAATGTCGACGTTACTTCCAAAGATCCCCATCAACAAGCGAAATGCTTAAAGAAGGCACTTTCATCAGCATAGAGCAAAAGCCGCCTTGTACACACGACAGCACGTCATACTGTACACTTTAGTTGTAAAGTCGCCCGTAACGTAACTGAGTAGAGTGCTAGCGTGTAAAGGTCGACGTGCTGTCGTGTGTACATCATGGCATATTTTTTCTCCCTATTGGCGTACCAAGTCCTAGACTGAGTGATTAATTCATGTAGAAGACACAGCATTTTTTTTAAACTTACTCAGCCTACCAACTTTCAACTCTTGTTTTCATCCATCGTTCCCTCAATGCTGAGGATCACCATGAATTTAAAATTTTGGAGATCAGCCCCTCTACCCTTGACGCATTTTTCCAATACGGCCGCAATATGGCGCAATTTACAAAATTTAATATTTTACAAATTAAGACGCATTTTGTGTTTTTATTGAATAAAACAGCCTTACCTTTGAGTAAACATTACAAAGTTATTTAAAATCAAAGCATTACTATGCGAATTCAAAGAGAAATAATTTTAAAACTTTTTCAATTTGATCGCAATAGCGTCAAGGGTAACCCCCCTGAATTCTCCATTTGGTTGTTGATTCTTCAACTCTCATTACTTTACTACAAATGGTCTGTCACCAGGCGCCAGTGATAACTGGCGGGCTGTGGACGGACGATGACCTAGCCGAGCTGGTGAGGCTCGTCAAGAAGTATCCCGGAGGCACCCCGGAGCGCTGGGAGCGGATCGCCGAGGCAATGTGCCGGTCGGTGCCAGAGGTGAGTCAAACATTAGCTGGTGAGTTTTAAGGTCGCTGCCATGGCTTAGCGATTGTTATTAGTCAACAACAACCGGGACCAGCGGTTTAAGGCGCTGTGCATAGTGAATCGCCCGCGCGCAACGAAAAATGCACAAAATCGATTCCTGTATCAAATACACTAAAAAAATCGAAAATATTCACATATCAAACCCTAGAATTAGGTGAGACAGATTCGTGTTGACATTCATACACGTTTTGAAGATATTTTGCTTGAAAAAAAATAGGCGGCGCACTTTTTTTCAATCAAAATATCTTGCAATCTGTTATGGATATCAACACAAAACTGGCTGTCTAAACTAATTCTAGGGTTTGATATGTGAACATTTTCGATTTTTTTAGTGTATTTGAGACAGGAATCGATTTTGTGCATTTTTCTTTGCGCGCGGGCTAATTCACTATGCCCAGCGCCTTAACGTGCCTTCCGAAGCACGGAAGCGCTCAGATATTATTACCGCTAGCTGACGCCCATCCATGGACTGACCGCGCCCGTTGTTGCTTAAATTCGCCAATCGATTATGAACGGCTAGTCCAAGTAGGCTGTGAGCTCTTAAAACTTAAACACTCGCGATGCCCGATTTGCCTTCTCTCGCTCGTTCAATAATAAAAACTAGTGAAAAAACACCTATAGGTATTTGTTGGTATGTTGCAGGTGACGCACATGTCAGCGAAACTAAAAGACAACTGCTACAAGATACCGGGTCAGGAGGCTACTGAGCCGCCCCCTCCCGAGCCACCCAAAAAGGTAACGTGACAATAGGGTGTTTTCCAATTTCCAATATCCCGGGTATATTTTGCTTCACAGTCCTCTTAAGGCGCTGGGCATAGTGAATTAGCCCGCGCGCAAAGAATAATGCACAAAATCGATTCCTGTATCAAATACACAAAAAAATCGAATATATTCACATATCAAACCCTAGAATAAGGTGAGACCTATCTAAAACAGCCAGTTTTTTTTAAGCAAAATATCTTCAAAATGTTTATGAATGTCAACACAAAACTGGCTGTTTTAGATAGGTCTCACCTAATTCTAGGGTTTGATATGTGAACATTTTCAATTCGTTTAGTGTATTTGATACAGGAATCGATTTTGTGCATTTTTCTTTGCGCGCGGGCGATTCACTATGCACTGCGCCTTAAGGGTGCGTATAAGGCTAACTAGCGCCACCAATGTCATATCTTATCTTCCTTCAGAAAAAGTTTCTGCCAAAATCCTATGATCACTGAATGCGCCATGTTTGTCTAGATATTTAGAAAAGCATATAGCGCATCCGATGATCATAGGATTTTGTCAGAAACTTCTTCTGAAGGAAGATATGATTTTTTCTACATTGGTGGCGCTAGTTAGCCTTATACGCACCCTTATACCTCGCGAGCGAAACCTATCACCGGTAACAATAATAATTTATTTTCGCCACCCAGGTGAAGACTCGAAAGGCGGACGAGGGCGCGGCCGCGGGCGGCGGCAACTGGTCCCAATCTCAACAGAAAGCGCTGGAAGCAGCGCTCGCGAAGCACACCAAGGGGGGTGGCGGCGACCGCTGGGAGAAGATCGCCAACTCGGTTCCAGGAAAGACTAAGGTATGTTATCCCACCAAAAACATGCTCATGTAAAATTTTGCCAAGACGAGACCCCGAACTGTCACTGTCAAAAAATTATCAGATCTCATTTAAAGCCAAGCTTCTAGCTCTAAACACCCTAACTCTACAAGCCCTAGCTTCACAAATCATACGCTTACAGAAAGATCGAGAAAGGCTCTTATACGAACAAATAATTATTTGCAACTTTTGCAAGTAGTGATATAAAGGCCTTTGCATGAGATGAGATGAGACGCAATGAGATGATTTACGCAGCGTCCAGTGGCACCTTCACTAGATGGGTGAAAAAACCACTCGGCGCTGCATTGCCTGGGGCATTGTTTTAGATGGAGTAGGCTTGCCCAGCACCTATACCAGTAAGTCTAAGTAGTGATAGTGATCCAAGCAAAAGCAAGCATCTAACATCAGACATTAATTCAAATAAGTGAAACCGTGTACTAAATACAAAATTGACCAAATATACGAAACTGTTGCATAATCGATTCCGTCAACATTGCGTTGATTTAGATTGAAAACGAAAGCGTGACCGATTTCACGCATCAAGTATCAACGATCGGTCAATAATACTTTATTCTGCTCGAAAAAAAAAACTGTCGCATTACAAAATGATGTTGTAACGTCCAGTTAAACTTGCCCTAGTAATACTTTCTCTGTTACCCGTTTTAGATGATCGGTAGCTAGACTACAGGGTGCACTCTAAGTCGATAGTGGAACTTTAAGTAGGCTGTCTAATGATAACTCCAAACAACTTGTACCAGGTGAAAAAAATGGAGCGAAAAAAATGTCTGCTGTTCCATACAAAAGGTCGACTCAGTACTGCGCCAAATGTATGAAACAGCTGATTTTTTTGTTCGCTTCATTTTTGTCGCCACCTAGTACAAGTTGTTTGTATTGATCAGTAGACATCGACTTAGAGTGCACTCTGTAGATATGTAGTCTAGGTACACACGACAGCACGTCAGAGTGTACACTTTTGTTGTAAAGTCACGGGTTAAACCGTGATAGATATGCTATAGATAACCACATACTTACTTTATTGACGTCACGACATTTATTTGCAGGAGGAATGCATGTACAGATGCAAGTATCTCTCAGATCTGGTCAGGAAACAGAAGCAGAAAGAAGATGAAGAGGAGCACGCGAAAGAAGAGGACGGCCATAGTGAGACAGAGTGCCCAAACCACAGAGAAACCTCATAATGATATCTAAAATATTAAATTGACCAATCTAAGGTCCACTTGCGTCAACCAGGGTTAGCCAGTTAACTCTGAGTTAACGTCAAAAATTGTATGGAAATGTCAAATTAACAAAGAGTTAGTTGGCTAACCCTGACTGACGCAAGTCCGCCTAAGCCTGCCTGTGACAAAAAGTGACACCAATGCTAAACTAGACGGCGACACACGCAACTTGGCTCATTTGTGGTCGACTGAAACCTACCCCCGATTTCTCGTACACTACAGGGTGCACTCTAAGACGATAGCGGAACTTTAAGTAGGCTGTCCACTGATCACTACAAACAACTTATACTAGGTGGCGAAAAAAATGGAGCGAAAAAAATATCTGCTGTTCCATACAAAAGGTCGACTCAGTACTGCGCCAAATGTATGAAGCAGCTGATATTTTTTTGGCTCCATTTTTTTCGCCACCTAGTACAAGTTGTCTGTATTGATCAGTAGACAGCCTACTTAAAGTTCCGCTATCGACTTAGAGTGCACCCTGTAGTGGTATCAGATGAATCGATTCCTTCAACATAACGGTTTTGTACATTTAATTCCTTAGATATCCGTCTGACACACATCGGCTTAGTTGCGTGTGTAGCTGTGCAATCATCTACTTCCAGTAATATTGTATTTTACATCTATTTATTTATCGTGACTCAATGTTTAAAATAAACAAAAACTTGTAAATTTTTAAACTTCTTTTTATTTACATAAAGACACTCATTTATTTAAGTTATCGTACAAATTGTCGTGCCTCGCTAAGCGATGTATTTTTTTGGGCGTTTCATTTTTTTCTCATATTTTATTATCAGCTTTATCAGTATCTTCGCCAAACCTTCGGTACATGTCCGGTATTACCCCATACTTCTTGTAGTCGTCAGGATATTTACTGTTGTGACCAGTCTTGGTTCCCGTTTTGGTCCCAGTCTTCGTGCCTGTAACCAAAGGGACCAGTTAGATTACTTGTTTTGGAAGTCATGCTAATTCCCCTTCGGGACCATTAGGTTGAATTCTCAAAATGTTGAATTCTTATAATTGGCGGACGCATTTTAAGGCTGCATCATATACAGATGGAATTTTCCCGATTCCGAACGCAGTAACTTCATACAAATCTATGAAAATACCGGACGGAAAAAACTGTATGTGTACTTATAAAAATGTTGACAAAAGCCGTGCGTGCATTGAATATTTTTTTCTATTTCTTGCATGCTCGAGAATGTCTATCAGTTTTCCGAGTTGTGTGGTAGATTTTACCGAAAGGAGCAGGACTCACGACCTCTGATCTATACCTTCAATTCCCCAATGTTAGCAAAAAGTGCATCATCATCATCATCATCAGCCTGTTAACACCCCCTGCTGAGTAAAGGCCTCTTCATGCTCACGCCACCTCTCACGATCCTGTGCCAGACGCAACCACTGCTTGTAGGCTTCTTGGGCTCTGTCATCGGACCATCTGGCTGGTGGTCTCCCAACCGATCTCTTCCCCTCGAGGTCGCCAAAAAGGGCATCGGTTATTTAGACTCACCATGTGGTCGACTGATCAGGCCACCAGCCTCGCCGCAGGCTCTGCAGTCACACCTGACCGGCGAGCCCACTTGGTGCTGAATCTTCACTCCGTCTTCGCAGTCCAGGACCACCTCCAGTGGCTCGTACTTGACCACCTGGCAGCACTCGCACTTGGAGTCGTGGCTGCCGGTGTCTGGAATAAGTAGTAGAACACTTAAGGCGCGGTGCATAGTGAATAGCCCGCGCGGCAAGAAAAAATAACAAAATCGAGTCCTGTATCAAATACACTAAACAAATTGAAAATTTTCACATACCTATCAAACTCTAGAATTAGGTGAGACCTATCTAAAACAGCCAGTTTCGTGTTGACATTCATAAACGTTTTGAAGATATTTTGCTTTAAAAAAAAATAGGCGGCGCACTTTTTTTCAAGCAAAATATCTTGCAATCTGTTATGGATATCAACACAAAATTGGCTGTTTTAGATAGGTCTCACCTAATTCTAGGGTTTGATATGTTCTCAGCCATGAACTCCTACTTCGAAAAAAAAACCACAAAGAAAGTGGACTTGGGCCAGCCCCAACGGAACTACAAAGAATGAGATCGACTTCATTTGCGCAGACAATCCACGAACAGTCATAGATGTTACTGTGCTCAATAAGATCAAAGGAAGTGATCACAGACTGGTACGAGCAAAGATCAGGATCAATACCCGCTTTGAAAGAACAAAGCTCCTGAAAAAACCACTCGCTGGACTCGACATACCCAACTACACCCACGACGAGCTAGAGGAAACCCTCCGAACCAACCTGCTGAGAACTGACGCTGAGTACTTCGAGCAAAACCTAGATGATAAGTACAATTGCTTTGTCAGTACCATCACAGACGCAGCAAAGGGTATATTCCGTCGAAGATCGAAGGAAAAGGACTCACTGTCTTCAGAGACCGAAAAACTACTGGAACAGCGCAAAAATCTTCCGAATTACCAGTATAACTCCCAAGAACACCGCGAGCTAAACAGAAAGATATCTAAATCGATACGCCGGGACATTCGCAAGAGAAATACTGACAGGATACAGCGCCTTATAATAAAATACAGAGGTCCAAAAGTGTTCAGCAGAGCAACCACTAATGGTAGAAGCCAACTGACTAAACTGGAAAACGACCATGGAGAAGTAGTGAGCGAAGCTTCTGATCTATTGGAGATCATCTCAAATTTCTACGGAGAACTGTACTCATCACATAAGCCAGCCCCCACAACTGTGAATACCTCCGACAAACGCGCACCGCTAACACGACACTATACCGAGGACCTACCTGAAATTAGTTCGTACGAGATCAAGCAGGCGCTGAAACAACTAAAACAGTATAAGGCACCCGGAGAGGACGGTATCACTACAGAGCTACTGAAAGCTGGAGGACGTGCGGTGGTGAAAGAATTGAGATGGCTCTTCAATGAAGCTCTTTTCACAGGAGAAATACCTTCCGGATGGAGGAATTGTGTAGTGGTCCTATTCCACAAAAAAGGCCCTAACACCCTGCTGAAAAACTACCGGCCAATCGCGCTACTCAGTCAAGTCTACAAAGTGTTCTCAAGAGTTTTAACCTCAAGACTGACTAAAAAACTTGACGCGTATCAACCGAGAGAACAGGCAGGGTTCAGAGGAGGATTCGGTACAGTCGACCACATTTTTACTTTGAGGCAAGTGATACAGAAATCGAGCGAATACAACAGGCCATTATACCTTGCTTTCGTCGACTACGAAAAAGCTTTCGACTCAGTGGAACACTGGGCTGTGATGATGTCCCTCCAACGATGTGGAGTAGACTACCGATACATACAACTCCTAAAGAGCCTATACCAATCGGCTACGATGACTGTGCAGATGCAGGGCTTTTCGACGACCGTTCCCATCAAAAGAGGCGTACGCCAAGGAGATGTTATATCTCCGAAGCTCTTCACTAACGCACTTGAAGATATCTTCAAAACACTCGACTGGAATGGTCTCGGTATCAACATAGATGGAGAGTACCTAACTCACCTCAGGTTTGCGGATGACATCGTGATACTGGCAGAGTCGCCAAAAGATCTGGAACATATGCTGACCAGTTTATGCCATGCGTCACTGCTTGTTGGCCTAAAGATGAATGCGGAAAAGACAAAGGTAATGGGCAATACCTATATGTCGAACAATCCAATTTCCGTTGACGGCAACGCGATAGAGCAAGTATCGGAATACCCATACCTGGGGCAGATCATCAAGCTCGGAAAGAACCCTCTAGCACGCGAATTTGACCGAAGAATCCAGCTTGGATGGGCAGCCTTCGGAAAGCTAAAAGACGTCTTCCACTCAAAGATCCCTCAAACACTTAAGACTAGGGTCTACAACCAGTGTGTTCTGCCAGTCATGACCTATGCTTGCGAAACATGGACGTTAACTGACGAAACCATGAACAGGCTCAAGGTTACACAAAGAGCCATGGAAAGGTCGATGCTCAGAATATCCCTCCGCGACAGAATACGAAATACAGTAATACGCCAACGCACCAAAGTCGCCGACATCGGCAAACGGATAGCGCGCCTTAAATGGCAGTGGGCAGGACACGTATGTCGCCGAGAGGATGGCAGGTGGAGCCGAAAAGTCCTGTCATGGAGGCCGCGTACAGGAACGCGAAGTGTGGGTAGACCAGCTGCACGATGGTCCGACGACATCAAGGCCGCAGCAGGCTCAACCTGGACCACAATAGCTGCAGACCGGCTGAAATGGAAGAAGAATGAAGAGGCATACGTCCAGCAGTGGACACATAAATGCTGAAGAAGAAGAAGAAGAAGATATGTGAACATTTTCGATTTTTTTAGTGTATTTGATACAGGAATCGATTTTGTGTATTTTTCTTTGCGCGCGGGCTAATTCACTATGCCCAGCGCCTTAATTGACAAAAAATAAAAATAAAAGAAATAATAATATGTCAATAATAAAACACAAAAAACATGTCAAAGATAAAATTAATAGTAACAAGAAGTAAATACCTACACAAATAAACCACCCCGGGCCACATCCAATTTGCGCTTTCAGCAAAGTCGTACAACAAAAGTTGTTGGAAATCAAAGAGCAGCTTTACTCACGGTTGTTATAGAGCGTCCCTGAGACGCATGCGCCGCGGCACTCCTTGAACAGCGGGAGAGGGCGAGTGTTCACACACAGCCCGTGCTCGCGTTGGCGCAGCCGGATGATGCCCACTGACTCTTCGTCAGCGAGCGACTCAGGCTTGCACGTCTCTGGTTCTGTTGAGTGGAAGAAAGACGATTGTCAATAAAGTTATGATTAAAAGTTCAATAAAACGAATGTTTAATCATGTATAGGGCTCGTGCAAACCTAATAAAATTGTATACAGGATGTTAAGACCGAAAACAAAGCGGAAAACCATGCACGTATTTTCCTCGTCATAATGAACCTATTTGCCTTTATTGGCCCAAAGAGCCATGCCTGGGAAGTCAAAGGTTTCCGAGATAATGAGGTTCAAAGTCAGACATATTTTTTTTTTTTTTTTGAAGTAATGTGTTCAGTACTTATTTAATTTTACTTATATTTGTTCTTATTTTGAAAAAAAAAAACCGGGAGCTACAATTTTACGAGTCGTGTTTTTGTCGCTAAAATCTGTGGTGATTTATGAACAACTGTTTCTGGAAATGCGCAAAAATAAGTTGTCCTGCAAAAATAAGTCTTACAAAACCATTTGGATAATCACAATTGGTAAGCGTTCATAAAATGGAAAGTGTTCATATCCAGTTGAGAGAACCAAACACAAAAGTACTGGTTTTTCCTAAATGAAACTTGTCATGTAGGTATGACACAGCACTGAGTCTTGATATTACTGAGTAATATAAAGACTCAGTGCAGTGAAAATGAGGAGGCGCCCTTTTCACATTGTGACAAACTTAAATTCAGCTGCACTTACTCTGGTTTTCAATCTGCACCCGACAGCGCTGGCAGCAGCCATCGGTGTAGATCAGGTTTGGGAGACAGTCCTCAACAGACGGGCACTGCTCACGTGATGACGTCACCAGTACGTTGTTACCGTCACGCGCGCATTCGTACTTCGTGCAGTTGTCCGCAGAATGCCATTTGCTACCTGGGAAGGTTAAATACAATTATTGGCTTTTGTAAGAAGCTAAACGCGGCCACTGACCCGGTTTCTGAATTGAGAATTTTACTAAGTAAATACTTAAATATAATCTGTCACGCTCTTTTGTGAGAAATCTGCAGAGACAGAACGATACTTCCTTAATTTCTCAATTCAGAAATCGGCAGATAGTCTGTTTCTAGAGCAGACAAAAAAATCTGGCAATTTAACTACGTTATACTACGTGCTTGGGTATAGGCTTTTTGCGTCATCTCTTACGGTCTTACCTTACGTCATCCGCATCCATGGATCCTCCGCCGACACAACGATTTCGATCGACCATCTAATGGACGAGGTAATGGTCTTCCCACCGACTATTGGGAGCTCAATTTGAAAAAGACGACCAAAAATGAAACCCAGCTCTGGTGATCCTCGTTTACTGACTGAATTATTTACAATTGTTTGGAACACTAGAATTTTACCAATATTTCGAATTTAAATTAAAGCCAAAAAGAAAAGAGGCGGTGTCGGTTGCCAACATGGCCCCCGACGGTGTGATGCACCAAATACCTATTGGCCGGCAACCAGCAACGCCACCTTGCGCGACGGACGTCGCAGCACACCTCCTCCCGTCGTAGCGACATCTACGACCCTGACAATCCCATCCTTGCCCGGATAGGTCGCAGCTATTCGGCCACGAGGCCAACTGCTTCTAGGCAGAGTTCCATCCGCTATAAACACCAGGTCGCCAGTTTTCAGCTGCCTTGATTTCGGTATCTCTTTGCGTGGGACGAGCTGCGGCAGGTACCTACTCCTTAACAAAACGCTGCCAGAAGTGATCGGCAAGCCTCTGCGCCTTTCTCCAATGTGCACGTTTATACAAGTCTGCGTCATCAAAGAGTTTCGTCTGAGGGCCACCGCTGGAGCTCCCAATGAGGAAGGAAAAAGGAGTAATTGCGTGGTCCGAATCCTCGTCGACTGGAACATGCGTGAGTGGTCTAGAGTTAACGACGCACTCGGCCTCTAGAAGAAGGGTGTGTAGGACCTCCTCTTTTAGTGTTCGGTCTTTGAGTGTTACTGAAAGAGCGTTCTTGACGGATCGTACCATACGCTCCCAGCATCCACCCATAAAGGGCGCGGACGGCGGCGTGAAGTGCCACACGATCTTTTCATTCGCGCAGAAGTTGAAAAGTTCTGGAAGAATCTTGACTGTGCCAACGAAAGACGTTCCATTGTCAGAGTAAACGTGAGATGGGCAGCCTCTTCTTGCTATGAAACGCCGTAAAGCCATCAAGGCAGAGTCCGATGTGAGATTATCAACGATCTCAATGTGAATTGCTCGAATCGTCATGCAGGTGAAAAGGGCAATCCACCTCTTCGCAGTCCGCCTGCATATGGAAACGTTTAAAGGCCCAAAGTAGTCTATACCAACGTGGGTGAAGGGACGCTCGTGATGCGCCAATCTAGCCTCTGGCAAATCTCCAGTCGGTGGAATTACAGGCTTGGTTTTACGGTTCTTGCAGACTTGGCATCTCTGAGATATTCTTCGCACAGCTGGTCTCAGGCTAAGAATAAAGTACCTTTGGCGCAACTCGTTCACCACCAGCTCGTGGTTCCCATGCGCAAACTTGACGTGGTATGAGCTTATTAACAGTCTGGTAATAGGGTGTTTGCCATCAAGCACAATCGGGTGAGAATCAATAGCCGTCGTAGCAGCGGTGCGTCCGGATAGCCGAATAAGCCTATCCTCTCCATACAAAAGTGAAATGTTCTTAAGTCTACTATCGTTCGAGACGGGGCGTGCTGCTTGAACACGAATGAGTTCATCAGGGAATGAATCTAGTTGTGACTGTCTGAATAAATGGATCTCGGCAACGTTGAGATCTGTAACATTAAGCAAAGGTAAGTTGGAATGATCGCGCGAAGAATCAGATATTTTAGAATTTCGCAATAACAGAGATCGAAAAACGTAAGCCGATTGATGCACGCGAGCGGTTGCCCTGAGAAGGCGCAACCAGCTGCTAAACCGCTGATGGTTGGCGACAACCGGCGGCAGGGTTGGCAGTTGCGTCGTATAACCGACTAAAGCTCCAGTCGCATCAGAAAGTTTTTTTATTTCTTCCGTGACCGGAGGAACATTGCATTTTGGTTCACTGGGCCACTGGTTTTCAGGTAGCAGAAGAAAGGCTGGGCCAGTAAACCAACGTGAACACAATGAAAACTCCCCGTTGTCCCGAGTAGCGTCGTCGGCGATGTTTAGAGCTGTAGGAACATATCTCCAATCGCGAACATTAGTAGTTTCAACAATCTCTCCAACACGAAACGAAACGAAAGCTTTAAACATGCAGGCGTCGCTACGGAGCCATTTTAAGACTGTAAGGGAGTCAGTCCAATAAAAGGTAGCATTAGGTTTTCGTGTATGTGCGTCTGTAATATAGACGCTATAACGAGCGGCGATAAGGCCCGCTTGTAATTCCAATCTAGGGATTGATACAGGTTTAAGGGGCGCTAGGCGACCCTTTCCCCCAATGAGAGACAAGCTTACGCTGCCGTCTTCATAAGTAAAACGCCAAAAGGCAACACAAGCGTAAGCTCGCTCACTAGCGTCCGCAAATAAATGTAATTGAACATCCTTAATGGGACTGGTGCTATCCAAATAACATCTAGGAATAGAGCTGTTAGCTAAATTTTGAATTTCGAGAAACCAACTTTTCCAGTTCTGTATCGCAGTGTCAGGTAAACTCTTATCCCAATCAATTCCTAGATTCCATGTTTTCTGGAATAGCACACGGCCCTTCATTATGATAGGGGTTAAGAACCCTAAAGGGTCATAAATTGACATCAATAAAGATAGAACGGAGCGCTTAGAAAACTTTGTGGGAAGCTTTGGTAAACACTTTATAAAGTAGAGTTTGTCGTCATTTATGCTCCAAGTAATACCTAGCACACGAACTTGCGAAGGGGAGGTTGGGCCTAAACTCACTTCGGACACATCAGTTGCTCGTAGATCTGAGGGAATCGAGGCCAACGCCTCTTTGCGATTAGAAACCCAAGACCTCATTTCGAAACAACCCGCTTTGTGAATCATTAATATCTCAGAGGCTCGCTTAGCCGCCTCTTCATTACTGTCAAAGCTGCCCAAGAAATCGTCCATGTAATGGTCCTCAATGATGGATCGAACAGCATCAGGGTATTCTTGAAGAAATTGACCGGCATTCTTGTTCTTAACCCATAGTGCGGTACATGGACTGGATACTGCTCCAAAAATCATTGAGGACATACGATATTCTTGCAGTGGTAGGTCTGGGTTATCTCTCCACAAGAAGCGCTGAGAATCTCTATCCTCAGGTCTAATCTTGATTTGGGGAAACATTTCTCTGATGTCTCCTGATAGAGCAACTAAACGTTCTCTAAATCTCATAGCTATGGAAAGCAATGGCTGAAGTAGGTCAGGACCGGTTAAAAGAAGTGAGTTGAGGCTCACTCCAGCACACTTCGCTGCCGCGTCATGGACTACACGCAGTTTCTTTTTCTGTGGATGTACGACTCCAAAATGAGGAAGGTACCACGGCATAGGGCCTGAAGGTGGTCCTTCACATAACTCGGCATAGCCCTTACTAATCATACCTTGTATGTTTTGTCTGTAAGCGTCTGCATAAGAGCTATCTTTAGCCATCTTGCGCTCGAGACTAGTAAAGCGGGCTGAAGCTAGCTCACGGCTCTCAGGAACAAAAGAAATATTATCTCGCCATAATAGCCCGGTTTCGAATCTACCCGAATCTAAACGCTTGGTTGTATCTTCTAGGATCTGTAAAGCACGTTCGTCAGTGGCACTACGGTGATCCACCTTCGTTATTCCGATAGAATCCAATTTAAAGTAATCTTTGACAAGAACATCTAGCGAAGATTCATCATCGCCAGCCATGGAGACGTGATTGACGGATGCCTCTACATTAGGTCTATACGATATGTAGCCGAACAAGACCCATCCCAAGGGTGTGTGGGCGGCTGCCGGCTGGCAACGAGACCCACGGCGGACGGCTTTGGGGAGCGTCACCTGCCAGTTATCAGTGCCTATCAGCAACATCGGCTTAGCAACGTCGTAACAGAGTTCGTCCACCAGGTCTGACAAATATCGATACTGGACAATATCATCTAAATGCGCCGACTGACTAGCTATACCTAGATTTGAAATGGATCGCGCACTAATGTTGAAAGTGTCCGCACTATGGCGGCCCTTTACTTGAATGTCAACATAACTTACCTCACATTGTCTAGTTAAACCGCCAATACAATCAATGTTTAATTTACTTGTAGAGCCCTTGGCCCCCACTAAGTCCGCCACTGACTGGTCTAAAAGGGTTACCGAGCTTCCATCGTCGAGAAGGGCATACGTGTCTATGCTACTAAAAGGCCCGGTAATGGTGACCGCTATCACTTTGAGAAGTGGCTTGAGACTCGATAATTTGGGAGGCGAAATGCTATGAGCTACGATTGCTGATGGCTCTTTATCTTTAAAGGTAGCAGAGTCGTTACTAGTGCAGGGAATTTGTATTGTAGACTGTACCTCGAAACTTGAAGAGGTTGACGGGCTCGACTGTACTTCCACATGAGCTGTTGTAGCCGATTGAGACCTGTGTAGAAGTGTATGGTGCCGATTCTTGGCCGTGCAGCCTTCTACTGAGCACCTTTTCCTGCAGCCACTATATTGGTGAGATCCTTTCCTCAAACATTTTCGACAAACCTTGTTTGTTAGCACCCATTGCCAGCGCTCGTCCAACGAAAGAGATTTGAACTCACGGCAATCGCTGACGTTGTGTTTATCTGTGTTGCAATACAAACAGGTATGCGAACTTTTTGGTTCCTCGTCGACTGAAATAGAATAAATTTTGTCTTTGACGGGTTTGACAGGTTGACTTTTGACAGTTGTCGACTCTGGCGAAATAAAACCGAATTTAATTTGTAAATCAGCTTCGTTCTCTAGAAAAGCCGCTAGAATCTCTAGTTTGAACAAGCCAGAGCCAACTCTTGCCATTGCAAAGTCAGCCCACCTAGCTCTGAGGAGAGGAGTCAGTTTTCCGATGACTGTATTTACCAGTTCGGGAGCTGCGAGGTACTCGGGCTGATGGAGGAATCGTATCACCTCAACACAGTTCCGGATTCGGCATGCGAAGACAGTGAGGTCCCGTGGGGCGTCGTATGTGTTGAGCAGCGGCGATAAGGCCCGCTTGTAATTCCAATCTAGGGATTGATACAGGTTTAAGGGGCGCTAGGCGACCCTTTCCCCCAATGAGAGACAAGCTTACGCCGCCGTCTTCATAAGTAAAACGCCAAAAGGCAACACAGGCGTAAGCTCGCTCACTAGCGTCCGCAAATAAATGTAACTGAACATCATTAATGGGACTGGTGCTATTCAAATAACATCTAGGAATAGAGCTGTTAGCTAAATTTTGAATTTCGAAAAACCAACTTTTCCAGTTCTGTATCGCAGAGTCAGGTAAACTCTTATCCCAATCAATTCCTAGTTTCCATGTTTTCTGGAATAGCACACGGCCCTTCATTATGATAGGGGTTAAAAACCCTAAAGGGTCATATATTGACATCAATAAAGATAGAACGGAGCGCTTAGAAAACTTTGTGGGAAGCTTTGGTAGACACTTTATAAAGTAGAGTTTGTCGTCATTTATGCTCCAAGTAATACCTAGCACACGAACTTGCGAAGGGGAGGTTGGGCCTAAACTCACTTCGGACACATCAGTTGCTCGTAGATCTGAGGGAATCGAGGCCAACGCCTCTTTGCGATTAGAAACCCAAGACCTCATTTCGAAACAACCCGCTTTGTGAATTATTAATATCTCAGAGGCTCGCTTAGCCGCCTCTTCATTACTGTCAAAGCTGCCCAAGAAATCGTCCATGTAATGGTCCTCAATGATGGATCGAACAGCATCAGGGTATTCTTGAAGAAATTGACCGGCATTCTTGTTCTTAACCCATAGTGCGGTACATGGACTGGATACTGCTCCAAAAATCATTGAGGACATACGATATTCTTGCAGTGGTAGGTCTGGGTTATCTCTCCACAAGAAGCGCTGAGAATCTCTATCCTCAGGTCTAATCTTGATTTGGGGAAACATTTCTCTGATGTCTCCTGATAGAGCAACTAAACGTTCTCTAAATCTCATAGCTATAGAAAGCAATGGCTGAAGTAGGTCAGGACCGGTTAAAAGAAGTGAGTTGAGGCTCACTCCAGCACACTTCGCTGCCGCGTCATGGACTACACGCAGTTTCTTTTTCTGTGGATGTACAACTCCAAAATGAGGAAGGTACCACGGCATATGGCCTGAAGGTGGTCCTTCACATAACTCGGCATAGCCCTTACTAATCATACCTTGTATGTTTTGTCTGTAAGCGTCTGCATAAGAGCTATCTTTAGCCATCTTGCGCTCGAGACTAGTAAAGCGGGCTAAAGCTAGCTCACGGCTCTCAGGGACAAAAGAAATATTATCTCGCCATAATAGCCCGGTTTCGAATCTACCCGAATCTAAACGTTTGGTTGTATCTTCTAGGATCTGTAAAGCACGTTCGTCAGTGGCACTACGGTGATCTACCTTCGTTATTCCGATAGAATCCAATTTAAAGTAGTCTTTGACAAGAACATCTAGCGAAGATTCATCATCGCCAGCCATGGAGACGTGATTGACGGATGCCTCTACATTAGGTCTATAAGATATGTAGCCGAACAAGACCCATCCCAAGGGTGTGTGGGCGGCTGCCGGCTGGCAACGAGACCCACGGCGGACGGCTTTGGGGAGCGTCACCTGCCAGTTATCAGTGCCTATCAGCAACATGGGCTTAGCATCGTCGTAACAGAGTTCGTCCACCAGGTCTGACAAATATCGATACTGGACAATATCATCTAAATGCGCCGACTGACTAGCTATACCTAGATTTGAAATGGATCGCGCACTTATGTTGAAAGTGTCCGCACTATGGCGGCCCTTGACTTGAATGTCAACATAACTTACCTCACATTGTCTAGTTAAACCGCCAATACAATCAATATTTAATTTACTTGTAGAGCCCTTGGCCCCCACTAAGTCCGCCACTGACTGATCTAAAAGGGTTACCGAGCTTCCATCGTCGAGAAGGGCATACGTGTCTATGCTACATAGAGGCCCGGTAATGGTGACCGCTAGGATAGGCTTATTCGGTTATCCGGACGCACCGCTGCTACGACGGCTATTGATTCTCACCCGATTGTGCTTGATGGCAAACACCCTATCACCAGACTGTTAATAAGCTCATACCACGTCAAGTTTGCGCATGGGAACCACGAGCTGGTGGTGAACGAGTTGCGCCAAAGGTACTTTATTCTTAGCCTGAGACCAGCCGTGCGAAGAATATCTCAGAGATGCCAAGTCTGCCAGAACCGTAAAACCAAGCCTGTAATTCCACCAACTGGAGATTTGCCAGAGGCTAGATTGGCGCATCACGAGCGTCCCTTCACCCACGTTGGTATAGACTACTTTGGGCCCTTAAACGTTTCCATATGCAGGCGGACTGCGAAGAGGTGGATTGCCCTTTTCACCTGCATGACGATTCGAGCAATTCACATTGAGATCGTTGATAATCTCACATCGGACTCTGCCTTGATGGCTTTACGGCGTTTCATAGCAAGAAGAGGCTGCCCATCTCACGTTTACTCTGACAATGGAACGTCTTTCGTTGGCACAGTCAAGATTCTTCCAGAACTTTTCAACTTCTGCGCGAATGAAAAGATCGTGTGGCACTTCACGCCGCCGTCCGCGCCCTTTATGGGTGGATGCTGGGAGCGTATGGTACGATCCGTCAAGAACGCTCTTTCAGTAACACTCAAAGACCGAACACTAAAAGAGGAGGTCCTACACACCCTTCTTCTAGAGGCCGAGTGCGTCGTTAACTCTAGACCACTCACGCATGTTCCAGTCGACGAGGATTCGGACCACGCAATTACTCCTTTTTCCTTCCTCATTGGGAGCTCCAGCGGTGGCCCTCAGACGAAACTCTTTGATGACGCAGACTTGTATAAACGTGCACATTGGAGAAAGGCGCAGAGGCTTGCCGATCACTTCTGGCAGCGTTTTGTTAAGGAGTACCTGCCGCAGCTCGTCCCACGCAAAGAGATACCGAAATCAAGGCAGCTGAAAACTGGCGACCTGGTGTTTATAGCGGATGGAACTCTGCCTAGAAGCAGTTGGCCTCGTGGCCGAATAGCTGCGACCTATCCGGGCAAGGATGGGATTGTCAGGGTCGTAGATGTCGCTACGACGGGAGGAGGTGTGCTGCGACGTCCGTCGCGCAAGGTGGCGTTGCTGGTTGCCGGCCAATAGGTATTTGGTGCATCACACCGTCGGGGGCCATGTTGGCAACCGACACCGCCTCTTTTCTTTTTGGCTTTAATTTAAATTTGAAATATTGGTAAAATTCTAGTGTTCCAAACAATTGTAATAATTCAGTCAGTAAACGAGGATCACCAGAGCTGGGGCTTATAATTTTTGGTCGTCTTTTTCATTATGAAAAAGACGACCAAAAATGAAACCCAGCTCTGGTGATCCTCGTTTACAGACTGAATTATTTACAATTGTTTGGAACACTAGAATTTTACCAATATTTCGAATTTAAATTAAAGCCAAAAAGAAAAGAGGCGGTGTCGGTTGCCAACACAATTAGACAATGAAAAGACCCATTCTGGCAGATCCACGAAAGGCAGTGTAACTTACCCACAGCCATCACTTCCTCTTTTGTATGATGATTGGGAAAAAACACTATTTAAAATATTTTGGAAGTGGCATCTAATGCAGGCTCATAGGGGCCTGAGTCTGTAACGCAATAGTGCCAAAATGGGCTCCCGGTCCTTTTAATGTTTTTGCAGTACAGCAAATAATATTCTGATTCTAATTCTAGATGATGGTTGCAGGAGCAGGAGATGTTTGAGATGTCGGTGGTTGCAGGAGAAAAACGAGGAAACCCCGGTTTTGTCCTTCTGGGACACCATCGATACGCCATTGCGTTACAGACTTAGGCCTCAGGACCGGACTGCCTATAATAGCCACAGACCGTTTGAGACATAAGAGGCATACGTCCAGAAGTGGTCAGAAATGCTGAAGAAAATAAGATCTAATGTAACTCACCCACAGCCTTCACTTCCTCGTCCTGCAGGCAAGCCTCCTGTTTACACGCGCCGCAGCAGACTCCTGCGGTCGGCTGCTGGTATGTCCACGCTAGAGGGCAGTCTCGGACGCAGGTCTCTATGCGTGGTATGTGCGAGAGGCGGCCCGTGGAGTAGCGGGCGCAGGTTGTGTTGGTGCAAGGGTCGCCCGTCGGCCAGGTTTGGCCTTCCTGATGTTTGGAAGAGAAAGCATTTAGTACACCCTCGGGGTGGTTATTCACCACAGATTTTATGTTAGGATTCTATACGATAACTAGGCTTTATTTCAACCAAGCCACGTTCTGTGTATGTAGTACCTAAGTAAATAATTTAGTTGTAGCGTATTTTAGTTTTAGCATGGAACGACGTATAAAGTTGTGGCTCTTAGCCTTAGACACCCGTAAAAATATTGCATATTTTTGAACGAGCGAAATGTATGAATGTTCGTTCGACGATAACTTGAGTAAATAGATCGTCATGAAATTTGGTAGGCGGGTATATGAAATTAAAAGAAGTTCGAACATATACCCAATCGATCAAGGGTTTGCCTAGTTTTATTAGGTATAGGGTTGGTAAGTTTATATGCATTGCGCGCGCACTGCGCGAATGGTGTTAGCAAAAAGTTACACATCGCTAGTTCACAGTTCGGGGCGAACTAGGGACTTTGAGTTATGCGAATATTTTGGGGGTCCGCTTATCTGGGTAATGTGGCGACAGGGCCCTTGAAAAGGGCTGTGAAAAGCTGGTGTAGCGAAGTTGAACCGGAGGCTTTTTCGTATTAATTGACAGTGCAGTACGACCTTCTTTTATTTTTTATTCTGCTCTAGGAGTGAGGACTTACTTGGTAAATGAGATTGCCAACTCTGCACGCTATAGGCTCGCGAGTCTTGCAGCATTTCCCCGGCACGGTCACTTCGTCAAGGACAAACTCCCTCTTCGTAGCTTCGGAGATTTCGGGACATGTCTCGTTGGAGCTTTGGACTTGCAACTGGAATTAATTCAAACGGAAATCAGTCTTTGTGGTGCGTAAGAAAGTTGACGGAACTGCTACTAAAGCGATAGGAAAACCCGGGGCTTAATGGTCCCCGTAGCCCCCCCTTTAATTCCGCTGCTGAGGTCCCAGGTCTTTATCAATTACTCACTTTGTTTGAGTAAAGCACTATACACGCCTTGGTCCGCAATGAGTGCGCTGCTGGCCACGCTATGATGGCCTCGAGTTTAGCTTAACTACGCTCTCGGCCCTCAAGCTTGGTCATCATTGCAGCCCTTGCTGTCCGCGACCTTCGGTCTCGGCTTTTATAGCAATTCCAGCTTGTCCATCAAGGACTCTATCGGCTATCAAAAGCGCGCCAGAAACACACCCATTTCAGATCGCGGCAGTAATGTACTATAACAGACAGTCAAACAAAACCAGTTAGTACTTACGGTCCCGTTGACGTCCACACACGTGTAATTGGTGCAGAAGTCTTCAGAGACCCAGTGTGTGCCCACTCTGTGCTCGTTGCCATTGACGACGCAAGCGAACGGCTTGCACGTTCCGCAACAGACCCCCTCTGCTGGCGGGATGTAGTGCCAGCCCTGCGGACATTTTATAATTGGAATTAGCAAAGGCAGTGTCCCGTAGTGGGTACCCATAAAAAGGAGCACTAAGCCGGACAACAATGGCAGTTTAGTGGGTAAAACTCTTCCATGAATAGAGAAGTTGATTCTAAAAGGAGTTGGTTGCCTTAAACGAGAAGATACAATTGAGGAGAAAAAAAAAAATCGGTCAAATGAGAGTTGGACACGCCCTGAAGGTTTCGTAGCGCCAGGTAACAACACATCCGTGCGTGCTATTATAAAAATCAGGAACTTCGGGATAAGTAAATAAGGTTAATTTTGAGACCAAAATAACCGATCCGTTTCAAATTAAAAGCTATACAAGGTGTTACAAAAGTACCTAACTCTTTTTACAGAGTGTAACCTACTGGTCAACAGGATGTCAAATCTGTAAAAAAAGTTATTTTAAAAAGCGGCAACCACTTTCATCTACGCGATCACTGGTTGCCGCTTTTGGCGTCAGCGATACACAGGTTGATGCATTATGAATTAAATTTGCTAATGTTTATTTTGAATACTGAGTTTTTTTATTATTTTTTTATTTTTATTTTATGCTATTTGTGTTCCACTAATGATGCTTTACCACAGAATTAAGTGGCGCGGTGCAGTCCGTGGACATACTGTATATTTAGCTTGTGATCCCTATCACCGGGTGCTATTACCCTGTAAAAAGAGTTAGGTACTTTTGTAACACCTTGTATAGAGGGTGACTTACAGGCTGACAGTCGGCGTGGCAAGCTTGCACGTTGGTGACCAGCTGGAGATCTCCGTCCAGCATCTTGCACTCATAGGACTTGCACGGCTCGTCGTCAGACTGCCAAGTCTCGCCCGGCTGTTGATAAAAATAAGAATATGTATTTGATAAGATAATTTAGAATTTGAAAAAAAAATGCATAAACTACACACACATACTCGTACGTATACAGAGAGCACAAAAAATATTTTACACAAGAAGGCAAGCAAAGAAAAGGCACAAAAACAATGCACCAAAAACAAAGTGTACTTACAATATACGAAGTTGGAAAGAAATGTGGATGTGGAGTTGAGCGAAATATAATAATTATTCACAAGAATTTTCTTAACCTAAAAGTACATAATGGTACTGTTATTGCTGAAAGAGATTTCTTCCAGACAACCTTTACAACCTACAGGGTGCACTCTAAGTCGATAGCGGAACTTTAAATAGGCTGGCTACTGATCACTACAAACAACTTGTACTAGGTGGCGACAAAAATGGAGCGAAAAAGATATCAGCTGTTTCATACATTTGGCGCAGTACTGAGTCGACCTTCTGTATGGAACAGCTGATATTTTTTTCGCTCCATTTTTTTCGCCACCTAGTACAAGTTGTTTGTATTGATCATTAGATAGCCTTCTTAAATTTCCGCTATCGACTTAGAGTGCACCCTGTAGTACAAACTTGTCTACGACAAGCTCGGTGTGTTACGTGGTACACTCGTTGGTTATAGCGGCACGCGGCACGTTGGTACTGCGGACAGCAGGCCAGCGGCACGGGCTGTGCTGCTAGTGCAAACTGGTCTGCGACAGGCTTGGTGTGTTACCTGGTACACTCGTTGGTTATAGCGGCACGCGGCACGTTGGTACTGTGGACAGCAGGCCAGCGGCACGGGTTGTGCTGCTAGTACAAACTGGTCTGCGGCGGGCTCGGTGTGTTACCTGGTACACTCGTTGGTTATAGCGGCACGCGGCACGTTGGTACTGCGGACAGCAGGCCAGCGGCACGGGCTGTGCTGCTAGTACAAACTGGTCTGCGGCGGGCTCGGTGTGTTACCTGGTACACTCGTTGGTTATAGCGGCACGCGGCACGTTGGTACTGCGGACAGCAGGCCAGCGGCACGGGCTGTGCTGCTAGTACAAACTGGTCTGCGGCGGGCTCGGTGTGTTACCTGGTACACTCGTTGGTTATAGCGGCACGCGGCACGTTGGTACTGCGGACAGCAGGCCAGCGGCACGGGCTGTGCTGCTAGTACAAACTGGTCTGCGGCGGGCTCGGTGTGTTACCTGGTACACTCGTTGGTTATAGCGGCACGCGGCACGTTGGTACTGCGGACAGCAGGCTAGCGGCACGGGCTGTGCTGCTAGTACAAACTGGTCTGCGGCGGGCTCGGTGTGTTACCTGGTACACTCGTTGGTTATAGCGGCACGCGGCACGTTGGTACTGCGGACAGCAGGCTAGCGGCACGGGCTGTGCTGCTAGTACAAACTGGTCTGCGGCGGGCTCGGTGTGTTACCTGGTACACTCGTTGGTTATAGCGGCACGCGGCACGTTGGTACTGCGGACAGCAGGCCAGCGGCACGGGCTGTGCTGCTAGTACAAACTGGTCTGCGGCGGGCTCGGTGTGTTACCTGGTACACTCGTTGGTTATAGCGGCACGCGGCACGTTGGTACTGCGGACAGCAGGCTAGCGGCACGGGCTGTGCTGCTAGTACAAACTGGTCTGCGGCGGGCTCGGTGCACTGTAAGGCTGCGCAGGCGGCGGAAGGCGGACCGGTAGGGGGAAGGACGCAGCGGCACGTGCGGCACGGGCCGTCTTGCCACACTTCCTCCAGCTGGAACAAATATTGTAAGGGTTATAAACTTGCTTCATTTCAACAAATCCAAGCTTGGTCCAACCAACCCAAACCCAACCAACATACTGCTGCTCAATACGTTTGTTGCAGTATCGAATTTAGTAGTGAACAGCAGTTTTTTTTTTTTAGATTTCATCCTTGGCTCTATAATAAAAGTAGCTTGTTTTGATATTGGTACAACAACCCTTTTCAGTGTGAAAGAACCTTTCTCACACACGCTGATGGTAGATTTTTAGGTCAACTTTTCTTCAACGTGGATAGGTTGGACGTTCTTGGAAGTTTTTATTTTTATTTTATTTGTTAAGGAAAACAAACAGCAGTACAAAGTGTTAAATCTAAAGCTTAAATACATAAGTGGTGTTAATTAAGGTTACTTAGATACTCACGTCTTTCAACACTTCTTCGGGAGTATTTCGCGCCACTTCACCGCCCTTCATGGACGACTCCCATTCTAGGGTCACCAGACATTTGTCCTTCGGTATTTCTGCAAATGAAACAGATTTGCAATATAATCAGCCCCCTTAGCACGCGGGCCATATTGCCTACTCTCAACTGTCACCTTAGCCACTGTTAACTGTCACTTCAGTAGTACTAAGTGGCTAAGGTGACAGTTGAGAGTAGGCAAAATGTTATGTATTTCTATAAATAGGCCAAAGGATGAAATGCCGCAGAATGGCGTACATATGGAGGATATTGGAGGCTGTAAGTACCTGCAAAGTACATACTCAAAATGTTACGTTCCGAAATGTATTCGCTTTTCTACTGGTTCCTCTGTACTCTACTATTTAAGAGGAGCGACTACCGCGCGCTTTGCCGCGTTCTCGCCCATACAAACAGAGTAAACGAAGAAGTAATTTTGCTAATATTTCTCTAAATATTATCCGATTTCGTTGATATTTATCTTGTCAAAGCTTTTTCCTTTTTTTGAAATAAAAACATTTTCAAAAATTCCTTTAGCCTACAACCAATAAAAAAAAAGGAAAATCTTTGACATAAGTAGATAAAAATCTACAAAAACGATTAACACCAAAATCAACAAAATCGAATAATTTTTAGGGGTAGCAAAACGACTTCTTCATTTGTATGAAAGTCAGCGCGGTGAACACTAGTCTTAAGGTTGCCCCGTACTGTCCAGACGAAACTAGTTTTCAACAATATCGCCACACTTTTTCCTACCACTTATTCCCGGATATTTCTAATCCAAATCTTAAGACGGAACGCGGGTTGCCGCTTCTCCATACAAAAAATACAAAAAGGGAGACCTGTTTCCTCCCTGGATAATGATTTTAGAAAAAATATGTTTATGGCATTCAATTTATATGTACCTCTGCCATGTCTCTATGTTTTCCTTTTGTTATTATTTTAATTATTTTAATAAAAATTATTTAAATAATAAAAATAGCAAAAAAAGAAAAACATAGGGACATGGCAGAGGTAAATATAGATTGAATGGCATAAACATATATTTTTAAAGCAATTATCCAGGGAGGAAACAGGTCTCCCCTTTTGTATGGATTTGAGGTTACCCGCGTTCCCTCTTAAAGGTTTGGGGGGGGGGGGCTTGAACCCAATGAGCGTAGGTTTACAAGATAAAAGAGATATTTTGGTAGAGGGTCTCAGATGCTTTGGGGGAGGGGGGCTTGAGCTCCTTAGCCCCTCCCCCCCTAAATCCGCTACTGCTTACCACATGTATACTCGAGGCAACAGGCGCTAGTATTCTTCGCTTTAAGCTCTCTAGGCGACACGCAGGAGGGCGCCGCGGGGCACGTGTCGGGTCTACACTGTGGGGAGACCCGCGGACAGCAGCCACTGTCGTCCCGAACCATCTCCATCCCCGGATCTAGCGCTGGAACGTCGTTCTCCGCGGGCAGCGGGTCGCATTCACTCGCTGGCTTGCATTCTGGGGAAATATGTTTAGGAGATCAGGCCAGGGGTCGGCAACCTGCGGCTCGCGAGCCGCATGCGGCTCTTTGGGTGAAAGTTGCGGCTCTTTGGGTGAAAGTTGCGGCTCTTCAGTTCCATAATTGAACAACCGAGCGAAGCGAGAGAAGTACTCCGAGTCTACTGGAACAATCCGGCGTTTGTTTGTATGTTTGTTTGAATGTTCGTTCATTTCTAAGAAAATCTTTGGTCGTCATGATATTTGGTAGGCGGGTAAAGTAAATTAAAATATTTTATTCGAACATGAGCCAAATCGGTCGAGCGGTTGCCGATATATGGAGTTGGAAAGTTTATATGCAATGCGCGCGCGCGCCTGCGCGAATGGTGTTAGCAAAAAGTTACAATGGCGAGTTCACAGTTCGGGGCGAATCACTAGTACAAAAGTTTACACATAATATGTGTAACCCATGGAGAGTGCTAAATTATCATGAATTGTAAATGATGTTGAAGTTAAACAATAGGCAACCCGGTTACTTACCGCAAGTAAATTCCATACAGCCATCGGACTTGCTCTTCTGTTTCAGCACTTGTCCGAATCCGCAATTGATTTGTTTCGGCTCTTCGCAATGACTGTGCATCGGTTCAGCAACTGTGGATAAAAAAAGACCTTGTTAACAAGCGAGCGAAGTTCTCCGAGTCTACTGGAACAATCCGGCGCTTGTATGTACGTATGAATGTTTGTTCGACGATAACTTCGACGGGTTGTCGAGATATGGGGTTGTACAGTTTACCGGCACCCACAACACAGGCCATGCCTAAGTGTGGGGGCCACCAATGTATCTTCAATATGTTACTTCACTATTTTTAAATAAAGGCCTTTTTCGTTTTCATTTTCATATGCAAAGCGCGCACGCCTGCGCGAATGGTGATATCAAAAAGTTACACATCTGTAACTGTGTTCGCGATCATACAGTTCGGCGCGAACTACTAACTGAGGAGGATGACATGTGATGTCTCGCCGATACAAGTGACAGCGACGCTGACGTCCGACTGAAGTGATGCATCAAAGTTCCACAGTGGGCCCGAAATTTCGCTGTCTCTTTGAGAGAAGACTGGTGTCCAGCAAGTGGGCATGTATTGGCTATAAGAGAAGATTAGGTAATCGAAAGTATGTAAGCGTGTACTGTCTTTTACTGAAGTAACAAACTCCTTACCGCAGACGTACTCCTGACAACAGTCGCCAGGCTTGGCCGGCTTGGTCTTCAGATCCTCGTGCTCGGCGCATACAGGCTTGGTGCAGGTTTGCGTGGTGCAGCTCACGTGGGCAGCGTTCTCTTTGGGCAGTTTGATGCACGTGCATTTTGTGCAGGCGTCCGTCTGTTCAGGTGAAAAATGAGGATTAATTAAAAGAAAGAAAATCGGAATGAAAGGATTCATTTGGTGTTTTCTAAACGGTGTATTTGCATTCGATAGCAGGCTAGGCTAAGTGCAGACTACCTCTACTGTGTAGCCAAAAAAAATCTACTGTTCCATACATTTGGCGCAGCAGTCTACGTAATGTAAGGAACGGCTGATTTTTTACACACAATTTTTTCAGCCACGTATTAAAAAGTCGTTTGAATAGATGAGTAGATAGCCAGCTGAAAGTTTCGCAGCCAGCTATCGAATTTGAGTGCACACTGTAACATGAGCAAACATATTTTATGCTAGAGAACAATATGTTTTCACAATAAAATTGTTTAAAGCTAATAGTTTGACTCTCGATTGGGTGGTGAGTACACCCTTGGAACATGCATCTTATCCTTTCAGCCTTAAACCTTAATGTTTAAGGTGACGGCCAAGGCACGCTAGCTTCGCCAATGACAAAAAAAGTCTTCAATGTCTTCTTTTTGGATGCGTTTTTTGCCAACAAAAAGTCATATCTTCTTTTTAGATGCGTTTTTTTTTGCGTTAGACCTAAGGTCTAGATTCCAGATCCTAGAACCTACGAATAAATCCCGCTGTCGCCAAAAGTAGCCGTTTTTTATATTTTATTTGTCGGCGCTAGTGGACGAGGTACCAGGCAACTATGCGATGCGCTTATAAAATCAAGTTCTTTCTTTATTGAATAGTTGCACTAACCTGCCATTGTTCGCCAGCGTAGTGTTCCTTGTTGGCATCGCACGGGAAGCATTTCGTTGGCTCAATGCAGGTGTTGTTCACACGGACCTGAAAACAATTCCATTCACTCAATCAAAATGTCGAGAAGTTTACAAAAACAATCGAATGAGTCAAAACTCTAAGGCCCGGTTTCTGAATTGAGAAATTCACTAAGCAAATACGTAAGTATCGTCCTGTCTCTGCAGATTCCTCGCTAAAGAGCGTGACAGAACGATACTTAAGTATTTGCTTAGTAAAATTCTCAATTCAGAAACCGAGCCTAAGTAGAAGGATATCAAGTGAAAGAATAGGTTTCGTTCACTCAATACACTTAAGAACGTGTCACGATTAAAACTTGCCTTGTATCTATGAGATGATTTATACAGCGTCCAGTGGCACCTTCACTCACTGATGGGCAAAGTGACCACTCGGACGGTGCAGTGCCTGAGACTTGTTTCAGAATCAGAATCAATTTGTTTTATTCAATATTCCATAAATAAATTATTTACATTGAACGTCAAAATATTATCTAAAGTAAAAAAAAGGTATATAAATCAGATACTTATTACTATCTGGTGGGGCGTGCCATACAGCACGGCCGGCGTGTAAATAGCCTCACCAAGGGGGGGAAAGCGGAAAAGAATAGAAAGTATAAAAAATATTTTGGGGAGTACTAATAGCCCCACCAGGGGGGAAACCGGGAAAATTATGAGCGGTTGTAAAGACCCACAGGGGGTGTGTCAATAGCCCCACTAGGGGAGAAAAGTGGAAAAAACTAATGCTGTTGAAAGTACCAGGAGGGAACGAGCGGGCGGAGCGTAGGTTGCCGCCAGTAGCCGCGCAACCAATCCTAAGAATCAAAGCGGTACGCACCTGGAGTGTAGCGCAGCAAACGGACGCGGCGGCAGAGCCAGCCAGCGAATGTGGCCACAGGCGCAGGACACCAAAGTCTTGTGTTCGAGCAGGGTAATGAGCGGGTGTAGACAGCAGCGGGCGGAGGCGGGTTAACAAGTTCACAGCGGCGGTTATTATGAATTACTTTTGCGGAAAAACACGACACATTTTTTCACGACTTTTCTTCATGACAGAAAAAAAGCAAAGACAAAATGTCAAAAGTCACATTCAAATAGTTTTGAACACCAGATTTTTAAAATAGTTCTGTCCCAAAAAAGGTTGTGCGCTGGTAGTGCCATCTGCCCTACTTTTGGCGCACGTCCGTGGAGATAGGTGGTACCAGCTTCGAATCCCATGATTCGAAGCACAGCTAAAAGCGGCTCAACCATACTCCCCGCCTTGGAAGTTCGCAGAACTTTCAACCAGCATGAAGGTAAGTTAAAAGGGATAGGTAATCATAAGGCTAGAACTCTAAGAGAGGAAATAATATTAGATGGAATAATAAAGTAAATGACTTAACGTATATATTTTTTTTTTAATTGTGGGAAAATATTTAACCTAATCCGAGACAGTTAACGTTATGATATGTCGAGACAGGGAAAAGTTTAACGAGATAATCAACAAATCAACGTAGTTTTACTTTGCACAACTAACCCGAACCACATCGTTGGAACCCAGGAAAAATTCAGTTATAAATAGATAATGAAACCCTGAATTAACCAATAAGAGGCGCGGAGCGGAAAAAATCTTCATG
Organism: Zelleria hepariella; assembly: GCA_949319315.1. NCBI lineage: Eukaryota > Metazoa > Arthropoda > Insecta > Lepidoptera > Yponomeutidae > Zelleria > Zelleria hepariella. The sequence continues at coordinate 21,451,257 of OX439384.1, forward strand.
ATGTAAAAAAGCGGTTTATCACATGTCAACTAATAGAGACGACTGCCAACAATTGGTTAACAAATAAGCCATGACAAAAGTATTTAAGCGTTATAATATTCACATAAGGTAAAGCGGTTTACACAAGTTCTATAAAGTGATTCTATAAGATCAATCTACAAAGGCAAATCACAAGATATCGTTCAAAGTAATTTATTTGGAAACACAAATCTCACAAGAACCTTGCTATCTGGGGCTGTATATGAATCTATACTACAGACCTTCAGACTTGCATGACAAAAAACTAAAAGAGTTCCCTGTTAATAACACCCATAACACTGGGAATTCCCAGAATTAAGAGCAGCGGCAGCTCTTGGACAAAAACTGTAAAGCGGACAACAATATTCTCGGGCGGAGTCACCATGTAACAGATTATCATAATCGTTACGCATGAAAGCGGTGAAAGAAGAAAGAGGCGGTGCAACGGCGGCGGTGCAAGGGTAGTTTCCCATCAGCACATAACCAAATGCGGTGCGTAAAGCGGGTGGTGCGCCAACACTCGACTCAACTCTGTCTCCCATATAAATATAAGGGAAGAGTTGAGCTCCGAGCACGACATCAATATTCCCCGGAATATTCCAAGAAAGATCAGCAAGCGGTTATGGAGCGAGGTACTTCGGGTCGATCGGCTCGATAAATTGCGACGGCAATTCATCCGTGATACAGTCGACAACTAAAGCACGAATCCGAAATTTCTTCTCTGGATAAACACGCGACTCGATATCTAGATATACGAAGCCATGGATCGGTCGCGAGGTTAATCCGACCCCCTTCACAAAGGAATTATACATCGGCATAATCGGTAAATTAAGAAACTTACAACATTCCAATGTTATAAGATTATTTTGCGATCCGTTGTCAATTAAACATCTTACGATAACTTTATCGTCTCTATTGCACCGTTTAGCCAAAACTTGAGCAGTTGAAAGCAAGACTGTTGTTTGCGGTTCAGCGTATGCATTGAAACAGCAGGGCGCACTAGTAAATCTTCTTACAGCCTCTTTAGTGGACATCGGTGGTGGAGGGCTAAACGGCGGTAAACGCAGCGGAGGCGAAGCGGCGACAGCAGCGGTGGACGACGAAGATGGCCGAGTCACCGGAACCAACTGCGGTTTCACCGGCAGCGGTGGCAACGAAGTAAACGCTGGTAAAGAAAGCGGAGGTGGGGCGGTCACAGCAGTCGACGAAGATAACTGCGTCCCAGGGACTAACTGAGGATACCCTGGCGGTGACTGAATCGGGGCGCACGGAGGCACCGTATCAGCAACTTGCGGTATAGAAAGCGGTTGAGAAAGTAACGCACTCGCAGTTTGAGTGAAGAGTTGTGTAGTTTGCATATTCGACATTTTCGAATCAAAATGCAACAGCGTATGATGGCGTTTCTGGCACATGCTACACGAACGACGTGAGTTGCACGAATTTGCCGTATGAGAAACGCTCAAGCAATTTATACAGCCATCCTTTGATTTGACAAAATTAAACCTCGCCTTCGGCGAGTCCATCCCTTTAAATTTGGCACATACATACAGTTGCATGTGATCTGACGCACTGCAGCAAACGCAGGAAGGCGGTGCGGTCACGGGAGCAGCCGAAACGTGCGGAGAGTAATCAGTATCTTCATTGGCAACAAATGTTTTGTAAGTGTGCGTGCGCGCGCGCGACTCCATTGAATCGGAAGAGGCTTTATTGCCTGCACCAGATCGCGTGTGGCTCTGTGCATAGGAATTACTTCCTCCAGCGCGCTCGAGGACCCTAACTTGATCCTCTATAAACGAAATTAAGCTTCCCGACGATGGAATCTCTACTGCGCGGACAGACATTTCAAACGATTGAGCGGTCTGGATATCTAGCTTTTTCATTGCATAATGCAAAAGGATGAAATCAGCCAAGTCAGAGATAGCTAACTGCTTCAAAGCTGCGGTCGAAGCGGAAAAGCGTTCCACAAACGCATCTAGGCTGCTCGCGGAGCCATTAACTGGTTTCAGCTCTAGTATATTATTGAGGTAATGTGTACCTAAAGCACGCTTATTCTGGTACTTCTTCACCAAAGCGTCCCACACAATCCCGTACGTATCCCCACTGGGAACAATACCTGCGGTTATTTTTAATGCACTATAAGATAATTTGCCTAGCAAATATTGGATGCGCTGAGAATCATTTAACTTTTTATTTTCATGAATATTGGCCTTAAATGATGCGTAAAAGACGGGCCAATTCTCAGCTTTACCGTCAAACGAGGGCAGTTCGATTGGCGGTAATTTAATAACAAAATCTTCCCGAGTTGACGATGCAGCAGCGGGCGGGGCGGTGTCAGCGGACAGTATCCTATTGCGCTCATATTTAACCCTAGCGTGAAATTTAGAGCATATATCTAGGACTTCAACGTCAGGATCACTGTCGGGCTCATTTGTTAACGTAATCTCATTAATCTCCATCACAATCGACTTCAAATCAACTAACATATCGTCAACTGTCTCTGCTTCTGCTAAGAATTCAATGTTAGACCTCGTCGCATATGATGAAATGTTTAATGAGCGTTGATACAAAGCTTGCATCCTGTGAACCAGGGATTGTTGCAGGGCCATTAGGACCTTCAATCTCGCAACTTTCGGCATTTTGAGAAATTGATAAAGCGGTAGCGGATAAGACGAGCGGAACTAAATAAACAAATTAGCTAGAAAGGGCTACATTAGCGCGGTGCGGGAGATTTAATTTAGCGGAAAGAATTTTATTATTTTATTGCCAGTTCAATATCCATCCGGCTCGAAGGACCAAAAATATGGTGGGGCGTGCCATACAGCACGGCCGGCGTGTAAATAGCCTCACCAAGGGGGGGAAAGCGGAAAAGAATAGAAAGTATAAAAAATATTTTGGGGAGTACTAATAGCCCCACCAGGGGGGAAACCGGGAAAATTATGAGCGGTTGTAAAGACCCACAGGGGGTGTGTCAATAGCCCCACTAGGGGAGAAAAGTGGAAAAAACTAATGCTGTTGAAAGTACCAGGAGGGAACGAGCGGGCGGAGCGTAGGTTGCCGCCAGTAGCCGCGCAACCAATCCTAAGAATCAAAGCGGTACGCACCTGGAGTGTAGCGCAGCAAACGGACGCGGCGGCAGAGCCAGCCAGCGAATGTGGCCACAGGCGCAGGACACCAAAGTCTTGTGTTCGAGCAGGGTAATGAGCGGGTGTAGACAGCAGCGGGCGGAGGCGGGTTAACAAGTTCACAGCGGCGGTTATTATGAATTACTTTTGCGGAAAAACACGACACATTTTTTCACGACTTTTCTTCATGACAGAAAAAAAGCAAAGACAAAATGTCAAAGTCACATTCAAATCGTATTGAACACCAGATTTTAAAATAGTTCTGTCCCAAAAAGGTTGTGCGCTGGTAGTGCCATCTGCCCTACTTTTGGCGCACGTCCGCGGAGATAGATGGTACCAGCTTCGAATCCCATGATTCGAAGCACAGCTAAAAGCGGCTCAACCACTATCTAATACTAAGTATCTAGCTACTTTTTTTTCTCCAGCTTCACTAGCTCTGATCGTTCTTGGAGAAGAAGCATGGTAAAGAAACTCCAAGGATCTCGTGCTTAAAAAATAATACATTTGTAATGCAGGTAGGAACTTAAAAAATAACACACTGGTAAGTGTGGTGATCGTGCGCTGAACTGGTTTAGTGCCAGACTTCTTTGTCATTTAGATAATCATCTATTCTGTAATAGGCCTTTTGGCACAACGTGTGCCTTACACATGTTTTGTTTGGATGGAGTAGGCTAGCTTATTCGACCTATCCCACAGGAAAAATAAGACAAAACGTGGGGAACTCGAATAAAATTAAACTTCTTTTGAAATTAATAATATAGGTATCTTTTTATCTATCTATCTTACTTTAATGCGGCTTGAAGTTAGTAATATTTTTTTTAAATAAGTAATTGCCTGCAAAGGGGTCGCTATTGATGATGAACTTACTGCCGATTTCTGAATTGAGAAATTCGCTAAGCAAATGGGTAAGTATCGTCCTGTCTCTGCAGATTTCTCACAAAAGAGCGTGACAGAACGATAGTTAAGTATTTGCTTAGCAAAATTCTCCGCTCAGAAACCGGGCCTTAGACAATTAGGTATAACCAAGTTTACCTTTCCTTGCGGACAGTAGCAGCCCTCGGCGAGTTGTTTGTCGCACGTGACGTCACTCATCTCGTCGTAGTTGTCACACGTGAGCTCGCACCCCATACACGCCCGGTACACTAGTGGACTCTCGCTGAAATAGTAAGATGTAAGGTAGTGAGAGGGGAAGAAAGTATTCTGAAGTCTGAATAATTAAAATACCGCCCATATTTTAGCTTCAAATTAGCATATACTAGCTGACCCGGTGAACTTCGTATCACCTGCGGGGGGAGCATGACTTTTATCGAGGCGGATTTATCCAACAAAATGGCGGTTTATCAGCATTTTTGACGTCTATAGAGGGTTATATATCGTCGAGAGCTATATATAACCCACTTTAAACGTCAAAAATGCTGATAAACCGCCATTTTGTTGGATAAATCTGCCTCGATAAAAGTCATGCTACGGGGACTGAAATAGTTTGACTCTCCCCGTCAAAAATGGCGATTCCAATACAAAATGACCAATTTTTATTTCTTCCGTTTTTCAGCTAATCCTTTAACTTTTCCCATATTTCTTTGCTTTTAAACCTACCCTGAACTATGGTGAACTAAACAAAACAGTAAATATGCAAACCGGTCGAGCCGTTTCTTAGTTTTAGCGAGACATTTTTATACAACGTGTTACAAAACATCCTAACTCTTTTTACAGGGTGTAACCTACTGGTCAACAGGATGTCAATTCTGTAAAAAAAAAGTTGAAAAAAACAATTTATATTTTATAACCTCAAAATTGAAATTTTTTCCTAACTTTCTTGTTTTTGGTATTAGCTCAAACTTAAAAATATGTTTGTATGTGTATGAGCATTTGCATAGGTTTGAGTTGTTAAAACATTGTGAAAGTCAATTATAACAATATTTAAAAAATACTTTTCTCCCGCCACAGCGTTCACATTTTATTGAACGAGCGAGCGAAGCGAGCGAAGTTCTCCGAGTCTACTGGAACAATCCGGCGTTTGTATGTATGTATGTATGTATGTATGTATGTATGTATGTATGTATGTATGTATGTATGTATGAATGTTCGTTCGACGATAACTTGAGTAAATTTAGTCGGATCGTCACGAAATTCGGTAGGCAGGTAAATGAGGCCAAGAGAATTTTTAAGTTCGAACATGAGCCAAATCGGTCGAGGGGTTGCTGAGATATGGGGTCGCGAGTTCATAGTTCGGGGCGAACCACTAGTTAAGTTCGAACATGAGCCAAATCGGTCGAGGGGTTGCTGAGATATGGGGTCGCGAGTTCAAAGTTCGGGGCGAACCACTAGTTATTGAACGAGCGAGCGAAGCGAGCGAAGTTCTCCGAGTCTACTGGAACAATCCGGCGTTTGTATGTATGTATGTATGTATGTATGTATGTATGTATGTATGAATGTTCGTTCGACGATAACTTGAGTAAATGTAGTCGGATCGTCATGAAATTTGGTAGGCGGGTAAATGAGGCAAAGAGAATTTTTAAGTTCATGAGCCAAATCGGTCAAGGGGTTACTGAGATAGAGGGTCGCGAGTTCAAAGTTCGGAGCGAACCACTAGTTTTTATGCTCCGGTCCAAAACAAAGTGTTTGTACCGTGGTTGTCTAGCAATTTGTTACTTAAAATGAACATGATTATTAATGACATTTGACTGCTGACCTAACATTTTTTAAAGTGAAATAATTACAAATGTTGCAGCAGAACAACATAAACTTAGGATTCAGTAATTTTTATGCAACGTAAGTAGTTTGATAGTCTCTGTCCATAAAAACTTTAATAAAAATCTAGAAAGACAATACTTACAGCGCCAAACTTTTCCACGTTCATAATGTTGTAGCACGGATTCTTCTCGGGCGGCGGGGGCACGCATTCCTGCAATGGGAAATGGACTTTACAACCTGCTGCTTTGAATATAGTTTAGTTTGAACAACCAATAGGAAGCTTCTTACCTTTTCTTCCGGTTCGTCGCATTGCTCCTGCGGAGGCACTTCCAATGTTGTTAGTATGTCGCTCTTTGCCTGCCAACTCTTACCGTACTGAAAGAAAAATATTAATCAGAACTTCTTTCATTGAATATTAGTTCCTTTGTGATCGCACGATATAGGCTTGGGATATGGAGCAATTTATGGGGCATTTATTTTCTCAATAGGTACTACAGGCGTCTGCGGACTTGAATCACCGCCACAGCATATCTACCATGAGAACACAATTATATATCGATATTTTACAGGCCAAACCCGGTTTCAGAACAAAATAGTTTCGCCTAGGCCAAACCAATCTAGCCCAAGCTCGTATGGATAAACCGGTATAGCCTAGGCCAAACTAGTCTAGCCTGAGCTCGTATGGACAAACTGGTTTAGCCTAGGCAGAAATAGTTTGTAATAGTGAGAATATGTACGCTCAACTAGTCAAGCCTAGTTTGGCCTGCGCTATACCGGATTATCCATACCAACTTGGCCGGATTAGTTTGGCCTAGGCGAAACTAGTTTGTCCTGGAATCGGGTTTGGCCGGTAACAGTTACAGTGTTACCTCTCGCTCTATTTAACTACCTGTGCCTGATAGGCAGTGTGTGGAGCTATCAAAGCTAGATATGTTCCACATCAACAACTTATGTATGTGTGATGTGTTTTAGTTTTAGTTAGATTTAAGTGACTTAGGCCCGGTTTCTGAGTTGAGAGTTTTGCTTAACAAATGGGTAAGTATCGTCCTGTCTCTGCAGATTTCTCACAAAAGAGCGTGACAGAGCGATACGGAAGTATGTGCTTCGTAAAATTCTCAACTCAGAAACCGGGCCATAGGCGTGAATTTTTATGGATGTAATTTTTCAGTTTTATTAATAACAGTAACAAATAAGTGAAATTGAAATGAAAAGTTTTTAATGTCAGTACTTTTTAAAGTACCAGGCTTTACCTGAGAGAAAGATTAAAGGGGACCTTGGGACCTTTCCTCACCTCATCCAAATCATCAGTAACGTTCCCGTAGCTCGTGAGCAGATGTTCCTGGTACCCTGCGCACACGCCGCACAGACCCTCTGTTGCGTTGGCATACAGGTGGGACGGGACTCTGACCTCGAACTCCATTGAAGGCTGGACCTTTAACTGTTGGTACGGTAAGAAGTAAGTTGTGGCCTGAACAAGTGTACACACGACAGCACGTCGACCCTTACACGCTAGCACTCTACTAACGTTACGGGTGACTTTACAACAAAAGTGTACACTCTGACGTGCTGTCGTGTGTACGTGTGCCACAGTCTGTGGGCATAAATGTATCCAAAAGTTGTGAAACCATAAAAGGATGTGCTGGATACAGGACAATAAAATACAGGGTGCAATGAGGAATGACCAGCAGTGTAATTTGCTAAGCAAGCACGTTCTGTCTCTGCAAATTTCTCACAAAAGAGCAGAACGATACTTAATTATTTACTCAGTAAAATTCTCAATTCAGAAACCGGGTCTTACCCCCGATTCCACCAACTATACTTACTTTTTTAAGAAGTCCTTTCCGTAATTATTTAGGTTTTCGAAATTAGGCTAAGTACTTCTTAAAAAAGTTAAAGAAGTTCTTAAAAATTTAGTACAGTTCGTGAAATCGAGCATTAGTCTCTTGGGGAGGCTCTGCAACAGTCTCGAAGGGCCAAAGTGTCTACGTACCGCGATGTGTGCGTCCGACAGTGCAATGATGACGTCTTCACCGTTGAACAGTTTCACTGTCATCCACTCCTTCCGGGTGGGGTAGTCGAACGCTACTGAGCCGTCGATTATCACTTTGAGCTGAAAAAAAAAAAACCGACTAAGTTTATTTTCAAAATATAAACACAGATTTTAACGGATTTAACACTCGTTTTATTAACTTTTTACATTTTCCAACGTTTCGAGACCTTTATTTTCAAAGTTAAGGCACAATAGGACGGACAACTAGCGCCGCCAATGAAAAAAAAATAATATGTTTTTTTTTTGGTGCGATTTTTGCTAAAAACTCTCCTGCGATTTCTCAACGCGACGCTTAACTATTTGGCCAGTTTTGGCGAGAATCGATTGCATTCTTAAGTTCTAGGAGCTGGAATCCAACCTTGGCCCGGTTTCTGAGTTGAGAATATTTCTAAGCAAATGGGTAAGTATCGTCCTGTCTCTGCAGATTTCTCACAAAAGAGCGTGACAGAGCGATATGTAAGTATGTGCTTAGTAAAATTATCAATTCAGAAACCGGGCCCTTAGGTCCTAAAAATAGTAAGACCTCGCGTTGAGAAATCGCAGGAAAGTTTAAGACAGGCTATTCCGACAAAATAAAAGTGAAATCGTTAAATCGATATAAAAATTATTAACGTACCGTTTTGGTGGGAGGGTTCGGTTCAACTCGAACGACGTGATTTTCGTGGATCAAATGGACGGCCTTCGTGCAGATGGCGGCGCTGTTGTCTTCGCACACCCCGTTCGTTGCGTACACCTGATAGTTGTGATGTCCGGTCTGATTCCGGTCTCTTGTAGCCAAGTACGTGCAGTTTCCACCCAGAGGCAGCGCGTCTCGCTCGTAAGTGGTGTATTTTGTGCCGGCTACGTTGCACGCACCTGTAATTAGAAATTATAACTTAAGAACTGTCGTAAACACAAAATAAAGGCCTTTGCATCTACGTTATGAGATAATTTATACAACGTCCAGGCCCGCGTTTCATATAACTGACATAAATATTTTATTACGACAATTCGATGTTCATTGATAGGTCGGTTTGTAAACAAACCTTTTTTGTAACCTCATGTCAAATCGACTACGCAATCTATATCGAATTGTCATAATAAAATATTTATGTCAGTTATATGAAACGTGCACCAGGATGTTAGATGCGTTTTATGTTAAAAAGCCCTTTAATGTGAATCCCAATATAGACTTTATAATTTTAGAACCTAAGGTCTAGAATCCAGATCCTAGAACCTGCGAATAAATTCCGTCGCCGCCAAAAACGGCCACTTTTGGCGGTCGTGGGATTTATTCGTCGGTTCTAGGATCAGGATCCTCTTATAGCATCAAATTCACAGTTTTGCGGCGACAGACAGTTGTGCGGCGCCACGCAAGCGCTCCCCTGCCGCAGTTTGCCCTCGGGACAGTAGCAGCCGGGCGAGCACTGTCCCGTCTGACTCTCGCACCGCCTTATAGCAACACACTCACAGTCCAGACAGTTGTGCGGCGCCACGCAAGCGCTCCCCTGCCGCAGTTTGCCCTCGGGACAGTAACAGCCGGGCGAGCACTGTCCCGTCTGACTCTCGCACCGCCTTATAGCAACACACTCACAGTCCAGACAGTTGTGCGGCGCCACGCAAGCGCTCCCCTGCCGCAGTTTGCCCTCGGGACAGTAACAGCCGGGCGAGCACTGTCCCGTCTGACTCTCGCACCGCCTTATAGCAACACACTTACAGTCCAGGCAGTTGTGCGGCGCCACGCAAGCGCTCCCCTGCCGCAGTTTGCCCTCGGGACAGTAACAGCCGGGCGAGCACTGTCCTGGCTGACTCTCGCACCGCCTTATAGCAACACACTCACAGTCCAGACAGTTGTGCGGCGCCACGCAAGCGTTCCCCTGCCGCAGTTTGCCCTCGGGACAGTAACAGCCGGGCGAGCACTGTCCTGGCTGACTCTCGCATCGCCTTATAGCAACACACTCACAGTCCAGACAGTTGTGCGGCGCCACGCAAGCGCTCCCCTGCCGCAGTTTGCCCTCGGGACAGTAGCAGCCGGGCGAGCACTGTCCCGTCTGACTCTCGCACCGCCTTATAGCAACACACTCACAGTCCAGACAGTTGTGCGGCGCCACGCAAGCGTTCCCCTGCCGCAGTTTGCCCTCGGGACAGTAACAGCCGGGCGAGCACTGTCCTGGCTGACTCTCGCATCGCCTTATAGCAACACACTCACAGTCCAGACAGTTGTGCGGCGCCACGCAAGCGCTCCCCTGCCGCAGTTTGTCTCGGGACAGTAACAGCCGGGCGAGCACTGTCCCGTCTGACTCTCGGACCGCCTTATAGCAACACACTCACAGTCCAGACAGTTGTGCGGCGCCACGCAAGCGCTCCCCTGCCGCAGTTTGCCCTCGGGACAGTAACAGCCGGGCGAGCACTGTCCCGTCTGACTCTCGCACCGCCTTATAGCAACACACTTACAGTCCAGGCAGTTGTGCGGCGCCACGCAAGCGCTCCCCTGCCGCAGTTTGCCCTCGGGACAGTAACAGCCGGGCGAGCACTGTCCTGGCTGACTCTCGCACCGCCTTATAGCAACACACTCACAGTCCAGACAGTTGTGCGGCGCCACGCAAGCGTTCCCCTGCCGCAGTTTGCCCTCGGGACAGTAACAGCCGGGCGAGCACTGTCCTGGCTGACTCTCGCATCGCCTTATAGCAACACACTCACAGTCCAGACAGTTGTGCGGCGCCACGCAAGCGTTCCCCTGCCGCAGTTTGCCCTCGGGACAGTAACAGCCGGGCGAGCACTGTCCTGGCTGACTCTCGCATCGCCTTATAGCAACACACTCACAGTCCAGACAGTTGTGCGGCGCCACGCAAGCGTTCCCCTGCCGCAGTTTGCCCTCGGGACAGTAACAGCCGGGCGAGCACTGTCCTGGCTGACTCTCGCATCGCCTTATAGCAACACACTCACAGTCCAGACAGTTGTGCGGCGCCACGCAAGCGTTCCCCTGCCGCAGTTTGCCCTCGGGACAGTAACAGCCGGGCGAGCACTGTCCCGTCTGACTCTCGCACCGCCTTATAGCAACACACTCACAGTCCAGACAGTTGTGCGGCGCCACGCAAGCGCTCCCCTGCCGCAGTTTGCCCTCGGGACAGTAACAGCCGGGCGAGCACTGTCCCGTCTGACTCTCGCACCGCCTTATAGCAACACACTTACAGTCCAGGCAGTTGTGCGGCGCCACGCAAGCGCTCCCCTGCCGCAGTTTGCCCTCGGGACAGTAACAGCCGGGCGAGCACTGTCCTGGCTGACTCTCGCACCGCCTTATAGCAACACACTCACAGTCCAGACAGTTGTGCGGCGCCACGCAAGCGTTCCCCTGCCGCAGTTTGCCCTCGGGACAGTAACAGCCGGGCGAGCACTGTCCTGGCTGACTCTCGCATCGCCTTATAGCAACACACTCACAGTCCAGACAGTTGTGCGGCGCCACGCAAGCGTTCCCCTGCCGCAGTTTGCCCTCGGGACAGTAACAGCCGGGCGAGCACTGTCCCGTCTGACTCTCGCACCGCCTTATAGCAACACACTCACAGTCCAGACAGTTGTGCGGCGCCACGCAAGCGCTCCCCTGCCGCAGTTTGCCCTCGGGACAGTAACAGCCGGGCGAGCACTGTCCCGTCTGACTCTCGCACCGCCTTATAGCAACACACTTACAGTCCAGGCAGTTGTGCGGCGCCACGCAAGCGCTCCCCTGCCGCAGTTTGCCCTCGGGACAGTAACAGCCGGGCGAGCACTGTCCTGGCTGACTCTCGCACCGCCTTATAGCAACACACTCACAGTCCAGACAGTTGTGCGGCGCCACGCAAGCGTTCCCCTGCCGCAGTTTGCCCTCGGGACAGTAACAGCCGGGCGAGCACTGTCCTGGCTGACTCTCGCATCGCCTTATAGCAACACACTCACAGTCCAGACAGTTGTGCGGCGCCACGCAAGCGTTCCCCTGCCGCAGTTTGCCCTCGGGACAGTAACAGCCGGGCGAGCACTGTCCTGGCTGACTCTCGCATCGCCTTATAGCAACACACTCACAGTCCAGACAGTTGTGCGGCGCCACGCAAGCGTTCCCCTGCCGCAGTTTGCCCTCGGGACAGTAACAGCCGGGCGAGCACTGTCCTGGCTGACTCTCGCATCGCCTTATAGCAACACACTCACAGTCCAGACAGTTGTGCGGCGCCACGCAAGCGTTCCCCTGCCGCAGTTTGCCCTCGGGACAGTAACAGCCGGGCGAGCACTGTCCCGTCTGACTCTCGCACCGCCTTATAGCAACACACTCACAGTCCAGACAGTTGTGCGGCGCCACGCAAGCGCTCCCCTGCCGCAGTTTGCCCTCGGGACAGTAACAGCCGGGCGAGCACTGTCCCGTCTGACTCTCGCACCGCCTTATAGCAACACACTCACAGTCCAGACAGTTGTGCGGCGCCACGCAAGCGCTCCCCTGCCGCAGTTTGCCCTCGGGACAGTAACAGCCGGGCGAGCACTGTCCCGTCTGACTCTCGCACCGCCTTATAGCAACACACTCACAGTCCAGACAGTTGTGCGGCGCCACGCAAGCGCTCCCCTGCCGCAGTTTGCCCTCGGGACAGTAGCAGCCGGGCGAGCACTGTCCCGTCTGACTCTCGCACCGCCTTATAGCAACACACTCACAGTCCAGACAGTTGTGCGGCGCCACGCAAGCGCTCCCCTGCCGCAGTTTGCCCTCGGGACAGTAGCAGCCGGGCGAGCACTGTCCCGTCTGACTCTCGCACCGCCTTATAGCAACACACTCACAGTCCAGACAGTTGTGCGGCGCCACGCAAGCGCTCCCCTGCCGCAGTTTGCCCTCGGGACAGTAACAGCCGGGCGAGCACTGTCCCGTCTGACTCTCGCACCGCCTTATAGCAACACACTCACAGTCCAGACAGTTGTGCGGCGCCACGCAAGCGCTCCCCTGCCGCAGTTTGCCCTCGGGACAGTAGCAGCCGGGCGAGCACTGTCCCGTTTGACTCTCGCACCGCCGTCCCACGCCGAGCGTGGAGCACTGCGGCTCGCAGGACTTGCGGTAGCAGTCGTAGTGGACCAGTGGGGCGGGACAGTCCGCCGCTGGGGACAGAAAAAAAAAATTATTGTAAGGAAGCGTAAAAAAACTAATGCCTTTGCGTCTACGTAATGAGATGATTTATGCAGCGTCCAGTGGCGCCTTCACTCACACACACACTCGGCGCTGCAGTGCCTGGGACATTGTTTTAGATGGGGACTGGAGTAGGCTTGCCCAGCACCTATACCATCCTGAAAGCTTAGTCAGCCCACACGTATTGACTTGTCTTTCCTGTAAGTGCAGCATGGTAAGCCCGAGATAGGCCCTTCTCTATGCAAAACTGTCAACTTGTCGGTCGGGCTCGAGTTGGCTCTACGCCAAAATGGCGATGGAGACAAAAATACAACATTTTTATTAAAAATTGCAATATCTACTTACTGCTCTAATCTAATCTAATCTATTGCCATCTCGAATCCCGCCTGCCATGCTCGCACAAAAGACATGGCACGTCTGTCACTCGAGTTCGAGAGAGTGTCAAAACGACCATGCTAAGCATACTGTTCAACTATTGACGTGCAATGTTGAATGCACACGTATTGACTTGTCTTTCCTGTTCAACTATTGACGTGCAATGTTGAATGACACGTAACATTCAACGCAACAATTGACAAACAATACGTTATAAAGATTTTTATAAGGTTAAAAAATTCGCTCGGGACAGGATTTAAAGTTCCCTAGCACGGGTTAGTGCTTTAGAAAATACACAATACGTTACTCAAAGATTGTAGGTAGTGTTGCTACTCACGGCAGTTCAGAAGTGTGCGCCAGTCGAGCTCGATATCCTTATCGGCGGCCAGACACTCGGCCACGAACTGTTCGAGCAGCGAGCAGCGGCATTGCTCCTCCGTAAGCTTGGTCCCGTTAACTTCCAGTTCGGCGCAGGCGCAGATTTTCTCGAGGCAGATGTTGCGCCATTTGTCCAGGTTTAACACTTTGCCGCAGCGCGAGAGCGGCTCCTTACTAGGAAGAGAAAGGTAGAAATGTAAGTTTTGTGATGGTGAATTGGCTTTGTATTGCACTCGGGAAAGATCTAGATATGCAGAGCCCTTGTGACGTACGTTGTATTTATACTTACTTTGAAAGAAATTTTGCTGGCGTGAAGGATTCATAGCGAGGTTGAGTCGCGACTTAGATTAGAGAGAGAACCCTAGAGAGCTTTACCTCATTAGCCATGTATTTTAGGGAAGCATGGATATCTTGTGGGTAGGTGTGTAGTTCGCGAATGAATGCTTCGATTGAATGCATTCGTTATATGAAACCATTCATTCATTCATTCACTACCAATCTTTACATATCACATTCACTCTAGTCCACGTAGTTCATTCTTCAAAAAACATTCTTAAGGCGCTGTACATAGTGAATAGCCCGCGCGCCAAGAAAAATGCACAAAATCGAGTCCTGTATCAAATACACTAAAAAAATCGAAAATTTTCACATATCAAACCCTAGAATTAGGTGAGACCTATCTAAAACAGCTAGTTTCAAGCTGACATTCATATACGTTTTGAAGATATTTTTGATGAAAAAAAATAGGCGGTGCACTTTTTTTCAAACAAAATATCTTGCAATCTGATAAGGGTATCAACACAAAACTGGCTGTTTAAGATAGCTCTCACCTAATTCTAGGGTTTGATATGTGAACATTTTCGATTTTTTATGTGTATTTGATACGGGAATCGTTTTTGTGCATTTTTTCTGCGCGCGGGCTAATTCACTATGCCCAGCGCCTTAAATCTACCACACTAAGAACCAAAATTCTGTAAATCTTTATATATCACATTCATTCTAGTCCACGTAGTTCATTCTTCAAGAAACATTCTTAAATCTACCACACTAAGGACCAAAATTCTGTAACTGATGTGTCTCGCCTTTGTCACCTTTGTCATTCGCGGACTACCGTGAGTCAAAAGATACGTGAACGAACTACTGAGCTATGAACTATGAATGAGCTGTGAACTATGAATGAACTGTGAACTATGAATGAACTGTGAATGAACTGTGAATGAACTATGAATGAACTATGAATGAACTGTGAACTAAAAGAGTGAACTAGTTCAGTGAAGGAAATTAACTATATCATTCTTTTCTTTTCACTGAAGCGTTTCGCGCACCTCTAGTAGGTAGGGAGGGAGGCAAAACTTCAAGATGAAAGTTTAATCCCACGCTTCACGCCGTGTAATAAAGCAAGATGGCGATAGCCGATAATAGGATAAAACTTCGTCCTCCTTTAGCAGACCATTGTAGATATGCAGAGCCCTAGTGACGTTGTATTTATACTAATTTTGGAAGAAATTTTGCTGGCGTGATGCAGGATTCGTAGCGAGGTTGAGTCGCGACTAAGATTTTTCAAAATACAAAATGTTTTATTTCATCAACAAACTTAATTTTAAATTACATGACAGTTGGAGCTTCCTTTTAAGTAAAAAATACCTGTGCCAGGAAGCCCCGCTCTTCCATTTCTGGGTATCATTAAATTAAGTATGTAGGGTTAGCTTGATTTTAATTTTAAGGTTTTTTTTTAAATACATTGATTAAGATAAAATACGTTAATTTAAAACAGGTACCAGGAACACATTAGGTACCAGTTTCTGTTGCTAGGGGCTAACAAGTGTTGTATACTCACGTGATAACTTCGCACAGGTCCCATCTCCGCTTCTGCACCTCCGGCGGCACGACGCGGGTCTGACAGGCGGTCGGCGGCAAGCCGGGCTTGGCCCAAGCCTCGCCGAACGTCTCTACGCTGACCGCTGACCGACCGTCGGGCAGTCGACGGTCGTTCGACGCGTCGCCATCGAAATAGCCGCAGAGTCCGTCCACCTTGTTTAGGTACGATTTGGAGACCTGCGAAGAATTGTTAAGGTTCATTTATAGGCACAACTAGCGTCGCCAATGATAAAAAATCATATCTTCTTTTTGGATGCGTTTTTTGCTAAAAACGAAGCGACAAATGATAGTCCCTTAGCTTAAATATTTTTAGGACCTAAGGTTTAGATTCCAGATCCTAGAACCTACGAATAAAAGCCGCCGCCCGCCAAAAGTGCCCACATACGCCGGATTGTTCCAGTAGACTCAGAGAACTTCGCACGTTCAATTATGTTGAACGTCAAATTACGTCTGGCACAGGATTGTGAGAAGTGGCGTGAGCTTGAAGAGGCCTTTACTCAGCAGTGGGTTTCAACAGGTTGATGTTGATGATAATGACGTAAATTATTGCAATATTAAACCAAGCGCACCCCAATCTTGACATCTGTGTCGCTGTTAAACAGCACAGTGAAGTTGTACTTCCTGGACTTGACGACCAGCCCGTTGCCGAGCCGGTCCAGGTCGAAGCTGTTCTTCTGGAAGCAGATCATGCTGGTCTGCTCGACGGTATACTCGTAGTTGTTGTACTCTATCATCAGGTCCGGCTTTATGAGGATCAGCTGGTCGTCTTGTCTGATCAGGAGCTCGTTGCGACACGCGTCAACGCGGCATTTCTTGCGAACTGAAAACGAATAGCCTTCGATAAAGGATAAAACAAGATAAAGCGCCAACTCTCAAAACGTAGGTATCTGGAACATAAAGTCCCTAAATTCTCTCTTGGAACTTGCTCGTAGTCAACTGAATACTAATGCAATAAGGTTGACAATCGAATATTAGACGTATGGTGGAAATGATGTTTCATATTGTTCTATTGGTGCTACCATTTGTTTCTGTGGGGACAAGTTTTATTGTGATTTATACGTAATGCGGATTCTATGGGATTTAGTTCGGTGACAGCACACCTTTACTCATAGTTAACAAAAGTCACGTCGTTGCAGTGCCTGGGGGTTTTTGTAGTTTCTATTCGGCACACCGGCGCCGTCGTATTCTAACTGCGCTCTGATGGGTACCGAAACTAGTTACCTATTCCGACATGAATAAAAGTAAGTAGATAAAACCGTATTATAATGATTACATAATTAGAATAAGGGCGCGTTAATTCGACATGAATTCGACCGCGCAAAATTTTCGTCGCATTCGTCTGCGCTCTTAGGCGGACTTGCGTCAGTCAGGGTTAGCCAAGTAAGGGCGAGGCCCCATTGGTGCGTTGAGCTGCGTTGCGTTGCGTCGACGCATCGGATCGACGCACTGTATGCCACATCTGCGTTGCGACGACGCACGACGTCGCGACGCAAGAGGGTATACACGCCGGCGCATCTGCGTCTCAGTTCAGCCCACGCAATGGACAGATACAAACGTGTCCGCAACGACGACGCAACGCAGCGCAACGCACCAATGGGGCCTCGCCCTAACTCAGAGTTAATTTGACATTTCCATTGACGAAGCGCTCACAGCCTAGTTGTACTAGCCGTTCTTAATCGATTGGCAAAGTTAAGCAACAACGGCCGCGGTCAGTCCATGGATGGGTGACCGCTAGTGGCAATAATATCTGTGCGCTTCCGTGCTTCGGAAGGCACGTTAAACCGTTGGTCCCGGTTGTTGTTGATTAATAACAATCGTTAAGGCATGTCAGAGACCCTTTGGGTGGCCTAAAAGCTCTGACACCAGGGGTGGCCACTCATACGATTACCTACCATTTCCACTGACGTTAACTCAGAGTTAACTGGTTAACCCTGGTTGATGTAAGTGGACCTTACACTATTGAAATTACCTAGAACCGTCCAGGCACCGTCACCGCTTGCGTCGCGGGCCAAGATGTGGAAGCAGACATCGTATTTGTATTCGGAGCCATCAAACGTGCTTATAGTGCGGCCGGTGACATTGCAGAATACTGGGCGCTCGGGGGGCGGCACGCAGACGTATCTGACAAATTATGGAATGGTTAGATACTTCGGAGTTTGATTTATTTATTTCAATCAATAAATAATACGCTTATCACAATTTATCGGTATGAGAAGAGTCGCATCCTGCTGTTAAATTGGCTTTGGCAATACAAATATGAATATGAAATAAACACGGAGTATTGTCAGAGTGGAATGAAATGTTAAGTAGATCGACGGCCGCTTCAGTCCATAATTTGTTCTAAAACCGAAAAAATCACAATTTTCTAACTAAAATATGGCGTAATGGGACACGTTTTTTTTCAGACTGGCTATATACTCGTACGTACATATTGGCGACATTCTACTCACTGTGGACACTCTCCTTTTGTAGCGACCGCCTCTAGCTTCAGGCTGTAGTGGGGCGGACATTGTGGGGCGGCACAGGGGGGCGGTCGGACCCCCGGCTTGTAGGGCGGCAGTTTGGGGATGCACTTGAACTGGGCACATTCTACTTACTGTGGACACTCTCCTTTAGTAGCGACCGCCTCTAGCTTCAGGCTGTAGTGTGGCGGACACTGTGGGGCGGCACAGGGGGGCGGTCGGACCCCCGGCTTGTAGGGCGGCAGTTTGGGGATGCACTTGAACTGGGCACATTCTACTTACTGTGGACACTCTCCTTTAGTAGCGACCGCTTCTAGGCTGTAGTGTGGCGGACACTGTGGGGCGGCACAGGGGGGCGGTCTGACCCCCGGCTTGTAGGGCGGCAGTTTGGGGATGCACTTGAACTGGGCACATTCTACTTACTGTGGACACTCTCCTTTAGTAGCGACCGCTTCTAGGCTGTAGTGTGGCGGACACTGTGGGGCGGCACAGGGGGGCGGTCTGACCCCCGGCTTGTAGGGCGGCAGTTTGGGGATGCACTTGAACTGGGCACATTCTACTTACTGTGGACACTCTCCTTTAGTAGCGACCGCTTCTAGCTTCAGGCTGTAGTGTGGCGGACACTGTGGGGCGGCACAGGGGGGCGGTCTGACCCCCGGCTTGTAGGGCGGCAGTTTGGGGATGCACTTGAACTGGGCACATTCTACTTACTGTGGACACTCTCCTTTAGTAGCGACCGCTTCTAGCTTCAGGCTGTAGTGTGGCGGACACTGTGGGGCGGCACAGGGGGGCGGTCTGACCCCCGGCTTGTAGGGCGGCAGTTTGGGGATGCACTTGAACTGGGCACATTCTACTTACTGTGGACACTCTCCTTTAGTAGCGACCGCCTCTAGCTTCAGGCTGTAGTGTGGCGGACACTGTGGGGCGGCACAGGGGGGCGGTCGGACCCCCGGCTTGTAGGGCGGCAGTTTGGGGATGCACTTGAACTGGGCGCATTCCTTCACTTGGCTCTTTGGCTGCTCCGGGGGCGGCGCATCCAGTGTGAAGGCTTGGTTGATCTTCGGCGGTTGGTAGGCTGGAAAAGGTGGTATTTATTAGGGGCTGAATAAAATTAGTTGTTGTTACGCAAGGCTGCAAAGTGGTTTTTGTCGCGAGTGCTTGTATTGAATAACGCGTTAGCGCACCACGCGATGCAAATAATTTTGCAGTTGTGCGAAACACACCACAACATCTCACAATTTTCATCTCATCTCACACTATCCATCTCAAATTGACTCCTCTACACTTCCGTGAATGAAGCGGGAAAAAAACAAACAGATTAATTGAAGGTGTTACTACTGCTAAAATAGTAAATTTACAGAATATTTTGAGCAACGCAGCTTCTTACGCGTACGCTTCTTACGTGCGTAGGTTCTCCGCGCTCTCGTTAGATGGCGGAAACGGGGGAAAAAATACAGTTTTAAAACCTAGATGGTCTGTTCGGGTCTTGCCCCCTTTCTGCCTTGCCCCCTTAGTGTGATTCTCATTGTAATTGTAGAGATTTGCCCCCTTTTTTAAAAACCCTTCTTAAACCGACGTTACACTGCAGCGAAGAAATTGTCCACCATATTTCGTCAAGTTCGAATTTTGAATAAATTTTGCACTGACAAGAGTCTAATGAAATGGTAAGCTAGGTGCCTCCTATTAAAGACCTCTCCGGAGCAAAATTGGTACCTAAACCCTTGATAGATTTCGGTAAATAAATACGTACAAAACTCACCCGAATACCCTCCTTTCGCGTACCCTCCCTTAGCGCCCTTGTATCCTCCGTAACTCTTGGTGCCTCCTTTGCCCCCCTTGTAATACCGTTGGTAGGAGAGCCTTGGTCGTGGCGGAGGCAGCTCGGAGCCCGAGTAGCGATGCTTGGTAGCCTCGCCAGTGATGTAGTGGATGGAGTAACCCTTGGGACATTCCGCTTTGGGGCATTCAACTGGAACATGTATAAAAAATATTAGAAAGGCCTTTCTATCGGGGCGCTTGGTAGTGGTAAGAGTGACCTTTGAGGGCATTCCATTTCGGGGCATTTCAGATGTATCTATTGGAATGGTATGGATGGGTGTGTGAGAGTTTTATTTGTGTCGGCCTTTATCGGATAGCCCACACATCGGGGCTACAGAACAACAATAATTGAGCCGATTATGTGTTCTGGTCATCAAGAACTTTTTTGGGCAGTGCCACTGCTTTATAGACCAGAACACATAATCGGCTAAATTACTGTTGTTTTGATGTTTACAATAATGAAAAGAATACTGTTTTATTGCCGTGAACGAAAAATTGCTGAACAAAAATAGCTCAATTTAGCTTAATTTTTTTTTAAACTATGAAAAATGTTTATGTCTTGCCACATTGCTATCGTCCAACCTTAAAGTGGAGACGGGAGGACGGACGGTTGACAAGAATGGGTCGACGGTCGGCGGGTAGACCGAAAGCTCGATGGGTCGATGACATTGTCAAAACAGCGGGAGGACAATTATGGTCGAGATTGGCTTTAGACCGAGGGGGTTGGCGTGAAAAGGAAGAGGCATATGCCCAGCAGTGGGCTTTATTTATGGGCTGGATAGATAGGTGGAAATCACAAACCTTGAGGCTTGGGCGTAGTGACGACGGCCGCCACAGTCGGCGCTTGCGTGGTCACAATCAGCGGCTCCACCGTAGTTGTACTTGTTCCAGCGGTACAGTCCCGGTCATCATCGGGACAGTCCTGCAGGCCGTCACACCAATGGTCCAGGGCCAGGCACAGCTCATCTTCTTCTTTGTGTATCGATGGTAGACCGATATCTTAATCTAAGTTAAATGGTTTTAGCCCAGAATTCCGCAACGCTAACTGCGCAGGATATGATGAGAGGTGCATCATTGTTGGCGGGGTACCACACAAACATTTCAAATTGCCGCCATCCGAGAATCCCCACTTGGCCATATTTTCCTTGCTTAGGCCGACCTGGGTCAGCAGCTAATGGAACTGGGACAGCTAATAATAATCTCCAGAGACTTGCAAGTTCTAAAGGCGTAAATCACAAACCTTGAGGCTTGGGCGTAGTGACGACGGCTGCCACAGTCGGCGCTTGCGTGGTCACAATCAGCGGCTCCACCGTAGTTGTACTTGTTCCAGCGGTACAGTCCCGCTCATCATCGGGACAGTCCTGCAGGCCGTCACACCACTGGTCCAGAGCCAGGCATAGCTAATAACAATCTCCACAGACTTGCAAGTTCTAAAGGCGTAAATGCCATGCTAGGCATCTCACTCCTTGATCGTGTGCGCAAAGTCGACATTCGGCAGAAGACCAAAGTCGATGATGTGGGCGCGCGAATCTTAAGATTAAAGTGGAGATGGGCAGGGCATCTGGCTAGACGGGAGGACGGACGGTGGACTAGAATGGGTCGACGGTCGGTGGGTAGACCGAAAGCTCGATGGGTCGATGACATTGTCGAAACAGCGGGAGGACAATGGTCGAGATTGGCTTTAGACCGAGGGGGTTGGCGTGAAAAGGAAGAGGCATATGCCCAGCAGTGGGCTTTATTTATGGGCTGGATAGATAGATAGATAGAAATGACAAACCTTGAGGCTTGGGCGTAGTGACGACGGCTGCCACAGTCGGCGCTTGCGTGGTCACAATCAGCGGCTCCACCGTAGTTGTACTTGTTCCCGCGGTACAGTCCCGGTCATCATCGGGACAGTCCTGCAGGCCGTCACACCACTGGTCCAGGGCCAGGCACAGCTAATCTTCTTCTTTGTGTATCGATGGTAGACCGATATCTTAATCTAAGTTAAATGGTTTTAGCCCAGAATTCCGCAACGCTTACTGCGCAGGATATGATGAGAGGTGCATCATTGTTGGCGGGGTACCACACAAACATTTCAAATTGCCGCCATCCGAGAATCCCCACCTGGCCATATTTTCCTTGCTTAGGCCGACCTGGGTCAGCAGCTAATGGAACTGGGACAGCTAATAATAATCTCCAGAGACTTGCAAGTTCTAAAGGCGTAAATCACAAACCTTGAGGCTTGGGCGTAGTGACGACGGCTGCCACAGTCGGCGCTTGCGTGGTCACAATCAGCGGCTCCACCGTAGTTGTACTTGTTCCAGCGGTACAGTCCCGCTCATCATCGGGACAGTCCTGCAGGCCGTCACACCACTTGTCCAGTGCCAGGCACAGCTTGTTGGTGGCACAGATCTTGGTGCCGGGAGGGCACGGCACGCATGCGCAGGCGCAGGTCGCGTTAGATTGTTTCGGCACTAGGTCCTGGGGGAAAGTTACGGTGTTTAGGCTTCTTTGATTTCGCCAGGATATCTCAAGCACTTTTGTGAAAATGTAAAGTTAGCTTTTGAAAATGTAAAGTTTGCTTTTGTAAGACACTCCATTTATTACTTCTTGTATTTTTTTGTAATTTTTTTTTAAAGTTTGGTGTAGATAAGTGCAAACTATAACACTACAGGGTGCACTCTAATCAATACAAACAACTTTTACAAGGTGGCGAAAAAAATGGAGCGAAAAAAATAACAGCTGCTTCATACATTTGGCGCTGTACTGAGTCGACCTTTTGTATGGAACAGCTGTAATTTTTTTGGCTTCATTTTCTTCGCCACCTAGTACAAGTTGTTTGTATGGATCAGTAGACACCATACTTAAAGTTTCGCTATCGACTTAGAGTGCACCCTGTAGATGGCGGCCCATAGTCCGTAAGACGAGTATCAATGAGGTTGGGAAATTCGCATCGACAGGTTACTTGACTCGGTAGCTCAATTGGAAGAGCGCCTGCACGATATACAAGAGGTTGCGGGTTCAAGTCCTGTTCCAAGCGAATGTTTAAACCTTAAGGCGCGGTGCATAGTGAATAGCCCGCGCGCCAAGAAAAATGCACAAAATCGAGTCCTGTATCAAATACATTAAACAAATCGAAAATTTTCACATATCAAACCCTAGAATTAGGTGAGACCTATCTAACACAGCCAGTTTTGTGTTGAGATTCGTAAGCGTTTTGAAGATATTTTTGATGAAAAAAAATAGGCGGCGCACTTTTTTTCAAACAAAATATCTCGCAATCTGTTATGGGTATCAACACAAAACTGGCTGTTTTAAATAGCTCTCATCTAATTCTAGGGTTTGATATGTGAACATTTTCGATTTTTTTAGTGTGTTTGATACAGGAATCGATTTTGTGCATTTTTTTTGCGCGCGGGATAATTCACTATGCCCAGCGCCTTAAAAAAATAACTCAATTTATTGTCTACCCGTTTCACTCGTTCTTTCTATTTGAGAGTTGGCTTGGTTAAGGTGATATAACCTACCCACAACTAGCGCCGGAAACAAAAATCTTCTTTTTGGATGCGTTTTTTTGCTAAAAACTAATCATCAAATCCAACGTAGAACACCTACGAATAAAACCCGGTGGCGGGTTATTTTTTGATTGATTCCAAGGGTGTGAGAGGTGGCGCGAGGGGAAAAAGGCCTATACCCAGCAGTGGGCATAGGTGGGCTGATGATGATGATGATGATGATTCCAAACAGGCATAAGGGAGGTTTCCTTACCGGTTGACACTGGCATTCGTTGACAACTTTGCAGTTGGTGACGCCGCCCAGTTTGCACACACATTCGTCACAGTTGGTCCCGCGGAAACTGGCGCCCACAGTGTACCTGCAAAACAAAAGACTCGGGTTCAGTTACGTTTAAAATTATAAGCCGCGTCAATAAAGAAACGATATGAAAATGGCGGCGGGTACCTATGGTAAGGTCGGAAAAAGAGGTCACGAAAATACGATTTCGGTTCATACCTAAAACGCTAATGCGTTTTATTAGCGCAGCGTAGGTAACTGGTAGGTGTCAGGATGGTATACAGGGTGTTAAAAGACCGCCAACAAAGCGGGAAACCACGTATTGTACTCATCATAAGGAACATTTTTGCCCAAGGAACTAGGCCTGGGAAATCAACGGTTTCCGAAATAATGAGGTTCAAAGTCGGACTTTTCAAAACTTTTTTTTTGCATATATGCATTCAGTATCTAGTTCTTAACATACCTTCTCAAGAAGCCGTATCAAAATTATGAATATTTCTTGCAAAAAACGACGTTAAAATTGCAACCCGCAATGTATTCTAAACATCGGCACTTCAAGCTTAAGTAACATAAACTGATACCTACGCTTGCGCAATATGACTTCGGTGCGTTATACGTCCATTGCGTGATAAAATATTTTTCAAAATTATAACCCAAAAAACCAAAATCATTTCCCATCAATAATTTATCGAAAAAGTACTTTGTTTTGGTGTCTAGTATGCGTGGCTTTCGGGTCTGTTGGCGGTCTTTAAACACCCTGTAGGTGCTTGGCAAGCCTTACTCCATCTAAAACAATGTCCCAGGCACTGCAGCGCCGAGTGGTCTCTTCACCCATCTAGTGTGAGTGAAGGTGCCACTGGACTCTGTATAAATCATCTCATTACGTAGATGCAAAGGCCTTAGTAGTAGTAGTAGGTAACTAATCAAGACTCCCTAAAATGACTTTGCTAACGCTACGTGTGAGTATAGACTGGGATAAACCATAAAAACTAAGCAAATATTCAAATCACCAAGTACCGCACCCAATGGGTATGGACCTTAGCTGACGAATTAAAAGTCAGCAACTTCAAATCTAGGGGTTTCCTCACTGTTTTCCTTCACGGTTAGCTAGATATTTCTTATTGAACGAGCGAGCGAAGCGAGCGAAGTTCTCCGAGTCTACTGGAACAATCCGGCGTTTGTATGTATGTATGTATGTTTGTATGTTTGTATGTATGAATGTTCGTTATGAAATCGGATCGTTATAAAATTTAGTAGGCAGGTAAATGAGGCAAAGAGAATTTTTAAGTTCGAACATGAGCTAAATCGGTCGAGGGGTTTCTGAGATATGGTGTCGCTGAGATATGGGGTCGCGAGTTCACAGTTCGGGGCGAACCACTAGTTTAGTTTAGAGGTTCATAGGATAAATATGTACTTACGACATGAACCCAACGAAGCAAGGGCACTGATCCCTTGACACGCAGTTCTCTCCATCATAAAACTGTTTCTCCTTGCAGTAGCATTCGCCGTCAGATGGCGCCATCGCGCCGGGGCACAGTGCGCAGTCGCCTTTAGTCGTAGTTCCTTGTGTCGTAGTGTGCTCCGAGCCGAAGGTTGGTGGTGTTACTGGAATTTAAATTTAATCAAATTTAATCACACAGTTGATTTCTAAACTTAAACTTTCGTGAGCTCTGCGTATAACTAGCGCCACCAATGATAAAAAAATCGTGGCTGTTTTTATAACCCCCTTTTTGAAAAAGTTAAATAACAGAGTTTTCTATACTACTAATAGCAATTTTTAGAACCTACAACCTGCAATCTAGGAACAACAACCTAGGCTACAATTTCGTTTATGCCAAAAACGGCCGTTTGTGCAAAAAGTTAAATTGTAGTCTAGATTCCTGGGTCTCGACTCTGGGCTGATGATTCTAAAAATTGCTGTTAGTAATATAGAAAACTCTGTTGTTTAACTTTTTCAAAAAAGGGGTTATAAAAAGGCCATGTTTTTTTTTATTATTGGTGGCGCTAGTTAGCCCTTATTAAAGCCTTAAATCACGGTTGCTTCTTGAAATGAGTTAGTACCTACTTTGCCACGGCAGTATACTGAATGGAAAAGTTTTTGGAAAAAAGGGCTTCATGAGCTCTATACTCACCAACATAAGGCTCAAAGCAGCCTACCGGCTCGATTTTCATCTCGATATTGTCGTCCCATTTCACCGGCAGCACCTTGAAGAATACAAAGTCAAATTAGAATAAGAAAACGAGACGATATTTTATTAGTTGTAAATAAAAAAATCGCTCGTCAAGCTTTTCATTTGATTTCATTGCAATATAAAACAATATAAAAAGTGGGAATTATAAATTGCCATCTTGCTGCAGCCGCCATATTGGATAAAAAAAATGGCGGTATAATATTGCATTGTCACGAGAACCAAAGGTTTGCGCCAAATTTCTACTCAATGGGACACTGGGAAGTGGGTCAAATTTAACGTGCAAGATTTGATGCATTGTAGAAACCGGGACAGGTGAAACTACACATTTAAGGTAGTTTCACCTAAATATAGTAAAAATGGCGGCATTTAAATAATATGGCATTATCACGAGAACAACTTTCCGCCATCTATACTCGGCCGCCATCTTAAAAAGTCACGATAATTACCTATGGTTATTTTGTGGTCAGCTGCGGTATCTCATCTCCTAATAGCCCTAATATCGGAGCGCCATCTCTTTTCCCTTCGGAGCCCGAGTTTTTTTTTCCAAAAAGCATAGTACAAAATTTACATATTATTATATTGATCTTTTGATGAGTGTAGTCAAAATTGATTGATAGAATACTCCTTATTTTGTACACCAAACGAATTATGAAAATATAGAATTCTTCTACAACAGCTATCTACTAATTAGCTGTATTAAAGGTACAATGGGCGGTCTTATTGCTAAAAGCAATCTCTACCAGACAACCTAAATAAGTCGTACCTTCAAGTATCTGGCGTGCAGCGGCGGCTCCAGCGTGTCCAGCTGCACCGAGCTGCGGTCGTGGTTCCCGACGAACGTCTTGCTCGCGCCGTCCCTGTCTAGCACGGGGCTGAACGATGAGAGGTCCGAGCCGTACATCACGTGGTAAGAGCTCACGTAGCCAGCGGGCCCTCCCGCCGTCTGGATGCCCGTTATCTGCCGCGGCGATTGGAAGTCGAACTGGGGGGTTGGAAGTTGGGTTAGACTGGAGTTGTATTGGAAAACTAGGTGGCTACGCCCCCAACCCCTTTTAAGGCTGGAAGATAGCAGCGTGGCGGGAAATTCAAAATTTTCAAAGATTTTTACAGTTTTTTACATTTTGTAGCTAAACTGAGCTATTTTTGTTCAGCGATTTTTCGTTCGCGGCAATAACATAGTATTATTTTCATTATTGTAAACCACAGAACAACAATAATTCAGCCGATTATGTGTTCTGGTCTACGACAAGTTTTTTGGGCAGTGCCACTGCTTCGTAGACCAGAACACATAATCGGCTGAATTATTGTTGTTCTGTTGTTTACAATAGTGAAAAGAATACCCTTTTATTGCCGCGAACGAAAAATCGCTGAACAAAAATAGCTCAGTTTAGCTACAAAATGTGAAAGACTGTGAAAATTTTGAATTACCCGCCACGCTGCTATCATCCACCCTTAACTTTTGTTTATCCTTTTTATGTAGGTTTGGTGAGGTTTGGTGTTTCGGTGGGAATGCTTGGGCCGCTTCAAGCTTCGCTCGACGCGGGGCTCGGCTTTCGGCCTCCCTGAACAGAGCTCGGCCTTCGGCGCCACAAAAATTTCTACGGCTCGGCCTTCAGCCTCGCGGGGTTTGGTGTTTTGTTGGGCACGTTTGGGCCGCTCCGAGCTTCGCTCTACTTGGGACTCGGTCTACGATCACGTTAAACGGAGCTTGGCCTTCGGCCTCGCAAAGATTTCTAAAGATTTCTTCGTTTGGAACATCTATCTGTTCGTAGCTTAGTGGTTAGAAAGCACATACCAAGATCCATTCCCCAGGAGTGCTGTAAAGCGGCGTCCACCCTTTATCACCATCTAATCTGAACAGATGTCTCTTCTCGCTATTGGAGCTAACTTCGATGTTGTCCACTGGCAGACCTGCAGCCAGCCCGAGCTGGTCCAAGCATTGCGGGAGAGATGGCTGTAAAGGTGAAAACAATTTATTGCCAAGTTATATCGGTATGTACATAGGGTTAAACCTTTAAGCATTATCTATTTATACACCGTGCTTAATAGTGGTTTTAAAGCCGAAAGTGTTTTTTTGCACTGGTGATTCTGTGCGAAATTCCAAAATTTTACTGTGGCTTGCGGTGCTCGGGTTGAGCACCCTTGCTGTAAAGCTAGCACCCAGTATGTAGAACCATCTTACTTTTGAATCTATCGCGATCCCTTTCAATTTGATGTTTGAAGGGTGCTGACGTTCAGGAATACGGAATTCCACAATCTTCTAAACGTGAAAACAGTAAAGGAAGAAATCAAATGCTATGCAACAACATACAAGTCCCGACTGGCAACACATCCAAATAAACTAGCAACAAAACTTACCATGGCTGACTACAAGGTGTTACAAAAGTACCTAACTCTTTTTACAGGGTAATAGCACCCGGTGATAGGGATCACAACCTAAATTTTTATTTTGCTCTATGACGTTCCGTTGATTTTTAAATTAATAAAATGTGAACGGTGTGGCGGGAGAAAAGTATTTTTTATATTGTTTTCATTGACTTTCACAATGTTTTAACAACTCAAACCTTTGCAAATGCACCTACACCCACAAACATATTTTTAAATTTGAGCTAATACCAAGAACAAAAAAGTTATGACAAAATTTCAATTTTGAGGATATAAAATAAAAATTGTTTTTTTCAATTTTTTTTTATAGAATTGACATCCTGTTGACCAGTAGGTTACACCCTGTAAAAAGAGTTAGGATGTTTTGTACACGTTGTATAAAACGTCTGAAAAGACGTCATATAATAATTGGCTCTATGTTTCTAAACTTCGTATCTACAATTTGTTTCTAAAGCTGTTAGCCTTCCAAAAATAAATAAATAAATAAATGATGGAACTGGGCAGTGACGAGCAAGATTCCGACTAGCTAAAATAAGGAAATAGAGCAGTTCCCAATTGGGGGCCTTATCTAATAGTAGCTTCGAGCACAAAACATCTAAGTCACAGACTGATCGCAGATCCAACCAGGAACATAAAAAAAAACTAACCGTAGTCACCGTAACCACGGTACCAACGGTGGTCGGTACATAAAAAAAACTAACCGTAGTCACCGTAGCCACGGTACTAACGGTGGTCGGTACCGCGGTGGGTTCCGTCGTCACGTCCTCTTGGCAGCCAATCAGATCGAAGCGCACGGAGATCTCGTCGTGCCACGTGATTGGTCGGACTCGGACGTACTTCGCCTCGATTGGTGGGTTGAAAGTTTGCTTCACGGCGTTGTTGTGGTCGATTGGGCCGCGTAATATCTGGAATTAGTAAATTTTTTACACTTACACTATTTGGGTAAAAGTAACCACTCAGACGCTGGGTCTAGTAAAGTTGTCGATCGCCAAATTCATTTTGAGGCGGATGAATTAATACAAATCCTCGTTAGGTTAGTACTACCAGTTGGAGAATTTTATTTTTTTCATGATGTTTCATTATTACCGACAAGAAACTATTTTGAGAGCCCTATGGCCCGGTTTCTGAATTAAGAAATTTACTAAGAAAATGGGTAAGGCCCGGTTTCTGAGTTGAGAATTTTGCTAAGCAAATGGGTAAGTCTCGTCCTGTCTCTGCAGATTTCTCACAAAAGAGCGTGACAGAGCGATACGTACGTATGTGCTTAGTAAAATTCTCAACTCAGAAACCGGGCCTAAGTATCGTCCTGTCTCTGCAGATTTCTCACAAAAGAGCGTGACAGTTCGATAGTTAAGTATTTGCTTAGCAAAATTCTCAATTCAGAAACCGGGCCTATCTGCCGGTTTCTGATTTGAGAAATTCGCTAAGCAAGCACTTAAATATCGTTCTGCCTCTGCGGATTTCTCACAAAAAAAAACGTGACAGAACGATAGTTAAGTATTTACTTAGTAAAATTCTCAATTCAGAAACCGGCCATAATTATGTCCCTGATTAGGGATAACAGGAACTGACAGTGATGATGGTTGCTGGACGTTGTATTATAAACTCAGCTAGAGTAGAAAGTTTCCTGGCGCGATTCAGGATTTTAACGAGGTAGTGTTGTTATTGTATTCGAAACGGGTCGACTCGCGGTTGGTTTTAGGCAAATTTAATTACCTTATTTATCCCGACGTTTCGACCGCGTTACAGCTGCCGTGGTCGCGGGTAGTGTTGTTACCTAGAGTTTGTAGCAGTTTCCTGGCTACGGTAGGTTTACATTACAAGTGCGGAAAGGCTGTCATTGCAAAGAGTTCCGACAAATGGCTACCCGAGCCGAGGCGCAGCCGAAGGCGAGGGTTGACAGTCGGAACAAGTTGCAATGACGGTTCCGCACGTGTACTGAACGACTATTTTTAATACAGTTGCGAAAAAATGAAGCAATTTAATAAAATAATGAAAACACAATAAACTCAACTAACTTAACATTTTTGACTTTTCCGGTAAAATGTTCTCCGAAGCATTTTGTGCAATTATACTGAGTTCCGGTGGTGTTAATAAAAAAAAACTAGGGTCGAAATTACTCATTTTGTGCAACAAACAACTAGGTAAAGCAAAGAAAATTTCTGAAAAATGAAAATGGCGCCAACCGTAGAATATAAGCAGAGTTTTTTTTTTCTTCACCCATTCTGGTAGGCAAAGGCAACTATGCAACTTTATTGATAATGTAAATGAAATTTAATGAAATGAAACCTAACCAAACTCATTCAATCAAATCATTAAATCTGATATTGAAACAAATTAGTAGCTTCTTTTTAGAAATATACGTATTTGCATGAATCATAAAAACTTTTTTCGTAAAAACTTCATGGTTGGTTTTTCTTTTTAATATACATTATTTTGACAGTTGGGAAAGAGAACGCACGGGTGCGGGAAAAGGTAAAAAAAAAGCACGAGTGTGTAATAGCCCACATCCCGAACGCTATACGTCCCTGCAATACGTCACTTTTTGAGCAACTGTATTAAAAATTCCTTACCCTGGGGTTCCCATCGGCATCCTTGAGCGTCTGGAACACGCCCGGCTGATCCCCGTACATGACTTCGTAGCTGGTCACATATTGGTCGTACAAGGGGCTGCCCTGCATCAGCACCCCGTAAAGAGGCTCCCGGCGCTCGAACTCCACTTGGATGTACTGGTTCGCGTCGTGGGTAACAGGGCTCCAGCTGCCGGCTGGCGATAATACGGAGTGTTATAAAAAGGTTCTGTCGAATTTTACAAGGTGTTACAAAAGTACTTAACTCTTTTTACAAGGTAATAGCACCCGATGATAGGGATCACCACCTAAATATTTTTTTTGCTCTATGACGTTCCGTTAATTTTTAAATTAATAAAATTTGAACGATGTGGCGGGAGAAAAGTATTTTTTAAATATTGTTTTCATTGACTTTCACAATGTTTTAACAACCCAAAGCTATGTAAATGCACCTTCAGGCATAAACATATTTTAAAATTTGAGCTAATAACAAAAACAAAAAAGTTATGAAAAATTTTCAATTTTGAGGTAAAAAAATAAAAATTGATTTTTTTTCAACTTTTTTTTACAGTTTTGACATCCTGTTGACCAGTAGGTTACACCCTGTAAAAAGAGTTAGGTACTTTTGTAACACCTTGTATAGGGTTGTTCTACTTTGATGACAAAATATAATCGATAATTTGGGGACCAACACAAATCGTTTGGGAGTACATCATAAATCAAAAGTGGCCACATTTGGCGAGAACCAATTGCATTCTTAAGTTCTAGGTTCTAGAATCCAAACCTTAGGTCCTAAAAATTGTTAAGCCTCGCGTTGAGAAATCGCAGGAGCGTTTTTTGCTAAAAACGCATCCAAAAAAAAGATATGATTTTTTTTTCATTGGAGGCGCTAGTTGTGCGTCGTATTTCGTCTTAAGATTTACTTACCATTAATATCTAAAGGATGGGCATCCAATCTGGCGTACTGGGGAGCGAATAGCTCGCTAAGAACTGAGCTGGCACTGAACGAGCTGTCTGGCAGAGAATCCAACAAGTTGATGTATCTGCAAGGGAAATTGTAAGTATAGCCAAAAGGTCTGTGAAGGCAGCCGGAAAACTATGGACAAGATCAGCTGACCGAGGGGTGAAAAAGAATAAGCCTAAAATACTTAAGCTGCGCTAGTTCCTATATCTCCACCTGAAATTCGCGGTAAGATTTCGTCAATCCAGTCTTTGCAGCACGACGCATTGACTATCAAGTATCGCCATCTTGCTTTACATAGTGAGATAAAGCGAGATGGCGCTTATTGATGGCTGGACAAAAACGTTTCTCGCATTGTCGCGCCGCCGGGTAAACTACACACATGGCTTGGGGCTTGGCTTGGGGGCCCCACCTATTCGCACTATGATGAACCTTTTACTGCCCTAACACAACATTTCTTCTATCTGAATTTCGCACTGTTTTAATAGGGTTAGTAAATAGTATACCTCCTGAAAGTGCAGGCAAAAGCGGAGACAAAATATGAGTGTACGGATGATAGTCATGAAGAAAGAAACGAGATATTTCTTCTTTGTTCTGTGGCCAAAACCAACCTGTTCTGGGGGCACTGCGGCGGCGGGCTCGTAGTGGTAACAATAAGGAGCGGGGCCGCGGTTGTGGGGGCCCCAGTAGTGGGGGTCACCACGATGGACTGATGCGTGGGCCCCGGCTGCGGGGGCCCCGCCGACACACACTCCGAGGAGTCGCAGTGGAGCGCGTTGTCCAGACACTGACACTTTATGCAGCCGGCCGTGCTGACACCGCCGGGCTGCGAAAGGTTCACGATATCCTCTTTACGGAAGCGGAAGTCAAAGAAAGAAAAACGCTTATTTACTTGCCATAAATAAAGTCCTTTGCATCTACGTAATGAGATAATTTATACAGCGTCCAGTGATACCTTCTCTCACACTAGATGAGTGAAGAGACCACTCGGCGCTGCAGTGCCTGGGACATTGTTTTAGTTGGAGGTATAGGTATTTTCAGGATGGTACAGGTGCTGTGCAAGCCTTACTTGCCATAACACACAGATATTTAGCATACAAAAGGGAGTTATTTAAGTAATTTTACTAAAATGCTTAAGAATAAAAGGCACCTCTTGGCATGAATTATGTTTATGAGATCTGTGATTTGCGAGCCACTAAAGATGAGACATACATGACATGACACAACACGTGGTTTGACTAGTCTACTGCACGTATGGTTCATGTCGTCTAACGTGTTAATAGTTTAGTTTATTTGATCCTAAATCTTGGTTCAATCTCATATTTAAAGAAGTTCCATCTCATATTAAAGTTAGATTTAAAATAAAAATATTATATCAAATCAGATTTTGCGAAGTGAGTAGAAATTCAAATGGGTTTTAAATAATTTATTTAAAAGGTTACAGTGAACTTAGTGAAGTTAGGTACATTTTCAGTATTAGGAAAAATTATTATCTTAAAACAATAAGAAGCAGTGCTCGAAAGAGTGTGATCAGGATGACCTGTAAAGCATTGGACTTGTTTTAGTAAATTGTGAGCATACAAATGAACAGTTTACTAAGAGGCCCTTCGGGCGGCCTAAAAATTCTGGCACCACGGGTGGCTAATTACCAATACCGACAAAAGAAAAGTGTTATATTGTATGGGTGTGTGACTAAAGCGATATCCTCCAGATAACCTACCTATAATATGCGAGTAGTTGACCGATCAAGAAGTTGACTGAGTGCGAAGTTTACTGATTACGAAGCCGTGAAAAATAGTGGACCGTTTGCTAAGTTGGCCATACCCGAACAAATGGTTTCTTTGAATACTAGTTTTTCTGGTGGGAAAACAGGGGGGTTACCTTTGTAAAATATTAAATTTTGTAAATTGCGCCATATTGCGGCCGTATTGGAAAAATGCGTCAAGGGTAGAGGGGCAGGTTTGTCTCTTCATTGAAAAATACAGTGCCGACCCACTCCTAGTTACTTCCATAGGTAGGATAGTTTTAGTTGGTATATTGGGCTGATCCCGGCGGCACTGCAATGCCGGGCCGACCCTTGACGGGAGTGGAGCGAGCCCCGAACATCCCGTCGGTTTACAAAAATCAGTTTAATATACTGGTCCCTCAGTGAGGGAACTTTCAGATATTAAGCTGAAAAGAACAGATACTACACTTTGATCTTAGCCAAAAGGCCGAGAAGCGATACCGAAAGTTTGGTACCGTGAGTATTTAAGCGGGGCAGAAAATATTTCGTTTGCGCGATGCACAGCGTACATTGTATAGTCAGCGCCATCTATAGTATTATCATGGTATTAATACTCCATTTAGTAGTACATAGCGGCGTCACTGCGTGAGCTTGTAAGATTAGATAATGATCTCAAACTAATGAACCTATTCATCATATTACAAAACGTGCCACGAAAGATGATACTTGAGACCACGTGGTTCGACATGCGCAGTAACGATTTATAGGTCTCTTTAGTGGTATGAGGGTTGAGCGCAGGAAGGGACTAGACGTCATCGGGGTGTTGGAAAGGGGTGCGGGAGGCGCGGTCAAGTATAATTTTTCGTATTGTACAAGGAAATCTTTTGGTTGAGGATACAGCTCGAGCCCTCGCCCACGGCGACTTTTTGTAGCGATGCAGTTGCGATGATGTCGCGCGTTCGTATTGATACATTTGCGATGCGGTCGCTAGCTGTGTGCACTCGCCCACCGCAACCACGATTCAGTCGCGTTGCAAACGCGATACCGTCGAGCTTGCAAACGCGACCCTTCCCCCGTTCTATTCCCGACGTCGTCCAACACGGTCGCGCGTTTGCATCGATATAGTCGCGATGCTGTAGCGGGTTAGTAGCGCGTTGGCATCGCTTCTGTAGCGCGTTGCAAATGCGACTAAAGCGCGTTGGTAGTGATGCTGTTAAACGCTCGACCGCATCGCTACAAAAAGTGAGCAAGGGCTCTTAGAGGTAATTGAACCGAGTCTACTGGAACAATCCGGCGTTTGTATGTATGTATGTACTCGTATGTATGTATGTTTGTATGTTTGTATGTATGAATGTTCGTTCGACGATAACTTGAGTAAATTTTGTCGCATCGTCATGAAAATTGGTAGGTGGGTAAATGAGTCAAAGAGAATTTTTAAGTTCGATCATGAGCCAAATCGGTCGAGGGGTTGCTGAGATATGGGTTCGCGAGTTCGTAGTTCGGGGCGAACCACTAGTTAAAAAGATGACAAGAGAACAAAGTCCATTCTTACCTTGACAATCTTCCCATCGTCGGAGTAACAGGTGCAGTCTTTGACAGGCACGCAGGTCTTCTCGTCGCGCCACAGTGAGCCAAGCTCGCACTTGGTGTGTCCCACTGCCTCGTCCACGCAGCCTTCGATACATTTCTGAACAGAGAATCAAAGAATTTTATAAGGTTAAAAAATTCACTCGGGAAGGGGTTTGCACCCGCAACCATTTGCATTGCAAATTTCTTAACCTTATAAAAATCTGGAAATGGTTTGAACCCGCAACTTCTAGCATTGCGAATTTTGTAACCTTATAAAAATCTTTATAAAGTTCCCTAGCACAGGTTAGTGCTTTAGAAAAAACAAAAAGAGAATCAAAGGTTGGGATGGGCGATGATTAAGTAAGCGGGAATTTGGCACCATTGCAGGCATTAGGAATAATAAATTGTCTAAGGTTAAAATAGCTAACCGAACTGGTCAAAACGCCATCTAATGTGAAAAATATTGTTTGAACGAATTTGCGATGCCATCCTTTAAAAAAGCGCAATTACGATCACTATTGCTTTGAATGTCAGCTCGTATTGTGGTAAATCGCAGTTTGAAGTTTAGGTGTCAAATAGAGACCCGGAGCCTGAGTCTGTAACGCAATGGTGCCATAATGGGCTCCCAGACTTTAATTACGATTTATTAATGCTGTCAGTTCTTTTAATGTTTGTAGTGCAGCAAATAATATTCTGATTCTAATTCTAGAGGATTAGTTCGCTGGTTGTAGGAGAAAAACAAGGAATCCCCAGTTTGTTCCTTCTACTGGGACGCCATCGACACGCCATTGCGTTACAGACTTAAGGCTGGAAGATAGCAGCGTGGCGGGAAATTCAATATTTTCACAGCTTTTTACATTTTGTAGCTAAACTGAGCTATTTTTCTTCAGCGATTTTTCGTTCGCGGCAATAACATGGTATTTTCTTCATTATTATAAACAACAGAACAACTCAGCCGATTATGTGTTCTGGTCTACGAAGCAGTGGCACTGTCCAAAAAACTTGTCGTAGACTAGAACACATAATCGGCTGCATTATTGTTGTTCTGTTGTTTACTATGTTATTGCCGCTACTATGTTATTGCCGCGAACGAAAAATCAATGACAAAAATAGCTCAGTTTAGTTACAAAATGTAAAAAACTGTGAAAATTTTGAATTTCTGGTTTAAGGCCGATAATGACGACAAATGCAACAGACCTGTTCCGGCCTACACAGTCCCTTGTTCAACACAGTCTTCTTGAAATGGTCGCACAACTTGTCGCAAGGGAAGGCGCATTCTTTGTAGACCTGCCCGACCGGACAAGCGCGAGGCGTAGTCGTCGGTAGCGTCGCTGCAACGTGAAAGAGTTGTGAGACGAACAATAAAATAATCAAGTTTACTTTGCTTCTAATCGGAAAGCGTGGCATTTTTATTTATATCGAGTCTAGATAGCGTTAAATTAAAGATCGAAGTGCTATTGTGTTGTGTCGTTAATAATTAATTATTTTTCTTCATATTTTTCCGCGTGCCAAAACTTTTTAAATGTGAAAAAGTTTGTAAAAAGCCAATGCTTTTGTGCAATAAAGTGTAACAAAAAAACCAATGATGCTGCGAATCATGGCACTTACAATAATCACCTAAATTCTCCAATACCTTTGCAAAATCCGGTCTGTCCAAAAAAAAAGAGAAGCATCAAAATGGCGGACTAAAACGGCAAAATAAAATGCCCAAAATGACGCGGAAAACTGGCTCCAGCGACTGGCTGCTAGTGCATTGGATAGTTTTAGGCCCTTGAAATAAGAACCTAACCTACTTTCAATACGAGTATAATCTACAAATTTTTATATCAATCGTTGGACTTACCCGTAGCCCAAGTGAAGACTGTTGGTGTGGTGCCCGTGTAGAATTCAGTTGATTCTGTAACAAACCGCCGTAAGTTATAAATTTGTTTTTTTTTTATGAGGAAACCGTCGGGAGTGATGGATTTCAAGATGGCGGGGAAAGACAATATTTGTGTCTTTTTTCGTCTTTTTAAATAGGCGAAGGTGGGGTAAAAAGGTACTGGAATAAAGACCCAGAACGGGGCGTAGAAATGTGGGCAGGAAACCGATGAGATGGACTGACGACCAGCCCGGCTAGCATGCCAGGCTGCGACGCGAGTTTTATCTACTCTTGCCTGCGAGATACATTTTGTCTACGGATAGTCTTGTTAGTGTCGTGTCTTTTCGTGAAACGCGAATCAAGTCTGCAGTAGTTTGTCACTTATACAGGGTGCACTCTAAGTCGATAGCGGAACTTTAAGTTGGCTGTCTACTGGTCACTACAAACAACTTGTACCAGGTGACGATAAAAATGGAGCGAAAAAAATATCAGCTGTTTCATACATTTGGCACAGTACTGAGTCGACCTTTTGTATGGAACAGCTGATATTTTTTTCGCTCCATTTTTTTCGCCACCTGGTACAAGTTGTTTGTAGCGATCAGTAGACAGCCTACTTAAAGTTCCGCTATCGACTTAGAGTGCACCCTGTAGACTTGCCTTTGCCTTCAAAATCTTATCGGCTGGAGGTTGAGACGCGTAGCGAGCGTGGCCACCTACTCTATTATTCAAACCATGCTTTGACCCTCACAGCAACTCTTCAACACTGCGTTTGGAGCAATACAGGGTATGAGTTACAAAAACTAAAGCACTCACGGTCAGTGGTATTCTTGCACTCCGGCCTGAGTACTTCCACTGCGGCGGGCCAGTCGCAGACCATGGTCTGAGGGTTGTACATCAGACCCTCGGCACAGTTCTTCAGCACGGCGTGTGGTATATCGTTGGTGGAAGCTTCGGGGGTACACTCATAGAACTGAGCGCAGTTGGTCGGGTGTGCGTGGTTCGGACGCGTCGAGTTGAGGCATTGGAAGGGCTCTGTGAAGATAAAAGTATGAAAATTCGTGTTTTTTTTCGTAGAACGCTATGTGGCGCTACAGAAATAGCGCTGAACTTAGTACGTGACTTCAGTCGGACTTCAGCATCGCTGTCACCTTGTAAAGGCAAGACGTCAGATGACACATTGTTCCAGATATTGCACGCTGTCACCTTGTAAAAGCAAGACGTTAGATGACACATTGTGCCAGATACTGTAGCGTCCGAATGCCGCTGGGCGCTGTATAGATCATATTATTATGTCCTAGATGTAAAAGGCCTTAGTCAGGAAAACATAAATAACTTTGGAGAAAAACTATTGTGAGGAATTCCTCGGATTAGTTGGCATGTTGAGACCTGTCAATACTCTAGATTGTGAGTAGAGGACTAGAGTAGATAATCCATTTAAGAAAGAAGCAAATATGCCTAGATCTGTTTCGTCGGGCGAAGAAAAGAACGGAGTACGAAGAGCTGACAGCCAATTTTCAATAGTGGAGACTTGGAGAGACACCAGAGGAAGACGAATGCGGCCTAAGATTTTTTTGTCAGGTAAAAATATGACAAAAACGGAAAAAAAAACTCGTCGATATGTGTGTCCTGCCCGTCCTTACCTACGGGTCACAGACTTGGTCATTGACAAACCAGCAAAAGACCAAACTCAATGTTTGCCAGACAGCGATGGAGCGCAGCATATTGGGTGTCCGCAGGATCGACCGTGTCCGAAACACCACCTTGCGCTCAAAAACGCGCATGGCCGACGTAGGTGCTCAGACGGCAAAGCTTAAATGGAGCTGGGCCGGACATGTCCACCGCATGCAACCGGATAGGTGGGCGAAACTCGCCACCGAGTGGATACCATGTGGCGGTCGCCGCAGCCGAGGTCGCCCAAAAAGACGATGGCGGGACGAACTCGAACTCGACCAATATCTGCCGGAGTGGTTAGAGGTTGCTCAGGACCGAAAGACCTGGTCTGAAAGGGGGGAGGCCTTTGCCCAGAGTGGGACACCCAACAGGCTACGTAAAAAATATATATATGACCTTACCCTCATCACACTGGCAATAGACCCTGATCTCGAAGTCGGGACACACTCCGTCCGTCTCCTTACAGAGCAGTCCTCTCTCCAAGCTGCACTCCACGTCGAGACCGGTGTCTTTGGAAGGCGTGTGGCCGGCCAGGGTGCGGCACTCGATCTTCTTCATCATAGCTGGCTTGCACATCGGCGACCCGATCGGCTGGTGGGAGAGGAGACAAGTTTTTGAAGTTTTTAAAGATTTTAGCCCGCACAAAGAGGATGCCTTGATGATGGAGAGCATCCCATGAATTATTAAACCCAAATCTGTCAATGTTCACCAGCCTTTGCGGCTTTTATCCCGCTATTGAGTAAAGCAAGATGGCGCTACTCGATAGCGGGATAAAAACTTTTATCGATGCACAATTTAATGCACGATATACCCACCATCTTGCTTTATTTCACTGCGTAAAGCGAGATGTCGTTACCCAATCGTAGGATAAAACGTTTATTGATACAGCATGCCGCAGAGGTAGGAACTGAATAAAAAAAACTAGCCATAAAGTAGATTGTATGAAACGAGGTTTTTCAGATTCTGGTCAGGCAGAATCAGAATCAGAATCAATTTGTTTTATTCAATATTCCATAAATAAATTATTTACATTGAACGTCAAAATATTACCTAAAGTAAAAAAAAGGGTATATAAATCAGATACTTATTACTATCTAATACTAAGTATCTAGCTACTTTTTTTTCTCCAGCTTCACTAGCTCTGATCGTTCTTGGAGAAGAAGCATGGTAAAGAAACTCCAAGGATCTCGTGCTTAAAAAATAATACATTTGTAATGCAGGTAGGAACTTAAAAAATAACACATTGGTAAGTGTGGTGATCGTGCGCTGAACTGGTTTAGTGCCAGACTTCTTTGTCATTTAGATAATCATCTATTCTGTAATAGGCCTTTTGGCACAACGTGTGCCTTACACATTTTTTGAATCGGGCCTCTGGTAAACTTAGGATATCTGTTGGGATCTTATTATAGAAGCGTTACTTATACAGTTGCCGAGAAATGAGCTCCTAGCCTTCTTAAGCCTAAGAGTTGGAATTGTAGGCTTGTGCTTATTCCTAGTATTTATATTATTGGCAGGGTAAGTATACGTACGAATCTCTTAGCCTCGGGCAGCGGTTCGGCCTCTACGGACTGGTTAAGCCCGTTGGTGGACGGCACTCCCTGGCTGATCCACTCGGTCCACCCGGTGAGACACTTGAGCTGCTCATCCTGTTGCTTGGGCGGCGTGGGGTCGGTCGACGGTGATGAAGGCCAGGTTAGCGGGGTCTGGGGGTTGAGAAAATTCGTTTGGTGATATAAGAAGTCTTATTTTTTCACACAACAGTACGCGCTCACTCTAGACACGCGGTAGCGTGTAAAGCCAAGTTCAAGGAAAACTGGCGAACTCACAGCGTGAATATTTGGACCCACTTTTTACCCCTTCCGGAATGCAGCTGTTAAATTTCGCTTAGCTAGATTAATTTTTACAGCCGTATACTGGTTCTTTTATGGCCACGCCTGTAGGCGCGCCATCTATGAAATGCTTTGTGAATAAAGAAATCGTGATTGGTGTCAATGTGATGTGTAAATTGGTCGGATGTAGGCAGGCTGATGAAAGAAGACTTGAATGCACACTGGCTTGCAAGTCGCTCCAATGACACAGATTGAAGGATATTGAGTGTATGACTGCGATTTCGTTCACTCGCGATATCCTTCTAAAAAGATAATGTCTACCATATTAGCCACCCCTGGCTAATATGGTAGACATTATTGTATGGAAATGTAAACCAAATTCAAGTCTACGATTGCTATCTTAGGCCGGCAACATTGCTAGAAGTGTAATGATGACTATGATGATGTCAAGTTTTTGTCTAAAAAGTACTTAGAATTGATAAATGAAATGAATATAACCTATTAGAATTTAGTATTAGCAAAATTACTTTTTAATAATAATTAGTGGTATTCTTGTTATTGGCTTTATTTTGTAAAATTAAGATCTATATTATTTAAACCCGTAAAAAAGCTGTTGATTACCCGAATAAACACATATAAACATGTCTGATGAGAACTTACCGGCTCAGTAGAACACGGTTGGCCGGTGCAGGCGCGTTTACTGCGCGAGCAA
Organism: Zelleria hepariella; assembly: GCA_949319315.1. Lineage (NCBI taxonomy): Eukaryota > Metazoa > Arthropoda > Insecta > Lepidoptera > Yponomeutidae > Zelleria > Zelleria hepariella. The sequence goes on from OX439384.1 coordinate 21,492,412, forward strand.
GTGCAAGTGTGGCACGCGTCTTGCTCCAGCAGCTCGCCCTCTAGCACCACTCGCCCGTCCACTTGCATGCACACTGGCTTGCAAGTCGCTCGGAGCACGCAGTCCTTGGCAGTCGAGTTGGAGTAGACTGAACCCTCTGGACAGGTGGTCTTCGGCTTGCAACCTGGTGGAAACAATTTGCAGTGAGAAATGGTATCTTTTAGGATATATTTTTCTTCTTACCTAATAACTCAAAAACATAAACCTCCTTTGGACAGTCGGGTAAAAGGGGCGAACTGATGTTTATGGTTTTTGATTTGTTGCAAAATACCTATTGGAAGATGCGAAATTTTTATGTCAAAATAAGTCTGCGCGGACGAAGTCGCGGGCAAAAGCTAGTTTAAAGTTGTCTGAAATAATTTCTTTAGAAATAAGTTCGCCTTGGTACAAGTTCGTCATCCATGTGTTATTTTATATTTTGTGCAACAAAAGTGTGGGAAACAGATACGTTCCTAATTACAGTTGAGATGTGGATGAGAAACTGATGTTTGAATTTACGACTCTTATCCCATCCATACTAAATTCGACACGAGGATAGTGAACTATAGTACATTACTGCCGCGATCTGTAATGAGTGCGTTTCTGGCGCGCTTTTGATGGCCGACAGAGCGCAGCGTAGCGCAGCTCAAGGCCCTCACAGTGCGGTCAGCATTGCAGCCCTTGATGGACAAGCTGAAATGAAGGCCGAGACCGAAGGTCGAGGCCTTTATAGCGCGGCCAGCAAGGGCTGCAATGATGACCAAACTTGAGGGCCGAGAGCGTAGCTAAGCTAAGCTCGAGGCAATCATAGCGTGGCCAGAAGCGCACTCATTGCAGACCAAGGCTTGTATAGTGCTTTACTCAAACAATGCGAGTAATTAAAATATTAATTAGAATAGTAATTAACATAGTAATTTAATTAGCTTACCATTTGTCGTAGATTAAGTACTTTTTGTCGATTTTCCATTCCGCAAACTTTTTGTTGGTAAGCTTGCTTGTATTTTTCTTTTGACTTCGGTGGCAATAAATTTCCAATTACTAATTTCGCTTGATTTTGAATGTCCGGCGGTGTTAAACACATTAAATCCGAGGATTCGTCGCTTTGAGAGTTCACTTTTTCAACAAAAACACAGAAAAAAATCACTTCGAACAACGCGCGAAAAGTCGAAAACAATATGGCCGCGCTTTTTTTTTCTGTGCAATGTGTCGACTGCCAGTACCCATACAGCCTAATTCTAAATAAATACTTTTTGCACCTGATGTTTGAGTTCTATTTATGAAACAAAACTCGACATTAATGTTTTTCTGGCCGCAAAACACAAGACATTAATGAAATTCCATACAACTTTTCTGGCGCCTAATCCAAGTAGCCCGCAAGTCCGACTTTGCTCAAAGAAGGTTGTCGAATTAATGTCCACATTACGAGCTTTTTTGAGTAAAGAATGTAGTACATTCTGAATTAGGCTTGAAGTCAAAGAAAGGAAACAGCTCGTTCATGCAGCATAGCTGTTCTTACTGTTAGCGACGTGCTCTCGAGTTTGATATTTTTTTGATACCTTCATGATTGTCAGCCTTTTTTTAACTTGGCGCGTGTGGGACCCGCTTATTGGTGACATTCCAAATGTGAATCAGTCGGCTGCCGATCGCTTTCGAGGTCCCACGCGCGCGCCCGAAAATATTGTATTTTTTTTCATTCAGCTCTGCCCCTAATAAATTGGTCTTCGAGCGGATCTGCGAGCCACCGTAAATCAAAGCTGAAACAATATGGTAAAAACGCGCAGCGCGCTCCAACGGGAAGAAACAATGGCGAGCGATGCCGCCGCCGCCTCGACTCGGCAAATTCAAAATCCGCCTTTTCGGCCCACTGACAGCACTGACAGTAATGACACTAATGGAAAAAGCAAGATCGACCACGACTCACCAAAAACGGATTGCACGACAGTTTTTATGGGTGACCGGCCGCAAGCGGAAAGCAATCCGCTGCCGCCGCCTTCACCAACTCCGCGCTCCTGCAAGTCGCTACGATCCACGTCGTCATCAGTGCGCGCACGGCGAAAGAAATTGGAATTTGAAGCGGCTCAACAAAGAGCCAATATCCATATGCAGCGAGCCAATATCCAAATGGAGATCCAAATGGAGCTAATCGACAAGAAACTAGCTGCGGATATGGCCGAATTGGAAATGGAATACAGTTCACACAACGGAAGTCAATCGGACGCGGAAACGACCACCGAGGTAGAAAAGTGGTTAGATAAGACCCAACAGAATCCTCAGCACACCCACAACAATGGTATCAAACCGGGTGAGCTGCACGCACCGCCGGCGCTAGTCACCGACCTCGCCGGCGCTGCCGATGGTACGATTCACATGCTGGCGTCTGCGATCAAGGACCTAGCCATAGCCTCCGCCTCCGCCTCCGCCTCGAGAGACCCAAACACCAACTTACTGAGTCGCATATGCACGCCCAAGGAGCTACCGTCCTTCTCCGGCGACCCAATGGAGTGGCTACACTTTAAGTTGGCGTACGAAGAATCTACCACAGTATGTAACTTCAGCGAAAAGGAAAACCTATGGAGGCTCCGGAAATGTCTCTGCGGAGCCGCGAAAGAGGCTGTGACAGCTCTACTAATTAGTGGTTCATCACCGACGACCATCATGTCAACGCTAGAGCTGCAATTTGGTAATCCAGATGTGATATTAGCGAGACTTACGAACGAGATAAAAACAATGCGAAGTGTACCGCCGGAATATCTCAGAGAGATTGTGCCATTTGCAGTTAAAGTGCAAAACTTCACGGCAGCGGTCAACGCCCTCAATCGGCCAGAGTATCTACGTGGAATGGATATTGTCTCGCTAATACTCTCCAAGCTGCCTACACTCTTGGTTTCAAAATGGACAGACTACGACTACCTTTCAGATCGCGACGAGATCAAGCCCAAACTCATCGTTCTTTCCGAATTTTTAACGGTGGAGGCACGAAAAACTACAAAGAGTGCCGTAAGCCTGTTGTGCGTGCCTACAGCCTTAACTCGGAGACAAAACAACCGGCCAGAACCGCGCCAATCCCATCAAACGATGATACTGCAAAACGTGGCCGGGGATGAAACCGGAAAGTGCGGCTTCTGCAAGCTGTCAATCCACAAGCTGACGGAATGTAAAAGATTCAAAAAAGCGTTGCGTAGAAAAAGGTGGCAGCACGTAAAACGAAACGGAGTCTGTTTCAAGTGCCTCGTGTCGCGTCACGACCGCGAGACCTGCCCCGCGCCCGCCTGCGACCAGGACGGCTGTGGCGCGGCGCACCACCGCTTGCTGCACTATAAAGTAAGCCACGATCGCGCCCCGCCGGCAGGCCAGGCCGGCCTGAACGCGCCCCCGCCACCGGAGCGTCTACCTACTGATGAAGGTGTGAGTACTGTCACGCACATTAAAACTAACTGCACGGTGTTATTGAAAGTTGTACCGATAAACATTCATGGTCCTAATGGAGTTATCAAAGCCCACGCCCTCCTCGACGACGGGTCCACAGTGTCCCTTATGAGCGCCGGGCTAGCGGCGCGCGCTGGGTTGCGCGGCCGCTCAGAGACCATGCGTGTGCGGGGCGCCTGGGGCGACAACGAATTAGTTTGTAAATCAACTGTCATGACTTTTAACGTGTCTGGTTTGCATTGTGATAAGCAATACGCCATAAGCGCTCGCAGTGTAAACGACCTTAGCTTGCCAAAACAAAACTCAGCTATTGTAAACTGCGACAATTTTGAAAATTTACGTAAACTTAAAGATAAGCTTTTCTGTGACAGTGAATGTAAACCTGAAATTCTTTTGGGTCAAGATAATTTCCACTTATTGGTACCGCTTGATGTATGTTTAGGCAAACCGAATGAGCCGTCTGCTACTCTCACCCCCCTGGGTTGGTGCGTGCATGGTAGTGTGCAGTTCGGGCGACGTGCGCGCGCCGCCGGGTCAAGGTGCGTCGATCCTTGCTCCGAGCATGCAACCACGCTACTGGTGAGCGCGCAGGACTCCGACCGGGATCTACAGGAACTGCATGATGAGGTACGTCACTACTTTGCTATCGACAGTCTCGGAATACAAGGTAAGCCTCGCCTGAATAAAGATGATGAGCGCGCACGTTCCATTGTCGACCAGACGGCGAAGCTCATTGATGGCAGGTGGCACGTCGGGCTTCCCTGGAAGGATGAAAATAGTAAGATGCCGGACAGTTACCCCCATGCGCTTTCAAGATTGAAAGGGGTGGAGAAGAAGATAGCCGCCGACGCTCAATATGGACAAAGGTACGTAGAACGCGTGAATCATTTACTTGAAAATGTTTTTGCTCAAGAGCTGATCCACACTCAGCCCACTGCGAAAACTTGGTACTTACCTCACTTCGGGGTGGATAATCCCAATAAGAAGAAGTTACGCCTCGTGTTTGATGCCGCGGCTAGGACTAATGGTTTATCCTTGAACGATTACTTGCTGACAGGGCCGGATCTACTCAACTCTCTATTTGGCATAATAGTAAGGTTTAGAGAGAATAAAATCGCTGTCGCGGGAGACATTAAAGATATGTTTCTAAGGGTCAAAATCCGCCCCGAAGATCAACATGCTCTCAGATTTCTTTGGAGTAATAATTCGAGCGTACGTACCTACGTAATGACGTCATTGATCTTCGGAGCGAATTGTTCGCCGTTTATCGCTCAGTACGTTAAAAACATGAATGCACAGCGCTTCGAATCCACGCTGCCGTCCGCTGTCGCCGCCGTATGTTTTCAACACTACATGGACGATTACGTAGATAGCTTGCCTGACGAAGCCACAGCAATAGAAATGGTAAAAAATGTTACGAACATTCACAAAGAAGGTGGTTTTGAAATCCGCAACTGGACTAGTAATAGTGTAGCGGTTCTGGACAGCGTTCCTAAAGAAACCTTAGGTACCGCGGCCGTAAAGTTTAAATTCGGTCAGCAGTATGAAGGTGAGCGCACACTAGGTCTAATTTGGTACCCAGGCGAGGACGAGTTGGGATTTGATTTATCGCTAAAGAAAATCCCCGACGACATCGTTACCGGTGAGCGAAAACCATCGAAACGATTAATTCTTAAAGTAGTAATGTCGATATTCGATGTGTTCGGTTTTCTGGCCCCAGTAATCATTCAGGGAAAAATCATCCTTCAAGACGCTTGGAGATTGAATATTGGATGGGATGAAGCAATACCAGACGAAATCTTCTATAAATGGCGCGAGTGGATAAACCTACTGAAAAGTGTCGGTAACATACGTGTTCCTAGGTGCTATCAATCTGAGTCGGACGCGCCGCACGCAGCCCGCGGTTTTCCCGCGCCCTCTGTTGCCCCGCTGTCGTCGTCCGCCCCCTCCGCGCCTCTTGCGTGCCACTGCCCGCCGCCGCCGCCGCCACCGCCCGCGTTCCTGGCGACGCTCGCGCGCTCACCGCGCCCGCCGCCCGCGGCCTCGGCCACATCTGCGTGCTCTCGCGACAGTGGCACGCCCCCCTCAGCCAGATCGCCCGCGCCGTCTAACGATTGCGCCGCCCCGCCAGGCGGGGTAGGTAGCGCTACGGTAGGTTCTAATTATAAAAACCTACAACTGCATGTATTTAGCGACGCGTCTACCAAGGCGATGAGTGCTGTAGCTTATTGGCGTTGGACGGATTGTAAGGGTAAAATTAAATTGGCATTTATTGCTAGCAAGTGTAGGGTCGCACCAGTGAAACCCACAACGGTTCCGCGCTTGGAGTTGCAAGCAGCCCTGTTAGCTGCTAGATTGGCTGATACTATTACTTCTGAGCACAAAATACGCCCAGAGGTGCGATATTTCTGGTGCGACTCAACCACTGTACTTCATTGGATTAGTAACGACGCGCGTAACTACAAAACATTTGTAGCAAACCGGTTGGGTGAAATTGACGAGCTCACGCGCATTGGAGAGTGGCGATATGTACCGACGAGTCAAAACGTTGCCGACGTCGCTACTAGAGAGGTGTTTAACAATGAGGTATTTACAAATGAGTGGATAAATGGGCCCAAGTTTTTACACTTCGATGAATCTTCATGGCCGCAACACATTCTGAATCCTGAAAAAATAGAAAATTTAGAATGCATTAATTTGATTCAGGCCTCACCTGAGCTTTTACCTATCCCAGATCCCACCCGTTTCTCGTCCTGGTTACGATTGGTCAGGTCCACAGCCGTCATGCTGAAGTTCATCGACAAGTGTAAGAAACTTACCAATGACGGCGCCGTTGACTGTGCCGCGATGGAGAGAGCCGAACTCTTGCTGCTGAAACACGGACAGGCAGAATCTTTCGGTACGGAGATAGCTGCTATAAAAATAGGTAAAAGTTTACAGAAAAATAGTAGATTACTTAGCTTATCTCCTTACCTGGATCAGCACGGTGTACTCCGTTGTGGCGGCCGTATCGATGCTGCGACTGACGTCGAACCTGAAATTAAACGACCTGCAATCTTAGACGGGCATCATCACGTGACTAAGCTCATGGTGAGACACTTCCACGTCAAGGCTGCACACGGGGCTCTGGAAGCTGTAGTGAACGAGCTTAAACAAAAATATTGGATAATAAGGTTGAGACCTACGGTAAAAAACGTTGCATCGACTTGTATGTATTGTAGGATAAAACGTGCCAGGCCGGAAAACCCCAGAATGGGAGATTTACCCGCCGCTCGCGTAGCCCATCACCATCGAGCCTTTACCTTCTGCGGTGTCGACCTGTTCGGGCCTATGGAGGCTACCGTTGGACGCAGTAAGGTAAAACGTTATGGAGTGATATTTACTTGTTTGACCGTAAGAGCGGTTCACTTGGAGATCGTCCATTCCCTCACAACCGACTCTTTCATTATGGCGCTCCGTCGTATGGCGGCGAGGCGTGGTTGGCCGCGTCATATGTTCTCGGACAATGGAACCAATCTGAAGGGAGCCGACACTGAGTTAAAGAGGTCTATGTTAGAGTTAGACCAAGGATTATTGAGACAAGAAGCTGTTAACAACGCAATGGAGTGGACCTTCATTCCACCGGCGAGCCCACACTGGGGTGGGGCATGGGAGCGTATGGTACGTAGTGATAAAACTTCGTTGAAAGTGATCCTGAAGGAGCGTGCACCTAAGGACGAGACCCTGCTCACCCTGATGGCTGAGGTGGAAAACATCGTAAACTCTCGCCCTTTGATGCACGTATCTGTGGAGCCAGGGAGTAAGGAGTCACTTACTCCGAATCATTTTCTTATAGGAGCGTCTTCAAACCTGTCAGTACCTGGTACCTTTGATGACTCAGACTTAAGCTTACGCAAGCAGTGGCGTAAGGCGCAGCGACTGACTGACATGTTCTGGGGTCGATGGGTCAAGGAAGTTCTCCCCGACCTGTTGCCAAGGAAGAAATGGACCCAGGAGCAAAGGTCCCTACAGGTAGGTGACTTAGTCTTGGTGGTCGAGCCTAGTGCCCCTCGGAACGTCTGGCAGAAAGGCGTAGTACAGGATGTTTTCCCAGGTAAGGACGGTCGGGTCAGATTGGTCGAAGTAAAGACCGAAACATCGACTTTGAAAAGGTCTGCCGCGCGCGTCGCTCGAATTCCGGTAGGTAACTCAGAGCTAGAGTAGCTCTAGGGTGGGGAGTGTTAGCGACGTGCTCTCGAGTTTGATATTTTTTTGATACCTTCATGATTGTCAGCCTTTTTTTAACTTGGCGCGTGTGGGACCCGCTTATTGGTGACATTCCAAATGTGAATCAGTCGGCTGCCGATCGCTTTCGAGGTCCCACGCGCGCGCCCGAAAATATTGTATTTTTTTTCATTCAGCTCTGCCCCTAATACTTACCTTCAACACATGTTTCCTTTTGGCAGCTAGTCTTTATCTCCTCGTAGTAGAGTGTATTATCGCAGGTTTCGGCTGGGCAGGGCGACATGCAGGCGTCATACGTCGAGCACTCTTCATCGCATTGCATAGCTGAAATAAAAACAAAATGGTATCAATGCACAAAATGGTACCCTTGAGTGCAGTGGCGGATCCAGGATTTTGATTTGGGAGGGGCTTGAACCCAATGAGGGTAGGTTGTATCAAGATAAGTAAATACAAAAAAGCAAACAAGTTTTGGCATGCTTTTGGATAATCTGTGTTGTGTGCCTGCCCCGGCGGCGTTCTGGGATCGAGTCTGCGTTCTGGGACCCAAAGTTGTTTCATAGAGGGAGAGGGGCTTGAGCCCCTTAGCCCCACTTTAAATCAGCTACTGCTTGAGTGCATAGTTGGCTATTAGCCTCTTCTTCTAACAACTCAAGTGACTCAAGGCTATGCAAATGCACCTGCACAGACAATCATATTTTAAAATTTGAGCAAAAACAAAAAAGTTTTCCTGTTGACCAGTAGCTAGGTTACACCATGTAGAAAGAGTTAGGATGTTTTGTAACACGTTGTACATGTTAAATCTGTGCATGTGCACGATAATAATATTATTAGAGCAAGTCAAGAATAAAAGTAGATTTTTTAAAACACTCACGACACAGCTCCTGAGTCCGCCACTTGAGCACGACGCCTCTAGCGGCACAAAGCTGCGCGTACGTCGCCAGCGCAGTGCACGCGCAGGCGCAGTCGTCGCCGCTGTCACACGCGCAGGCGTCTCGCTCGCACCGCTCGATGAACGGGCCCGGGGGCACGGAGGTGTGACAGAGAAGGAAGGGGTGCCGCTTCATCGCGCCGCAGGTGGCTACGGCCCAGGTCTTGCGCTCGGGACGCTGCTGGCAGTGGTCCTGAGGGATAGATAGGGATTAGAAGTCTTCGCTTTTTAGAGTACCGTACCCGAAGGGTGCCAAACGGGACCCTATTACTAAGACTCCGCTGTCCGTCCGTCCAGTGGCGGATCCAGGATTTTGGTTTGGGGGGGCTTGAACCCAATGAGCGTAGGTCTTCAAGATAAAAAAAGCATACAACATTTTGTTTTAAAGACGGTCTAAAATTATTTTGCCGCTAGTGCGTCCGTCTGTCTGTCCGACTGTCACCAGGCTGTATCTCATGATCAGTCATAGTTAGACAGTTGAAATTTTCACAGATGATGTATATTTTCTGTGCCGCTACTGCTGTGCCGTACTGATTGATTCAAAAATACAAATTCACACAATGCTTCGTCAGAACAAAAAGGGACAACCCTTTCCGAATGGTATCGCGTTCGGCTCAATAGCGCCCGATTCGCATACTAATAAAAAATTCCGATCTTTGAGTGGACAAAAACAACAAAAAGAACACAAAACAAAACACAAATTAAAAAGGTCGCAAATGGTAAAACTTAAGATAAACGTCTTACCCTAACGGCTTCAGTCTTGGGGCACGTCGGCTTGAGCTTCCAGGAGTCAGCGAAGATAAGCGCGGAGGTTTCAGCGATGTCACCACCAGAGGGCGTCTGGGAGTCTTACCCTGACGGTTTCATTCTTGGGGCACGTCGGCTTGAGCTTCCACAAGTCAGCGAAGGTGAGCGCGGAGGTCTCGGCAATATCACCACTAGGTGCATGTTTCATATAACTACAATAATTAATAACTTATTATGACAGTTCGATGTATATTGCGTAGCCGATTTGACATGAGGAAGGTTACTAAAAAGGTTTGTTTACTTACCGACCACATCGAATTGTCATAATAAACTATGAATTATTGTAGTTATATGAAACGGGCACCAGAGGGCGTCTGGAAGTCTTACCCTGACGGCTTCAGTCTTGGGGCACGTCGGCTTGAGTTTCCACGAGTCAGCGAAGATAAGCGCGGAGGTCTCAGCGATGTCACCGCCAGAGGGCGTCTGGAAGTCGTCGCGCATGTCGCTGTTGAAGTTGCCGCAGAGCCCTTTCACCTGGAGGATTAAAATATCAGGTAGTCAGTGGAAGTAGGCAGGACACCAGTTAGTCTATTCGCTCAAAATCTACGTTTTCCGCAATCAAAGATTATTTTTGCTTTCAATAAAAAGGATTTTCCAGCAAAAAAACATCAACAAGAGTGGATATGATGGCAGAAGGACGAAGTCAATTACGGATTGGCGATCATTTTGGCCATATAATGCCCAATATGGACTCCTTCAACTTATCATCCAAGGGAAGATACCAGGCAGGAGGAGGCCTGGAAGACCCAAGATATCATGGCTTGAGAACTTACGCCATTGGTTCCAACAATCCACGAACTCCTTGTTCCGTTTGGCAGCCTCAAAGGAAGAAATAGCCAAGATGATTGCCAACCTTCAATAGGAGACGGCACTACAAGAAGACGAAGAAGATTTTAGGGGGGGGAAGAGCCCAGTTGGCAGACTTCAGCTAGATGGTCCGACGACATAACCCGAGTAGCCGGCTAACAGTTGTGGCGTCTGGCACAGGATCATAAAAAGTGGCATGGAAGCTGAAAGGTCTTCACTCAGCAGGTGGGTGTTAAGATGAAATACGTCTCACAACAAGCGCCGCCAGCGAAAAAAAAAATCATATTTTTTTTGGATGCGTTTTTAGGACAATCCAAAAAAAGATATGATTTGGATGGACGCTATTTTTAGGACCTAAGGTTTGGATTCCAGTATTAGATTTCCTACGAATGATAGCCACTTTTGGCGAGAATCGATTGCATTCTTAAATTCTAGGATCTGGAATCCAAACCTTAGGTCCTAAAAATAGTTACGCCTCGCGTTGAGGAATCGCAGGAGCGTTTTTTGCTAAAAACGCATCCGAAAAAAAGATATGATTTTTTTTCCATTGGTGGCGCTAGTTGTGAGACGTACTGCGTCTTAACAGGCTTTTGATGATGATAATGATGTAAACATGGACAAAAGTACATGGAAAGCACTCGAGTCGGCCCCAGACTCCACGGAAGAGTAAAGGGAACCAAAAAGAACATTTTTAGATGAAGAAGATCATGCAGGTCTTTTTACGAAGTCAATAAAGTAAGTACTCACCCTGTTCTTCCACATGACATCAACCCTGACGTAGACCCTCATTCCCCGGTCCCACTGCAGCGTCATGCCTAAAGATGGCACGTCAAGGTATACGAAAGCACCGGCTTGACGAAGTTTTATCCTGTGAAGAACACAACGCTTTAATAACCATGGCTACAAGTCTCTTCTTCTTATTCGTGTGAGAGTGTCAAAATTATCATAGGGCATGCAGCCAGTGCTTCACGACCGGCTACAAGTTTAAATAAGTTTCTTTACTTTAGTTTAGAATAATATTATTATCTCAACAGGCAAGTCACAATTAGGGGTAGAATAGGGGCTTGCTGAAAAACAGCGCTTTGCATGTCCTCACCCTTTTCTGCTCCCTTTCAGCCTGCTCCCTTTTGATGCCAAAGCATAAAAGGTGTAATATTACTTATTCTTTAAGTATACAATATTACTTGAATATTACTAAGCTTTATTGGTAAGTTGGCATCAATAAAGTGTTTTGAATTTGAATATTATTCACCTTTTTACAATGATATGCTCCAAGCTGAGTTTGGCAATAAAAAAGGCTATCACACCCTTTGAAACTGCCAAACGTAACAAAGTTTGTGTTTTTTTTCAAACCACTGGCGTACGTTATCCATTCATGATTATTATTTTGGGTTTTCCAGGTTTACTAAATATTCTTGTGTTAATTAAAATGTTGGATGGTTATATGGATATGCTGTCCGATTGGTCACTTCACCCATCTAGTGTGAGTGAAGGTGCCACTGGACGCTGTATAAATCATCTCATGGCGTTGATGCAAAGGCCTATTATTTTACGGACATGCTTCAAAATATCTTATATCAAACGTTAAATAACGAAAACAGAACTCTCTAATCTATTTGACCCTATGTATATAGAAAAAAATAGATTAGCAAATATACCTGGTGAGCGATGACACATCAGGTAGCGGTGCGTCTTTTGTCAACTCGACGACTTCCTCTGAGCCCCCGCCGCTGCTCACAGTTAGTGCGACGGATTTCGAGCATGTGGCGCCGGTCGTACCGCATGGGACATTCTAGAGACAAAAAATATATATCAGAAGCTTATTAGTTAATACGGTCTACTTCCAAGGACAAGCCAATATAATCTACTTTTAGTACAACTGTTTAACGCGAGACGGTTCGACGCCATGTCATGGAAAATGCTTCCATATGACAGTCTTTAGAGAATCTCATCTATAGTAGTACGAAAGACCGGTTATCGTGCTATCGTAAGAAATGGTTTTATCGTCGCCGGAATTTGCTGGTTGCTTCTCAACCATGAAGGAATTTTCTCCGCAGATAGAAAGTTATACTATCAGCCGTAGACAGAGCTTTTGTCTACGCTTGCTGAAGAGATAAGGTAAGAAAATGGAGACAAAACCCGAGTCAATGGCTGCTATCTTAGCCCGGCCAGCCCCTCTACCCTTGACGCGTTTTTCCAATACGGCCGCAATATGGCGCAATTTACAAAATTTAATATTTTACAAATTAAGACGCATTTTGTGTTTTTATTGAATAAAACAGCCTTACCTTTGAATAAACATCACAAACTATTTAAAATAAAAGCATTACTATGCGAATTCAAAGAGAAATTAATTTTAAAACTTTTTCAATAGAATCGCAATAGCGTCAAGGGTAACCCCCCTGGCCAGACGAGGTACGTAAGAAAAGCTAGTTCTAACCGAACATAGGTGGCTGTTGTATTTATACTAACTTTGAAAAACATTTTGCTGGCGCGATGCAGAATTCGTAGCGAGCAGCAGTTGATTTTGATTCTTGCTCCCAGAGGCATTAAGCGTCAATTCCCTCACCTGTATGGTGACCTGGAAGGAGTCTTTCCCGGCCTCCTGGCAGCCCTTGGCCAGCAGGTACCCACAGACCCCCTCAAAGTCGTACTGCGCTCCGTCGAAAGTGACCACGTGCGAGTCGCCCCACGCAGAGCACACGCCCACGCATCCGAGTGAGGAACAGCTCCAGTTGCCGCTTTTGCACGTACTGCAAGAAAAATTTACTTATAGTACAATTATGTGCCACGAAAAATGACAATTAACACACTACTTGGTTTGCCATGCGCAGCAGACGATTTATAGGTCTCTTTAGCGTTATGAGGACTGAGCGTGGAAAAGGACCGGGCGTCATCGGAGCGGCGGCAAGAGGTGCCGTATGACGCGGTCAAGTATCTTCTTTTGTGGCGCTTATTGTAGGTAGGTTAGGTAGTCGAAGGAAGTGGTGGGCACCTTTTTAGGCCGCCCAAAGGGCATGGTAAAAAATCTGCAGGAAAGGCAACCAGCTGGACATGGTCTTTCGTTTTTATCCGGCTATACAGGGTGTTAAAAGACCGCCAACAAAGCGGGAAACCACGTATTGTCCTCATCATAAGGAACATTTTTGCCCGAGGAACTATGCCTGGGAAATCAACGGTTTCTGAGATAATGAGGTTCAAAGTCGGACTTTTCAAAACTTTTTTTTTGCAGAAATGTATTCAGTATCTAGTTCTTAACATACCTTCTCAAAATTATGAATATTTCTTACAAAAAACGACGTTAAAATTGCAACCCGCAATGTATTCTAAACATCGGCACTTCAATCTTAAGTAACATAAACTTATACCTACGCTTGCGCGATATGACTTCTGTGCGTTACACGTCCATTGCATGATTAAATATTTTTCAAAATTATAACCTAAAAAACCAAAATAATTTCCCAGCAATAATTTATCGAAAAAGTACTTTGTTTTGGTGTCTAGTATGCGTGGCTTTCGGGTCTGTTGGCGGTCTTTTAACACCCTGTAGGTGTAGACTATCACCATCTTGGTTTATTTTACTGCCAACACGGCGGGATTAAAACATTTATGCATCGTACCGTGGAGGCCGCTGGACTTGGGATTCGATCCCGAGTTTATTACAGCAGTCATCTCGATTACAAATATATCTGCAGCGAGCGTGGATAAAAGTCAAGTCTGCAATTGCTATCTTAGGCCTATTGGTAGAAGTGGCATGAAAAGACTAAAGCAAGAAAGCACAAGACCTAAAATATATTTTGGTAAACAATAAAGACTTTTCTATCGATTTATCAGATGAAAGGTGTCAGTTAACAAGTGTTACACTCTTCAGTGACACTCTCTCCGTCGCTGTAGCTCCATCCGCCTTGGTGGCACGGGCACTGGGTCGGCAGCACAGCTCTGTGACGTCACTGATGTCACTTACCAAGTGTTACACTCCTCAGTGACACTCTCTCCGTCGCTGTAGCTCCGTCCGCCGTGGTGGCACGGGCACTGGGTCGGCAGCACAGCTCTGTGACGTCACTGATGTCACTTACCAAGTGTTACACTCCTCAGTGACACTCTCTCCGTCGCTGTAGCTCCGTCCGCCGTGGTGGCACGGGCACTGGGTCGGCAGCACAGCTCTGTGACGTCACTGATGTCACTTACCAAGTGTTACACTCCTCAGTGACACTCTCTCCGTCGCTGTAGCTCCGTCCGCCGTGGTGGCACGGGCACTGGGTCGGCAGCACGCAGCTCTGTGACGTCACTGATGTCACTTACCAAGTGTTACACTCCTCAGTGACGCGCTCGCCGTCGCTGTAGCTCCGTCCGCCATGGTGGCACGGGCACTGGGTCGGTAGCACTGCTCTGTGACGTCACTGATGTCACTTACCAAGTGTTACACTCCTCAGTGACGCTCTCTCCGTCGCTGTAGCTCCGTCCGCCGTGGTGGCACGGGCACTGGGTCGGCAGCACAGCTCTGTGACGTCACTGATGTCACTTACCAAGTGTTACACTCCTCAGTGACGCTCTCTCCGTCACTGTAGCTCCGTCCGCCTTGGTGGCACGGGCACTGGGTCGGTAGCACAGCTCTGTGACGTCACTGATGCCACTTACCAAGTGTTACACTCCTCAGTGACACTCTCTCCGTCGCTGTAGCTCCGTCCGCCGTGGTGGCACGGGCACTGGGTCGGCAGCACGCAGCTCTGTGACGTCACGTCTAGCACATAGCCCCGCTGGCACTGGCAGCCGGGGCGGCATTCAGACGAGATCGGCATCGTGGGGAGATGCATGTTCTGTGGAGGTGTGGGAGGTTTGTACTTTTGTTTTGGCGTATTGGGGTGCCTGTCGCTACAATAGGAGCGCTTGCACACCGTTCGGCAAGTCAGAAATATCGTATCATTGCTACGTCCGCCCGACAATTCACTAGCGACGAGGTCTACCCTGATTTGAACGCGTTGAGAAACAGGCGAGTTATCTCGGAAATCTCAACGTATTTGATCACAGCGTGCAAGAATGGCCAAGTCTGAGAAATAAAATGTTTTTTTTGAGAAATATCAGATAAAACAATGGTTAAGTAACTTCACAGATTTCTGGTGTCACATGACGAGATTTTTGTGCTGGGTTTATGGATGCGGATGGAGAGAGAACGTCAGAAGTTGCGCGAGGAAAAAAACAGTGTCCATGTATAATTATTGTGGTTAGTAAGTATTAGGTTAATTAATAACAGAATTGAGAAAACTGCTGCCTTACCTTGCAAGTCAAAGGTTCAGCAGTCTCGCAAGTGGTGAACTCCATGTGTTTGGAGGCGCTACAGTTCGAGCGTACGTCTTCAGCTGGCGGGTAGTTTTGGATATCACTCGGCGTCGCCGGAACGCAGTCCCATTTCGCTCCGACGCAGGTGCTGGGAGAGAATATACAAGTAGGTACAGGTAGCGCACAGGCGGATTTAGGGGGGGGTAGAGCTTAGGGGGTTCAACACCCCCCCCCCCCCGCCCCGCCCCCCAAATTAAAATCCTGGATTCCGCCACTGGGTAGCGTCACGACTTAAGAGCGCTCGACGAAAGTGGTGGGGGATGTCTGCGCATACAATCGCCTTCTATCTGCGATACAAAATGACTTCTGCGCATTCAAGGTCAGTGCTCATTACGTGCGTGACACTATCTGTATCAGCGGTTGTACCCAGTACAATCATTGCTGCATACCACCGCTTGACAATTTTTAATCTACGCCATGTGTTAGACGCGTCACAGAAATGCTGAGTAGGGATAGTCAGTCAGTCAGGTGGGAAAAGAAAAGTAAGTTTTGAATTTTTCATGGTTTAAGCCGAGTCAAAGAGTGCTCACCCCTCCTTATGAGGAAGGAAAAGTCGAAAGCAGTAAGTTAGACTTCGGAACTCAGAGATGTGGGGACTTTTAGTAGGTATGTTTGCTAGTCCAAACAATGTTCCAAAGTAAAACTTTCTGCTTTCGACATTTCCTTCCACCACCATTCGTTTACTACATGGTGCAATCCAATTAGATAGCGGAACTTTAAGTAGGCTGTCTACTGATCACTACAAACAACTTGTACCACGTGGCAAAATAAAGGAGCGAAAAAAAGATCTGCTGTTCCATACATTTGGTTCAGTACTGAGACTACCTTATGTATGGAACATCTGATATTTGTAGACTAGTTTGCGAGAAAACAGAACAAAATGTGCTTACAATACAGGGTGCACTCTAAGTCGTTAGCGGAACTTTAAGTAGGTTGTCTACTGTTCACTACAAACAAATGTACCAGGTGGCAAAAAAAGGAGCGAAAAAAATATCTGCTGTTCCATACATTTGGTGCAGTACTGAGCTACCTTATGTATGGAACATCTGATATTTGTAGACTAGTTTGCGAGAAAACAGAACAAAATGTGCTTACAATAGTTTTAAGTTTAAAAAGTCCTTACCATAGTTCCCTCTCTCGCCTGCCGGCTCTCACTTCCTTGTACCCGGATTTGAACTCCATCCCTTTGTGGTAGCAGGCACACTGCGCCACCGGCACGCAGGTATTGGTCTCGTCTAAGACCTGGTAAGTTAGAACAAAATTTCAGTCTTATACAAGGTGTTACAAAAGTACCTAACCCTTTTTACAGGGTAATAGCACCCGGTGATAGGGATCACAACCTAAATATTTTTTTTGTTCTATGACGTTCCGTTAATTTTTAAATTAATAAGATGTGAACAATGTGGCGGGAGAAAAGTATTTTTTAAATATTGTTTTCATTGACTTACTCAATGTTTTAACAACTCAAAGCTATGTAAATGCACATACACACACAAACATATTTTTAAATTTGAGCTAATAAGAAAAATAAAAAAGTTATGAAATTTTTTCAATTTTGAGGTTATAAAATAAAAAATGTTTTTTTCAACTTTTTTTTACAGATTTGACATTCTGTTGACCAGTAGGTTACACCCTGTAAAAAGAGTTAGGTACTTTTGTAACACCTTGTATAAGTCGTTTACGTTGGTTCTATGCAGTCCGATCGTACCGCCTGCCGATTTCACAGCAAAAATAACGTTTATTTTTATTTATTTTTTATTTTGCTGTTGTTTTAGGTAATTTTTATTAGAATCTAATCGGAAATTCTAACGTAAACAAAGAATACAAAATTTTGTCATGATATTATCGTACGCGGCCGTATTCCGGTTTGTCTCTGTGTCAGTGTTATTTTTAAGTGGAAACTTCACTGGTGTCTGTAATATGTTTGTGTTCTAATAATTTATTAATTGTCCCTTTTGTTTCCCAAATAAAGTAATAGTACATTACTGCCGCGGTCTTTAATGGGTGTGTTTCTGGCGCGCTTTTGATGGCCGACAGAGCGCAGCGTAGCGCAGCTCAAGGCTTTCACAGCGTGGTCAGCATTGCAGCCCTTGATGGACAAGCTGAAATGAAGGCCGAGACCGAAGGTCGAGGCCTTTATAGCGCGGACAGCAAGGGCTGCAATGATGACCAAGCTTGAGGGCCGAGAGCGTAGCTAAGCTAAGCTCGAGGCCATCATAGCGTGGCCAGAAGCGCACTCATTGCAGACCAAGGCTTGTATAGTGCTTTACTCAAACAATGCGAGTAATTTAAATAGAACCAGCTTACCTTTTGTCTTAGTTAACTTTCTGTTGATTTTCCATTCCGCAAACTTTTCGCAGATAAACTTGTATTTTTTCTTTGATTTCGGTGGCAATAGGCACCTTTAAATATCTTATTTCGCTTCCTTTTTATGTTCGGCGTTGTTAAACACATTGAATCGGAGGATTCCTTGCCTGAAGAGTTCACTTTTATTTACAACAAAAACAGCACGCACAGAAAAAATCACTTCGAACATCGCGCAAAGCGGCGAAAACAATATGGCCGCGCTTTTTTTTTCTATGCAATTTGTAGACTACCACCACGCAAATTCTAAATAAATACTTTTTGTGCCTGATTTTTGAGTTCTATTTTTGAAACAAAACTCGACATTAATGGATTTTCATACAGTTTTTCTGGCCGCAAAACACGACATTAATGAAATTCCATACAACTTTTCTGGCGCCTAATCAAAGTAGCCCGCAAGTCCTCCTTTGCTCAAAGAGGGTTGTCGAATTAATGACCACATTACGAGCTTTTTTGAGTAAAATAAAATAAAATTCTTCTACGGCCAGGCCTGCCCCCTTAGCACGCTGGCCTTTTGTCTACTCTCAACTGTCACCTTAGCCACTGTTAACTGTCACCCCGGTAGAATTAAGTGGCTAAGGTGACAGTTGAGAGTAGGCAAAAGGTCAGCGAGCTAAGGGGGCTGTAGGCGCCATCTATATAGGTAAAATGCTTTGTGAATTTGTGGTGAAAACGGCCCATTCGAAAAGTAAGCTACAAATACGTACCTGTCCAGCGACGCAAGCGCATCCTTCCACACAACTGGGCCGGCATGGTCGAGTGGTTGCGAGTGAAATGTCCGCGCAAGTCCGCGCACAGCTGTCCGCGCATACTGTATATTCCTGGCCGCCAGTGCAGGATAACTCTGAAATGTAACATGTGCGGTCATAATTTTCTCGAATGGGAATGCTCTCGTTTTTTAAGGCATTCATTCCATCGCAACGAATAAGCATATTTTTGGAAATATTACTACAACCTGTTGTAAAAATTACTGTAACATTAGAGAGGTTATTATAACCGGTTGAAAAAATTAATGGACAGTCATTACATTTTTCGGCGATTGATAAATGAGGACGCGCTGACAGTAGAACAGAAGCAGTATTAAAAATAAAATGGTCTGATATTTCATCTTACAATGTTAGTAAAAAAATACTCAAGCAGTGTAAATGGCCGCATATTTTAGTTATATACGATTTTTTTGTAAAATATCGAAGGGGCCGCACATTTTCAGGCCGCACACGTATGCTCACCTTTTTTTGGTATTTGCTTTGCTGGTGTTGTGTTTTGGGAAGGTAGAAATACAGCTAGTAAAGGGAAGTATCAATAGATCCATTTATGCCGCCATCTTATAATAAAATTATTCAAGATGGCGGCCGAAAATAAAAGTACAGGCGTACAAACTTATCTGACCCGGTGACAACACCGCTTTTATCGAATTTCCTACCCATTTATCCGACTAATTACATTCAATTTCACCTTATCTCTACTAGGAGGAGGATGACGGGAATAATCCGGCAAAAAACTGGCAAATTTAATTTAGAAATATCACCAAGTTCGTCACAAAGTGGCGGTGTCACCGGGTCAGATAAGTTTGTACGCCTGTACAGTCCTTGACTTACCGCATTCCTTGACATTGTACCGCCATTGCACATTGAGGCCGGCGCCGGCGCAGCGCCCCGCGTAGTCTCCTACGACCGCGCACAGACAGCGCGACACGTCACCGTCGCAGGCGCACATGTCGTATAGGCAGGCCTGGTAGAATGGCTCCACGTCTACATGCCAGTGGCAAGCTGCGGGAAGAGAGATAAATATTTGAAACAGATTTTTCGAAAGCCGACTGCGACATGTGAGCACACCGTTCAAATAGTTGTAATTGATCGCCGCAAGTGGACGGGCGTTCAGTGCGCCCCTCTTTGCATCCAACTCTGATCGCCGAAGCGACTCAAAGTCGGAGACTTAAGGTGGGATGATAGCAACGTGGCGGGAAATTCAAAATTTTCACAGTTTTTTACATTTTATAGCTAAACTGAGCTATTTTTGTTCAGCGATTTTTCGTTCGCGGAAACAACAAAGTATGCTTTTCATTATTGTGAACAACAGAACAACAATAATTCAGCCGATTATGTGTTCTGGTCTACGAAGCAGTGGCACTGCCCAAAAAACTTGTCGTAATCGGCTGAATTATTGTTGTTCTATTGTTTACAATAATGAAAAGAATACTTTGTTATTTCCGCGAACGAAAAATCGCTGAACAAAAACAGCTCAGTTTAGCTACAAAATGTAAAAAACTGTGAAAATTTTGAATTTCCCGCCACGTTGCTATCGTCGACCCTTAAGTCTTAATTGTTTTCCTCCATTCCGGTCGGTCGGCCGCTTCCTGTTCCCATTGCAAGGGATCGATGCTGCACTTCTTCATGTGCCGCTTCAGCACATCTTTAAACCTGAGGAGTGGTCCGCCAGGCTTATGCTTACGCTCCTCAAGTTCTGTAGAAGATGTACTTTGCCACTCGCTCTTTCGCCATCCTTGACACATGCCCGCACCACCTAAGCTGGCGACGCATAAGGCGTGAATTATACAGAAACGGCATAAGGCGTAAGGCATACGGCGCAGAGCAGGCGTGGAGCAGATAAGGCATGAATTATACAGAAACGGCGTAAGGCGCGGCACTCTCCTCTTTCTCTCTTTCTCTCCAATACATACTGGGATGAGTTTGTTTAATTTCAAAGTTGCGTACATTTGTGAATTTGTAGTAGCAATACCACTCGCTAACGGTGAAGGAAAACATCGTGAGGAAACCCGCAGCTTAGTTGGCTCCACACGTATTGACTTGTCTTTCCTGTGGGCTAGGCCCACTAAGCTGTCAGCATAGTATAGGTGCTGGACAAGCCTACTCCATCTAAAACAATGTCCCAGGCACTGCAGCGCCGAGTGGTTTCTTCACCCATCTAGTGTGAATGAAGGTGCCACTGGACGCTGGATAAATCATCTCATTAAGTAGACGCAAAGGCCTTAGTTTTTTTTAGTACACTCTGTCGTGTTGTCGTGTGTACATAAAATTCACTATCGTCACATATTTTCTGCTCCTACTGTATAACAAACGGCGTGCCGCTTGCGCGCCTCTCCGGTCGCGCCTGCTAGCGACGCGGAACAGGCGACGAAACGGCGTGCCTGCCCCACGCCGCTTCAGTATAATTCACAACGTGTCGCCTGCATACATTTTGTATTGAAATGTTTTGAAGCGGCAAGATGCCTGCGCCGCACCTTCACCTTACGCCTTTTCTGTATAATTCAGGCCTAAGGTTATCGTGATTATCCGCACTTATACTTACGTTCAAAAAGCTTGCTCTTCAGCTTGCTGCAGTACTTTTCGGCCGCCTCTTTGTTCACGACGTTAGCGTCGCAAGGGTGCTCCGGCTCCTTAGTGCTAATATCAGAACATTGCTCCCTGGTCTTCCACTTGTTGGCGAAGGCGAATGCCGACTGCTCCACGTCGCCTTCCGATGTCAGGAAGTCGTCTTTTTGGTTCAGGTTGAAGGTGCCGCAGAGTCCCTGGAAAATATTTGTATATCTGTATTAACCCCTACTCAAATGATTCAGGCATTACCCTAGGCTAAATTGGTTTCTCCATACGAGCTTAGGGCTAGACTAGTTTCGCCGAGGCTAAACTGGTTTCTCCATACGAGCATAGGGCTAGACTAGTTTCGCCGAGGCTAAACTGGTTTCTCCATACGAGCTTCGGCTAGACTAGTTTGGCCTAGGCAATACCGGTTTATCCATACGAGCTTCGGCTGGAATAGTTTGGCCTAGGCAATACCGGTTTATCCATACGAGCTTCGGCTAGACTGGTTTGGCCTAGGCGAAACTAGTTCATCCTGAAATCGGGTTTGGCCGGTAACATATTATACACTTAAAAGTCATAAGTAAAGTCACGATTTAAATTAAATCAATATCAGGTATTTTCTACTACTAAGTATCACTAGCTCTGATCGTA
This sequence comes from Zelleria hepariella, assembly GCA_949319315.1. Taxonomy (NCBI): domain Eukaryota; kingdom Metazoa; phylum Arthropoda; class Insecta; order Lepidoptera; family Yponomeutidae; genus Zelleria; species Zelleria hepariella. Next base: position 21,514,294 of record OX439384.1, read on the forward strand.
CTTGGAGAAGAAGCATGGTAAAGAAACTCCAAGGATCTCACATTATAGTGTTTAAAAATAATAAATTTGTAATGTAGGTACGTGGGTCCTCAAACTACACTTTGAACACTTTTTTGCCACTAAGTACTTGCCTTTGTTTTGTCATGGAACTCGGGTGGCACATCGACGTAGGTCCTTGTCTTCCCGTCCCACCAGATGTCAATGCCGTTTGGTAGTTGAACTGAAAGAACACACAAGCATTATAATTTATTTACTTCGTGTCATTCTTGGACTAGTCATTCTTAATCGATTAGCAAAGTTAAGCAACATCGGCCGCGGTCAGTCTATGGATGGGTGACCGCTAGTAGCAATCAATAATATTTACTCAAAAAAGCTCGTAATGTGGACATTAATTCGACAACCTTCTTTGAGCAAAGTCGGACTTGCGGGCTACTTGGATTAGGCGCCAGAAAAGTTGTATGGAATTTCATTAATGTCTTGTGTTTTGCGGCCAGAAAAACATTAATGTCGAGTTTTGTTTCATAAATAGAACTCAAACATCAGGTGCAAAAAGTATTTATTTAGAATTAGGCTGTATGGGTACTGGCAGTCGACACATTGCACAGAAAAAAAAAGAGCGGCCATATTGTTTTCGACTTTTCGCGCGTTGTTCGAAGTGATTTTTTTCTGTGTTTTTGTTGAAAAAGTGAACTCTCAAAGCGACGAATCCTCGGATTTAATGTGTTTAACACCGCCGGACATTCAAAATCAAGCGAAATTAGTAATTGGAAATTTATTGCCACCGAAGTCAAAAGAAAAATACAAGCAAGCTTACCAACAAAAAGTTTGCGGAATGGAAAATCGACAAAAAGTACTTAATCTACGACAAATGGTAAGCTAATTAAATTACTATGTTAATTACTATTCTAATTAATATTTTAATTACTCGCATTGTTTGAGTAAAGCACTATACAAGCCTTGGTCTGCAATGAGTGCGCTTCTGGCCACGCTATGATTGCCTCGAGCTTAGCTTAGCTACGCTCTCGGCCCTCAAGTTTGGTCATCATTGCAGCCCTTGCTGGCCGCGCTATAAAGGCCTCGACCTTCGGTCTCGGCCTTCATTTCAGCTTGTCCATCAAGGGCTGCAATGCTGACCGCATTGTGAGGGCCTTGAGCTGCGCTACGCTGCGCTCTGTCGGCCATCAAAAGCGCGCCAGAAACGCACTCATTACAGATCGCGGCAGTAATGTACTATTAAGCGCTTCCGTGCTTCGGAAGGCACGTTAAACCGTGAGGCCCTATGGGCGGCCTAAAAACTCTGACACCAGGGGTGGCCACTGGGACACATACGTTTGGTTCAAAACATTGCGCGACTCCGGAACATTTAGTCTACAGGGTGTTAAAAGACCGCCAACACAGCGGGAAAACACGTATTGACCTCATCATAAGGAACATTTTTGCCCAAGGAACTATGCCTGGGAAATCAACGGTTTCTGAGATAATGAGGTTCAAAGTCGTACTTTCCAAAACTTTTTTTTTCGCAGAAATGTATTCAGTATCTAGCTCTTAACATACCTTCTCAAGAAGCCATATCAAAATTAAGAATATTTTTTACAAAAAACGACGTTAAAATTGCAATCCGCAATGTATTCTAAACATTGACACTTCAAGCTTAAGTAACATAAACTTATACCTACGCTTGCGCAATATGACTTCTGTGCGTTACACGTCCATTGCGTGATTAAATATTTGTCAAAATTATAACCTAAAAAACCAAAATCATTTCCCAGCAATAATTTATCGAAAAAGTACTTTGTTTTGGTGTCTAGTATGCGTGGCTTTCGGGTCTGTTGGCGGTCTTTTAACACCCTGTATAGTTATTTCTACTGTGTGCCGGAAACTCACCAATGACGACCACGCAGTGCCATTAAGCATTGAAATCACACAACAAAAACATTATGGATTCTAGAATTGGTGCCTAGATTTCCACTTGCCACTGGTTTCAGCTGTGAAAGATTTAGCAGAACTCACCAATGACGAACAACGAGGAAGCCGCCCTGATGAGCACGTGACCAGCCGTGACCGGAAGTGATGTCACCTCTTTCCCGCCGACAACTATCATCCCGGCCTGCTTCAGTTGGACGGTGACTCCGTCGCAGCGAATCGTGACAGACTTTGTGCAAGACGGTTTACCCACGGCCTGGGTGGAGCGGGCAGTCTTTTGGTACTCAGACTGCTATTGCCGCTATTGCCTCGTAGCGCCATTCAGAACTATCTAGCAAAAACTCATCCAGAAGTGTCTAGCTGCGTAGCGCCATTCAAAACTCATCCATTTGTCTCGCTGCGCAGCGCCATTCAAAACTCATCCAACCCATCCAAAAGTTTCTAGCCGCGCAGTGCCATAAGGCATTGATATCTCACAACAAAGGCATATGGATTCTAGAATAGCTAGCTAGATTTTCACTTACCCCTGGTTTCAGCTGTGAAAGATTTAGTAGAACTCACCAATGACGAACAACGAGGAAGCGGCCCTGATGAGCACGTGACCAGCCGTGACCGGAAGTGATGTCACCTCTTTCCCGCCGACAACTATCATCCCGGCCTGCTTCAGTTGGACGGTCACTCCGTCGCAGCGAATCGTGACAGACTTTGTGCAGGACGGTTTACCCACGGCTTGAGTGGAGCGGGCAGTCTTTTGAAACTCGGACTGTATAATAAAAAAAAACAAAATTTAAAAACATTTGTTATTAAGCTACTGCACTGATTCCGAGTGATCTGCTGCGGTCCGTTGAGGAGTTCTGTTCTCCATCTCCGAAGTCCTCCATCAGATCTTCACCATTTTATGGGACCACAAGGGAAGTATACGCTTTCAAACATAAAAAAAATTATCAAAATCGATCCACCTAGAAAAAAATTCTTAGGTAACGAACATTTAAAAAATAAAAAAAAACGTGTCGAATTGAGTACCTCATCCTTAGTCGGTTAAAAAGGGAAACATGTGTTAGGGTTAGTATTGCTGGCTAAATATTATAGGAAGATGTAGATCAGCCGAGTGGGAGTCAATGACCCTTCGGGTTTGAACAGCTGGATGGCGTGGTAGAAGGTATAAGGTGCCATTAAAGCTTACCAGATACCGTCGAAGGTATAATAGATAGGGTTCTTAAGTAATCTAACTGCCGGTTTCTGAATTGAGAAATTCGCTAAGCAAATACTTTACTATCGTTCTGTCACGCTCTTTTGTGAGAAATCTGCAGAGACAGGACGATACTTACCCATTTGCTTAGTAAAATTCTCAACTCAGAAACCGGGCCTTAGTCTACTTCTTTCAATTTTCAATTTATTTTATTTTAATTTTATACAACGCACAGTGGTCGATTTCACGGATTTAGGCGGCCAAAAGTCCATTTCTCAAAGTTAACTTATAACAAAACGAATTGATTCACGGAAAAATAGACACCCTGACTGCTCAAACCCCACCCCTCCCCAGTTCCTAGAACTGCGTGCGCGCCCCCACAGATAGTCGGAACTTGATCGTCGCGCAAGCTGAACACGTTCGTTCTCGTCACTGATAGCGCAAACAATTGTACAAAGTGAATATTTCATTTGACACTGTTCAGTTACTCAAGTAAAAGTGTTGGATATCGAAAGTTCAGGTAAGCTCCTTCAATTGTAATATAAATTCAGATTAGGAATATCAATATTTAGTGCAGTTATAACGTATCAAAGATTGCCCTTTTTCATGCATAATATTATAATTTTTTTTATTTTCAATAGTATAAATGTTGTACTTCCGGGACCGTCCGAGTAAAATTCCTTATAGTTTCTGATACTGTAGCTCTTTAAGCAGATAACCACAAAAAAATTAGCCACCACCTTTGACCACTTCGCGAGAAAAAAATCATTTAATCAACTTTGGCAGAATGTGAGAAAAAATACTTTTTTGTTTCTTTTCCGTTAAAATTCCTTTCCGTTGTTCTAGGTTCATCAAGTTACTCAGGCATCGAAGTAGTAACTCGTAGATATCTTTTTACCCGACTGCCCAAAGGTGTATGTGTCTATGTTTATATGTATGTATGTCCGTTCGTATGTTCCCACCTACAGCTTAAACGCCTGAACCGGTTTGAACAAATGAGGTGTCATTGGATTGGTCTTGCCGCTGCAAGTGTCATAGAATATGTGACGTTACCAAAAAAGCAATATGGCGCCCATTAGGCGCCATATTGCTGGGTCGAATTGAAATAATATTTTGTAACCCCTGCAATATGGGTATCAAATTAAAGGTATTTAAATGAAGATTGCGAAAATATAGTTTGTGGTGGAAAAAATAAACTAAAAAGAAAAAAACTGTTATACAGGGTGGATTTTTGAGACGGGGCAGTAAGGGCAGGTACCTTAACCGTTATAGTTACAGGAAAACGTTCTTAGGAGACCTTGCATAACTTTTTGAGATATTATGAAATGCATTCAAACATTTTGTGAAAAATATACGGCCAGCGAAAAAAATTATAAAATATCAAATTTTTTTTTAAGCGTTTCGATCCTCTTTCATGTAGAGATCAAAAGACTCTTAGGAGCCAACTGAGGTTTAAGTACTAGAAATGTCAGGAATTTACAAAAACTTTCCCCATACATTTTCTATGGAAAAAAAACCTTTTTTTAGTTGGCTCCTAAAGACTCTTAGGAGCCAACCGAGGTTTGAGTGCTAGAATTGACAGAAATCGGCAAAAACTTTCCCCCGTACAAAATGATAATAATAAATTATTTATTTCAGGCATCATGGACCCATATTTTTAAATTAATTAAATTAATAAATTACATTACAGTTACAACAGAAAATCAGAAGAAATAATTATAAAAACGCTCAATTAAAATGTCGAAAACCTACGTCAAATGTACGTGGAGCATTTTTTCGCGATTTCTAACATTTCTTTTACTCAAACCTAAATTGGCTCCTTAGATTTTTTTTATCCCTACACGAAAGAGGATCGAATAGCATTATAAAAAAAGGTTTTTTTATAGAAAAAAATCGTATTTTAGCATTTTTTTTGCTGACCGTATTTTTTTTACAAAATCTGTGAATGCAGTTCATAATATCTCAAAAAGTTATGGAAGGTCTCCTAAAAACGTTTTCCTGTAACTATAACGGTTTAGGTACCCGCCCTTACTGCCCCGTCTCAAAAATCCACCCTGTATATAAAAAAAACCCGACTGCATCACAGTCTAAGCAGGCGGGACCAAACCAAATCAGACCCGTTCAAAGGGCTCATGGTAAGCATCACAAATATATATTTTTTTATAATTTTAAATGAATGTTTTATTTAGGAAAATACGTAAAAATTGTCAGTACGGAACCCATAAAACGCGAACCCGACTCGCATTTGGCCGGTTTTTTTTTTCCATATTGTATTTTCTGTGGAGAATAAAAGCTATTTTTTTATGTATGATCGTCTTTTACTTTACAATTTGTGATAATTGCTAACCCAAATATCAAAAACTACTAAGAAATTTTTTATAATTCAAATGAACTCAAAATATATCTTTTACACCAAAGGCTCTTAAAGAAAATTTTAAAACTTTGGCGCTATTTACGTAAAATTTTTCACAATCATTGTTTTTTTGTCTAGAAAAAGATATTTCAATGAAACAAATAGATATAAAAATATATATTCAGTCTAAAATACCATATTTGCGTTTGTAGTCGTATTTATTACTGAATAAAAGCATAAAATAATTTTGGCCGCCTAAATCGTACAAATCTACCACTGTGCAACGGTAATGAAAAGCAAGTAAAGCACGATAACTTTTAAGAAATACTCCATAGCGACCCGGGCCCCAACGACACAGGGCATCCTAGTGTGGGGACCGCTGGTAATTCTCACCAGTCATAAATTTCTTACTTATAAGTGTTATCTATAAGAACTTCAATGTACAGACGGTGTTCCTTTTTTATAACATTTTTTTGCTTTACTTTACTTCTAAAGTGAACGAGGTTTAGGTATGTTTTTTAAAGTCGTCGCGGAGACCGTCTAAGGTCGCAATATAGACTTTTCGTGTATGTAAGCAACATACCTCGCTAGCACTACACGCCACATTCTCGACCTCCACCGTGACATTGTCAGTCTGCACGAGGTAGTAGGTGCGCTGTCCCATGAAGTCGTACCGCAGACCGTCCAAAGTCGTATAGTGGGGGTCACTATAAAGCCCCAATACATGGGCAGTCTACCGTAATATCAGCCTAAGTAAGCTACAACAAGTATACAGCCTCCTTCAACTTATCATACAAGGCAAGATACCAGGCAGAAGGAGACCTGGTAGACCAAAGATATCACGAACGCAAAATTTCCGCGAATGGTCCTGGCAAAGCATCGGCTCATTATTTCGTTTGGCAACTTCGAAGGAAAATACAGCCAGACTGATCGCCAACCTCCGATAGGAGACGGCACGCAAAGAAGAAGTAAGCTACGTTTAAAAATAAACACCACATACCTCGCTAGCACTACACGCCACGTTCTCGACCTCCACCGTGACATTGTCAGTTTGCACGAGGTAGTAGGTGCATTGTCCCATGAAGTCGTACCGCAGACCGTCGAAAGTCGTATAGTGGGGGTCGCCGATCGCGCCGCAGCGCGCGCCGCAAGGCACGTGCGTGCAGGTCCATTCGCCTGACTGGCACTTGCTGGGGAACAAAATTGAGCCTTAAAATGTTACAAATGTGTATTAAAGGGTTAAGGCTCCGTATAAGGCTAACTAGCGCCACCAATGTTGAAAAAATCCTATCTTCCTTCAGAAGAAGTTTCTGACAAAATCCTAAGATGAGCTCATGCGCCATGCTCTTCTAGATTTTTAAGTGTAGGTACCCAACTCAGTTTCTAGACTTAAGCTAAAAAAATTTCGATAACCGCCAAAAACGGCCGCTTTTGGCGGTTATCGAAAATTTTTTAGCTTAAAAGTAAATTTCGAAGAGGGTATCTACACTTAAAAATCTAGAAAAGCATGGCGCATAGGCTCATCTTAGGATTTTTCCAGAAACTTCTTCTAAAAGAAGATATGATTTTTTTAACATTGGCGGCGCTAGTTAGCCTTATACGGAGCCTTAAGAAATTCGCTCAAGACAAGACAATACTTTGACCCGAAATCTCTGGCGTACTGGGTATATCTTTACTCTCATGCCAATCCCCTTGATAAAAAGGGGGTCTACCGGCTAAAACGAAGCCGATTACCATTGGCAAAAATCGAAGTTAGATTTATGAAAAATTTACTGGGTGGCAGTAAAATGAACTGGGTGGACCGGCATTTTTAAAAAATCGAACTTCGATTTTCGCCAATGGTAATCGGCTTCGTCTTAGCCGGTAGATCCCCGGATCTTGTTTATTCTTCCCGCAATATCGTAAAAAATCGTCGATAAAAATAGGGTAGGTAATCGTATGAGGTAGTGCCCACCTAAGCTGTCAGAGATTTTTAGGCCGTCCAAAGGGCCTCTAACATGGCTTGACGATTGTTATTTATCAATAACAAACCCGGACCAACGATTTAAAATACCTTCCGAAGCACGGAAGAGCTCAGATATTATTGCCACTAGCGGTCACCCATCCATGGACTGACCGCGGCCGTTGTAAGCTTAACTTCACCAATCGATTAAGAATGGCTAGTCCATCTAGGCTGTGAGCGCTTCGTCCTGAAGCGTGAAAATAAAGAGAGTGTTTAACCAGTGGCGGATCCAGGATTTTTGTTTGGGGGGGCTTGAACCCAATAAACGTAGGTTTTCAAGATAAAAAGACAAATTTTATTTTTTAGAGGGCATCAGATGCTTTTGGGGGGGCTTGAGCCCCTTAGCCCCCCCCCCCCCCCCCTAAATCCGCAAGTGTGTGTAACCAAAGTTCGCTTACCAAGTGTTACAATCCTTGGCCACCGTCGCGCCAGGCTCGAAGCTCCTATTCCTCAGCCTGCAAGGACACCGGTCCTTCGGCAGACACTTGCCTCCTTCTAACAGGAGCCCTTCTGGACAGAAGCAACCTTCCACACAGGTATCGTTGGAGGCTGTGGTGGGTACTTCCGGGAAGGCGCAGGAAGGCTGGCTCTCCGGGCCGCAGGACTTGTAGATCTTGCCGTCCGGACACTGCATCGCTGTAGGGTTAACAAAAAAAAAGTAAGATGCAGCCTGTACAATTGTACATGTCCCACTAGCTAGGAAAAGGCCTTCTCTCAGAGAGAGAGAGAGAGCTTAATCACCACGCGTGCTCAATGCGGATTACAAAAAAATAATGGCTGCTCTGGTGAAAAGATACACTGTTATTAAGCTATTGCACTGATTCAGAGTGATTTGCTGCTGTCCTTGAGGAGTTACGTTCTTCTTCTCAGAATTTATTCATCAGGTCTTTTTCCCGAACAAAATGTATGGGGAAAGTGTTTCACGATTTCTGTCATTTCTAGTACCTGAGTTGGCTCCTTGGAGTCTTTTGATCCCTACACGAAACAAGATCGATTAGCAATAAAAAAATATATATATTTGCATTTTTCTTGCTGACTGTATTTTTTTTCCAAAATCTGTGAATGCAGTTCATTATATCTTTAAAAGTTATGGAAGGTCTCCTAGGAACATTTTCCTGTAACTAAGGTATAACGGTTAAGGTACCCGCCCTTACGGACCCGTCTCAAAAGTCCACCCTGTATATGAATTAACAAGGAAAACTCAAGGACAACTCACGACAAGTCTCAGCATCCCTCCACGTCTTCATCTCGTCGACGCCGTGCCGCAGACACTCCTTGGCGTAGACTGCCACGGTTGCGCACGCGCTCTCCTCGGAACCTTTGAACACATCTGGGCATCATCAGTCACTAGAGTACAGTAGCGGATTTAGGGGGGGGTTAAGGGGCTCAGCGAGGTTCAAGCGTCTCTGTCCCAAAAGCATCTGAGACCCTGTATAACATAAATGTTGTATACTTTTTTATCTTGAAAATCTACGCTCATTAGGTTCAACCCCCCCCCCCCCCCCCAAACCAAAACCCTGGATACGCTACTGGTAGAGTATGTATACGATTGTTACCAGTGGCGGACCCAGGATTATGATTTGGGAAGGGCTTGAACCCAATGAGGGCAGGTTTTATTAAGTTTTCTACAAATTTTGGTATTCTTACGCTTTTGGGAGGGGGGGGGGGGACTTGAGCCCCTTAGCCCACCCTCTAAATCCGCTACTGATTGTTATCTACTTAGAAGGTAGTGGAGGCATCCACGAGCCACTCGCAGAATACCGAAGCGCAAGCAGAGGCGGCAAGACCTACCGCACATAGATCCTGGCACTCGGTTCCGATCGTTTGCTGGAGGTAGTGTGCCCTTTTTATGACCATAGATGTCGATAAAAGGGCCACTATAATAAATCTAAATCTACTTACGAAAAGGCAAGAAAAAACTTGGACGCATAGAAAAAACTAGTTCAATTCTACGACATATGCAAGCTACTGTGGGGACAACAATTAAAATACAAAGAAAGGAATTCAGCTCTGAATGGGATTGTGTGACAGAAGTTGAAGAGAAGGTTTTGCAGAAGTTGCTAAAAAAATACTCACTTAGGCTCTCAGACCCTGAACAGTAATCCCATTGACAAGTTTCCAAAAGGCTCATCACATCCAAGACCTGTGGACAAGTAAAGATAGGGACTATTTAATATAAAAAGTGTTACAAAACATCCTAACTCTTTTTACAGGGTGTAACCTACTGGTCAACCGGATATAAAGTCCGTAAAAAAGTTTTAAAAAAAAAAACATAACTTTTTTGTTCATTTAACAATTTTTTTTTGTGTAAGTGCATTTGCATAGCTTTGAGTTAGGTATCAAAACATCGTCAAAGTCAATGAAAACAATATAAAAAATATATTACTATGCAAATGCCTACAAACGCAACATTTTGAAATTTTGTCGTTATAAGAATTACACAATTGATATTTTGAAAATGAGTGATAATTTTGAAAGATGCCAAATGTGTATAAAACTTTGAAGACTTACCGAGGAGCATTTGCGGAACTTGCTGTGGCTAAAGACTTTGGTGCAGAACTGTTTCGCTTCTCTTTTCACGTCTTCCGGTTTGCCGGCGCAGGAGTTCGCGTTGCTCGGGCTGTTGTCGCAGGTTTCTGGGTAAAGGAGAAAGGCGTTTATTGCTTACGAAATAAGGTATCGGAGTTTGTCATAATCTGGAAATTGATCACCTGGATAAGTTCAGACACAGAATATTTCCGATTACTTGAGTAAATTTAGTCGGATCGTCGTGAAATTTGGTAGGCAGGTAAATGAGGCAAAGAGAATTTTTAAGTTCGAACATGAGCCAAATCGGTGGAGGGGTTGCTGAGATATTGGGTCGCGAGTTCACAGTTCGGGGCGAACCACTAGTAGGTTTGTGTCCTACCTCCAATCTTGCTGGTCTGCCACGAGGCCACGAAGGAGGCCTGCGACTTTCCCTCGGACCCGTCTCGAGCCATGAAGTCTGTTTCGGGCACTCCATCCAGAGTTCCGCAGAGACCCTGCGTCTTGTTCCACAGCAGCGGCGACGCTTCCACCAGGATCACGTTCTGGAAAGATGTTGACATTTTATTAACCGTTATTACGGTTAAAGGTAACCTGGAGCTTAAGGTGATAACCCACAACTAGCGCCGCCAATGAAAAAAAAACATCTTCTTTTTGGATGCATTTTTTGCTAAAACCGAATCATCAAATGATAATCCCTAGGCTTAACTATTTTTAGGATATAGGTCCAAGATTCCAGATGGCCACTTTTGGCGGCGGCGGGTTTTATTCGTAGGTGTTCTACGTTGGAATCTAAACATTGGTCCTAAAAATAGTTAAGCCTAGGGATTATCATTTGATGATTAGTTTTTAGCAAAAAACGCATCCAAAAAGAAGATATGTTTTTTTTCCATTGGCGGCACTAGTTGTGCCTAGGTTTGGGCCTTAAGTCTGTAACGTGGTCCTTCCATCAGATGCTTAGAATGCTCCGAAGACAGCGTAAATGGAAGGTGTTTAATTTTCGTTCCGCGGAGGACCACATCTTCCAAGAATCTTGAGCATGTTGTTCGGTTAATGTATAGGGCACTCCTATTTGCCTAAAGAAATGACTAGGACTATAGTTGTACCAATTGCAAAAACAGGACGGGGGATAGTGGCAGCCTGTAGCGTGACAGAGACGATTGAACCTCTCTGCGTGACAGATAGACCGGGCAACCTCGCTAGCACGGAGGTACGTTGATCTACAGTTATTCACATCTGTATCCCACAGCACAGTGGCAGCCTGAAGAGTGACAGAGACGCTTGAACCTCTCTGTGTGACAGACAGACCGGGCAACCTCGCTAGCACGGGGGTACGTTGATCTACAGTTATTCACATCTGTATCCCACAGCACAGTGGCAGCCTGAAGAGTGACAGTAACGCTTGAACCTCTCTGTGTGTCAGACAGACCGGGAAACCTCGCTAGCACGGAGGTACGTTGATTTACAGTTACTCACATCTGTATCCCACAGCACAATGGCAGCCTGTAGAGTGACAGAAACGCTTGAACCTCTTTGAGTGACAGATAGACCGGGCAACCTCGCAGGCACGGGGATGAGGCGGCGACTGCTACGGAATATCACTGAGCCGTCCTCTGCCGAAATAAATTGGGTGCTTTTACAGGTTCAAATAAAATTACACGAACACAAAACGTCATAAAAATTAAGCCATGGTTTATTGTACTCGAGACTCGTGATAGAATTTTATTTTAGAGTTAACCTTTGAAGCTTCTTCTTACCATACACAGGATCTCAAGATATCAGGATCTGTTGAGGTTCATTAAGATAAAAGTTCGCCGTCTATACAGGGTGTTAAAAGACTGCCAACAAAGCGGGAAACCACGTATTGTCCTCATCATAAGGAACATTTTTGCCCAAGGAACTATGCCTGGGAAATCAACGGTTTCCGAGATAATGAGGTTCAAAGTCGGACTTTTCAAAACTTTTTTTTTGCAGAAATGTATTCAGTATCTAGTTCTTAACATACCTACTCAAGAAGCCATATCAAAATTATGAATGTTTCTTACAAAAAACGACGTTAAAATTGCAACCCGCAATGTATTCTAAACATCGGCACTTTAAGCTTAAGTAACATAAACTTATACCTACGCTTGCACAATATGACTTCTGTGCGTCACACGTCCATTGCGTGATAAAATATTTTCCAAAATTATAACCTAAAAAACCAAAATAATTTCCCAGCAATAATTTATCGAAAAAGTACTTTGTTTTGGTGTCTAGTATGCGTGGCTTTCGGGTCTGTTGGCGGTCTTTTAACACCCTGTATAACGTCCAATGGCAATTAACGCCCTGTCAACCATTGATATTACACGGTCCTAGACCACGACCAATATGAATGCCTCTATTTCCAACTGCGTACAATTTGATACTTGAGGCCTACATTATTTTGCTTTTGAACTAGACAGCTAGTTCAGTAGTATTCTCTCTGAGATCAAAAAGAAGGAAAAAAACTTGGTTAGAGTTGCCCTCCCTAGCAATGTACAAAGATAAATGGAAAGCTCTTGTGTCGGCCGCAGACTTCTCGGAGGAGCAAAGGGATCAAAAAACCTAATAGATTTTTTGTATTTTACAAAGCACTAACCCATGCTTTGGGAACTTTTATAAAGCTTTATAAGACCGTTAACACACGTATCAAAGAGGTTGGAAAATGCACATCGACAGTTACTTAACTCTGTAGCTCAATTGGTAGAGCGCCTGCACGGTATGCAAGAGGTTACGGGTTCAAATCCTGTCCGGAGCGTATTTTCTAACCTTATAAAAATCTTTATAATAGTCGATGACGATATTACCATCGACATTTAGCACGTATTCCTTGTCTCCGACGAAGAAGGTCAGCTCGGCAGGGCAGGAAGACCGCCCCTTGCACTCCTGGTGTCTCAGCGCCACCATCAGCGACTTGTCTACGTCCTGAAGCAGGATGTGCTGGCACGGAGACTTGAAGCTGTAAGGAATCATGTTTATTGATATACAACATGTAAGTATTAAGAGATTTCAAATGTTTGGTCCAGTGTTCTTTTCAATGGCCCATTTTCAGTATTAATAAAACAAGTTTTTATTTTCTCAATAGGTGGCGCATGGCGACATAGCAGCAAAAGCAAGAAGGCTGAAGAGCATTGCAGTTTTACTGTGAGATATTTGCATTCAATGCTTTTTGCAGTTCAAGGACGTACTCGTCTATGGACAGTAATTTCGAATTCAACTAAAAAACGCCCCAGCAGCACGACACATCGATAAAAGTTTTTATGCCTATATCGCTCATTTTTCTAGGTCATTGGCCACTTGTGCAATCCTGAATTCTACACCACGCCGAGTTGGCGTATTCGTAAATTAATTGGGATCCTAATATACTCCTAAACGGAGGCAGAGTGGCGGGGAAGCCCATTTTTTTCTGTTTTCTTTTTAATATTAGACTTGCTAGGAGCTAGAAGGGGCCTTCTGGTTGTGTGGTTTTAATAGCTTACCTATAAATCCTCCCATCAAAGGTCTTGTAATGCGTGCCGGCCCAGGCTAGACAGGCGCCAGCTTTGGGCGTCAGGTCTTGCACTATCACTTGGGAGACAGAGTGCTGGGTGTGGCCGTGTGAGTTGTTGACATGAGTCTGCATTAAGTCTTCCACTTCGTAAGCGTGCTGGGGAGAGAAAGAACTTGTCAAAGGTGCTGGCTGCGAGATTTAATACTTAAATTTCAAAAGCGGGACTTGAACTTGGTACTTACAACCGGTCCCGTTTGAGACGAATTATTTATTGTAACTTGTACTATTCTCTGAGCACGGGTTAGACTTTGTTTAAATATAAGAACCGGCCCTAACGAGTAGAATATGATAATTAAAACACTCCTTACATGATAATTGCTCGGTGTCACAATGATGATTTCCTCTGAAAAATAAAACAAGAGATATTGAGCGAATAAAAATCACCTCTGCTGGGTTTATCCCTAAGAAGTGGTGGAAAGGAACCTGCAGGAGATCCAAGCAGAAGACTGTAGGGTGGCGCATGACAGGGAGGCCAAGATCCACATAATAGATCAGCTGATTTATTCGTTCCAAAAAAAAAAAGCTTGAAAGATGAGATGTCCACCCAACCCACTCACTAGTCCTAAGATGTCCACCCAACCCACTCACTAGCCCTAAGATGTCCACCCAACCCACTCACTAGCCCTAAGATATCCACCCAACCCACTCACTAGCCCTAAGATGTCCACCCAACCCACTCACTAGCCCTAAGATGTCCACCCAACCCACTCATTAGCCCTAACATGTTCACCCAACCCACTCACTAGCCCTAAGATGTCCACCCAACCCACTCGGTTGCCCTAAGATGTCCACCCAACCCACTCACTAGCCCTAAGATGTCCACCCAACCCACTCACTAGCCCTAAGAAGTCCACCCAACCCACTCACTAGCCCTAACATGTTCACCCAACCCACTCACTAGCCCTAAGATGTCCACCCAACCCACTCACTTGCCCTAAGATGTCCACCCAACCCACTCACTAGCCCTAAGATGTTCACCCAACCCACTCACTAGCCCTAAGATGTTCACCCAACCCACTCACTAGCCCTAAGATTTCCACCCAATCGCCAGCATACTCACCGACGACGCACCGCGGCAGCGGTTGCGGCTCGAACACTCCCGTCGAGTATAAGCACGTGTACTCCGGAGCGGGCGGCGAGCTGAATGTGGACCCCGACGGGCACGACACGGAGCAGGAGAACGAGTCACCGTCGCCATGGCAACGGTAGCCGCCGTTGAAGGATAGCTTGTCGGCGTTGCAGGCGCTTGCCGCTAGAACGGAAAAAGTTTATTGACAAAAGCGCCCGGTGCTACCTCTGCATTCTTTGGCTTCAAGTAACAACGTACGTGTCATAGCGGTGCTAAAAAAGCGGGTGTCGTCGGTAGACAGATCTCCTTCGACCGCAAGCCGTGGGTTTCTTGTACCAAGATAGATCTACCGTGAGGTGGGGCTAATCAGAAAGACTGTCCATCATCTTTGGTTCTTTGACGGACCACTGATTATCGCAGCCTCTTTATAAAAACAAGGGAACCAGCTGCTCTTGCAAACATTAACTAACTGCTGCAGACAATAATGACGAGCAAGGTAGTGAAGAACATCTATAAATAAAGAACAAATGGTGGACAGATATGTCAAGAAGATTCTTAGCGGTCCACGATAGTCTTTCGTCTCACTGGCACTCGTTGTCTGACAGGCAGACACCACCGTGCAGGCAAGATGGCTCGCAGATTGGCATGCACTCAGATAGTCCGGTGAGGTCCACCTAGCTCATCTAACGCCATTTTTTGGGCAAATGCCAAAATGCAGGCGGCTCGCTGACTGGCATCCATCATTCTTTTTTTGGGAATATATTAATTACCTCTTGCATTCCGTGCAATCCTGTCCCGAGCGATTTTTTACGAAGTTTCCTAGCACGAGTTAGTGCTTTAGAAAATACAAAAAGTAATATATTACTTGATATATTAATATATTACTAAAAAGTAATATATCTAATCTTGCATGCTTTTTTGCTTATCTAATCTTACTTACTTTTGTGGTATGGGGTCCACTTTCTTGATTTATTTAGCAGGTTTTCGGAGAGATTATTTAGAAAGAGAGAGATATGATTAGCTTGATGAAGTATTTGTATTTCCATTAAAATTTGAGATAATAACATTAGCACAGAACCGACATTTTTTTCTCACACTTTTTAGTGTTGCTATTATTAAAAATATAAAACAAGTATGTTTTCGTTGGTGATTTGAAACACTTACAATACTGGCACTGCGGGCCGCGGTAGTCTCTCGGGCACTGGCATTGGTTGCCTGACAGGCAGACACCGCCGTGCAGGCAAGGCGGCTCGCAGACTGGCATGCAGTCTGACAGTCCGCTGAGGTCCGCCCGGTTCATCACCCATTGGCCGTTGTCCGCGCACCGCATGTTGACCACTGTGGCGCCGTCCGGAAACTTGTGGCCCGCCACGCACGTTATTGTGCAGAATCTGGGGGAAAATAACAATAATAAAAATCTTTATTCAGGAAAGTGGATAACAATTAGAAACTGAGTACAGTCAGCCCAATGAGGTTATAGGAAGAGCGCGGTCGATCATGCTCCTCACTATAAAGGGAAATTTCCCGCCAAGCAGATGTTATGCTTGGGGCCCGGACTGAACATAGTTGGATGTTCTACTACGCTAAACATTTTGCTGGCGCGATGCCGGATTGTAGCAAGTAGCGTTTGGCAGCTCGAGTATGTAGCAGTTTCCTGAGCGCCCGGCAGGGGTCGCTACAAGGGTTTAGACTTGGCCGCATAGCTGGAGGATTCTTCTCCCAAGGATAGTAGAGGAAGGCCTCGGAGATTCTACTTCGACCAAATTAAAGCGAAGGTGGATGTGGGAACGTACCAGGAGGCGAAGGAACTGCCCCTCTACCCTTGACGCATTTTTCCAATACGGCCGCAATTCACAAAATTTAATATTTTACAAATTAAGACGCATTTGGTGTTTTTATTGAATAAAACAGCCTTACCTTTGAATAAACATTACACAGTATTTAAAATCAAAGCATTACTATGCGAATCCAAAGAGAAATTAATTATAAACTTTTTCAATCGCTTAAAATTTTTCAAATTTGATCGCAATAGCGTCAATGGTAACCCCCCATGCCTGTGACCGGAGTGCATGAAGAGTACTGTACCGACAAGAGTCTAACTCTTAAATATAATGATGAGGTTAGGGCCACACAGGCAGGGGAAACGATGCATTTTTTTATTGATAGGTGCTTACTCTGCAGAGCACTTTCGCTCAGAGTTCATAGGTAGGGGCGGGTGCGTGAGGCAAGGCGTCTTCTTGAACTCGCAATAGTTGCCGCGGTAGTCCGGCGGGCAGTGGCAGGTTGTGCCGTCCACGCATATACCTTCGTTCTGGCAAGGCGGCTCGCAGGTCTCTGGGGGATTTTGACACTTATAACGGAGACGGTAAAGGTTAAAGTTCTGTGGTCGATGGCGGTGTTGGAAAACTTTGTTCTAGTTAATTTTAATGCTCCTTTCAAGGTGACCAGAGTTGTATAATTCGTAGGTCCACGCAAGATTACCTTATCCAGACCAAGTAAGAACTACAATTTTTTTTTTTTTATTTGGCTGAAGGCATTTATATGTTTGACTGCCGTGGAGCCCGTGGACCTACTTCTATAAAACCAATAATGTTATAAGTTAGATGAAATGAAAACAGAAAGAAAAATAATAGGCTGAGAATGGGTTACTATCATAGATGGCGCCACCGTCGGTCAGAAATCGTAAGAAAAGCTAAGAAGAGCAATTTCGATGAGGCGGAAAGCTATAAAGATTTTAGGGTAAAATACGTTTGTTGTATGGGAGCCCCCATACAACAAACGTGATTTATAAGCGTTTTTATAGACAATGTTACGGAACTCTTCGTGCGCGAGTCCGACTCGCACTTTGCCAGTTTTTTTTTGTCCCGCTATGTTTCTTTTCTAATCTGTAACTAGTCCCTGACCCAAATATCTAATAATATCAACCCACTGCTGCAGCCTATCGCAGCAAAAAACCAGTGCATTTTATCAATGACATTGGGAGCGAAAAATTAGGTCGGACATGCAAATAAACCCAGCGGTATTTTTAAACATAATCGGCGCATCCCGTTGGGATTTACCTACGGCCATTTCCGCCGATAGAAACTGGCTGGCCTGCCCACACAAAGTGATAAACGCGAATAAATCTTATTAATTTAAGCACGAGTATGAATTGGGTAAATACGTTGATATATCTTTTGAGTGCAATGGTAAGTACTGAATTATTCATAGTGCGATATAGGAGTACCTATGTCAATTTAGGTATAGGTTCTAGGCCCTAAAAATTGTCAAGATTGAGGGATCGTTCAAAAAACAAAGATTTTTTTGCGGCGCTAGTATGCCTGCACCCTGACCTTAATCCTTAAATGCAAGAAAGATATGTAAGTATTATCATAAGGTAAAAAATCGCGCCAGATAGGACGTGAACCCGCTCAGGCCTCCGTGCGATACGCCGGAGATAAACCATGGTAGCTCTTACCGCGCGCGGCATAAGTTCCTCAATCGAACAAAAAGGATACCTATATTGCGAGTCAAGAATAAAGATGTAGATACTTATTATGGTTTAAAAGTTTCGGGACAGGACTTGAACCCGCAACTTCTGGCATACCGAGCAAAATAACTGTCGATACCATTTTTTCAACCTGTTTGCTGTTTTACAGTTTTACTGACAGTGTCGCCACCTGTACAAGAAGTTTGCACCATCTCCGCCATAAAGTGCGTTTCCCTAGCACGGCTTAGTGTTTTAGTTATTTTTTTTCGTTTTAGAAAAAAACTAAGAGTGGTTCAATACACAGATTATTGAAAATGGTTGCGAACGGTGAATCGGTTACAACCGTGGCGACGACGAGAATAAATTGAGTTTGCAGAATTATTGTTTCTTGGTAGAAGACAGACAATGAAGGAGTTTACTGAAATCAACTTACGCGTATACGGTCGATTCGCGCTTTCTTGGAAGTCTTCATAGTTGGCTCTGAAAGAAGTTGTTTATTTACCTGAGTACAGAGTGTTTAAAATATAGTAGTTCTACTTTAAAAAAAACACTCATTTGGTGAGGTTTAGTTTCTGATCATGGGTCTACTGGTCTACATGCATTAGACTTTTTAATTTAAATTATATATTATGGGAGGCAAGGGGAAGGGAGACCTTTGCCCAGCAGTGGGACCCAAAACAGGTTCTACCACAGCCTTCTGAGTTCTACATAAAGAGAATGTAGAACAAACTCTGAGTACAAACTTCTGAGTACAAAGAAGGCTGTGGTTCTACATAAAAATAAAAATATTTGATTTTTAGTGGCCAGTCCTGAAATGTCTCTATCAAAAGAGGAAGCGATTAGAAAAAGAAAATGCTGTTTGAAAAAATAATGTGCAAGCAAGGAGGATTCTATCGTCTTTGGTAAACTTTCTGCGATATGGGGATTTAGACAACTAGCCAAGTGCGAGGAATTCTTAATTCTGCGAGGTGCGAGGAATTCCTAACTCTCGCAGCGACGATTCGCTACTACCAAACAATACCTTTTTGATATTCGGTTCAGAATTGAAAAAATAAACCACTAGTCAAGAGCATCTAGTACTTACACTGATCCAGTCTTCGTGGGCCAACTTTTGGTACCGGTATAGCTTTTTGTACCGTGATAGCCAGTTTTGGTCCCCGAGTAGCTCGACTTGGTCCCAGAATAACCAGTTTTGGTACCATAGTAGCTAGTTTTGGTACCGTACGGCCCTCGGGAGAACTTTTGGTGCTTTAGGTACGTTGGTACGTATGGTGGTGCTTCGACGTCTGATTGGCTGCAATTTTATATAGGATGCATAAAACAATTTAAACATATCGAAATAAAACAGTTATTTTTTTATATTAAAACCCATGTAGAAACAAGAGATTTCTATACAGTCTCAAGTAAATATGTCAAAGGAGTAAAAAATAATATTTTGCAAAAAAATTCAGGATAAACTTACGGAGTTTCATTTTCAATTCCATAACCGGCTTTACTAAAACATATTCCTAGTAGGAACAATAATAATTGCGGCAACATATTAATTTTCTTTGCCTTTTTCACGAACCCATTTATGAAATATATACTTTTTTTTCTGTAGGCGACTTGTTTGGGCACCGATGGCCCAGACAAAACTGACTGAACCTTTTTGCAATGAGATAAAATAGTTTAAAAAGGATGTCATCAGCATTTACTTATCGGAGATTACTCACTCTAGTTTTAGGGTTCCACTGTAAGCTTTTGTGCTCATCTGGCTCTGTAATTGTTTTTTTTTTTTTTATATTTTTTGTATTGGCTGTTTACGGAACGACGTGGCCAAGCTATGATTTTTTAAATATTTAAGCGGGAAGAAAAAATTAAACCAATGTGTTTTGTTTTTGTGATTGTTTGTTCTAAAGGAGCAGTGAAGTAATTTAGAATTTAGTATTTTAACTGCTGAAAATGCCACCGAAAAGGAATACGTTTATTTCTAAAACAAAACGAGTTCAAGCAAAAAAGCGAAGTCAATTTACTGAGGTAAGTGGGACCGAATAAAATATTGTCAATATATTTTTGCAAACCGAAAAACTCGCAATAAATTAAGTAAGTTTGTGGAATATCTTCTTCTTCTTCTCGTCAACCTATAGCCACCCAATGCTGAGTGAAGGTCTCTTCCATTGCACTCCATTCTTTACGGTCTTGGGCTTGGGCTCCAGTCTTTGTGGAATATATATTTTTTCAATTCAGCATCAGCAAGCAAAGTTTAGGCTAATGGAAATAAGCCTTAAAACAGACGACCATATCTACAAGAACATACTTATACCCGCCCAAACCGCGCAGAAGTACATTGAAGAAATATCAGTACTAATACAATATGTTGGTGCCGATGTCCACTGCTTTCAGGTAACTGGGATAACTTGGTTTATTATAAGCTGGACACCGACTTCGCTGTAGAAATATCGGGGCTCTGGGGCTTAAGTCTGTAAAGCAATGGCGTGTCGATAGGTTCCCATTAGAAGGACTAAACCGGGTTCTCCTCGGTTTTCTCCTACAACCACCAGCGAACTAATCCTCTAGAATTAGAATATTCATTGCTGTCCTCGAAAAACATTAAAAGGACTAGGTATCGAGCATTAATAAATCGTAATTGAAGCCTACAACTGGGAGCCTATGGAAGCTACATAACGTAACAGACTCAGGCCCCTGCGGTAGGTAACCTTTCTTGTCATAGAAAGTGGCGCCCGGAGCAATAGGGAACTAATCTGTAATGTTGGGGGGATACCCTTGACGCTATTGCGATCAAATTGAAAAAGTTTTAAAATTAATTTCTCTTTAAATTCGCATAGTAATGCTTTGATTTTAAATACTTTGTAATGTTTATTCAAAGGTAAGGCTGTTTTATTCAATAAAAACACAAAATGCGTCTTAATTTGTGAAATACATAATTTTGTAAATTGCGCCATATTGCGGGCGTATTGGAAACATGAGTCAAGGGTGGAGGGGCTGGTTTGACAGTGAGAAGGGCATTCTCTTCCACTGAATATGTAGGAGATATAAGGTTTAGTTTGTTCTAAAAATGTCAATACAAATGAAAGGTTTAGTTGTACCTATCTACTTTAGATAACTAACTAACCAATTAATTTAAAGTCTCTTTTTTAAGGTTGCTGAAAAACTCACCAGAGTAATGACACAAATTATTGCAGAAGAGAGAGAAAGCGCAGGCGACGTTATAAGCTACAATGCTGCACTGATTATACAGCCGTTTTTACCTACTGAACACCGCCAGCAAACAATTCATTCTCCTGTACGTTCAAATATAAGTTCAGGCATTGAACAAATTCAATCTGCTAACAACAACATAATCACTGTGGACTTATGTGATGATGAGGAATCTATTGCAGCCGATGTGGTAAAAAGACAAGACAACTCCGAAACAGTCCAAATTGTTAATTTAACCAAAGATATCAACAGTCTTTCCATGAACGATACAGAGATCTCTTTTAGATCACAAGACGAAGCTATTCAAGAAAATTCTCAAAGCATACTTACCGATTATCATACAGGACCATTGGATGACGGTCAGGGGTTTGAAGAATACAAAAGAGCTTGGCAAAGTTCAACGACAAATGCTCCAGCGGCTCAAAATGTCACTCAAAGTGATGGTGCCGACCTTAACACAAGCAAAGGTCTAGAAAATGTTACCAAAACGCTTCCGGTTGCGAAGAAGAATAAAGTGATAGCAAAGCCGAAAAGGAGGTCTGCATTGAAAAATTCTTGTTGCGAATGCGACATTAAAAACACTAAACAGAGAAGGAAACCAAGAAGCGTGAATAAAGAGTACTTCTCTAAAAGTGACGCCAGTCCTACAACTAAAAGTAACAGTTCTTCACAAAAAGTTTCACCGAATAACGAAGTGAAGGCATCAAATGCTGCTAACAGTGAAAACCATGTTCTAAAACCAAATATGCCAAGTAAACAACCGACCGATATAATTAAAACTATAGACACTACATACAATCCTCCAACACATAGTAACGTTGTTCAACCAAACGTTTTAAGCTACTCCGTAAGCGTTCCAAGCTACTCCACCAACGCTAACCAAATGTTTCAAGCTACTCCGCTAAGCAACCCAACTACTGGTCCTACAACCGCCAAACCAGTACAAATCGATTTGTCGTGGGTCGAAAACCTTAAATTCATTCGCGAGGTACACAGTGAGGAATACAGCCCAATGGATGGTTTAACTGAAGCATTCTGGAATAACTGCGAGTTTCCTCCTGACTGGGATGACGGATTGTTTTATTACCACAGTTAGTTGTAGCAATAGCAATATTTGTAGCAAATAAAAACTTATTTGTAACTTGAATATAAATGTTAGTACATAATTTAAATTAATTTAAGTAAATAAACATGATTCTGATTCAATATTTTTTTTAATTAATTTTAGTTAGTTAGTATCGATTTAAATGTATTAAAATATGTTATAAAATTTAACCACAATAACAGTATTGATAACATATAACAATTAAAGCGACACACATTATTATACTCCCAAGTAAACCAATACTGGTTTTCTCATTAGGCCTTTAAATAAAACTGATATAAACTCTGTGATAAACGAAATAAAAACTAAAACACAGCCAAAACAGAATTAAAATTAATTATATCACATATTTCCTCTAAACATCAAAACTTTTCTCTATAAATTAAGTAAATCAAATCCATAGTTAGTTCTTAGATTATTTAGTTAAATGTCTTTCTTTAATCTCAAAAAGGTAGAGGTTTAACTTCTCTTCTAATGTAAATAAATACTTTTTACTTTACTTAAATTAGTACTATTTTTGACTACATAGGTTTTTCAAAACCACAGCAAAGTGGTAAACAGAAAGAGACGCATGAACAGACCACAGATAATGGAATCTCGTTCCTTTACGGAGGGTGGGGCCTGTCGGAGAATTTACAACTCAAATACATTACTTAGTTAGGGCCACTTTTACATGCCATTACTACATTGTATTTTCAATTAATTATATTTTTTAAACAACTTATGTGGGGTTACAAATATTTATCCCCAGAATAAATCCTATTCCCACTAGGCTTTTCCAACCTTTTTATGCAAAAGCTACGACTTAGCCATTAATAAATATTTAGGTATAACCCGTGTCATTAAAGAAAACATTTAGGACGGAGTTAAAAACCTAGCGTTGTCTCGCTTTGACTGTATTAATTAGAGCGAGAGGGCGAGTGTTTTGAAGTTCATCCGAAATAACAAAAAGTGGTTAAATGTAGTGGCAATATCAAAAATTCCAATGAGCATTTCATCTGCAAAGATGAACGCATTGGGTGGTGTAGATTAGTGCAAACTCATCACACCAGATGGCGCCCCCCGTCCAGTTGACGGAGACTAGTTGAAGAAATTCGCATCGACAGTTACTTGACTCGGTAGCTCAATTGGTAGAGCGCCTGCACGGTATGCGGAAGGTTGCGGGTTCAAGTCCTGTCCCGAGTGAATTTTTTCAACTTATTATAAATGTTTAAATTCATCCGAAATGTTTTCTTTAATGCCACGGGTTATACTTATGTTCTTTCATTTAATAACATTTCTTTACATATTTTTGACAGTTCTAATTAACAATTATTTAGTTATAAATGTAGGAAGTGCAGACATTTCCAAATTCATAAGATTGATGAAATATTTTTTAATAGACACTTATGTAGGTATTCTGACCCCAATAGTGGCAAAATATGAAAAAAAAAAGGTATATTTTAAGATCACGAGTGTATTTTGCCATATAAGGAATGCATTTTATTTATTTTAACAGGTTCTGCCAAAAGACTACACGAGTTGATTTTGATGATTTTATTTTCAAAATACATTAAAACATTTCTGACGCGAATGTATTAGAGATGGGTCGTATAAGTAAGATAAGTATGTAGGTATGTAGTATGTTAAACCTTAATACGACGATTTAACATTTCATGCATTCGAGATAATACCGGATGCAGATGATTAAACGTTTAGGTTTTTCCTTAGAAACTAAATAGATAACCGCCCACTGAATAAAAAAAAGTTAGTTTATACAGGGTTTCCTTTTAAAGAGAGATTGTATATCCACGCTTGCCCACAGCGACTTGGGCAAGCATAGCAAGACTTGGCATAACTAAAACGTTGATACAAAAGCTACGGACGATCACGTTTTCTCAAGACATTTTCCTTCACAATTAACGTGTGGTTAATGGAGCTGTTTCTAATCATAATTAAATTATACTTACTTTCTCTCAAATAACCACATTGAAAAATATTAAATCATTTGGCATAAGACTTGGTCACTAAATGCATCTAGTTCTAAAATCACCGACTAGCATAAATATAACGCTTTTTGTCTATTACTCCCATCTCGCCGCTCCCATCTAACTAAAGTACTAAAGTTTTAAACAGGTTTCTCGCATAATTAAATACAGGGTGTTAAAAGACCACCGACAGACCCGAAAGACACGTATACGAAGTCATATTGCGCAAGCGTTGGCATAAGTTTATGCTCCTTACGCTTGAGGTGCCGATATTTAAAATACATTGTGGGTTGCAATTGAGACATATAAAAGCAAAGGCAGTAACATCCCTACTAATTGTTATGGATGTTGCTGCGGTTATTTGTAATAATAAAAAATAATTTTGATAGAGTTTCTTGGAAAAAAAAAATATGTAGGCACTTGATACTGAATACATTTCTGCAAAAAACATTTTTGAAAAGTCCAACTTTGGACCTCATTAACTGTTTAATGGTTGATTTCTCAGTAGTAGTTCCTTGGGCAAAAAATATTCGTTATGAGGAAAATACGTGGTTTCCCGCTTTGTTGGCGGTCTTTTAACACCCTGTATATTTGGAATCTTACGTATCGAATAATACCATCTAAAATGTTTCTTGAGCTCGTGCTTTTTAGCTGTTTGTCCAACGCTGGACATGCATACAGCTTTATTTCCATTCTATTTCGGTCCCCTATAAATGGTCGATTTCTTTTACATCTGCCATTGGGTTAACGAGAAGTCACAGGCACGCATACAAGCACACGAAGGATGTTAATACGGATGAGTGTAGTTTTTGGTAACTTTTCGTGGGGAATATTGAGGTTTAATTTATTCTGGCTTACATTGATTTTCCTGGGTCTGTAACGCAATGGCGTGTCGATGGCGTCCCAGTAGAAGGACAAAACCGGAGTTTCTCGTTCTTTTCCTACAACCAGCGAACTAATCTTTTAAAATTAGGATCAGAATATTATTTGCTGTACTTCAAAAACATTATAAGGAAATCGTAACTGAAACCGTGAACTGGGAGCCCATTTTGGCACCATTGCGTTACAGGTCTCAGGATTGACGTGCCGCGTGCCAAATCTCTACCATTTATAAGCATTATTTTTAAACAGTTGATTCATCTAGTCTACTCCTCCACCTCATCTATGTAATACGGCTCTTATATGATACTGCAAGTATTTGCTACGATCAGTTGTATCGAATAGCCAAGAACCATTTTACAGGAATGCTACAAAGGACCCTGTTCACACTTTTGGAAGTTTAGGAAAAGTATCGAGCTATGGGAAAAGTCGTCGAACAAAAGTTGTTGGAAATCATAATTAGCAGTTGACGTGTTTCAGGAATAAAGCTATTTAAAAAATGCCCTGTATAACACGTCAGCAATTCCCGTTTTTTTCTAAATTTTCTGTCTACCTAGCCTGCTACCAATCATATCCAAGGTGTGCGAACGGATTATCCTGAACAGAATGCAACCGGTGATGGATCAAGAGAGAGTAATACCCAATCATCAATTTGGCTTCCGCAAAAATCATGCAACGCTAGAACAAGTCCATAGGGTCTGCGACAATATAAGACAAGCATTTGAACAAAAGGAATACTGTTCAGCTGCGTTCCTAGACATCCAGCAAGCGTTCGATAGAGTGTGGCACAAGGGCCTCCTCTTCAAAATTAAAGATCTCCTACCACACAGCTTCTACCTACTGTTAAAATCATATCTCGAAAACAGGATTTTCCAAGTTAAAGTAAGAGAAGATCACTCGTCTTTCTTTGATATTCTGGCGGGAATACCTCAAGGCTCTGTACTCGGCCCAGTCCTGTACTGTATCTTTACCACAGACCTCCCCCAGACTGAAGGTATACTCACAGCGACGTTCGCAGATGATACCGCTGTAATGGCCAAAAGCAATAATATCACAAAGGCTTCGGAAATGCTTCAGGAGGAACTGGACAAGATTCACCAATGGCTACAGGACTGGAGAATAAAAGCTAGTGCAAATAAATCAAACCACATAACTTTCTCACTGCGCCCAGGAAACTGCCCAGAAATCAGACTCGGAGATAAAGTTTTACCACACACAGAAGAGGTCAAATACCTTGGATTTCACCTTGACCGGAGACTGACCTGGAGAAAACATATCCAAAGCAAGCGGGATGAGACAATGTTTAAGTTCCGTGACATGTATTGGCTAATAGGAAGAAACTCTATGCTATCACTGGAGAATAAAGTACTTATTTACAAATCCATACTTAAACCAATCTGGACTTACGGTATCGAGCTGTGGGGAACAGCCAGCAATTCAAACGTCGAAATCCTTCAAAGAGCACAGAACGCCGTCCTAAAGGACTTCACCAAGGCCCCTTGGTTCACCAGAATACCAGAGATCCACGAATACCTCGAAATGCCTACAGTAAAGGAAGAACTAAAAGAACGCTCAACAAGATACAAAAAACGACTTGATCAACATCCTAATCCACTGGCAACAGAACTTCTAAATCCCACCACCTCCAGACTTAAACGGAGAATGATTTTTGAAACAACCCTATGATACAAGGGTTCATGAAAGGGTAGCAGCGTCAATGGATGCTGAACCTGAAATGTGACTTTAACCTACATCTCATCTGATAAAAGTCGACGACTGATGGCAGATAAAAACAGAACAAAAAAAAAAAAAAAAAATTTTCTGTAGTTTTGATATAAAAATGTAAACCAAGCTGAGTTTCCCACTGTCATGCTATGTATCCCATACTAAATAAACTAGTACTCGTACTTTAACTATCTGAACGCCTGGTACTTTAGACTCTAAATCATTGTTGACCATATAACCAAAAGTATAACAGGCCTTTTCTGTAGCATTCATACAACAATAATAATAATAAAGGCCTTTTGCATCTACGTAATGAGATGATTTATACAACACTGCACTGCATTCGGCATTGCAGCGCCGAGTGGTCTCTTCACCCATCTAGCTTGAGTGAAGGTGCCACTGGACGCTGTATAAATCATCTCATACAACAATAATAAATAATAGGTGTATTCATACAAAGCACTTCAATAAAACAACAATAAAACCATCCACCGTCTAAAATTAAAAGCTAAACTTCCCTCTAACTTTGAAGAATCCCATGCTGGTCTTGTTATGCAGGAGTGACGTCACACCGACGTAGCTCTGAATGACTATGGGCGAGTGGTGGATGCAACAGGCGGATGACGTCATAGACTCGATGGCCCGCTGGAGTTTTTGCGCGAAAACCTCCATGTCGTACGTCGCTCGCTCCGAGAGCGTGGCGCCATCTACTTGAAACAATAGGAAAGACGTTGTTTTAAGAGCCCTCGCCCTCGATGAAGCGATGCGGTCGGTCGCGCGTTTCGTAAACGCGCCACAGCATCGATACTAACGCGCTTCGCATTTGCAACGCGCTACAGAAGCGATGCCAACGCGCTACTAACATCGTGAGGAAACCCGCGGCTTAGTTGGCTCCACACGTATTGACTTGTCTTTCCTGTGGGCTAGGCCGACTAAGCTGTCAGGATGGTATAGGTGCTGGGCAAGCCTACTCTATCTGAAACAATGTCCCAGGCACTGCAGCGCCGAGTGGTCTCTTCATCCATCACGTGAAGGTGCCACTGGACGCTGTATAAATCATCTCATTACGTAGATGCAAAGGCCTTAGTTACGCGCGACCGTGTCGGACGATACCGGAGAGAGAACGGAGGAAGGGTGGCGCGCGAATCGCGTTTGCATCGCGACAGAAGCGCGACAGTATCGTGTTTGCATTGCGACTGAATCGTGGTTACGGTGGGTGAGGGCACACAGCTAGCGACCGCATCGTCACTCTATCGATACGAACGCGCGACAGCATCGCTACAAAAAGTCGCCGTGGGCGAAGGCTCTGAGACCTAACAATGAAATTGTAGAAGTTATAATCATAGTTGAAGCCTGAAGCGGAATGGAAAGGAACCAATCGGTCAAAAAGGATATTGAGTGAACTAATTTGCGTTTTCAGTCACTCAACTCCTTGAATCTTCAAAGTCACGGGAGCAATAGCGGAAAGAGACGGAAAGATATCCCACTTAGAAGTGGTGTTTATTAATGCAAGCATTAAGAAGTCCATCTGGCTCGCGAGATAGACATATGTGTCCTCGCAGCCATTGTTTAACTATATGTATTCACGGGTCAAAACTAAGGCCTTTGCATTTACGTAATGAGATGATTTATACCTGTCCAGTGGCACCTTCACTCACACTAGATCGGTGAAGAGACCACTGCAGGGCCAAGTGGTCAAGTGATTAATAAATAAGCATCTCAGTTTGTCACAAACCTTTATGCCAGAAGATGGGATGCGAGGCGAATGTGATGAAGGGCACATCCTGGCTGAACGGGTTCCACACAGTCTTCATCGGGAGCGGCTCTCCTTTGTTCCACATCATGCGGACTCCTCGCAGGTTGCGCTCCCTGGAATAGTTGGTGGAAGCGACGGGTTAGACCGTGGGGTGTGGAAAATACGGGATATTGCACTGTAAAATGTACGCTTCAGTAGAAAAAAACAGAACAGTGCATCGGAGGATTTGAAACTAAATTATTATAAAGTTAAGTTCACTCAAGGGACACTATTCTTAGGGCAACTTGCTATGTACAAAGTGCTAGGAATCATCTGTGGTATGTCTTATATCCGATGAGTCTAAATGTAAATTATCGGAAATCTGCGATAACTACATTCAAACATAATTCGAATATCCGATAACTACATTCAAACAGAAGTAATCAGAAATGGGAATTTCAGAGTTTCAATGGAAAAAACTATCGCGGATATACAGTGACAACGAGATAGAATTTCGTACATTCCTTTTGAAGTGAATCCCTTGGCAAGAAAATACAAGGTATCATTTAAGAAAATAAAATATTACTACCAATCCAGTTACTAAAAAGCTAAATAAAAATCGTGTACGAGTATGAATACGATTGCATATAGTAAGATATAATAAGATACCTTATCTATTAAATAAGATAGTTAACGTAATAAATAAAAGAAGAAGAATAACAAGAAGTTATGTGGTATTTAAATTAGAAAAAAAAAATGCTTGTTTTATTCCATTACACTAGCAGCAGAGCAAATAGCATTTCCTCTCGCCCTGGGAGTTTTAGCAACCAAAGTCTATCTTATGATAATTACAAATAAATCTACTAAGCCTCCAGCTATGCTAAAAATCTGTGCCTAGCTAGAGCAAGCCAAAATGAGCTTAGTTCACAAAGATACTTAATGCTCAGAGCGTCGTCGTTTAAGGAGATACATGAAAAGCTAATTATAGAGCGAGGAGCGTGGCTTCTATGAAATAAAAAAGTGACAGATAAGAGTCAGTTACTTCCACTATAAGAATAACAGAAAAAATATGAGAACGTAGAGGTGAAATTCACAGATATAGAAAGACTAGAAACCGCAGGTGAATCAACATATTATTATCTTCGAAAGACCAAAAAACTTCTTGTGTGAGTGTCCAATTGTCTTATAGTATTTTTTGTTTTTTTTAAAGCTGTAACTCGTGCTATGGCACAGTATAAATATTTTTATAATTTTTATAAGTTAAGAAATTCGCTCGGGACAGGACTTGAACAGGTTGAGAGAGAGGTTGCGCGATATGCAAGAGTTTGCGGGTTCAAGTCCTGTCCCGAGCGAATATTTTAACCTTATAAACAAAACACTTTATAATGCAGCCAGTATTTAAAGACTTTCAATAGGTCTTCGACGGCGAAGCTCGCTCACCATGCAAAGAAAAAAAACAACTGCCGGGTTCTAATCCATCTAAATATGTGGTGAAAAGACTACAGCAACTCAATGTACCTAGGTTGAAAATACTTGAAATCGAACAGTGTATTGTCGCCATCCTCGGTGGGCGGGCGGCGGCAGAGGCGGTCCAAGACCACGTCCTTTACCACGGTGGTCACACCCGTCGCGATGCCGTTCAGACGACTGCAGCGGAAGTGGCAGTGGGAGGGAAGGTGTGTGTGTTAATGAAGGCCTGATTTTTCAATCCTCAGTTAAGGCCCAGTTGTAGGCACAACTAGCGCCGACAATAAAAAAAAACCAGTGGCCACTTTTAGCGATAAAGAATTTTATTCGTAGGTTCTACGATCTGGAATCCAAACCTTACGTCCTAAAAATTGTTAATACTCGCGTTGAGAACTTACTGAAGAGTTTTTAGCAAAAAACGCATCCAAAAACATATGTTTTTTTTTTGTCGCGATTTGTGCCTACTACTGGGCCAGTTAGTTATTCAACTAATAGCCAATATAAAATTCGTTCCATTTTCAAATTATTCCTAGGAATCGCGCTTATATCTGGCGATAACAAAATCAGGCCTTAGTGTTAAGTTTACAGAGAGGGGAAAATCTTTGGTTTTAGTTAGTTAATCGTATGAGGTAGTGGCCACCCCTGGTGTCAGAATTTTTAGGTAGGCCAAAGGGCCTCCGATGGTTATTAATCAACAGCAACCGGGACCAACGGTTTAACGTGCCTTCCGAAGCACGGAAGCGCTTAGATATTATTGCCACTAGAATGCTTTCTTACTAAGTTTTTGGTTGTGTTTTTTTATTAGGTTCAGATGAAACAAAAACGAGGGCAAAACATGGCAAAGAGAAAGAAACATAAGATTAGTCAGACATCTGGAAAGGTTCTTAGTCAGATTTGATTTTATATGAATCTGAATATGAATTAAATGACTTTTTAAAATGTGGAATCCAGGGATTTTCCGAATATACGCCACAAGATATGAAGACACTTACTGCCAGTTTCTGAATTGAGAAATTCGCTGAGCAAATGGGTAAGTATCGTCCAGTCTCTGCCGATTTCTCACAAAAGAGTGTGACAGAACTATAGTAAAGTATTTGCTTAGCAGAATTCTCAATTCAGAAACCGGGCCTTAGGCTCATAAGAGCGCACTGTAGCGACAGACAAACGTCTTGTCTCCGCCAAAGCGTTTGTAATTTGCTAAGTGTATTTTTTGTATACAGGGTGTTAAAAGACCGCTGACAGACCCGAAAGGTATGCATACTAGACACCAAAACAAAGTACTTTTTCGATAAATTATTTCCGGGAAATGATTTTGGTTTTTTAGGTTATAATTTTGGAAAATATTTTATCAAGCAATGGAAGTGTAACGCAGAGAAGTCATATTGCACAAGCGTTGACATAAAGTTGCGTTAGGTACTTACTTTCGAAGTGGCGATGTTTAGAATACATTGCGGGTTGCAATTTTAACGTCATTTTATGCAAGAAATATTCAAAATTTTGATATGGCTTCTTGAGAAGAAATGTTAAGTACTCAATACTAAGCAAATTTCTGCAATAACCCTCCCGCTCGATTATCGTACACATGTGTACGTTTAACTCAGTTCGCCGGCCCGCTCGAGAAACGTACACATGTGTACGTTCCCGCCATGTTTACGCGCGCTTTTAGTTTCTGCCGGTTATTGAGTCAGGCATAAACCTTAGAGCGTGACCGTCTATAGACGAAATACAGAGCATAAAATTATCTGTTTATTGATACCAAACACATCACACTGGAAGAAAAAAAGAAAAGATATTGATATTCAAAACATTTAGAAATAATTTCGATTTTTTCGTTCGAGCCGTCGCGCGGAGCTGTGTATTTTGCCGAAAATTGTTTGAAAGGTAAGTAAATTATTGATTTACGTTATTAGTTGGTTCTTTGCATCTATGAATGTCCTTATTCACAGCCTTATTTCATAAGAAAAATTTGCATTTATACGCTCGCTCGGAATACGTACACATGTGTACTCCGCTCGACAATGTTCGGCCGCCTACGGAATACTGCGTCAGCTGATAATCTAATGGATTGATCGTGTATAGACGAATTACAGAGCATGAAATTATCTATTCATTGATACCAAACACTGGTCACACTGTAAGAAAAAAACAAAAGATTTTGATATTCTAAAACATTCAGAAATCATAAAGAGCCGTCGCGCGGAGCTGACACACACAGTGTATTTTTCTAAAATTTCTTCGAAAGGTAAGTAAATTTACGTTGATTTCCGTTATTCTTTGGTTCTTTAGGTCTATGAATGTCCTTATTTCACAAGAAAAACTTGCATTTTACAGTATAAATTCATCATGTTACAGAAGTCAGTAGCGATTTCTGAACGTTCGCCCGCTCTATGGTTTCTACCGGATATTGCGTCACGTCGTAAACTGAATGTCTGATCATGTATAGACGAATCACGGAGCATAAAATTATCTGTGATTTGATACCAAATACTAGTAACATCGAAGAAAAAAACAAAAGATTTTGACACTGACAAGTCACGCGTGAACTTCGTTCGGCCGCTGGAATTTGCATCGAGTGTTGTGTATTTTTTTCTTAGGTTTTTGAATGTTGTAGAATGAAAGAAACCACTTATGTTTACTAGGCATTTATTCAACATTGGCCTAGATACAATTTCAGTTCCTAAAGGTTTGTATTTTTTCCTCAATAGACAGTTTATTCCACAAATCTGGAATTTTTGTCTACATTTTCATTTTGCACAGAAAATTACGTTTTTTTTAACGTAAAACCATGTATTTCCGTACCTACCTCAAATAATGTCATTTCTAAAGAAAAGATTACTCCTTATTTCACAACATTTGGTTGAGTAGGTGCGGAGATATAAGAGATTTTGTCAACGGTGGAATCTCCATTTTCCGCGTTTTTCCGCGTCGCGGGAGGTGCGCGGGAGTAAAAGAAACCTTACATTAAAGCCTCCCCGACCGGGAGGGATAAAAAAAGTTTGAAAAGTCCGACTTTGAACCTCATTATCTCGGAAACCGTTGATTTCCCACGTATAGTTCCATGGGCAAAAATGTTCAGTATGATGAGGACAATGCGTGGTTTCCCGCTTTGTTGGCGGTTTTTTAACACCCTGTATATAAATATTGCAACTTACGGTACTAAAGAAGAAGGCGGGTAGACCATCTCCCCTATGACGATGGTATCCAGCTCGTCGAGGTATGTCTTCTTGAAGTCGAGCTGCTTCATCGCTATGAAGTCGTACTTGATGGTCATGACCAGCCGCGACGTGAGCAGCACGATACGCTCCTTCTCATTGTCCCAGAGAGTTATTCTGAAAGGAACCAAGAAATACTTTTTTAACCAGGGCTGGCTGGAAGAAATTTCTTTAGAAATAAGTCCGCCCTTGCACACGTTTTCTTACTATCATGTTATTTGAGTCTTTTTATTTTTATGTGCAATAAAGTGTAAGAAAAAAAAAGAAATAGCCCTAAAGAAAAATACACAAAATCGATTCCTGTATCAGATACACTAAACGAATAGAAAAAATACACATATAGAATACTACAATTAGGTGAGAGCTATCTAACACAGCCAGTTTCATGTTGATATCCATAACAGCTTGCAAGATATTTTCGCTGAAAAAAAGCGCGCTGCCTATTTTTTTTTTCAGCGATTCAGGAATAGATTCTGTACATTTTTTTACCACTATGCACGGCGCCTTGAGTGAAATAGGGATTTTAGCTTCAGTTTCTGCTACGGTTGTTCGTCGTATTTGCAAAGTGCAAAAGTTATGTGGTTGTGATACAAAATAGCCTACGCCGTCTGTCTGTTCCACCATTAAATCTTTAGAATTGCAAATCAATCCTTGTGTTTTTAAGACTCCCCCTCTTTGTTTTGACAAAGCATAGTGTAAATTTGTATTTTTTTTAATCAATTGTCTGATATAATTCCTCCACTAGTGACCTTTTTAGACTTTAAAAAAACATTCATATTTTTATCTGGCATTTAAATAAAAAAATACTAACTCTGTCAACAACCAGCTCCCCAGATACTCTCCATCCTCCGGGAAAAGCAGCACCGTTATGCACTCCTGTATGGCAGCCTCGACGACACCCTTGCGGAACGTGAAGAAGTCCTTGATATTCTCCTTGTTAAATGGCACGTCGAAGCGAGGGTAGACTGTGGTGTCCCCGTCTGCAGCAGCGTTGGGCTGCTGCTCTGTGGGGTCATTGGAGGTTCTGGCATCTGCGGAGGGTTAGAAAAAAGTTGGTTACTTAACTAGTCGACATCTAGGCAGTGTCTAAATTGTTCTTTCTATATATTGGCTTCTGCATGCTGATAAATGAATTGATGAGGACAGAAGCTGGTTTGTTAATTGAGACCAGTTTCTAGTAGACCAATATCCAACAGCCCAGCCCCTCTACCCTTGACGCATTTTTCCAATATGGCCGCAATATGGCGCAATTTACAAAATTTAATATTTTACAAATAAGACGTATTTTGTGTTTTCATTGAATAAAACAGCCTTACCTTTGAATAAACATTACGAAGTATTTAAAAAAAAGCATAACTATGCGAATTCAAAGAGAAAATAATTTTAAAACTTTTTCAATTTGATCGCAATAGCGTCAAGGGTAACCCCCCGTTCAATGAGAATTTGAGAAAACACTCCCTGGCCCGGTTTCTGAGTTGAGAATTTTGCTAAGCAAATACTTTACTATCATTCGGTCATGCTCTTTTGTGAGAAATCTGCAGAGACAGGACTACTGCAAAGAGTAGAAAAGACAATAAGCATAACGACTCGCGCAATATCAAGTCAGATAGCATAAGATGCATTGGATAGCCCAGGTTAAGGTTATTTGATCAATAAAGATAAAAGACTCATAAATTAATTAAGTTTTGTACCTAATTAGTGAAGGAATAAGTGAAGACTTACCGTTAAAAGACGCAGAAGACGACGAAAGGGAGTCGGCTCCAGATAAGACTGAGGGGTTTGGATTATTCGTAGTTTTATTCGTGTCCGAAGTTTCGGATGGTGCATTGCGACTGGCGTCCGTTCTCTCGAGACTATGGTCGGTCGATAGCTGCAGGGTGCCGCCACGGAACTCCAAGTCATCGTCGTTTATATCACCCATCTTATTTGTTTGTTTTTCTTTAGTTTAGATTGTTTTTATTTCAGAATCTGCGTTTATCAAACGACCGAACAACAACGCAAATGTCAAAAGCTGTCAAATCAATTCTTATCAGTGCGTTCTGTTTTTGCAATAGCGTACCTAGATTAAATCAATAACTTCCTTGATGAAACTAATAGCACTGTGGTAAATGAAAATACCTACCTAGTTTTGTTGCAATGTTACTAACATATTATTATTCATAAAATAGGTAGGTAGTTAGTATAGGTTTGTGTAAAAGACTTTTTTTTAATACCTATATTTTTTCT
The DNA here is from genome assembly GCA_949319315.1 of Zelleria hepariella. NCBI lineage: Eukaryota > Metazoa > Arthropoda > Insecta > Lepidoptera > Yponomeutidae > Zelleria > Zelleria hepariella. The sequence continues at coordinate 21,549,910 of OX439384.1, forward strand.
CTAAGTTTTGCAAAAACTAAACTGTTTAGTCTGCAGCTTAGTGTCGCTACTCGTCAACAGATGGCGGTAAAAGCAGCTTGATACGAATGTTGGTTTTGCTTTTACCAATAGATGGCTTTTAATGGTTTTTGTCTTACACAGACTTTGGATTGGGATTGAAACAAAAATATTCAATTATTTTATTATGCTTTTTGTAATATTTATTTACTTATTGTATGGTACATTTGCTTAAAAATATTAATCTCCTGGCTTTCAGACAATGGCACATTGTATCCATACAAATACTGACTCAATACAATACATACAAAATATTCACAATAAGTACAGTTTAGAAATCATAAAAAATATTATTTCAGTAAGTAGGCTGAATTTTCAAGAATAGTATCCAAGTTGAGCACAATAGATGGCGCCACCATACACGTATTAAATTATTTTTTTGTTTTGCGCGTTGCGATACTCCTGCGATCAACTTATGTGCTTTGCAAAACACATTATTATGTACACAAATATGGCTAGGGATCGGATCAACCAACTTCGATTCGGTTCGGTTGGAACAAAGGGCTTTATCGAGTTCATCGATTTTGATGATTAATTTTTTAGTTTGAAAGGGTATACATTCCGTGTGGTCCCATAAATCTATGGTGAATGAAGGTCTGATCAAGAACTTCGGAGATGGAAAACGGAACTCATCGACGGACAGCAGATCTCTCGGAATCAGTGCAGCAGCTTAATAACATTACCTTTTCACCAGTGAAGTTGGTTTTTATTTAAGTTTGTGCTTCGAAGATATAGCACAGTAGAGTAATAAAGTAAAGTCGTATAGTAGGATCTCTCAGTAGCAGCGACATCTGTTGGTGGGGCAGTGCGGCGGGTAGACGATGCATTGGTCCATGCAGTAGACATCGGCCCCCTCCCTTCCTTGTAACTCGCCCACTGCTTCGCACGTTTGTCTGAGGATGAAGAATAATATGGTTAGAGTAGCCAGGGTTGAATAATCAAGTTTTTTTTTTCTTATAGTATTAAGCGACCCCTGTTGGAAGTAAAGGAAACTACAGCATGGGTCTGTAATAAGGCTGCGCTTTGGTTGGAATCCTGCATCGCGCCAGCAAAATTAACGCAATTTACGTAGATAAATACAAATATGACATAAACCTAATGCAGCACGAAGCACGATACATTCATCATTGTATTTTAGTACTGGGGGGTCACCCTTGACGCTATTGCGTTCATATTGACGAAGTTTTTTAATGAATTTCTCTTTGAAACCGCATAGTCATGCTTTAATTTTATCTACTTTGTAATGTTTATTCAAAGTTAAGGCTACTTTGTACAATAAAAAAATAAAAGGCTTGTTAAATCGTGAAATATTGAATTTAGTAAATTCCGCCATAATTAAAAAAAATGCGTCAAGGGTAGAGGGGCTGGTAAATTGGCGAGAGACGGGCCTGGAACACGGGATCAAAGACCTACCTACTTATCAGCAAAAAACTTTTACTAAGGTCTTTTACTCACGGGCAATGGCATAAAGCTTCAGGGCAGTTCGGAGGATACCGCAGACAGTTGGTCTGGCACCAGCTCAGCATGCCAGGCAGGTTGCGGAAGCTGAACGACGGGACACACACCTGATCCCTGTGAGGCACATGTGAGGGTTTTAGAAGGTTGTGCAGATTGGATGGAAAGCCTACCTACCAAGGGCGTCGCCAGCCGATGGCGCAAGGGGGGGCAAGTTGACTTTACCTACTACAATTCATACTTTTCTCATTCTCTATGAATGAGAAAAGTAGGTATAAATTGTAGGTAAAGTCGACAGCACATGAAGCTTTTCACTTGTACTACGAGCCTTACATCTACAGCCAGAGCGTAGTTGAGCGTACGGAATATTAGGAGTGGAATTGGTGAATTCATTCGAGTTTCGACGTACGGGAATGATTGTTCAAGGCTTGAACTTCAAGCAAATTAACTCAAAGACTTAGGACTTTGGTTGCATTATATTTGGCAACTTTTTTAGAATCTCTAGGGGGGGGCAGCTGCCCCTCCCTGCCCCCCCTTGGCGACGCCCTTGCTACCTACATGGAATGGAAAAACATAGTGGGTGCAGAGTTGGAAAGGTACACACGACAGCACGTCAGAGTGTACACTTTTGTTGTAAAGTCGCCCGTGACGTAACCGAGTAGAGTGCTAGCGTGTAAGGGTCGACGTGCTGTCGTGTGTACGCGTTTCATAAATCTACAATTATTCGATGTGCCGATTAGACATAAATGAGCTATGAGGATTAGACTATCCGACTGCTCAATGTACTTGTCTTAGGTCCACTTGCGTCAACCAGGGTTAACCAGTTAACTCTGAGTTAACGTCAAAATTTGTATGGAAATATCAAGTTAACTCGGAGTTAGTTTGCTAACCCTGAGTGACGCAAGTCCGCCTTAATAAACTATAAATTGTACAGGGTGCACTCTATGTCAATAGCGGAACTTTAAGTAGGCTACCTACTGATCAATACAAGCAACTTGTACTAGACGGCGAAAAAAATGGAGTGAAAAAAATTTCAGCTGTTCCATACAAAAGGTCGACTCAGTACTGCGCCAAATGTATGAAACAGCTGATATTTTTTTCGCTCCATTTTTGTCGCCACCTAGTAAAAGTTGTTTGTATTGATTAGTAGACATCCTACTTAAAGTTCCGCTATCGACTTAGAGTGCACCGTGTAGTTTTTATTAAACTGGCACCTGGTAATTTTATAAGGAACGGCAGAAGTTTTTTCAGCAGGGACATTTGGTAATTCCAGAATAAGTGGAACAAATCTCGAAAGATTGGCATGGCACCCATGCCCTTTCTGTACTTAACACAATACGTGCCACGAAAGTAGAGACTTGACCGCGCCTCCCGCACCGCTTTCCGCCGCCCCGACGACGCCCGGTCCCTTCCCGCACTCAGACCTCATACAGCTATACAGGGTGCACTCTAAGTCGATAGCGAAACTTTAACTAGGCTGTCTACTGATCAATACAAACAACTTGTACTATGTGGCGAAAAAAATGGAACTAAAAAAATATCAGCTGTTCCATACAAAAGGTCGACTCAGCACTACACCGGTTAATTTTTTTCGCCACCTAGTACAAGTTGTTTGTATTGATCAGTAGTCAGCCTACTTAAAGTTCCGCTATCGACTTAGAGTGCACCCTGTAGAAACCTAAGGTATGACTGCGCCATGTGGCAAAGTCATATGGTCAGTGGCAGTGACAGACGGTTGCCACCAGGAGCCCTGGGGCAAATAACAAAGCGAGAGGGCCCCTGGAACTTGGGGACCTCGGAAAATTGTCCAGCTTTGTCCCTATGTAGCTTCGCCACTGGTGTCTTCATTCATGGCACGCATTGCGTCGTACCAAAGAGTATATAATACAAGTCGTACGTATATAAATCGATGGCTAATACGATCGATGTAGAGTGATTAAATAGTTAGTTACAAAGGAACATACTTAAATGTTATGTTAGTGAACAAATGAGAGAGACACGACAAATCGGCTTGGTTTGAGACCTTAAACCTGTTTAAACCTGTGAAAGCAATGCAGTTAGTCACACAACTGTATTCTTAAGATGTAGAGGTAAAATAACACAACACAAAATCTTCAGGCATACATGTACCCTCGTCCCAACATATAGACAATACCTAATGGTCACTTTCGGGTCTTCCTCCGGTAGTTCGTTTATATCGTTGCTGAAAATTAATTATTTCAGGAGTAAATACAAGGATATGTGTATGGATACAATGTTAAAGTGTATTGGTAGAGTTTTGTACAACGTTTACCTAGATACCAATCGTTGCCTTTGTATCCTCAAGTATTTCGATTTGTTTATATGAAGCATAGAGAAGTATTTAGGCCCGGTTTCTGAATTGAGAATTTTACTAAGTAAATACTTAACTATCGTCCTGTGCCTGTCACTTTCTTTTGTGAGAAATTCGCAGAGGTAGAACGATATTTAAGTACTTGTTTAGGGAATTTCTCAAATCAGAAACCGGCAGTAAGGCCCGGTTTCTGAGTTGAGAATTTTGCTAAGCAAATGGGTAAGTATCGTCCTGTCTCTGCAGGTTTCTCACAAAAGAGCGTGACAGAGCGATACGTAAGTATGTGCTTAGTAAAATTCTCAACTCAGAAACCGGGCCTAAGTCTGTCTATCAAGAAGAAAACTAACTAGAATATTATCTATACAGAACTAGGTATATCGCTACTTTGGTTGGTACCTACTTGCACAATAAAGTTAATATAAAGAAATTAGTTTGCCCATCAGTAAAAACCAGCCTCTAGGTAGGTAGGTAATAGTTTAGATACGGTAGATACATACAAGTGATAGGTACAATAAATACAACAAATTGTGCAGGAATATGCTACATATCAATAGGTATAGTTAGAGCTTCCGTGGTTACCTTTATTGGCATAGAAAGTGGCGCCGCGGAGCCATCGGGAACTAATTTCCCTGACTCCGCAGTTCATTGGCAAACGCGGGAGGGACTCTTACTGCAGCTCAACAAGGTCATTTACGCGGACTTGCGTTAGCCAACTAACCAGAGTTAACTAGCTAAAGGCGAGGCGCCTTTGGTGCGTTGCGCTGCGTTGCTTTGCGTCGTCGATCGACGCATTGTATGCCACATCTGCGTTGCGTCGATGCACGACGTCGCGACGCAAGAGGGTATACACGCCGTCGCATCTGCGTCTCAGTTCAGCCTTCGCAATGGACAGATACAAACGTGTCCGTAACGACGACGCAACGCACCAATGGGGCCTCGCCCTAACCCGGGTTTGTCGCAAGTGGACCTAAGTATGTATTATGCACAGGTATTATGTTTGTTACTGTTATTTTTATATCTGTAATGTTGTTGATTTCTCCTTTCTTTGCCTTCTCTCTCTCACCTGACAACCAGCGGGAACACATTCTGCGGCGCCCTAAAGTCCCTGTAATAGAGCAGGAAGGGGTTGTCCCGCCGCAGGTCGTTGGCAAACGCGGGAGGGACGCCCCCGGTGCTGGTGATCACGGCGACGTCTGCGCAGTTCCGGAACGTCTCCGAGCGGCCGCATCCCACCGCCTCCGTGCCATTCTCGCAGATGCCCCACATGTTGCCTGGAAGACACGCGTTTGGAGGGGATGAAATAATATAGAGTTTTAGGCCCGCCACATTGATGCGGAATTTTTCTGTAACGGAAAAACGAATGGGAATCCGAACGCAACAGCTGCATACAAATCTATGAAAATTTCGGACCTTGTATGCAGTCACTACGTTCGGAATCCTCATGCTACGCGAGCTGAGGCCTGAGTCTGTAACGCAATGGTGCCAAAATGGGCTCCTAGTTGACGGCTTCTTATTGTTTTTGTAGTACAGCCACCGAACTAAATCCCATAGAATCCGCATTAGGTATAAAATCACAATAAAAACTTGTCCCCACAGAAACAAATGATATCAGCAATAGAACAATACGAAACATCATTTCGACCATACGTCTAATTATTCGAATGTCAACCTTATTGCATTAGTGTACAGTTTTACTTTAATTGTATAGACTACGAGCAAATAAGCTCCCAAAGGCAGTTTGGACATCTATTTTTCCAGACACATTTCAGAGTTCTATGTTGTATCTAGTTTTATCCTTGATCGAAGAGTACAGCAAAGAATGTTGATTCTAATTCTTGGTTCGCTGGTTGTAGGAGAAAAACGAGGAAACCTCGGTTTTGTCCTTCTACTGGGCCATAGACACGCCATTGCGTTAAGCCCCTGGTGTTCGGTGATAGCTAGAGTGAATAAACGCGCCCTTTAGGGACGCAAACTGTTACTGAGAAGTTTAAACAAGAACCTAGAGGTACTTACCAGTGTAATAAGTCCACTGCAGCACACACTGCGTGCAGGTGACGTAGGGAGGCAGCTGCACCCTGTATCTGAAGATGTCCTTCTTGCCCGTGTCGAGAGGGATCAGGAACCGATCCTCGCGGGTCCCGGAGATGTAGAGGGGGTACCTGGATCGTGACAAGGTCTTGGTCATCATACAGTGCCGGATCTAGGATTTATCCGAAGGGGGGTATTGAGATACGATCTTGACATTGAGATGGTGATGAAATAACATTTCTTCAATACACATGAATTTGGCGCCCCTGAGCTGGCGCCTAGAATCTAGAATCTAGGGCGAATCTAGGGCCTAGGTGATGGCTTTAAGATGCCGCCATTTGAATTTGCCCCTTCTAGATCCGGGGCTGATTTTGGCGCACCATTAAGTATGTCGATACACAACGATGTCATCCAACCATCGGGCTGCTGTTCTGCCCACCGACCGTCGTCCAGTTCTTGGACGCCACTCTGTTGCTGCCCTTGTCCATCGGCCATCTTCCCGCCTCGCCAGGTGTCCTGCCCATTTCCACTTAAGACTCGAGATCTTATAACCTTTATCGTCTACCTTCGTCTTACGTAATTTCAGTTAAAATAATATTTCGGACCGCACTATTGCTAAAACCAATTTCTTCCGGACAGCCACTGATATGCTGAGCCTTCTCACCTATCGAAGCATTCCTGCGTGGCCTCCTGTTTGGGGTTGTTGTTGGGGCACATCTTGATCACGAAGGTGCCCAGGTGGTTCGCGGTCAGTTCTACCTCCACCTCGATTTCCTGTGCGGACAAACAGATATAAGTCTTAATCATAATGTGCAGTTACTAATAACAGAAAACTGAGCAAATTCTGTCTTGTCGATAAGTAGAACTTTCTACATTCCCGTGAAATTCTCGATGTTTGACAGATTTTTACATTGAAGATCTATCGTTCACCGTTGACAAAGACATAAAAATATTCTCCAATGATCGATGGTACGTTTATAAAATACTTCATTCGAATAACCTCTCAGCGGAGTCCATACTTACTGAGGGTAACACTGACGAAGCTCTGCTGTTCCCTTCTCTTTCATTTCCTTAGCTTAAGTACCTAGCATAGCAGGGTGAGATGGTCTGTCTACATAGGTACAATATACGTGCCACGAAAGAAGAGAGACAGCACGTGGTTTGACATGCGCAGTGGCGATTTATAGGTATCTTTAGCGGTATGAAGTCGGGTCCGGGCGTCATCGAGGCGGCGGAAAGAGTGCGGGAGGCGCGGTCAAGTCGCTTATTTCGTGGCACGTATTGTAGGTGTACTACTTACTTGGCCAACACTGTAGTGCCTCGTGAGGATGCCCTTCCCGTACATCCCGCCAGCCTCGTGCGGTCTCGGCAGGGTGAGATGGTGCGCGTCGCCGCACACGCCGCAGCGCCCCTTGTTTTGCTCCCACTGGACTGAACAATAACATTACACTGGTTTTGGTCTTTGTTAGGCAGGGAAGGGTTTTAGGCTTGCACAACCTGGCCCTCAAGCCTGTTAACACCCATTTCTGAGATATAGACAGACATGGACATTTTTATTGGTAATATTCATTACAGTATGCTTAGCATGGTCGTTTTGACACTCTCTCGAACTCGAGTGACAGACGTGCTATGTCTATGGTGCGAGCATGGCAGGCGGGACTCGAGATGGCAATAGATTAGGGTCATGTCGAGCAACAAGAAGTTATTGCCATTTTAATAAAAATGGTGTATTTGTCTCCATCGCCATGTTGGCGTACAGCCAACTCGAGCCCGACCGAAAAGTTGACAGTTTTGCATAGTAAGCCATGCAGCATGGTAAGCCCTATCTCGGGCTTACCATGCTGCCAGGGAGGCTACCCTTGACGCTATTGCGATCAAAATGAAAATTTAAAAAAAAAAAATTCTCTTTGAATTTGCATAGTAATGCTTTGATTTTAAATACTTTGTAATGTTTATTCAAAGGTAAGGCTGTTTTATTCAATAAAAACACTAAATGCGTCTTAATTTGTAAAATATTAAATTTTATAAATTGCGCCATATTGCGGCCGTATTGGAAACGTGCGTCAAGGGTAGAGGGGCTGGTCAGTACATTTGCATTTACGTCAGTACAAAGGTGAGTAAAGGCCTCTTCATGCTCATGCCACTTCTCTCGATCATGTGCCAGGCGCAATCACTGTTTTCTGGCTACTTGGCCTATTTTCTAAAGCACTAACCCGTGCTAGGGAACTTTATAAAGATTTTATAAGGTTAAAAAATTCGCTCGGGTCAGGATTTGAACCCGCAACCTTCTTGCAACTCTGTAGCTCCCTGCACGGAATGCAAGAAGGTTCCGGGTTCAAATCCTGTCCTGAGAGAATTTTTTAACCTTATAAAACTCTTTACTTGGGCTATGTCGTCGGACCATCTGACTGGTGGTCTGCCAACCGATCTCTTCCCCGCTCGGGGTCTCAAGCCTCAAGTCTGCAAATTCGGAATGGCGGCACTTGTGGTGGGGGTTGAACGAATAGACTTTGTATTGAGGTGTCTACAGCAATTCTGTTCTGTGGTCTATAGCGGCTATAGCGTTTACAGCGTTTGAAGCGTTTCAATAAAACGCACCTTCCGAATTTTTCTATCCTATGTGTACACTTTCTCCAGTCAATATAATCGGGTTATTTCGGGGTAATAAAGACCATCCCATCATCTTCCTATCCAGCCCAAAGCCCAAAAGAAGCCCATGAATGACAACAACCTACCATGCTTGAGTGTATGGGCAAAAAACCGGTCACTTCTAAAAGTTGATCCTTTGTAGCTTTATACCTAGCAGAATGAAATGCCAATGACCATCCAATGACCTCGAAACTGTAGCAAATCAAATCAACACTTTGGCAGAGAACAATAAGATGGCATGACAGTGTTGTTACAAGTTCACTAAACTTGTGTTCTTGTGTTTTTCAGTTGTACAGTCACTCCCACGCTAGGATACCCCTTTTTGTTCGATTGGCACATGCATGATTGCGTAAGAGCTGCCATGGGGTATCCTAGACTGTAGTGTAGCCGATCGTAGTTGTAGGTAGGTAATCGTATGAGGTAGTGACCAACTCACAATAAGCGGTCACCGAAAAATTTTGTATATGTAGAGACGGTTGCGTGTAGAGCTAGATACCTACTTACAAATACAAGATACTTCTTAAAATAGTATCTACAGGGTGCACTCTAAGTCGATATAAGCGGAACTTTAAGTAGGCTATCTACTGATCAATACAAAGAACTTGTACTAGGTGGCGAAAAAAATGGAGCGAAAAAAATATCAGCTGTTCCATACGAAAGGTCGACTCAGTACTGCGCCAAATGTATGAAACAGCTGATATTTTTTTCGCACTATTTTTTCGCCACCTAGTACAATTTGTTTGTATTTATCAGTAGAAAGCCTGCTTAAAGTTCCGCTATCGACTTAGAGTGCACCCTGTAGTTTGATAGTATAGGCAGTGCAGCGGTAAGTTGGTCTTTAGCCCAAGGCGCCAGAAAACGTCACCAGCGTAAGTAGTTCGATGCTTGTTCGTTCATACGTTACTTCTGTTGATACGTTAAAATCTGCTCTGCTCCTCTGGGGAGTCATTCTCGGGTATCTCGCATTCGACACATCTCGAAGGAAAAATCTCCTATTCTCACGAAGTCATCTTCGCCTCGACTTAAGGCCCTTTTTCGCTCAACATGACTCAAGTGGTCGGGAGCAGTCGAGATCGACATGACATCAGCATTTCGTGTCATAATTTGGAAACAGCTTCCTAATCAACGTGTTACAAAAGGTCCTTATTCTTTTTATAGGGTGTTAACTAGCTAGATGATGATTATGTATACAGGGTGTTGTTTTGTAAAGTTACACCCGGCTCAGGGGTAATTATTTACACGACACTGAAGCCAGAAAAAATATATAAAAAAAAAAAAATATGTCAGTGAAAAATACCCACAAATAATTAAATTGTGGCCGCCCGTACTATTACACTAACGCTAGCGGCGAGTCGGGCGCAACATCGCGCGCGCGCTTTATGAAGCGGGGGTGTCCGCACGTCGCGGTTAATCTGGCGGCACGGAGTGCCGCCGCCAAGTCGAGCTCAGCAGAGGCACCCCGTACCATACTTTTCTCGAAGCAACTCGCGGCACTTTTGACCCCCCTGTATCCTCGTTGTGAGTAAAGCTAGAAGGCTGAAATTTCGGTTATTAAGAGTTTTCACGGAACCTACCTCGACCTCCAAATTACAAGTTTGTACCTATATTTAATAATGAAATATAGGAAGTCAAAGTTCGGTCAAAACGTGGGTGACATACTCATCACCGTCATGATTTTTAAAGTACTTCTAGTAGGCCTACGGAGTTGAAATTTTGCATGCGGTTATTATTGAGTGAATTATGCACTATGAACATATTCTCGATTAGTAAATTATAATATATAAAAAAGTTTAAAAAATATTTTATGCAGTCTATGCAACAACTAGCGCCATCTAGGGTTGTGTCTTGACATCAAAATAACAATATATTTACACAACAGATTAAATTCACTAGAGATTAAAAAGACAAATGTGAGCTAAAACTTATTCTTTGCGTGCCGTCTCCTATCGGAGGTTGGCGATCAATTTGGCTATCTCGTCCTTCGAATAACCATATAAGACGATAACAAAAATATTCCTACTTCATGACGCTACTTCTTGAATTTTGCCTGCTGTCAGCATAAAGTATTTATATATTAATGCAATAAAAATGTTCATGACTATTTCCAATTGGTAAATAATAAAATTATACTGCTATACAAAATTGATAAAAATATATTAATATCGCTTTTCACCACTAGATGGCGCTACAAGTTGTAAAGTTAGCGTGCTGCTATTATTAAGTGTTTAAATTAATGCAATAAAAAAATGTACAGGCCCGCAACCCTTGAAGCAATTGTTTCAATATGGCGCAATTTATAAAATTCAATACTTCACGAATTAAGACGCATTTTACATTTTTATTTTTCAAAATAGCCTAACCTTTGAACAAACATTACGAAGTATATAAAATTAAAGCATGACTGTGCGAATAAAAGAATAAATAAATTAGAAGACTTTGTCAATATCGCAATAGCGTCTAGAGTAACCCCGCAGAACTTATTTCCGATCGGTAAATAATAAAAGTATTAATATTGCCACTTCCAACTAGATGGCGCCACTAAGTTCCTACATCGCAGTATGGTTATGTTTACACCACGCATATAAATGTCTCAGGATTTTTTCCCCAGAATTTCTATAAAAAACAAATTCGTCCACTATTTCACAGTGTCACTACGTTAGCAAAAAAAAGCCACATCACTCACCGTATATAACACAATGAATATTGCAATGAATATGGATGGTTCCATGCAGGAATCAATTACACTTACATAAATGCTGACCTATTATACTCGACGGCAATGGTGAAAACTACAACCTACGGTTCCTTATCCGAACTTATGACGGCCGCCGCTTTGTATTCTCACTCTAAGTCTTAGAGGCACTTGAGAAAAACTAAGAGAGATAGGGAGTGGGCTTTAAGAAAATCTGTAGCTAATGTGCAAGAAAAATCACCCGAGAAGAAAAAATGGACGTGAACCTACCAAAAATAAGTGAAATCCCATCAAAAACATAAATGTACAAAAACCAAGTCTCGCTTCCACCGTAAAAAGTTGTGAGATATCCATGTAAAGCCAAGTCAGTTAGGTATTTTACTTAGTACTGAAGCACGTATTCTTTTCAGTTAGTGTGAAAACACCTGTTCAACAACTTTGTCATACATTGTTTCCTAATTAGTTACCTACCAACATTTACTGACTGTATCAATATTAAACATATTTATTTCTAAAATATAAATAGTGACTTGGCAACAGCACAAATCTGTGATAATTATAATTTGGCAGATGAATTAATTATTATTATACTTATTGCTGTGCTATTGCCAAGTCACTATTTATATTTCAGAAATAAATATGTTTAATATTGATACAGTCAGTAAATGTTGGTAGGTAACTAATTAGGAAACAATGTATGACAAAGTTGTTGAACAGGTGTTTTCACACTAACTGAAAAGAATACGTGCTTCAGTACTAAGTAAAATACCTAACTGACTTGGCTTTACATGGATATCTCACAACTTTTTACGGTGGAAGCGAGACTTGGTTTTTGTACATTTATGTTTTTGATGGGATAATGTTATTATAGAACAACTTGAACAAGGAGATTTATGCATCAAAAAATTTTTAGAAAAAAAAGAACTTGTTTTTAGTTTCAAGCGTTACTCAAACTATCGTCCCTGACTCGGGTGCTACTGACCAAAACAACACCTGTATGTAGCTCTCAGCATACGCGTAGCCTTATAGCAGTAACAGACGATCGAATTTGGTACGGCCGAACCACGAACGCGGTGCGGTGTCGGACCATATTCGATCGTGTATAGCATTGTACACCGAACATTATTATTATTATTTACGGTTCGGTTGGTTCGAACGCATACGATATGCACTGCTGACACTGAAACGAATGGGCAATCTGTGGTTCGGTTCGGTGAAGTGGCGTGAACAGCGCACCGAACATTGCGTTGGTTCGGTCGCACCAAATTCGATCGTCTGTTACTGCCATTATCTGGGGGCACGGCAGTGCCCCCGCCAGGTCGAGCGCGAAGCAAACACTGCCGTACCATCCTTTACTGGAACCATTTCGCCGCATTTTCAGGCCCCTATTTGAGAACCTCTGGATAAGACCAGAACGCAGAAATTTTCGTCATCTAGTAAGCTATAATCACATACTTAAAATACAAAATTTCAAGTCTGTAGGTCATTTAGTTCCGAAGTTAAGCGAAAGCAAAGTTTCGCATTTATGACACACACTCACTCACTCACTCACTCATGATCATCATAATAGAACTAGTACTTCCCATAAACTCAGAGAGCTGAAATTTGGTACAGAGTTAGGGTTGAATGGCCACATAAAGGGAAAACTATAAAAACTAGGATAATCGAAGATCTGGAGTACCTGGTGACCCTGATTAGAAAACACAAGAGCCCTAATAGAACTAGTACTTCCCATAAACTCAGAGAGCTGAAATTTGGTACAGAGTTAGGGTTTAATGGCTACATAAAGGGAAAACTATAAAAACTAGGATAATCGAAGATCTGGAGTACCTGGTGACCCTGATTAGAAAACACAAGAGCCCAACCAAACTATTATAGATCGACATATACCGCCCTTACAAAAAATATTCAACTTGGTGGGCCGCTACATTTGATGTCAAAAATCTAAGGTCTGAAGTATCTGATGAAGAACCCTCAGCTGGTATCAGCTTTATTAGAGATATTATGGTAATGCCCCTTCTACTATTGGTACATAAAAAAATCGACTGTCATTGCAAAAATCCAGCGTAGTGGGACACATCTTCATTTAATTTAGCCTATAGCGTCCCACTAGTGGTTCGCTCTGAACTATGAACTCGCGACCTCAGTTACAGATGTATAACTTTGCTTACGTCATTCGCGCAGGCGCGCGCGCGCTTTGCATTTAAACTATACAACCCCATATCTCGGCAACTCATCGACCGATTTGGCTCATGTTCGAATTTAAAAATTCTTTTAATTTAGTTTACCCGCCTATCAAATTTCATAACGATCCGACCAAAACTCAAGTTATCGTCGAACAAACATTCATACATACAAACATACATACATACAAACGCCGGATTGTTCCAGCAGACTCGGAGGACTTCGCTCGCTTCGCTCGCTCGTTCAACAAGAAATAGTCGGACGATTAACTTTATTCTACTCGAACATTACACAAATTTAAAAACTGTGTCAAATAAGAAAATCTAATAAAATTAATCAATATGCCCTCGTTTCTACAAAAAGAAGTGAAATCCCACCAAAAACATTCTGTAAAAACTAGCCAAGTCTCGATGGATCTGCTTGTTTATCTCTAAAAAAGTAATGAAATCTAGACAAAGTCGTGCCAAGTCTAAGGTTCCTTACTGCGATTTCTTTATTATTATAGTTAATGTTGTGAGACTTGGCTGTTGAAGGGTACACAAGGGTACAAAACCAGGTGCTCCATGACACCATTGCACCAATCTGTCGCCAGAACCGCTTGTGTACCCTTCAACGGCCAAGTCTCACAACATTAACTATAATAATAAAGAAATCGCAGTAAGGAACCTTAGACTTGGCACGACTTTGTCTAGATTTCATTACTTTTTTAGAGATAAACAAGCAGATCCATCGAGACCTGGCTAGTTTTTACAGAATGTTTTTGGTGGGATTATTATTGTACAAGTACTGACCGGCGTACCCCCCGCAGAAGAGCTCGTTGTCGTTATAGTTGACGGGGTTCGGGAAGCCGAAGCGCCACATCGAGTTTCGCGCCGGCGGGTCCATGAGCCGGCCGTGACCCTCCGCGCCGCGCCGCGCCGACCCCAGCATCTGGTGGGGAGGTAATCGTATGAGGCAGTGGCCACCCAACGAAGCGGTGGTGGTGTGGTGGGTAGAACAGTGGACTCTGAAGCAAGAGGTCCCCGGTTCGATTCCCAATGCGGGCATGTATCTAAGACTTTGTATAATTTCAAAGTTATGTACATTTGTGAATTTGTAGTACCAATACCACTCGCTAACCGTGAAGGAAAACATCGTGAGGAAACCCGTTCGGCTCTACACGTATTGGAAACCCAGTTAGTTCGGCTCTACACGTATTGGACTTGTCTTTCCTGTGGGCTAGGCCGGCTAAGCTGTCAGGATGGTATAGGTGCTGGGCAAGCCTACTCCTATCTAAATCAATGTCCCAGGCACTGCAGCGCCGAGTGGTTTCTTCGCCCACCTAGTGTGAATGAAGGTGCTACTGGACGCGGCATACATCATCTCATTACGAAGATAAACAAGGCCTTAGTTTAGTTTTAGTGGCCACCCCGAGTGTCAGAGTTTTTAGGCCGCCCAAAGGGCCTCTGACATCACCCAAAGGGCTTAACGATTGTTATTAATCAACAACAACCGGGACCAACGGTTTAACGAGCTCTCCGAAGCGCTCAGATATTATTGCCACTAGCGGTCACCCATCCATGGACTGACCGCGGCCGTTGTTGCTTAACTTTGCCAATCGATTAAGAGCGGCTAGTCCAACTAGGCTGTGAGCGCTTCAGGCTTTCAGCATCTTGACTTCAGCAACGGATTTGCCGCTAAAACGCTAGTGTTGCGTAAGGCGCGAATTATACAGGAACGGCGTAAGGTAAAGGCGCGGCGCAGGCACAGAGTAGGCGTGGAGACACGGAACAGGGCCCTTAGCCTGTAACACAATGGTGCCAACATGGGCTGTCAGGTGACGACTTCAATTACGATTTGCTAACGCTGTCTGTCCTTTTAATGTTTTTGTAGTACAGCAAAGAATATTTTGATTCTAATTCTAGAGGATTAGTTCTCTGTTATTAGGAGAAAAACGAGGAGAGCCCGGTTTTGTCCTTCTGCCGGGACGCCATTGACCCGCCATTGCGTTACAGGCTAATGGCCCAGGTGACGAAACGGCGTGCCTGCGCCACGTTTTGAAGCGGCAAGATGCCGGCGGCGCCGCGCCTTCACTTTACGCCGTTTCTGTATAATTCGGGCCTAAGGAAGGTCAGAAATGTCAATGTTTGTATGGGATTCGTCCTATGTATGGTGTGGTTGAAAAGCTGCGTTTCGGCGTTGAATGTGCTATGCATTTTGGGCATCGAAAGAGAAAACGTCCCGTAATTGGCTCCTAGAACCCTCTGCCCCTCTACCCTTGACGCTATTGCGATCAAAATGAAAAAGTTTAAAAATATATTTCTCTTTGAATTCGCATAGTAATGCTTTGATTTTAAATACTTTGTAATGTTTATTCAAAGGTAAGGCTGCTCTATTCAATAAAAACACAAAATGCACCTTAATTTGTAAAATATCAAATTTTGTAAATTGCGCCATATTGCGGCTGTATTGGAAAAGTGCGTCAAGGGTAGAGGGGCTGATAGGGGCTATTTTCGTTCAGCTCGAACTCTATCTCCGAGTATTGGCTACTGATAGGGGCTATTTTCGTTCAACTCGAACTCTATCTGTTGTCTATCTGTAACGTAAGTATTTGATCGTGCTGACAGGTAGGTAGTTAGTTACCTACATAACATGCTCCAATTTTCTTTGTTCGTTACCGGGTAAATGCTAGCTGACTTTTTTTTGCTATCAAACTTGATCTTTGAACAAAAACTACGTGAAATGCCACTAGCACCCGGAAAACAGGTGCAGCTAAGTAATAGGTAGTTAGAGGTTTATAACAGCCAACCTGATGCTGTAAAAAGTAATCCACCTACCTAAGTGTTCTGTCCGTCTAGGTATCATGCTACTTTTACACGAGGCAAGTATTCCAAGGGCAAGTGTTTAGTGCTAGTATCTAAGCGAGCAATCTAGTGCTATACAGGGCGTTTCAGAAAGGTCCTCTGACATTGAAAGGGGTCGCGTAACTCACCAATACAAGCAACTTCTACTATGGGACCAAGAAGGAAATCTCCAAGTACCAGCAGCTGATATTTTTTTCGAGATTTCACACTTGGTCCCATAGTAAATATTGCTTGTATTGATGAGAGAAGCAAACCCCGTCAGTGTCACAGGGCATTTCTGTAACATTCTGTACATTCATCACGTAACACTCTGTACAATTGTACATTCATCATGCTCGAAACGAGTAGGTAACTTATGTACAACGACAGCACGTCAGAGTGTACACTATTGTTGTAAAGTCGCCCGTAACGTAACTGAGTAGAGTGCTAGCGCGTACTCGTAAGGGTCGACGTGCTATATTGTGAACCTAAGTCTCGAAGGTGATAGCCATACTTGTTTGTGGTGTCAGATAAGATCCACAGTTAAAGAAAAAAAAAGTAGAGAGGTAATAGATATAAACATACTTGCAGTAGAAATATCCAGAAGGTAACGAAGGATGTTCTCCCAATATTGTACCGTCTCAGCTCCATCTGTGAAAGAGATATGAAATAAAAGTAATGTAAAGTATCAAGTTTAAATTTCACCGCTTAAAATGTGGCAACGAGTTCGCACGTTACCTTATCTATCTGATTAAAATGTTAATTTTTCGCGAATTTATTTAGCGTAAAAAACTCCATTATGAGCCTAACAAGACAACTTACAGCTCTGACCGAAGCTTGTATTAGGCCGGCCACGTACAGACGGAATTCCGGACGGAAAAAATTCGAATCAGGATTCCGAACGCAGTAACTGCATACAAATCTATGGACCTAACACCAGTGTTCTGTGCCTACCGTTACACAGTTTTTTTTCCGTCCGGAATTTTCATAGATTTGTATTATGCAGTTAATGAGTTGGTAATCCTGATTAGTTTTTCCGTTACAGAAAAATTCCGTCTATATGTGGCTGGCCTTAAGGAAATTCTAAAATTGGAGAATTTATAAACATTAGCTTAGCCCAAAAAAACGCAGGACGTAAATAAAACGGTTTTTAATGTGGAATTTGAGACGAAAACTCTTTTGCAGCTCCGCACATTTACATTGTCAAGTCCAAGTCATAAACCGTAATAATGTCCGAGAACGCACATTAGCGTCACATAACCACGTGTTTGAGAAAACAACTTATGTTAAGCACTTACTTAGCTAAGGAAAAATGTGGCCTCTACTTTAAAGATTATACGGTTTTTTATTTTATTTTATGATGCTGTACCAATACCAATAACTTTAGCTGGACCACCAGCAGAAAAATACAGGAAAAGTTTTGGTGTTTCGAATTTATTATTCCACAGGATCCAATGTTGCCTGAAGTATTTTCTGGAAATCAAAGAGGTTGACGAGGAGCTTGAAATGTCCACGAAGTTGCTTCGTGCCTCGTCATTCAAAGTCAGCTCAAGCTTCTGATTGGAAGTTTTCATCTAAGTGCACGTTTAAAGGAGCAGTTACTCAATTCGACCTCAGAACCTCAATACAACTTTTTTCTACGTGAATCGATTTTGATGAATCTTTTTTTTTATTGAAAGGGTCTCATGTGGTCCCATAAGATGAAGAACGGAACTCCTCAGTGGACAGCAGTGAATTTGATTCTTTTTTTATAAATTTTGGCATGATATCGTAGCGCGCTCTACATAAAAGTTGATTTTGACGCCGCGCGCACTTTGACTGTGAAAACGGAGCTGTAACTCATTCAATGCGAGGTGGTGAGAGGCTGTCAACAGCCCAGTGTTGTGGGAGTTAGTGGGCGTCTGGGTCAAAGGACGAGCGGCCTTGACAGTCACCTTGCCATTGTCACCAAGAAGGCAAGTCACCGTGCCCAATCTTCGCCGAACCTACCTTCCTAATCAGAATCTGCAGAAAGAATACTAAAATCTTGATAAATGAATCATAAGTACTGTAGGTATGGCTGTGAGTGAGTGCAATCTACCCAGTGCCGGATTAGCCCCTAAG
The DNA here is from genome assembly GCA_949319315.1 of Zelleria hepariella. NCBI lineage: Eukaryota > Metazoa > Arthropoda > Insecta > Lepidoptera > Yponomeutidae > Zelleria > Zelleria hepariella. The sequence continues at coordinate 21,568,232 of OX439384.1, forward strand.
CAAACTAAGCTTCTTAGGGGGCACCATTCGGGCCCCACGTTGCGCGGGCCCCCCACGGGCCTGGCTTGCGCGGCTTGCTGCAAGCCAGCCAAGCGGTAGGGGTGGGGAGGATGGGCCCGCGTAAACTAGGTCCCAGGGGACACTCAGGACAGCTGTGATATTTCACCCGGAGGTGAAATATCACCTTTTTCTTTACGTACAGACTAAAATCGATATCTACGTTTTTATACATCTTAGACTTAGTGCGTTATAAACTGAATTTATGGGTAACAAAACGACTTCTTCGTTTGTAAGTATGGTATTGAACGCGGTAAAATGAAATGGGGACATTTTGGGAAGAAGGTAGGGTTGTGTCTGGCAATGTTTTGCGAGACTCGAACAAACTAACAAATCGAGCCATCTTGGTGTTGCTAACTGTTCACTTCATCAATAAAAAAATATGGGTCTTTAATTGACACGTAACAAAAAGTGCGAAAATGTTAAAGACGCTCGTTAACATTAAATAACTCCTCATCTTTAAGATGATAAATAACCAAACTGAGTTAATTTATCCGTCAGTACGTCTGTCTGTCCTTTGTAATTGATTGATTAGGTCTTCCTGTGTGTTTACGTTCATGATCAGCGTGATGGGGATCATTTAACAGCTTACTTAGGTCCGTAGATACAGTCGGCCACACGCTAGGATACCCCTTTTTATTCGATTGGCGCCCTTATGCCGCGCGCGGTAAGAGCCGCCCCATGGGGTATATGTGACTGGCTGTGGCCGACCGTACTTACCTATTGATGATAGATAAAATCAACAATGACAAAAAAAATGTTCAATGGTAACACAACTGACTTTAAAATTTAAATCTTGAAGTTTCTGAACTGAAGCGAAATGCTTTCGACTTTTGAGGGCAATGGCGGTTTTTGCTTAATTCAACATAATAAATTATTTTCTTTATTTTTTCTGGGAGTAGAGCCGGATCTCAAAAATTAATCTTGCAAAGAGCAATCAATATCTGAGTTCATAATATCAATAAATTAGAACTTTGAATTGTATCAATATCAACATTACCAACGCGCTGGCATCGACGATTTTTTTAAGATAGATTTTTTGAACAACTTCGAACAAGTGCCAGAATTTTTGAGTAGCACGTGAGAAGCACAGGGTTGTCAGAGTTGTAAATTGAGATATAGACTACTCAGGGGTCCTAACAACATCATATCTAAAAAAAATCGCCGAAAAGTAAGTACAATGCGCGTTTGCGGTCGTTAGGTATTTGATGTTGTTCACATCCACGGCCTAAGGACTCTTTAGGCCGTCGATTGCATAGAAAGATGAGTAAAGACCACGGACAATACATTTCAAAACCACATTATTGTATTTAACAATACTATCGAGGTTAAGGGTATCCGGAACAGTCACTTGATATTTAACTGAAAGTAAATCATACCCTGGGCCATTTCTGACAAGTTAAGTGACAAGAGGAGGGCACCACGTCGTGACTTGTCAACGGCAAAAACCCAGTGAGTTATTAAAGTGGAAAGGTGATTCTCACACAGCGTAGCCTCGAAGGTTTGAAGGGTTACTCGAAAGTAGGTAAAACCTTTTAAATTAACGCTTTTGATCGGTAAGCGTAGCGTAAGGCTGGGTTAGGCTGGGTTGGGTTGGCTGGCTGCGTATCTATGGGATTATAACTATATGTACCTATCATGGGTTTATAAAATTATAACTATTTGTCTCTCACTCTTTTATTTGACGTAGAGCGGGATAGACACGAGTTATAAACCCATAGATACGTTCTAACCCAGCCTTATGCTACGCTTGCGACACTTTTGACGTTCTGCGCTGTTTTTTTTTTATTATAATACAAAGTAGCTTTACATTTGAAAATTATTGATACAATCGATAGGTCTATATCTATATCTATCATCTTTCTCTAAAGTCTCTATTTCTATCTCTACATACAATAAAATAAAACTAACTCCTCCACACGTAACGGATTTTGATGCTGTTTTCAATGTTAGTTTGATTTTTTTCGCGGTACCTTCATAAAATACAGGGCAAAGTGCTCTTAGATTACTTTTTTTCTATAGTGCCCCCGTGCGAAGTCGGGGCGGATTGTTAGTGTGAGAACATTTTTGACAACTTACTTGTCATTTGCGTAGTGGGAGACATTTTAAAGACAAAGAAGAGCATTGCAGAAACATACATACGTACGTATATCATAGGTGAGAACGAATAAAACATTTGTTCGGCAAAGTAGTGGAATCGGCTAACAAATCATCTTGAAATCGTATTAAGTTGTTTCTTCGGTCCTTCAACTTCGACATTAGATCTTTGAATTGAAGACGAGCGACTTTTTGCCTCATTCCGGTTATTGACCTAAGAGGACAATGCTAAGCTTGTTCGGGAATGATCGGATAATTTAAATCATCCTTTTGTATCGTCATTGATTTTTACCGGGGATTTTCCTCATGGATCCCTTATTTCATATTATACTACCTGTAGACTTTAAAACGTAGAGGTCACAGGTACATAGACAGAGCATAAATCGTAGATACGACTTCTTTCCAAGACACGACTCTATATCCATCCTAACCCGCGTACGACGAACGTTGCAAGTTGCAAGGGCAAAGTGGTTTGCATATCCTTACGTAGCAGTGAACAAAAACATTCGCTGCAGCAAGTCATTAAGCTTTAGATAAGTCATCAAGTAGACAAAATAGCTAAAACACAGTATGTCCGGTTGTTGAACTTGTCTCTCTTTGTTTGTGTACAATATTTATGTTCCGCAAACGTTCCTATATTATGTAAATACATACATGGATCGCTTATGTAAATTAACTTGTTTGAATGCCTCTTGTAGCGTTGTATTTTTTGGCGTGCTTTTATTTTCCCGCCAAAAAGGACATCTTGTTCACTAGAGTGAATGTGAAAATTCTCAACATAATTTGGACACAAAATGAGGAGACATTGTGGCAGTCGTGACACAAATGTGTGCCCAATAAGAAGGAGGGTTAATTATGATAAAATCCGACAGGTTTACATTTAGAGACACGTTATCGAGGATTCGAATCTCCTCTCAAATTACTATAAGTGCTTTTAACAAAATTGTTTATCAGGCATGGGCCACGGCAGTGTCAAAAAAAAAAGGCCTGTCTAAGACCGTATCCTTCAAATGAAAGAAATAAATGAGTATTACGGTCGGCCACAGTCACAGATACCCAAGGCAGCTCTTACCACGCGCGGCATAAGGGCGCCAATCGAACAAAAAGGGGTATCTTAGCGTGTGGCCGAGTGTACCTGTCACGAAGAGAAACTCTATCGCGAAGAGGAAACGGTTACTCAAGTAGGTATCTAAGGCTAAATAAGTTAAGACAGAGGATCTCGCAACTTTTTGGTACAAAGACTTTGGGGAATGTAGAGATTTCGGTTGCAATAAATTTCAACTGTCAATTTCAAGGTTCAACAAAACTCGTAAGTAAGGAACTTCATTGACAAGCAGGTAATTTGTATTCCACATTCGCATTGCCAATTGCCATAGACGCCGCATAATCGCAATCGCAATCGAAGGTCTGATTTCAATCTCCTCCTAGGCCTATTTGCGGATAATGATTTTTTATCTGTTGCTTGGGAGACTTGCTAGCACAGAGTACATAAGCAGGTAATCCTGCTAGTTACGATTATTATGCATGTTAAAATAATGTTTATCGGACGTAAACACCACAAGCCTTCACAGGTGTCGGATACATGGACCAACCTGGCTAAGCAAATCTGAAGGCTATCTATGGATCATGTATCGATCGAAGAGATATGAATGGCGTATCAATGTATCATGGAAAACTAAGAAAGAAATGTTATCAAAAAAGTTAATTTTATTTAGGTCGTAAGCGTCACTTTGTCTGTTAGTGCTGAAATTTGCGGGTTATTTTGAAGGGAGATAAAGCCGCCTTAAAATGTAGGCCTTCTCGCACCTTACACAGTAGATTTACGTTGATTAAGGTCGCAAAGTAACCAACGCGAGGCAATTACTCTCGCCGAGCAAAGAGCTATCTTTATCGAGATTTTGTTTACGTTACGAGTTTTTAATTATTTCAATTAACCTGCCTGGCACACCCTGCTTGTGTTACCGCGGGCCTGGGTGGTTTTCACATGAAGATATCATCGTGTAATCACAGTTAATTGGGCATAAAACAAGCTTTTGATGCATGAATCATCTTTATCGGGTCCCATTCTTGAATTAAGTATGTGTGCTTAAAGGGCAGGCTGTCCGCCTATGCCACTGTCTCAATCTACAGGAAAATAGGTAAAGAAGAGAATAAATTAACACCGACGCCGAGAAAAAATAGACTCAAGCAGCCATCAGCAAAGACAGATCTAGCAGCGATGTACACAAGACAGCACGGAGACGCTTAACACGCACTCTATTTACTTACATAACGGGCGACTTTGCAACGATAGTGTTACAGTCTACGTGCTGTCGTGTTTACGATGCCACGACAAACGCCTATCGCCTAGTCACCCTCTATGTAGAGCTATTTTATCGCGCTCATCCGTGCTGCAAGGATTGGTAGGTAGGTATCGCTTGGGTAGTAGACACCCCTGGTGACCACCCAAAGGGTTGAAGATAGCAGAGACACATTCGAAACTCGAACATCTCCCACGTTTAAACCAAGTACCCATTTGTGCAACAAGAATCCAAAAAACAAATAAACTTTATCACTTATCGTTAACGAGGCCTCATCATCGATTGTAGAATCCCGCCTCAGAGTTCAATCAGCATAACTTCTCGCACCCACGCGATAAAACTCAACGAAATTGGCATTCCAAGAGAAGACGCGGCACTTTAGAGGATGTGTCGTCCTAAAGGGCAATATTACAGTGGTCGTCAAACATCGAGCCAGGATCGATAGTTCCGAAATTCAAACTCCCGACATCAACACTGGCGGCCGCTTCCAAAGCTGACGCAATTAATGTCAATGAGGACCTCAAAAATATTGTCATTTTCAATCAAAAGATGCTCCACAGTGGAACTGACAGGAACTCCTGAAGGCAAACCCTAGCGCGATCAAGTTGATGCGAATTTGGGAACTGAGTGCGAAGTGTGACGGTTTCTTTCACGGGAAAAGAAAAATAACCAAAGATTCTAAGTTTGAATTTGACTTGTGTTATCGAATGAGGTAGTGGCCTCCCGTGTCAGATGAATTTGACTCGAGCGCGGCCAATAGTTTGGCACCCCGACGACGGACCCCTAATTACTCTGACGTGACATGCGGGTTCTAGCATTGTTGTATCTAATTTGAACCTTAAGAAATGCATTTTCCTTGCGGTTTTCAGCTAGGCACTAGAAGATCGATAGAGGGACGAATGTGTCTTTAATTTAAAACGAACGAACGAAAACATCCACCCAGCCAGGTTTCCCCGACACAGCCTAGGCCGTATATACTGTGCTAGGTGTGCAATGCCGCAGGTCTCTGTCAGCCCTAGCACAGCATTGATACCAGGTGGACGTGATTGGTGGTGGTTGTGGAGGGGGAACACGTGCTCGCTGGACGGGTAGGGATGGGGTAGTGAATCAGCCGGTTATGCAACCTGGAGCCAATTTATTAAGGAGAGTGGGATGATTATGGGAATATGAGCGTATTAGGTCCCTTCTTTTGTGGAAATTGTCTATGATTAGGCTACGTCGGTGGTAGGCACTAATCCGTCTTCTTGTATGGGTGCTCTGCAGAATATTGTGTTTCTTGAGTTTCTGGGGTTTCTTCGATGATGGTTATCTATTGAGCCTTATGAATTTGAACCTTATGAAATGCATTTTCCTTGCGGTTTTCAGCTAGGCCCTAGAAGATCGATAGAGGGACGAATGTGTCTTTAATTTAAAAGCCTAAAAAAACATAAGACCACATATATGTAAGGAAGCTCTGACTATCCTGATCAAAAGATTGTCCACGTCACAGAGGTTTACTTTTCCTCGGATCCAGTCGGCAAATAAGGCAATGATCGATGGCGGAGCGACTGCCTCGCGCATGCGAACTGACGGTTACATCAACAGGTGGTAAACAGCAATGATGTATCAGTTAAAGGGTATTAAAGTTGTAATTTACACGACAGGTGTTATCTATCAGAATGATAGGCCCTCCGGAGACGCGTGAAGGTGTTATTATTGGAACCTTACTCATGGAGAATGTGAATAAATGACCCCATAATAATACCTTAGTGTGAAAGCAATTTTCTTAAGTTTATTATCGACATCTGGGGCTTAAGTCTGTAACGCAATGGCGTGTCGGTGGCGTCCCAGCAGAAGAAGAAAACCGGGGTTTCCTCGTTTTTCTCCTACAACCAGCGAACTAATCCTCTAGGATTTGAATCAGAATTCTTTGCTGTACTTACTACAAAAAGTCAAAAACAGGGATAAAAGGACCGACGAGTGTTAATAAATCGTAACTGAAGCCGTCAACAGGGATCCCATTTTGGCACCATTGCGTCACAGACTCAGGCCCCTGGCTAGGCGGGAGGACGGGATGGTAGGGCAGCCACGGAATGGTCTAGAACGAGTCGACGGTCAGTGGGTGTAGGGAAGACCCACAGACTTTATAAGGTCTGAGGGTAGACCAAAAGCTCGATGGGTACTTGGAGCATTCGCCTGTAATGTAACGTTATAGAGCATTACTTCAGTGAGGGAGGAAACCGAGCATTACGTAGATCCTAAACTACTAAATGAAAGAAGCATTATAAAACCAGTCCATCGATACGGTAGCAAGGGCCAAACGAAATAATTCTTAATCTCCATGTTTACTCATACAAGAGACAAGTTGGTAGACCGACCGTGACATTCATAGTCCAGTTACTAAACCGACCAACGCCTAGCCAAGCCAAATCAGCAGTTAACCTATCGAAATAAGGCCCATAAGATCCGAAAGTAACCCTACTGGTCCTTCGGAGAGGCTTGGCGGGGGCTCGTCGTTTAATGGTAGGTACTTACTAAATAAAGGACAAAGTAGAGCAAAGCCTGTTTTTGAACACGGCAAGTGAATGCGAAACTATATTATTAACCAGTTACTCTTTCAACGCATTGGAGGTACGCTAAATGGAGATACATTAGTAAAGATCGATTAGCTTCATATTGACTGACTAGCTCTTAGGAATTAGAGTTCGACCCGCATTTGACAGAGTCCCAGAGCTCTCTCTTTATAATCTTGATCAAATTACTGCGATATAAATTAGGTCGATGACCGAGCGTTCAAAATTAGGGGTAATTAATTCGGTTATTAGGGGGACCAAAACGTTTTCTACGGACGGAGAGATTCTCAGATAGGAGCGAACGCGGTAAACAGTGTTCTTGACAGAATATTACTAGTGGTTCGCCCCGAACTACGAACTCGCGACCCCATATCTCAGCAACCCCTCGACCGATTTGGCTCATGTTCGAATTTAAAAATTATCTTTACGTCATTTACCCGCCTACCAAATTTCATGACGATCCTACTAAATTTACTCAAGTTATCGTCGAACGAACATTCATACATACATACATACAAACATACATACAAACATACAAACGCCGGATTGTTCAAGTAGACTCGGAGAACTTCGCTCGCTTCGCTCGCTCGTTCAATAACAAAACGGGATATTTAAGGGGAAAAGTCATTAATTACAGGTTTTTATTAGACACACCTATCCAAAGGGAATTATCACCCAATAATACACTCTTCAAGGAGGCAATACGTCACATTATTCACTAAAGAATCCTGCGCAGCCGCAAGATATGGATCAGACATTGATTTAAACCAAATCTCTGCCACCGTGATCAATTTCGCATACCTACCAAGTTTTTGCAATTTACAGCTTTGGAGGGAAAAGTATGTTAAAATTAAAATATTAAAAAATACTTTGTAATAAGAAAAAAGGCCACATGCAGCTTTTCTTTTCAATTAAAGGTATTGAAAGGCCAAAAAAATTAAGGTGCAATAAATTTTCATGCAAAAACGCAAATTGATATTCAACAAAGCGTGCCCAATTTAAATTATGCAAATTCTGCACCTCAACAAGACAAACTTTTGGACTTCGGAAATAAATCAACTTTTTAAGCACTTTACCTACCACCATACACAATTGACGGTTAGAATTGTTATGGTATAAAAATGGAAGATATGAAGGATGTAAGTAGGTTCAAAGTTATGAAGCATCAACCAACACCCAAAATGCTACATGGATCAATTTCACTAGCGGATACAGACAAGGAAGGAGGTAGGTATAGCCAGCAGTACACTGGTAGAGTAAACGGCATAGTACTCCGTTAGAGTACCGACTATGCTACTAGCAAAGAGCTACTAGGTACCTATACTTACTAGTGGTTCGCTCCGAACTATGAACTCGCGACCCCAGTTACAGATGTGTAACGTTGCTTACGCCATTCGCGCGCGCGCTTTGCATATAAACTATACAACCCCATATCTTGGCAACCCCTCGACCGATTTGGCTCATGTTCGAACTTAACAATTCTTTTAATTTCGTTTACCCGCCTACCAAGTTTCATAACGATCCGACTAAACTTACTCAAATTATCGTCGAACGAACATTCATACATACAAACATACATACATACAAACGCCGGATTGTTCCAGTAGACTTGGAGAACTTCGCTCGCTCGTTCAACTAACGTAGATAGAATTACAGCATTGGTAGAGCTGAGTTAGACTACTTACAGTTCGAAATAAAATTGATAAGAATACTTGGAACTGGTAGAGAAGGTAGTAAAAGTTGACTCTACTGTTTACTATACCATCCTGGTATAGGTGCTGGGGAAGCTTATTCCATCTAACCAATGTCCCAGGCACTGCAGCGTCCGTGTTGTCACTTCATCCATCTTGTGTGATTGAAGGTGCCACTGAACGCTGTTATAAATCATCTCAATACATGCCAAAGCCTAACTACGTTTACACGTTTACGTTTACGTGTAAGTAAACCGTTAAATCGATATAAAAATACGTTTACACCATCTTACATCCGTCCTTTAGTCTCTCTCTTTACAACTTAAGAGGCTTTAGCAGCGATGAAAGAACACTTACCTACTTATTTACAAATAATATTTATGTACTCCTGACATTTACACTGGCACCCCGAGTCGATAAGTGATTCACAAACGCAAAGCATCCTTGTTAAAAGTACAGTCTGACTCAAGTAAACATGCTTATGCCAAAACAAGGCAAAGGCCCGGTTTCTGAGTTAAGAATTTTGCTAAGCAAATGGGTAAGTATCGTCCTGTCTCTGCAGATTTCTCACAAAAGAGCGTGACAGAGCGATACGTAAGTATGTGCTTAGAAAAATTCTCAACCCAGAAACCGGGCCATAGGCTTTCAAAAAACGTGCAAGATAAAACTCTACTAATTTGTATTTCCTATGGGGATAAAAAACTAAACTAAGACCTTTTGCATCTACGTAATGAGATGATTTATACAGTGTCCAGTCCAGTGGCACCTTCACTCACACTAATGGGCGAAGAGACCACTCGGCGCTGCAGTGCCTGGGACATTGTATTTAGATGGAGAAGGCTTGCGCAGACCCTATACCATCCTGACAGCTTACATTACAGGGATACACGCCTGAAAATATGCAATGTGAAGTGTTCCAAGTGTCGCTCAACTGTTCAAGCATGAAAGGCCGATGGACCTGTATAACGTTCGCAATGGCGTGTCGATGGCGTCCCAGTAGAAGGACGAAACCGGAGTTTCTTCGTTATTCTCCAACAACCAGCGAACAATAGGTAATCCTCTACAATTAGAATCAGGATATTCTTTTCTGTGCTACAAAAACATTGAAAGGAAGGAGCTTTAATAAATCGTAATTGAAGCCGTCAACTGGGAGCCCATTTTGTCACCATTGCGTTACAGATTTAGGCCCCAGTTCTCTCTCTCACACTGTTGATCATCATAGAGCGGGACAGAGGGTGACTGGTCATGCTAAGTATTGCTAAGCAAAGAGAACGTACGAAACTTATTAATTATTGTAACAGGAAAATAACCAGTGTCACTCTCGGAATAAGCTACCCCGTTGCGTTACACCTCGTGCTGCGATATGCTGCGCACACGCATCCCGCCGCGCGTCTTTTGTTTAACAATGAGGTAAATTACGACACAAGGTGAGGGTTTACGTAATTACGAGTGAATCGGTAGTGCCGATGGTATGAGTCTTTTGGTGGTAAAATTTTGTTTAGTCACAAAATCAAATAGAATGAATGGAAAACTGTAAGGATATGGCCAAAATATTTGCCCGCCATATTTGTATTGACGAAGTGTTTAAATGCCACCTTTCGTATATTTTACATACCCCACGTATTTAAAGGCTTACCTACGTTTATTTTTTATATTTTTTGCTTACTGGCGCCCTAAATAACGATCTTTATTAGGTTTTTAATGTGAAGGTCATCAGCTGATCTAACGACAATTTCGGCACCTACTACACTTTTACTCTTACAAACTAAAATGGCCTTTGAAACCTAATACATAAAGGGGAACTTTAGTCTGGCAGATTGGCTTGGCATTTCCGTCAGTGTTTTAAAGTTCAGCAATCAATCATGGGTTGACAGAGAGTCCGAGACATATATTGATACAATTACGTACCCACCTACAATATCCTTACTTTGTCATACCGTATTGCACCAGCTAAATAATGGACAACCTGAATGATATAAGATCCCTCGACTGTGTTTAGTCTCGGTTCATTTATTATCTAAATGTATTCTGAGCGAGCGTATGAGGCATTATACCCTCAACGCAAAAATCGCCAACCCGCATCTCTCTGACAGAAGGCCATTGCCCAGCCTCTGGGACATGTACAATTGTACAGGCTACCTCTTACTTTTATGTATTCTGAACTATCTATTTAACAACAGGGTTAGTACATAAGTAAAGTAAATCTTCGTTATATTTTTAGGAAATTATTGAAAAAAACCTAAAGCATTTGCATCTCTATAATTATACTGCATCCAGTGGCAGTGGCAACCCCACTTACATACATCAGATGAGTCAAATTACCACTCGGACGCTACAGTGAAGGGGACATAATTTAGATAGAGTAGGCTTGCCCACCAACTATACCACCCTATATTCATACCTACTAAGCTGAGATGATGGTATTCACCACCACAGACACACATGGTAACACAGACAATAAATACCTATTGAAGTTGGTAAATGAGCTCTCGATTTTTCCATTTAGGATTATTCTGTTCGGATATAGTGAGTAATCATGACATTATCAAAACGTCAATTAAATAGCTGTTAACATGTTCTACAAAAGAAAACGTTGCAAGCCAATGTTAAAACATCAAGGTTAACGATGTCATTAAATTGTTTTTTTTTCACCTTTACGTAATAATGACACACAATAAAAAATCCCACAAATGTAATAAGGGATGCTTGGATGGAGACAATGATGTTTTTTTAGTCCCTCTATCGCGGTGATACGGCTGGACAGAGGCGGATGGTATAGAGATAGTATTCCCTCCGGAATACACGTAGGCTATAAAAGTTTTTTCCCACGACTTCGTCCACGCTGGCAGCAATAACGGGGAAAAATATAACGAAGTTACGGACAAAAGCTAGTAACTAATCCTTATATCCCAAATGTATAATGCACCTAATGTACAGAACGGCTCACATTTGTTAAGAAATTTCAGGGATTGCCTGTAACAAAAGTTGCTTGTATTCAATTCAATTCAATTCGTTTATTTCAGACGTAAGTATCCATAGTGTTAGTAACATGTTGATTTACTTAGTCTATGTTACTACAATTGTATTGATGAGCTAAATGCGCTCAAGTAGATATGACAGGACCTTTCTGTAAAAACTAAACAAGCGGCAATTAGTTGACTCCACAAGTATTTGATTTGTCTTTCCTCTGGGCTAGGCCGACTAAGCTGTCAGGATGGTATAGGTGCTGGGCAAGCCTACTCCATCTAAAAAACAATGTCCCAGGCACTGCAGCGCCGAGTGGTCTCTTCACCTATCTAGTACGAGTGAAGGTGCCACTGGACGCTGCATAAATCATTTCATTACCTAGATGCAAAAGCCATAGTTTTTTTCTGTAACACACTTCTGTAAAGCTCCTTCGCTTTTACGTCGGCCAAGATACGTGCAGATCTGTATAAAGTGATTTAAGTAGGTAGGTAGAGACACACTCTATACTTATTTCACAAAATTATAGCCTTTTAAGATGTGTAAGAAACCGCCAATTAAGTTAAAAGAAAGGCGACCGTTCAGACGAGAGTCGAGACTCATCTTTTCCGGCACAAAATTACCGCAAAACAATTACTTACCATCACATTATCATATCAACAATACACCGATTAAAAAAATCGAAAGGAGGAAAAGAGATCTAGTAGAAGTACAATCAACCTCAAAAATGTGAGTTGATAAGTCGAATCGTATGATCGTACCTAAAGAAGAGTACAAGGTCACTCACTAGTCTTGATATAAAGCACTTGCTACTAGGAGCAATATATCAGCAATATATCAACTCATGCCATGGAGTTAAATTTTAAATCAGTCATATTTTAAATCCGTTCAGCGGTTTAGCCAAAAACCCTAACAGGCAGACCCCCATACCTCACGCTCAAATATGCCAAGGAGTAGCTATAGTTTTCTGGAAATGATGAAAGGAGATTTAACCCTCACAAAACTCAAGTCCGCATCCTAACCTTGCACCGAAAAGGTACAATGGACATCACGAGTCTACCCGTCCCAAGCTCTTAGCACCCTCAACATAAGCGCGAAATTAAAGCCAAAGTAGACCTTTCCAAACACAGTCCAGCTGAAACATTGTTCGCGACGAGTATACCGTCAGAGTCAAAAATATTAAAAAGAGTGAAATATACTAAGCGACAGTAATGGGCGGTTGACATTTAGCGCAGGCGCAGCCTTCCGAGCGATTCACTCGCTCGTGAGGTATTTCACGCGCGTATCGATCACAATATGAGATTCCATTCGCCCAGTGGCCTCTCTAGCCATCCCACTGGAAGTAAATGAGATCATTGCAGGGGTTGCACCTCTTTGTATAGAAAACAATTTCCGAGTCAAATAGCATAGCCCACGTTGTTAAAGGCTCGGTATAAGGCTAACTAGCGCCACCAATTTTAAAACTTAAAAAAAAAAAAAAAAATAGCGCCACCAATGTTAATAAAATCATATCTTCCTTTTTTTTAGCTTAAGACTAGAAATTGAGTTGGGTACCTACACTTAAAAATCTAGAAAAGCATGGAGCATGAGCTCATCTTAGGATTTTGTCAGAAACTTCTTCTGAAGGGACATATGATTTTTTTCAACATTGGTGGCGCTAGTTCTTATACCGAGCCTTAAAGAGCCCACAGCCTAGTTGGACGTTGGACTAGCCATTCTTAATTGATTCGCAAAGTTAAGCAACATCGGGCGCGGTCAGTCCATGGATGGGTGACCGCTAGTGGCAATAATATCTGTGCGCTTCCGTGCTTTGGAAGGCACGTTAAACCGTTTCTCCCGGTTGTAGTTGATTTATAACAATCGTTAAGCCATTTCAGAGGCCCTTTGGGCGGCCTAAAAACTCTGACACCAGGGGTGGCTACAACTTCATACGATTACCTACCTGCCTACTTTTTGTGGTTCGATGAATGATTTCTACATCCAAACAAGTGTCGCGCCACTCCCGAGCAAGTTTCCTTGTAAAAAATAATTCTAGGAAAGTGCTACAGATCGGTGCAAAACATCACCAAAGTTGCATCTTTCTTGCGCAAAACTTTGGGTAAGATTTGTCCGTGTATTATTTTTTGACATTCAAAAGTTTAAGTTTAATTATAAATTCAAAATATCGTATCGTATTTATCGTAAGTAGCGTATTGTGACCAGACCTAAAGAGTTGGTGCCTCCGCTTACCCCTTAGTGGGCATTAGGCATGAGGCAACGTTTAAACATAAAATTACACCATTTTGAGAAATACAGTTAGACACGTGACATGAAATGATTCATTCAGTTCAATTAACCTACATACCGCCCTAGTATTGATAGCCTACTACAATATTTACAGCAAAATAAGGCTAATGGGTTTATAAAAAAATCAATAATATGGCTAATACCCAATACCAATCATGCAAGATGACAAAATAAAACAAAAAGAACGTTATGAAAAAAAGAAAGTTCGATCACCGCTCTCGTTGATGTCTTTTATATGGGGAATAACTTTCATTGATACAGAAAGGGCGCCTTGTTGGATTTTATTACCAAAGATAATAAGGGCGGCTTGTTCGAACTCTCTAGCTCTTATATGACCTCTATGAAACGGTCTGGGTTCGATTCCCGGTTACACCTGGCACCAATGAGATTTTTCGTAAATACCTATTATGTTACCCCCTTTTGTTCGATTAACTATTGCATCTATAGGAATGTCGCGGACGATATTATAAGAGTTACCTAGTGAGTCGTATGTCGTGTTGTGAAAAGGAACAAATTTCTTCCTGAATATAATCCCAATGTAATTTATCGAGGCGCAACGGGATCTACAAACTATTGTATGAGAAATGTTCACGCGGACGAAGTCGCGCGGGAGGGCTAGTATTTTATTTCCTTGTGTTTTCTTGTAATTTCCTTGTGCATGGCTTCAGGCAATAAGTTATACAGTAAATTGAAACATTATTAATAATTTATTGGGTGGATCTGTCAACATAATAATACTCGAATGACGAACATTTAACTTTGAAATGTCTCGGTTTGAATAAATGTATTTTTTACGAGGGTCTACTATGAGTTGCATAGAGTGCAACGGGATGATCCTGACATGAATTTAGGGGGTATTTCTCCTCATTGAAAACAACTTTCTTCCACGATATCCTATGACAAGTAAGTATGCAGAACTTACATAAAATATACAAAATAGAATAGAATAGAGAACTCTTTATTGCACAACAGAAAAAATATTACAGATAACTTCTTACAACAAAATATAGTACAAATGGCGGCCTTATCGCTAAAAGCGATATCTTCCAGACAAGAAAAATGGTATGATAGAGTAGATTAAAAATGTTTGGTGCATGGGTTTTGGAATAAGCCGTAGGTACCTCATATCTACTCGCAACGCAAATGCGCCACAATTCTTCAATTTATTACTATCAGGAACTACACTGCACGCACTGTACGTTTTAATTTCAATAAACGTTACAAATTATTAGTTAGGTTATCGTATGAGGTAGTGGCCACCCCTGGTGTTAGAGTTTTTAGGCCGCCCAAAGGGCCTCTGACATGGCTTAACGATTGTTATTAATCAACAACAACCGGGACCAACGGTTTAACGAGCCTAATTATTAAAATTACAACTCATTACAAATTATTAAAATCATGATTAAAATGCAAGCCTCATTCCTACTAACTTTAAATAAATTACAACTCATGGTACACTTACATGGAAATAACATCCCATTGTGTTTGAGTCAGTGCAAAAGTTACGACGAAGTTTTTTTTTCATCGAATAATGCGTTTAACAAATAACAAGGTGCTTATCGTCCTTAACTCCGCTCCTGAGAGGTTTATTATACGGTTCAGTTAAGATTAACTTGAGTAAAAAACCGTGTTAATAACACTTGGAAAACATTGCTCTCTTTTGACGGTCGCCGCAATCGCTTTTTTTTTCAAGAAATTATTGTATCATCAAACTAAGGTGTTGGAACCTACTTTGTCACAAAACTTTGGTGTTGAGGCATAATGATCAAAAACGAGAAAATATCTAGATAGGCGCCATAATTTTTAGCCATTTTTTGTTGTAAGTATTTAAGAATAATAAAATTATACATGGATTTTTTTTAAATACCTTTTTTTATTCAGACACCCCAACCTCTGATTTCCAACAATTTTTGTTCTAGACATTTTTCACAGCTCGATACTTTTTAATTACTGAACGTTTCTTATGCTTCAAAAGTTGGAATTGGTGCCATTTCAGCGCAGCCTACGCGGCGCGCTTTAATGCATTTTTTTTTTGTCTGGCAAAATATGCGTTATCACCAAAGTCGTACAACAAAAGTTGTTGGAAATCACATTTAGAGGTTGGGGTGTCCGAGGAAAAAAGCCATTTAGAAATTCTCCTGTATAGCGTTCAGTGGCACCTTAACTCACTCACACTAGATGGATAAAGTGACAACTCGGACGCTGCAGTATCTGAGGCCTAATTCTCGGCAATCTCGAATGTGACTTTTCCAAAGGTTTTCTTTGTAGAATCTCGAATGTGACTTGAATGTGGTTGTGAATGTGGTTTTCTTTGTAGAATCTCGAATGTGACATACCCGAGAATTTGCCCCCTGGGATACGTTGTTTTCGGTAATTTTTAAACCAACATTCGAAACGAGATTTTCGGATCGACAAATGAGGCTTTATCTCTCGATGCCGTGAGAATATTTATCTTTTAGTCACAAACAGTAAAAAAAAATGAACTTAATGAGTTACCGTCTGTAATCAAGCATGTGTTTTATTCGCCGAACGCTAATTAAATTAATGCTCACTCTACATAACTCGTTTATAGCACTTTAAGGGTACACTTCTCGAAAAAGTCGGCTCACATTTTTCAAACCCTATTTGGTTCCTCATTGTCAATCCTAGTCAACTAAAATCCCACCAAAAACACTCTGTAAAAAACTAGCCAGGTCTCGATGGAGCTGCTTGTTTATCTCTAAAAAGTAATGAAATCTAGACAAAGTCGTGCCAAGTCTAAAGTTTCTTACTGCGATTTCTTTATTATTATAGTTAATGTTGTGTGACTTGGCCGTTGAAGGGTACACAAGCGTTTCTGGCGTCACATTGGTGCAATGGTGTCATGGAGCACCTGGTTTTGTACCCTTGTATAGCCTTCAACGGCCAAGTCACACAACATTAACTATAATAATAAAGAAAACGCAGTAAGAAACCTTAGACTTGGCACGACTTTGTCTAGATTTCATTACTTTTTAGAGATAAACAAGCAGCTCCATCGAGACCTGGCTAGTTTTATACAGAATGTTTTTGGTGGGATTTCACTTCTTTTTGTAGAAACGTGGGCATATTGATTTATTTCATTAGATTTTCTTATTGGAAACAGTTTTTTAATTTGTGTAATGTTCGAGTAGAATAAAGTTAATCGTTCGACTATTTCTTCTTATTAAATTGTAAGTATAAGTATAAAAGCCAGTCTAGTCTTATCCAGAGTTTTCCTTTAATTTTATTTATATGCGTATTAAAAGTTTTCTAATCAGGGTCACCAGGTACTCCAGATCTTCGATTATCCTAGTTTTTATAGTTTTCCCTTTATGTGGCCATTAAACCCTAACTCTGTACCAAATTTCAGCTCTCTGAGTTTATGGGAACTACTAGTTCTATTAGGGCTCTTGTGTTTTCTAATCAGGGTCAACAGGTACTCCAGATCTTCGATTATCCTAGTTTTTATAGTTTTCCCTTTATGTGGCTATTAAACCATAACTCTGTACCAAATTTCAGCTCTCTGAGTTTATGGGAAGTACTAGTTCTATTATGATGATCATGAGTGAGTGAGTGAGTGTGTGTCATAAATGCGAAACTTTGCTTTCGCTTAACTTCGGAACTAAACGACCTACAGACTTGAAATTTTGGATTTTAAGTATGTGATTATAGCTTACTAGATGACGAAAATTTCTGCGTTCTGGTCTTATCCAGAAGTTCTCAAATAGGGGCCTGAAAATGCGGCGAAATGGTTCCAGTAAAAGATGGTACGGCAGTGTTTGCTTCGCGCTCGACCTGGCGGGGGCACTGCCGTGCCCCCAGATATGGCTCAGGTAAGGTATGCAGTAGATTTGTTTCTTAAATACAGTTCTGCAACTAAACAATCATAGAAGAACGCTAAAGATCTAGAAATGAGCACGAAGACTGGATAAGGAAAGTACAGTCGGCCACAGTCTCAGATACCCCTTTTTGTTCGATTGGCGCCCTTATGCCGCGCGCGATAAGAGCTGCCATGGGGTATCTGAGATTGTGGCCGACCGTACAAGACCGAAAATAATGGCATTGGAAGAGAGAGACCTACTCTCAGCATTGGGTGGCTGTGTTGAAAAAGTAAAAGAACTATTCATACAACCTGCTACAGGAAGTGCCTGCCTGTAAAACTTGAGGTCATTTGTGCTACTCTGTTCAATTAACAACTTTAGAAGTTAATTTTACGTAAAATATGGTAAAATTGGCGCATCTGCGGTTTCCGTACACTTAAAAGCATTGTTACAAACATAATATTTTGCCCTCTGCTTTGGCAAGCGATTCAAAGGTCTTTTCGGCACGCGAGGTGGCCTCCGACAGCGTCTGCCTGATCGATACATGAAAACCTTTTTTTATGTAACCTCCACTCCAGTGCCCAGGGGCCTTAGCCTGGAAAGCAATGGCGTGTCGATGGCGTCCCTGTAGAAGGACAAAACCGCGATTTTTTCGTTGTTCTCCTACAACCAGCGAACTAATCCTCTAGAAATAGACTCATAATATTCTTTGTTGTACTACAAAAACAATAAAAGGACCGACAGAATTAATAAATCGTAATTAAAGCCGTCAACTGGGAGCCCATTTTGGCACCATTGCGTTACAGGCTAAGGCCCCAGGTTTTAAGTAAAAAAAAACATACTGAAGTCTATCCCGTAGGGAAGGGGGACAAAATACGTCATAAAACGTGTTGCTGACGGGAAAATAAGAGTATCAGCATTAATTAGAAACGTGTGTGTGTCGTTAACCCCATAATATATGGACCTGTTGAATCACATGACACGGAAACAGATTTTTAACCGGTCCACAGAACTAACAGCCCTGACAACTTTATAATAGCAGGGCAAAATATGGATTAGCAATTTGGATCAAGGTGGAATAGGCTGGCTTCGAAGGTAGGTACACACGACAGCACGTCAGACTGTACACTTTTGTTGTAAAATCGCCCGTAACGTAACCGAGTAGAGTGCTAGCGTGTAAAGGTCGACGTGCTGTCGTGTGTACACAATTTTCCAACCACGTTAATGGAGGGAAATTATGCAGGGACACCACTATTTACTTGCGCCTTGAATATTTTTACAACACTCACTTAAGAGACTTGTAGACGCATGTAAAAAGGTAACCAGTTAACCACTCATTGTTATACGGACTGGAAAATTGGCGTCTACCCCTAGAAAAAAACCTTTGTGTGATAGCGCCATAGCGTCATTTGGGTCTATCTAACAAATCGTCTCCTACGCCGGGAAAGAAGCGATAATAGATATTCAAGCACGGATGATCAGTGGATCCATTTTTAGTTAATGGTTTTTAGGTTTAGTTGGTAAGGATAAAAATTATCCGATTACAAGTTTCCTCGACGGTCTCACATGTAAAAGGGCCTTTAGCCGAAGACGAGAAAAGTAGAATGTTTTAATGTTGTTGAAAGAAACGCTTGTTGACACGACTTTTTTAATTATTTTAATCGCGAAGTATGTGGCCGTGTTCGCGAGCCCACCGCGCGAGTTATCCGACAAATTACTTTGACTTTGAGCTTACTGACTAGCTCTTGTGGGTAGTTAATAGGGAAGCTTCTGTTCCGGTTTATACAAGCTGTTATAAAAGTACCTAACTCTTTTTACAGGGTAATAGCACCCGGTGATAGGGATCACAACCTAAATATCTTTTTTGCTCTATGACGTACCGTTAATTTTTTAATTAATAAAATGTGAACGATGTGGCGGGAGAAAAGTATTTTTCAAATATTGTTTTCATTGACTTTCACAATGTTTTAACAACTCAAAGCTATGTAAATGCATCTACACGCATAAACATATTTTTAAATTTGAGCTAATAACAAAAACAAAAATGTTATGAAATCTTTTCAATTTTGAGGTTATAAAATAAAAATTGTTTTTTTCAACTTTTTTTTACAGATTTGACATCCTGTTGACCAGTAGGTTACTACGTAGTGTTAATTCAGCAGTGTTAACCTAGCAGTGTTAATTCAGCTGGCTAGCACAAGAATGGGATAGCCCATATGTCTAAGCTAGACCCGCCGCAAACTGGCAAGTCGATATACAGGATGTAGTTTTGGTCAGTGACACCCGACTTAGGGACGATAGTTTTATTCTTGTTCAATTTGTCAAATTACCTTGTTCAATTTGTTCTAATAATAACCGCGACGTGCGGACATACCTACTTACAAGGTAAGTATTTAAAGTTTTAAAAAGGTTTTAAGGCCCAGTTAGGAGCAAAAATACTCAAAGCACACCTTCAGTTTTCAAGGTTGATTAACCTGGTTTTTACTTACTGGCATACCGGTATAATGTATAGGTACCAAGGAGGAAGAATAGCGTAGACAAGAAAGACGGAATGCAAGTAGGTGTACGAGTATTGTTTGACCGCATAAATGAATCACAAATCAGGCTCTGCCAATAAAAAATAGAGTTCAACAGCCTTTAGTGGCGATAGAATTCTAATGAACGACAATAAATCAAACCGTTAGGTTTCGTTTTATATTTTTTCCCGTGCATTTTCACATCAACTTGACGTTTTTATTTTTAAACTAGTTGTGCCCGCGACTTCGTATGCGTTTTTACACATTTGACATTTAATTTAAATTCGACTGTGGAGGAAAACTCAAAAGGAAGGTTTTTTTTAACCCCGAACCAAAAAAGAGGGGTGTTATAAGTTTTGTGAGTGTGTCTGTATAGGTATTTGTTTATGAGGGTGTGTCGGTCTGTGGCACCGGAGCTCTTAAATGGGTGAACGATTTGGAAGCTTCAGGTTTTTTTTAAATTTGAAAGCAGGTTTTCTAGCGAATGTTCTTAGTTATGTTTTGTCAAAATTGGTTTAGCTATTTATTAAATATGCTTATTTGAAGCTAAAATGTCGGGGGTATTTTAATTTAATAGTTATTATTTCTTAACTTGCGGTAGCAGGGCTCAAAATAAAGCAATAGAATAAAAACCCTAATCTTAACAATACATTTATAAATTTAATAATAATTATGTATTGTTTACATTAAGGTATCGCCCGTGATAAGATACCAGCTCGCGTAGCATGAGGCGGTGTTAGAGAGGTGTTAGGGTGTTAGGACTCTGTCCATCCCGCTCTACTTCAAACAAAAGAGTGAGATACATATTGTTTTAAACCTATAGATATTCTCTAACACCGCCTCATGCTACGCGAGCAGGAAGCTTAACATAA
Organism: Zelleria hepariella; assembly: GCA_949319315.1. NCBI lineage: Eukaryota > Metazoa > Arthropoda > Insecta > Lepidoptera > Yponomeutidae > Zelleria > Zelleria hepariella. Next base: position 21,589,388 of record OX439384.1, read on the forward strand.
GAATTGCTTAGGAAGTAAAGGGGTTTATATGTATCTCCCTCGACGTAGAGTGGGATAGATAAAGTTATAAGCCCATAGATAAGATCTTACTCATTCTCATGCTAAGCCAGCAAGCAAAGCATACGGTTAATAACTCTGTCTATCCCGCTCAACGGTAAACAATAGTTATTTGTTATGCAAGAATGCAAAATTATTGTTTGCGGCGAGTGCTTGTATTGAACACCGAGCGGTGTTAAAAGACCGCCAACAAAGTGGGAGACCACATATAGTCCTCATCATAACGAACATTTTTGCCCAAGGAACTATGCCTAGGAAATCAACGGTTTCCGAGATAATGAGGTTCCAAGTCGGACTTTTTTTTTTCGTATTTTTTTCAGAAATGTGTTCAGTTTCACGTTATTAACATATCTTCTCAAGAAGCTATATCAAAATTATGAATATTTCTTACAAAAAACGAAGTTAAAATTGCAACCCGCAATGTATTCTGAACATTGGGTAGCCTAGATTGTGCCCAGAACCAGCACTTATCACGGTCCTAAATTTGACTGAAAACTATTCAGCGGTATTCGCGTGATGAGGTAACACACAGACAGACAGACAGACAGACAGACAGACAGACAGACAGAAAGACAGACAGACAGACAGACATAGACCGATTTTTTTGCATTTTTGTATTCAGTATAGTTTACTTAGTAACCCCTGCTAGTTTTTTTCTAAAAATATTCAATGTACAGAATTGACTTCGCTAGAGTTTTATTATAAGTATAGATTGATTTGTGTCACGGGACTTATTGCAAACAGCGCTGTATTTTTTAACACGAGCTTTTAAATAAAGTCCGGCAAAAAGAAGCAAGGATCCAACGATATAGGATAGGACATAAATGAGCATAAAATTGCAATTTGATTATGCAGGGGGATATTTTTGCTTGCTAAGTCGTCTTTATTGCAAATCTTGCCATATTCCTATTTTTTTTTTGTTTTTTTTGTTGTTGTGAATGTCACTCTAGTTTAATCCAGTTCCTTCGTAAAGTTAAGCTACCGGTTTGGCGCTGCCTTTTTTTAATTTATATTGCCCGCTGACCTATCGGTGGTTGTTGACTTTAAAATAATATTTCGACTACTTTTTGTTTTTTCTAAAGCTAGGAAATAATTTAAACATTTATAATAAGTTGAAAAAATTCACTCGGGACAGGAGTTGAACCCGCTACCTCTCGCATACCGTGCAGGCGCTCTACCAATTGAATTGAGGCTGCGGGTTCAAGTCCTGTCCCGAGTGAATTTTTTCAACTTATTATAAAAGTTAAAAATATTTCGGCCCTTTAATCTGGATTTGGTCGACCTTTTCTTGTTTTGAAGGGTTTTTAGAAACATGTTGCGGTGATGCCGAAGGTAATAAACAACAAAGTGGCAATGAAGAGCGAACTTAATGGGTCTGTAAAGTTTACGAGTTTGCAACAATTGGTTTTAAATAATATTGGGTTCATCGAGGCAGCAAAAAAAAAATGTTTGCAAGTAATACTCACTTTTTCAGAATCCTCCAAAAATTGCGAAAGACACTCCAAATATCTCACAAAAAACACCAGCTACTGGCACAAAGCGGTAACCAAAATGCACCGAAACCACGTAAAAACTAAAAGAAAACAAAACAAAAAAAAACAAACGCTTAGGTATTCTAAATTCAAACGGCGCGCGTAACAACAGAAATGTGTCAGTGGCGCGTCGCGGCGGCCTAGGACTCGCGTGTAACGAATTACTAATTCTCTAGCCAAATTCGATTTTTATGCTCATTCGATTTTTTCAAAAATTTTCGGCAGCGATGGTGGCTGGCCGGCGGGCGAACTTTGAATGGCGCGAAGACACTGGGCAAAAGCGGCAGGACATCGACTTTATAATTGGGTTTGCTCAGCGACGCATAGGGTAACTGTACCGGCCATTCGGTAGACGATTTTGTGACGATCGCGACACGGTTTCGGCAACGTGCCGTATGGACAATATGGATGGCCGTGCTCATTTCGATACAATAGGCGTGTTTAGTTGCGATAATATGCCTTAACATTATGAAAGTTTTGGCAACTTACGACGCAATTTCCGGAAAGACAAAAGGGTTTTTTTGAAATTGGTCCTTTGATGCGGCAAAGTGAATGAGGATCAAAACTGACAAAATTAACGCGCGAGTGGCAAAAGACGTGCAAGATATTTCTTCTGCAGTAACCGTAGTTCAATTTGTTTTCGGGAACTTTATAAAAGTACTCATCAGTCAAATCAGGCTGAAAGACGGTTCAAGGCAAGTCTTAGAAGTAAAATTCCGCCACTTGGTATCCCCAAAAATGCTTTTACCGCTACCTACTTGAAGTTTTATACTGAGATTTTTTCAACGCAATGCTCTTTAACCGACTTCGAAAAAGGAGGAGGCATTTTTTTTACCTCAGAACTTTTTTCTATGGCTTTAATGATTTTTTTTTTTTTGTTTGACAGTTTGTTTTGTTTGATACTTCCCATGTGGTCCCATAAAAAAATGGTGAAGATCTGATTAAGAACTTCGGCGATGGAGAACGGAACTCAACGGATAGCAGCAAATCAGCACACGGAATAAGTGCACCTATTCACCAGTGAAGTCGGTTTTTTTGTTAATTTAGTATTATTGACACTAACGATAGAGCCAGCGGCCTTCGCAAAATGCACAACCCAACTCCATAACTTTCGTTCGATACCATTTTTTAACATTTTACTTCTGGAAACCCAAGACCGCACCTCCATAAATCAATAGTGAGCCCAACAAACATGACAAGGAGATTGCTTACCGATCTTAAGTCGTTACAAAACGATTGTACGACAACCAGGCCCAATGGTGAGACATATTTAAAACCTTTATCGAGCTGTCGGGCGCACTAAATCATTGCCGACGACCATAATAACATGATGCACCAAGATATTTTGGTCCCTCGAAAATGCAAAATGTATTCTGCGAAACGAAAGGGGATTCGAACGAATTCTATCGTGCTTGAAGCTTTTTTTAGTTTTGGGAATTTTAGTCAGTAAGGGTGGTATTTTTTTACGGATTTTGGATGGTCAATCTACGAGTAATAGTAGCTCTTAACGCTCGAGGCAAAAGGGCGTCAATCGAACAAAAACGCGTATCTTAGCATGTCGCTACCGGTACTGTTTAATTTTTAGGGTTCCGTAGCCGAAGGGTGCCAAACTTGACCCTATTACTCTGCCTCCGCTGTCTGTCTGTCTGTCCTAACTTTAAAGGGCTGTATCTTTGCAATCATAGCCGGTCGATTTTTTTACAGATTATGTTTTAGTATGGCGCATTACCCAAAAAATTATAAAAATTAAAAATAATAATTCAAAATAATTTACGTTTTTATACTTTTTGCTCTATCGCAAAAATGGTAATACGTACGTACAAGGGCCTACTTTATAGTATACAAAATAATAAAAAACTGTCAATCACGAGTTGGACTCACCCATCGAGGGTCAGTAGGTAACAGTTTTTTTTATTGTATGACGGTACGGAACCCTCAGTGCGCGTGTCCGACTCGCACTTGGCAGGTTTTTTGGTACTTACCTTTGTTATTCTTGCGTCTGTCTTTCATAGTCAGGAGTCCCAATCTGTGTCTTCCGCATCAGGTCTTCGCACCCCCTTTGTTTTCGTGTCGAAGGCATCGTCTTCTTTACAAGGAACCCCGATGATTTCTGAATTGAGAAATTCAATAAGCAAATGCTTAGACTAGTATTTACCGCACTCAGGCCCGGTTTCTGAGTTGAGAATTTTGCTAAGCAAATGGGTAAGTATCGTCCTGTCTCTGCAGATTTCTCACAAAAGAGCGTTACAGAGCGATACGTAAGTATGTGCTTAGTAAAATTCTCAACTCAGAAACCGGGCTTCACTCCCATACAAACGAAATAACAGTTTTGCTACCACAAAATAATATCAGATTTCGTTGATTTAGGTGTCAATCGTTTTTGTAAATTGTTATCTATGTTTAAGCTTTTTCTATTATTTGTTACCTGCAGCTCAAAATGAAAAAGTTAAAATATTTGCATTAAAAAAAAGGAAAAAGCTTACACAGATAAAAATCTACAAAAATAAAAAAAGTAAGATGTAGCCTGTACAATTGTACATGTCCCACTAGCTGGGCATAGTAGGCCTTCTCTGAGAGAGAGTTCGAGCTTAATCACCACGCGTGAACAAAATATTTGACGCCAAAATCACTGAAATCAGATAATTTGGTGTAATTGATGCTGTTTAATTTAATTTACTCTATCGATTGATGCCACAAAAGTACAGGGTGATGTTTTTTCGAATTTTAGCCAGTTCTATTCCTGGATGTAGGAAGCGTATTAAAAAAATCTAAGAATGCAGTTTTGTTTCTTTTAAAAAATAAAGGATTTTTCCTTTGAGTGAAATTTGCTATCGCCATTGTTTAGAGTACTTTCCCTCTGGCATCAAAAAAATCCAATCCTGTATAATAAATGAAGTTGATTAGCCACTAAGGACCACTAACGCCACCACGGTTTTGCAAATACATCCTGAAACTATTCCACTACATCACAGCCTATTAGGCTGTGACTACATCATAAAGAAGGCTGTGCTACATCCATTTATAAAATAACTTCGCTACCGGACAACAGATGGCGGTAGAAGGCAACACATCCACAGACAGTATTCTGTGAACGGGGTGGGTGGGTCTATGGGTTTAAAACTATATATGTCTCACTCTTTTGTTTGAAATAGAGCGGGATGGACAGAGTCCTAACACTCTAAAGCCTCGCGTCCACTAGGCGGATCGGAGCGGGGCGGGGCGCAACGCAAAAATCCGCCTGCCTATATTTTGTATGGAAGTGCGTCCACTAGCGCGTATCGATGCGTGCCGGGCCGCAGCGCAATATTTTTGCCGGCGGATTTTTGTCGGCGGTGCGAGTGTGAGACCCGCCCCGATGCGCCTAGTGGACGCAGGGGCTAACACCGCCTCATGCTACGCGAGCAGCAAGCGTAGCATAAGGCTGGGTTAGAGCGTATTAATGGGTTTATTACTCTGTCTATCCCGCTCTATGCCATTTTTAGATGTACTATATTTTGTTGTAAAAGTTTTTTTGTAATATTGATTCAGGTTACCCTTGACGCTATTGCGATCAAATGGAAAAAGTTTTAAAATTAATTTGTCTTTGAATTCGCATAGTAATGCATTGATTTTAAATACTTTGTAATGTTTATTCAAAGGTAAGGCTGTTTTATTCAATAAAAACTCAAAATTTTAAAATATTAATTTTGTGAATTGCGCCATATTGCGGCCGTATTGGAAAAAGGCGTCAAGGGTAGAGGGGCAGTTGTGCAATAAAGAGTTCTATATCTATCTATCTCTACGTCAAACGAAAGAGTGAGATACATATAATTATAAACCCATAGATACGCTCTCAGTTTCATTATGCTACGCTTGCAGCTAGCTTAGAATGAGCGCTATAGATACGATATCTCCTTATAGCGGACCCAATAGTTGTATCGAGGTATAAACCCATAGATATAGTGCTCACATAGCACGTTAACATGAAGGCCCATATCGAACTCGATATAGGTAGCACTCTCTCACTCTGTTGATTTATTTAGGGTTGTATTCTAGAACGCTACTTAAACTCAGTTCAAACTAGAACGCTATTTAAACTCTGTTTAAACTCAGTTCAAACTAGAAAACTCCTTGAACTCTGTTTAAACTCAGTTTAAGTAGAGTTTAGTAGTGTCGACTGTCGATAAAACAGTGCATTTTTTTATTTGAATATCCCTCCCTTCATATCAAAACATGCACTGTTTTATCGACAGTCTGAACTCTGTTTAAACTGAGTTTAAGTAACGTTCTAGAATACCAGCCTTAGAGCAACGGTGTGTCGAGTGGTCAAAGCTCGAAATGGACCATCATGCTAAATATGTAACTCAAAGTGCTAAAGTTGTATGCACTCAGTATAAATTGGATACAAAATAATACGAAAGTTAAGTACTTATGATACATTATGTATAATAAAATTCAAAAGATCTTGTTCTCATTTGTCATTTTAAATTAAACATTCTCTCCAACTATATTTACAAATCCACGCATCCATAGAAAAAAATACATAAAGGTAGTGTTTTAAAAAATGTAAAATAAAAGGGCTGCTCAGAAATACATCGACCAAAATACAATTTAGCTCTTATACAAACAAGACTTTTGATTGCCAATTATACGCAACAATGTACATTTTTACAATAAGAATACTGTCAAAATAAATTCATTGGCTAACCATTGACATAACCTATCGATAAAAAATGTGCAAGAGACAAAAATATCTTTAATCTCGCTCACACCTAATGTCTATAGATTTTGTCAAAAAAAGAGTGACCGGGACGCAAGAAAATTCATCACATAGCGCCATCTCAATCTTTCCTAATCACGACGTACCATATTGCCTATAGAACGACCAATCAAAATTTGTCAATACGACACTACCTTAAACAGGCAAAATCGCTTCAATCGAAAATTCATTAAATAAACGAAGTAATTTCTTTAGAAGACGAATTAAAAATTTAAATAATTCTTGATTCTCAAATATTGCTGTTAAGACAAAGGGAAAGGCACACTAACGCCGGCAATGAAAAAATAAACTTTTTTTTTTATTTCTTGCTGTAAAAACGGATAGTCTAGTTCTCAACCCTAGCCTTAACTATTTTTAACCCCCGACCCAAAAAGAGGGATGTTATAAGTTTGACCGCTATGTGTGTGTGTGTGTGTGTCCGTTTTTGCCTACTACCCACAAGTTTAGCAGGCGAGATTGCCTTTGTAAATAGAACCCGGAAATGCACAGATTTTATTACCTGTCTTTTTAAATACCCATAATCGATAAAATATGATAAACGAAAACGATACAAAAGTGGCCGTTCTTGATTTGTGTAGGTTTTATTTTATATCTGGGATTTAGGTCTTAAGGTCCTAAAAATAGTAAAGCCTAGGGATTCCAATTTGACGGCCCATTTTTAGCAAAAAAAAGCATCCAACAAGAAGATATTTTTACTCATTGACGGCGCCAGTGTGCCTTGACAATTCATCTTAAAAAACATAACCCTTATTTTGGACAGTTGGGTAAAAAGGGATAACAGGCACACCCCTAGCATCTAAACGTCTGTACACATTGAGCAGTCTGTCTCACTCACTCGTTCGCACAACTTATAAGACTAGAAGAGATAGCACCTACGAGGCGCGTCTCTTTATAGTCACTTTACCCCGCGCTAACTGTGAGGTGTATATCCTTAAACGTTCCAAGTTGCTCTTCTTTATCACAATCTGAAACAAAAAAGCGATATGAGTTCATGATATTTGGGATCACAGGCATCAAGTAGTGTAAAATCTGCATATTTTCAAAACGGTAATGCAAAAATTTACTAAAGACAGCATTGGCGAATAAGTCAGACATTAGGGGCTATACATACAGCTAATCTTTTTTCCTTCAACGTAGAAGAACCATAGTCGCTCGTACTACAATCTGCCTATTTTCAAAACGGGAATGCAAAAATCTATTGAAGACATAATTGGCGAATAAGTCAGATATTGGGGGCTATACAGCTAGTATTTTTTCCTTCAACGTAGAAGAACCGTCGTCGCCAGTACACTTAAGAACCACCGTTGGTCGAAGAGCCACGGTCGGTCAAACACTCACCGCCTCGTCCGTGATGGCGTGTATGTGTCCCGCTCACCGCGCCATCTCTCTCCCTTCAACGTAGACACTCTGCCCCCGATGGAACCACCGTCGGTCGAACCACGAAGGACCACGGCCGGTCGAATACTCACTGCCTCGTCTGTGATGGCGTGTATGTGTCCCGCGCACCGCGTCATCTCTCTCCCCTCCACATAGACGCTCTGCCCCCGATGGAACCACCGTCGGTCGAACCACGAAGGACCACGGCCGGTCGAATACTCACTGCCTCGTCTGTGATGGCGTGTATGTGTCCCGCGCACCGCGTCATCTCTCTCCCCTCCACATAGACGCTCTGCCCCCGATGGAACCACCGTCGGTCGAACCACGAAGGACCACGGCCGGTCGAATACTCACTGCCTCGTCTGTGATGGCGTGTATGTGTCCCGCGCACCGCGTCATCTCTCTCCCTTCAACGTAGACGCTCTGCCCCCGATGGAACCAGCGTCGGTCGAACCACGAAGGACCACGGCCGGTCGAATACTCACCGCCTCGTCTGTGATGGCGTGTATGTGTCCCGCGCACCGCGTCATCTCTCTCCCCTCCACATAGACGCTCTGCCCCCGATGGAACCACCGTCGGTCGAACCACGAAGGACCACGGCCGGTCGAATACTCACTGCCTCGTCTGTGATGGCGTGTATGTGCCCCGCGCACCGCGTCATCTCTCTCCCTTCAACGTAGACGCTGTGCCCCCGATGGGACCACCGTCGGTCGAACCACGAAGGACCACGGCCGGTCGAATACTCACTGCCTCGTCCGTGATTGCGTGTATGTGTCCCGCGCACCGCGTCATCTCTCTCCCTTCAACGTAGACGCTCTGCCCTCAATGGAGCCACCGTCGGTAGAAGCACGAAGGACCACGGCCGGTCGAATACTCACCGCCTCGTCCGTGATGGCGGGTATGTGTCCCGCGCACCGCGTCATCTCTCTCCCTTCAACGTAGACGCCCTGCCCCCGATGGAACCACCGTCGGTCGAACCACGAAGGACCACGGCCGGTCGAATACTCACTGCCTCGTCTGTGATGGCGTGTATGTGTCCCGCGCACCGCGTCATCTCTCTCCCCTCCACATAGACGCTCTGCCCCCGATGGAACCACCGTCGGTCGAACCACGAAGGACCACGGCCGGTCGAATACTCACTGCCTCGTCCGTGATGGCGTGTATGTGTCCCGCGCACCGCGTCATCTCTCTCCCTTCAACGTAGACGCTCTGCCCTCAATGGAGCCACCGTCGGTAGAAGCACGAAGGACCACGGCCGGTCGAATACTCACCGCCTCGTCCGTGATGGCGGGTATGTGTCCCGCGCACCGCGTCATCTCTCTCCCTTCAACGTAGACGCCCTGCCCCCGATGGAACCACCGTCGGTCGAACCACGAAGGACCACGGCCGGTCGAATACTCACTGCCTCGTCTGTGATGGCGTGTATGTGTCCCGCGCACCGCGTCATCTCTCTCCCCTCCACATAGACGCTCTGCCCCCGATGGAACCACCGTCGGTCGAACCACGAAGGACCACGGCCGGTCGAATACTCACTGCCTCGTCCGTGATGGCGTGTATGTGTCCCGCGCACCGCGTCATCTCTCTCCCTTCAACGTAGACGCTGTGCCCCCGATGGGACCACCGTCGGTCGAACCACGAAGGACCACGGCCGGTCGAATACTCACTGCCTCGTCCGTGATGGCGTGTATGTGTCCCGCGCACCACGTCATCTCTCTCCCCTCCACATAGACGCTCTGCCCCCGATGGAACCACCGTCGGTCGAACCACGAAGGACCACGGCCGGTCGAATACTCACCGCCTCGTCCGTGATGGCGTGTATGTGTCCCGCGCACCGCGTCATCTCTCTCCCTTCAACGTAGACGCTGTGCCCCCGATGGGACCACCGACGGTCGAACCACGAAGGACCACGGCCGGTCGAATACTCACTGCCTCATCTGTGATGGCGTGTATGTGTCCCGCGCACCGCGTCATCTCTCTCCCCTCCACATAGACGCTCTGCCCCCGGTGGAACCACCGTCGTTCGAACAGCAGCTTGCCGTCCTCCACTCGGGTGTCCGTCGTCGAGTCCGCGGCGTCGCGGATCGGGGAATCACCTGCGAATGGTAAGGAAAGGGTATTTTACACTTGCTTGGTTACCAAAGTAAGTTATTTTCTAGTTATTGCTATCACTTTTTGACTGAAAAATAAAGATAGTAGGTATTTTTAGGCCTCGCTTTGCACAAAATAGCCGATAGCCTATAACAGTCGAACGGGCAGCGCTGTCACTGTTATCGTCTGTGCAAGAGGCCGCGCGGGTGCATGCCTTCGGTCCCAAAACAAACCATATGCTCGCGCCCGAGCAAACAGTACAGTACTCCTAACAGTATTGAGACAGTACTGTTAGGGTTCAATCAAAGACAGTGCGTATGCTCAGGCCTTATGAATCATAAAATGGCTTCTGTCGAATGCGCAGGGCTATCACTGTTATTATGGCGGGTCAAAAAGCCGCGCGGTTCGGGCGGGTGGCAGCCTTCAGTCCCAGAAAAAACATACGCTCGCGCTCGAGCAAACTATGAACACGCGCGCCCCACTAAATGCAACCCTAAATACAGCTGGACGAATCAGTGTCTCAATGTGTCAAGCCAATTTGCACTTACAGCTGCTGGAGTTAACGTGTTTCCTGGGCTGCTGCGCGGTGTGGACGCCGTGCCGCTGCGGTGGCGGCGAGTGCCGCGCGATGGTCCTCAGGTCGGCCTCTATGTCTCGGTCGTCCAGTTGGAAGGTGAGGGTGGTCGCTAGGGGCTTCCGTCGCTTCTCGGGCGCCGGCGCCGGCTCGTTGGCTCGCCGCCGCAGGATGCGCTTCATTACTGGCTTCACCTACAAGCGTAGAATAAGGCTGGGTGAGAGCGTATCTATGGGTTTATAACTAATCTATCTCACTCTTGTGGAGTGGAGTTAGTCAGGCAGTGGGTGGGTGACGTTTAGAAATTAAGGTTGTGGATTTTTGCAATGGTTCCAGATAATATGGGTTCAACAATTCGGAAGGCCAAGTTTTTTGTTCGAAAGTCCGTTATTGGCTTAATCTTATCTTTAGACAATATTGAGAAACAAATTTAAATATTTTTTATTTTGGTCCAGTAGTTTTGTTTTTATGCGCTAAGATGTTTTGTTCCTATGACCGCCAACAGTATGCAGACCGTCGCGTGACGTCATGAAACCGTATCTTTGAAACTTTGTAAAATCCAAACTACTGAACCAAAATAAAAAATATTTAAACCGAAAATAAAAAAGCTTAACCGGTAGAGAGTGGTTTTTCTAATTCACGAATGAGAAAAACCGCACCAGCACCAAGAATCGAACCTGGGTCGCTTCCGAGTCCAATGACCACCACTAGGCCACCACTGCTCCTCATGAATAGAGGAACTAATAAAATGATGGTCTTGTAGTCTTACCTCCATAGAATCCCCGTTGAGCTCCATGCTATGCCGTTCATTCTCGATCATCTTTCTCTTGTCCTCGAAGTCACTGAGAAGGTTCTCCCGTAGCTCCACCTTCTTCTCTTCAAACTCCTTGGCCGCTGACTTCTTCTCTGCAACGTACTCCCGTTCCACCACCTCATACATGTGGTCCCTGGGGGTCATTCCGCTGAAGTTAGGTTAAACTTGTCTGTTCTGTGTAGGGCTCCGGGTGTTAGTAGTGGATGGGATGGGTTAGTGATTCGGTGAGACTATGAGGGTGCGTTGGTGGTGAAAATTTAAGACTGTTATTTATGTCTACATTCAAATGTATAAAAATAAATCTAATTTGCTTATTGTAATAGATTGTAATATTGCTAATAAAAAAAAAATATAAAAAAAAAATTTCACCCTAAACATATATTCATACAAGTTAACTTACTTTTAAAAGAAATCCACGAAAATTTACAGTGAAAACAGATTTAGAAACATTTTGCCGTCTCTTATAAGCTGATCTTTATCATGCATTCATGACTTGTAATAGAAGATGTTTAGATAAGAAAGAAATATTGCTTCTATCATGATTTGTTATCTATCAATCCAAAACCTACTTTTTTTATTTAAAAAAACACACACACACATAGCGGTCAAACTTCCAACACCCCTCTTTTTAGGTCGGGGTTAAAAACAGGCGCCAACTAACTTGTATATCCGGTTGAGCCTCAGCCGTTCGTGCAGTTGGTGTTCCAACCGCTTCACCCGTCGCAGGAACTCCGGGTGCTGCCCGTCCTCGAGCTGCTGTAGCTGCTTCTTGAGGCTCGCCAGCTTGTCCTGGTACATCCTGCGGAGTGATACGGTGGTTTGTTACTAACACATAAGTACATATTTGATGAAAACTCTTCAATCACTCTTTTCTGACACCTGCCCCTCTATTCTTTAACCCCTCGTATTCGTAATCGTAACCTTGGCGTTTTTTAAGAAATCCACTCAACCTTCGAGAGTCAAAACACTCGAAAATAGCCCTTATTGAAATGAACAATATTTTTTTTTTACATTTCACCGCTTGATTGGCGTAAAAAAATCCAGTACCCTCAGGGCGTCTATGAGCCAAAGTAATACCAATTGGTTAAAAACGTTTTTTTTTACGGTGGATATTTTGGAGAATTCAGGGGTAGGGGTGGCCACTACCTCATACGATTATCTACCTACCCTACTCTTCAATACTATAGTTGGGCCATTACAAATGTGTCAACTGAGATTAAGGCCTGGTTTACCCCTTCTCTCTTATAGACCAACCCCCTTTCTCTCATAGTTTCCAAACGAAGGCTGTCTTACTAGGAAATGGATAGATTAATAGATTATCTTTGATCTACACTAAACTATAGAAAGCTAAGCCATAAGCTGAAGATTGTAAATTACTTTATCTATAAACAAATATAAAAAAAAAAAACACTATAAAATACAAAGGACAGTCATAAAAAAGATGTAATATAAATGAGTATTGTTACTCACTGCTCCTTGATCTCCAACGGCTCATCGTTGTTGGGGATGTCAGTCTCACTGGCTTCCTCGGTATCTGAAGACGTAAATAAACAATAATAATTATTATCATAAATGAGGTCTTCAGTTTTTATCTTTTATTTTATTATGTTGTCTCTGGAAGAAAAGTGGTTAGGTTAAACACATAAAATAGAACACCCACGGTCTAATGATAGGAAAGACGATCTAACATTTTTTTTAATATATTCATACACTGTGTGGCAGATGTTAACATGTTTTCAACAGTACCAAGTACCACAATGAAATGTATTGTGCCGTGTGCTCGATTTTGAACCTTATTGCTAACAGTATAAGATCCAAGGTGAGATTGCATCCTGAGATAAATGCCGTTTATCTTCAACAAAGAAAGAAGACTTTTACTGACCATCACCAAAACGATCATGTAGAAAGCGAAACAATTACTCATTACGTCACTGGCCGAGCCATTTAGGCGGGAAGACGCCAGATGAAGCCCTGCTGAAAACCCCCCATGGCAACAGCTTTTAGAGCAAAAAACATCGTATCAGCAAGCGAATATGACCAGTATTAACATGTCAAGGACAGGTTTTCATCGATTTTGACACACTTCCATTCAAATTAGGTCCGCTGGCTGGGATCGTAAACAAACCCACCTTCGTCGCTGTCATCCACTGGCGGAGCCGGCAGGGCGTCCTCCTGCTCCCGGTATTCGTCCAGGTCCTCGTACCCGTCGTCCTCATAGTCATATTCATCGCCAGGGCCCGAATATGGTGATCCTTGGTAAGACATAGTGGATGCGACGCGTAGAAGTTGCATACAGAACGGCTGCTGATACGCTCTCAAAAACAAACTCCCGTCATATAATATTCAGATAACCGCACGCGCGTAGAATGTGACACACAACTTGTAACGCACATAGAAAGTTATTGAAATTCCAATTTGATGAAACACGAAACAGCGAAATGGATCAAATTGAAGCTGTTTTACGTCAAAATTTCGACAGAATGCATCATATTACGCGGATTGTTTTTAGAGAACAAAACTACAGCCTTCGTTTATGAAGTTGGCGCTAGTGTTGCGTACAATTAGCTAAGAGTAAAAGAGAGATCCGAGAGATTTGCATTTTTAAATGCACTTTTGAATTTGATCGTATTATATCTCCCATAGACAATATAATTCGCTGAAAGAACGAATAGCAACCATGATTGAATGAATGATATGGGCTGGAAATAATCGAATCGCAGATTGGAATCTAATCGATTTTGAGTTGAGAAAGCTCGCAATCTTGAATCACGATACAGTTACATCTCTCGCTCTGTTGATCTGTCTAAAGTGGGATAGACAACAGATATCGAGTATTGATGAGCTGTCAAGAGTCAAAAATCGATTAGTCTATTCGTGCTAGAGGTGCTAGTGAAGGTGAATGAAAGGGTTAGTTAAAAAAAATTGCAGCTTGTCTATTGTTTGTTTTCGACGTCACGAAAAAGCGGACGTCACGCGTCATCTTGTGTTGAATGAACATTTTTTTATTTTATTATTTATTTTGCTAAAAATCACGATACGCTGGAATGGTTACATGTACCTTCCTAGTTAACGACTCAAATTCAATTTAGCATTACAAGTATGCGCTCTTGAATCGATATTGTGTCGTGTGTGCGGCGGGCAGTGCGAAGCTATTGTGTGCGGTGATGTAATTTAGTGGCTTCGCTACAATGGAAGAATCCTCTTTCACTATCCCCGCGGACGACAATGGTGACACTGAGCTCGATCCTAGAATACAGGTCAGTGAGTGACTATATTTTTGAGTAACTGAATCGTACCCGCCGCCCCCTCAGCTGCAAAGATGAGTGTCAACTTTGTAGATTACTTCGCCAACGAGCACAATGGATATGACATTCTCTATCAAAACATGAAATACGGACTCATAGCCAGTAAAGAGTTTTCCGAGTATCTGAGAGAGCGGTCGAATATAGAGGAGTCTAATTCGAAACTATTAGCTAAACTCGCGAAGCAGGCCAACAGCAACTGCGCTCAGGGCACGTTCGCCCCTTTCTGGGGCGTGCTCAAATGTTCCGCCGAGAAACTGTCCAACCTCCACCAGCACATGTTCCAGAAGGTCAGTGAACTGGTCAAAGATGTTGCCCGATATGCTGAAGAGCTGCACAAGAAACATAAAGCAGTCAAAGACTCTGAATCAAGCACATTAGAAGTTGTCCTACTCATTCAGAGTACCAAGCAAGCCCTTCAGAAGGCTAAAGATGTGTACACAACCAAATCAGCAGAGCTCGAGAAGCTTAAGAAAGAGAATGCTTCGGCAAAAGACCTTGAGAAGGCCGAGGTCAAGCTGAAGAAGCTCCATGAAGACTACAGACTGCTCGCAGAGAAGTACAGTGGAGTCAAACATGATTTTGAGAAGAAAATGACACAAACCTGCAAACACTTTCAAGATGTGGAGGAGGCACACATGAAACAGATGAAACAGTTTGTCAGTTGCTACGCTGAGCTCATACAGAGCAACCATGACCTCATGGGACAGGTCCACAGAGACTTCAAGCATCAATGCCTCGAGTTAACCGTTGAAAAGCTTCTGGAACAATTCCTCATTGAAAAGTACACAGCTATGGAAAAGGCCAACTTAGTTGAGTTACCGGCATCCCTACCCAAGCCTGGATCGGCAAATAACTCCATATCGGAAGCCGATCAGATCTCTACCGTCTCGAATGGCTCTCACAAGCCAGCCCCACCTCAAAAAGCTGCCAAAAAGGATACACAATCGTTTGTCAGTAAGACGTCGCGGCGAACGACATCGCTGCTCAACTTGTTCACCCCAAACTTTCCAAGTAAAGATGAGCCCAGTAGTAGTATAGAGGGTGTGGCTCCGTGCTCCGCCCCCTCCAGCCCGAGCGGCACCCCGGCGACGCCCGTGGCGCCCGAGAAGGATGACAACATCGGACGCAGCACGACTCTGCGCGAGTCAAAGTGGTTCCTACGCAGCAAGCGAACCAAGACAAACAAGAAAAAGTCCAAGAAAAAGAAGGACGAAATCTCCGAAAACTCGAATCCAGGTGAAAAGTCCGACTTGGACGAGAAGGAGGAAGACGTGCCCGTGAAAGAGGATCTGTTGAACTCCCCAGAAGTGGACGAGGAAGGTTACTGCGTCAAGCCGTACTTCGTCCGGCCTAAAGACGACAACGCCTACTCGTCGTCAGACTCTGACTCTGAAGAAGAGAAGGAACAGAAGATCCACGTCGAAATAAAGCCCCTAGGCAACGGTGACCCGCCTTTCTCCGCGAGCGTCGACGATATCCGAGCGACCATGGAGAACCTAACTCTGTTTAAAATAGGGACGACAGCGAGGCGCGGCTCGAACGCCAACGCCAGCAAGGCCAGCAGCGATTTTCTAGACTTCTTCCAAAGCCCGAACGCTAGTAACACGACTTCACCTCACGGCACCGCGTCCAACCCTTATGCGCCGTTACAGGGCAACCAGTCGCATTTGCTCGAGAGTCCAACCCCGCTGTCGACCGCCGACGTGGGCGATATCTTCTCCGAAGTCGGCGAGATGTCTCAGGCCTTACGAACGTCTACGCCGACTGTGGCGTCCTCTATCCTCGTCCCTCGGCCTCCTTCGAGACGCTCCGACGGAGACTTCCGCACTGCCGGCTCATCCGGCTCGCGAGGACCATCCCCTCTAACCATAGGAATGGCGGACACAATACCCTTAGCTGTGGCGTTCCATGAGATTATACACTCCTATTTCAGAGGCACAGACGAAGCGAAATGCCAAGTGAAAATGTCCGGCGACATGATGCTCTCCTTCCCAACGGGAATAGTGGGAGTCCTCGCAAACAACCCCAACCCAGCGAAGCTATGCTTCAGACTGAAAAACATTCATAGACTGGAACACGTCCTGCCCAACAAACAACTTGTGACCATCAACACACTTATTTCTACGCGCGATACCACAGTGGTGGAATTCAACATGCCCGAGTTGACATCCCTGTTGAAACGGCAGTCGGAGAAGAATCCGAAGGCCGCGTATTTCAACGTCGACATACTCAAGTACCAGATAAAGCCGAAAACCGGCGCCGCATCCTGTCCATTCCAACTGGTCTCCTATTGGAAGTGTGAGCAAGACCACACCGACCTCAAAATCGATTACAAATACAATCTACACTCGATGAGTTCGCCTTCGCCTCTGCTGAACGTGTCTGTCTGCGTTCCGATGAATGGTGGCGTGAAGAATGTTATAGCGATGCCAAAGAATAGCTGGAACGCGGATACGGAGCTGGCAATGTGGCGGTTCACCGAGTTGTCTCAGCACTCCGAGGATAGGGGGGTAGGATCGCTCAGGGCTCGGTTCGAACTCAAGGACGGGCCCTCGGCCAAGGGCACCCTATCAGCTCAGTTCAACTGCGAGGGCGCCACGCTCTCTGGGATAGAGTTCGAGCTGACAGGCAGCGGGTATCGCTTGTCGCTCGTCAAGAGACGGTTCGTGTCCGGGAAATACATTTGTGATAGTGAACTGCACTGAATGGTCCAAGCCCTTATGATTTACTCTCACTATGTGTATAGAGGTCCGGTTTATTCGATAGTACCTAATTAAGCATTATGTATAGTGCGGGAAGGAGAGGTCTTATGTTTATGTTTGGTACCTTATATTGAAGGACTGTTTCCTGTCCACAAGTAATGTTTAGCAATCTATTGCAATCGTAGTTTTTTCATGTTCGATGGTTATTAGTGGTTAAAGGATATCGTTTAATATTTTAGATATTATTTCTCTAGTTGCTAACGTATTTTTGTGTTTTTTTCATATAGAAGACATGTGCCATTTGCTTCGTGGATAAACGATTTTGACATGTTAATTATGGGATGTGAATATTTGTTTAGTCAGCCAATCGGGAGCCGCGACGTTTGACAGCGACCAATCAGTGAATTCTATAAGTTATGTCCAATTGTCCACACATGTAAAAGTCCAAGGTATTTTTTTGTAATGTGTAAAAAATTACGTCACGTAATTCAACCTAAGAATTCGGAAGGCAAAGTTTTTGGTTCGAAAGTCCGTTATTGTCTTAATCACTTTAGACAATATTGAGAAACTAATTTCAATATTTTTTATTTTGGTCCAGTAGTTTTGTTTTTATGCGCTAAAATGTTTTGTTCCTATGACCGCATTGACCGCCAACAGTATGCAGACCGCCGCGTGACGTCATAAAACCGTATCTTTGAAACGTTGTAAAATCCAAACTACTGAACCAAAATAAAAAATATTGAAATTAGTTTCTCAATATTGTCTAAAGATAAGATTAAGCCAATAGCGGACTTTCGAACAAAAAACTTTGCCTTCCGAATTGTAATTTTTTCTGGGATTATCTTTTTTTTGTATGATTGTATGTAGGTAACATAAATTGAAATTAAATATCTAGCGCGTCTTACGCTACAAAACCGATGTCTTGTCTACCATTGAAAACACCAAGAAACTGGAACTTTGTTTAGTCCATCACAATTTTATTGCCTTATTCGATTGAGCTGATTCGTTTTCAGTATCTCACTAGTATCACCTATTAATCAGAGGACTATCAGAGCCCAATGTAGGATACCACGCTATAAATCCTGAATAAATCCTCGAACTAAAAACCGATTGTTTTCAATTAGCAGAAAATAACACTTGTATTAAAAATATTTTGTATCATTAAGATAAGATAAGATCATAAGATCCATATTAAGTTGCGAACCCTTTAGAAATTTGAATATTGAAAGTATAGTAAGCACCATACTATTTTTAATTCAGTGGACAAAGTTCCTTATTAGGTGCCTACACAAAATTGTAGGATAATAATTTAAAAAAAGAAGATTGTTTAAAACTTCTTAAAATGTCATAAGTTTTTTTTTTCTAATTTAACTTATACAATCTGAATTTCTGAAAAGATGCATACTTAGCACTTAAGTTTATAAAAATGGTTTGTAATCTGTATTACCAGTCTGAACATCCTACTAAAAAATTTCATAGATTAGCCAGCTGGCACTTATTGGCATTATTCTGTCAAAAGCTAAGCTAAGTTAAAATGTATACAGGGTGTTAAAAGACCGCCAACAAAGCGGAAAACCACGTATTCTTCTCACCATAAGGATATTTTTTGCCCAAGGAACTATTCCTGGGAAATCAACGGTTTCCAAGATAAAATGGGTTTTGAGTTTTTGTCACCTTTCCTTCAACTTGAATTAAGATTGCTCGATGAGATTTTTAATTATGTTTTCGTAATAAAAACTATACTAGCTTTGAATGCAGATGGCCTTTATTTTTAAACAATTTCTAAACATTTTTAAACAAATGTTGTTTTAACAAACACGCCACGTTGCATTCGTACAACCTTAAGTCACTTTAAAGCGTCCAATATTATTTGCTCCGTGTTTGACAGTAGGACCTGTCTTGTCTGTATAAAATTGTATACTTTTAATTACTCAAAGTTTGTAACTTGGAATAAATGAAAAGGTTTATTTTTTGTTTGTTTTATAAATTGTATGCTAATTATAATATTTGAGAGGAATGAAAATTGGATTTAGTTTGAATCTCCATTTTGTAGAATGATTTTTAGTAATTTAATTTTACTTTTTATTTTTTCTGAAGCACTAACCCTGTGCTAGGGATTTTTTTAAAGATTTAATTTAATAAATCTTTAAAAAATAATGACAGATTTATGATTTATTATAAATTTAAAAATATATATAATTTTATTTGAATTTTGGTACAAACCTTGTATTTACTTTTAATTTCTTTTGGCAGCATTTAGCTGCTACCACCGCTTAGGTCCTTTATTTTAAAGTAAATTAACTGTATTTTATTATTAGTTAGGTACATTCTCTGTTTAAAATCTCATTTTATAAATAATAATACAATTATTGTTATCGGCCTAATATTTTGTCTGTCAAATCTTATGACCCATCCATGCTCGAAGTAAAAAGTTGTTTGTAAAAAATACAATATTAAAGTGTGTTTGTAAAAAATACAATAATTTAAATAAAATATGTAACAGATTAGTACCTAAACCTACTGAAGAACCATTCCATAAACAATATAAATGATAGGTATTTGGAGTGTTTAAAATATTGTAGAATTAAGATTCATTTGTATTATCGTCTACATTGCATTCAATTTGACAGTATTCAAGTAAATCTATGAAAAGCCCAGTACTGTTTTAATACAAAATAGTTGTTAAAATTGTAAAGAATATTTTGTATTATAAGTACTAAATACTGATTCACAATGTCGGGATAGTCGATTAGTTCTGTACTCAATTCACAAGCCATACTCCATATTTAAAATATGAAAAAATATGCAATGCTAACAAAAATTTAAAGTCAATTTTTTTTTTTTCAAAATAATTTTGAAATAAAAAAGGAATTTGTATAAATTGCGAATATTTTTCTATACTAAAATTTGTCGCATGTATAATAATTCTATATAACAAACCCTATATCTATTACTAATATTTACAATTATATTTACAATTTATTATAAATTGTAATTTTTAGCATTAAACGAGAAATTATCTAACTAACTTATACCATTTACTTTATTACCATAATAATTTATTCACTATAGGACCTTAAAAAGAGCGATTGATAAGTAAGTAGTATTTTTTGTATTAAAATGCTTTTATCTTTGTAGTGACAGGAAACAATCCTCCATGTATAAGGTACACGTTAAGATAATGTACGTTTAGATGTTTTTATCTTGTTGATTATCTCGTTGTAAAAAGGCCAGTTTACAGGAGTGGGCAGGCAAGTTGGCACGAGTTTAAGAAAACAAAATGCACTTCGCATCTGTTTCTTAGTTCCATGAAAACCGGATGGAATCTGTTTGACTAAAATTTGGATCCTATTTGCAAGACGTTCTTACCCCGTTCGTAGTTTAATTTTAACCCACAAAACTGTCCAAAATTGATTAACTATGTTTTTACACCTCTATCCTCAAAAGTTTATCCTCAAATGTAAAACTAATTGACGTTTAATGGGTAAAAATCCGTGTATAAAACCTGTAGTGTAATTTGAGCGGTTATTGCGAAAAAACCTAACTAAATCTTCGTTTATTACAGCCAAAAAGAACCCATATTCTTATTCACAAAAAAGATTACAATTATAATATAATAGAATCAAATTAAACTTAAATTAAAATAAATGTAGCTACTTCGCTTCGCCAGTTCGCGTGTGAATAAAAAAAATCTCCCGTTTTCTCCCGTGCCAGCCTTGCGGCCTGCTCCCAAAGCCTCCCGGGATGGCCCGGTTGTTTCCCGTCACTACCTGTTGCTTGCTCCTGCCCCACATTTGGGGTAGGCCCGTGGTGCCGTGCGACTGTCTCAAATTCTTCGTCGGCTTTCAGGTGGAACTTGAGAAGCTAAATGCGGCCACTGATGAGATCAACAAGTTAGAGCTCGAGTTGGATGTGAGTTGAACTTTTTTTACTTACTTGATTTTATACTCTTTTTGACCCTCGGTCTTCGGCGAAGGTTCTGGCTGTCCGTCCCTTTTATAGTTTGTCAAATCAGAATGTATATGTCGTCCTACTTCTGCTTCTGCTTCGCAAACCCTCGCCGAAGCCTGATGCATACCCATAAATATGATTTTCAGCAAATTCAAGTTTCATTTTTACGATAAATAGAGTGTAGGTGATTTAGTAGACTTCAACAGCATTTCAACTAGACAAAGCCATTTGATATAATGCTAGACTCAGGTTAGACTCGATTAAGCCTCTCTAAGAAAATAGAGCATTTGCAAAAAAAAAAGAAAGGTAGATCTGTCGTTTTGTGAACACGTGCAGCATGGTAAGCCCGAGATAGGCCCTTCTCTATGCAAAACTGTCAACTTGTCGGTCGGGCTCGAGTTGGCTCTACGCAAACATGGCGATGGAGACAAAGATAATTTTTTTAAATAACAAATTGCAATATCTACTTTCTGCTCGACATGACCCTAATCTATTGCCATCTCGAGTCCCGCCTGCCATGCTCGCATAATAGACATGGCACGTCTGTCACTCGAGTTCGAGAGAGTGTCAAAACGACCATGCTAAGCATACAGGGGCAGAGTCAGTATTAACTGGAACTCGTTTGTGACTTATTAATTTATTGATGCTCCGAATAGCGCTCCGACATCCGACATGATGTAAAGCTACATGCTAAACTGCTAAACCCGCTCTAAACTGAGAGCCAATCCTGGCAAATGTGAATTGCATTTTTCCTTAGAGAACTTTTATGGTGCTGCTCCTGTATTGGCTAAAAAACACCCACAGTAAATCCATCCATTATTAACTCTGTGAAAAAAAGATCGTTGCTTTCGATAAAAGCTATTCTGTATCGAAAAAAAAATCGGTTTTGACGGTTGACGGCGAGAGGGTATTTAGAATAGAGTCATGTCTTTCAACTCCGAGGCTGTACAAGTGATTATGATTGTATCAGAATACTCAACCTAGTTCTTATTGCAAAAACCACATTCGTACCTCACCTCTTATGGCATCTTGTAAACAACTAAAGGGGTGGCAAGGACAAATTGCTACAGGAAAACTGTCTTACAATCTTGCCATGTGATACTGTTCTTTAAAAGGATTCAAAGTCACCCTCAGACTAACCATGATTGTGGTATTCTACCTCTATGTAGATTTGCATTTCCTTTCTGCTAGCTCGTGTTGCTTGGCCTAGACCTACATAAAACCGGCAACAATATTGTTGTGCGTGGATTTCAGACAATGCACCGCCCACATTGTGTCATATCCAGTGTTCAACTGTCCAACGATAGCTGTTTTATCTCGTTTTAGAATACTGGAATATTGCACAATGCGTAACAGCAGGAATATTTTATGTTTTTTGCTATTTTTTATAGCCTCTCCTCCACATTCATGCCGCGCACCTCCGGGCACGCAACGGACGGACGGAGTCAGTTTTGTATAGAAAACCGGCGGTGTGTGAACACTAAACACGGAGGTGCGCGACGTGAGTATGGCCTTCAGGGTCATACATAATTTGCTTCGACTTTGAATTTTATTCACACTATAATGGCAATCTAGGCATGCCATGCATGATAATATTTTTCCGACATAACTATTCTCTATAAAATATTGCAAGAAATTCATATTTTGAACGCCAAACGAAATGCGATCGTAAAATCTAGCTTGGCTTCTTAATAATTATTAAGAAACCTACAAATTAAGAAGCCTAAAGAATGACCGCATACGTTTTATGAGGAACAAATTGATTGGATGAATAATTAAGCAGTTAGATAAGACATAGCAGCTGTAGGTAAAATCGTTGCCTGTAGGTTGTATGGTAGCTCTTATAGCCCACGACATAAGTGCGGGTTCAGGACAAAACGGTGTAGGTACTCGTTCCTCGTTTCGCCGAGTGTACCATCGATTCGTGATCTAGCCTTGGGTTTGGAAATTAAACCTCTACGTCGTTTACCGGCAGAATAATATCTAAAAAATGCAGAGAATCGATATTTATTTGTAGATACTACCTTGGAAAAATCCCAACGGCCACGTGGTCCTATCCGAAACGCCCATTTGATCGGATTATAGTAGCCTAGCTTTTAAAAAATATATCACGCATCCACCAAACGAAAACAATATGTGAAAAGATAAAAAAATATATTTAAAAACCACATAAATTATACAGATAGTTACAGTTTCAGTGATTGTATAATCCGTGCGGAATCAGAATGGGATAATACCTTTTGGAACTGAATCGAAAATGACAGTTCCCGAGTAGCGTCAGTAAAAAAAATTTTAGTTCTACGTTCTATCATAGGGTTATGAAATTGGAAATACACAAAAATGTTTAATGGTTGTAATCTAAAAGGATTCAATGTTATTGCATTAATTGAATAAATCGTGATAAAACTCGAGCAGACACCCACGCGCACAGAAAACACAAGCAAGTTTCGACGCGAGTTTGCCATAGACAACTAGAGTTTGCCGAAATGCTGACGCTACAGTATGCTTAGCATGGTTGTTTTGACACTCTGTCGAACTCGAGTGAGATACTTGCCATGTCTATTGTGCGGGCATGGCAGGCGGGACTCGAGATGGCAATAGACTAGGGTCATGTCGAGCAGAAAGTAGATATTTCCATTTTTAATAAAAATGTTGTATTTTTGTCTCCATCGCCATGTTGGCGTAGAGCCAACTCGAGCCCGACCGACAAGTTGACAGTTTTGCATAGAGAAGGGCCTATCTCGGGCTTACCATGCTAAGCATACAGGACCGCGAGCGTCTCAGTTCCAAAAGGTATTATCCCATTCTGATCCCGCACGGATTATAATAATGGTTAGAGTGCAGTACAGTAATGATTTATCCGTTGGTCTCCACGCTAGATTTACATCTGTGAGTTGTGGAGGCCTAGATTGACGATATGCTAAGTTATTTATTAGATATGTTTTTAAAGCTTCTAGCTTAGACACCATTCCCATCCTCCTAATATAAAAAAAAAATCCTTTGATATGCTGACATGCTGACCTCGACAAATACGAGTAACAAGTAAGTTCAAAATGCGAAAATGCATTCAGAGCTCCATAACGTCTACTATAAGAACTTACAAACAAAGGGCATTCTTTAACATTAGCATACTGTTAAACTTTTGTTCTTAGGACAATAGGAGCGCTTACATTGTAGCAAGTACTACTATCTAGTTAGTTCTAAAAGGGTAACTCATAGTTCTTCTAGTATAAAAGCCAAATTCCGAACAAAAATATGTATAGCCAAGTTAGTGTTTTCGCCTGTACTTAGGCTTGCCTAAGAAACAGGTCGACGTAGAAAATGTAGGCAATCTTGTTAGAAGTGTTAAGAAGTGACCCAACCTGCTCCGATGGTATTAAATAATAATACAGGGTGTTAAATTATCGAGCTGAAAGCCACATCTTTCGTGGACACCATTTTCAACAAACGTTTTTATGTGACAATCGCGTGCCAAAGTTGTGTATTACTATTTAAAATAAAGTGCACAATACAAGGGCGTCGCCAGCCGATGGCGCTGGGGGGGGCAAGTTGACTTTACCTACTACAATTCTCATTTTCTATGAATGAGAAAAGTAGTTATGAATTGTAGGTAAAGTCGACAGCACATGAAGCTTTTCACTTGTACTACGAGCCTTACATCTACAGCCAGAGCGTAGTTGAGCGTACGGAATATTAGGAGTGGAATTCGGTAGGCAAAGTTTTTTGTTCGAAAGTCCGTTATTGGCTTAATCTTATATTTAGACAATATTGAGAAACTAATTTCAATATTTTTTATTTTGGTTCAGTAGTTTGGATTTTACAACGTTTCAAAGATACGGTTTTATGACCTTCACGCGACGGTCTGCATACTGTTGGCGCTGTTTGGCGGTCATAGGAACAAAACATTTTAGCGCATAAAAACAAAACTACTGAAGCAAAATAAAAAATATTGAAATTAGTTTCTCAATATTGTCTAAAGATAAGATTAAGCCAATAACGGACTTTCGAACAAAAAACTTTGCCTTCCGAATTGGTGAATTCATTCGAGTTTCGACGTACGGGAATGATTGTTCAAGGCTTGAACTTCAAGCAAATTAACTCAAAGACTTAGGACTTTGGTTGCATTATATTTGGCAACTTTTTTAGAATCTCTAGGGGGGGGGGGGGGGGCAGCTGCCCCTCCCTGCCCCCCCTTGGCACAATAGCGGATGATTTTCCGTGAAAATATGGTAGCGGTCGCTGTAAATGGTAGAGTACTAGGGATTCCGAACAGACATTTTTATTCTTCTTCTGTTTTTAGATTCAGCGAGTTTTTTTGTCTATCTTCTGTTGAGCTACCAAACATTCCTGAACATGGGTACTTTACATTCATATTTTGAGTTTTCTCAGTCACGATCAGACTACCTCGTATTTTTAGAGTTTCGAACCTCATAAACTCATAAGGAAGAAACGGAACCATTATAGGATCACTTTGTTGTCCTTCTGTCTGTCTGTCAAGACCCTTTTCTCAAGAACGCGTGGAGGTATCCACTTGAAATTAATATCAAATACTTAGGTCTGCATTCCCTTGAATCTGTGAAAAAAATTTGGCTTCGCACTTGGCCGGTTTTAAAAAAAATAATAAGAGTGCTTGGTCCAATTACCGATTCTGAAACTTAACGTATTAGAAATACAGCTGCAAATAGAACTCCATTGCGTAGGTCAGACACCTACGGCTCAGCTTGGTTTCACTCACATGTTCATCATTACACACCTGCTGCTGAGGTTAATTATAACTGTAGAAACGGATCCGGCTATTTTTATACATAAACGAGTGGTGGAAAAGTTTCTTGGAAAAATCGATGCTTGTCGGTTGTGGGTGCACCATACAAGGTGTTACAAAAGATCCTAACTCTTTTTACAGGGTAATAGCACCCGGTGATAGGGATCACAAACTAAATATTTTTTTTGCTCTATGACGTTCCGTTGATTTTTAAATTAATAAAATGTGAACGCTGTGGCGGGAGAAAAGTATTTTTTAAATATTGTTTTCATTGACTTTCACGCTGTTTTAACAACTCAAAGCTATGCAAATGCACCTACACCCACACACATATTATTAATTTTAAGCTAGTACCAAAAACAAAAAAGTTATGAAAAATTTTCAATTTTGAGGTTATAAAATAAAAATTGATTTTTTCAACTTTTTTTTTACAGATTTGACATCCTGTTGACCAGTAGGTTACACCCTGTAAAAAGAGTTAGGTACTTTTGTAACACCTTGTATATTGGTCTTTAAAAAAAATGCTATCCTTCCTTACAGTCAGTCACACGCTAGGATACCCCTTTTTGTTCGATTGGGGCTACAATTGGGGAACCTTGACTATGTGAATGCATGATTGTTAAAACCCACCTCGTACTATGGAGGCTCCGTATTACGAGGTGGGTTTTAACAATCATGCATTCATGTGTAGCGGCCCGTCCGTAACTGAAAATTAATTATCACTCATTCAGAGAGATATGGCAGTTGGTCAGGTAGGCTCGCTTCACGCGATGAAAGATGGCGATAGCCGATAATAGGATAAAACTTTTATCGTGACATTGTGCTCCGCTAGCAGGTGGATGTATGTAACAGAGAATCAGTAAACGTCGAATCCGGCAGTTCAGATTTTTTGCTGACTTTTTAACGATGTTGGCCCAATTAATAATCAAAGTTCGATACTTCGAGCGCCGATTGTCTTGTCTTATATCAAAATAATACAAAATTACTAATAAAAAAAAAACCTACTTCACTGGTGAAAAGGTACATTTGCTGCTGTGCGTTGAGGAGTTCCGTTCTTCATCTCCGAAGTTCTTCTTCAGATCTTCACCTTTATGGGACCACATGGGACCACAACCCTTTAAAACAAAAAAAAAAACATATAAATCGCTTCACGTAGAAAAAAGTTCATAGTTACTAACACACATTAAAAAAAACATACGGGTTAAATTGGGTACCTTGTCCATCATCATCCTTTCCTCGGCCTAGTCGGCCAAGTCCACAGGACGTCCATCAGGAATGTAGGTACTTCCCGACTATCCTGCATACATAACAGACAATTGAGACACCCAGTCCATTGCGTCACCGCGAGGTGATTGAATGTCAAGGCGCTGCCTACAGTCCTGTCGACTAGTAAAGGCATGTGTTTGCGATCATCATCATCATCGCTGACCACTGCCCACTGCTGGGTATAAGCCTTTTCCCCCTCGTGCCACCTCTCGCGGTCCCATGCGCATCCATGGATCCTCTGCTACCACAACAATGTCGTCCTACCATCGAGCTGCAGGTCTGCTGCCGTGTTTGCGCTATGAAAATTTTATTTGTCAGTTGGATAGGTCATACCCGAAAACCGTGCGAAGACCCGAAAACCATCCCTCCAAAATAACACTGAAATGGTGTCCAACTGGAACACGGAAGAGTGGGTGTCCTAAAACTGGCGTCGATCAGGGCAACAGGAAGCTAAGTCTAAGTGGAATACCTACTCCGGCAGAGGTGGCCAGTCTGACAGGTTCCACAACTTGGTCACTATCATCATCATCATCAGTTCCTGTTATCCCTAATCAGGGACATAGAGCTCTCAAAACAGTTTTCCAGTCCTGCCGATTTTGCGCCTTCATCTCAAGCTCGGATATGCTCATTCCGAGACTGTTAGCCTCCTGTTACTGTTCAACAGTCACAGATACCCCATGGCAGCTCTTACCGCGCACGGCATACATAAGGGCGACAATCGAACGAAAAGAGTGTCCTAGCGTGTGGCCAACTATACCAATCGACGCCAGGTTGTTTTCGGGGTCACTATAGAGTTACATAACTCGCCGAACGCACTACAGTAGTTCGACGCAGTGGGTACGGAGTGCAATTGACCTTTAGCCGCTGTTTATGCGGGTTATATCATGTCCCGTGGTGTGCCACACCTGCGTCTGGGTGTATGGAGGTCCCAGTACTCTCAGTACGTACGAGTGATCATCGTATGAGGTAATGGCCACCCTTTTGGGGTCAGAGTTTTTAGTCCTCCCTAAGGATCCCTGACTGACATGGCTCGTGCCCCCGCCAGGTCGAGCGCGAAGCAAACACTTCCGTACCATCCTTTACTGTAACCATTTCGCCGCATTTTCAGGCCCCCATTTGAGAACCTCTGGATAAGACCAGAACGCAGAAATTTTCGTCATCCAGTAAGCTATAATCACATACTTAAAATCCAAAATTTCAAGTCTGTAGGTCATTTAATTCCGAAGTTAAGCGAAAGCCAAGTTTCGCATTTATGACACTCACTCACTCCTACGCGTTGAGATTTTGCAGGAGAGTTTTTAGCAAAAGACGCATCCAAAAAGAAGATATATGATTTTTTTTCACTGGCGGCGCTAGTTGTGCCTACTACTGGGCCTTAATCAATAATCTTTCGAAGCATGGAAGCGCTCAGATATTATTGCCACTAGCGGTCACCTAATCCATGGACTGACCGCACCCGATGTTGCTTAACTTTGCCAATCGCCTGAAAGCCCCAGTACACATTTGCCCAAGCGCGACCAAGCCAATCATCCACTTTACGCCACTACGGTTAATTGCCCGCCAACTGTACACATTGGCCATGGCCTGTAGTGGGCCAACATGGGCCGTGTATTGGGTAGTCCAACTAGGCTATGAACTCTTGTGAGTCTTAGTGAGATCGTGCAGAATAACAAATAAAACGTGTAACAGAAAAGTCATTCTGAGCGTCGTGCTACTCATAAATACAGACGACTTTTATTGTTAAGGCCAACCCTGAAATCCTGAAACTGTTATTTATTAATGTTGCTTACTTACCGATCTGGAACATGTACTACAGTAGGTATACTTGTACATGCTACATCTTTTTTACCTATCTTTTTTAGCAATAGGGGAAGTGTCTCAAACAGATATGGCCTGAGTACGTAACCTATAATGGTTAGCTAAGGATATGCCTTATTTCAGAGTAATACACGTGCCACGTTGCTCTCAGATTGGTGATTTAAAGTATGGAAAGTAATTACTTACACGCTCAGGTTTCGGAACATCGGAAATATATTTTAGACTACGAGACCAAAGTTTCAGTAGCTTTGACATCTGCTCGACATATCTCATGCGTGGATATGCTCGACATATCCCGCAGATTTCAAAGCTAACGCAACATATTTTTATTGGGAATTCGTCTGATCAATGTGCATCGATCTAGATAGCGCTTGATACACTATTTTGTCCCACTGCACCTTTTGCTAGACGACATTTACTTGTGAATTGACCTGAAAAATAGCCAGCCATTATGTAAACTGGTGGAAAACCAAAGTGCTCTTCGTTTACCCAAATAAAGTCGCCTAATTCAATTTGGTAGCTTGCCAAGCCGGCGAGCAGCGCGACAGTGCAGGGGCCTTAGTCTGTAACGCAATGGCGTGTCGATGGCGTCCCAGCAGAAGGACAAAACCGGGGTTTCCTCGTTTTTCTCCTACAACCAGCGAACTAATCCTCTAAAATTAGAATCAGAATATTCCTTGCTGTACTACAAAAACATTAAAAGGATCGACAGCATTAATAAATAGTAATTGAAGCCGTCAACTGGGAGCCCAATTTGGCACCATTGCGTTACAGGCTAAGGCCTCTGCTACTTACAGTAACGATCGTGCGTCCATACTTTATTTTCCTGCTTCCTTCGCTCGAAGTCGAAGCGTGGAACTGTGGAAGTGGTTTCTTGAAGGAATGAGATGTTTTCTGGTACACATGGCAGCACGTCAGAGTGTATAGTTTTGTCGTAAAGTCGCCGTAACGGGTTTACCTGGTAGAATGCTAGCGTTTAAGTTTCGACGTGCTGTCTTGTGTACAAAATGTACCTGCTACTATTTTGGTGGCAAAATTCACAATCTTACAAGCACTTACAAAAATTAAAATAATTCATAACAATACGTAAAGTCACTCAAAACAGCCACACACATTAAATGTACCTACAGGGTGCACTCTAAGTCGATAGCGGAACTTTAAGTAGACTATCTACTGATCAATACAAACAACTTGTACTAGGTGGCGAAAAAAATGGAGTGAAAAAAATATCAGCTGTTCCATACAAAAGGTCGACTCAGTACTGCGCCAAATGTATGAAACAGCTGATATTTTTTTCGCTCCATTTTTGTCGCCACCTAGTACAAGTTGTTTGT
The DNA here is from genome assembly GCA_949319315.1 of Zelleria hepariella. Classification (NCBI taxonomy): domain Eukaryota; kingdom Metazoa; phylum Arthropoda; class Insecta; order Lepidoptera; family Yponomeutidae; genus Zelleria; species Zelleria hepariella. The sequence goes on from OX439384.1 coordinate 21,619,727, forward strand.
ATTGATCAGTAGACAGCCTACTTAAAGTTCCGCTATCGACTTAGAGTGCACCCTGTAGATATTGATGGAATCAGAAAAGCTAAATAATTCCAATAAGTAGGTACATCACTTATTTAGCTCTATCTTAGAGCAAGGCAAGCAATTCGTTCTATATTATCAAAATCCTCAATTCTTTACAACCATAAGCAGGTTGCGTCATTCTTTCACGGAGAGGTAAAACCATAAAAATGTCAGACGACTCTAGACTGACCGGATATTAGCTAGGTGTAATTTACCGTAGCGGATTAAAGTTACGTAGTAGGTACGGTTAGCGACACGCAAGGATACCCCATGGTATAATCCGCGCGCGATGAAACTGGGATTGCTACCTTGTCAAAGTAAATCGAAAATGTACTATATTTACTTTGACAATGTTACGTCGAAGCGTCGAAGCAACCCTGTCAAAGTAGATATACATTTTCGATTTACTTTGGCAAGGTAGCATCCCAATCTCATCGCGCGCGGATTATAGTTCGTAATCCCCGCGGCATAAGTGCGTAAATCGAACAAAAAAGGGGTACCTGTTTGCTTAGTGGCGATGGCGTAGCCGTAATGTAATGTAATCTTTGCTGATTGAAAGGCCTCTGCTATGTTAAACAGTGAATTTCCTGTACTATGAGTATCAAATTTCTACAGGGTGCACTCTAAGTCAATAGCGGAACTTTAAGTAGGCTGCCTACTGATCAATACAAACAACTTGTACTAGGTGGCGAAAAAAATGGAGCGAAAAAAATATCAGCTGTTTCATACATTTGGCGCAGTACTGAGTCGACCTTTTGTATGGAACAGCTGATATTTTTTTAGCTCCATTTTTTTCGCCACCTAATACAAGTTGTTTGTATTGATCAGTAGACAGCCTACGTAAAGTTCCGCTATCGACTTAGAGTGCACCCTGTAGTGTTTTGGGAGACCAATTGTTTCACAAAACCAATTATCCATACATATTTGCTGCATTTTTAACCGACTTCAAAAAAGGAGGAGGTTATGTTCTGCTGTATGTATTTTTTTTCCTTACACCGATTTCTCCGTCTATTTTGGACCGATTAGATTTAGAAAATAATTTTAAGTTTGATTTTTCGACCCGTCCTTTGCAAAATCCACCGTCTGTAATGTGTACCCATGTAAGACTGTGAATTCGGTAGGCAAAGTTTTTTGTTCGAAAGTCCGTTATTGGCTTAAACTTATCTTTAGAGAATATTGAGTAACTAATTTAAATATTTTTTATTTTGGTCCAGTAGTTTTGTTTTTATGCGCTAAAATGTTTTGTTCCTATGACCGCCAACAGTATGCAGACCGTCGCGTGACGTCATAAAACCGTATCTTTGAAACGTTGTAAAATCCAAACTACTGAACAAAATTAAAAAATATTGAAATTAGTTTCTCAATATTGTCTAAAGATAAGATTAAGCCAATAACGGACTTTCGAACAAAAAACTTTGCGTACCGAATTCCTACCTTTATGGGTAGTAGAGCCCAAACTCATCATCTGTACCTCTCTCCACCAGGAATCCACGAAGACGTTCCAGCTACTTCTGGGTGACACTTCGCGCCGGCTGCAGACACTGGGCAAGCGACTGGGCACGTGCGTGGACAAGGCCCGTCCGTACCACGAGGCGGTAGCGGCAGCGGCGGCGGCAAGGACGGAGTGCCAGAAGGCTGCCGTTCAGTTTCAGAGAGCTAGTGGTCAGTATAAGAAATTATCACCTTAAGAATCCCCTGTAGGACCGTGGGAACTCGGCGATGGCCAAGCGCGTGAAACACGGTTTTCTATAGCTGTTTCACCCAGAGCGAGACGGGGCGCGGGAAAAGTGAGAGGCAATGCGGATGAAAACAACAGCCTTGCAAACTTAAGTTCAGTCCGTAGAAGCTGTATTTGACATCTACTTCTAGCTCCTTGTGTCTGTGATCAGGATACCATTGTCAACTCGATGTAGGTAGTAAGGTTTGTGAAATGTATTCGGCTTTCCTACATTAATGTTAAACAAACCTCCGCATATTGTACCTCAGAACAAACAGAATAGTTGCGTAATTTCTGTCTTTAGCAAACAATACGGCTACTGTATTACTCGTGTACCGTTAGCAGAGAAAGTATCTAGAGGTCGTTGTTACTTCTCTTTCCATATTCTGTCACGTAAGACGTTTCACGTTTATAACTGGTGGTAGATTAATAAATTAATCGAGTTCGATTTTAACTTTTTGTCGGCTCAGAAGTTAATCACAATAACTAGCGCCGCCAATGAAAAAAAAACATATCTTCTTTTTGGATGCGTTTTTTGCTAAAAACTCTCCTGCAATTTCTCAACGCGAGGCTTCACTATTTTTAGGACCTAAGGTTTGGATTCCAGATCCTTCGATTCTCGCCAAAAGTGGCCTACCCAACTCGCCCTCGCAGCTCACTTAACACTTCATTCTTCAGATTCAAACCTGTTACAGGGACCCATCTCTTGACTCTTATATGAATGTTATATGGTATTTGTAAGTATTTGTCAGTGGCTAATCCTCCGAGAAGATTTTAACGAAAGTCTGAGTGTGAGGTGGGCTAGAATGATAAATAAATAAAGAGGTATCTAAACTACTTAAACAGTTTTCTCCATCGGCTTTCTGTTTAAACTGTACAACGGCACAGATACAAAAGAAAATTAGAACAATTAGACGCGCGAGATATCGGATTACTTACTGCGCGCGCGCATAGCTTGCGCGTACGCATAACAAGACAGTGCATCGATGCTTACACGCTAGCACTCTACTCGGTTACGTTACGGGCGACTTTACAGCAAAAGAGTGCTGTCGTGTGTACGTGCGAAAATCAACACCACTGTTCTGCCAGTTAACACTGTAGGTACCCACACGCATCGACAGGCTTAGCTCGACAGGCGCACGAAAGGGGCAGGCAGCGCAGAAATGGTACAAATGCAAACTTTTAAATAATAACCCAACAAACATTTAGGCGACGATTAGATCTTGTTTTGTGACTTAGTGGGCTACAAAGGCATTACAGTAGCAGCACTTATGACTATTGGCGATAAAGTGGCGTAAGCAAGTAACGTATATCACTTCTACTTATAATACAGAGTTACAAGGGCGACAATTAGGCGAGCTTAAAGGTTATGGACGTATTATGGCAAATCTTAACACTGTTGTACATGCACAGCATTTTGTGTTATAGCTTTAAGTGAATCTTAGAACTCTAAGATCTAAATAAGAATAAGAATTAGCTACTACCTCCAAAAGTGCTATGCAGGTGATATTAAACTCTTTACAAGAACCTAAAGTTACACAATAGCGTTAATAAGCGCTACCAGCTTTACAATGGTGTTTATTTAATCTTATAAAGAACCAAATGCTTGAAGTTATACAAAACTCTCTTGCATTACCTTAAGTCAAATAGGAGTATAATTTTTCGCTATAACAGATCCTCTAGCGTCTATTATTACTTCTTTGTGACTAAAGGTAAAGTAAAAGCGCTTAAGGTCACTACTCTATTTCTTATATTGACTACTTGTTTTTGACAATGGCGTCGCAACCAAAAAAAAAACAAAAATTGTTGTAAATACTTGGAAAAATCAATGTAGGACTGGTGGAAATAGACAGAAATTGATCAGAGAATACTCCTCAATTCCTATTGAAAATACGTCCTCTATTCCTATGGAAAGCAGTGAAGCGCGAGTTTCCTGTGAGCTTGATGGTTCCGTACATGCTTTTCGAAATGATTATTGTGCTATTACTACAGGTGATAATGAAGATCAGAATTCTCTATGCTCCGAAAATTTTGTTGAGACTGAAGAGAGAAATTTGCCTTCATCAAGCAGTGACAGTGAAGATGACACGAGTGACATTTTGAAAAATATTAATTTTCGTGAAAACTGGAGGACATGGGCTATAAAGGAAAACATAAGTCAAACGTCTCTGAAACATTTGCTATTTTTATTTATTTCTTGAGTAGCACTGGAAATGCCTGGTTGGCTTTCATTGACCACACAGAAGGTTCCCAATATTTCATTATCTTGAGACGTCAAAATTATTTGTGAAGATTCGGTTGAGGTTGACTCATTAGCAGATAACTGATGATGCGATTGTGAGTTTCTGGAAATACGGAGGGCGGCAGTTGGTCAGCATCAGCATACAATTGTTCCACGAGCACGTTGTAATCTACTTCTTTTTTGCTGGTTGGTTGACTCTTCTTAGTGACTTTAGTTTCTTCATCGGTATCTGTAATATCCAACAAACTATCCAATTCGCGTTCAGCATCTTCAAAAGTTAGAATATTATTTCTCTTGACTTGACACTTTAATTCTCGCCAATCAGGCTGTGGTAAGGAGTAAGCCGATCTTACAAGTTTTTTTTGGCCATTTTACTATATTATTATGTTTCCATTGCCATTGCGAAGGCGCAACCCAGTGCATGTATTTTCCTTTTTCTAAGGTTTTTAATATTTTATACGGCATTTTGCACATTTATTGGCTGGCTGCGCGTGTAAGCCAGATGAGATATAAAGCCGGGAATATGGCACTTTGGTCTAATCTGTAAACAAACACGATATTTAATAGTCTTATAGTCAGGTTTATAAACCTAATATTGTATTTCAATCATAATATAATAGTAATTGTTAAAACAATATAATAACTTATATCTACCTACTTCTTTGTATTCTACTCGTCAAAAACAGTTAACAGGTAAAAAATAGCATCAGTACATGGTTTAAAGTTATGAGCACCACGCATCCCTAAAGTCGTTTGCTCGCCATGTTGAGATAATGAAATATTAGATTATGGTTATAAAAACAAATATTTACAAGGTTTCCATGAAGTGTTTTGCTTTAGTATGTATTTATATTACTAGTACAGTATTATAAGATCAATAAAGCAATTTTTTAATACTTTTTTACAAGAAAAATGTGTGACTCCATATTAGACAAAACATTTGTTTTCAGTAAATAGACAACATACATCGGGCGCTCGAATTATTTACCAATAAATATGTAACTTATTCACAGTGTACTTACCTTCGCAGCAAAAATACGCTTCTTTTCACACCATAAAACATATAACTAATGGTTAACTTTTTTGTTTAATATAAACCTCTTGAGGTTACCGACTTATAATATAAGCCATATTGAAAATATTATTTTCAATAACATTTGTTATCGCAAAATTAGAAAATATATTTTCCGGGTATCAAAAACTCTTGCGGGAGAGACCTTTATCGCCTTTGTGGATCTTGAATAGCGTTCAGACCGTTACAATTCACCTATTTACCTCCCTTTTACCGCTTGAAAATATAATTAACGCCTTTGTATCTCTACTGTATCGCTTAAGGAGTCAGTTGACGCCTACCTGTAGCCCGCTTATCACCTATAGAGGTAATATAAAACCATTTTTGCCATTTTACCGCTAAAAGAGTTAATTTTCGCTTATTTACCCCTCTGGTATCGCTAAGAGAACCTGTTACCGCTATAATAACTCTCTTATAGCATGATTCTACCTCTTAGCCAATTACCATAACTCTTGTATATCGTCATTATACAACCTTAAGTAATATAAAAATTGTGCCTAATTCGGGGGTAAAGTAGGGTTAGAGCGCGCTCTAACACCAATTTGTAACACCCATAAACCTCTTTAGAATCTAGTTAGCGCTTTTAGAGACTTATTATAACTCTTACTTTAGCACCTAAATGTTACTTGGGAAGAAACGTTCAATAAATAATATTCGAAGTCGTAGAACAAACGTTGTTGGAAATCACATTTAGAAGTAGACGTGTTTCAGGAATAAAGCAGTTTTTAATAAAGTAAGTAAGATGTAGCCTGTACAATTGTACATGTCCCACTAGCTGGGCAAAGGCCTACTCTCAGACGCGTGCTCAATGCGGTTTGGCGATTTTTGCGTTGAGGGTATAATGCCTCATACGCTCAGGTTTCCTCACGATGTTTTCTTTCGCCGTCAGCGAGTGGTATTGCTACTGCAAATTCACAAATATACGTAACTTTGAAATAAATTAAAGTCATAGGTATATGCCCGCACCGGGAATCGAACCTGGGTCTCTCGATTCAGAGTCCATTGTTCTACCCACTAGACCATCACCGCCCAGTTTTTAAAATTGCCTTGTTCTAGGTATTGTATGCATTGCATACTAGCCTAGATATCTAGGAATGTTTATATTCAGTACTAGTCATTAGGCTAAACACCACCAATTCCAACGCAAAGTGAGGTAAAATGGTTGAAACATTCAGGGCTATTCGGTTATCTGTAAAATAGGCGAGGTATGTATGTTGTATTGAACTGTTGATAAAATATTGTTTGGAAACAAAGCTTTCTGTTTTTAGAACGTACTTTGAGAGAGATAAGACAGTTATTTCTATTTATTTATTAAAATAAACATTGCAAAGGTATTGGAAAACATTACGATATGTGAACATTTCAAAAGATATGGGTGAACATTTAAATTTTCAAAAGATAACATAATTACGTAAACTAATACGTAATTAAATAATACGTCTTTTGAAAATCCATATCAATAAACACAGTTTTAAAATCTGCGTTCCTATCTTATCTACGTAGAAATCACAAAAAAGAATCTGCTGTTCCATACAAAAATTCTTTACCTAGCTAGGTACAGTCAGCGTAAAGCTATAACACCCCTTTTTGTTCGATTGACGCACTTATGCCGCTAAGCGCGTGATATAAGCGCTGCAATGGGATATCCTAGCGTGTCGTACAAGATGTTACGGAAAGATCCTGGGGCTTAACTGCCGGTTTCTGAGTTAAGAAATTCGCTAAGCAAATGGGTAAGTATCGTCCTGTCTCTGCAGATTTCTCACAAAAGAGCGCGACAGAGCGATACGTAAGTATGTGCTTAGTAAAATTCTCAACTCAGAAACCGGGCTTATGTCTATTACGCAAATGGCGTGTCGATAGGTTCCCAGTAGAAGCACAAAACCGGGCTTTCCTCGTCTTTCTCCCACAACCAGCAAACTAATCCTTTGCAAAACATCTTACTTACCTAGGCTTGACCTGACAGGCTACTTCTTAGCTTGCACTTCTATCGGCGGTAGGCAATCCAATTTTGGTCATGTCCTTCAAAGTTGCCAAACGAAAACTGGCTATCATACAAAACTTTATTTACTCCCCGAAAACCATGAAATGGAAACGAGTAACACAAAACCTAAAACAAACATTACATGTCCCTCTTATCGTATAGTTGACCTTGCCATTGGCGCTGGTGACCACATTTTTTTAAGATAACAAGTCTACTCTGAAGTAAGTAGATTTTTACCACGGCTTCTTTTGCAGTTTGTATTTAAAAGTCATTCAGTTTTTTTATTATATAATTTTTCCCAGTACCGCTATGACTTGCCCTTTTGCCCAATTCCCGCTTGACGTTGACTTGCGGGAACCCTTAAGAGGGAACGCGGGTAACCTCAACTCCATACAAAAGGGGAGACCTGTTTCCTCCGGATATTTGTTTTAGAAAAAAATATGTTTATAGCATTCAATCTATATTTACCTTTGCCATGTCCCTATGTTTACCTTTTTTTAATATTTTAATTATTATTTTTTTTTAAATTAAAATAATAAAAAAAAGGAAAACATAGGGACTTGGCAGAGGTACACACGACACCACGTGAGACTGTACACTTTTGTTGTAAACTCGCCCGTAACGTAACTGAGTAGAGTGCTAGCGTGTAAGGGTCGACGTGCTGTCGTGTGTACATATAAATTGAATGGCATAAACATATTTTTTCTAAAATAATCCAGGGAGGAAACAGGTCTCCCTTTTTGTCTTTTTTGTATGGAGCAGCCGGCTACCCGCGTTCCGTCTTAACATATTTCTTCTTTACGCGTGTTGATGAGTAATAGGCATAGCCAAGTCAGTCAGGCTGTTTGCACAAGCGCTCTCAGAGATATGTCAACAACTCAACAGCGACGCTCGTTTCCCTGTTTCTGTTTGTATAAGCTTGAAACGTAGAGTACCTAGCTTGGCGCACTTCCTGAGAGTTGATAACTTGATATGATAACATAAGCTCACGCCTTTACCTCCGAAGGGTAGCCAGTTAACGAGCAAAAAAAAGAGCATAAATAATAACTTGACGTTTAAACAGAAAACAATATAACGCTACAGACCTACAAAGCTCACAAAGAACATGGAAAATCATGTTATTATTCAACTATCATCTAGTTGCGTCGCAAAAAACGAAAGCAGTATCTCTCGCATTGATTTAGATCATTTTAGATCCTGCGCAATGAATAAAAATATTTTCTTTGACTTCAAAACAAGTCTTCTTACTTCAGAGCTTCATGGCGCCGCGAAGGACACAGTCAGCGTGGCGGAGCAACGGTTTGTCAGCAAGCAAGACGAGTGGCAATTTGATAGCAACTGGCAGGAGGTCCTCAACCATGCCATCATCAAGGTACGGTCCCAACAAGCCCAATACTTGCTCATTAAATACTGTCAGCGTGGCGGAGCAACGGTTCGTCAGCAAACAAGACTAGTGGCAATTTGATAGCAACTGGCAGGAGGTCCTCAACCATGCTATCATCAAGGTACGGTCCCAACAAGCTCAATACTTGCTCATTAAATACTGTCAGCGTGGCGGAGCAACGGTTCGTCAGCAAACAAGACTAGTGGCAATTTGATAGCAACTGGCAGGAGGTCCTCAACCTTGCCATCATCAAGGTACGGACCCAACAAGCGCAATACTAGCTCTTAAAATACTGTGGAGCAACAGTGCGTCAGCAATCAGGAGGAGTGGCAGTCAACCATACCATCATCAAGGCACGGACCCAACAAGCCCAATACTTGCTCATTAAATACTGTCAGCGTGGCGGAGCAACGGTTCGTCAGCAAGCAAGACGAGTGGCAATTTGATAGCAACTGACAAGAGGTCCTCAACCATGCCATCATCAAGGTACGGTCCCAACAAGCCCAATACTTACTCATAAAATACTGTGAAGCAACGGTTCGTCAGCAAGCAAGAGGAGTGGCGGTCAACCGTGCCATCATCAAGACGGACCCAACAAGCCCAATACTTGCTCATAAAATACTGTCAGCGTGGCGAAACAACGGTTCGTCAGCAAGGAAGCGGAGCGGCAGTCAACCACTGCTGAGTAAAGGCATCTTCATGCTCACGCCACCTCTCACGATCCTGTGCCAGAACCACTGTTTAGCGATGGATGCCCAATAAAAGCAAAACAACATTCCGACTCACATTTTTTTTGTGTTTTATTGCAGGTCATGGATGCTGAGAAGCGGAAAGCGGAGAGCGGGCGGGAGCATCAGAAGAAGGCAGCCAACTATATTGCTGCTGAGAGGAAGGTATGACCTAAAAGTTAATTTAATATCACAACAAATGGCACTTACTTAGGCCTAACTAAAGGGATCAAACATTATCGCATTGGAAAGCACTTGCTCGACAGTTCAGTCGGAAGAATGCCGGCACCATATAACAGAGGTGGTTCAAGAACCTGATTTTTTTGGTCTAACTTCAATAACTACTACCATTTCTGATGCTGATGATGATTCCTAGCCGGTTTCGGCCACGGCGACTGTCGCCAACCATTTACCATACCACCAGGATCGATATTTTGACATCCGTTATCAGCTACTGTCAGTTAGTTTACTTTAGTACGCCACAGATGCCTATAGCCTATCAGTCGCGGATGGCGGATAAAACGCGGCGGCCCTTAGACGTTGGGCCGGAGGTTGGCAGGATCGCCATCTTGTTTTTTAGTTGAGTGAGTCAGTCAAGTCAGGTTGTCATTAAAAGGGAACGCGGGTAACCTCAACTCCATACAAAAGGGGAGACCTGTTTCCTCCCTGGATAATTGTTTTAGAAAAAATATGTTTATGCCATTCCATCTATATTTACCTCTGCCATGTCTCTATGTTTTCCTTTTTTTATCATTTAAATAAATTTTATTATAATAATAAAAAAAGAAAACATAGGGACATAAATTGAAAGGCATAATATTTTTTTTTCTAAAATAATTATTTATGGAGGAAACAGGTCTCCCTTTTTGTATTTTTTGTATGGAGCAGCCGGCTACCGTTGTTTTAGCGAGTAAAAGTTGAAAAGTCAGAAAAATAAACAGTCCTTTAAGAAGTTCAGAAGTGGTTTTGTTAGAGTGCTGAACCCCAGAGGCCGCATTCCACAGACACCCAAACACCATCGAGGGTCGCCTTGGTGACAGCGACAGCTTCGACTCCGGCGTTCGTGTGCTCGCATGTGGCTTGCATAGCCGATCTTTTACAATCCTTAATAAAGGTCCAAAGGTTTATTCTCTAAACTGAACTTCAACTTCCATTTCCAGGTGACGCAGTTAGAAGACAGCCTTAAGCGCAACATACTCAAATCACGCCACTATTTCGAGGAGAAGAAACTGTGCGACCAGCAGCTGCAGACGCAGAACGAGAAGATTGGTAAGCTGCAACGCCTCATCGCCGATGCCAAGTACCGGTACTCCAAGTCTCTAAAGGCCTTGGAGGAAATATCTGAGGAGATTCACAGAAGGCGCGGCGACTACATACTAGACAAAGACTCTATACCTGTCGGGCCAAGGGAGCCAGGCGTCGGCGCAGAGCGCGACCCGATACACGACGAATCCCAAATAAACCCCACTCAAGAAACCCCAGAACATATCTCCGAGAAAGACGAGGAATCGAGCCTCAAAGAGCTAAGACTGCGAGTTAGAGAGCTAGCGCTTAAGCCTATAGATAAAAAGGACGTGGAAACCGACGAAGCGTGGGCCGTAGAACTCAACGAAACCATCAACAAATTAGATCAGCTTTTAATGATGAAGGAAACCAACCAACAGAAGAGGTCGAAATTCACCGAGAGCTCGCCAAGAAACGCGAGCGCGCCGTCGACCAGCACAAACACAGGGCATAAGTCGGATCTACCCCCAAGCGACACCTGGAAAACTGGATCAAATCTCTCTAGAACTAGGTCTAGGAGTCGCGAAATAGTCTTTGAGAAAACTAACCCGCCCATTAGCAGAGCGGAGAAGTCGAAAAGTATGATGTCTTTAGATGTGCTAGCTTTAGCTCGCGATACAACGATTTTGGATCGGGAGTCGTACCTGAAAGCTGTGATCGAGGATAAGTCACCCACTGGAACGTATACGGAGAGCAATTCGGATAGAAACGACAGTCCCGATGATATTTTGATGGTCGAATGCGATTCGAGTGACTCCACGCAGAATCCCGTGATTAGAATGACCAGTTCAACTATTAGCGATAGTGATAATAGTTAAATTGTTTAGTTTGTCTGTCTGTAACTTTTTAATGAGCTGTAAAGAAATGCGAAGTGTCGACTTTAGTTTACTGCAGCATTCTTACTTTTGGGCGTGCCTAGCAAAAATTTGAAACATACTTTTACGGCAAAGTTTTTGTCACACACTCGTGTTCACTATTGCCTAGATTTTTAATTTGGCAATCGTTTTCTTCTTCTATACGATTACGAACGATGTGTGAGAGAGAAGAGGATAGGATCAGCACTTCAGCAGGCAAATTAAAGTTTTTAAACGAATCTCGAAGATTCTTCTAATTGTAACGAAAGCCGGGTTTATACTTAAAAATATATAAAATCTATAAGTATTTCATTTGTATTTTGCAGGCTGCAAAGGAACTGGCCTGTGATCGAAGTGCATGGAGAATGCTGCACCGACAAGAGGATAACTCTTAAATATAATGATGATAAGTATTTCACAGGGTTTTGTTTTGGTTAGTGACACCCGACTCGGGGATGATAGTTTTAGAAAACTAAAAATAAGATTATTATTTATACAAATTACCTTATTCAATTTGTTTTATAATAACCGCGACGTGCGGACACCCCCGGCCTTCTCAAAGCGCGCGCGCGCGATGATGCGCCAGATATTGCGAGTGCGGCCGCAAGCGATACTTTAATAGTAAGGAAGGCCACAATCCAATGATTTTTGGGTACTTATCATTGTTTTTTTTTTTTAATAATTACCCGAGACGGGTGATTTTACAAAACAGCACCTTGTATGTGTTTTGATTCCTGGTGATTTGTGAGCCTAAAATGTCGATTCACAAGGTTGTTTCCTGAGAAATGGGTGTGTTAGTGAGTACTTATAGGTTGTTAACTTTTATTTCTACAGCGCCATATCATTCCACCGATAGACCACGAACAAATATTTATTTTCTCTTAGAACAAAAAGCATTCATCCACTTACAACAACCAATCTTTAAAGACGTTGAAATACCTAAATCGAGGCTGGATACACTTCCTACGGCAAGATCTAGCCTAAAAGAAAATGTGCCTACCTATATTACACCTCGTCTTTAGGGCGGCCTTTACGCGACCGCGAACTTAGCGACGGGCTCGGATCTGCTTCACTTGACATCGTGTAGGGAGTCGTCACTTCCAAAATTAATTAATTAGAGAGTGTTTTCTCGGTGGTGCATCCACCTCCCACCTCTCTCGTCGCCACCATACGCAGTAAGCCGATTTTACTTTTCTTGGGGTAGTCTAATTGTGAAGAAACTTTTGAGAAAGAGAGCTAGCGCTTAAGCCTATAGATAAAAAGGACGTGGAAACCGACGAAGCGTGGGCCGTAGAACTCAACGAAACCATCAACAAATTAGATCAGCTTTTAATGATGAAGGAAACCAACCAACAGAAGAGGTCGAAATTCACCGAGAGCTCGCCAAGAAACGCGAGCGCGCCGTCGACCAGCACAAACACAGGGCATAAGTCGGATCTACCCCCAAGCGACACCTGGAAAACTGGATCAAATCTCTCTAGAACTAGGTCTAGGAGTCGCGAAATAGTCTTTGAGAAAACTAACCCGCCCATTAGCAGAGCGGAGAAGTCGAAAAGTATGATGTCTTTAGATGTGCTAGCTTTAGCTCGCGATACAACGATTTTGGATCGGGAGTCGTACCTGAAAGCTGTGATCGAGGATAAGTCACCCACTGGAACGTATACGGAGAGCAATTCGGATAGAAACGACAGTCCCGATGATATTTTGATGGTCGAATGCGATTCGAGTGACTCCACGCAGAATCCCGTGATTAGAATGACCAGTTCAACTATTAGCGATAGTGATAATAGTTAAATTGTTTAGTTTGTCTGTCTGTAACTTTTTAATGAGCTGTAAAGAAATGCGAAGTGTCGACTTTAGTTTACTGCAGCATTCTTACTTTTGGGCGTGCCTAGCAAAAATTTGAAACATACTTTTACGGCAAAGTTTTTGTCACACACTCGTGTTCACTATTGCCTAGATTTTTAATTTGGCAATCGTTTTCTTCTTCTATACGATTACGAACGATGTGTGAGAGAGAAGAGGATAGGATCAGCACTTCAGCAGGCAAATTAAAGTTTTTAAACGAATCTCGAAGATTCTTCTAATTGTAACGAAAGCCGGGTTTATACTTAAAAATATATAAAATCTATAAGTATTTCACAGGGTTTTGTTTTGGTTAGTGACACCCGACTCGGGGATGATAGTTTTAGAAAACTAAAAATAAGATTATTATTTATACAAATTACCTTATTCAATTTGTTTTATAATAACCGCGACGTGCGGACACCCCCGGCCTTCTCAAAGCGCGCGCGCGCGATGATGCGCCAGATATTGCGAGTGCGGCCGCAAGCGATACTTTAATAGTAAGGAAGGCCACAATCCAATGATTTTTGGGTACTTATCATTGTTTTTTTTTTTTAATAATTACCCGAGACGGGTGATTTTACAAAACAGCACCTTGTATGTGTTTTGATTCCTGGTGATTTGTGAGCCTAAAATGTCGATTCACAAGGTTGTTTCCTGAGAAATGGGTGTGTTAGTGAGTACTTATAGGTTGTTAACTTTTATTTCTACAGCGCCATATCATTCCACCGATAGACCACGAACAAATATTTATTTTCTCTTAGAACAAAAAGCATTCATCCACTTACAACAACCAATCTTTAAAGACGTTGAAATACCTAAATCGAGGCTGGATACACTTCCTACGGCAAGATCTAGCCTAAAAGAAAATGTGCCTACCTATATTACACCTCGTCTTTAGGGCGGCCTTTACGCGACCGCGAACTTAGCGACGGGCTCGGATCTGCTTCACTTGACATCGTGTAGGGAGTCGTCACTTCCAAAATTAATTAATTAGAGAGTGTTTTCTCGGTGGTGCATCCACCTCCCACCTCTCTCGTCGCCACCATACGCAGTAAGCCGATTTTACTTTTCTTGGGGTAGTCTAATTGTGAAGAAACTTTTCATTATAGCATTTTTTTTTTTAGTAAGCCAGTTGTTAGTGTCTTACTTAATAGCATAATAAAAAAAAAAACAAGAACTACTTACATTAGATGTCGGTATGCGGTTCGTTTTTACAACATCGCTCAGATAAAAATATAACGACGAGGTGAAAGTTGTCTCAAACTGGGCGAATTTTGATGATCTTTCGAGGTCTATAATAAGAAATATAAAACGTTTTTAGATTTTCTGAGCTTAAACCGACATCGATATAAATCATGACAAGACTAAGGAGTAAAAAAACTGAAAATTAGTAGTCTGTAGAAGACACAAGCAGACTACCACGTTTGTTGGAGATTTGGCTACGAAGGGAAGCCTTATGGCCAGGGGCGTTAGGACTAAATTACACTGTGTATCAGCAAAGTTTAGTCGAAGAAATTTAAAAGACTGGCTCTATGGTTTGTTAGTAGATAGTTGAGTCAGTGTATGGATTTTGGCCCTGGGCTGGCCCTTTTTATCCGTGGTCATTTCAGGACGTTACAAACTTTTAAATATTTTATTATAGTAAATGAGCCAAAATGTATACATTGACCCTTAGCAGTGCACTTATGTGCAAGTGATTCAACATTTGTTTCTATAGAAAGTTGTTCAGAAGTCACTTGTTAGTTTTTACTGTATATTTTCAATAAAAATTCTAAAATGTATTTTAAACATACATTTTTGTCTTGTTATTTTTGTATTGTTAGTTTATAAAGACGAGATTTCTCTAACACATTAACATAGATATTTATGTACTTTTCATTATTTAATTTCAACAAACTATTCATAAAATTATGTGCTAAAATCAGTCTTATTGTGTATCGCAAAACGCTGCACTGTGTGGTTCGCACTCTCAGCTGAATACCTACTTGCACTTTTTCCCAGATCTAAATGTTCTACTAAAATAAAAGCACTAATACTTATTAAAATTGCACAAAAATATTTCTTAAACCGACTCACTCCACGTAACTATTTATTTTTATACAAGGTGTTACAAAATATCCTAACTCTTTTTACATGGTCAGATCTAAATGTTCCACTAAAATAAGAGCACTAATTCTTATTAAAAATGCACAAAAATATTTCTAAAACCGACCCATTCCATGTAAAAAGAGTTAGGATGTTTTGTAACACATTGTAGAAATACTGCCATTTTGTAATTTTTCTTATGAATTCATCTTTTATACACTTCAAATTGGAAACTAATAAAGATAATAACACTTTAGAGCTTGATTTTATTTGATGAATCCTAAGGCTTGATTGTTTAGTTAGTAGAACTTGAAGGCAACATCATTGTATCGTACAAGCGACGGATAAAAATAAAAAAGCCGCATAATTTTTAAAGTCCATTTATTTTCAGAGAAGACGGTTCTTCCATAGATAAACAGCTTAAAATAACCACAGATTAACATTACGTAAAACATCATTCTTTGAGGAAGGCACTTCTAAGGAGTGTAAGGACTAAGGATATAGATGGTAAATAGATTTTTCTTAGTAGCAAATTCAAAATGACAAAGCAAGGGAATGGACGTGAGCTAGATTCCATTTTAGACCATCTCTAAAATTATAGACGTCATACAGAGATATTGGATCTTACTGTATTCAAACTAGATAAATTTAGGGTGGTATTACAGAACGCTACCTAGGCCGACTTGCACCACTTATTAAATGCCACTCAAGTCGCCATTTAAATCGATTTTTGTATGAAGATTTACTTAAATGCTGTTTTTAAGCCACATTTAAGAAACTGGTGCAAATCGGCCTTAAACTCATATCGCCCAGTGGGAGTTTAAACGTCGTTTAGTTTTCGAACTGTCGGTAAAGCAGTGACAGTTTTACATAGTATTTCTTCGCTGTGCTCCTGAAAGTGACATAAATACAACTAACCGACCAAGTCAACAAGGCACCCGGTATCTGGTCAGTGGATCTGCTGAGATTGAAGGGTTTGTATGCGGCTGCCTAGTTGGCTTGGTCAGGTAGTACAGCTTACGGACATTCAAATCTAAACCTGCGCTGTTTTACCGACACTACTAAACTATGTTTAAACTGTGTTCTAGGAGCATTTTGTAATACCACCCTTAGGCCCGTAATATAAATCGCAGTTTAAACTCAGACCATAGATTATACATATAGATTTTAATATTTAATTTTGGGTCTGGACCATTTTAATTTTCATGACATCTTTTATATTTTTACAGTTATATAACACTTTGCAATGTAAGCGATACGAACTAACATGGAATTCAATTTTATATAATTTAACATATTTTATTTTATTAGGTTAGTAATTTTATTTAATTTTTATTTCACTCATTGTATCTCGCCCAATATGACCGTGTAATTGGTTGAAATAAACGATTTATTATTATTATTAAACCTCGCAATTTGTATGAAAATTAATCGACAGATAGGGTTTAAACTGTAATTGATATTACGGGCTTTAGAGTGGTTAATCGCGTACCCGCATACGTCGCACATTTTTTATTTGTTTGCAAATCTCTGAACTATCATAATGTATGCGAGTCCGTGCACAATACATTCTAAAAAAACCTGTGCGGAATTTCATTCATATTACGTGCGGAAAAAATCCGTAGCCTAGCTTTATTGTGGTTAAAAACATGCGCTCGATTTATTTGATTTCATCAATAAATGCAACATTCCGGTTTTAGTATCCTATCTACACACATACATTATTTAATAAACACCATCGATATAACTATAATTATTTTAACATTTAGATTTTTTCAATTTGTTTAGAATTTAACACACGAGTACATTTCAGGACTGCTTTTACTCAGAAACTTCAGAAGTCGTTTTGATAAGTAATTGTAAAGAGCGACAAACGTATACGTATATTCGGTAAAATTTTAATTACATAGCACATTTCAGAGGAAAGCCTTGTTAAACAATGCGTTTTAAACATAGACAATAACAAACAATACAATTTAATTATAAAAATGGCTTGGCTAGTAAAATATTGCCACGTGTACTTTTTAATTTAGGCCCAACCGCATTACGGACTTAAAATTCCATTTAACGCATTGGCTGCCGGCCGTTTTTGCAATGGTGCCTTATTTTATACTATCTTCCAGTGCCTCACGGCGCAATAGTGCGCCTAGGTGTCTATCTCTTCGAACAGTGCCTGCGTCATGTATACGCGCCCTAATTTGCACGCGAACTTCCGCCGGGTGCCTTTGGGCGCGTCTGTGCGTCACGCGTGACTATTAGCAGTGCCTTTGGGCGATTGTGTGCGTCACTGGTAGATGAGCTTTTAAAGGTGTACGTACAATGAGTAATAAACGATGACGCACAGACGCGCCAAAGTCACCTACCGTATGTGTATGGCACACAGACACGTCGAAAGGCACTTAGTGTAAGTTTGGCCAGTTTACTGTGGACGATTATGTGCACCCAAGGCACTCAGCAAATGTCTCGAGGACGCGAAGGCACCCAATGTGTTAAAATATCACTGGTTAATATAACATAAATTTTATAACACCTAGAAGTGATATAAATTTTAGACCTACCGTAAATAATACTAACAGGAATACGTAGAACCTTTGTTTACAACATAATTATGGTGAATTCGAGGACATGTGAAATCTTGCCTAACCCGGCGGAGATGATTTCGTGAGGGTATTATTTATTGTATACCTATTATCTAACATTTAGTGCGTAGTGTACCCTGGTTCCTTAACATTACATTTTTTATTGATATATTGAATAAATAGTGAAAATACTATTACATTTATAGCAGATTTAATTGTGCTGAATGTTTTTCTCTACTTTATAAGTTCAATAACTTAAAAGAATACAATACAGGTCACCACAAAAGAAAGCTAAAAACAATCAAAATTAAAATAGCAAAAAAGTGTATAATACTTATAATAAAATGTTAGTATGTAATAAATACATTAAAAAAATACATCTGTCACCCGACAGTTTATATTAATTGTAAAATTCATTATTATCGTAATACTTTCAGTAAGAGGTAATAATTTTAATTACAATTTCATAAATGTAATTATAGTTAAAATACAATGCGCTTTCTGAAGAAAAAATACTTTTCTGGATAAACCGAAGAAGAGCGGAATGTTTTAACTAAAATTGCTTTCGCACATACATTGAAATAAATATTATTATTATTACTACTGAGGTTACCATTGGTTTGGTAACAATAACAGCCATTGAAAACATGCTGTTTGTTTTTGCATTATTTTCTATAGAATAATATTTCAAAATACAATTCGTGGATTTAGTTTATCTATTCTGGCGCCTCTCCACTAGGTATAGGAGGTTTACCGTTAAAGAGGTTAAGAAATTCTAGATCTCCCATGCACCCAAATATAAAATGTTCATCTCGTTAGAAGCCTTCTTCTATGTACGAATTCTACATTGAAAAAAAAATGGCTTTTAATGGAACAGCAGAAAGTTTTTATAATATTTTTTTTTTTACTTTTGCCAGAACATATTTTTACATTGCATTAAATAATCTTATCAACGCAAAATCCCTTCAACGTAGTTTCCAATAAATTAACATTGGGAAACATACCTTCGAAATGTAGCCTTGTACCAAAAATAATTGGACTAAATGCAATTTAAGTATAGAGAGAAAATATTTGAACTAAGACCATACTTTATTAAGTACGGATTGCTAAAAACTAAGTAAGATTAAGTGCACCACTCCAGACCCTCTACCCTTGACGCTGTTTTTCAATATGGCGCAAATTACTGAATTCTATTTTTCACGAATTAACACGCATTTGATATTTTTATTGTACAAAATAGCCTTCTTACCTTTGAATAAACATTACAAAGTATATAAAATCAAAGCATGACTATGCTTATTCAAAGAGAAATGAATAAAAGAAAACTTCGTAAATATGAACGTATTAGCGTCAAGGGTAACAGTTTAGCAAAATCATCAAAATAATAATTTGCCGGCAACACCTCTACATTACTTGTAAACTAAAATATATTTTTATTTGTGAGATTGTCACTAAATTTTAAACCTTATGTGTAAGGTCTCGACAGTGCGTAAAAATATCTATGGCTGGTTTATATGACATGTCAGTTTGGCACGACTCTAAAAATATATGACATAGGTACGACAGATGGCGCTGATTCTTGACTAATTATTTCAATTTTACAAGTCACAAATTGATTTTTTTTGGGCTGTTAACTAATAAAAACGGCCACAACATAACCTTAACTTTATCACAGAAGTTAAGGTTATGTTCATAGGATAGCGAGGGCGAAATTGTCTATTTAAAGAAAAAAATACATAAAACTTGAACAAAAGTCCTACAGACGTTCTCAGCCCTCATGTACGGTTTACATTATTAATGGATCGCTGGACTGGAATAATGTAAACCGGCACTGGAATTAATCCAGTGCATTCCAGTCCCGGTTTACATTATTCCAGTCCAGCGCTGGAATAATGTATACCGGGCATCAAATGTGACTTCTAAAACTGCGATCTGACAGCATAGCTCACTGTGGCCGTTGTAACGTTTACCTCTTAGAGCCCTCGCCCACGGCGACTTTTTGAAGTCGCTACTAACGCGCTTTAGTCGCATTTGCAATGCGCTACAGAGGCGATGCCAACGCGCTACTAATGCGCTACAGCATCGCGACTGTATCGATGCAAACGCGCGACCGTGTCGGACGACATCGGGGAGAGAAGGGAGGAAGGGTGACGCGCGAATCGCGTATGCGATTGCATTGCGACTGAATCGTGGTTACGTGGGCGAGGGCACACAGCCAGCGACCGCATCGCGACTGTATCGATACGAACGCGCGACGGCATCGCTACAAAAAGTCGCCGTGGGCGAGGGCTCTTACAGCTTAGAGTTGGGACGGTTGACCACCTCCCGCCACCAGGTGGCTCGTTCCATGGCGCCGGGTCCGTGGAAGAACAGCTTCTGCAGGTTTTGGTATAGCTGCGGGGAACGGGACGAAGCACTTAGTATTGGCGACATTGGCGTAGCAGATTTCAAGGCATTCAGCCACCTCAATACAGGGGGTCCTAAAAATTGTGTCAAGCGGAAGTCCAGAGTTAGAGGTACCCGATTCACCCCCATGTATTTTTTTACGTTTAGAAGTTATGGGGCTTTAAAGGGTTTTTTGAAAAGAATTACCTAGCATATATTTAGTGCAGTAGGTATCGAATTTTAGTATGGAGCAGCTGATATTTTTTTCGAGATTCCGCACTTGGTCCCATAGTAAAATTAGCTTGTATTGGAGTTAAGCGACCCCTTCCAGTGTCACATGACCTTTCTGAAACACCCTATAGAAACTAGGTACAGAACGGGTACAGATGTTTTATCTCACGAAAGCGGATGAGCCATACTTGTGTGGGTAAATGTGCATTGTCTTTGCGTGCGTAAACTCGGGAGCGCTCGGTTTCGGCCGAGTTACTAGTAATAATAATAATAATACCCCCCCAGGAGGACCACCTTGTCGTGGTGGGGGGGCTTACGGGAAGTAGGAACTATAACCAGTCTGAACACCTAGACACGCACCCCTTTCAGGGAGGAACTAAAACGTACTAAAAGCTTCGAACATCATAGCTACCCTTCACAAACTAAGGTCCTCAACCCTCCTATATGGAGATAGAGTATGGAAGCGGAACTGAAAAATAAATTACCCCAGGAGGGTACTAGTAATACTAGAGAATCCCTCCCCGACAAACCGGGCAGCCTTACGTATTCTGGGGAAGGCAAAGGACCGCCACCACAAGTAAAGACCGCCGCATCGACTAGCGCAGGCCAGCAAAATAATAGGTATTCGCTGAGACCACGGCCCGGGCGCCGACAGAGCACAACATCTAAGTCCGATGCAGGCCATAATCATCATCATCATGACCCAACCTCATCACCATCATCACCGCGAAGTCTATTTTCATATGATAGCGAGTCAAGACACAGCTTCTCGCGGCAGACTTCGCCAATCTCACCCCCATCATCACCTTCAACCAGCCCGTTAACAGCTGTTGTGCAGGAGGCAATCGCCGAAATCCCTGCACCCACTGTCAATGGTAAACGCACGAGACTCAAATGGAGTGAAGAAATTAACAGATCCGTATGGCGTGCATACCTGATTGCTTCTGCCTTAGAGCAGAACACAAAAGCCTACCTACCGGACTTACACCGCCTATTCATATTAGAGCAACCAACTTTTGATGTCTCTCGACTAAGATTAGGGGACCAAAAACGGGCCATCATTAGGAACAAACTTCTATCACAACATACCCTAGATGAAATAAGATTAGAAGTGGCCATGACATTGAACAATACACAAGAAACACAAACACATCACCCCCTGCAGACATCACAAATACAATCATCACAATCCCAGACTACTGAAAACCGCCCTCGACAAAGAATGTCCTGGAGCAACGACGTGAATGAGACTATAATTTACAACTACTACAAGATAACAAATCTAGAGTCGAACAGAACTGCATACAGACCACCACTACACACTGCTGTAGTAGCCGCACACCCACACTTAGCACACGTCTCAGAACAAAGAATCGCTGATCAACTTAGAGTCATCATAAACAACAAATTCATATCTGAGACTAGACTACAAGAGATACGAGACCAAGTAACAACTGAATTAGACAATATCACACATGATATTTCACAACATTTATCACTAAAAGACACTCACTCTTCATCTCTACCCCAATCACAACACACCAATCAGTATTCAAGTTCAGAGAGAGAGGAGACCACACATTTAACAGATATAGGACCAATTCATTCGCAGACACCAAACTCTACTCGCCAAAGAATACTGCCAGAAGAAAAAATTACAGAACTAGAAGAATTATTCCTAAATGCGTTAGAACAGTATAAAGACGTCGAACCAGCAGTGAGGGCCTCTATACCCAAGCAGAAACCATCGAGAAAATTTGCCATTGTAGTACATACGATTGACGTTAAAATATTGCCTAAGTACGCAGCGAAATAGATTTCCATTCAATGCAAGCACTTATTTATTGTGCAGCGTATGCAGCTGTAACCTATACTAGAGGCAAGATACACAACACACAGCATGCTTCTAACAACACAAATCGTATCCCAGCATGGCAGATGCGCTTAGAAAAGAGAATTGAAGACCTTAGAGCCAAAATAGCAAGGGTAACACACTGCATGCGAGGTAATCCTAGCACCGCACTCCTACAACACGTAGAGCTAATAAAACAACAGTATAGGGTACATTCACATTACGAGCCCGACAATACAGATCTTCCCCAGTTTCTTGACACACTAAAACAGAAACTTAATGCCTTAACTAGCCGCCTTCGCAGATATAAATTAACAACCCTTAGAAAAACACAGAACAAACTATTTTGCACTAACGAAAAACTGTTCTACAGAACATTGCTCAAACAAAACACTAACAATGTTACACAAATGCCCGCAGAAACACCAACACCAGACGCACTACACGAATTTTGGTCTAATATCTGGTCCAACCCTGTAGAACACATAAACGGTGAATGGATTGCAAAAGATAGGGAATCGCTTGAAAATGTACCAGCAATGGATTTTGAAGAGGTCAGCCTAGACGTTTTTAAATCCGTCATAGCCAAAACCCATAACTGGAAAGCTACCGGTTCAGACAAAATACACAATTACTGGTACAAAAAACTAACAAGCACGCATCCAATACTACTCTCACACATTAACCAATTCATACAAAATCCAGACACCATGCCACACTACATCACACAAGGAACTACATACATGATCCAAAAAACCCAGCCAAATACCGACCAATAACTTGCCTGCAAAATATCTATAAAATTATAACCTCGTGCATTAGTCATCTTATTTACACTCATACTGACACAAACAACTTACTAGCCGAACAACAGAAAGGTTGTCGCAAATTCAGCCAAGGTTGCAAAGAGCAGCTGACAATCGATGCTGTAGCTTCTAAACAAGCTTTTCGGAAGAAAAGGGACATTTATACCATGTACATCGATTACAAAAAAGCATTCGATTCAGTACCTCACACCTGGCTTATCTACATCCTAGAACACTATAAAGTCCACCCGACTATAACTAGCTTCTTGACCTCCACCATGCAGAACTGGAAAACTGTTCTTAAATTACAAAATGACAACTCTTCTATACAAACAGAAACTATTGACATTCGCCGAGGGATATTCCAAGGTGACTCACTTAGTCCTCTCTGGTTTTGTTTAGCTATTAACCCGCTATCAAACCTATTAAATAACACAAACAAAGGATTCAATATTAAATTTGATAACACACAGCATACACTTTCACATCTACTGTACATGGATGATATAAAACTCTATGGCAGCAACCTGACAGACATACACAAACTTGCAGACCTAACACAAGAATTTTCAAATGATATTCACATGGAGTTCGGCATTGATAAGTGTAAAATCCAATCCGTGCATAAAGGCCGGTTGGAGAACAATTCGTACGAACTCAGTAGCGGAGAACACATAGATCCAGTCGATAATGATATAGGCTATAAATATCTAGGCTACTATCAAACACAACAGATACACCAAAAAGACACAAAAGCTACAATCACAAAAAAATTTAGAGAAAGACTACACCACATATTAAGTTCACGTTTAAATGCACGAAACACCATTAAAGCTATTAACACATTTGCAATCCCAATACTGACATATTCATTTGGAATCATTACCTGGTCTCAATCTGACTTAATCAAACACCAACGTATCATCAACACGCTCATGACCAAATACCGAAAGCACCATCCACGCTCTTGCGTGCAAAGACTCACACTGCCAAAACTAGAAGGTGGACGGGGAATTATAGACATTAAAAACCTCCACAACAAGCAAATTACTACACTCAGATCATTCTTTCATACACGAGCACAAAACTCAGATTTACACCACGCTGTCACACAAGCCGACGCCAGACATACACCACTCAATCTACAAGATCGTAATTCTCAAAAGAATGAATATATTACTGAATCACAGCAGAAAATAGACACCTGGACACAAAAATCCCTTCACGGCAGACACCGCCTAGACTTAGCCAACCCGAACGTCGACAAGATTGCGTCGAACGCCTGGCTCAAGAGAGGTGAGTTGTTTCCAGAAACCGAAGGATTTATGTTAGCAATTCAGGATCAGGTCATAGACACTCGAAACTATAGGAAACACATTGTCCGCGACACAAGACTTGCAAGCGACTTGTGCCGTCACTGTCACAGCAGCCCCGAAACTATACAGCACATCACAGGAGCATGCAGATCAATCGCACAGACAGACTACAAACATCGCCATGACCAAGTCGCTGCCATCATACATCAATACCTCGCATTCAAGCACCAACTCATCACACAAAAAATTGCATACTATAAATATACACCGCAAACGGTCTTAGAAACTGCAGATTACAAACTTTACTGGGACAGGACCATCATCACCGATATAACCATACATTACAATAGACCAGACATAACACTCCACGATAAAAAGAACAAAATAGTATACCTCATAGACATAGCCATACCGAACACACATAATTTAGTATCAACACACACAGACAAAACTACAAAGTACACTGACCTTGCAATAGAAATAAAAACGCAGTGGAAAGTACAAACCGTTAAAACAGTCCCTATAGTCATTTCATCAACAGGTGTCATACCTTACACGCTACATACCAGCCTCAAAGTTCTAGATATACATCGGTCAACCTACACATTCCTGCAAAAAGCCACTATACTTAACACGTGTAGGATCGTTCGAAAGTTCCTGGGCAAAGAGCATGAACTCTAAACCCTACGTCATCAACATCATGATCTTACCTTCCTTAATTTAATCATGCACTTGGTTTCGGCCCGTGCCAATCTATACCTCTTTTAAAGGAGTGAAAATAAAAGAAAAACATAAAATAATAATAATAAATAATAATTATTATTACTAGTGACTCGGCCGAAACCGAGTTTACTAGTGTTACTCAGTTCGCGCCCAAATTATCAATTAAACACAGCATGAAGTTACGCATACAAGGGCGCGCGTCTATTCGCATTACAACTACAAGAGTATGGCTCATCCGCTGTTTAGAATAGTTTGTACAGTCGGCCACAGTCTCAGATACCCCTTTTTGTTCGATTGGCGCCCTTATGCCGCGCGCGATAGAGCTGCCATGGGGTATCTGAGATTGTGGCCGACCGTACAACCTATTCTCAATCTCTTCTCTGCTGTTTCTCTTCCGTTCTGTCTGTGAAACTATCACCACGCGCTCCGCATAATTTAATTCCTAAAAATACAATCTATTGTTCAGTGGCACTTCAAAAGTGCATCGTCTATCATTGCGGTTCATTCGAGCTGTAATCCAAGCGTAAATCTTTTTCATCCGCTTTCGTGTGATAAAACAACTGTGGTAATGTTTGCACACTCACGTTTCCGTCGCTCTTCCCGAGCACAGAGTTGAGCACAAAGTCGGTGGGTGCCAACGCGTCGACCACGCCGACGACCTCGCCCTTTAGCGACGCGCACATCTCCAGAATAGCCTCCCTCAGCAGAGCCGCCGGCGACTCGCCAGACGCGAAGCCTCCTGTGGAACGAAGTTTTTCGTTGGATGATGGGAAATAAAGATATTTTTTTATTTAAAACTTGCTGACCCGGTGAACTTCGTATCACCTGAAATGGCGATTCCAATAAAAAATGACAAATTTTTTTTTCTTCCGTTTTTCAGCTAATCCTTTAACTTTTCCCATATTTCTTTACTTTAAACCTACCCTGAACTATGGTGAACTAAACAAAACAGTAAATATGCAAATCGGTCAAGCCGTTTCTTAGTTTTAGCGAGACTAATGCACGGCGATTCATTTTTATATATATAGATAACCCTAAATAAAATGGTACGGCGAGTGACCGACCGACTTAGGCCCGGTTTCTGAATTGAGATTTTCACTAAGTAAATACTTACGTATCGTTCTGTCACGCTCTTTTGAGATAAATCTGCGGAGACAGAACGATACTTACCTATTTGCTTAGTGAATTTCTCAAATCAGAAACCGCCAGTTAGTAACAACTACAGGGTGCACTCTAAGTCGATAGCGGAACTTTAAGTAGGCTGTCTACTGATCACTACAAACAACTTGTACTAGGTGGCGAAAAAAATGGAGCGAAAAAAATATCAGCTGTTTCATACATTTGGTGCAGTACTGAGTCGACCTTTTGTATGGAACAGCTGATATTTTTTTCGCTTCATTTTATTTGCCACCTGGTACAAGTTTTTTGTAGTGATCAGTAGACAGCCTACTTAACGTTTCGCTATCCACTTAGAGTGCACCCTGTAGTAATGAGCCACAACTTTAATACAGGTCCGTAATGCACATAATGGCACCGAACTTTGGGGAGGCTCGGCTAGAAGGCTTTGAAGTTAAATGCCAACATCACGCCCTATGCCCACGTACAACTAACTACTGAACTGTGACATCTACGACCGAGTCTTCAAGACAAAACTCTGATTCAAGACAAGATTCTGGCGGCGGCGGGATTTATTCGTCGATTCTACGATCTGGAATCTAGACCTTAGGTCCTAAAAGTAGTTATAATCCGTGCGGAATCAGAATGGGATAATACCTTTTGGAACTTAATCGAAAATGACAGTTCTCGAGTAGCGACAGTAAAAAAAATGTTAGTTCTACGTTCTATCATAGGGTTATAATAATGGTTGTAATCTAAAAGGATTCAATGTTATTGCATAAATTGAATAAAACGTGATAAAACTCGAGCAGACACCCACGCGCACAGAAAACACAAGCATGTTTCGACGCGAGTTTGCCATAGACAACTAGAGTTTGCCGAAATGCTGACGCTACAGGACCGCGAGCTTCTCAGTTCCAAAAGGTATTATCCCATTCTGATCCCGCACGGATTATAAGCATGATGTTATAATAACAGGGCCGCAAACCTTGGTACAGCTCAGTAGAATGCCCATCCAGCCCGCATAGTCCATACAACACAAACAGCTTATATAGCACGGGCTGCAGCTCCTTGTCCTTCCGCTCAATGGACTGTAGACTGAACATGAGCGTCAAATACTCCGCGTAGACTGTGGTGAGGGTTCGCCACCGGTACACTTGGGTCTTGGACTTGGCCTCGTTCTTCGGGAGACCGCTGGCGATGAGGCCTTCGTATTTGTCGTGGGTCTGCTGGAGGAGCCAGCAGAGCAGCCATTGGTAGGTGGATATGATGACTGTGGAGAGAGAACGTCCGTTAGGTCAGTGAGGCAGAGCGACATTTTTCAATCTATCGAAACGTCTTTGCATGAAAATGAAAATAGTAATTTTTTTGCAATAAGTACACATTCAGGAATATATTTTCGTGGCACGTAGTTCAGTCAATGAATGGGTTGTAGGTTGTAGGGTAAGCGATTTCTTCAGAAACGTGTTTAATGCTTAGGGTGTGAACATACTAAAAGTCCCCTCCTGTAGGAGGTGAGTGCGAGTGGGGGGGGGGGGGGGCTAAAGCTGTTTTTCGGCAATTTTCACTTTTCCGGGGCGTGTAGCTCTGAAACGATTAGGAAATTGGAAAAAAAGTGTATGAAATAAAAGTTCTAGAATACGGTGCACCGTCTTTAAACTGCCCCCCCCCCCCTAACTTCGTATATTTGTATAGGCTACATCATTTTTTTAATCGGTATGAATGTATGGTTTGACTCGCCTTTGCCAGTTTTTTAGAGTTACCTATAGTTGGTCGATTGTTTACGTACACACCACCTAACTCATCTCATGTCATCAATCTATATATATAAAAGGCTTAGGTTTACTGACTCATCACGCTACAGCCCAAACGGCTGAACCTATAAGTATGAAATTTGGACAAAAGTTGCGTTATATGGTGGAGGGTTCATTTAAGAAGCGATTTTTTTTTATTTAACCCTTAAGTGGGTCAAAATAGGGCTGAAAGTGTGTATGGGAAAAAATTTTTTTTTCGACTTTTGTTCTTAAATCTTGATTTTTTATACTTTTTTTTTTAAATGACTTGACACCTATTTCAGATTTTTTCTCATTTCTATGTTCTTAAGGGTTAAAATGAGTGCCAAAGTTTTTCGTTTTTTTTCACCAGTTAGGATCGATGCTGGAACAAAACCGCTAATGCCAAAACAATGAAAATTTGACAATAGTTGTAATTTGTGGACACGCTACGGGTTAAGACAGATTTACTTCAAGTTTAACCCTTAAGGCGGTAAAAATGGGGTCCAAAGTTTGTATGAAAAAAAAATTTTTTTGTCCGGATTTACTTGCAACTAAGAATTCGTATATTAAATCAAAGTAATTTAACACCTGTTTTAGCTTTTTTCTAATTTTAGCAGTTTAAGGGTTAAACGAGGTTGAAATGTATGAATATTTTTCGTGATGTAGTGTCAACGTCGGGCCCAAACCGTTTCAGCTACAACTATGAAATTGAAACTGCAGTAGCGTTTTGTAGCAAAACTACCCACCATGAAGAAAAAAATATAATTTTAACCCTTCAAATGCCCAAACCGGGGTTCAAAGTTTGTATGAAATAAAATTTTTTTTTGGTCCGATTAACTTGAAACTTAGTATTTATATATTAAATAAGAAACAATTAAACACGTGTTTCAGCGTTTTTCAAAATTCTGCCCACTAAAGGGTTAAAAGGGGTAGAAAAGTTTGAAGATTTTTCCTGATTTAGTATCAATGCCAGGCCTAAACCATTAAAGCTACAATTATGAAATTGAAACTGCAGTAGTGTTTTGTGGCAAAACTACCTACCATGAAGAAAAAAATATAATTTTAACCCTTCAAATGCCCAAACCAGGGTTCAAAGTTTGTATGATATAAAATTTTTTTTTGGTCCGATTTACTTGAAATTCAGTATTAGTATACTAAATCAGAAAAAAATAAACATGTGTTTCAGCGTTTTTCTCATTTCAGCCAATGAAGGGTTAAAATGGGTGGAAACGTTGAAGTTTTTTTCCTGATGTAGTAGCAATGCTGGGCCCAAACCATTGAAGCTACAACTTTCAAATTGAATGTGCAGTTGTATTTCATAGCATTACTACCCACCATCAAGAAAAAAATATAATTTTAACCCTTCAAATGCCCAAACCGGGGTTCAAAGTTTGTATGAAATAAAACATTTTTTTGGTCCTATTTACTTGAAACTTAGTATTTGTATATTAAATAAGAAACCATTAAACACGTGTTTCAGCGTATTTCAAATTTCTGTCCATAAAAGGGTTAAAAGGGGTAGAAAAGTTTGAAGATTTTTCCTCATGTAGTATCAATGCCAGGCCTAAACCATTAAAGCTACAACTATGAAATTGAAACTGCAGTAGTGTTTTGTGGCAAAACTACCTACCATGAAAAAAAGAATATAATTTTAACCCTTCAAATGCCCAAACCGGGGTTCAAAGTTTGTATGAAATACAAATTTTTTTTGGTCCGATTTACTTGAAACTAAGTATTTGTATACTAAATCAGAAATAATTAAACACGTGTTTCAGCATTTTTCTCATTTCAGCGAATGAAGGGTTAAAATGGGTGGAAACGTTGAAGATTTTTCCCTGATATAGTAGCAATGCTGGGTCCAAACCATTTAAGTTACAACTTTGAAATTTGAAATACTGTTGCGTTTTATAGCAAAACTACCAACCATGACGAAAAAAGTAACAATGTTAACCCTTGAAATGCCCAAACCGGGGTTAAAAGTTTGTATGAAATACATTTTTTTGTCTGATATACTTGAAACTAAGTATTCGTATGCTAAATCAGAAATAATCAAACACATGTTTCAGCATTTTTCTCATTTCAGCGAATGAAGGGTTAAAATGGGTGGAAACGTTGAATATTTTTCCCTGATGTAGTAGCAATGCTGGGCCCAACCCATTCAAGTTACAACTTTGAAAAACTACAGTTGCGTTTTATATCAAAACTACCAACCATGAAGAAAAAAGTAATAATGTTAACTCTAAAACGGCCAAAACGGGGTTCAAAATTTGTATGAAATTATCATTTTATTGGATTCAGATTAACTTGAAACTAAGTAGTCGTGTATTAAATCAGAAATAATAATTAAACACATGTTTCAGCATCAAAAAGGGTGGAAACATTTTAAGAGTTTTCCTGATTTAGTATCAATAACAATGCCGGAACCATTAAAGCTACAACTATTCAATGAACATTTAACTACAGTTGCGTTTTATAGCAAATCTACTAAGCATGAAGAAAACAATAATAATGATAAACCTAAAACGGCCAAAAAGGTTCAAAGTATGTTTTTTTTTTGTTGGATTCATTTGATCTTTACCAATTTGGTCACACACATACACAACACATACACTTCCACGCTGAAACTGCACGACGGATTTGTATGACATTTGGAATAGAGATAGCTTACAAAAATACACACACATGACTCTATTCATGCTAATTTGATAATGGTGAAAGATGTACCCAGGCAACTTCTTATAAGTCTTCGCGGACGAAGTCGCGGGCGAAAAGCTAGTTCTTTATAATACATCATAAATCATCAAGCATTCGTTACTCACTGTTACTATAAAAAAGAACTGCGATTATTTTACAAAATGTGATTTTAATGTTGTTGCCTCAAGTGCATCATAAATATTTCCATAATGGATTTTAACTGCAGTGATACCTATAGACACGTAAATGAGCCATGTAATGTGCTGTTTTGTGGTTTGTCCGATATATTTCCAAGTTATTGTGTAGGTACCTGTCTCAATTATTGTATGTATGTGTGTGTTGTGGTGTTTAAATAAATGATTATTCTATTCTATTCCATTTTCAAAGCACAAAATTCAAAGCAGTTAATAGATGGCGTTTACAGAAGTGCCCATTCAAGAACCGGGACACGCCTGTAAAATTTCGCTTAGCAGAGAATAATTTTGACAGTCGCGTTCCGTTTCCTCTATGGCCACGCCTGCAGGCGCCATCTACGAAGTGCTATGAATTTGTGCTTTGAAAATGGCTCATTGGTAGAGATTATCCGAGCTAAAATACTTTATCACCACGTGTGTCCACTGCGGATTTTCGCTTTGAGGGTAATACGTATTACCTTAGAACTAAACCAATTACCCTGAAGTACCCTAATTACCCTGAACTAATAATTATTATTTTCCCTAGAAGTTCAGGTTTCGCAAAGATTTCCTTACCTTATCTCACGAAGGCGGATGAGCCATACTTGTAGTTGTAATGCGTATGTAGACGTGCGCTCTTGTGTGCGTAACTCAAAAATTCGAAATTCAAAGTCACACACGCAAAGACAATGTGCATTAACACACACAAGTATGGCTGATCCGCCTTTGTGAGATAAAACAACTGTACCGTTAGCGAGCGAATGGTATGCCGCTACAGTCAGTATGCAACGTTGAAACTAAAGACATGTCAGGCGCGAATCGAACCTAAGACCGCAACAACAAAAGTCAAACGTTCTTCCGAGAAGCCACCACCTCTAAAGTAAACGTCAACGTAGATTTTCCGAGACATTTGTCATCAAAAACATGTCATAAGCATTACAGCGTCTGGGTCACCAATCTGGGGTCAATGAAGATGATATTGGAAGATGTATAAATCATCTCATTAGCTGCAAAGGCTTATACAAGGTGTTAAAAAAGATCGTAATTCTTTTTACAGGGGTAATAGCACTCAGTGATAGTGAACAAAACCTTTTTTTCTTTCTCTATGACCTTCCGTTGATTTTCAAATTAATAAAATGTGAACGCTGTGGTGGGAGAAAGGTATTTTTTAAATATGTTTTAACAAGTCAAAACTATGCAAAAGCACCTACACACAAACATATTTTTAAATCTGAGCATACCAAAGAAAAAGATTTTATAATGTTTTTTTCAATTTTGATGTTATAAATATTTGTGTTTTTTTTCACAGAATTAAAATCCTATTGACAAGTAGCTTACACCCTATAAAAGAGACAAAATATTTGGTATGAAAACAGCTTTCACAAAAAAATAACTCTGGCTTCTTGGGGAAAAGAGATAGCGCTACCGATACAATGGCGATGAAGAGATGAGTTTACCAGAAAATTACGATATCGAGACATTTCAAGATGGCGACCGAGAAATACGTAAATAGCAAAAACGTGCTTGTTTCCTAGAAACTTTTGATGTGTGTACCTAGATCACTGTGAAGCTAGTTTTATCGATTTTACGTCGGGATAAATAAAAACCAACCGCGATTCGACCCGTTTCGAATACAATAAAGAAGCCAGTTTTACTAAGGTGTTTTTTACTCACATTTGGCCGTTTTGACCTCCTCTGTACTCGTACACTTAAACTTCTCAGCGTTTATCTCCTTTATCCGCATCAGAAACTCGACCGTCCCGAGCGGCGACTCGACGGGGTGTCCCAATAGCGCCGTCTCGTACTGTCTCAGGAGCCAGTTGCCTGCCTGCTGAGACAGCACGCTGTTGTCACCTTCGTACGTGACGGTGGGTTCGTGGTTACTGCGGAGCTCGCCGAAGTTCGCAGCCTGCGGGTTGGTAGTGAAGGCAAAACTTGATTTTAAGACGCAATACGTCTCACAACTAGCGCCGCCAATGAAAAAAAAAAACATGTCTTTTTTTGGATGCGTTTTTGGCAAAAAACTCTCCTGCGATTTCTCAACGCGAGGCTTAACTATTTTTAGGACCTAAGGTTTGGATTCCAGGATTGGATTTCCTACGAATGCAATCGATTCTCGCCAAAAGTAACCAAGTTCTAGGATCTGGAATCCAAACCTTAGGTCCTAAAAATAGTTAAGCCTCGCGTTGAGAAATCACAGGAGCGTTTCTTGCTAAAAATGCATCCAAAAAAAGATATGATTTTTTTTTCATTGGCGGTACTAGTTGTGAGACGTATTTAATCTTAAGGTGAATATACAGGGTGGATTTTTAAGACGGGGCAGTAAGGGCAGGTACCTTAACCGTTATAGTTACAGGAAAACGTTCCTAGGAGACCTTCCATAACTTTTTGAGATATTATGAACTGCATTCACAGATGTTGGAAAAAATTTACGGTCAGCGAAAATGATGCATTTTTTTTATAATGCTATTCGATCCTTTTTCGTGTAGGGATCAAACGTCTCTAAGGAGCCAACTTAGGTTTGTGTACAAAAATGTTGGAAATCGGCAAATACTTTCCCACATACAAAATCCATAAGAGCTTGCAAGATAGAAAAAAAGCGCGCCGCGTATTTTGTTCCGCGAATTTAATCTTCAAAA
Source organism: Zelleria hepariella (assembly GCA_949319315.1). Lineage (NCBI taxonomy): Eukaryota > Metazoa > Arthropoda > Insecta > Lepidoptera > Yponomeutidae > Zelleria > Zelleria hepariella. The sequence goes on from OX439384.1 coordinate 21,653,271, forward strand.
CGTTTATGAATGTCAACACGAAACTGGCTGTGTTAGATAGCTCTTTATATGTGTACTTTTTCGATTCGTTTAGTTATCTGATACAGGGATCGATTTTGTAGATTTTTCTTTGCACGCGGGCTGTAGATTTTTCTTTGCACACTATGCACGGCGCCTTAAATAAAAAATAAAGCTGTGTCACCTTCAGGTATCCATGTCCACCGCAGGCCTCGCGACACTCTTGGACGGCTGCTAACACCCTCCACGTCAGCAGAGGTTTGGTGCAAGATACCATCGCGTGGATCTCAGCTACTGCGCCGCTCTGTTGACAAAAATACACTTTTTATCACATCTATTCGAAAAAAAACTAGTTCGCTCCCCACAACGCTGAAAAAATAAACCGCGCGCGAGCCAAATATTAAAAAAAATGTGACAAAAATACAAACGTCAGAAAAGCAGTACGCCTTCGTTCGTAGTTGTGTATTTGTTTACTCTAATTCGGATTTTACTAAGTTTCATAAAGATGTGTTTCTTCCTCAAGTTGTGAGAATGAAAGTATTATATTAACTCCAGAGAACATTGTATCGGAAGCTAATTATTCGTAAGTTTCACTAGTTATTTTCTCATGTGGTGGTGATAAAAAGTAGAGTGTTCACCTCGGGAGCAAATAAATTTTTAGGGCGGGTGAGTTCTTTGAATCCCACTCCGCTAAGAATTAAAAAAACACCTTATAAAAATCTTTATAAAGTTCCCTAGCACGGGTTAATGCTTTAGAAAGGTCAAAAAGTGGTTAAATATTCTATTTACTGCACCTTTAAAAAAAGCACCAAGTTTAAAATACCTGTTTTTTCTTTGTATTTCTGTCTCTTCCCCCCTCTGTTTCTCTCTCTCTCTCTCTCCCTTATCGAAAATTATTTCAATAATCGCTCTTGTTAGTTTGTTGTTGAATGCGTTGAAGGCAAAATCAAGAGATAAGTTAAAAATCTGCAGATGCAATCTGTGATGACATGTCTATGTATAAATTATGCGGGGTGACTATTCGTGCGATAACCAACCCACCTACCGAGAGACGTGATTAGAGATTATAAAAAACCTGAGCGAAAATCAATTTTCTACCAGCGTTTTGTCACTGCAATAAACATAATGATTCTCCATTCGCAAATATCACCACACGAACAACGTGCAAAACTACAAGTACGTAACTAACTAAGGCCATTGCGTTTCCGCAATGAGACGATTTATACAGCGTTTATACCTACACACTACACTCACACTATGTGTATGAAGTGACCACTCGACGCTGAAGTGCCTGGGACATTGTTTCAGATGGAGTAGGCTTGCCCAGCGCCTATACCATCCTGACAGCTTAGTCAGCCTAGTCCACAGGAAAAACGAGTCAATACGTGTGGAGCCAACTAAGGCGCGGGTTTCCTCACGATGTTTTCCTTCACCGTTAGGAAAAACAGGGGCCTTAGTATACCAGTTTTTGTATTTTCTAAAGCACTAACCCAAGTTATAGAGATTTAGATTTTTGTAAGGTTAAAAAATTCGCTCGGGACAGGACTTGAACCCGCAACCTCTTTGCATTGGGTTCATTGAAATGAAATGAAGTCCAATGAATAAGTTCGTCCTGTCCCGAGCGAATTTTTAAAAAACTGTAACATCGATTCTCCAACAAACTGATACTACAGTTTGGCGTATTTTGTAACTATTTTGTAAATATTTTTTTAATAATTTCAAAAAATATACACCGGGTGTCCCGTAATTCAAAATGTGGTCTAGCTAGGGTGACCATTTTCAAAATTTTTCAAAAAAATTATTTAATTTCTGAACGAAACGACCAGGATTTTTTTTTATTATTTTTCACAGTACCGTTATAACCTGCCCTTTCACCCAGTTCCCGCTTGATGTTGAATTACGGGATATCTTGTATATAGGGGCTTTACATCCTTACCAGGTTGTCCACCTTCATGCCGGCGTGTGATTTCTCCACAAGGTTCAGGTACACGCGGGAGAAGTTCTCCAGGTACATCTTCATCACAACGGCCGCGGACACGTATCCAAAGAGGCGCCATTGCTGTAACAATAAACACACAAGGCGTTACGAATAGGCGCCATTGCTCTAACAATAAATACACAAGGCGTTACGTATAGGCGTCATTGATGTAACAATAAATACACAAGGCATTACGTATTAGGCGCTATTGCTGTAACAGTAAATACACAAGGCATTACGAATAGGCGTCATTGCTCTAACAATAAATACACAAGGCGTTACGTATAGGCGCCATTGATGTAACAATAAATACACAAGGCGTTACGTATTAGGCGCTATTGCTGTAACAATAAATACACAAGGCGTTACGAATAGGCGCCAATGCTGTAACAATAAATACACAAGGCGTTACGAATAGGCGCCATTGCTGTAACAATAAATACACAAAGCGTTCCGAATAGGCGCCATGGCTTTAACAGTAAATACACAAGACGTTACGGAAATTTTCAGTAACAAATATGAATACAAGTTACAAAATGTCCTAAGTTTTTTTGCAGTGTAATAATAGCACCCGGTGCTAAGGATCACAGCTTATTTTTAAAACTTATTTTTTGTTGCAAGCGTTACTCATTACTAGTATTACTAGCAGTGGGACACATTCGAGGCTGCATAAAAAAAAGTACTTAACCACAGACTTACTGCCGATTTCTGAATTGAGAAATTCACTAAGCAAATACGTAAGTATCGTCCTGTCTCTGCAGATTTCTCACAAAATAGCGTGACAGGACGATACTTAAGTATTTGCTTAGTAAATTTCTCAATTCAGAAACCGGGCCATAACATACTTAACTCACTTACCACTAATACGGAATTATCCTTTACTCAAAAAAGCTCGTAATGTGGACATTAATTCGACAACCTTCTTTGAGCAAAGTCGGACTTGCGGGCTACTTGGATTAGGCGCCAGAAAAGTTGTATGGAATTTCATTAATGTCTTGTGTTTTGCGGCCAGAAAAACATTAATGTCGAGTTTTGTTTCATAAATAGAACTCAAACATCAGGTGCAAAAAGTATTTATTTAGAATTAGGCTGTATGGGTACTGGCAGTCGACACATTGCACAGAAAAAAAAAGAGCGGCCATATTGTTTTCGACTTTTCGCGCGTTGTTCGAAGTGATTTTTTTCTGTGTTTTTGTTGAAAAAGTGAACTCTCAAAGCGACGAATCCTCGGATTTAATGTGTTTAACACCGCCGGACATTCAAAATCAAGCGAAATTAGTAATTGGAAATTTATTGCCACCGAAGTCAAAAGAAAAATACAAGCAAGCTTACCAACAAAAAGTTTGCGGAATGGAAAATCGACAAAAAGTACTTAATCTACGACAAATGGTAAGCTAATTAAATTACTATGTTAATTACTATTCTAATTAATATTTTAATTACTCGCATTGTTTGAGTAAAGCACTATACAAGCCTTGGTCTGCAATGAGTGCGCTTCTGGCCACGCTATGATTGCCTCGAGCTTAGCTTAGCTACGCTCTCGGCCCTCAAGTTTGGTCATCATTGCAGCCCTTGCTGGCCGCGCTATAAAGGCCTCGACCTTCGGTCTCGGCCTTCATTTCAGCTTGTCCATCAAGGGCTGCAATGCTGACCGCATTGTGAGGGCCTTGAGCTGCGCTACGCTGCGCTCTGTCGGCCATCAAAAGCGCGCCAGAAACGCACTCATTACAGATCGCGGCAGTAATGTACTATTAAAATTAACTCTACCTGCATAAGGTAAGGGTGGGTTATCTTCTTCTTTGGGTGCCATCTCCTATCAGAGGTCAGCTATCATTATGGTCACTTGGGCCCGTGACTTTGCGGCTCTGAAGAGTTCTGTGTGGCTCGTGAAGAACCATGTTGCGAGATTTTGCAGCCATGATGTTTTTGGGCGGCCAGGTCTTCGGAAGCCCAGGGGGGTTTTGCGTTTGACGCCATTGCGTTTATATTGACAAAGTTTTAAAATTAATTTCTCTTTTAATTCGCATAGTCATCCATTGATTTTATATACTTCGTAATGTTTATTCAAAGGTTTATTAAAATTTTGTACAATATCAATATAAAATGAGTCTTAATTCGTGAAATATTGAATATTTGGTAAATTCCGCCATATTGAAAAAAATACGTCAAGGGTACAGTGCGACATAAAAGAGTAGAAATTAAATGGCAACAATTTCACAAAGTAAAGCCGACCACTTTTCGGATTTACTATGAAAAATTGTTGCCATTTAATTTCTACTCTTTTATGTCGCACTATAGATGGGCTGTATTTTGGAAGGGTGGTCATACTCACATGTAACTGATACTCCAGCAGCGGCGTTTCGTTGTCCTTGATACCGAACTGGCAGCGTGTGGCCGCGTACCGGATCGCTATGGCAACAGAGCTCGAAATCGTGTGACAGCTCTCCTGCATGATGCCGACTCTACCTGCAAGGGGTAAGGGCGGTTTTAGCTTGTGGCGATTTCGTAGGTACACGCTAGGATACCCCTTTTTGTTCGATTGGCGCCCTTATGCCGCGCGCGGAAAGAGCTGCCATGGGGTATCTGTGACTGTGGTCAACCGTACGATTACAGATTTTTGTGATGGTATGGGCATGTAAAATGGAAGCCATCTGACTACAACGAAAGCACGGAGGCAAGAAATCTCATTGAATCGAAAATGACTTCGATTTATCGAATGGCCCCGAGTATTCTAGAAGGTTCTGAAAAGGAAATGTCGTAAGTAGAGTCCTCTGTGACGTCGGCAGTACTGTTGATGTCACAAATGGGTCATTATAAGTACCTGCTGAAAGGTTGTCCAAGGCAGTTCTATCTGAGTATTCTAGAAGGTTCTGAAAAGGAACTCTCGTACGTGCCGTCTTCTTTGACAACAGCAGTCCTGTTGACGTCACATAGGCTCATATTAGTACCTTCTGAAAGGATCTCTAAGGCAGTTCTGAGTATTCTAGAAGGTTCTGAAAAAGAACTCTCGTACGTGCCGTCTTCTGTGACGTCGGCAATCCTGTTGATGTTACAGATAGCTCATATAAGTACCTGCTTAAAGGTTCCCCAGGGCAGTTCCGAGTATTCTAGAAGGTTCTGAAAAGGAACTCTCGTACGTAACGTCTTATGTGACGTCGGCAGTCCTGTTGATGTTACAGATGGCTCATATAAGTACCTGCTGAAAGGTTCTCCAAGGCAGTTCTGATCATCTAGAAGGTTCTGAAAAGGAACTCTCGTGCGTGCCGTCTTCTGTGACGTCGGCAGTCCTGTTGATGTTACAGATGGCTCATATAAGTACCTGCTGAAAGGTTCTCCAAGGCGGCCCCGAGTATTCTAGAAGGCTCTGAGAAGGAACTCTCGTAGGTTCCATCCTCTGTGACGTCAGCGGTTCTGTTGAGCAGATTCTCGCGCGGTATCCGGTACTGGTTGAACATTATGAACCTGAGGACAAGATAATAACGTTTTTGTTATTGCACCAAAATATAAAACATCAAACTGTGAACGATAGATACGAGAAGATAATTCTATCTATCCAGCCCATAAATAAAGCCCACTGCTGGGCATAGGCCTCTTCCTTTTCACGCCACCCCCCGATAAAGTGGAGACGAGCAGGGCATCTGACTAGGCGGGAGGACGGATGGTGGTAGCCTTGAATGGGTCGACGATCGGTGGCTAGACCGAAAGCTCGATGGATCGATGACATAGTCAAAACAGCGCAAGGACAACGGACGAGATTGGCATTATACAGTTTAATTACCAGCTTTTTATCCAAGTAAAAGCTCGAATCAGTAGTAGTTGGATTACATTCATCTCATCTTAGCGACTTATACTCAACGCGAAGATCAACAGTCCGCAGTGGAGACGCGTGACCACGCTCACGGATTTTTCTCACGGTCTTCATGGAACCAGTATTTTAGATTGTAGGAATTCATAAAACCAACCAAAAGAATAGCAGCGGGACAGAAAATTCAATTTTGAAGCTAAACAGGGCCCTTAGCCTGTGCCAAAATGGGCTCCCGGTTGACGGTTTCATTTATTAATGCTGTCGGTCCAGTGTCGGTCCTTTTAATGTGTTTGTAGTAAAGCAAAGAATATTATGAGTCTAATTCTAGAGGATTAGTTCGCTGGTTGTAGGAGAACAACGAAAAAATTCCGGTTTTGTCCTTCTACCTGGGACGCCATTGATACGCCATTGTGTTACAGGCTAAGGCCCCTGAGCTATTTTTGTTCAGCGGTTTTTCTTTCATTGCAATAAAATAGTATTCTTTCATTACTGTGAACAACAATAATTCAGCCGATTAGGTGTTATGGTCATAAACTAGTTTTTTGGGCGGTGCCACTAAATCAGCCAATGAAAAGAATACAATTTTATTGCCCTGAAAGGAACACACTGAAGAAAAATAGCTCAGTTTAGCTTCAAAATTGAATTTTCCGCCACGCTGCTATCGTTGGACCTTAAAAACTTTTGGTCTGCAGCTTATAAGAAGCTGATGGTGGCCATAACCTACATTTCTATCGCAGACAAATCCCTTACATAAAGTAGGTTACTGGCATAACTCTTATCTATCTTTTATCATTTTCACACGACAAAGATTACAGCGTTGATGATTCAGGGTGACGGTATGAAAGATAAAGGCAATACTGTCATTTTAAATAGTGATAACGGATAACAAAACAAGCAATCGATTTTATGATACACGAAAGGATCGCTGTACCCTAAGCCTGACTGACTTCTGTTTTGGGCTAGGCATCATCTAATTGATTGCAAGATCAACGAAATTATAAATATTTTCTGAATACCACGCGAAAAATGTCGCTGGCAAAAGATGGTTAGGAGTCAATAATTAATTAGTAGGTAAGATTTTTTTTTTACAGCTGCGTTCCTGTTTTTGTTTCACAGTTTGAGTGTGAGTTATCTTTAGCATGTGGTATGTTATAAAAACATATAGTAAATTAATAAAAGATGTTTAATTAAAATAAGACTTTATTTCAGTCTATTAAAAACATTACCTAACTGAGGTCGATGAATTAATTAAAGTCTTACGTAGTTAATTATTTAATTAGCTTTTTCACCTTTGATTTTATTTTTAAAAGCTCCACTGCCGTTTTCTGAGTAGAGAAATTCGCTAAGCAAGCACTTAAGTATCTTTCTGTCTCTGCAGATTTCTCACAAAAGAGCGTGACTTTGATTAGTTAAATTCTCAATTCAGGAACCGGGCCTATGCGAATCTTCTGTCTTTTAAATCAAGTTTATGCTGATACGCTATGAGTTATAAGATAAGCCTATCTGAATCGAATGCGGCGTGAAATTGTGAAGCTTAACTCAGCAATCGCTAGTCAGTCAGTCGATAAGTGATAAGATGAAATAATATTACTTCCTTATTGCTAACATTAGACAGGAAATTCTGATAAAGTATTTTCCCCATACATATGAAATCACAAACGAAGTCTCAAAGGACTTGCGCGAACTCCAGCCCCTGTATTCTCTAAAATAACTATACTGCGTTTCACGAAAGAGTTCCCTTGACGAAACTCTTATAGCAATGTATTAGGGACTATTTTTGTTCAACCCAGGGGAATTCTTTTGTGAAACGCACTGTACAGTAAAAATAACCGTTTTTAAAAGTCAAAAAAAGATTATTAATTTCAATAAGGGCTATTTTCGAGTGTTTTGACGCTCAAAGGTTGAATGGATTTTTAAGAGAACAGAGGTGAAGGTGGAAGAATGGAAAGAAGTAGCAAAGGACAGAGAGAGATGGCGTCTTTTGGACTTCGGGTCGCTGAGCCAGCGTAGTAAGTATGAAATTACGTATGGGGAATTTGCACCTACTCAAAAACGGGAAAGGAAAACATTCAGCACTGCATATATTTTAATTATATAAACACAGTATCCTGCAGCCAGTTGCCGTTTACCGGTAATTTGGCCAGCCATTTGCATGATTCATTTATATTAAAAAAAAAAGTAAGATGTAGGCTGTACAATTGTACATGTCCCACTAGCTGGACTGTAAAAAAAATCAAAATAAATGCAAGGAAACGTGTAAATAACGTAGGTCCAAGGTTCAAGCGCTCGAGGGAGCGAAATTTCTAGTCTATCACGAGAAACATCTAGTCTATCACCATAAATCTTTGAAAATTAATTAAATAAATCCACCTAATCATCCTATTTGCAATTTTTGTGGCGACAATTTACGACCTTGACTGTCTTGTATGCGTTAAACGCTTTGATTAATCGCGTTTGATGATAATTAAACTACACTTCTATCGGATCTAGGCCGACTAAGCTATCCGAATGGTATAGGTGCTGGGCGAGCCTACACCATCTAACACAATGTCCCAGGCACTGCAGCACCGAGTGGTCTCTTCACCCATCTAGTGTGAGTAAATGTCCCACTGGAAGCTGTATAAATCATCTCATTACGTAGATGCACAAAGGCCTTAGTTTTATCGGATTTAACGCTCGTTTTATTTGGTTTTTACATTTGATTTGCCAACGTTTGATGACGATAGATGAGTTTAAAGGCAGGAGAAACATGGGGGAAACCGACTTCTTACAATAAATTAAGCCACTTTTCTTAAATTACTCAGTGAATAACCTGGCAGTAACTCTTATAGTTTCAAATTAAGATATTCGTCATAATGTGAACATACGATTACTTTATCACACATACTTTATGCGATTCTGGCATTTACGTTCAGCTTCATAAGATTTTTTTTTCTTTTTCTTTACTTTGCCCGGTGACACACGGTATTGAATAATTTTATGTTATTTCAAATTGACGCGATGATAATTTTTAAATCAATAAAATTGTTAGTCATAAAACACTTCTGAAAAAAGTCTGAAATTAATTTCTATGGCGTCACATTAAAAAAACGTTTCTGTATTGTTGTTGCGAATGTTTTCGGCCAAACTATTCTTAGAAACGGAAAACGTGACACAAGGAAAAAAACGGTCAAGAGCGAGTCGAACTTGCACGGAGATGGTTCTTTCTTATTGTTGGTATCCACAGCTTAACTATAAGGAATATGGAAGAAAGAGGGCGCTGCGCTGCTTCCTAACATAGGCTACCCACACAAATTAATTAAAGATGATTAAAACTTTTTTTTTGTTTAAAACAAATTAATTAAAACCTTTTTTTTTTTCAGTCTATTGAAAACATTACCTAGCTAAGGTCGATGTAGTCGATGAATTATTGAAAGTCAGTCGTAATTAATTATTTAATTAGCGTTTTTTCACAACAACATTTGGCCTTTGATTTTATTTCAAAAATCCTTAGCCAATGTTCTGTATTTCAAATTACTTTGATGCCGATACGGTATCTCTACATAATTATATTTTATCTTTTGACCGCTCGGTTGGCGTAAAATTTTCTACAATACCCTCAGGGCGTCTATGAGCCGAAATCCAACCAATCATTAGGATAGCACGAAAATGAAAATGAAGTACTATTCTCGCCTTTACCGATTTTGTCCGTTCCGTAAACTTGACATTTCGGGCGAGAATCACTCCAACGAATGAAACAAACTTGACAGCGAGGTCAAATACAGTTATCCATGTTGATTGCGGTTCTCATCGGCTGGAACCCTAAAACGTAATCACGTGAAAAGCAAAACGTAGCGGTTAAAAATAGCTCCAATCAAAATTAAAACCTAGCGAAAAACTATTGTTAAAATTACCTTTACAAATAGTTGTGACAACAAGATAAGAAGAGACTTTTTTCGCTACAATAAATTCGGTCAATGTCGTCGCAGAATGTTAGTTTTATAACAAAAGTTTTATAAAAAACCAGTCAAGTGCGAATCGGACTTGAGTGGAAAAGGTTACGTATTATAAATCATCGCTTTACCTACTTGCTATCTTCCCGCTGAAGATGTAGCCTGTACAATATTGTACCTAAATGTCCGACTAGCTGGGCAAAGGCCTTCTCTCAGAGAGAGAGTTCGAGCTTAAGGGTAGACGATAGCAACGTGGCGGGAAATTCAAATTTTTTACAGATTTTTACATTTTGTAGCTAAACTGAGCTATTTTTGTTCAGCGATTTTTCGTTCGCGGCAATAACATGGTATTCTTTTCATTATTGTAAACAAAAGAACCACAATAATTCAGCCGATTTTTTGTGCAGTGCCACTGCTTCGTAGACCAGAACATTGTTGTTCTGTTGTTTACAATAATGAAAAGAATACTATGTTATTGCCGCGAACGAAAAATAGCTCAATTTAGCTACAAAATGTAAAAAACAGTGAAAATTTTGAGTTTCCCGCCACGTCGCTATCTTTCCACCTTAATCACCAATTCACCACGCGTGCTCAATGCCGATTGGCGATTTTTGCGTTAATCCCTCATCTCATACGCTCCTGATCAGCCAGTTGACACCCACTGCTGAGTAAAGGCCTCTTCATGCCCACGCCAACGTTCACGATCCTGTGCCAGACGCCACCACTGCTTTCCGGCTACTTGGGCTCTGTCATCAGACCATCTGGCTGGTGGTCTGCCAACCGATCTCTTGCCCTCTCGAGGTGTCTAACGAGGTACCAGTGCGTCTAGCCAGGTGTCCCACCCACGTCCACTTAAGTTTGGACGATAGCAACGTGGCGGGAAATTCAAAATGTTCATAGTTTTTTACATTTTGTAGCTAAACTGAGCTATTTTTGTTCAGCGATTCTTCGTTCGAGGCAATAACATAGTATTCTTTTCATTATTGCAAACAACAAAACAACAATAATTCAGCCGATTATGTGTTCTGGTCATCAACAAGTTTTTTGGGCAGTGCCACTGCTTCGTAGACCAGAACACATAATCGGCTGAATTATTGTTGTTTTGTTGTTTGCAATAATGAAAAGAATACTATGCTATTGCCGCGATCAAAATATCGCTCAACAAAAATAGCTCAGTTTAGCTACAAAATGTAAAAAACGGTGAACATTTTTAATTTCCCGCCACGCTGCTGTCGTCCCCCCTTAAAAGGCGTTTTGCGTCTCTCACTCACCCGTTTTGCGTCTCTCACTGACCCGTTTTGCGTCTCTCACTCACCCGTTTTGCGTCTCTCACTCACCCGTTTTGCGTCTCTCACTCACCCGTTTTGCGTCCCTCACTCACCCGTTTTGCGTCTTTCACTCACATCTTTTCCGTCTCTCACTCACCCGTTTTGCGTGTCTCACTCACCCGTTGTCGATCCCGTTGACTCCGATCTTCTCCCCCATGTCGCCGACGATGAGCCCGGGGTACGTCTCCAGGGTCTCAGGGTCCCGCACGGGCACCACGAAGCCGTGTAAGCCGTGGTTGGTTCCGTCCGGCGTGATGAGCTGAGCGAAGAGGAGCGTGTGCGTGCAGGTTCGACCTGGGAACGAAATTGGGGCTTCGTAAGTGTTGGTGGCAAGTTGGCAACAAGTAAAGTACAAATACAAATACAAATATCTTTATTGGATAATAATAATGGTTGACATTGACAAATATAAAAATATTTCGGTGAATTGGCAACTATCACCTACACTGGCCATATGGCCGTATCGCAGAGTGACAGACAGTCAATCAGAAGGACGTACGTTCCATCATTTAGAATTACAGTTAAAAGGAACCAGCAGATTATGCTTTATTATGCATTTGGTACCTAACATTTTGACGAAGCCTTGTGTGTATTTTAGAATTTAATATTGCATGTAATAATGTCGTATAATAAATAATTAGCACACGAGCAGAGGAAACCGTTTGCTACTCTCAACCGTTCAGTGATGTTAGAAGACGGTGATGGAAAGATTGTTTTTGATACAGTTGTTTTATCTCACGAAAGCAGATAAGCCATACTTGTAGTTGTAAAGATTTAGGACCTAACCTTAGGTGTTTTATCAAAATCGGTTCAGCCGTTTATGAGATATGCTAATTTGAAGCTCAAACGGGGGTATGTTAAAATTTCACATTACTTTACATGTTTTTGTCGTGATTGATCCATCATAAGTTTAGTAAGTAAGTTTGTAAGTAAGTATATAAGTAAGTAAGTAAGTAACTCCTTATTGTACACACGACAGCACGTAGACCCTTAAACACGCTAGCACTCTACTCAGTTACGTTACGGGTGATTTGACAACAAAAGTGTACAGTCTGTCGTGCTGTTGTGAGTACAACAGAAATAATTCAATCATAAGTATCCCTGCTGTGACACATACAAGGTCAACTTTTCGGAACTTCGCATTGTATTGTAATGAATGTGCCTTTAGTAAAGTTTATGGTCAAATATCCTTGAACGAGCTTATCTGCAGTACAAATATTTAATTATGCTTCCGGTGGTACACACGACAGCTTTTGTTTTAAAGTCGCCCGTAACGTAACGGAGTAGAGTGCTAACGTGTAAGGGTTTACGTGCTGTCGTGTGTACCACTGTCGTGCTTTGTGTATAGCTAGCTATAGTCGCGAGCCGCAACTGGCCTCCGGTATCTCTTATTGTGCACGTTTCAAGGGCTAGTATCGAACAACAAAGAGCGCCTCAGGTTATCGACGTGTCTTTATATAAAAAACGTTTTTTTGCTAACTTCAGGCTTTTGCATCTACTCACTGAGATGATTTATACTCACACTAGATGGGTGAAGTGACCACTCGGACGCTGCATCGCCTCCGACATTGTTTAGTTAGATGGAGTAGGCTTGCCCAGCACCTATACCATCCTGGCATAGGTGACATAACCTGGCAGTATGGCTCTGCGAGTTCACTACGTTCACTACTAAATTCACACCGCGCAGGCCATACGCGAGTTAAGTGGTCGACCTATAATAGCTCTTATGGTCCACGATTTAAGTGAGCGTATCGATCAACAAAGGATACGTACCCACTGGACTTATAAAAAAAAAGTTGCTCTACTTATACCTTCTAGTTATATTAGAGGCTAGGAAGGTTTTTGTTTCCGAGGTTCCCTAACAACATTTTTTTTAATAACCGACTCAGTTATGTAATGGCATGCTTGACGTGCTATCGTGTATGGTCCATCTGGTGGCCTGCATGTCTACCAATAAATAAACTAGTCCGAGGTCACCAAAGCACCATTGTTTGCCGTTGGTTGAAAGCTGTGTTAATGATGCATTTACTCTATTGATTTTAGGTTCCGTTAGAGCACGAGACTGTGTTAGCCGAGTGGTTAGAATGTTGGGCACGCAAGCGTGAGTTCCCAGGTTCGAATCCCGGTGCATGTATCACCTAGCTTACTTGGCCGGTGCTCTTCACATAGTACACACGACAGCACGTCGACCTTTACACGCTAGTACTCTACTCGGTTACGTTACGGGCGACTTTGCAACAAAAGTGTACAGTCTGACGTGCTGTCGTGTGTACATGGTTCTTCGTCGTAGTGTACTTTGAGTTTCAAAACGCGGCTTTAAATGGCCAATCAGACGCATTGAACAAGCGAGCGAAGCGAGCGAAGTTCTCCGAGTCTACTGTAACAATCCGGCGTTTGTATGTATGTATGTATGTTTATATGTATGAAGTTCTTTCGACGATAACTTGAGTAAATTTTGTCGGATCATTATGAAATTTGGTAGGCGGGTAAACGAAATTAAAAGAATTTTTAAGTTCGAACATGAGCCAAATCGGTCGAGAGGTTGCCATGATATGGAGTTGTTAAGTTTATATGGGGTCGCGAGTTCACAGTTCGGGGCGAACCACTAGTTATGGTGTAAGTTATGGGCTAAGACAGTGAAAATGCGGCTAAGTTCCGCTCTAGCGCAGAAATGAACCGGTTTCGGCGTTAGCAACGCTAGTGTGCCTATTTTTATCATTACATAACTGAGTGATGTAAAATTGTTGCTATCGAATGTCAAGGCTGCTCGTCTAATCTACAAATGACAAACTTTTTGTTAGAGATCGTCCAACAATCCTGGAGAGTAATGTAGTTAAAATTGTCACCATTTCTGATAAATTCCTTTCGAAAGACTAGTATACTTGAATGACAACGAATTAAGGCGCTGGGCATAGTGAATAAGCCCGCGCGCAAAAAAATTCACAAAAACGATTCCTGTATCAAATACAGTAAAAAAATCGAAAACGTTCACATATCAAACCCTAGAATTAGGTGAGAGCTATCTAAAACAGCCAATTTTGTGTTGATACCCATAACAGATTGCAAGATATTTTGTTTGAAAAAAAGTGCGCCGCCTATTTTTTTTTCATCAAAAATATCTTCAAAACGTTTATGAATGTCAACACGAAACTGCCTGTTTTAGATAGGTCTCACCTAATTCTAGGGTTTGATGTGAAACATTTTTTTTTTGTGTATTTGATACAGGACTCGATTTTGTGCATTTTTCTTGGCGCGCGGGCTATTCACTATGTACAACGCCTTAACAAAAATAAAAATAAACTACTCTACTTGTGAAAAGGTACACTGTTACTAAGCTACTGCACTGATTTCGACCCGATCACCACATTCCCAAGGTGGCTCTTGACTGCAAACCCGCCGGAGGCTCACAACGACCCGGAAGACCGTACCAGACGTGGAAGAGATCCGTTCTCTCTGAGACGAAAGAGAAGGGATCAACTTGGCCAGAGCTACCCTCCCTAGCCATGAACAGAGATAGATGGAAGGCCCTTGTTCCAGCCTCAGACTCCACGGAGGAGTAAAGGGATATAAGAAGAAGAAGACTGATTTCGAGTGATCTGTTACTGTCCGTTCTCTATCTCCGAAGCTGTATGGCGGTAAAAGCGTTGTTTTCAGTGGTGGGCCAATATGGGATGATAACTTTACTTTGATCAAGTAGTTCCTGCCCCTTTACTCTTGAAGCATTTTTCCAATACGGCCGCAATATGGCGCAATTTACAAAATGTAATATTTTACTAATTAAGACGCATTTTGTGTTTTTATTGAATAAACAGCCTAACCTTCGAATAAACATTACACATTATTTAAAATCAAAGCATTACTATGCGAATTCAAAGAGAAAATAATTTTAAAACTTTTTCAACTTGATCTCAATAGCGTCAAGGGTAACCCCCCTGATAGTAACTCAATATTTTAAAAACTTACTTTATCTCTTGTCGGACAACTGTCACATACTGATAAAAACACGTTTTACAGATGAAAGATAACTATGGTTTAACATAATACCTATGCATTATGCAAAGTAGTAGCATTAGGTACAACTACTTAGTTGGATACGACCCATAATCGAAAGGCAGACAATGTCATTTAGGTCTTTCTTTAATTCATCGTATGTAATACCATTGGGCGCTGCCTAAAACACAATTGACAATTTATCATGACAATTTGATGGACGTTGCGTGGCCGGATTACTTTTAGTTTTTAAGTTTTGTGAACAGTAAATAGTGAAGTTTATTAGGTACATATAACAATATCACAAAACACATAAGAAGTAGCCTGGCTTCCCATAGCACAGGGAATCCTAGTTTGGGAGCCAGGACATTCACCTGCAACCTTTGTTTAACCAATAAACTATTTCATTTCATTTAATTTCATTTCATAACGGAAGATTAGTATACGTAATGTACAACGAATTGTCATTGCATTGACAATCTAGTTGTATGCAACGCGCCCCCGGTGTCAGTTTTTAGGGCGCCCAAGTTTTACTAAAGGCCTCTGACATGGCTTGACGATTCTTAAAATCAACAACAACCAGGGGCCTGAGTCTGTAATGCAATGGTGCCAAAATGGGCTCCCAGTTAACGTCTTCAATTACGATTTATTAATGCTGTCGTCTAAAAACCACGAAAGTTTCAAAAAGCATAATATTCTGATTATAATTTAGTTCGCTGGTTGTAGGAGGAAGCCCCGGTTTTGTCTTTCTACTGGGACGCCATCGACACGCCATTGCGTTACAGACTTAAACCCCTGGACCAACGGGTTAACGTTTCAACCTACGCGCTGAGCCAAGTTAACCACTAGTTTCCCTACAACCCTTTCTACTAATCTACAAAATGGTACATGGCATATGCCTTAGGAATCATAGGACTAACCGCCTTCCTACCTACCAACCTACCTACTTAGCTTACCTCGGTACCTACTCAAGTATCAAAGGAAAACCAATTCTAAACACGTGCGCTCCTTAACAATGCGACAAACAAAAATGCAATAAGCAAGACATCATAAAAAACGCCAATATGACTCTTTTATCAGCGGAGGTTAGGTTTACGAGCAAATGCAGGAAAATAATTTCAACTTTAATAGAAACCTTACAAGAGCCGTCGAACAGGTGATAAAGACGTATACTATCTGTTGTGGGCATAATTCTTATTTTTTAACAAACAAATAAATGAACATTCTGTGATTGGACACTTTGAGAAAATGGCATTTTGGGAAATGCTCATTTAGGGAATGGTATGTATATCCTAGTAAAGGGTCTTACTAGTAAAAGAACTGTTAGGGTGATCGACGACTACCAAGTAAATAATGAAATACTAAAGGCTAAAAGTGAGTTAAACGCAGATTACCGAGCATTAGACCGCCTTGAAGTTCGGGACTTTTTTTAAACGGCCATTATTGGAAAAGGAGATTCTGGGAAAGGGGCTTCATGGGAAAAGGACATTCTGGGAAAGGGCTTCATGGGAAAAGGACATTCTGGGAAAGGGCTTCATGGAAAAAGGACATTCTGCGAAAGGGCCTTCATGGTAAAAGGACATTCTGGGAAAGGGGCTTCATGGGCAAAGGACATTCTGGGAAAGGGCTTCATGGGAAAAGGACATTCTGGGAAAGGGCTTCATGGGAAAAGGACATTCTGCGAAAGGGCCTTCATGGGAAAAGGACATTCTGGGAAAGGGGCTTCATGGGCAAAGGACATTCTGGGAAAGGCCTTCATGGGAAAAGGAAATTCTGGGATAGGGCCTTCATGGGAAAAGAACATTCTGGGAAAGGGGCTTCGTGGGCAAAGGACATTCTGGAAAAGGGCTTCATGGGAAAAGGACATTCTGGGAAAGGGCTTCATGGGAAAAGAACATTCTGGGAAAGGGCCTTCATGGGAAAAGGACATTCTGGGAAAGGGGCTTCATGGGCAAAGGACATTCTGGGAAAGGGCTTCATAGGAAAAGGACATTCTGGGAAAGGGCCTTCATGGGAAAAGGACATTCTGGGAAAGGGGCTTCATGGGCAAAGGACATTCTGGGAAAGGGGCTTCGATTTTATGCAATGGAAATTCTGGATGGTCTATCAAGTAAATAATAAACTGAGAGTGGAGTTTTACCTAGATTACCGACCCAGCATTTGGCCGCTTTGAAGTCTGGCGTGTGAATGACGAACTGCTTTGTCTTCGCGTCGTATGTGGCCGTCGTACACATGAGTCGCGCGTCGCTGCCGTGCGCGATCTCCGTCAGAGCGAAGCTTGCTAGGATCTGTTGAGAATACGGAGGAATTAACTTAGCGTAAAATGACGTTAATACTTAATTGACGTCTTTCCTGTGGGCTAGGCCGACTAAGCTGTCAGGATGGTATAGGTGCTGGGCAAGCCTACTCCACCTAAAAAACAATGTCCCAGACACTTCAGCGTCGAGTGGTCTCTTCATCCATCTAGTGTGAGTGAAGGTGCCACTGATCGCTGCATAAATCAACTCATTACGTAGATGCAAAGGCCTAATTGTAAATACATGTTAGGAACATTTTAAATGTTAATGAAAACGAGTGATAAGTCCGGTAAAAGTGTAGTTTAACATAGTCCGAATCGAACTTTATGACGTCTGTGAAGCTAGTCGCAAGACGCGTCTTTTTGAAGACGGTGACTTTTTGGAATTTACGTTAAGGAAACCCTTTCATTACTTAGCACCGGTACCGCTCGGCGTTCGGGTATTTTTTTGCAATCTAAAATGCAAAAAATAACTGCCGGATACCCTTCCTAAGCTCAGCACTAAAATCAGGGTAGGGTTTAAGCAATCTAAAATGCAATATACTGTCGGAAACCGTTCCCGAACACAGATAATGTATGAAGGTGCGGAGTAGTGGAAGGGTCTTCATAAACGAGTCAGCGGGGCGTTCTGTCAAAGTACAACCAAGCTCATAAATACTCATAATAATTCGGAGTTCGGTGTCCTATTTTGTTATTCTTTCATTTAGTTTTTTTATTGTTATTGACTGTTTCTCTTATCGCGAGCTGTCTTTTGAAGTGGTTGTGATCGTGATAGAGTTCGCGAAGTTTTTTTAAAGAATATGGACATCCTCCAATTTGTACGGAATTTTGACGTACTAACCTGAGGTAACCTGAGCGTATGATGCATTATACCTTTAATGCCAAAATCGCCAATCCGCATTGAGCACGCGTGGCGACTAAGCTCGAACTCTCTTTCTGAGAGAAGGCCTTTGCCCAGCCAGTGGGATATCATCATCAGCCTGTTAACACCCACTGCTGAGTAAAGGCCTCTTCATGCTCGCGCCACCTCTCACGATCCTGCGCCAGGCGCAAGCACTGTTTTCCGGCTACTTGGGCTATATCGTCGGATCATCTAGCTGTACATGTACAGTCGGCCACAGTCTCAGATACCTCTTTTTGTTCGATAGGCGCCCTTATGCCGCCCGCGATAAGAGCTGCCATGGGGTATCTGAGATTGTGGCCGACCGTACATGTAAAATAATATTTTTACAGGATATTTTTTTACGTACCTCTCTATTAATAATGCTGGCCTCGTATATGTACAGATGGCGCTCTGTGCCGAGCGAGAGGAGAGCGTTGGAGAACAAGTATATGCCGATGGCCATCTTCACGGAGACACTGGGGTTCAGGCTCTGGACAGCCTCGTTTATGGTCATTATGGCGCGTGTCTGCAACAATGATAGACCTTATAATAAATCTCTAATGCCCGTTTTCACCAACCACCCCTAATTTTAAAAGACCTTTTAACGAAAATTATCTGCACCTCTGCAAGTCTAGGGGTCATCGATGAAGGACCATACGAATTCAACTCACAAGCGTTATGAGTTGAGTTTGTATGGTCCTTCATCCATGACCCCTAGACTTGCAGAGGTGCAGATAATTTTCGTTAAAAGATCTTTTAAAATTAGGGGTGGTTGGTGAAAACGGGCATAAGGGTGGTATTACAGAACGCCCCTTAGAGTTAAACATGGTTTATTAGCACTGTCGATAAAACAGTGCATGTTTTGATTTGAATGTCCATACTAACCGACCAAGAAAACTAGGCACCTGGTTTGTATGCGGCTTCCTAGGTGCCAGGTGCCTAGTTGGCTTGGTCGGATAGTACAACGACAGGGTAGGGACATTCAAATCAAAACATGCACTGTTTTATCATCGACACTACTTAAGGATGTTAAAACTCCAAGTGGGCGGGAAGAGTTTAAACTGTTATCTAGGAGCGTTCTGTAATACCACCCTATACACCGTGGAATTTTAGTGGTTTTAAAGCCGAAGGTATTTGGTTGCACTCGTGATTCTGAGCCAAATTCCAAAATTTTACTCCAAATGGAGCGAAAAAAAAAACACTTCCCAATACAAACGGCTACCGCGAATCGACACTATTTGTATGGTGAAGGGAATTTTTTTTTCGCGCGTTTTGGAATGAAATTTTGTAATTTAACTCAGAATCACCAGTGCAACAAAATACCTTCGGCTTTAAAACCACTAAAATTGCACGGAGTATGTGTCCCTAGCATGGGTAAGTCATTTGGAAATTAAACCAAATTATCGAAAAAAAGTTCACTGGTTAAAAGGCACACTGTTATTAAGCTATTGCACTGATTTTGAGTGATTTGCTGCTTTCAGTTAAAGAGTTTCGTTCTCCATCTTAGAAGTTCTTCATCAGATCTTCACCATCTATGGGACCACATGGGAAGGATACCTTTTTAAACAAAAAAAAATCATGAAATCGGTTCACCTAGAAAAAAGTTAAGATTGAAACCGTGAGCTAAGTAAGTATTTAGGAAATATATTTTAGATAGAGCTCCTATATTGCTGTTAAACCAGTCGATGTTTTTCATCTTCCTCTTATCATCATCATCATCATCATCAGTTCCTGTTATCCCTAATCAGGGACATAGGGCTCTCAAAACAGTTTTCCAATCTGGCCGATGTTGCGCCTTCATCTCAAGTTCGGATATGCTCATTCCAAGACTGTTAGCCTCCTGTTGTACTGATCGACGCCAGGTAGTTTTAGGGCGCCCTCTCTTCCGTGTTCCAGTTGGACACCGTTTCAGTGCTATCTTGGAGGGGTGGTTTTCCGGTCTACGCATAGTATGACCTATCCAACCCCACTTTCGCAACTTTATTCCTCTTACAGATTACATAATAAACTATGTAGTTATAAATAAAATAAGTGACAAATCAAAACGGTGAAAGGCTATGACCGCCGAAGGTTAAACGTAATTGTATTTTATCGTTTTTAAATGTCACATTAAAAAAAACTAAGGCCTTAGCATCTCCGGATGGACGGATAGACGGATGGAAGGATGGAAGGATGGAAGGGTGGACGGATGGACGGATGGACGGATGGACGGATAGACGGATGGAAGGATGGAAGGATGGAAGGATGGAAGGATGGAAGGATGGAAGGATGGAAGGGTGGACGGATGGACGGATGGACGGATGGACGGATGGACGGATGGACGGATGGACGGATGGACGGATGCACGGGTGGACGGGTGGACGGATGGACGGATGGACGGATGGACGGATGGACGGATGGACGGATGGACGTATGGACGGATGGACGGATGGACGGTTAGACGGATGGGCGGATGGGCGGATGGGCGGATGGACGGATGGACGGATGGACGGATGGACAGATGGACGGATGGACGGATGGACGGATGGACGAATGGATAGATAGACCGTTTACCCAGTTTATGTTGGGTTAGCAGACATTAGGACAAGGTTTCGATGGAGTAGACTTGTATTGGATAGGTTGACCTTAGTTAGCCTTAGTTATACCATTCTCTCACCTTAGTTAGCCTAGCTAGTCCACAGGAAATGCAAGGTCAACTTGGCACGAGCGGACTATCACAAGAATTTATTTATACTCACTAAAAAAAATAGGTCATTTGTTTCAATTATTGTCAACTTTGAAAAGTAAGAGTAGCCTGTACAATTGTACATGTCCCGCTAGCTGGGGTAAGGCCTTCTCTCAAAGAGAGTTACGTTTCCTCAAGATGTTTTCCTTCACATTTATTGAATCGAAATAAGAATGAAGTCGATGTCATTTAGATCTTTGCCTTGAGATGGGATTTTATCAAAAATTTATTGGTTGATTGTGTTTTTTCAGAAACTTTTTTTTTTCAGTATTGCAAGGTAATACGTCAATGATGTTGTTTTATAAATGTGTGACGCCAGAGGCCATATTTCCTCTTCTACATTCGATAGTTCTTTACACCTCATGTCTTTACGTAACTTGTTCGATCTCATTTTATTTTGATTATGAATATATGTAAATTGCTTTTTTATTTTTTTGGACTAAGAATATTGTGATTTTATGTATTTTTGACATTTAATTATGAATGCATGGTGTAATTTTATTTTTCCTTTGGCTTAAATAAATAAAAGAATGTTTTTATCTAAATTGATAGCTTTAAAACAATCATTGATAAACATTATTTAAAAAGTTGTCATTATGGTATATCCTAAAATCAACTACAATTTAGTATAATTTATTTATTTACAATAATAATATTATATCAGTGGAGAGCACAAGAGGGAGCCCGTTATTAGTATAAATATGAATTATACGTATTGTACGTAATGGCTAATAGGCTACGTAATGATGTAGGTATTATTATCTCACCACACCAAGGAAAAAAATATATAAAAATATATGCGCATCCGAATTCGCGGGCAAAAGCTAGTAAACTATAAAGTTCTTACATCAAATTGTAATAATTTAGTTAATTGTAATATTGTAGTTTTATGCAATGCGCCCTTGACCATGTCGACGATTTGAGGTCGCATTTCATTGATAATATTCATTGTTGTTTGTAAACCACTATTCTAATTCTAATGCCGTAAAACAAGATAGATAACACAAACACAATCGCCATAGTTTGCGCCACATGGTGGCTTGACCTACCATAAGGGCAATACATGTTGGCCATTCACATATTAAGGCCCAAACCTAGGCACAACTGGCGCCGCCATTGATGTAAAAAAAAATATATCTTCTTTTTGGATGCGTTTTTTGCTAAAAACTCTTCATTAGGTTATCAACGACGCGAGGCTTAACTATTTTTAGTGTTAAAAGTGGCCACTTTTGGCGGTAAAAGATTTTATTCGTAGGTTCCAGGATCTGGAATCTAAACCTTAGGTCCTAAAATAGTTAAGCTTCGCGTTGATAACCTGATGTCGAGTTTTTGAAAACAAAAAAACGCACCCAAAAAGAAGATTTTTTTTTCCATTGGCGGCGCTAGATGTGCCTAGGTTTTCACCTTAATAGATAAACTATTTATTTATACCACAATATAAGAATAGAGCAGAAGAATAACTTGGCCGCATCCTTGATTGGCATATATACATTTAAAGCGGCAGTTGTTTAATGTACGGTAAATAAAAAAATACTAAACGCACTTTTGTGAAATCAGTTCGGCTGTTAAAACTGAGCGCAGTAAAGTAAATAAAAGTAAGCGTTACAACGAGTGATAGATGAAGAAAGGCGCGCGCGGCTGGAATGTGCTACCAGGGGCCTTAGCATGTAACACAATGGCGAATCAATGGCGTCCCAGGTAGACGGACAAAATCGGGATTTTTTCGTTGCTCTTCTACTACCAGCGAACTAATCCTCTAGAATTAGAGTATTAGAGTCCTAATATTCTTTGCTGTACTACAAAAACATTAAAAGGAACGACACTGGACCGACAGCATTAATAAATCGTAATTGAAACCGTCAACCGGGAGCCCATTTTAGCACCATTGTGTTACAGGCTAAGGCCCAGGGCAGGACATAGGCCTCTCCCAAAAAAAACAATGTTGTCGTAGTCATGATTTAGATTTAGAAAGATTTAGAAATGGTTTATTGCCACAAAATTAACACAAAAAACTTATACAAATAAAATTATCATCCGCGGTTGTGGCAAATGGGGCTGTTTCAGCTGTTGCTGTAGTTATATGACTAACATCTTAACCCGCCTGTTCGCGAATGTCATCCTCCTAGCGGCTCGTAGCCTGGTATTTTGCCACGATCTCCACTCTAGGACAAACTTATTCCAGCGGCACTTTTCCATTCTGGCTATGTGGCCTGCCGAGATCCACTTGCTTCGCGTGATACTGCTAGCTCTCTGACCCCCGTTTTTCGCCGCATCCATTCGTTTCGTAGCTTGCTATAACAACGACCGTCCATAAAATTATGTACTTGCGTTCCGAAACGTATACCGAGCTTCGAGGTACACACGACAGCACGTCGACCTTTACACGCTAGCACTCTACTCGGTTACATTACGGACGACTTTACAACGAAAGTGTACAGTTTTCGTGTGTACTTCCGAGGTGCGTAGGTATAAGGCGCGTTTTGGCCGTTTCTATGAAGATAAGGTACTACCTCTACTGTGTTTGCACTTAGTAAGTAACATAACAAAACGGCGAGTTAGTGGACAAAACAAACTTATGCATATTTATTTTAATATTTTAAATCGAGAAAGCAAACCACGTAATGTCACATAAAGCTTGCATACTTGTAAATACATTGTTAGTGTTATTTCAGTGTATTTTTTATTGATATACCTTTGAACATTTAAATATCGTAATAAAGCCATAAAAATTAAACCTTTACTGCGGACTGCAGAGGTCGTGGGTTCAAATCGAGTTATTTATTTCTTACTATTGAACAATCAATGTTACTAAGAACAGAGGACCGCACTTGGAAATGTGCACGTTTGTTAGATTTTTTGAAACTATTGTCAAATGGCAAATGTAGTTTTCTGAAATAAGCCGATGTAGGCCTCCAAATGACCAAGGTGATGGTCATAGACAGGAACCAAGTGTTGACCACAAGAGCCGCTCTTCAAGACCTTGAGTGTATAACGGAGTTCAATTACCTTGGTTCTCAAAGCTGCAATGACGGTGACTGCGATAGGGAGATTATACGCAGACTTCAAATAGCCAAAGGTACCATGAGCCGGTTGGACAAAGTCTGGAAGGATCGTTCCATTCGTAGAAACACCAAAGTGAGACTTGTTAGATCTTTGGTGTTGTCAATAGCTATGTATGCCAGCGAGACTTAAAGAAAAATCGTATAGATGCATTCGAAATGTGGTGTAGGCGGCGACTGCTACGGATTCCGTGGACAGCGATGAGAACAAATGAGTCTATACGCGAAGAGCTGAAAACACGCACTCCACTCTCAATCATATTATGTCAACGACGAATCGCAACGTTCTTCGGTCACATAGCCCGCAGAGGACCTGATAGCCTGGAAAAACAAATTATGACGGGAAAGGTGGAGGGAAAGAGAGCTTGAGGCAGACCACCCGCTAGATGGACGGATATTATAACCAAAGCCACGCAAAAACACCTGCACGAACTGATCCACATCGCGAGTGATAGAGCGCAATGGAGAACTCTACTCTCCGCCACCTTCAATGATGGTCACGATCCTCAGCATTGAGGGAACGACTGAATGGAATGGAGGCCTCCAAATAGCGAAGTTAAAATGGAGATGGGCAGGTCATATCAGCCGCATGCACCCACCGGATAGGTGGAAAAGAATCGCCACGGAATGGGTGCCACGTGTCAGTAGGCGGACGTCAAAGTCGAGGTGGACCGCGAAGACGCTGGCGGGACGATTTTGACTCCCGACAAATATATGCCGAAGTGATCAGAGCTGGCCCAGGACACAAAAGTATAAATGAAATGCGCCCCAGATGGTAAACGAAAAACAAACGAGAAAAAACTGATTTATTGATGATCCGTTGTTGAGTCATTGCGAATTACTACATACTATGATTGCTTATCATTATCAGACATCACAAAACCAAGCACTGATAAGATGTTAACGGCTATACCTATAATATGAGTCACAGAGAGATGTGCATAAAATGTAGGTACCTACTCATTAAACAGTGATCATCATCAGTCATTAGAAAGAAGTAATTTGTGATTAAGGCGCGGTGCATAGTGAATTAGCCCGCGCGCAAAGAAAAATGCACAAATCTGATTCCTGTATCAAATACACTAAACGAATCGAAAATGCTCACATATCAAACCCTAGAATTAGGTAAGACCTATCTAAAACAGTCAGTTTCTTGTTGACATTCATAAACGTTTTGAAGATATTTTGCTTGAAAAAAAATAGGCGGCGCACTTTTTTCAAGCAAAATATCTTGCAATCTGTTATGGATATCAACATGAAACAGGGGCCTTAGCCTGTAACACAATGGCGTATCAATGGCGTTCCAGGTAGAAGGACATAACCGGGATATTTTCGTTGTTCTCCTACAACCAGCGAACTAATCCTCTACAGGGTGCACTCTAAGTCGATAGCGGAACTTTAAGTAGGCTGTCTACTGATCACTACAAACAACTTGTACTAGGTGGCGACCGAAATGGAGCGAAAAAAATATCAGCTGTTTCATACATTTGGCGCAGTACTGAGACGACCTTTTGTATGGAACAGCTGATATTTTTTTCACTCCATTTTTTTCACCACCTAGTACAAGTTGTTTGTATTGATCATTAGATAGCCCACTTAAAGTTCCGCTATCGACTTAGAGTGCACCCTGTAGAATTAGACTCATAATATTCTTTGCTGTACTACAAAAACATTAAAAGGATGGACACTGGACCAACAGCACTAATAAATCGTAATTAACACCGTCAACCGGGAGCCCATTTTGGCACCATTGCGTTACAGGCTAAGGGCCCTGGCTGTGTTAGATAGGTCTCACCTAATTCTAGGGTTTGATATGTGAACATTTTCGATTTGTTTAGTGCAGGGGTTCCCAACCTTTTTTTGTCTACTGCCCACTTTAAGAATAAATTATCGAGTCGAGAGCTCAGTCGGTGTCTAAGAGTCTTCCTTGCTAGGTAGATGAAATTATAAATCGACCCCAAAGCCCTACACAATGCCCCCTTTTTTTTCTGGGTCTCTTACCGCCCGCCTTTAGGCCTGCAGCGCCCACAAGGGGGCGTTATCGCCCACGTTGGGAAAGACTGGTTTAGTGTATTTGATACAGGAATCGATTTTGTGCATTTTTCTTAGCGCGCGGGCTAATTCACTATGCACCGCGCCTTAAGGTAACAATGGCAAGGTTATAAAAAAATTGTCTTACTACAAAAAAGTCAATTATTATCTGTTGAGCACGCGTTTAAGACCATGTCGCAGTACGGACAAATCTATTGAAAAATCTGTTGATGTCTCGCGTGCGCAAATACTGAGCATAATGATGAAGATCTGAGGAAGAACTTCGGAGATGTAGAACGGAACTCCTCAACGGACATCAGCAGATCACACGGAATCAGTGCAGTATAATCCGTGCGGAATCAGAATGGGATAATACCTTTTGGAACTGAATCGAAAATGACAGTTCTCGAATGGCGTCAGTAAAAAAAAATTTTGTTCTACGTTCTATCATCAGTGTTATGAAATTGGAAATACACAAAAATGTTTAATGGTTGTAATCTAAAAGGATTCAATGTTATTGCATTAATTGAATAAAACGTGATAAAACTCGAGCAGACACCCACGCGCACAGAAAACACAAGCTAGTTTCGACGTGAGTTTGCCATAGACAACTAGAGTTTGCCGAAATGCTGACGCTACAGGACCGCGAGCGTCTCAGTTCCAAAAGGTATTATCCCATTCTGATCCCGCACGGATTATAGCTTAATAACAGTGTACCTTTTCACCGGTGATGTTGGTTTTAATTTTTTTGTGGTTTGCCCTATTAAGAGGGTGCTAGGGCACCATTTTCCCATACAAACGTAGTTCCGGTTTAATTTCTAAACTACTGGCTGGATTTTGCTGAAACTTGGTTTATATCAGTAGATGACCAATACGGAGGTTTGCAAATAGTTTTTATAATTAAAAAAATATCCTGAAAGAAATTTTATTAGAGCGATGCGTTTTTCGCGCCGAAAAGGGGGTTACTTTCAGCTGTTATTTACTTACACTATTAAACTGTCTATTGGAGTCTAACTACCTTGGTAACATCAATAATGTGTTGTACTTGACAGAAAAAAAAATATTTTTGAAATACCTAATAAAATGTAGAAATGGCAGGTGACCTACGAAAAAATTTGGGAAAATAGATCTATTACATTACAACTACAATGAAGAATACCATAAACTTTTGATTTCTACCTTACCATACACTCTATTAAAAATGGAAACTTTGGGTGAAAAAAATTTTTTGATACGACTTATAGTTCCCGAGATATTTAATTTTAAACTAGCTGTGCGACGGGCGCGCGGTCTTCAGCTGCTGTGACGTCACTAAACAGCTGGCACCCGACACATACACCGTAACACTCATTCAAAGGGCTGTATCTTTGGAACCGTACTAGGTAGCCAGTTGAAATTTTCAGAGATTATGTTTTATTATGGTGGATTACCCAAGAAATAATAAAAATAAAAAAATATTAAAAAATAAGAGGGGTCCCCATACAAAAAACGTTGTTTTATACTTTTTGCTCTATAGAAAAAACGCTAAGGCATACAAGCATCAAACTTGGTACGATTATAGGGCTTACTCCATAGTATAACAAAAAAATATAAAAAACGGTCAAGCGCGACTCGGACTCACGCGCCGAGGGTCCGTATAACCAGTTTTTCTTTATTGTATGGCGGTACGGAACTCTCAGTGCGCGAGCTATACTCGCACTTGGCCAGTTTTTTGTTCAGTGTTTAGTCAGTGTTACAGTAGTGTTTTAATATAATATTACTTATTTATAACGTTAAAAATTCGCTAGGGACAGGTTTTAAAGCCGCAAGCTATTTTATTCCCTAGCACGGGTAAGTTAGTGCTTTAAAAATAACAAAAAATATATTATTACTTAGCTATGGATGTGGATGACGGCTTTGAAAAATGACAATCCGAATTTACCTAAAACAGACGAGTTAATGGTTGCCCACTATTTTTTTATGAGTAAAAATGTACCTATGCCTAGGTTATACTAGTTTTATTACTTATTAATATTAATTTACTTCTATCATTTTTCAAAGCCGTCATCCACATCTATAGCTAAGTAATAATAATAATAATAATATCTTTATTTATTCAGATAACTGAGATCCATTGAATTACAGATACCTTTTTATTTTTATTTTTATAGCACTAGCTAACCCGTGCTAGGGAATAGCTTGCAGCTTTAAAACCGTCCCTAGCGAATTTTTAACGTTATAAATAAGTAATATTATATTAAAACTACTGTAACACTGACTAAACAGACAAAAAAACTGGCCAAGTGCGAGTAGAGCTCGCGCACTGAGAGTTGTTCCGTACCGCCATACAATAAAAAAACTGGTTATACGGGCCCGCGGAGCGTGAGTCCAAGTCGCGCTTGACCGTTTTTTTATATTTTTTTGTTATACTATGGAGTAAGCCCTATAATCATACCAAGTTTGATGCTTGTATGCCTTACCGTTTTTTCTATAGAGCAAAAAGTATAAAACAACGTTTTTTGTATGGGGACCCCTCTTATTTTTTAATATTTTTTTATTTTTATTATTTCTTGGGTAATCCACTATAATAAAAAAATATCTCTGAAAATTTCAACTGGCTACCTAGTACGGTTCCAAAGATACAGCCCTTTGAATGAGTGTTACGGTGTATGTATGGGGTGCCAGCTGTTTAGTGACGTCACGCGAGCTTGCCGCGCTCGCGTGAAAAACTCCAAAAGGACGGAAACTAAAACCGTCGTAACTTTAAAACTACTGGCTCGATTTGAATGAAACAAAAACGGGCGTATTTCTAAACTTGTAGGCTACACGGTCATAAAGTTTCAAGTGATTTAACCGACCCACGGACATTCTTCATTAGATATTCGCGAAAGGACACGAACACACGTAGACTCATATAGCCGCATTGCCTCTCACTTTTCCCGCGCCCCGTCTCGCTCTGGGTGAAACAGCTATAGAAAACAGCGTTTCACGCGCTAGGCCGTCACTGAGTTCCCACGGTCCTGAAGGGGACTCTTAAGGGTCCGTATAAGGCTAACTAGCGCCACCAATGTTGAAAAAATCATATCTCGCTTCAGAAGAAGTTTCTGACAAAATCCTAAGATGAGCTCATGCGCCATGCTTTTCTAGATTTTTAAGTGTGGGTGGGTACCCAACTCAATTTC
The DNA here is from genome assembly GCA_949319315.1 of Zelleria hepariella. Lineage (NCBI taxonomy): Eukaryota > Metazoa > Arthropoda > Insecta > Lepidoptera > Yponomeutidae > Zelleria > Zelleria hepariella. Next base: position 21,682,456 of record OX439384.1, read on the forward strand.
TAGTCTTAAGCTAAAAAACTTTCGATAACCGCCAAAAACGGCCGTTTTTGGCGGTTATCGAAAATTTTTTAGCTTAAAAGTAAATTTCGAAGAGGGTATCTACACTTAAAAATCTAGAAAAGCATGGCGCATAGGCTCATCTTAGGATTTTTCCAGAAACTTCTTCTAAAGGAAGATATGATTTTTTCAACATTGGTGGCGCTAGTTAGCCTTATACGGACCCTTAAGTTACCTTGATTGTGGTTTTGATTTTTAATTTGAATTGTGGAAGGAAAAGACCCCCTTCGAACATTTGTTCGACTATCCCTAGAATAGGTCCCGTGGAAAAACCATACTCTACGACGACGGCAGGTTGCGAAGGGTTAAACTCGTGTAAGTACCGGTAAACCCTATGATGTAACACAATGGCACCCACTCTCCACATCACGATCATGTAATAATTGTAATATTACTGTAGTGTCCTACGTAGGCGTTTAATAACACTAGTGTCAGCAAAGGGCATTGTCATTTAACATTTTTAGGGTTCCTTACCCGAAGGGTGACAAACGGGACCCTATTGCTCTGCCTACTCTGTCTATCTGTCTGTCCGTCTGTCTGCCCTAACAAACGTGTATACTTATTGCTCTACCGCAAAAACGGTAAAACATTCAAGCATCAAGTCGGACTCACGCACCGAGGGTCCGTACAACCAGGGGCCTTAGCCTGTAACACAATGGCGTATCAATGGCGTCCCAGGTAGAAGGACAAAACCGGGATTTTTTCGTTGTTCTCCTACAACCAGCGAACTAATCCTCTAGAAATAGACTCATAATATTATTTTCTATACTACAAAAACATTAAAAGGAGCGACACTGGACCGACACTGGACCGACAGCATTAATAAATCGTAATTGAAACCGTCAACCGGGAGCCCATTTTGGCACCATTGCGTTACAAGCTATGGTTAAGGGCCCAGATTTTTTAAAATTGTATGGAGGTACGAAACCCTCAGTGCGCAAGTCCGACTCGCACTTGGCCGGTTTTTAATTTATAACCATTATGGAGTTGATTTATCAGGCAGTTTTATGATCCTCTCAGGGTCCCAAGTTCATGTACATGGGGAAAAGCGTCGAAAAGAAAAAACATTTATACGCAACGAGTCAAATAGTACAGATTCTACCATGAGGCGATAATTCCTTTGAGAATAGATTTCTAGGAATAATTCGAAAATGGAACGAATTTTGTATTGGCTATTTAGGGTCGGGGCTTTGACTGAGGATTAAAAAATCAGGCCTCCTGAGACACACATTCTACTTTGGAGAATATTTTTCAACGGTACAAAAAGAAAACAATAGCACAAAAAACTAATTTAATGGGGTTGCAAGATTTTTTTTATCCTCGAGTAAATAGATCCTCGAACAAGAAAAACGTGATACGAATCCCATTTTCTTGGTAATGCTTTTCGGCAACTCAACGTCTCAACTTGCACCCTGTATACAGGGTGTTAAAAGACCGCCAACAGACCCGAAAGCCACGCATACCTGACACCAAAACAAAGTACTTTTTCGATAAATTATTGCTGGGAAATAATTTTGGTCTTTTAGGTTATAATTTTGAAAAATATTTTATCACGCAATGGACGTTTAACGCACAGAAGTGATATTGCGCAAACGTAGGTATCAGTTTATGTTACTTAAGGCGCTGGGCATAGTGATATAGCCCGCGCGCAAAAAAAATGCACAAAAACGATTCCTGTATCAAATACACTAAAAAAATCGAAAATGTTCACATATCAAACCCTAGAATTAGGTGAGAGCTATCTAAAACAACCAGCTTTGTGTTGATACTCATAACAGATTGCAAGATATTTTCTTTGAAAAAAAGTGCGCCGCCTATTTTTTTTCATCAAAAATATCTTCAAAACGTTTATGAATGTCAACAAGAAACTGGCTGTTTTAGATAGGTCTCACCTAATTCTAGGGTTTGATATGTGAAAATTTTCGATTTTTTTAGTGTATTTGAGACAGGACTCGATTTTGTGCATTTTTCTTGGCGCGCGGGCTATTCACTATGTACAGCGCCTTAAGCTTGAAGTGCCGATGTTTATAATACATTGCGGGTTGCAAATTTAAAGTCGTTTTTTGTAAGAAATATTCATAATTTTGATATGGCTTCTTGAAAAGTCCGACTTTGAACCTCATTATCTCGGAAACCGTTGATTTCCCAGGCATAGTTCCTTGGGCAAAAATGTTCCTTATGATGAGGACAATACGTGGTTTCCCGCTTTGTTGGCGGTCTTTTAACACCCTGTATAGACTCTTCTCTCTTCTTCTTCTTCAACCTATAGCCACCCAATGCTGAGTGTAGGTCTCTTCCATTGCACTCCATTCTTTACGGTCTTGGGCTTTTAAAAAAAAAAATTATAGACTCACCCTTTTGCTATAGCTGGCCTTGTACATCTCCGGGCTGAGGAACTTGTAGCTGTTGATCTTGCGGACCTGCAGCTGCGTCAGCCGCTTCTGCTCCTCCACGGAGGGGGTGACGGTTGGGTGTGCGAAGAGAGGATCCTTCTCTAGCGTCCGCCATACTTTGTACTGGGGAGAGAGGGGACGGTTAGATATTTTGCATTTTGTAAACGGTTTCAAGTGTTAAATGTGCATTCTGCAGTAGTTATGAATGGTAGAATAAAGTAAAAAATCAAAGTCAAATATTTACATTAAATGAATATCAATTCTAAATTAATATTACCAATACACCGTGGAATTTTAGTGGTTTTTGTTGGAAATGTAAACTAACCTACTTGCAATCTATGGTAGGCTTGTGTCACTCGCAAACATGTCAACATAGTTTTATACGCTTTTACAATATATCGCTGATATTCTTTTCCATCATCAAAATGTCATTATGCTGTCACAACAGGAAAATGTAAATTACAAAACTATTTTACTGAATTTACCTGGTGACGAAATACAGGTGTGTCCCACGGAAGAAGGACAATGTACTATGCAAATTCCACCCGTATCGAATCAAGGTAGGGATTGCAAAGCGTGTGACTTGTCAGATTCTACTCAAGTTCCGGGTTATTCTAGCATTGAACCAGAGGATTCAAACACAGTGTTTGAGGTTGCAAAGAAAGCAGCTGGGTTCATGCAGAGTAAGGAAAATAACCCTGAAGGAATGTCGAAGAGTGAAACCGTGAAAGGTGAGATAACTGAGCAGTTGAGAGAGGTGATTCGAGGTGAGTGCGAGTCCTTCCGTTTAACTAGTTTTCGACCTATCGGACGGACGTGACGGAGAACCTGTGAGATGTAAATTGTTATTTACGAAGAAGAGAGGCCCAAGCGGTGATACGATGAAACCACAGAGGGGGGAGAGTCAGGACTGCAAAAACGACTATGCAAGTCTTGTTGGTGGTGTATTCAGCGGTATGTTCCAGAAGAGATAGCTACTGTAGCTTACTGGAAGGAGGCGAAGCGCGTTCTACGATACTATGGAAACGTCCATACTATAGTTTCATGTTTGGAAAAGGCGGATGGTCTTCACTGACTATAGTGACGGTGATGACTGGACATCTGTTAGTATGTAGGGCGGGTATGTACGTGCAATTGTACATATGTAAAGTATTATTTACTTTAGTTAGGTCGTAGAGCGGTTACTTCTCTGCTTTAGGTAACTCTATCGCGTAAGGGGAGAGTCGCTAGTAAAGTTCGCGCTGCCTTGTACCGAGGCTGAATACATGGGACTTTTCTGACTCCTGTAAGCAACATTGTACTAAATTTGTGTTTGCTTGTGTGTGTATCATTAGCTAGGTATGTCGTGTTGATCGATGTATCGAAAACGTATCGAAACTTGTGAGTTTAACTTGAGGCTGTTAGTTGTTTGAAGCAGGTTAAGGCGTAGCCTTTTATTAACTTAAGGCGAGGTCTGTCTCATAGTGTTTTTGATTTATTTATGGGAGACCTGTTTGTTTTTATAGACGTGTTGTCAGCTGTGTAATATGCAGGGTGTTATTTTTGTATATTATACAGTGTGTTATTTTTGTAGCTTACCAAGTGCAAGTACATTGTATTAATTATTTTTGTACATTGTATTTGCTAGTGTTTAGTTTAGGAGAGGGTGTTGGAAATGTAAACTAACCTACTTGCAATCTATGGTAGGCTTGTGTCACTCGCAAACATGTCAACATAGTTTTATACGCTTTTACAATATATCGCTGATATTCTTTTTCTGTCGTTGCCCCTCTAACCCAACAGTTTTAAAGCCGAAGGTATTTAGTTGCACTCGTGATCCTGAGCCAAATTCCAAAATTTTACTTCAAAACGAGCACAAAAAAAAAACACTTCCCAATACAAACGGCTATCGCCAATCGACACCATTTGTATGGAGAAGTGAGTTTTTTTTCGCGCATTTTGAAATGAAATTTTGTAATTTGGCTCAGAATTACCAGTGCAAACAAATACCTTCGGCTTTAAAACCACTAAAATTGCACGGAGTATAAATACCTAATAAAACTACGTTATATTAAAATTAATTCGTGCAGAAACTCAGAAAGTTACGATTTATTTAGCTTTGTGGCAGACAGCCCTATAAATATTTTTTGATAATTTTTATCATTTTCTATAAAACTATGTGTATGTTTTCTTCTCACATACAGTGCATAAAGTGTATTCCTACTCTTTCGAATGCCCTCTGTTGCCCACTCACTAAATCCTGATTTATTGCCGGTACTTAATTTTTTCAGCTTAAACACGTGAACACTATCTGAAATGACTTTGAAGAACTCTCTGTAGTGATTATTTGCATTTTTTTAACTATTCGGACTTGGTAAGTTACATTGCAGTTCTAGTTTAAAAGCATCTAACGTTTTAATTATTATGAACCTACAAATAATTGTTTGGTCATGTATCTATTGGGATTGGGAAGTACACAATTTGGCCACTATGGTCCGATTTCATACAATTTACAGTCTAAATAATCAGTCCGGGAAAAAAATATCTAGGCAAGTGGCCGTGATTTCAGTAATTCTACTCATCATCATTATATGTATTTAAGAGTTATTCTCTTGTCGGTGCAGCATTCTCCATGCACTTCGATGACAGGCCAGTTCCTTTGCAGCCTGGTACGTCACGACATCCACCTTCTCTTTAATTTGGTCAAAGTAGCTTCTTCGTGGCCAAGTAATTGGGTACGCAAAGTTTTTTGTTCGAAAATCAGTTATTGGCTTAAACTTATCTTTAGACAATATTGAGAAACTAATTTCAATATTTTTTATTTTGGTCCAGTAGTTTTGTTTTTAAAATGTTTCGTTCCTATGACCGCCAACAGTATGCAGACCGTCGCGTGAAGGTCATAAAACCGTATCTTTGAAACGTTGTAGAATCCAAACTACTGAAACAAAATAAAAAATATTGAAATTAGTTTCTCAATATTGTCTAAAGATAAGATTAAGCCAATAACGGACTTTCGAACAAAAAACTTTGCCTTCCGAATTCTACTAGGCTCCAAAATAACATTAGCTAAATTATTTTTTTTATTGGTTAGTGACACCCAACTCAGGGACATAGACGACAGGGTTTTCGTAACGCTTGAAACTAAAAATAAGCCCTTGTACTTGTACTTAGCCTGTACAATTGTACACGTCCCACTAGCTGGGCAAAGGCCTTCTCTCAGAGAGAGAGTACGAGCTAAATCACCACGCGTGCTCAATGCGGGTTGGCGATTTTTGCGTTGAGGGTATAATGCCGCATATGCTCAGGTTTCCTCACGATGTTTTCCTTCACCGTAAGCCCTAAATAAGCCCTTATTTATTCAAAATGTTTTTTGGTTCACAAATTACCTTTTTCAATTTGTTGTATAATAACCGCAACATGCAGACACTCACAGTCTTCTCAAAGCAAACGCGTGATGTGGCGCCAGGTATTGCAAGTGCGACCGCAAGCGATAGTACTAGTAAGGAAGGCCACAATGAAGAATACCATCAACTTTTGATTTCTACCTTACCATACACTCTATTAAAAATGGAAATTTTGGGTGAAAAAAATTTTTTGATACCTATTATAGTTCCAGAGATATTTAATTTTAAACTAGCTGTGCGACGAGCGCTCAGCTGCTGTGACGTCACTAAACAGCTCGCACCCGACACATACACCGTAACACTCATTCAAAGGGCTGTATCTTTGGAACCGTACTAGGTAGCCAGTTGAAATTTTCAGAGATTATGTTTTATTATAGTGGATTACCCAAGAAATAATAAAAATAAAAAAATATTAAAAAATAAGAGGGGTCCCTATACAAAAAACGTTGTTTTATACTTTTTGTTCTGTAGAAAAAACGGTAAGGCATAAAAGCATCAAACTTGGTATGATTATAGGGCTTACTCCATAGTATAACAAAAAAATATAAAAAACGGTCAAGCGCGACTCGGACTCACGCGCCGAGGGTCCGTATAACCAGTTTTTTTTATTGTATGACGGTACGAAACTCTCAGTGTGCGAGCACTACTCGCACTTGGCCAGTTTTTTTGTGTGTTTAGTCAGTGTTACAGTAGTGTTTTAATATAATATTACTTATTTATAACGTTAAAAATTCGCTAGGGACAGGTTTTAAAGCCGCAAGCTATTCCCTAGCACGGGTAAGTTAGTGCTATAAAAATAAAAACGTATATTATTACTGGCTCGATTTGAAAGAAACAAAAACAGGCGTATTCCTAAACTTGTAGGCTATACGGTCATAAAATTTTAAGTGATTTAACCGACCCACGGACATTCTTCATTGAATGATTTTTGGGTATTTTTCGTAGATTTTTTTTACTGCAGTATGGTGTACCTAAATAATCACCGATCCCGGGATCAGATGGATGTCTCCACGGATCCCGCCGAGTTGTCTCCACCGATCCCGGGATCAGTGGAAACATAAAAATTAAGTTAATGTTTGTATCCTGTGACCGTACCTATCGGTTACGTTACGAGCGACTTTACAACCTAAGTGTATGTTCCTACGTGCTGTCGTGTGTACTTTTCCATCAAATATCTTTTCTTGCAAAACTCCGGAAAAAACTCGCGGAAGAAAATTGGTCCATCCGTGATCATTTTTCTTTCTGTACAACGTGATCAGTTTCCACAAAAATATATTTGAAGGTTATGTTAATTGAACGAGCGACCGAAGCGAGCGAAGTTCTCCGAGTCTACTGGAACAATCCGGCGTTTGTATGTATGTATGTATGTATGTATGTATGTATGTATGTATGTATGTATGTATGTATGTATGTATGAATGTTCGTTCGACGATAACTTGAGTAAATTTAGTCGGATCGTCATGAAATTTGGTAGGCGGGTAAATGAGGCAAAGAGAATTTTCGAACATGAGCCAAATCGGTCGAGGGGTTGCTGAGTTATGGGGTCGCGAGTTCGAGTTCGGGGCGAACCACTAGTTATTTTGTTGTCTCCACCGATCCCGGGATCACAGGATACAAGCATTAACTTAATTTTTATGTTTTCACTGATCCCGGGATCGGTGGAGACAACTCGGCGGGATCCGTGGAGACATCCATCTGATCCCGGGATCGGTGGATTCAACTCCCCTGAGTCAGGTGTCACTTTACAAAACAACACCTTGTATAATAATATGCTTAATTAAATGACTTAAGTAATATTGATAGTTAGATATTGTTATATTCTTTTTTGTACACTGTAACATTTAAACGGTGAGCTAGAGCGGCGGTGGTCTAGTGGGTAGAACAGTGGACTCTGAAGCAAGAGGTACCCGGTTCGATTCCCAGTGCGGGCATGTATCTATGACTTTGTTTAATTTCAAAGTTACATACATTTGTGAATTTGTATTAGCAATACCACTCACTAACGGTGAAGGAAAACATTGTGAGGAAACCCACGGCTCAGTTGGCTCCATACGTATTGACCTGGCTTTCTTTTGGGCTAGGTCGACTAAGCTGTCAGGATGGTATAGGTGCTGGGCAAGCCTACTCCATCTAAAACAATGACCCAGGCACTGCAGCGCCGAGTGGTCTCTTCACCCATCTAGTGTGAGTGAAGGTACCACTGGACGCTGTATAAATCATCTCATTACGTAGATGCAAAAGGCCTTAGTTTAGTTCAACATTTAAAAGGCAAGGGTAATGAGGTTTGCATTAGGCTACTTGAAAATTCAAAACCTATTATTTTTCATGGAAAATATGTGAAGTTCTGAGTGATAACCAAATTATATTGACAATTCAAATTAATATTAGACTGTAAATCTTCTTGAACCACAAGGTTTAAATAAATATTAATGGTCTTACTACAATAAAGTTAATTATTTGTTGAGCGAGTGTTTACCAATATCATTACCAAAAAACTGTGTTATATGACAGTTTATAATTTAGATGCGGCTTATCAGCGTCTTAGACATTGTTTTAAACCCATTAAGGCGCTGGGCATAGTGAATTAGCCCGCGCGCAAAGTAAAATGCACAAAATCGATTCCTGTATCAAATACACTAAAAAAATCGAAAATGTTTACATATCAAACCCTAGAATTAGTTGAGACCTATCTAACACAGCCAGTTTCATGTTGATATCCATAACAGATTGCAAGATATTTTGCTTGAAAAAAAGTGCGCTGCCTATTTTTTTTTCAAGCTAAATATCTTCAAAACGTTTATGAATGTCAACACGAAACTGGCTGTTTTAGATAGGTCTCATCTAATTCTAGGGTTTGATATGTGAACATTTTCAATTTGTTTAGTGTATTTAATACAGGAATCGATTTTGTGCATTTTTCTTTGCGATTCACTTGTTAAACCTGTGTTTAGTGGATATGTCAGTGTTTAATTAAATGCATGTTAGATCAGTGTTTGCCAAGTTTTTGTAGCACTTGTTAAACCTGTGTTTAGTGGATATGTCAGTGTTTAATTAAATGCATGTTAGATCAGTGTTTGCCAAGTTTTTGTAGTGCAACAGCAAATAATACATATATCCAAGATAAATACGGTACCTCGCCGTGAGAGTTGGCACGAGGGGGAAAAGGCCTTATACCCAATAGAGGGCAGAGGCGAGCTGATGATGATGATGATGAAATACAGACAGAAACAACTATGAAACTTTTGTGGTTATTTTCAGTCATTAATATGAGAAAACTAAATTCTTCTTTTCTTCTTATCATGATAAGAAACTTCTTCCAATAATGTATGTAACTCAAACCCTAACTTAGCTCAAAAAATCCTTGGTAAAACTCAATGTAAACAAAGCAAACTCTTTGAGTTAGAATTGCTTGGTATGATTTATGTTGAACATAATTTTATGAAGACCTTGTTGCTGTAGCAAAGGCACACAGCCCCTTTTAACAATACCAAAATTGTATATTTGTACAGTAAGTAGTAACAACATAAATAAAAATACTCTCATATTTTACAGCTTTCACAGAGCTTACAAATGCAGAACCAATCAAAAGTGCAAACTTACTTTTAACTTCAGCAAATCGATGTCTCCTTCCAAACTGAGTTTCAATCGCTTCCAATCAAACGATGCTGTGCTCCTGTAGGCGTCCAGAGGCCCGCTCGGGAGGTCCGGGACGAAACTTAAGTCCTCCATGCTTCAACAATATAAATTAAGTCATTAGTATGCGTTCTAGGAGAGCCGACGCCGCCACTACTACCGGCGTCTATACTCCAACCTTGGGAACTCTATGACTCAATGCGTGAACCGCTAACGGGCCAGAGTACTATTTATTTCATGTCCATTCAAACTCACACCAATTTTATTATTAGTACAATCGTAAAATGTAGTCGGCAACTGAGCGGCCGATCCTCACCTTGGCAGTTGATTTTTCTAAACACAATACACTAGTTTTACGACACTGCACCGAATTACAGGCGGTACTTTTTAATGTTTTATTTATCACGAATATTTCTGTGAGAATTTAAATTGTGTAAACTGAAAACGCCCCAAGTTGGAACCGAATTTACAGAGACGACAAATTCGAGGCGCTGCAAAATGCGAAATGAATCTGACATTTGAATTGACATCCGATAATATACCTCGTGTTGCCATTGCTCATGACTCCAAATAACCTGCTACGTCGGCACAATGAAAATCGTCATAGCAGCAATTTCATAGAGGTCAACAAGAAAACACAGTAAAAAAATAATCACGTGATTGTATGTAGGTAGGTATACCAGTCATTATACGATCCGTTTATTTTTACCCGACTACGCGAAGCAAAAAGGAGGGTTATGATTTTAGCAGCGTATGTATGTATGTATGTATGTATGTATGTATGTATGTATGTATGTATGTATGTAGGTATGTATGTTTGTGTGTTCATCTGTTCCCTCGCAGAGCCTAAACTACTCAGCCGATTTCAACAAATGAGGTGTCGTTGGATTCGTCATAATCACCCAGGTAACATAGGATAGTTTAATTTTGAAAAAAACCAAGATGGCGGCTGTGCTGCGCCCTAAAGTAGTGGACCTAAAAATAAAAATTATCGGATACCATCGACATGGGTATCAAATGAAAGGACTTTAAAAGACCTTTTCAAAAACGTATATCACATGTAGCGTCAACATAACAAATAGAACAAAAAATTCCAAAATGTGTTTTTTTTGCCCTTCTTGGTTCTATTCTGGGTGATCGTCCAAAATGACTTACTAAAAAGCTCAAAAAAAAAATAGAAGTTAAAAACTAAAACCCGACTACTAAAAGGTTTAAAACAAGACCTGCTTATCCTTAAAATAGACACATAGATAATTAATCGTAGTCGGAGGACACCACATTCGCATTTGATAAACCGATGGCCTCCGACTACGATTAATTATCTATGTGTCTATTTTAAGGATAAGCAGGTCTTGTTTTAAACCTTTTAGTAGTCGGGTTTTAGTTTTTAACTTCTATTTTTTGATACAACAGAACGCTGGCTAACAGTACAATCCTCTTTAATCAAGTTTAGTTTCATTGAGCTTTACTGATGTGACGTTGAATCCACAACCACATGTTACGTTAGATGTATGTTCAATGAAGTAGGTAGGTTATTTGTTTGTTTTACCTATTGTTTTTTGTTATACATTGAGAATATGACTATGTAAAATAATCACAAAATGATAGAACTTTCTTCGCCAATATGGGTCAAAATGCTTTTCATAGAATATTACTAGTCCACTTTTATCTAGTCCACCATAATAATATATCGTAATTTGTTGGTAGTTATACTACGGCATAGACCATAATAATATATCGTAATTTGTTGGTAGTTATACTACTACGGTATCTCATGTCCTCATCGACGCTATATCGGTAGCGTAATATTTTTTCCCTATCGGTCCCGAGTACTCCCGAGTTTTTCGACAATCAGTTTTCCATAAAAAACTAAATTTTCATATTTTGAATAGAAAAATTTCCGAACACGTCTCAATTTAATTTTCTAATAGAAATTCGTTTATGTTCTTTCTAAATTTGAGTGAAATCGGCCGGTAAACAGCAAAGTTCAACATTACCTTGGAGCCCTACCAACACAGAACACATACCATTTGATGCGAAATTAAAAAAAAACTGAATCGGCAAAAAAAAAAACAAATAGGTACTTAATTATCGATAGGTACTGTTCACAAAATTTCACAATTATAGGTTGATAAATGCGACCTGTGGTGTGGAGGAGAACAGACATCCGCCGCCATTTTTGCCAAAGCTGAATGAAACGGAGACACTCGCTTACTTCGTTCGCTAGGTCAATAACGGCTATGTGCGAGTTGGACTCACGCACGGAGCATTTGCATTTGTCCGTTTCGCATTTGCTGGTTTTTTTTAAGCACCAACTAATCTTGAATATTCATTACCTACTAGGACCTCAGTTCACCCCGAACTGTGAAATTGCGATGTAGTACTTTACAACCATCCCTTTCAGCAACCCCTTGACCGATTTGGCTCATTAACTGTCATTAAACTCATTTACAATGTCTCATTTACTCGCCCAGTCATTTTTTTTGACGTTCATATCAACGATACTTACTCGTGTTATCGTCGAACGAACAGACATACAATCATATAAATCGTTCAAGTAGACTCGAAGAACTTCGCTCGCTCGTTCAATAAGATTCAAGTCCTATAATGCAGTCATACATACCTAATCGAAATCGCTGCGTAAAATCCACTATATACTTAGCCCGGTAATTGCTCGCTATACGTAGCCTAGACCTAAATCGGTGCCATTAGTACATATAACAATATTTAGGTGGTTCATTTAAATAGGTATGTAGGTATATATTTTTTTATTTAGCTACGGTATGTGTTACTACTTATTACCGAGCGAAGTGAGCGACATTTCCCCAAAATTCAGGGATTTTTAACTGGCAACATCACTAGTCTGTACGTTCAAATACCATAATTATTTAATCCGAGTGTTTTCTAATCTATTGAAAAAAATCTCCATGAGAGTCAGCTATAAAAAAAATTAGATATACATAGGGTAAACCGAGACAGTTGCAATGCAATGGCATGGCCTAAGAGTGTTCTCTTAGGCCATGCCATTGCATTGCAACTATAGCAACAATAGGATCATGGCATGAAACTTCCTTGGAATACTTTTAACGCCATCTATACTTACAACAACATAATTCTTTCTCTACTAACCACGATCACCTCCTTCCGCTCAATATTTTAAATCGTTTCAGCACTAGATGGCGGTAGAAGGCCAAATCATAATAATGAATCGTGGGAGAGAGACAGAACCTTTCCAAAAGCCTACGAGTGAGTGAAAGGCCTACAGGCACCACTACACTGGTGATCCCGGCCGCACACTCGCGAAGAACCTTGTACAGTCACACAGTAAACAAGAAAAGAGAAGTCTTGGTCGTAAAACAACTGTTCGCTGGTTTTCTATCAGATGTAAAATGGTCGGGCGGCGGAGCTGTCGCGCGTTACGTTGACCGCGTAATGTTTATTCTGAAATCGATGTTTGTTTTATTGGAATCCGTTCGCGAGTACGCTTTTTCCGTTCGTCCGTCCGCCTGCCGCGGTGTTCGGGGCCCGTGGCTCCTGGTGTTTAGTGCAGTGCCTTAGTTCTGACGTTGCAAGTGTGATTTCGCTGATAGTTGATAGCTCACTCACCGGGCCGTGTGTAAACTACCTCCCTGCGTGTTCTCAGTGGGTGTTTTACGTTTTGTCTGTTTGTGAGCCATGCTGTGTGTGAAGTAGTGGACCGGGACCTCAGGAGTCAGGAGGCACCATGTCGGGCCGCTCGGATTGCAGGAAGTTTGCCCCCAACATATTCAATAAGAGCAAGTGTACTAACTGCTTTAGGCAGAAAGAGGAGCATAGTGCGGAGGCGCTGGAGTCTAATCGGGTAAGTTCGATTTTCAAATTTGAAAAAGGAACGGGAGTAGGGAAGCAGAGAACCCATACTTTATACACCAACCACGCTCTCAAGTTGACTCACAAACCCCCACAGTTTCCTTCAGACAACCAGATAATAATACTTAGGCGGACTTGCGTCACTCAGGGTTAGCAAACTAACTCCGAGTTAACTTGACATTTCCATACAAATTTTGACGTTAACTCAGAGTTAACTGGCTAACCCTGGTTGACGCAAGTGGACCTTAGTAGGGTAGTACCTAGGTACATCTGGCGATTGCTAAAAGTGACAATCTTGGAGGTCAATCAACTTTGACGAAGGTTGTGCAGTCGATTGATCATTAGGTATAGGTACAGTCGGCCACAGTCTAGGATACCCCATGGTAGCTCTTACAGCGCGCGACGTAAGGGCGACAATTGAACAAAAAGGGGTATTCTAGCGTGTGGCCGACTGTACCTACCTACTATGCTCTTGGTAGGTATAATCCGCGCGCGATGAGAATGGGATGGAACCTTGTCAAAGTAAAATAAAGTTAATTTTCGATTTACTTTTCAAGGTAGCTTCGAAGCGAGTTTGCTTACCGCACGCGTCTTAGTTCCAAAAGGCCGCATCCCATTCTCATCGCGCGCGGATTATATCTGTTGATGTGCCGTAGACTGTACGATGGAAGTAGACTGACCACTTCACTTTTTTAGCCCAGCTAGCCAGAAGTGTGTTGATCTAAGTAACGGGTGATTTCTCGAGTTATTAAATAGTACCTACCTAACTATGTACGGTCGGCCAAAGTCACTGGTATCCCATGGCAGCTCTTACCGCGCGCGGGATAAGGGCTACAATCGATCAAAAAGGGGTATCCTAGCGTGTGGCCGACTGTACCTATGTACCGGCCAGCCAAAGTCACAGATATCCCACGGAATCGATCAAAAAGGGGTATCCTAACGTGTAGCCGACTGCACTATTGCAGTTGGAGACGTGCGAATGAATTCGTGAGTAACATACCAGGGGCCTGAGTCTGTAACGCAATGGTTCCAAAATGTGCTCCCAGTTGACGGCTTCAATTACGGTTCATGGGGTTTTTTCCAGGCATCAAAAATAGCCCGAATAACTGTCAAAATCAGTCAATTAATCTGTGGTTTCCATACAAACCACAGATTTAGTTGCGCGATAATTCGCGAATCGCTGTCAAATTTTACACTTGGAAAAATCCCTATTAATGCTGTCGGTCCTTTTAATGTTTTTGTAGTACAGCAAAGAATATTCTAATTCTAGAGGATTAGTTCTCTGGTTGTAGGAGTAAAACGAGGAATCCCCGGTTTTGTCCTTCTACTGAGACACCATCGATACGCCATTACGTTACAGACATAAGCCATGCGTAGTTAGGGGTCGTTGTAGGTTTATCTTAGATAGAGAAAGACAACATGCGAGCCTAAGCATTTTGTCTTCCAATTTTCTCATTTAAAGTTGTTTGGAGGAAATTGCTATTAGAAGCGAAATAAGTTTCCTGCCGCCCTCAAAACGTTAAAAAAGCGGACGTTCTTTCGGTCCAAACGAATCTGGCTCTTTAGTATTTTATGAAGAACAAAAACCAGTTCTTTATTTGGCACACATAAAAGTTTAATTTCATTATTAAAATCATAACTCGTACGAAACGGGTTGTCCTCAAAGAAACAGAGTAGGTAGTCATTTCGGCGTAGGTCGTGCGCACTGACAATATGAAGAATATTTGATGAATGATGATTATAGAATTGAACCTACCTCCACCACACGTATGGAGATGAGGAAGCTAGAGGCATTCTACTTATCCGACCTCTTTCTCTGGTATTCTACAGCTTAAAGGCATCCCCTTTTAAGGCTGGCGTCCACTAGGCGGATCGGGCCGGGCCGCATCGCAAATCGCAACACAAAAAATCCGCCTGGCCCGATCCGCCTAGTGGACGCCAGGCTTTACTAGCGCCTCTCTTCACTCCACCTTGGTCTACCGCGGAGCCCATCATGTGGAATTCAGACTCAATTTCACCGTTTGTTGATCGCGATTAATCGTCCGGTCTCGCGCGTCAAACGTATGTGTTTGACAGATGAGATCTAGCATTATAGGCGTTTTATCGTTGAACCCGAAGCGATGAAATCCACCCTCAGTCGGTGACAGTTTTCGCTAATTTGGCCGAGATTTTTGTTTTGAAGCGCAAGTTAGGTGTTAGGGGCTTGGGACTCTACATTTCATTTCAATGCTACGCTTGTTTGTAGCCTTTGCCTCAGTGATTGATTAAATACTCTTTCTTGTACGGTCGGCCACAATCTCAGATACCCCATGGCAGCTCTTACCGCGCGCGGCATAAGGGCGATAATCAAACAAAAAGGGGTATCTGAGACTGTGGCCGACTGTACATCAAAATCAGGTATTCGTATCAGTGATGAGGTTTTCGTGGTTTTCTCTAGATTTTCTATCGATTGTTGTGGGTTTGCCTAAAATTATAGAAGGCAAAACCGGATTGGACCTTACCCCGTGGGAACTTAAAATAATATTTGCCGTAAAAAAGTTAGTTATTATTATCGATACATATAACTTAATTATAGAAACAATAACGCCTAAAGAACCTGGGAATTCCTCAGTTGCCCTTTCGAACGAGGAAATACAAGCTTTAATCTATGAAAGTTTTACGCGATTGCTTGACCATGCGTGACTTTGGGTAACAGTTTCCTCGTATGAGATCCCACTACAACGTGTAGTGACTACTACACTATTATAATCACAATCATTCCATTCAAAGAGGCTAGAAAAGGTTGAATTAAACACTTTTTGCTTACCTACGTACATAGTTTCGTTAAGTCTTAAGAATTCCCTGTACAAGCGTGGGAACTCGGCGATGGCCAAGCGCGTGAAACATTGTTTTCTATAGCTGTTTCACCCAGAGGGAGACGGGGCGCGGGAGAAGTGAGAGGCAATGCGGCTGTATGAGTCTACGTGTGTTCGTGTCCTTTCGCGAGTATACATGTAGTTGTAGTTGTAATGTAATAGATCTAATTTCCCAAATTTTTTCCTAGTTCAGCTGCCATTTCTACATTTTATTAGCTATTTCAAAACTCTTTTTTTGTCTGACAAGTACAATACATTATTGATGTTCCCAAGGTAGTTAGACTCCAATAGACAGTGTTATAATGTAAGTAAATAACAGCTGAAAGTAACCCCTTTTTCGGCGCGAAAAACGCATCGCTCTTATTTCTTTCAGGCTATTTTTTTTATTATAAAAACTATTTGTGAACCTCCGTATTGGTGATCTACTGATTTAAACCAAGTTTAAGCAAAATCCAGCCTGTAGTTTAGAAATTAAACCTGAACTACGTTTGTATCCATGGGAAAATGAACCTCGATACACTTTTTGATGTTAATTATTTCGGAAGCTTTGACGTCATCATCGTCACCGACATTTTGGAGATATTTACCGATAATAAGCTAAGCTAACTGACACACGCCGATTATTTTGATCTGTGCAAACAAAACTTACTATAACCAAAGAATTTACTGTCCAAGCTGGGTTCTTATGCACTTAAAATTAAGGTCGGAAATTCGGGTTTGTTGTCAGACAATATTTGTACAGTTCGCTTCACACTCGCTGGCTTCTATCGTGTGCGGTATAAAAGCGAGTGTCAAACGAAAATAGATATCTGCTTGTGTCGCTGACTGTACACAAAATGTCACCTGTTACAATAACACGGGTGTAAAACAAATAAAACTATAAAAGTACTTGACACTTTTGTTTTGAGGCCCCATGTGGCAGGTTGTTCGAAATTGAAACCGTCGTGGCCGCGTGTTCCAAGAGAAAAATAAAGACTAATATAGCACCTCGCTACAGGATTACTTGCTTACCCCGGTGCTGGCTCAGCGACCAAATGTGGGTCTTGAACTCAGACGCAAGAAGTTGCCACTGGTCTCTGCAATACCGTCTTTACCATAAGGGCACACGGGGCCCGTGCCCAGGGCCCCCATCCTCAGGGGGCCCCGAAAGACCGACAATTTCTCTCACATTTATTCTCAAAACCTTGTTGTCGGGCACAGTAACAGAGAGCAGTGATAAAATAAGCCAACGCCATTGTTAATTTTGTCAGAAAACGTGGCATTGTAATGGAAGAAATTTGTAAAAAGGGCCCCAAATTAGTGTGTGCCCAAGGGCTCCACCATAGTTTAAGACGGCATTGGGTCTCTGTCCTGCGGGGTAGCCTGCCTATAGGTTGCGCGGACCTCCTTGCCGATTTCATCCCTGTATTTGGACGGCCAACTGGGCCCTTAGCCTGTAACACAATGGTCCCAAAATGGGCTGTCAGGTGACGACTTCAATTACGATTTGCTAACGCTGTCTGTCCTTTTAATGTTTTTGTAGTACAGCAAAGAATATTTTGATTCTAATTCTAGAGGATTAGTTCTCTGGTTGTAGAAGAAAAACGAGGAGAGCCCGGTTTCGTCCTTCTGCCGGGACGCCATTGACCCGCCATTGCGTTACAGGCTAAGGGCCCTGGTCTTCGACCGCTTGGTACTCCAAGGTACGCCTTCTTCATTGCTAATGACTAGTCATGTTTAATGTGTAGACTCTATGTTGTACTATCTACATTTGCCAGCTAAAAGGCGAAATAACTGAACATCGACGGAAGATAAAATAAAATCGAGTAAACTTAACATTACTAAGAAATGGAACATTCCAATCACTATAAACATTACCTCAACCACTAGGCGCAGTATCAATCTGTTAATTACAAAAGAAGTGTTACCAATTCCGTTTTTAATTACTTATACCGAAATCGATTATGGACGACTGACCACCAAAATATGGTTGTCAAAGCGCGCCAAATGAGAAAATCAGGTAACAAAAACAAGCACTCTGTGCTTTGTTTACATAACTTGCAATTAGTTGGCTAGCTTTCTGCAAACTAGCAGTGATTGCGCCTGGCGTGCGTAATTCTAGTTTTTTTTTTTTGAGAGCCCTATGTCCCTGATTAGGGGTAACAGATGATGATGATGATGTACCAACCTGTAACGTGGTGATTGGGGTTGGGGTGATCTGAGGTGTACGTGTACGTTTATTGCTAATATTAGCAAACATTTTTTGGCCAGCTTCACTGGCTACGGATAGTTTTCTTGAAGAAGAAGCATGGCAACGAAACTTCAAGGATCTCTTTTTACTTGACTATCCAAAGGAGGGTTATTAATTCAGAACTTAGGAGAGCTAGAGTGGATACGGTTTTTTAGCGTTTTGCGAGCGCAGGCGCAGTGCTGGCGCGATCGCCACAAGATACGTAATAAAGGCGCGGAACTACGTGACAAGTCAAAGCCAAGGTTATGTTAATTATTCACTGCAGAGAAGCGGAAAGATGTAAAGCGACCCGGTTTTGTCTTAAATTGTCTTTGGAGACGTGTCTCTATAGAGAAGCATGGGGAACTAATGTGGCGCCACCTTTGTTTCGTCGACAACGTTACGGATATTCTGAATTAATGAATCTCTACCTCTCCTTTGCAGATTCCTCGTTAAATGCATGGAAATCTAGCTGCGACGAAACTTACTGAAAAGTGTTTAGGTGTGTACGGTCAGCCTAAGGCTTCTACGTAATAAGATGATTTATGTATCGTCCAGTTGCACCTTCCTTCACTCACACTAGATAGGTAAAGAGACCACTCGGCGCTGCAGTGACTGGGACACTGTTTTAGACGGTCGGCCACAGACAGTTCTTACCGCGCATTGCATAAGGGCGCCAATCGAACAAAAAGGGGTATCCTAGCGTGTGGCCGACTGTACCTAGTCATTGTAACGTTAGGATAAACCTTTTTGTTTGATTGAAGAACTTATTACCATGGCTTGTGGCGTGCCTCGTATCGCTGACCGTACGGTGGGTACTGTGATTGTACAAAATTTACCTTACCTTTGAACCTTGGTTGGTTAGTGGTTCATAAATTGCGAGAAACTGCTTGCCTGCTGACAGTTCATAATGTTTAACATAGTATCAGCCAGCACATACTATGCTGCGGTGAAAGTCCCCATTCATAGGCAAAACGTTTCCTAGAAATTGTTTGAATATGCATGCTTTGCGGTTGTTATTATTTAAGTACAGCTTAGCCGTTAAGTGTGGTCAATAGTTAGGTGTCTTAGCTTATTTCCGTATCTCGCACATTGCCTGCAACTCGCTTCCTTATAGCGCGCTATATATTTTATGTTGTTCTCGGATAGACGTAGTAACTATGGCAAGGACGAAATAATGACACAGTCCAGCCTCACACCAACGTAATCGTAACAGCTTTGCGCGCGAAATTACCTAGTTACTGTCATTCAAGGGTGTAAGAGCAGGGCATGGCGTGTGCGAACCCACCCTGTCTTACAGCACTTGTTAGTTGTTGCAGTAGAAGTTGGTGGATGGTGGTGTAAGAAGTAGAAGTTAAGAGTTCATGGAGTTTATTTCACTGTAACACTGTTTAGTTACATGGTAGAAGAAGTTTGTAGTGTGGTCTGGGCGAGTGGCTAAAGCCGACTGTAGAGTAGAATTTAGGTGCGCGTATGCTGAACAATGCAATGTCAGCAAGCAACACGCGACCTATGTGCGGTGTTGGACCGTACATAGGTTGTGAAAAACTAAAAATCGGGTTAATTTATTGAATACATAGTGTACATTAGTATACCTACTACGTTTTGTTTCCATTTAGTCAATATCAAAACGTGTTCAATGAGTAATTCGTTAAATATGTGATCAGTAAAGTAGGTGTGCGAAATACTTCAAAAATATCATTTACACTTAACACTTGGCAGGTTGTGGGTTCAAGGTCTGTGTTCCATTCCGACCAACCAGTTGGCCCGTTTAGTTGGTCGGAATGGAACAAGGGGTCTGCTCAGGTGAAAACTCCAGTGTATTTATTAATTTTTAGTTCAAAAGCTCTAAAGCTGATTTCCAACAACTTTTGTTCTACGAATTTTCGAATTTTCAGCATTTGCGCTATTTCAGCGCTGCCTGCGCCATGCTTTATTATTTTGTTACTGCGCGTCACAATTTTTATTTTTTTTATTTTTTTTTCAAATACATATTTCGGTTTCAGCAAAGTTGTTGGAAATCACATCTAATTTTAGATAAGAAGTTGACGTGTTTGAAAAGGAATAAAACTATTTAAAAATTAATCTATGTATAAGACAGTCAGCGACACGCTAAGATACCCATTTTGCTCGATTGACGCACTTACGCCGCGCGCTATAAGTGCTAGCATGGGGAATCGCTAGCCATGTATCCTTACTTCTTTAGTACTAGTTGATATTTAGTGGTTAAAAAAACAAAAGAATTCCAATACTTCGGATTTTGAAATACAATGCGGCCACGTTTTCCCGCCATTTCAGACCGCCTTACCTCACACATCGTAAGCGGACTCCAAACAATGAGCAATATCATTGACACCTGCTCCACACCACACGTTGTTTACTGACATTGTTTTTTCAAACAATTCGTGTTATTTTTTTATGTCAGTGTGTCATTGGAGCTCAGCAAGCGTGAACGAAGCTTCTTAACTTAAATGAGAGAGGAAAAAAAACAGTTTTCCACCAAACTGCCGCGCGCGGTAGTAATGTTTTATTTAGCACTTTGACACACTTTGACGGCACACACAAGCACAGACCCTTATTTTGGGTCAAATAAGGCCTACTTTACTTTGTTTCGAGATTTAAGTCAACAGCTCAACGTTCACGGGTTTTTGGCGCCAGTAAGTAACACAGAAGAAGAATATGACAGAAGGGCTACCACCAAGAGATTGTTTGTAGTCTCCTTTTCGATTCGTTCATTTCTGCTATTGGAAATATCGTACGAAAGGTCATCGACTTAATCCTCATAATAAGGTTCAAAGTTCAATAAGGGCAACGTGGCCATTCGTGGTCGTTGTGACGTTGCACTAAAACAGTGGTTTTCAACCTTTTCCATGACGCGACCCCCTCACTGTGGAAAAAACCTTTTGCGACCCCCTACCAGGGTTTTGTCAGTCACCTTGACTGTCAGTGACAATCCTTGAGTAGCGGCGACCCCCAAAAAACCTCGTCAATACACCTTGAGACAATCCTTGAGTAGCAGCGACCCCCAAAAAACCTCTAAAGAAGCTTCTTCATGACCTCCCTAAGGTAGCTTGCTGACCCCCCAGGGGGTTGCGACCTACAGGTTGAAAAACATTGCGCTAGAAGATTATGTGCGGTTTTTTTTTTCTATCAAGAAGACTTCTCCCGAAATAAGGGCAAATCCATCCAGTCGGTCTCTCAATTCTGGGGATCGTGCGTGAGTCTGCGTGACCATCACTTGAAGGTGGTGGAGAGCAGAATTCCCTTCTATTGAGTTAGTTGTCCAAGAGCAGTGTGCTTTTTTATTTATTTTTCCGCGTACAAACCGGTTTTGAGGACTAGCAACTGCACGGTTAATTTTTACAGAATTTGCACACATGCATTTTTTTTTTCGCAGCTTTGGGTAGATGCCATTTAAAAATCGATTGCAGATGCATTTTCTAAACCCCACCATTTCCACCTCGATACCCCTTACGACTTAAGTTATTCAAGTAGGCAAGTAGTCCTTCTGTTTCATTTTCTGTTGTTGGCAAGAGATACCTGCCTAAGTACTTTCTTAACTGCTTATTAACTTTCGTGGTTTGTGACGCGTTGACGTTGACCTAAGGTTGTAAAGTAAAAAAAACACCTACGTTATCGTCTGGACGTATAGTGCCAGTTTAATGGCGACAAAGATCAATCTACCGTAGTTTTCCAACTAAAACTATCGATAAATTAGCTTCAAGTGAGCGGTAAATTGACCTTTGTTACAATAGGTTATTTTGCACAATGTAGCTTGCTTAGATGGGCCCAATTCAATGATTTAGTGCCCATATTTTACTCCTTCGAGTACCTAAGTTACATTACAACCAAGTAATCAATGACATTCAATGCCTTTTAAGATGCGCCGTTTGAGAAAAAAAAAAACAGTTTGAACCAGAATTTGCTTGTTCTTCTCTCGTGTCGAAAGCGTCACACTTCGCACTAATTTGCTTACCATGATCCGCTCTATCGGCTCGATACATCTATGTCTGTGCTGCTCTATCTTGATCAAAAGAGTGGGATAGATACCGTAGGTGTTTTGTTGATATGGCGCTCATGTTACGCCTACAGAAGCTGCTGAACTGTGGAGCGTCAGGGCAAGTGAGGTTTTAACTTGATGAGTGGATTGGACGCAACTGGTTTTCCATTCGTAGGTATTCTGACAAAATTGTGCAGTCGACATTTACGACGACAAAATGAAAATGTTTACGTGCTGTTTAGTGTACAATAAACCAACAAGCCGGCCTTGCTGCTTAGCAACTGCCTGTCAACGAATCACACATGCGTTGTCAATCGATTTCATATCGACCGTTCTAAAACTATGAGGTGCGCGCGGTGTGCCAATCGATTTCGCAATTTATACCGTAGCGTATCGATGTAAATAAAGTATACTTATAAACAATTTAGTTCGATTCACCGTATCTACTTATAGATTTAAACACTTACTAACACTTTCAGCACCAAGCACTACGGAGTTTCAAAACGGTCCCGCAACTCTCCCTTCGTGTACAATGTACATATTCGTATTTAAAAATGTCCCACGGTATTTTGAGTATATTAGTAGTTATTTGTGCCAAAAAGTACTTACCTACTTTAAAATATGATCAATGATGATAATCTTGAGTTACGTCTAGATTTTTTTCCTTACAAAATCGACACCGGGCGAGCAGTTCGACACCAACCGTATTCTTATATTCCTCTATCTATCGCACACCTGATCCCAAAAGCCTGTTACAATTCTAACACCGCCGCCGAAAAAAACGCCCGAATCCCAAACAAAACCAATTTAATCTACATTGCTTACCAAACCAGTGTAAGTGGGCCTCTCTTGCCACCCCCGTTTTCCCCTTTGGCCTTCAAATCTGTACGCCCGGGGAGGGGTAGTAAAGGTCTCCACAAGTCGTCGTGAGTGACGTAAAAAAGTGTGCGTGTGGAATGCGCCAGCGCAGCCCAGCCAGGCCAGGTGCAACGGCCGGGCGCCGCCACGCCCTCTCGGCGCGATCCTTGGAGCCGAAAAATTCGTCCTTCGGTACGGAAATAGTGACTTTTGTCGGTTGTTTGACTTGGACTGAAATTGGACCAACCCACGTCTTTGTAGGTGTAGAATACCTGAGTTTGCTTACGCAGGAAATTACATCTTAAGGCCCAAACCTAGGCACAACTAGCGCCGCCAATGGAAAAAAAAACATATCTTCTTTTTGGATGCGTTTTTTGCCGAACTCTTCATTAGGTTTTCAACGCGAGGTTTAACTATTTTTAGAACCTAAGGTTTAGATTCCACATTCTAGAACCTACGAATAAAATCCTTTATCGCCAAAAGTGGCCATACAAAATTACAAAGATCTCAGGTTTAATAACATAGGTAAACCTCAGTTCCATTCATAGAGGGGCATTATTTATTCGCTATCAAAAGGTCACCGTTATCGAGACCATAGGTCTGAATGTACACTTGAATGTAACTGTTACGATATAGTAGTCTGTAGCCTCGGAAATTGCATTTAGGTGTGATCTGTGGATCAAAGATGACCACCTCTCCATCGATCCTTAGACGTTAAAATGGGCATCTTGAGCTCTTATAACTTCTAACAAATAGGTAGTCTGATGTGAAAGAACCTCCTTCTTTTTATTACAATGATAATCTTCCTTGGCTGTTTCCTTTCACATTATATCCAAGATTATTAATCAAAAAGGTGAAGAAAAAGTCACCTGATGACATTCCACTTTTTTTTTCTTAATTTAAGCGCCGGAACTGGTTTTAGAATGTTACCTCTTTTAAAAATAGAACACGAGGGTTGAAAAGGGAAGAAAAAACATTGTTTACTCTCGCTTAGGTGATAAAGAGATTAACTTTTCGAACAAATATTTGTAAATGTTAAAAGGCTTGAGATAGGTTCGCCAAACAGTAGAGTATTTTTATCTTGCTGACGTAATTTTGGCTGTGATACCAGTAGGTATGTGACCTATGAGATAATGTTATAGGAAAACATTGAAAAACTTCATTTTCCTCAACATGTGTAGGTATCGTACCGCCGTTTTTTTTCTGGTGCAAAGTAGGTTCTGCCCCTTCAAAGAAACCGTAAAACCCTCAGGTGTAATAATAAACAAAGTCATCACCACCTATTAAACGGAACAGGCATCATGTGGTTCATGATCTTGTATCATTTTATACGTACAGTCAAGTAAACAAGTGTCCTAGGTAAGGAGTGGGTTGCCTCATAATGTTATCAACTACAGTTACCGAGTTTCTAAGCAGAAAGACTAAGCTAAGTCTTCCATTGTTTATCGTCTTTGCAAAAGTTCTGTACGTTACCTATAGCTTACATGTACAGTCGGTCACACGCTAGGATATCCCTTTTTGTTCGATTGGCGCCCTTGAGCCGCGCGGGGCTAGAGCATCATGGGGTATCCTGGACTATGGCCGACCGTACAAGGCTAGATCCTTATTTTTTCTTACTGAACGCAACTGTACCTCAGTACAAGTATCGGTATCATGGCACTCTAATGACTGCTCTTGATGTGCCCCATTCAAGAAGGGCTATTGCGTTACACGGACTTAATCTAACACGATATCATTTATTTGAGCCTTGGGTATAAAAAGCCCTTTGTCACTGCTACGGTTGTGTCATGGGATAGAAGGTACAGTCGGCCACACGCTAGGATACCCCTTTTGTTCGATTGACGCCCTTACGCCGCGCGCGGTAAGAGTTGCCATGGGGTATCTGTGACTGTGGCCGACCGTACATACTTTCAAGTGTCATCATAGGAGTTATGTTGTGTCATTAGTGTCTAGACTTTTCAATGTTATTATTAAGCTGGGAAGGGAAAGGATGTGAATCGCCGTATGATGTTTCAAAATGTCCTGTAAACGGCATTATGCAAAAAAAAAAAAAACAGAGATCAACGCTTGTGCTCAAGTATCGATGGCTATTTTCCCATCAATTAAGGCCCAAACCTATGGAAAAAATATTATATGTATCTTCTTTTTGGATGCGTTTTTTGCTAAAAACTCTTCATTAGGTAATCAACGCGAGGCTAATCTATTTTTAGGATCTAAGGTTTAGATTCCAGATCCTAGAACCTACGAATAAAATCTCAAAAGTCAAAAGCTTTGGCGATAAAAGATTTTATTCGTAGGTACTCGTAGGTTTTCGTAGGTAGGTTGGTTGATAACAACTAGCGCCGTCGCACATCGCGAGTTCACAGTTCGGGGCGAACTGCCATTTAACTTTCCCAGAGAAGTTAGCCTGTAATGTCCCAACCACCGCAGGCTTCGCGTCTAGGTTATGATATCTTCCCCCCTTATCTTAAAAGAAACATACACTACTGCATAATGCTACTATGTGTCCTGCAACGCAGACTGTCTGTAATGTAATGGCAACAAAATAAAATGAGCCGGTAGGAACGACAGAAAGACATCGACTGCGGCAAAAATAAAGCCTGTTCTGAGAACAAAAATGCCAACCCTCAAATCAACACATCAAACCTTGACAAACGCGCGTATTCGTACACTGAATCTGACGGGATTACGGGACGGGTCGCAGAAGGTGGCGAAGTGGGTTCCGTTGAGTCGGTAGAATAATGTTGAAAAGGAATCATACCGCGCAAAGCGCGCAACGCACCGATAAAAAAAAACTACCTTAGACCCGGTTTCTGAATTGAGAATTTTACTAAGTAAATACTTAAGGGTGGACGATAGCAGCGTGGCGGGAAATTCAATTTTTTACAGTTTTTTACATTTTGTAGCTAAACTGAGCTATTTTTGTTCAGTGATTTTTCGTTCGCGGCAATAAAACAGTATTCTTTTCATTAATGTAAACAACAGAACAACAATAATTCAGCCGATTATGTGTTCTGGTCTACGAACTGCCCAAAAAACTTGTCGTAGACCAGAACACATAATCGGCTGAATTATTGTTGTTCTGTTGTTTACAATAATGAGAAGAATACTATGTTATTGCTGCGAACGAAAAATCGCTGAACAAAAATTGCTCAGTTTAGCTAAATGTAAAAAACTGTGAACATTTTGAATTTCCCGCCACGCTGCTATCTTCCAGCCTTCAGTTTCGTTTCGTCACGTTCTTTTGTGAGAAATCTGCAGAGACAGAACGAGTGCTTGCTTAGCGAGTTTCTCAATTCAGATAACGGCAATAACAAAAGGAGAACCATCTTCTCATTTTGTACGTCGTGCCTCCAAAGACCCTACAATTTATAGCTCTGGGTGACGATTCCTACAGATCCTGCGCCAGCGCATATTTGGTAATAAATACTGACTGTTAACGGATTTCGGACTTCTGTCCAGTCCACGTCAGTGCGGCCATTAAGCTTTTTGTTTACAGCAGGCCAACACAACACACACATGCCGAGTAGGCAAAATTGTTTTTATGACTCACGAAGACATTATTTGCCTGAGAGATAACGGCAGCTAAGTGCATCTTTGTAATTAAAACATTAAGAACGCAACTTAAGCGTGTAGTTTGCGATTTCTGAACGCGCCGGGGCAATATGGCGGCGGTCTTTGGCGCCCTTTTAACTTTTAAATGTCGAAAAGTTTTTTTTTTCTTTTAATACTTAATTTACAAGGTTTTTGACCAGACATAAAACTGGCTGGCAGTTTTTACAAAAGTATAAACTCCGTAATTTTCCCGGTTGACAACATGCATGATTACAGGCTGTAAAATAACAAGTTGGACCCCTATGGTAATATTGTAATTGGGTGTTTATCACAGCCTATATTCCGAGCGAGCGGACGCTTATCCCATTGTAGCTATCTCTTGCAGCATTGCATTACGTTTTTTTCTCATACTAAAGTTGTCGAGTTGGTATAACATAGCAATGTTGCAATTGCTCTCTCATATATGAAAATGGTTTATGCAACCCATTCATTAAACTCGATTGGAATGGTGATTCGCTAATAATACACCTGTTATTTTTATTTCAATACGTTCATTTGCCTGTTCGCTTCATTCATCCTTTTCATTTGATGAGAAGAAACATCAGCAGGCAAGGTTAAAAAAGTGGTTTTTCTATGAAAATTTTGACGCAATACAGGACAAAGATCTTTTTGCATACTGTGCGTTGATACGAATGAATGAATGATAAAGTACCTACCTTTTTTACAAGGTGGTACCTACCTACAGGTACATGGTATACAGAGAAAATGTTTCTTAACATTCTTGGCTGTCTTAAAAACACCTCTCACGAGCTAGAGAGCAAAAGCCTCTAAGTACAAATAAAAAACAACCTCGGAACGAGTAACCGAGAGCCGGTCGCATGATGTACGTCGAACGAACCTCGTCCATCCGCGCACTCATTTCAAAATTGAATTAACCCAGTGTAAACCGTGCTTTCGCAATAAAATAGATGAAAATTACATACAATTAAGAGCTTAAGACGGCACCAGTCGGCGCCGCGACTTAAACCGCCTAGATGAGTAGAGCGTTGACTATCATGAAAATGTTTAATTATGTAGTAATTTACTACTTGGAATATTGAATGGCCGCTTTATGGCTCTTAGTAGCCTAAGGGACGGTCGTTTGCGGCCGTGTGATGGCTGTTGTTTATGATTGATTTTATAATCCATTACTGGCTGGCTAGTATCCCTAGGAAGTCCATGCAGTCTCGAAAGAAAAAAAATATTGAAAATTGAACGCATCCTTCTTTTTCAGTCTTGGGTTTGAAATCCGTGGTCCGCAGCTCGGTGCAAAAGAAAAAAAAACCTTTTAAAATTCGAATGCACAAATGCACTTTTGTTTCTTTTTTAGTCCTCTTTCTGTGGAGCTTGAAGTGCGAACTGCGAATGGCCAGTACATTTAGTTCATTCATTCGTCCAGCGTCTCCGTTCGCATGATCATAATCTCTAACTAATAATTACGTTCATATATTAGCGTTTTATTAAGCCGTTGGGCAGCTCTCACATGTGGGCATAACATTATCCTGTATACTTATAGCCGAAGTACAACTTCTGCTTGGTTTACTTTTAAATATCTCTAGTTTGAGTCCGCTTATGCTGGTTTCGTCTTCTTGGCGTGCCTCTCCACTAATGGAGGTTGGTCATGAGTTCTTCTCTATTTCTCGCCAAGGGTTTCAAAGCTGGCTACATCCGTACATTCCCTGATGTTTCTGAGCCACGACTTTATTCTTCTTCCCTACACGTCTCCTCCCCTAAAACTTGCCTAGCATACGCAGAAAATATATCTGACGGTAAAAAACTCGTTCAAAATCCGTTGCATGGTTTATGAGCAGTTAGCGAATAAACAGAGAAACAAACGCGGAACACGAATGAATAAAAATTCAAAAATAAAAATTAAATTACCATTAAGATAAAAGTCATATTATTATATGACTTTTTCCTAGGCCTTTTGTAATAATACTACTCGGCTTTGTCCCTTTATATAGTCTTCCAATCGCGGTTGTACTTCTGCGCGTATTTTCTATGAGCATGTGAGTTCATAATTTCCATTTCCCATTCGCGACTGGTGCATATAAAATCAGCACTTTATGTTATCTAACCCGATATCTTTATTAGCATTATTAAGTAGATGATAACCTGCCCTATTTGCATGGTGGGAGCTATTAGGGTTTTCGTTTATTATGCGCTTAGAAAAGCCTTCAATGTCGTCGTAAATTGATTATTAGTTTGGGACATTAGGAATGAACATAGTTTGAAAAGTACCGTCGACAGCTGATCCACATTTACACGTTTGCTGCAAAGTATCCTGTACAACTGTGTCTTCAACGCTGCCTACAATACCCTCCAATACCTGATGTTTCTGAGCCACGACTTTCTTCTTCTACCATTTCTACAATGGTAAGTCGTATGGCGTAATGGCCACCCCTGGTGTCAGAGTTTTTAGGCCGCTAAAGGAGCCACTATTATAACGACTAGCGGTAACCCATGCATAGACTGACTGCACCCGATGTCCCTAGTCCAACTAGGTTGTGAGTGCTTCTACACTAGTTACTTACAAGTCTTACAACCTGGCTCAGCGACCCGAAGTGGATCTTGGCCTCAGCGGCCAAACGACGCCATCTCTCTCTGTCCGCAAGTCCTTTGAGACTTCGTCAATCCAGCGATACTTGGACGTCCCACATTGTGGTGAAAATAACTTCAACTTCCACTGAAACCTCTCATCCTGGGGCCTTAGCCTGGAACGCAATGACGTATCGATGGCGTCCCAGTAGAAGGACAAAACCGGGATTTCCTCGTTTTTTGTCCTACAACTAGCGAACTAATTCTCTAGAATTAGAATCAGAATTTTCTTTGCTTACTGCAAAAACGTTAAAAGGACCGACAGCATTAATAAATCGTAATTGAAGCCGTCAACCGGGAGCCCATTTTGGCACCATTGCGTTACAGGCTAAGGCCCCTGTTAGCTGTTACGTGTTTACCTTCGGTTCGGGCGACCGGAGACGGCCATCTTTGTTTATTGTCTCGTTTGTCAGTTTCGCGGGAAGCGGCCTGCATTGTCCGCGTCGACTTCGCATTGTCGTTGCAATGGCGAGTCGTGTTTCGGTAGCATCGGAATCGCATTTCGACACCCTGTCCTGTCGCTAACATGAAGAGCTACGACAGAAATACCAGCCGAATCAACTCAGGCCCTTTTTGTACGATTACCCGAGTACCTATAAGTACTTGACAGTCCCTGTCCACTGACATCGATACCTATCCACCAATAAAAACCCCGCTTTCTTCTGCTCGCCGGCTGCATACAATCCACTATGTGGCCAGGATTGTTTAAAAAAGTTCCTTGCCAGGCATTCGAACTTTAAATTCTGTAAAAAAGTTAGCGAACTCCAGTTTAGAAGAGTATTTTAGAAGAGATCTACCAATACCACCCGGTATTGGTAGATCTCTTCTAAAATGCAAGATTGGCCAGCAAAGTAATGTGATTTTCTCCTTTTTCCGCAAAGTCATTATTATTATAGCCAAATGGCGCCTGTGCCTTCTGCGTTCTTATTGTCTGTGTCCCGCTATTGTTTTTGAATTTTGACAGTTCGTCTCTTCGTTTCTGTTTAATGTTTGTTCTCATTGTTTTTGGTTTAAATCTAAACACCTGTGCTGTTGGCTTATTGATTTTGCGATCGGATGTCACTGTTTAGTGTTTGATATTCTTTCCAAGCTATTGTTACCTGTGGTCATTCTTTTGGCCGGAATCACAATACCCACACAATACCCCAAATAAATAACTATTTGATGAATATTTTATGGTCTTCATGCGAAGACGCAAACGTCTTCCTAACACATATTCTCCATCAGAAAACATCAGCAGATCCCTAGAAGTTCTTGGTTCTTGGCTGAATAAAAAGAAATAAAAAAAACGAAATTCTAATTTCGAATTAGAATATCTCATGAACGGAGGTGATTTTGATGAAATCTAACTAAGAGCGAACACTCTCGATCAAGTCACCTTTCGAACAAAAAAAAACTAAATCAAAATCGGCGCATTCTTTTAATAGCTATGCCAGAAACAGACACGCATAAAGACACATACACAGACAGACACGTCAAACTTATAACACCTCTTTTTGCTTTGGTGCCTTTTTCGCTCGATATGACTCGAGTGGTCGGGACCAGTCGAGATCGAAATGACATGAGATTTTTCCATCGAGATGTGTCGAATGCGAGATTCCCGAGAATTGGCCGCTCAGTGCACACTAGAGCATGGATACCGGTTTTCGGTAATACCGAAAAACCGGGATCCCGGACTAAATATCTACATTTCAAAAACCGGTATTGTATTAGCTTAATACCGGAATTTCGGTATTTTCGGTATTACATATAAAACTCTGAAACAAGTGTGGAATATCAAAATCTCGCGCGCATGCGATGCGTGCGAGTGCGCCATGCGGAATAGTGATGTGAACCGGTTTTAGAAACCTACAAAAATAACGTTTTTTTGTAAAAACCTATAAGTATAAACGCCGGTTTTTGTTTATTAATTAAAACCGATTACTTTCTTATTTTGGACTGCAGTCCATGGGCCTTAGCCTGTAACACAATGGTGCCTAAATAGGCTCTCAGTTGACGGCTTCAATGGGGGATTATCTGACAGCTTTAAAAAATAAAAAATAGTTATAAAAGCTGTGACAGGTGGCGTTGATCCGACATCACAAAGTAAATTCGTGCTTACTACAGCGAAAATACTTTTTCACTTCATTGCTCTGTGACTGCATCTTTCACCTCATTCCATTTTGGTACATGAAAAAGTGCACGACTTTGTTATTTTTCTTGTATGAGTGAATGGTAGAACCGGAAACACTACATTTTGCTCCATCACCAATACCTAAATATTGTGTTTGGACGTATCTACGAAGCCCAACGAGCGCGAACTGGCTTGAAACTATGAAAAACATATTTCTTCAGCGACATCCAGTTACAAATTTGAAACTACAACTCATGAGCTGTCAGAAAATTGCCCATTACGATTTATTAATGCGGATTGCGGACGGTCCTTTTAATGTTTTTGTAGTACAGCAAAGAATATTCTAATTCTGCAACTTTTTCTCCGAGTGCGCGGACAGTTTGTGAGTGAGTATTTGTTTTCACGCTAGAACTGCAGGACGAAGACATTTGCCTGAAGGAATGGAGATAGCTTAGAAACCAGACTAACATAGACTATAAATTATTACGAACTAAATTCGTCTGGTAATGTCGATAATGGAAAAAAAGTCTACGCGGACGAAGTAAAAGGCAGGCAAAAGCTAGTATAAATTAATATTATCGTTCAATTAAATAAACTCACTTATTTTAAATTTTATATTTGTCTATTTTATAACAATTCAATATTTTTTAATATAACAAAAATTTAATACCGAAAAATACCGAAAAACCGGTATCCCGGTATTTCAAAACTTGATACCGAATGAATACCGGTATTGGGAAAAGGCTCCGGTATTCCATGCTCTAGTGCACACACAGCGGAGTATTTCAACAATCGAACGCTGGTACCAATGTAGTTTGGAATTTGCATACTGGATGGCGGAGCCAGCCTACGCGCCGGTTGGGCAATCCATCATATCCCTCTGCAGCGGGTAGGCAGGTGTAGAAAGCTTGCTTCGTTCTTAAGGCTGGAAGATAGCAGCGTGGCGAGAAATTCAAATTTTTCACAGTTTTTTACATTTTGCAGCTAAACTGAGCTATTTTTGTTCAGCGATTTTTCGTTCGCGGCAATAACATAGTATTCTTTTCATTATTGTAAACAACAGAACAACAATAATTCAGCCGATTACGTGTTCTGGTCTACGACAAGTTTTTTGGGCAATACCATTGCTTCGTAGACCAGAAGACATAATCGGCTGAATTATTGTTGTTCTGTTGTTTACAATAATGAAAAGAATACGGTTTTATTCTCGCGAACGAAAAATCGCTGAACAAAAATAGCTCAGTTTAGCTACAAAATGTAAAAAACTGTGAACATTTTGAATTTCCCGCCACGTTGCTATCGTCCACCCTTAAGGTCCAACGATAGCAGCGTGGCGGGAAATTAAATTTTATCACAGTTTTTTTTTTTATTTTAATAAAAATAATATTTTATTGCCGTGAACGAAAAATCGCTAAACAAAAAATGCTCAGTTTAGCTTCAAAAATAAAATAAAAAAACTGTAAAAAATGAATTATCCGTCACGCTGCTAATGCTGCTATCGTTGGACCTTAAACTTACAGAGATACAGCGTATAGACGCTGGAGTATAGACTCCAACCAATAATTATTAGAGAGGACATTTTGACAGTTATTTTACATTTTAAATCTGTTTTGCAATTTATGAAATATGACGCGCCCGCCACAGATAAAAAGCGCTATCAAATTTTCCTCTCTCACTAAATTAAAAATATCCCAGACATTTTAATTTAAAATAAGCATAATATCTCATAAACGACTGAACCGATTTTGATAAGACATATCTAAGAACACTCGCTAGAAAACCTGATTTCAAATATTTAAAAAAACCGCATCCAAATCGGTTCACCCGTTTAAGAGCTAATACGGTGTCACAGATAGACAGATACACACAGAAACACATAGCGGTCAAACTTATAACCCCCTCTTTTTTGGTCGGGGGGTTAAAAACGCCTGTTGAGAAGCTCTTCTGTTCGTTTCGCACCGCCGTGTGCGAAGCAAGTGAGTTTATTTTACAAGTTAGTTCGCAGCGAACTGTTTTGCTGGGCTGCCCCACCACTGCTGGGCTAGGAATTTGCAATTTGTTCAAATGTGTATGTTGGTAGTTACTTAAGAGGACTATGTACCAAGCGTGTGGCGTTTCGCCGTACAAAAATTGCGTTTTAGGAGAAAACGTCTCACAATGCATCTACTCGTACATACATAAACCACTATGACTTTGGTGTCAAAAATGTCAATCGTTTCAGGGTGGCTCATTTTTTTTTCAGGGTTTGCATAGTATAAGTTTTGTAAACTCTGATTTATTTCACAAAATCCACCATCATGGTCTAAAAACTGTTTTATCGAATCGAATGACATTTGGCATTTGGACCACTAAAAATGGGCCAGCCTGTGTAATATACGTTTTGCTTTTCTCTTATTAAGTATTTTCGATTAAAGGTTTAAATCGCACTAAAAAAATTATGAAACAGTACCTAACAAATGAAAAAAAAAAATAGATAATAGTCAAGTCAAACGTTTTCTCCGTTTGTAAGGGCGCGAGCGCGGTAACCAATCCTCTTAAAATAAAGCACAGTTTTGCGGTTTACTCTTGGCTAGTCATTTATTCCTTCAGACTCCACAAGGAAAAGCTTCAAGTACCCAGTTAATTACCTAAGTACAAATTACTTAATTTAAACTTACTTGTTTTCTGATTTCTGAACAAAAATAAATTATAAGTAGAGTTTGTACAGTTTATTTGCTGTCGGGTGTTTTTAATTTTGGTCAGTTACTAGAGCGAGTAGAATTGTCCCTGTACCCTTGACGCATTTTCTTTCAATATGGCGCAAGCCATCTATGTGAATTAAAAGATAAATTAATTTAAAAACTTCGTCGATATGAACACAATACCTTCAAGGGTAACTCCCCAGGGCAGGCTGCAGTAATGGCGTCGTTGTATCTGCCTGTCGGATGATGGGTACTACGGGGTACAGGTGTAGAGTTGTAGACTGATAGCTTATCGAGAGTCTGGGATGTGGGTTTGACGTTTGCTGAGCCCGTTATGTGCAGTAGGACGACGGGCGGGGCCTATGCTTTATTTAAAATACTAGGAATTTACATAGTTCATATTGAGTTAATGTTTGACTTTTTCATCCTTAAATTACGTAAGATGTTTAAGGGGGTGAGGAGGTCGAGTCAAATGTCATCTAATCTTACGTTGGAGAGAGGGGGTCTCGGTAAATATCAAGCATTTTTTCTTTCTTATTGAAATAAAAAAAAAAAATTTTAGTAATTAGTAGGTATAACATTAAACATTTGGTTTTATGTATAGTATGAGCAGTTAAATAGATCATATTTTTCAAAACAGATCATTTTGTTGTTCGTCTGTAATCCATTCGCACAATTTAATTTAAAGTAGTTAGATAAGACACTGTAAGTTCATACGTGCATTAGAATCGTTCGTGAACTCCAAATTACACCTCACAATTTTATTGTAACCTTGATCTTTCCTGCACATAGACGTCCAAACCCTACACTTAACCAATGTTTTTACCCGAAATAATTGCATGTTATTTGCTCAAACCTTGGCTCGTACATACGTATCTCGGCTAACCTAGCCATTACGTAATCTGGGGGTTAATTGTCTTACTTTTGAATCTATCTCGATCCCTTTCCGAGTAGCTACCACGAGTGCGAAAAAGCTATGCCGGACGTCTGTCATGTATCCTAATACTATAGTAGTAAGGTTGTTTATCAAACTTATCACTTTCAGTGACGGTAACAGTAAGCACTCATTTTGACCTTTGAAGGGTGCACACACACTGCATTTATTTGACACAAACTGTCACTGAAAGCGATTAAGATAGGGATAGAGATTGCGAATCGATTTTAAACGATATTGAGTGAAGAAAATAGCAAAATCGTTCACTGTATGGCGTTTTGACTCATTCGTTCTGTTATCGATTGTGTTCTAAAGCCTCGCGTCCATTAGGCGGATCGGGGCGGATTTTTGCCGGCGGCAAAAATCCGCCTGCCTATATTTTGTATGGAAGTGCGTCCACTAGAGCGCATCGGGGCGGGGCGGGCCGCGACGCAATATTTTTGCCGGCGGATTTTTGCCGGCGGCATTACCCGCCCCGATGCGCCTAGTGGACGCAGGGGCAACAGCATGCTCGCGCATGCGAATGCGCGCGAGTGTTGCCATTTGTCGACCAGAATACATAATCGGCTGAATTATTGTTGTTCTTGTTTATAATAATGTAAAGAATTCTATGCTATTGGCGTGAACGAAAAATCGCTGAACAAACGCTTAGTACGAATAGCTCAGTAAAGTTAAGCTTCAAAAAAATAAAACTGTAAAAAAATTGAATTACCCTCCACGCTGCTATCGTCCACCCTTAAGGTTGGACGATAGCAACGTGGCGGGAGATTCAAAATTTTCACAGTTTTTTACATTTTGTAGCTAAACTGAGCTATTTTTGTTCAGCGATTTTACGTTAGACAAAAATAGCTCAGTTTAGCTACAAAATGTAAAAATCTGTGAAAATTTTGAATTTTCCGCCACGTTGCTATCGTCCACCCTTAACCGATCATGATGATGAAGAAATACCAGCAGAAGTATTAGAAGTTGATTTTTGGTTTTGTTAAGTTTATGGTTTTCACAAACGCCGTATTGTTCCAGTAGACTCGGAGAACTTCGCTCGCTTCTCTCGCTCGTTCAATTATTCCGTTTCGGATCCAGATTGAACGCAGGTTGGACGTAACTCAACGCGGGATTTTTTTGTAACTAAATATTGAAATGAAAAAATATTACGTATACTGCGTGTTATTCACTAGGTAAGTAAAAAAAAAAATGTCATCGAGTATTTATCATCAATTTTATTAGTTTAAAGTGCATGAAATCCCTAATATAAAATAGTCTGTAATTTTGGCATGAATGAATAGGGCTTGGCAATTTTTTTTTGCAGCCAAGGGCCACATAGAGCCAAAATGGCATAAAAGCGGACCGTACCTGAAACTATAGGTAGGTACTTACCATACCCTATAATTATTTTACCCATAGTATATTCAGAGTGAGATGAGCGCGCGTCAGAAAATTTCAGTCTCAATCATACAAAATAATTTCAATCTGTTCAAAATTTCTCAATCGACTAGGCATCAAATTCAAATTCAAATTCAAAATTCAAATTCATTTATTGGATAAAAAGCGGTACATTAAAACAAAAGAAATACTTATCCTAAAGTAGATACGGTATGTCTTAATGGAAAGTTGGCAACTACCACCTGCACTGGCCTTAGCGGCCGTATTGCAGAATGGCAGTTGTGTAGAGAGGTGGCCCAATGCACTTGGGATAGATATCCTTGAGAGTTGATTAAATAACATTGCGTAGTAATTAAGTGACTAAGTACATTAAACATTTTAATTTACTTTAAGAGTTTTTTTTTTAATTACTATTATAGTGGAGAGAGTTACAATCGAGAGAGTTAAAATCAAAAAGTTACAATTTAGGCAATGTCACAAAAAGTCACAACGAGGGCTCAAAAGTTACAATATTTGTGATTAGACAAAGTGGCAACACCAAAAAATCCGCCGAGCCGATGCGCCGATCCGCCCCGATGCGCTTAGATGGACGCACCCCAACGTTGCGTTGCGTTGCGGCCCGGCCCGGCCCGCCCCGATCCGCCTCATATGGACGCTAGGCTTAAAGTCGCAATCACGATCATAATCCCGATACTTTTGAAAGGGATCGCGATAGATTTTTTAGTTAGACAATTAAGCCCCGGACTATTGTCTAAAGAAATCAAAAGTACCTGAAGGTAATTATTGTGATTAATCGTTGCCTCTGTCATAATGACAAAAGATTGTTTCTGTCCGTCTGTCATTTAAAGAAAGTTTCAAAATGCGTGCGTGTTTGATTTCGTTGGGCCTTGTTGGACATGATTAGAGTAGAATTTGACCCAATTTAGACTGTATAAGTTACATAATAACGCCATAAGTAATACTGATGGGCAATATTCTGTAATTTCATTCGTGATGAACTTGAAATATTTTATAACTGTGTTAAAGACACATTCTTGATTCTTGAACGAAAACGCCGCTAAGTGAAATTTTACTGTTTTTATCTACTTATCGGTTTTTTTTTAAATGAATTCGACATGTCAAAGATTCGGACTTTTGAGTAGGTATGCCATATTTATCACCGTTTTTTAAGGTTCGAGTAAATGGGATTACCATTAATAAAATTTAAGAACCCCGAATAAATTGTCCAAGTGGTTACAGTCACTTTAACTGCTAATCATTAAAAAAACAGCCTTTAAAGTAAGTACCTACATTGATGTTGATTGGTTTTTATACAACCCTTGTTTTCTTTTCTTTTTCAGGTATGTATTTTTTACGTGGATTTTCAACTTTTTGGATTGAGTCTCTCCTAAAAGGTTCTTGGTGAGTTGATGGTTGTAATTAATTGCAGCTTTAGTATAAAGGGTTCTTACCTGTAATTAACTCTTGTGGTTTTACGCATTTACAATGTTGCCCGTGGCAAATTTTATTGTTATTTAACTTTCGGTGGTCTTTAATGTTTTTTTAAATTAATCAACGGCCGGGCGCGACAGTTTATTGAGGTGCTGTGAAATATATCTTTTTTTTAAATAATATGTATGGCCTTACCCATATTTTGCAAGTTTGTATCCGTCGATCTAGAATAAAGTCGTACGAATAGTTAATTTCATTCAAAATACGTAGGTGCGAGGCCTAGATAAGAGTGTATGAATTAGTACGCAGAGTCGGCATTGAGCCTGCGCTTGCGCATCGACGCTCTGACACGCGCGTTGGCGTGCTTATGTCACGTCGGCTAATAAACGCCACAAAAAGCCGTTAGTTTATGCTGAAAACCGGCCTTACAAGTGTTCTATTTATTCAATGACACGCCTCAGTTTGGCTTCGGATCAGACTCGACGAAACCGTTCAAATTATGACCCCTTTGTTTGTAACAACTTTAGATTTTTCAGAAGTAGTATTTGTCGGACCCAAACATCTTATACCTACCTATATCATTAAAATATTATTTTATTGCCCCGAGCGAATTCTTTTAACTTATAATAAGGCTTTTAAATGTTTCCTTAGCTCGGGTGAATTCTTAAGTTTTTTTTTATATGGCTAACTTTGGCGGCAAAAAACGTGCGTGCTCAACAATTTCGCCGTGAAAACTATATTACACACACGCTGCGTAGTCGGTGCTAACGTGCTCCGTCAACACTTATCGGCCACCATTTATGGCGTCAAACATGCCGAA
Organism: Zelleria hepariella; assembly: GCA_949319315.1. Taxonomy (NCBI): domain Eukaryota; kingdom Metazoa; phylum Arthropoda; class Insecta; order Lepidoptera; family Yponomeutidae; genus Zelleria; species Zelleria hepariella. The sequence goes on from OX439384.1 coordinate 21,721,244, forward strand.
GGCAAACAAAGGCCATTGAAAAATAATATTTGTCAAGTTACGCGGCGGGCTGTCAGCGGGGAGACGTCACTTGACGTTTAATTTCCCGCCAACGCGCCGCGACGCCCACTCGCGCCCCCCGGCTCACAGATTTTAATACACAAGTATAGACGAGTCAGCGGTCGAGTAGCACTGTAGAGTACTAAACTTAGGTGATGGTCAAGGCACACTAGCGCCACCAATGAAAAAAAATGTCTTCTTTTTAGCATTTAATGAGAATCCCTAGGCTTAACTATTTTTAGGACCTAAGGGCTAGATTCCAGATCCTAGATCCTACGAATAAATCCCGTTTTTAGCAAACCAAGCATCTAAAAAGAAGATCTGTTTTTTTTCCTTGGCGGCGCTTGCAGATGGGTTACCCTCCTCGCGGTGGGAGAAGTACTAAAGACCGTCAAATGAGAATCCCTAGGCTTAACTAAATCATATTTTTAGGACCTAAGACCTGGATTCCCGATCCTAGAACCTACGAATAAATCCCGCACAAGAAAAAACAGCCACATTTTACTTGTGCCGGATTTGTTCGTTCGGCACGTTTTTAGAAAAAACGGATCCGAAAAAATATGATTTTAATATGACTGATTGCTAATGACTCAAATTGAAAATATGACTGATTGCTCTACCTACTTACTAAATATTCATGTGGACAGTTCCTCTACTAAGACTGGTAGAGTAGTATACCAGTTGACTCTACCGCTTACTTGACTTGTGTACCCCATGCTTAAAGGTTCTTTATCGTACACAGCACAGACCATTGTACGACAGCACTTTCTATAGTTCAAATGCCGGAACACGAGATTTTTGACAGGTCTTTTTTCTTTTTTTTGTGTGTGTATGTCTATTTTGTAATAGTTGCGCAGCTGTCCGATTCCCGTTCCTTCTGATGCTGCTGGCTGGATGTGGGTGGTTATATGAAATTTCAGAGACATGTTTCAATGACAAAATGTTGTGGTCAGTGGACCAGACTTCAAGCTAAAGTGCCCATGGTCCTTTTAAGCTAGGCAGAGCTTCCTTGAAAGATTTGGCCGGTGTTTCTTTATGATAATAAAGCCTCTTTTATTTGTTACAATACCATAATTCAATGTTAAACCGCCTTTGTGAGCTACGCCCCAAAAATGCACTTCGATTCACATACTATGCTAAGTGGGAAACGAAATGCTGTGTTTACCGTCGTGTCGTGTCTCCCATTCCTTATGACTTAAGAGGGCCCTGTCTCGGTGGATCTCCTAAAATGGCGTTACAGGATATTACCACATCGTAAATAATTCATGGATTATTACTAAATTATGTTTGTACAACGGTGAATGGTTGCTGGGTTATTTTTTGCTCGTGCTTCCAACTGTTGCGTTTTTCTGTTCACATTGTCCTGTCCGTCCCATTCAGCCACGGGATTTCACGGGAATGACGCGTCACAGAATACGGCTGAGTATTCTCATCTCACTTTAAAGTCTGTCTGTGCCCCAATGGGCGTTTCGCCTTGTGTCAAATTTAATCCTATGCTTTAATTTTATCCTGATACTAAAACAAAATGTTACATGATGGAGCTGTCATTCGTCATACAATTAGGAAAACAGACAATTTAGGGATCGGTAATTTTGGGTAACGGACATTTTGGGAAACTGTGATTTGGGGAACGGAAAGGAAACAAAAAAGTTCTGTTATACATACAACAGATAACATACAAACTTTGATATTGATTGCAGACAAACCGCCATTTCAAGGTAAGTCTTTAAAAATTTAAAAAAAAAAAAAAACCAACCATACAAATATTGTGTCAATATTTTGGATCAGCAAAGAACAAAATATTTACGATGTTCAACAGAAGCAAAGGTCCGTGACCTAACCTAAAGATTATGGGAGATAAGAATCGAAATGTTTAACGCCGTCATCGCTGTGACCCGACGAAAAAGAGCGGGACGAGCGCGCAAGCGCAGCTACAGGTGCGCGTTCACTTTCGATTCAACTAACTTGACACGAAAACGCTGTATTTTTTCACCTTCAGTATCCAAATAACAGTCGGAAACCCTTCCTGAACTCAGACGTATGGAGTAGTGGAAGGGTTTCCATAAACGCTGCAGGGTAATTTTTACCCGACTACGCGAAGCAAAAAGGAGGGTTGATTTTAGCAGCGTATGTATGTATGTATGTATGTATGTATTTATGTGGGTATGTATGTTTGTGTGTTCATCTGTTCCCTCGCAGAGCCTAAACTACTCGGCCGATTTCAACAAATGAGGTGTCGTTGGATTCGTCTTAATCACCCAGGTAACATAGGATAGTTTAATTTTGAAAAAAACCAAGATGGCGGCTGTGCTGCGCCCTAAAGTGGTGGACCTAAAAATATAAATTATCGGATACCATCGTCATGGGTATCAAATGAAAGGGCTTTAAAAGACCTTTTCAAAAATGTATAACACATGTAGCGTCAAAAAATTCCAAAATGTGTTTTTTTTTGCTTTTCTTGGTTCTATTCTAGGTGATCATCCAAAATGACTTACTAAAAAGCCCAAAAAAAATTGAAATTAAAAACTAAAACCCGACTACTAAAAGGCTTAAAACAAGACCCGCTTATCCTTAAAATAGACTCATAGATAAATTAATCGTAGTCGGAGGACACCACATTCGCATTTGATAAACCGATGGCCTCCGACTAAAATAAAAAAAAAAAAAAGAGCTTTATTCAAAAGCAAAATAATTAAAAAAAATTACATGCTGTTTTCTTAAATAACTAACACTTTTGAAAAGGTCGGAGACTCAGCAAAAATGCTGTTTTTCAGTCTCAGCCGGTTTGATCGCTGGGTACTATTAAAAGTTAAAAAACATAAAAATTTGTTTATCGCATAGTAGAGCAATATTTTAAATGAAAATTAATGGGTAGTAATTAAACAGACTTCTTTTTAATAGCATTATATGCCTCTAAAAATCTACATTGCCTTCTAAATTACTAAGTCAGCCACAATCAACGCGCATCTAAATAATACTATCTTAGCCACTAGATAACTTGTATGTAAGACACTTTAAATACAACTCAGCATCGTGGTTATTTTTTGGCATCTAAATTTTTAATATGCATTCAAGCAGTAAACTTCTAAAATATTAATATATGACACCAAAAAAAATTTTCAATTAGCTTCTAATTTTATAACTCAGTACCTACTCACTACGTTTAAAATTTATCTCGACCTACATTAATTGATCGTCAAATTTTACCTAAATTGTCATCAAATAGTAAACTATGGCCACTTAAATACCCTGGAACTATTGAAACGAAACAAAATAAAATGCTTTTTTTAAAATCAATCTTGTACTTTGAAATACCATCATTTTACTTTATAGTGATTAAAATAAAGATATTCTGCCGTCATAAGAAAAAAAGACGCAACTGACATTTTTGCCAAAATTAAGTTACATACATATTCGGAACGAGGAATAAAGGCGCAAATGCCTGTATTTTTTCATTTTGGTAGGAGCATTTTCTGGAAGTAGATTGAGTAAAAAAAACGGAACTGATACGTAGTCAGTGACGTAGTCAGATACACGTGGCTACTCGTCAGTACGTGAATCGAATGGCGCTCTCTGATTGGTGCAAATGGCTGGTCGCTGTCGAGTCCCAAATCGTATAGTGGCTTTTTTCACAATAAAAGAATATGATGTATTAATTTACATGCTTAGTTATAATATATGAGGTTGTGTATTGAAGCTTGAATTATATTTTTTTGAGGAGCTTATGTTGAAGCTGTAAAACGTATAATGGTGATGAGTTGTAAAATCAGTGGCTGAGTTAGTAAATCAGGTTGCAATAGATAAATCTGTGGACAAGTTAAAATAATTGTTGAACTTTACTTGACGCTTTCTTTGGAATATTTAGTTGGCGATGTAAAAAAGACGAATTAGTTTATTAGAAGCTATCATATTTTCCCGTGGCTTACTTATAAAATTAGAAGTTAGATCACGTGGCCAAAAAAAAACTTTGTGGCTTGACTTATAATTTCCCAAAATTAATTAATTAATCGATTAATTTATCTATGAGTCTATTTTAAGGATAAGCGGGTCTTGTTTTAAGCCTTTTAGTAGTCGGGTTTTAGTTTTTAACTTATTTTTCTTTTCCATGGAGTATGCTTTTATATACGCTACGCATCTGTTGACATTGTATTTTTCCTGTGGGCTAGGCCGAAAAAGCTGGGGCAAACTCTTAGTATAACATTGATGAATTTGCGCTTACATTTTTACAAATAGCGTTGAGTGTGTTTTCTTGTAACCTCATTTGAAAATGCCGAATTCGGCACGGTTCGGATGTTAATTTGTAGGAGAAGTAATAAATAACCCATGTTGTATGTATGTTTATTAAATTATTTGCGGGCAAAATTATTAATCAAAAAATGAGAACGGTTACGTTTTCATTATAAAAAGCACCGTTAGGAGCAGGTTTAATTAATAAAATCATAGTAATCGGCAGAAATCGTGACGTTTGGGACTAAATAGCGGTAGTGGCCTATGGAAAAGAACATTTTGGTTTAATTTCCCGCAAGACGCAAATAAGAAGATATCTTTTTTTTTGTAATTTTGTCCATAAAGCTGCTTCGGTAACGGATTACTTACAAATATGGCAATTAATAATTGTGTTAGCTTTTAATAAAAATAACTTTCTCTCAGACTTTTTGGGATTTGTAGCTCAATTTATTTAATGTCCTTCATAACGATTTTTACATCTCAATTAAAGTGTAATTGATCAAGGTTTTTAGGTTAGTTAGTTCTTTTTACGTTCCGAAATTCGCTTTTATTTGCTTTGCAGCCTACGCAAGAAGATTTCCTCTTTTTTATTGAGTTTCATCTTTCCGGCCAGCTATTAGCTTATTTCACCAAAAAAGAAACATTTGGCCGCGTTCCGAAACCACCTGCTTTAAAAAGTTTTTAGGTCTTTTACGGTGCCTATTTCGGTAAAAAAAACACAGACCATAGAGACGACAATAGAGCCGGCACGTGCGTCGTCGGCGCGCGATTTTATTTCGGTAAGGAGGTCGCCCGTGTCAACGACCGCTAGAGACGCGAACGCTGCGTTTTACATTTTGTGTGTATAACCGTAACATTATTATTAAAGACAAAATATACCGGTATTTTTTTTATTTCTCTTGCAAGGATTTATGGTCTCGGCTTCTCAGGAATGACAGATTTTTTTTTCCATTTTTGTCTGTGGAACTTTTTGACATTGACAGCGCGGGAATATTTTCATTCGGCCGATGCAACGTTATTTTCTGTTTCTGACTGTCATTCTTACGCCATCCTTACATTCAACAAGATCCCTTCTTACGTTCAACAACAGGCATGGATGTCGAAGGGTCTGTACTGCCGATTTTCCAAAAAATAAGTCTCAAATTCCGGACAAAGTACCCTATTCCCAGTTTCCAGCGCGTCTATTCTGGACGTTGCACAAGGAGCTATATTCGTCGCCGTGTCGAATTACAGAACGATTTCCTTATTTCTATGTTGACTTTAGACCCCTCTTTGATGAGAACAAATCGATTACGTGGAACTAATCTGTGTAGATCAAACTTTGCTTCAAGCTTTGCTGAACTGTTGGAACAATTTGAAGTACTGTTCTAGAGGTAAACAAAACGCACATTTTTATTGATTTATTGATCGTCCAAGCATATGAAGTCAAGCAATATATTATTTTCTTACCTATCTTTAACCAAATAAACTATCGGAAATACCTGTAAAGATTTCAAGAGGCTTTCTTTCGTCGCTCGTTGCTTTGTCTCTACAATTTAGTTTGTCTATGGTCCGCAATGTAGATCCTTTTTACTGACATGCCTAGTTAATTTATGGCAGTGCAGTAGTTCTGCATGTATCTTGTGACCGTTACAATTTACATTCACAATTTTGTGCGATAAAATTTTACGGCTCTTTATTTCAAGTTCTGATACCATCAGGGGCATCCAGTACCGTCCCCTCTTCTCAGTAAAGGAAGAAAATCTTCGTGATAATTCTCAGAAAACGCAACTTAAAGCTTCCATATGGCCAGTTTTATGTCTGTGTGTCATATTTTATTTCCAGGCACGAATTTGGGCCAATCTGACACATTTGGAGCGTCAAGACACTGTTTCATGCGCGCACGCGGCAGTCGACAGTTTTGCTTTCATCATGCGTCAGTGTTTGTTTTGTGGGATTAATTAATGCTGTACTTACAATTTGTTACACTTAGTTATAACGCAATAATTGGATTTGGGTTTGTAACAATAATAAACTTCGATAATGTCGAAAGTAGAATAAAATTTGAAGCCCGAAACATTAACAACTATTCACACGGGTTCTACACTTGTTATACATAACAAAATAGGTCCTGTTACTGTTTAGCAGAGCATTCCACAGTAAAAATAAAAGCTTATATCGGAGGTGGCGTTTTGAATCTCCGTAGGTGTCCCTTAAATGGTGTTTGTTTACTATCTACCTTTACGTTAGATCCTCTAAATTATTGTACGTATTTCTCGCCTCCTATGTCGTTTCTACATTGTAAACCTATCGTAACTATTACCCACATCCAAAGTACCGTTCCGCTCACGCCTACAAAACAAAATTGACAATAAACCCCACAGTTAACTTTATCAATTCGAAATCTAAAGGAATCCTTAAATACGTTATCACCATCTTCCCTTCCACAAGCCAACTAGCTGGAGACCTTTTCTTCTTTACTACTAAGTCTAACCTTAACACGACCAAAAGTGTCTTCTTGCTGTGAAAATACTATAGTTGTCACCGCGCTATCTCTTCTCGCCTTGCCACAATTGACTTCGACCCTTAACTGTTAAGGGACTGGGATTATTTTCCTCTGCTTGTTAACCCAGGGTCCTATTCTAAGGTGCTAATTAGCGAGCAGTAACGGAGTTGGGTGCGACACCTATCGCGGCGGGGTATTCAGGGACATCTAAGATATATCGGTATTTCGTCTCTCGTTAACTAAACGATGGAGGATTTATTGTTCGGGGAAAAAGAGGTTACGTCCGTGTACTCGGAACGGGTTTGGGCCGAGGTTTAGTGAGCTAACTCAGAAAATAATGTTAGAACGACGTCTGAAGATGTCGCGTGATGAAGTACGGTATAAATGGTCAATAAGTAAAGGCCATTTTTCCGAGAAATTGTATTGAACGTTCCGTAGTCATTTCTGTGGCTATCTAGCACATACCATACCACTGATAAACGAGCTACACACCGTCGAGAAAAGCTATTATGACTCAACGGAGAAACTGCAACTATGGCGTCGACAAAAAATGCTTCTCTCTCTCTCTCTATCTCTCTCTAACTAGTGGTTCGCCCCGAACTATGAACTCGCGACCCCATATCTCAGCAACCCCTCGACCGATTTGGCTCATGTTCGAACATAAAAATTATCTTGGCCTCATTTACCTGCCTACCAAACGTTTCATGACGATCCGACTAAATTTACTCAAGTTATCGTCGAACGAACGTTCATAAATACATACATACAAACGCCGGATTGTTCCAGTCCAGTAGACTCGGAGAACTTCGCTCACTCATTCAAAAAGTCTAAAGGAAGGCCAGTGCCCTTACCAATCACGATAAAGCCACCAAATATGAAGTAAGGGACATTACTCATGTAGCCTCAACGGCTTGCGATAACTTATCAATCGCTGGCGATAATAATAGGCAACAAGATAAAGTGGTGAATGACTCCGAAACACAAATTGATTAAATAAGTACTAACGACACGAAATGTCGAGGAAGCAGGTGCAAATTGTGTAACACAGAAGCTTTATTTATCGAGTGTTATCTAAAAATATCGGAAGGTACTTAATAAATAACACTGACAATATAACCCTAATTGATTTATCGAAAAAAAAAAAAAAAAAAAAAACAATACCCTTGGTAACAAAGGAATGGAAGGAGTGCATAACACCAACTTGGTGTGCAGGGTGTTTCAGATAGATTCTGTGACACTGAAATAAAATCAACTTTTACTATGTCGAAAAAAAAATCAGTTATCAGTACATTTGGTACGGTAGGTATCGAATTTAGTATGGAACAGCTGATTATTTTCTCGAGATTTCAATCATATTTTTGTTATACCAAGTGTCCTCCTGCTTGGAATCTTTCTTTGGATTTTCCGGATCAAGGAAAATTATATTTTTGTATTACCAGATCAACTCCTGCCTTTCTTTGAATATCCTAAAAGGAAATATGCCGATCAAGAAGCTTGATATTTTGGTACGACCAGACCAACTCTTGCCTGGTATCTTTCCTTGTATTCTTCCACGCCTCCTTCTGCCTAGTGTCTTTCAGAGTTGAATGCAAAGAGGGACGCACTGAACACAGTGTGCTCACATGTCCGCTAAGCGGAAGGAAAAAAAAAATCGGCTATGTAAGCCAAATGCGAGCACACGAGGGCCGGAGTTGAAACAGTCGCCGTGGCCGAAACCGGCCAGTAATACATCATCATCATCATCATCTTTCCTTCTATTATTCCAGGCCTCCTTCTGCCTGATACAAAAGGAAGATATTCCGATCAAGGAGCGCGCTGCAGCTGTAATTAACAGAAGGTCGCAGACATCGCCGTTATGTGCGCAGACGCACCGCGACTTATACAGCCGGCGGTCGGCGTCCGGCCGACTGCTTTATATAGAAAATCCCTTTTTAGACACGCCTCTTCTGGCGCGTATTCTCGAACTCGATCGAGTCGGTGAGCTGAGGAAATTGGACTGATTTGGTGTGTTGTGTAGACCAGGCACCAGGAACTGGAAGAACCTAATATCAGGGATTAAGGCGACGGGGAAGGCACCACTTGCGCCCACAGTGAAAAAAGAATCATATCTTGTTTTTGGATTTTTGGATTTCCATTGTTGTCGGTTTGCTGCCTTTCTCATCCAGTCGTAACGCGCCTGTTCGCGGATGTCATCCGCACTCCATTCTAGGAGCCGCCTGGTCCAGCGGTTCTTATCCATTCTGCCTCTGTAGCCTGCCCGGATCTCGTCTTTATTTGTATGTATTTTGGAATCGCCCTTATAATAGTAGGTAGAAGTATCAAAACCCACGAAGGTTATCGAAGGTAAAGACGTGCCTAATCGCCCACTTAAATCGCCACATTGATCTAAAAGCATATCGGCAATCTCTCAATCCGAACGAAATATCTTGATCAGAGAACTACCCCAAAGCTGGCACACATTGTAACCGATCCGTGACTAAAGGTGCCACCAGACGTTGAGGCTGAGAGGCTTGTCAACGGGCTCACTGGTGTTAGCTGGAGAGCTGGTGAGCATTCGACTTATTTTATCGCACAAGGCTGGGAGTTGATAGGATGATAGAGTAGACTTAGCTAGACATATTTTTTTAGCGGTCGCGGTGGAATGTTTGATTTCTTAAACTTTAAATGTGTCAATCTATGGGTTGAGTTTGAAAGAAGGTAATGGACAGGAGTGTCAAGCAATGCTGCAGCATAGAAGATATGTTTTGTCTGACCTAGAACAGACTGGTGTGTGAAGAGTTGATGGCCAATCTCCGAAGAAGAAGCCGAAGTATGAAAAGTTAGACCAAGGCCGAATCCACAGCGGCTGGTAGAGCATTTGGACACACATTCAAGTTATAAGGCGTACGATGCCTCACCGACAAAAGGCACGCTGAAGGCAACAGGACCGCCTAACTAGGCGCACCTTAACTTTACCAGGAATAAGGTCAGAGCTCCACAAAAGGCGAGCTATGCAATTACGTTTAGGCTCAGCGCGGGGCCCGATATGGCGCGCGCGCAGCGCTATGTATCGGGAACGGAACGCGGACGGTACGGTGTTGCGATACTAGGACTTGTCATATTTGTTCGGAGTTGTTTTGACGATGATCCAGCCCCTGCAACATGGCTGCATCGATATCGTTTTTATCCCGATATTGGGCTGTGGCATTCGTCTCAGAGAGAACGGATCTCTTCCACGTCTGAAACGGTCTTCCGGGTCGTCGTACTTACAGACTTAAGCCCCAGCAAAGGTGTTTAGTCACACCAAGCCCACCTGTGTCAAGACGCAACTCTCTTCCATGTTTCCCCTATTCCTTAACACATGACACCTTTTATTTCGCCATGTTGATCCCCACTTCGCAAACATGCAAATACAAGAACAAGTTTGTCTGTTGTTTGTTCGCGGTTGTGTTCGCGGTAGTGCGAATCCTGTAGAAGTTACTGTTTTCTCAAGGCATTTGTGTGTACCTCCTTGTTGTCTATGGTTGTTGGTTTAGGGCTTTGGGAAGACGTGGTTCGTCTATGCTTTTAGTTGGGAACTTTTTGTTTCTTGTTTTGGCTGAAGATCTAGGCAGTGGTTTTGCTGTTCACTTCTTGCCATTATTTTTTTTGATGTTCATTTGTTTGTTTCCAATCGATGCTTATTTAAAACGCGGTAATCTTTAAAATTACAGATTTAAGGTTTATGTTATTAGACGTTATTATATTTGTCTTTAGAATTATTTTGTCTCTTACTATCAATATCCTGATTCCTGACTGCCACATTCTCTACTTCTTTGTCCGTTGTTTCTGTTACCTTTTCATAAATTGTCTAAAACGTTCACTCTTTCTTGTTTAGTCTCCATCACGGTCGTGCGTGTAAATATTTGTCTTAATAAAATAATAACAGCATGGCTGCAGGATTTGGTTTGTTTACAGTCTCGATGAGAGTGTCTTAACAAAACACGTTAACGATGGACTGTTTATAAACTAGGGTTGGTATCAAGCTCTGCGTCAGTCTCAAGCTCGCGCTTGAGTAGCTGGCAGCATATTAATAGACACTAGCTTGAGTTTGACATTGACATTAGCCAAGGTCTCAAGTCGGTGATTTTATTTTCTAAGATAACCTACTTGAGCTATAGCTTGAGCTGACGACTATTAATGTCACCCTAGGTGTGCCTTTCCAAAAGGGAAGCTAAGCCATGTTGCTGGTATGCTGCAGACTTGGAGAGTTTTAGGATATGGGTTTTTGTACCTTGTAACCTTAATATTTCCAGACGAAGGATGATGTTATGAAAGTGTCTGGCTGGAGGAATCATTTATCGGGCAATCCATATGATAGGACACCGTTGCCATGTCAACGGAAGCGAGGCTGCGATGGTCTGCCATGAAGAAGAATAACAACTTTCATTTCTTCTCACCATCACCAAAGGTCCTTCAGCCGGCAAAAATCCAATAAACCCTTGATCAACTGTCAAAAGAAAGATGTTGCCTTCAGTGAGGAAGGTTGATTGAGAAGGCATATTTGGAGCAGCAACGATATTATGGTTATCCCATGGTGGTATCCATGACATCGCGCTTGGCATCAACCGCACAAAAAGGGGTATCCTAGCCTGTCGCTGAAAACACCTAAGCCGTAGACTAAAGAAATTCTAGAATTTTGTCCTTCGAGTTGCAAGAATCCGTGCACCAGCAACCTTCAGCGCCGGCCGTTAAAATGGGTGCAAGTAAACAAACAGTGCAGTGACCTTGCAGGCGCGCGCGCATTGTTCCGGTCACGAACTGCGCGCAACTGAAACGCGCATGCGCCGCGGTCACCGGGCGGAAGCCCCAGAATTCGGAACCCAAAGTTTTTTGTTCGAAAGTCCGTTATTGGCTTAATCTTATCTTTAGACAATATTGAGAAACTAATTTCAATATTTTTTATTTTGGATCAGTAGTTTGGATTTTACAACGTTTCAAAGATACGGTTTTATGACGTCACGCGACGACGGTCTGCATACTGTTGGCGGTCATAGGAACAAAACATTTTAGCACATAAAAACAAAACTACTGGGCCAAAATAAAAAATATTTAAATTAGTTTCTCAATATTGTCTAAAGATAAGATTAAGCCAATAACGGACTTTCGAACAAAAAACTGCGTACCGAATTCACCAAAGCTGAGATGGGCGGCTCTCTATTGAGCAGAGCCATTCGCTATAAATCTACTGAGTCTAGTTTCCCGTTACCTACTGTCAAAAGATGAGTGATGCTTTCAGTAACAACAATTTTTCAATAGTAAAAAAAAACATCTGTCCGGGAGTGGTCTGAGTGGGGTTGCCACTGGACGCTATATAAATCTTCTACTGAATAACATCATAGATGCAAAGGTCGTTTTTTTTTTCGTTTCTTATCATTCACCGCACATTGCTTACATTCATAAAGCGTGACCATTTGATGACCTAAACCCACTATGCTGACCCTTTGACCTCCTGACACTTTACGAAAAGGGTTCACAAGGGAGTGAAGTCTACGAATGTCCTTATAGTCAGTTGCGGTTGCGACATATTTCTCGCTTGTTCCGGAGGGCCGCCATGTCAACGATTTAGCGTTTGGCGACATATTTCTCACCATTAAAACTTGAGCCAGTTAAACGATACCTCTCTCTCTCTCCGGGAGAAGGCCTGCGCCCGGGACGTGTAAAGGCCAACAGCGATTAAGCGTTTAGCGGCATATTTCTCACCAATAAAACTTGATAATACTTGATACTAGTGATGTTTCCCAACTGTCACCACAATAATTAAAACACTCTCCGCTCCAGTCTACCCGCGACCACGGCAGCTGTAACGCGGCCGAAAGGTCGGGATAAATAAGGTAATTAATTTGCCTAAAAACCAATCGCGATTCGACCCGTTTCGAATACAATAATAAAACTTGAGCCACCTAATCGACACTTCTCTCTCTCTCCGGGAGAAGGCCTGCGTCCGGGACGTGTAAAGGCCAACGACGATGCACCGAGTGCCCTTGCGCATTGTTCCGGTCACGATCGGCGCGCGCGCAGGTGAAATGAGCTTTCCTTTCGCGCTGCACCTGTGCACCTTTGACATTGTGCCATAAAACTGGAAAGCGCAAAAGGTCGACTTGAATGCAGTCAGGAACAATTTTAAAACTTAAACTTTCGTAAGCACTGCACATTTTTATATCGCTTTAACGGTTTCACTTACTTTTATTTTGTCGGAATAGCCGACATGTTTCGACTTCGTCCGGAAGTCTTAGTCATGGAGGAGGGATGGACGACGCGTTCGTCTTGGCGTTCATCCGCTCACTGCGGGCTCGTTGACGATGCGCCCGCGCGGACAACTCCGGTGCGGGGGGGAGTTATGAACAATGTATCTCAATCAAGAGTTTGCTTGCACCCCCCACGGCTCGTTGGTCTTGAATCCGTCGGTCGTTCGATAAATACTTAGGGCTTCAAGATGGCGAGACGATCTCGACAAATACTTACCGGAGTGGTCAGGAGGCTTGCAGAAGATTTTTGCAGCTTGAACGACCTCTGGGGGCTAATTTTCGGGAATCCCGCTTTCGACACATCTCGAAGGAACAATCTCATGTCATTTCGATCTCGACTGCTCCCGACCAATCGAGCCATGTCGAGCGAAAAAGGCAAACATCTCGCAGAAATCTCGTGCCTTACGTCGAGGATGACTTCGTGAGAATAGGAGATGTGAGATTTGCCGCAAAATTAGATTTTTCCTTCGAGATGTGTCGAATGCGAGATTCCAGAGAATTTGCCCCCAGAGGTCGTTCAAGCTGCAAAAATCTTTGTCCCCCAATAGGACACTATTACAAAGGGTAAAAGGGGTCGTCCAGGCACAGGTATTTGCGCCTAAAGGTGTCTCCCGAGTCCCGATGTCATGTGTTTAGGCCGTTACACTGGTGTAACTCCTAGATAGAGTTCGTGAAGTCTGAAGTTGAGGTGAGCTGCCAATTCGCCAGTTCTCAATTTCTTAAACTACTAATACCAGAGTATCTATTAGCTAACCGCATTAGCAATGGTGGTCAATTTGTCCTTCTGTAAATGTTATTTTGTGATCCCGCGCCCGAGTCGGAAAGTGGGAAGTTTTACGAGTTATTTGGGTTTTTGGGTGGGATTTGTTTGTGGTTTAAAATTAAATACGAAATCGAAGTTAAATATTGACTTCGCGTTAAACAGCTTGTTTGCAACTTGTAAGTGATGTGATGTTGAATCACACACGTTAATGTATTTAAAACTGTACTTAATTTGGGTTTCGTTTGTGGTGACCCGGATTTTGACACTTCAGGGTGGCCCACCCACGAATGCATTAAGTAGCAACCCATTACATTTGTTTGTGTTACCAATAACAGCAATGCCAATGATTTATTTACTTGGTTGATGTTTCTTACTTTATAATATGGCTGATAGTCATACACTACAAAATTGTACCGATTTTTTTCAATTTTAGTGACACTCGCAATGGCATTGGCAATGGCATTGGCAGTAGGTACTTGTCTTGTCCTTCGGGCCTGACGTAAGTTTATCCTCAGACCACTATTGCCAATGCGCAATGTCGTGAGCGAATAGGCCTGCAGTGTTCAGTCAGTCAGTACTCAGAACCCACATATTACACCAAAGTGTAGCCACCGCAACAAGCCACTCCACGGCCCATTTACACCACGCACAGCACCCACCTAACAACAGTTCCTCTAATTACCCCCTGCGAACAATAGTGTGGGGTGACCAATTAGGTCCAGTTCTATCGGCGAATCGAACGGTATTGTCTCGCGAATTAATTGCAATGCGCCTGCGCATGGGCGTGTGCTAACTGTGCCCGGGACCGTTATGGGATGGTCACACTGATTTCTTGGAGGATCTTGGCGCGTGTTGGTAAAGTCCGCGCCAGATAAGTCTGCGCGTGCCATATTTAATTCATTTTGGTTGGAAAGTAATCTCCCAACCACAAATATAATAATCGAAGAAGCTATACAGGGCGTCCCACGGCTATGCCACATAAAGGGAAAGTACCTTGAATATTGTAGATGGAACATTTTACTGAAAGAAGACATTATTTTAATTTCAAAAACAATTTAAACTGCATTCATAGATATTGAAATAATTACATGGTTGAACCGGGAATCGAACCCGTTACATGAGAAAAAATATTACCCTGTAGTTTTATCATACCGATCGAAAGGCTTCATCATACGGATTATTTTTTGCTAAATAACATAGTGTCAGAAATAAAAGGAAGACCATGAATTTTAACATTTTTAATACAACATTAATCAATTTATCAATGAAAATCACAGTAACAAAAGATTAAAAGTGTGAAAAAGAAACACATTTTTGAATTATTTCTTTGTAATCAGCCAGCCGCATTGCGATGGACAAAATTTTACGCGTCTTTCGGCTCAGGATACGGCTCGATTTGTTGCATACTACCAGGTAAATGTTAAAATTCATGGTCTTCCTTTTATTTCTGACACTATGTTATTTAGCAAAAAATTATCCTTATCATGAAGCCTTTCGATCGGTATGATAAAACTACAGGGTAATAATTTTTTCTCATGTAACGGGTTCGATTCCCGGTTCAACCATGTAATTATTTCAATATCTATGAATGCAGTTTAATCTTTCATATTCTTTCAGTAAAATGTTCCATCTACAATATTTAAGGTACTTTCCCTCCATGTGGCATAGCCGTGGGACGCCCTGTATAGGTATAAACCGGCTCTATACGAAATTATATATTAAGGCTGGAAGATAGTAGTGTGGCGGGAAATTCAAAATTTTCACAGTTTTTTACATTTTGTAGCTAAACTGAGCTATTTTTGTTCAGCGATTTTTCGTTCGCGAGAATAAAACCGTATTCTTTTCATTATTGTAAACAACAGAACAGCAATAATTCAGCCGATTATGTGTTCTGGTCTACGACAAGTTTTTTGGGCACTACCACTGCTTCGTAGACCAGAACACATAATCGGCTGAATTATTGTTGTTCTGTTGTTTACAATAATGAAAAGAATACGGTTTTATTCTCGCGAACGAAAAATCGCTGAACAAAAATAGTTCAGTTTAGGTACAAAATGTAAAAGTCTGTGAAAATTTTTAATTTCCCGCCACCTTGCTATCGTCTACCCTTAAACTTTATTGCACACGAAACATAGACAGCATAATTAACTAAGTAAGAGTTTTGCCCACGCGCAGTATTATGTGGCGCGGACTCTAGGTGGCGGATGTTATGGGCGCGTGTCTATCTTTGTGTTCTAGGAGGCCAACTAACCTGAGAGAATGGTGTAGGTTCTGGACATCTAAACATATCCCAAGAACTGCTGCGTTCTTTGTCCAACCACCTCCTAATGTGAGAGATGCTGGTGTGACGCGGCGGTCACTTCCCATTAAATGGCAATTTGGTCAGCCTTACGTCTTAGCCTTAGGCCTTAGCCTTAGCATGCTTTGGGACAATTTATTTCCTCACACCAATACATCAGGCAGGAGATCTGGAAGACCCAAGATATCATGGCTTGAGAACTTACGCCATTGGTTCCAATAATACACGAGCTCCTTCTTCCGTTTGGTACCCTCAAAAGAAGAAATAGCCAAGATGATTGCCAACCTCCGATAGGAGACGGCACTACTCGAAGAAGAAGAATACATCTACCACTACTACCAAACAGAGGCTAGAAAGCATAGGAGCAGAAACTACCAAGATTTCTAAGCCATCCTATTCGTCATTCTCCATCCTTATGCCCAAATTAGGGATGATTTAATCCGACAAACCGAGAGGTAGCATAATTACGTCTACGAAAAAGGGTACAAAAGCTGGTGGGCCCATCCGCTCTCTGTTTATGGTAAAATAATGGTGACATTAACTTAGATTACTGATGTCCAACGGTTTTTGCTCGTTGCTTGCCTAGAGACCACTATACGCACATTATTCCTGCGTTGAACGCGTTATTTTTCGTAGATTATGCGCGGTTTGAATGCGGTTTGAAGGAGATATTTGTAATGTGTAGTCGCAAGGCTAGTTCGTGACGTGAATGTGGGTTTGTTTTTGCGTCTCTAAGCATTGTTATTTCATACAATGGAGGAAGAACATTTGAAAAAATGTGTTTCCTATTATTCGCGTAAACTATCGTCCTTAGGCTTAGTTTCTGCTAGTTTCACTCTTATTAATAGGTACAGTTTACTCTTCGAAATGTTATAACAAGTCGAACAAGATGTTTTTGAAATCGACAAATTGCTTCAAAGCATTCAATGATTACTATTGATAACCTGGGCCCTTAGCCTGTAAGACAATGGTGCCAAAATGGGCTGTCAGGTGACGACTTCAATTACGATTTGCTAACGCTGTCTGTCCTTTTAGTGTTTTTGTAGTACAGCAAAGAATATTTTGATTCTAATTCTAGAGGATTAGTTCTCTGGTTGTAGGAGAAAAACGAGGAGAGCCCGGTTTTGTCCTTCGGTCGGAACGCCATTGACCCGCCATTGCGTTACAGGCTAAGGGCCCTGTGCAACAGCATACCGACCTGTCAATCGAATGCAAATAAAAATAATCGATTGTCATCTCGAACCTTGAATCGAAACATTCGAGCCGAGCTATCTATCAAATTGATTTGGAGCACTTTGATGTCTTACTACAACTAACTATTAACTCTATTTCTGTCTCGCTCAAATGTATGCTAAATAGAAGAGACTGTGTATGATAAAACGTCAAAATAATCGAATCACGGGTCGCGTTACAATCGGTTGCGAAATCGAGCGGCAACAGTGAGGTTGCCAAACCGATTCGAATGCCGCGAGGTGCTACTACGATTTGTCATTGCCTGCGGTTGCGCGCGCGCATCTCTGATGAATGACAACGACAAGGATAGGAGGCCGGCTAGGAGGGAACAGTTTTGACTTTGAACTTTGGTTACCCGCTCTTTCTTACATAGAATTTGGTTAACTTGCTTTAATGAAAAGGAAAATAAATGCTGTTCTTGGTGCACTGTCTTTCCTAAGAACTTCGGGAAAGTCAACCTTTTGTGATAGTCCCCGTTAAATCGTTACCGCTCGCTGGTTAATCTAGATTGCGAGACAATCAACTTGAAAATAGAATTTATAAACACTACCATCATACTACCAACTATCAATTCATTAAGAGTTCCCTGTACAAGCGTGGGAACTCTGTGATGGCCAAGCGCGTGAAACACTGTTTTCTATAGCTGTTTCACCCAGAGCGAGACAGGGCGCTGGAAAAGTGAGAGGCAATGCGGCTGTATGAGTCGCGAGTATGTAGTTGTAATGTAATTGATCTATTTTCCCAAATGTTTTCGTAGTTCAGCTGCCATTTCTACTTTTTATTAGCTATTTAAAAAAAAATATTTCTGACAAGTACAACACATTATTGATGTTCCCAAGGTAGTTAGACTCCAATAGACAGTGTAATAATGTAAGTAAATAACAGCTGAAACTAACCCCAAAATCCAGCCTGTAGTTTAGAAATGAAACCTGAACTACGTTTGTATGGGAAAATGGTGCTCTAGCGCCCTCTTAAGTCGATACTGCTCAAAATAGTAGATTGATCACCTGAAAGTATTACCTTGTATATTATGTCTCATCTATGTAGTGTTAGTAAAAGTGTCACTGGACTCTTTATGAGTTATACTGTCTAAGGCCTTAGTTTTTATGTCCCAACAATCTGTTACTGTAATGAAGTCCATCCTAAAGCTAGCCCCGAAGGAAATATTTCTATAGCGGACGGCCGATCTTTAGTCTCAATTTCACACACAAAATTCCCCAGATGTTGTTATAATAAAACAGTTTAGGGCCGATAAAGAGCAGCATTCCCAGCAGCGATCGCCGTAGAAGTCGATCGTTATCTCGAATGTCGAAATGTTTGTAAACGGTATCGATGCGGCCGGTCACGACGGCTCGGAGCGAGTGAGGCGGCTTGCTCTCATATGGTTAAATAGCTTGAGAGGTGACCATTCGACTTATTTTATCAGTCGGCCACACGCTAGGATACCCCTTTTTGTTCGATTGGCGCCCTTATGCCGCGTCATGGGGTATCTGTGACTGTGGCCGACCGTACAACGCTGGGAGATGGTAGGCTAATAGTGATTTCGTGATCAGCTGAGTTTAACCAACTAGCCTAGAAGACTCCAGCCTTGTGCGAAAAAAAAAGATACTCAATCCCTACATCAATTTCAAACAAAATTTTCTAATAAGTTGTATCCATGTACAATTACACATTACACGAGAGAATAAAGCATGGCACATAGCATTTCATTACACTAGATGACATGAAACATGACACATAGCATTTCAGCACACTGTACGTACTGCAATTAAAGTGTGCTGAAATACCATGATGTCATGTCTCATGTCTGCAATGAAGAAATACCATAATGTCATGTTTCATGTCTGCAATGAAGAAATACCATGATGTCATGTTTCATGTCTGCAATGAAGAAATACCATGATGTCATATTTCATGACTGCAATGAAGAAATACCATGTCATGTGTCATGTTTGGTGCCATGATATAAGGTAATATCACGCGGTATGAAATGTCATGAAATATATCATGACTTCGAAGTGCACTGTTTCGCGCATGTCTAACGCAGATGCTATAGCATACGTGACAATAAAAAAAAAATAGACCAAGTGTGAGTTTCCGCGAGAGAGTTAAGAAATTGATGTGCGAATATCGCAAAGCATCAAAAGTTAGGAACTTCTCGTGATGATCAAAGAGGAAACGCCCCAGGGTCGCATGAATCGAGTCATTGGAGTCGCGACCGCCATTGTGCCAGTAACTGGGTCGCGATGAGCGCCATCGAGACGATAACGAGACCGTTTAATTCGATTAATTGTTCGCTCGAATCGATCGGGAACTTCTCGCGCGTTTTTATTTTCATTTCCGAACGGAACGCTTGTTTTGGAACGCTTGCGGCGTGCGGCTTTCTGATTGGCTTATCTTTTTCGCGCGCTTTTGGAAAACATTGTTGTTATTTGGTTTTGTGTGTTGAAAAGAGAAATAAAATTGTTACCCAAGAGGGCATAGTAGATGGAGTTATTTTATTTATAGCTTGTTTATAGCTAACTTAGACCAAGAATACCTAAAGATTGCGATGGCATTTAATGAGGTAAAGGCAAGTGAAAGGCTACACAGATATTGGATTCCAGATAGCAATGCCGGAACAATAAATGTCTGTTTCGTTCTATAAATAACTCAAAAGTTCATTAATATTAATCACAGATTACCAATCATAAATTAAACAAAGTATTTTGTTTTATTTACAAGCTTACTGAAGTGGATCTTAAGCCGACAACCGAGGTTACTTCCTACGGCTCCAAAAAGGTTTGTCCGATTTTGTCCGTCCATAGCTAATTGTAAATGTAAATCTTTGAAATTCCAAGTCAATCAATATCTACATGTAAAATGGCTAAGTACCTGTTATTCATAAGGTCGCATCGCATATAGGGCATGCAGAACCGGTTACGGTTCCAGATTTTTGATACCCGGTTCTGGGAGCAGTCGGAACCGGGTAACCCGGTTCTACCCGGTTCCAACCGATAAAACTGTAAGTTTCATAAATAATCAAATAAATCAATGAAAAACTGAATGGATACGCTTGATACGACATTATTACCAGGTATGAAATAAAAACTGGCATTGTTATCATTAAGTAACAAGAATAATAAAGGAACTCTAAAAATATAATTATCTTATACAAATCAGACTACACAGTAGTATTATGTACAATCAGGATCAATAACTAACCACGACTAAATAAACGATTACAAATGTAGGCTGCTGAGGAGAAAATCCTTTCAGGCTCCACACTTTGTTAGAGGCATAGCTCTTAAATAGTTATGCTCATAGGAATGGGAAACTCAAGAAAGGCGGGCAGTAGGTACCTACCTTGGGTTTAAGAAGGTGCAGAAACGCGTGGCTGGAACTGGTTTGGAGAGGGTCACTAAGTACAAATACCTAGGCACATGGTAACATGAAACATGGGAATCTGAGCAAGAGATCAATACCCGGATCAAAATTGCCCGTGCGACCTTCAAAAAAATTAGGAAGGTGTTGTGCAACCGAGACCTTAACATCAATCTCCGAATTAGAATGCTTCAATGCTACATCTGGCCAATTGCGATGTATGGTTGCGAAGCCTGGACCCTAAAGGACGCGACCTGCAAGAAGCTGGAGGCATCCGAGATGTGGTGCTACCAAAGGATGCTTAGAATAAGTTGGTTCCATAGAATCACGAATGTGGAAGTTCTACGACGCGTGAGTCGTTCCCGAGAACTCATGTTGACCGTAAAAAAGAAGAAGATAAGCTTCCTAGGACATGTGCTTCGCTACGACAGGTACCGACTTCTTCAAGTGATGATGATGGGCAAGATTGAGGGGAAGAGGCGTGCTGGTAGAAGAAGAAAGTCATGGCTCAGAAACATCAAGGAATGGACGGAGATAGCCAGCGTCGAACATCTATTTTACTTGGCAAAGGACAGAAAAGAATATGAAGAGCTGACGACCAACCTCCATTAGTGGAGAGGCACGCCAAGAAGAAGAAGAGCACATGATCGAAGCCTTCCCCAGCCGCAACAGTCGCCGTAACCGAATCCGGTCGAATTGAATCATCATCAAATAGTTATACATATGCTAGCGAAAGATTGCTACAACCATTTCCACCATTTTCAAACATCGCCATTTCTATACTGATTGATGTCTACGTCTACGTGGTCTCGAACTTGAGGCCGTCGAGGCTGGGACAAGAATAACATAATTTTCGCCTACATTTCCCACCTTATCTGTGCTGGTAACATCATAATTTTCATTCCTTGACAAGTGCTGTACGAGGTTGCCAATAAGTACCCATGCACTTATCATCGGAATTGGGCGGAGGAAATACAGCTATTAATGCGGAATTAAGTAACTTTGTAGATTTTTATAAAGAACCGGGGGAACCGGGTATTCTTCTTCGGAACCGGTTCTGCAGATACCTCGTTAGAACCGGGTATACCCGGGTATTTCAGAACCGGGTGGAACCGGGTGCATGCCCTAATCGCATAGCGCAACGAAAAGTGGGTTTATGTTTGGCCGTCGTCGTTTAGGCCCAACCGTTAGTTGTGTAAAGGTAAAATTCTTGTTGTTGGAAGCGATAGGAATGCCATTTGCAGGGAAAACTATAGATATAATCAGAGATGGGCAAGTGGGCATATACCCGAATATGCACCCAAAAATGGGTAGATACTGGGTATATACCCACTTTTAAAAAATATAATAATATAACCAGTTATCTACCCATTTTTGGGTGCATATTCGGGTATATGCCGATCTCTAGATAGAATACATTTTCAGCCTTTGGTAGCTTTCGGATGACCAACATTGGAGCCTAAAAGACCAGTGTTAGCGGACCATTGGAAAAGCTTCTGCATATTGTCTAGCTAGTGAATGTTTGTGTATCATACTACCTACTATCTGTGTGTCACCCAATATTTCACAAATCATCATTCGTAATCTTATCTTTATCAATATTTGTCATATCACGTGTTTACAGTGCTTACAGGGATATCTGACACATGTTTTTGTCTTCTCTTGTTAAAAAAGTGTCACGCTTCCCCATACACTAGTACCGGGTCTTAGCTATGCCTGTACCGCTGTAAAGAGTGAGATAGAGCATTTTATCAAACGAAATGAGATGAAATATTTTTATTGTGCCAGAAAAAAATACTTTATCAATATTTAGAGTCAACTCCGAACCCCAAAATAAAATGTAATTAATTGTGTCTTTAGGAGCAGTGCTTCCGTTTTGTGGGAACTACTACTAAGGCCTTTGCATCTACGCATGAGATGATTTATGCAGCGTCCAGTGGCACCTTCACTCACACTAGATGGGTGAAGAGACCACTCGGCGCTGCAGTGCCTGGGACATTGTTTTAGAGAGTAGGCTTGCCCAGCACCTATACCACAGCTAGCTAGTTCCCTATAGCTGTCGGGAACTACTAAATTCACAATAATACTTATTGTACTTTAAGGATAGTTTTCGAGCTTCATATGGTTGGTCATGCTAGTCATAGCCATACAACTAGCTACCATCAGCTGGAAGACCATCAGCGTATCGGTCACTAACCATTTTCCGGTAACAACCTCTCTTCTAGTTCTTGAACTAAATACCACGGATAAAGCGATGAGAAAAATGCACAACAGGTGTTCCACCGACGGAAATACAAATAAGTATGCATTACATTTATTGTAATTCTATACATACTCGTGTAATAAAGAATGTCCACTGCTTATGGGCATTTTCCGTGGCTCTGACCGATTTTCTTTTAAAGTGCTAAGAAACATGGTTTTTCCTTCCCAATATGCCACTTACCGATGTTTCTCAACGAGTTTTCCGTCAGATAACAAGTATTTCAACTCTATATTTATTATATTCATTTAGGTACATTTTAAACAGTACGTTGCCTCTTTTCCAGTAAAATCGCACATCACAGTTTAGTTATACTTTTATTTCTTTGCTATAAAACTTTTTCAGGTTCTGAAAACTTCAGACATGTAAGTATCATTGCAAATATCAAGAACATGCTACGACTTTATATTATTTTCTTGGAACAAACATACCCTGTTCCCTATACCTATTGCTAACATGCTAAGGCATTTTATACAACAACACTCATTCGCAATCAAGAAATGGAGGAAGGAATTTTTATGGCATGCGATAAAACTCATATCCAGCCGAAGCGTCCTGAATGTTTAAAACACATACTTAACACCTACTTCGGAGTTCAAGTTACATGTTTGAGTTGTTGAGTTTACTTGTTACTAACTTACGACTACCACCTACTAAGTACTACCAAAGGGCCTGCCAGGAATGGTCACTTTACTACCCATACATCAATGCGATACATGCGATGGTGACTAAAATGGCATGTCCTATTTTTCGCTGTTCTGTATTCGGCTCGCGTAACCGAGACTTTAGTATTTTTATGACACTTTTTGCGTCGCCCGTGTTACCCGCTATTCCATCGATCGGATAATCGATTACTTGTTAGAAAAAAAAACTGTTAAAGCAGTCATACACCGAACACCGCCTACAATGCTTTTAACTGTTAAACCTACGCGATTATTACGCTACCAATCTACTACCACCGTTTGTGACCAAGGCTTCTTTAGACCTTTAATGGGAGCTTAGCTCTACAGAAACGGATGTGATAGACCAAGTGGTAAGTCTATGTCTATCCTGGGGCCTTAGCTTGCAACGCAATGGTGCCAAAATGGTCTCCCGGTTGACGGCTTCAATTCAGTACGCAAAGTTTTTTGTTCGAAAGTCCTTTATTGGCTTAAACTTATCTTTAGACAATATTGAGAAACTGATTTAAATATTTTTTATTTTGGTCCAGTAGTTTTGTTTTTATGCGCTAAAATGTTTTGTTCCTATGACCGCCAACAGTATGCAGACCGTCGCGTGGCGTGACGTCATAAAACCGTATCTTTGAAACGTTGTAAAATCCAAACTACTGAACCAAAATAAAAAATATTGAAATTAGTTTCTCAATATTGTCTAAAGATAAGATTAAGCCAATAACGGACTTTCGAACAAAAAACTTTGCGTACCGAATTACGATTTATTAATGCTGTCGGTGCTTTTAATGTTTGTGTAGTACAGCAAAGAATATTCTGATTCTAATTCTATATCCCGGTTTTGTCCTTCTACTGGACCATCGATACGCCATTGCGTTACAGGCTAAGGCCCCAGATGGACCAAATAGAGTTTTGACAGTTCCATACACCCGTCATTCTCGCTCTAAGTAGGTATAAGAGAGTGAAAGAGAGACCAGCGCGCCTATTATGACCAACTATATCATGCTCGATAACGCGAGATACAATGCCACTTTGTTTATCAACATTTTTACCTTCCAAGATCCGCCTACACTCCGTCATAAGTCATAAGCTATAGACCAGTTGATGCGTGGAAAATTTTCCGTCTCTGTCATCGATATTATGTAGGTCATGTCATCGGTTGTTTTTTCTCCTATTCTATCTGTCGTGTCGTAGACGACAGGTTTTTGTGGCGCCCGCGCCGGTTTCGTGGGCGAAATAGTAATCGGAAATAGCTGTTCTGTTTTTGTTGCTTTGCCTTTATATGTCCCACTAGCTTCTCTTAGGCTTTTCCACAGTTGATGTTCTGTTGATGTATCTGAAGCGGAATACATCAGCGTATCGGTCACTGAAGTGTCTAGGATAGATGAACTGCAGGGTGCACTCTAAGTCAATAGCGGAACTTTAAGTAGGCTGTCTACTGATCACTACAAACAACTTGTACTAGGTGGCGACAAAAATGGAAAAAAATATCAGCTGTTTCATACATTTGGCGCAGTACTGAGTCGACCTTTTGTATGGAACAGCTGATATTTTTTTCGCTCAATTTTTTTCGCCACCTGGTACAAGTTGTTTGTAGTGATCAGTTGACAGCCGCTAAAGTTCCGCTATCGACTTAGAGTGCACCCTGTAGACTTGTCAAACGCAAACTTGAGTACTTGGCCATGTAATATAATGCGCAGCACCCGATATGGATTCCTTCAACTTATCATCCAAGGGAAGATACCAGGCAGGAGACCTGGAAGACCCAAGATATCATGGCTTGAGAACTTACGCCATTGGTTCCAATCATCCACGAGCTCCTTCCGTTTGGCTTTAAAATAAGAAATAGCCAAGATGATTGCCAACCTCCGATAGGAGACGGCAATACAAGAAGAAGAAGTCATACCCAGCACCTATACCGTCCTCTCACCTTGGTTAATGATGGGCAAAAGTTGCCAAAAACACGCCGAATCGAATAATGTATCGATCAACACACAACCGATCACTCTCGCATTGACATGACACGTCCTTGTCCTCCACGCGTTATGGTCGGACGAGTGAGGGAGAAAAAAACGAAACTTCCTCAAGCCCGTATTGAGTACGTATCGAGTTACCCTTGTGTTGGGGTAATCAATCGGTGTGCTCGACGACAAAAGTGGTTTAATAAACACAATATACGGAAGATGTTTGGTTGGAGTGATATACTCCACGGGGCAGCTGGCAGGATCCCCCCAGTTCGGTCCACGCGGCATATTATTTCTGACAAATAACGTGAGGAAAACTGAACCTGGAGATATGTATGTCCTCGATATGAATCGATAAAACCCCTAGGTTTAAACGGGCATGCATCAGGGGAATTAGGCATGTATCAGGGGAAATAAGTAAGTACAAATAAGTACAGGGCGCATATTTGCTGAAAATCCACCACCGTTGTGAACAAAAAAATTTTTTTTTGCTAGAATACAACTTCCCGAAAACAAAAATCATCGTTTCATCGTTGATAACGGGACAAACGGGATGATCCACTCAGCAGAATTTAGCGAATATATGTTTAGTAATTTATTTGTTATTTGCACTGGTAGCACTTGTGTTCTCGACTGTACGTGTAAGGTAAACTTGTCGTCCTCACCTTGCTTGCTGATTCTGTTTAAAAAAGCGAAATTCGATATATTGTTGTGTTAAAAAAAGAGAAGGTTCCGAAGGTTATCCGATGTCGCTTGATCGAAGCGTAAATATTTAGTCTTCACACAAAGTGATCCTCTACCTACAATGACGATTGCTGATGTGATGATGCTAAGTGAATCATTCTACAGGGTGATATAAGCTGCTCTGAGGCATTTGCATCTACGAAATGAAAATTTTTATGCAGCGTCCAGTGACACCTTCTCTCAGACTCTTCTTCGCTGTCAGGATGGTATAGGTGCTGGGCAAGCTGCTTTTGAAATACCTACTTCATCAAATTTATTAAATGAAGCTGCTCATAATTTTATTCATTCTCGAATTTTCGCAGTTGGCTCCCTAATAAAAGTTGCCTGTATGAGTTAAGTGTTCCCCTCGGTAGATGAAACAACTTTTTTTGCACGTAGGATTTTCAGCGTTTCGTTGTGCTCAAGTCACTACCTTTGCCTTTGGTGATCTTTGGCTGGCAAACTTATGGTTGCGACTTGACATTTCGACAGAAAACCACGGTACCTGCCGCCAAGTTTCAAACAATAGTCAACCGTGTCCAAACATTAATGAAAACAAAAAAGAACCTCTCGTTTCCAATTGATCAAGCATCGAAAGCGACAACGTGGCCTCGATGGCCTATATTCGAGTCCAAACGGGGCCAACCAATCAAATGGCCAATAAAACTGATAAAAAAAGTTAGTTTGTGTGTCTTGTGGCCCAATAAGGTAAACAGCGACATTTTTAGGCGGTTCGGATTTTGAATAAATGTGTTTTGAGTTCAGAGAGGCTTCTAATGTTTTTTTTTCTATATTCAAGCTCTTTGAATCAGGCGTGGGTGTTAATAGGGTGTAAAGAGTCGATGAGAAAAAATCGCGGAACTTGGCATTAACAGTCGCCTATGTATGTCCTATCGATTCAGCTTTGTTGTTAACATTTAACCATATTCTCACGTAATGCTGTTACAAATTGGATACCCATCTATCTATCTATGCAGCCCATAAGTAGAGCCCACTGCTGGGCATATGCCCCTTCGTTTTATCCTTCTTTTCTATCTAGTCCCATTGTATTCGTGCTGTCTTAACAATAGCATCGACACATCGAACTATCCACGTTTCGGAGTTTTCTATTGATGATGACGACAGGGTAGTAGCGATTCGATCACCGAGGATGATAAAAGTGATTTTCTTGCTCTGTGACAGTCGAACTTGCACTCCAACTATTGAAAATACTCGCACTCAGAATCCACTCGAGCGACGCAAAAAAAAATACCACACACACAATGGGCATTGATGATCAGTGAGGCATCGATTGCCGTAAATTGAAAACCATTTCGAGGAATAGGGATACTGATTACTATTAGGTGTTTAAATAAGTAAAATTAAAACGGATTATTAATATTTATCGCCAAAAATGTTTACTTCATTTTTCTTTCGATGTCTCTAATGCGGTAGTTCCATTGCCTACAAATATTTGAAAAAACAACTGTCAAAAGTGTCAAATAACTGAGAAAATAACCTTCTTGTTGACTTGACACTGACATTTGTCAAATGTCAACATATTTTTATTTTTTAAAAGCACGAATGAAGGCAATGAACTTAGTACATAATGCCAGTGGTTACGTCATACACAAAACTTTTAGAATTTTTTAATAATTAATAAAAAAATATTTACATAAAAAATTAAGAAAATATTCAAATTAGTTTCTTATATTTGTCTATATTTTCGATTTATAGAATAAAAACTAAAAAATGACGATGCCCATTGCGTAAAACGTAGAGAAACACATTAGACAGCATTTTTCCGAACATGTCTTCTTATCTAGGCGCGTGAGATCTACACGCGCTAGTAATCGTGCCGCGGCCGGCGACGCGTGCGCATCCCAATATGTACGTAACGACAGTTTTATTGGCGTTTCGCAGAAAACTACGCTTGTGTGGCAAGAGATGGCAAAATATTGTGGCACCGCGACGTCGGTAAATTTCCTCCAAATCATGTTTTAGCGGAAATTCCGTACCAACGTGACAAACGAATGCCCCATCCGGCTCAAATAAGAATCGTAATTTCTTGAAAAATAACGAAGCATAAGGATTCTCTCAATTCCGAAAATGCTCTCAAAATCTCAGTTCCGGAAACGGTCGTATGTTCGAAACAACTTGTCCAAATGATTGGATAATTCGCTAAATAGTGCTTAGTCTTTGGCTGAAAAAGTCGTGAGACTCGTAGCCTCTGGAGTCCCTCTGGGCAGCCTAAAAACTCCGACACTCTTTATTGTACACCAGAACCAGAATTATACAGATAAAATCTTAAAAATTAAAGTACAAATGGCTATCTTATCGCTAAAACCGATTTATTCCAGGCAATGTGTACCTATGTTTTTATCGTGACGAGCTGAATGACAAAAATAAAATCTCCGCGCTCGTCTGTAATATAGTAACTTAGGCAATTTAGAATTCGTCCACAAAGCAAACAAAACGACGTAATATCCTCTGCGGTTGTAAGATTTGATCTCTTAACTAGCGAGTGGCTAACCCGGAATGTTTTTGTTTCGTATTTCGGTACCTGCTGGTCCCGCCTTAACGATTCGGAAATGTTAGGCTGACTATGCATTTAAACTTACATGGACGAGCAGGTTAACAAAAAAAAAAATAGCTTACTTACCTTGTGCAGGTGATGACTTGATGAGTGATGAAACCCTGAAGAACTTTTTCTTCCTATCGGAGGTTGGCAATCATCTTGGCTATTTCTTCTTTTGAGGCTGCCAAACGGAACAAGGAGCTTGTGGATTGTTGGAACCAATGGTGTAAGTTCTCAAGCCATGATATCTTGGGTCTTCCAGGTCTCCTTCTGCCTGGTATCTTCCCTTGGATGATAAGTTGAAGGAGTCCACATTCGCTTGACAGGAAATATAAAAAAAGTAATGAGAGCTTATACTAGGTACAGGGCAACGTTGGCAGTAATGAAGCCGACCGAAAACTGAGCGGGTCTATTGGCAAAAGTAGGCCTTATTGAAAACTGCTGACAGTCTACCGCTGTATTCAGGTAATCAGAGTAACCCCAGTTTCCCATACAATGACCAGCTATTAATCAGCTGCTGATGGTTGTCATTTTGACATTAATTTAGCATACATAAACAGTAATTAGGTACTGTGCGGGAAACCAGTGGTAAGAGAGCATAGTACGGTTGGCCACAGCCACAGATACCCCATGGCAGCTCTCACCATAAAGGCGCTAATTGAACAAAAAGGGGTATCCTAGCGTGTGGCCGACTGTACCATGAGCATACCGGATGATTTTATGGCCTCTGAAAATAAGTCAATGGTGCGTTTTGAAAGAAGTCAAAACTGTCTTCCTTTTCTCGCTGCTAAGCAACTAAAAGTTATCCAGTTCATCATAGAGAAAAACTAGCTAGGCGCATTGGTCACCCTACGGAATGCGCGCGCGCCGAAATCCATCCGTTTTTTCCTTGCGCCGCCGACAGGTTCTGTTAGTGTTAGCTGTTAGCCGCGCTAACGGTACCACGGCTTTGTACCACCACTGGGGTACGAATGACACCTAACCTAATGGGACTGGCTCTTGGTCAGGTTTTATGTGGACCTATGAGGGTTGAGGGGTCTAGTCGCGCTAACGGTACCACGGCTTTGTACCACCACTGGGGTACGAATGACACCTAACCCAATGGGACTGGCTCTTGGTCAGGTTTTATGTGGACCTATGAGGGTTGAGGGGTCTAGTGGTACACAAGACAGCACGTAGATGCTTACACGCGTGCAGTCTATTCAGTTACGTTACTTTGAAACGGAAATGTAAAGGTTTACGTGCTGTTGACTGTACACACGACAGCACGTCAGAGCGTACACTTTTCTTATCAAGTCGCCCGTAACGTTACCGAGTAGCACTCTACAGGGTGCACTCTAAGTCGATAGCGGAAATTTAGGTAGACTGTCTACTGATCAATACAAACAACTTTAACTAGGTGGCTAAAAAAATTAAGCAAAAAAAATTTCTGCCTTTCAATACAAAAGGTCGACTCAGTACTGCGCCAAATGTATGAAACAGCTGATAATTTTTTCGCTCCATTTTTTTCGCCACCTAGTACAAGTTGTTTGTATTGATCAGCAGACAGCCTACTTAAAATTCCGCTATCGACTTAAAGTGCACCCTGTAGTTACGTTACGGGCGACTTTACAACAAAAGTGTACAGTCTGACGTGCTGTCGTGTGTAACTTTAATCAAATCGAACAACAACACAACTTACAGATTTGAAACCGGCATATTATCCGTGGCTTTACACAAAACAATAAATAAACAGTTCCATTATAATTTGCGGTTTGCCCGACCTACATAAATCGGAGGTTTAAAATAGTGTTTGTTTGTTTGTTTCAGGTAAGAACGGAACGAGTCAATGATGCGGTCAGCAATTGGGTTTGAAGTTTAACTTACGGTTAACATTGCGTTTGGATTGTGGTAAAGGACCGTTAAGTGATTAGATAGGTTAACATTCTGGTACTTTGGATGGAACAAGTGGAACATGTTTATTTTTTGTGGCGCCCTTTTTGTCGCCAACTTATGGTAAGCTTGGATTGCTTTCCCAATGTTATTATGATTCATGTTTTTATTTTGTGATCTGTCGTATAATGAACACATGAACTGTGAAGAAGGTTTACTCTCAAAATGTCCACAAAATTACCGCTTCCCTAAAAGCCAATTCGCAAAAGTACCGCTACTCAAAATGCCAATGTAAAACTTTCTAAATACATATTCCTAGGCCGAGGTGTAAACTGATAAAATGGCCACTTCACCGGAGTGTAAAAGATTCCAAGACTTCGACTCTAACTGTCAACTTCCCGCATAAATAAGCCCTTTCGGTACTCGCCTCTATTAACCCTGCAATTTGATGACAACAGCGCGTCGCGTGCGCAGTTCCGTTTCTGGTACCGCTGGCCGAAGTACCCTCATAATACTCATTTAATAAATCCAATAAAAACCTCACAACCTTCCAAGCTACCTCTAGCAAGTACCCTTAGCGACCACACAAGGAATACTACTGTAGCTCTAACCTCATTTGAGGTAAGAGCTAGTTTCCAACAAAAAGGTATACCTCCTTATGTCTCTGGTTGTAAAATCATGTCCAGGGACAGACGACCAGATCTGTCATTACACTATGATCGTTTCTCCTTATTGAAGCGAAGACTGGTGGTCTGTTCATCAAAGTTATAGTAGGTAACCGTGATGACCAGACCGTTATCAAACTCAGATACAACTTTGCATTGTCATCGGATTGTAGGTCTTATTGGGATAGCAATAAGGGTTGTGAGGGGTGGTCTGCGCGGGCGCAGGCGGTCGCCATTGTGATAGGACTGTTACGTCAATTGCTCACTGTTAACGGATAATGTCCGTGATTGGACCTGCTGGGGGGTTTACCATGGGTTGGCAAAGAAAAAGCATGCTTTTCCTCCTTTGACGTGAGACTTTAAAATTTGGCGAATCTAAAGGCGGGACGTGGGGTATCAGGTATGCTATGCAAGGATTATTGCCCCCATATTCTTTAGTGGTCATCCAAATGTCAGTTTCTAAGCCTACCGTCGAAAAAAATCTATAGCGCAACTCGAGAAACTGACATTTCGGCGTCGACTAGTCTTTCTCGAGCATGCTAAGGGGGCTGGAAAGTTGGGGTTCGAGACGACCCATAGTAGGCCCCGTAATTTGTGCGACATTTAATTTCGCAAAGATTTACCGCTCGCCGGGATCGTTTGGGATGCGCCCGCGCATCGCTGTGATTACAGCCGATAGCTGGTATTGTTGCCGCGATGTCTTGTAATTTATTGGGGACGTGGTATTTTTATTGAATAACTTCAAGGGAAACCCTGCCCCTGTCTTCTCTAAAAAATTACTACGTAATGCCGTGAAGACCGAACCTTCGTTCCCTGAAACTTGGTTAGTGAAGGTGTTTAAAGTTTAAAACCTAGGAACAACTAGCGCCGCCAACCTACGAATAAAATCTTTCATCGCCAAAAGTGGCCAAAGGCGATTTTATTAGCCTTTATTAGTAGGTTCTAGGATCTGGAATCTAAACCTTAGATCCTAAAAATAGTTAAGCCTCGCGTTAATAGCCTAATGAAGAGTTTTTAGCAAAAAACGCATCAAAAAAGAAGATAATTATGATTTTTTTTCTATTAAATCTCCCGATATAAGGGGATTTTCACAATGCAAGGTATCAAATATTACACTCGTACCTATTTATTATTTTAGCGTGGGTTCTAGCATTTGGATAGTAATTTATGTGCAGAGTGTGTGTGGGCCTTAATAGCCGCTCATTATATTGCTTTGTCTAATAAATTTTACCGCGATTTGAATTTGTTTCGACATCTTGCTGAATTTTATGTTAATTTCCGTTACGTTACGTCAGACCACTTTCTTTTCTCTCGGGTTTTTTTCCTAGCACTTTTTCTTAGTTAAGGCGCGGTGCATAGTGAATAGCCCGCGCGCCAAGAAAAATGCACAAAATCGAGTCCTGTATCAAATACACTAAACAAATCGAAAATTTTCACATATCAAACCCTCGAATTAGGTGAGACCAATCTAACACAGCCAGTTTTGTGTTGAGATTCGTAAACGTTTAGAAGATATTTTTGATGAAAAAAAATAGGCGGCGCACTTTTTTTCAAACAAAATATCTCGCAATCTGTTATGGGTATCAACACAAAACTGGCTGTTTTAGATAGCTCTCACCTAATTCTAGGGTTTGATATGTGAACATTTTCGATTTTTTTAGTGTGTTTGATTCAGGAATCGATTTTGTGCATTTTTTTTGCGCGCGGGCTAATTTACTATGCCCAGCGCCTTAATTTGTATATCATTCATTATGTTCGGGGTTTGGTATAATTTTATTGTTCGAAAGTAATTCCTTTCTACTAACTGTAAACACGACAGCACGTCAAAGCGTACGCGTCGAGGTGGTGTTTTGTGTACCAGACCGGCTAGGATGGCTACTCGACTTATCTACAAATGCTCCTTTGCTCGAAGAGTCACGTCATATCTTCTCTGAATTACAATCGAGGCTGAAGCACAGTACCTTTTAAAATTCATAGACACTCCGTTAACACGCCATTAGCGCATTTGATACCATGCTAAAACAGAGTAACCCGCGACAGAGTGAATTCTACAAAGACTCTTCAGTCGCGGAGGGCAGTAATGTTAGCGTTTGCGACTTTTTGACGCTGAGACTGAAATCAGTCACGCATGTAGCATATCCTAGAACTGGTAGGTATTAAAATCCACATAAAACACTTTGCCAGGTAAGGGTTTTATGCCGCTATCTATTAGCGGCATTTCGCTTCACGCTGTGAAATAAAGCAAGATGGCGCTAGCTGATAGTGGGATAAAACTTTTATCGTTACGTTGTGCCCCCTTACAGAAATGTTATCTACAAAATGTATTGCAGAAAGGTCCACCTATACTTTTTGTGCCTACGGTACGTGTTCTTTGTTTGATACAACATATTTTTAAAAAATCAATTTTTTCCCGTTATTGCAGCCAGTCGGCATTCTATCCGCGAATTGTACGATTAGCATATTCATGCGGCTAGCAGAATTAATAAAATACATACTAGAGAAAACGGTTCCATCAGTCAAGCGAGTGGCATTCAGTGGAAGAGTGTAGAAGTTTCTAAAACAAAATCAAATAAAAACGTTTAATTTTCCCTTAGAGATAACTCATTTCACCGAATAGACCAAACATGAAATGGCAAGATTTTCACGATTATTTTAGTCACAATTTTGCATAACTTGTTACGTTCCCCCGTGGAGTTAGGGCGAGGAGTCTTG
This sequence comes from Zelleria hepariella, assembly GCA_949319315.1. Classification (NCBI taxonomy): domain Eukaryota; kingdom Metazoa; phylum Arthropoda; class Insecta; order Lepidoptera; family Yponomeutidae; genus Zelleria; species Zelleria hepariella. The sequence continues at coordinate 21,755,343 of OX439384.1, forward strand.
CCCTAACTCCACGGTGGCAGCCCTAACTCCACGGTGGCAGCCCTAACTCCACGATGGCAGCCCTAACTTCACAGTGGCAGCCCTAACTCCACGGTGGTAGCCCTAACTCCACGGGGCAGCCCTAACTCCACGGTGGCAGCCCTAACTTCACAGTGGCAGCCCTAACTCCACGGTGGTAGCCCTAACTCCACGGTGGCAGCCCTAACTCCACGGTGGCAGCCCTAGCTCTACGGTGTAGCTTGGCCACATCGAAAGAATGTGAGAAGATGGGGTTGCAAAAAAGGGTCCCAAATATCGCTGGGAAGATGCGGTAAAGAGGGTCCTAAGCGAGCTCCAGATGGAGAATTCTGTTCTCCACCGCCTTCAAGTGATGGGCACGATCCTCAACATTGAGGGAGCTACTGAATGGAAGCCGGCCAGGATAAGCTGGCGACTTTTGGTTGCAGAGACCAAGATCCAGTTTGGGTCGTTGATCCATCGATAATGAAATAGAGCTTTGGTTTTGTCACATCTGCTTTGCTATGCTAAAAAAAACTAAGGCTTTTGCATCTACGTAGTGAGATGATTTATACAGCGTCCAGTGGCACCTTCACTCACACTAGATGGGTGAAAAGACCACTCGGCGCTGCAGTGCCTGGGACATTGTTTTACATGGAGTAGGCTCGCCCAGCACCTATACCATCCTTCCTGAAACCTTAGCCGGCCTAGCCCACAGGAAAGACGAGTCAAGTCGAAGCGGTGGTGGTCTAGTGGGTGGAACAGTGGACTCTGAAGCAAGAGGTCCCCGGTTTGATTCCCAGTGCGGACATGTAGACTTTGTATAATTTCAAAGTTACGTACATTTGTGAATTTGCTATGCTACAGCGTGTATACTCCGTGCAATTTTAGTGGTTTTAAAGCCGAAGGTATTTTGTTGTACTGGTGATTCTGAGCCAAATTACAAAATTTCAGTCCAAACGCGCGAAAAAAAAAATCACTCTCCATACAAATGGTGTCGATTGGCGATAGCCGTTTGTATTGGGAAGTGTTTTTTTTTTTCGCTCGTTTTGAAGTAAAATTTTGGAATATGGCTCAGAATCGCGAGTGCAACTAAATACCTTCGGCTTTAAAACCACTAAAATTGCACGGAGTAAGGCTTTCTGCGTCTCCCCCTTTTATGACGGCGGCAAGTGGGCCGCGATTTACCGCATTCGATCACGATCGAATCGGTGCGGCCGTCAATCGGTCGAATGATTTATTCGATTCACACCCAGCATCGATTCGGTACGCCGCTTGCGCTCGATTACGGTGGACACCCGTAGCTTTCGATGTGCGGTATTGCTTTTAGTTCCACACAGTTTGCAGTATGCTACCACTGCCTTACTATTGGTACTCATTCACTGTTAAAGACACTATTGGAGAGCTAAAGTGTAACTTTTGCCATACTCAAGGCTGAGTGGAAGAAACTTTGAAGTATGCGACACCCTTGTTTTATTTTTTTCGTGTGACGGCTGATTTATTACTTGCCCGATGATGGCATTATTGTGAAAGTTGTTGATTAGTAGCAAGACCTCATAAAGCTATTCTTCTCCTTTGTGTGCCTCTCTACTAAAGGAGATTGTCCTTCAGCTCTCGATACTCTTTTCTATTACTTGCGACGCCAAATAGGTCTTCAACGCTGGCTGAAACCGTCCATTTTCTGATGTTTCTGAGCCACGACCTTCTTCTACTATAAGCCTCTACCTCTCAATCTTGCCAATCATAAGCATTTGAAGAAGTCGGTATCTAAGTAGAAGCACGTGTCCGAGGTAACTTATCTGGTTCTTCTTCTCAAAGTTTGGGTAAGTGATTGAACGAGCGACGAAGCGGGAGAAGTTCTCCGAGTCTACTGGAACAATCCGGCGTTTGTATGTTTGTATATATGTATGAATGTTGGTTCGATGATAACTTGGGTAAATGTAGTCGGATCGTCGTGAAATTTGGTGGGCAGGTAAATGAGGCAAAGAGATTTTTAAGTCCGAACATGAGCCAAATCGGTCGCGGGGTTGCTGAGATATGAGGTCGCGAGTTCAAAGTTCGGGGCGAACCACTAGTTAAATTTGATTTCTAAGATTGGAGTGGGGGTCTAAAATGCCAGAAGACAGTGAACGAATGACTTCGGGCAGAAAACAGAAAATTAATCCGAATAGAGCCTTCACATTTCCCGGTAGTTTATCAGGAATTTACACCGAAATGGTTGCGCAAGATTGCCCCCGGCTTCCTGCCATAGATCTGTGATAACGCGCGCTGATTGGCCACTCTATCGCGCGGACTTAATTGTGAATGCGTATGCGCATAGTGGTAGGGCTAGGGGAGTTACTGTGGACTCTTTGTTTTTTAGGGGAGTTACTGAGTTTTTGTTTTGTTTGAAATGCGCGTCTACTGGGGGACAAAGCTTTTTACTTAGTACTCCTTCAACTACCCATGAGAAGCCGTCTCGAGGCAGAGATGGGCGATGGATTTCTGCCTTTTCTGCCCAAACGATTTTAATCGGGCAGAAAGGGTTTAAATCGGGCAGAAATGGATTTTTGCTCATTTCGGCGGGCATAAATACAAATTAGTTTTTCGTTTACAAAACCTTATTCGGAGAATATTAAATGAATGATGAGAAAAGGAAAGAAAATTGGTTGCGGTTTAGTGTTGGGGGCGCTATGGGCCAAGAACTTAGATTTTTTTACAAATAAAATTTTTTTTATTTTTTTATTTTTTTTGACCGGATACTGATTTAGTAGGTCCTGGAGAGCAAAAAAGGCCCGGTCCTGTAATTTGATGCCGAGAAACGCACCGTTTTGAGTTATTTTTTTTCTCAATGCCTCATAACCCGAAAACTTCGCAGGACATTTTTTGCTACCTACTCAACCGATTCCCATAAAAAAATCACCCCCAACGCGACCAAGTTACTGGTTTCCCGACGCCCGACAGATAATTAAGAGTTTTTTTTTTAAGACCTCATAACTTAAAAACTATGTGTTTCCTGGAACTAAGTCATAGGACCTTTCTTGCTTCCTAGGCCCTACCCAAGTAATTCCTGTCGCAGTAGCCAGATGTGGCTAGATAACATTGAGTGGCTAAAACAGTTTATTTTGTAGCTAAACTCGTTGAAAATCCGCTAGATCTAGCCAAAAAGTGGCTAAAACGGCAACACTGCACGTCGCGGTTATTATAGAACAACTTGATTGTGATAATGAGTCGAACAAAAAAAATTTAGAAAAAAAACTTATTTTTAGTTTCAAGCGTTACTCAAACCATCGTCTATGAGTCGGGTGTCACTGACCAAAACAACACTCCGTACAACCCGTGCCGCCACCCAGCTCCATAAAAGAGTCCGCAGTAACCCCGCTGATCGACGCCATGCATCTGTGGGAGATAAACAGTGATAACGCCGGTCGTTGTTGGTAATTCAGTTACGGGAAGTTATTTTACGGGGGATGGTAAAGTTTTGTGTTTTGATTGTTTTAATATGCAAAGTATTTGCTAACGTTAGCTTTGGGTCCAACCCGGCTGTGGTTGGAGTTGAAACACCTATAGTTATATGCAGCATGGAAATGCAGTTCTCAATTCAGATAATTATGCGATTTGCTCAAAAACAGCTATGGTGCAGTTTAGGTACAAAATTAAAAACACTGAAATTTTTAAATTTCCCCCCACACTTGTTGAACCTTGATCTGTTTTTTTTATGCAGTACGAGATACATACAACGCACGTCAATAAATACAGGCAAGTCTTTACTAATGGTAATAAATGACCATTCACTTCAAATTAACACTGGCAGCTTATAACCAAAAAAAGCTAATAAGTATTTTATTCCGAACTTTTTGCAGCAACGTTCATCTTCTTTTTCAGCATAAAAATGCAATATTTTCGCAACAATGCTTTCCACTAATTAAATTGACTGGCGAGCCACTGCTGTAGTTTCTGGTGACCCCAGCTCTTATACTTTTAGCTCCAAGGTGTACCGACCAAACGTGTCTTCGTGAGATCCTGGTACGCGTTGGATAGCGTGTCTTCCGCATACTCCTAGCTGTAAAGAGTTAATTTATCGTTTTAATAATCTAAGATTATTGCAGATTCACTGTTAATCCGTGCCTAATGAAATCGGCCTTTATTGTGCAGTACAGTCAATTGCAGTTATGAAAGAGTAAGGAATTTATAGAGAGTACCTCTGAACACTTTATTGCACTGTAATTTTGCATTGCAATATTTGCATTGCACGCATGCAACTTACATTTTGGTTCCAATGGGTTAAAAATTTATTTAGCTTTTTTGTCGCAGTTTGATTTAGCGATAAACCCAGTAACTCCCTGTGTAAACCTATTATAAGTTCAAAGAATTAAAAAAAAGTAAAATTTTCTATGGTCCCCAGTATTCTAAAGTTCAATAGTCTTCAAAGCTTCAATAGGCAGTTTTTGTGATGCAGCATTTAATTTTGTTCCCCAAATATGTAGGTCTTCGCCAAGTCGCCAAGACACTTAGTTTCTGGACAGGGTATACCACCACAACTAGAATAATTCAAATGCCCTACACTAAATCATCAGCCAACAAAACCACCAGCACTAAAATGCTGAGCAAAATCTATAATATCCTGGGGGTCTACCGGCTAAAACGAAGCCGATTACCATTGGCGGAAATCGAAGTTCGATTTATGAAAAATTTACTGAGTGGAAGTAAAATGAACTGGGTGGCAGTACATTTTTCAAAAATCTAAGTTCTATATTCGCCAATGGTAATCGGCTTCGTCTTAGCCGGTAGACCCCCTGGTCGCTTCATTCACACAATCTCTCCCATTGAACCCACATCGCGGCCGAAGGGTATGTTTTACTTAACTGTACGGCTCTTATTATTTATTACCCCTATTTTACATGCACTGGTATACAGCCGCGTCACCAACAAGGGAGAGGCAGAAGGGCCAGACATCGCTCGTCAGTTTAACTAGCTTGACTTGGGAGTAGCAGACTGCGCGCGCACTAAAAGCTTCGAAATCCGTCGCGCCAGCAGAGTATTTTTTTTTTCAAATACTACAGTCCATAGTTTTATACCTGCCTTTCCCGTGGAAAGAACGCCCCATTCTTTGCACAAGGTGGAGGCGCTCGTAGGGCTTATCAACTAGCATCGACAGAAAAGTTGGTACTGCGATTTGAAAGCTTCTCATTTAATGGGGATTTTTCCAAGTGTCAAATTTGTCAGCGATTCTTACTAAATAGCTCAACTAAATCTGTGGTTTATATGGAAACAACAGATTTTGATGCTATTCTAACTATACATATTTGACGCTTGGAAAAATCCTCATTATTTAATATACCGCCAAAGGGTTGCCAGAGCCTCGGAGAAATACGTACTTTGAGTTCGCTCAGTTTCTTCTACTCTTTGGCCCGATTTCCGAACTGAGAAAGCAACCACTTAATTATCGTTCTGTCTGTGCAGATTTCTCACAAAATAATGTGACAGAACGATAGTTAAGTATTTACTTAGTAAAATTCTCAATTTAGAAACCGGGCCTTTGTTCCTTATTCCGCTAGTCAGCGCTAGTTCACCGCACCACTGTCGAGTGCTCCTTCTGTATCTACAATATGTTTTGGTACAGTGGCGGGCAGAAAGTTTTGCGTGACGCACGCAGAGTGGAAAACTGAGGTATTAGACCGTGCAGCGGAATTAGTGCTATCTACTTACGTCGCGGACATGCAAGGTTCGTCCATATGTTTGTCTGTCCTTTTATCCGTTTTACTCATTAGAAGAAATTGGTAGAGCGCCTGCACGGTATGCGAGAGGTTGCGGGTTCAAGTCCTGTCCCGAGTGAATTTTTTCAACTTATTATAAATGTTTACATTAGAAGAAAGTTTAGTTTTAAAATCACTTGACAATAGCAATAGTACTGCCACTGCCTAGATGTTATAAAAGAAGTTGGCGAACGTTACCCGTCATTCTGCATTTTTTTCATAGCTCGAAATCGGTTGAACGTTATCGATGCGGCTCTTAGGCCCGGTTTCTGGGTTGAGAATTTTACTAAGTAAATACTTAAGTATCATTCTGTCACGTTCTTTTGTGAGAATTCTGCAGAGACAGAACGATACAACGAATTTCTTAATTCAGAAATCGGCAGTTTGTTGTGAGTGGTTTTTGACGATAATATCTTGCTTGCCAAGCCCTTCACACGGCCAAAGCCGCGGTAGAAAGTTAGCGCGGCAAAAGTAGAAAACATTCAGAGTGTGAAGGAAATGCGCACACGCACGCCTAGCAGCTAGATCAGTGCCAGTTACCTAGCTAGACTTTTTAAATTATAAACTGGACGGATGGACGGATGGATGGGTGGTTGGATTATTATTAGATACAGTTGCGATAGGACTACTGTTATAATTCTGCGGTTTTTACCACTGCAATGATAGCCCTATCGGATTTTACTTTTGTCACTGAAAATCGGCAAATCTATACATCAGCTCCTGTATTCCCAAAATTCCACTGTTTTGTATCACCCGTTTTCAATTTACAACTGTCAAAAATTATTGTTGTTTTAAGTAAGAGCCTTTTTTCAGCTAAAACATGTTTTGGCGGTTAACAAAAGGAGTGATTTTTTTTTGCGAATAGGCGCCACGGTCTGTTACTGACAGCGACGATTATGATGATTACCTTACAGTGGATCCTTTCCAGACAGCTTGTTTGTGACCCGATGCATGACCCTGTTTAAATAGATATTCAGTCAGGTATTTACTTTTATTAGTATAAACAAAAGTCACTGACCTCCACAAGTGATACTAACAAAGACGGCCTGAAAACCCTAAAAATAGCTGTCGGGTGAGCTAGACTGGAAAATCAGCTCTCACTGGATCTAAAACTACTATTCTCATTCCATTTTCTAACCCAACCTATCGACTAACTATTGGTCGCTAACACAAGGCAGTCTTTTCCGAGACACCACGACTCCTGGGGCTTTAGTATGAGTGGCAGTAGTTTTTCGATAAGTTGAAGACAATGAGGAAACTCGAGCGTCTGATGCTGAATCTCCTCAACGCGAAAATCACTAATCCGCAGAGGGCACGGGACTTCTTCTGGATCGGTCCCTCAATTCTGAGCATGACCATATACAATGGTTCTCCACTCATCACGGTCATGGGGCGATGGGATGCGTGCTGGATGGATCCACCTGCTGCTCTCTTTAGGGCATTGGACCAGCGCATTGGCACGTCTGCCTTCCATCTGGCCCAAAATGATCAGTTTTTCCAGAGTATGCCCACGTCATGTACACAAAAGGGGGTTTCTACCCGAAGGGTGGAAAACGGGACCCTATTACTCTGCCTACGCTTTTTGTCTGTCTCTCTATCCGTCTGCCTGTCCTATATTGAAAGGGCTGTATCTGTAGGACCGTAATCCAAAAAGTGTAACTATATTCACACCTAATCGAAGATACAAACTTTTTTCGCACGCCGTTCTCTCCCTTCCGCAAATCTTAAATTAGATAGTGTCGTAGTGTCACTTTAGGAACTGCATCCCTTGCGTGCCTACACCATGACTAAGACCATCTGACCCATAAACTTTCCTTCAAACAGGTCCCCAGATGGCACCTCATCATAAATGCATAGATTTTCCATCGAAGGTGCAACCTGCTACCTATAAAGGAAATTTATACATCCTTCGTTCAGCTGCGTGAAAATAACACCTGGAATTTTGTACTGATGACTTCACGTGCTTGTATAGTCAGCCACTCGGTAGGATACCCCTTTTGTTCGATTGGCGCCCTTATGCCGTATTGATATTGGTACTGCAAATTCACAACTGAATTTGACCTCCGTGAGTACCATACACCAAGTAGGATAGTGAGTATGTGTGACTCAAATGAATGAATGGTGTTATTGTGCCAATATAACCACTTGTCATTCTGCTAACAGCACCAGGTAGGTACTAATAGTGCTAAAGAGCATTCTGTTCTATGGTGTTACTCGTAAAATGGTCATTAAAATTACTTGAACTATCATATGATAGTACTAACGGTTTACGGCGACAATAAACCGATATTGATACCTTCCTTCATAATAATATCTGAAGTTGTACGGCCACAGTATAGGATACCCCATGGTAGCTCTTACCGCGCGCGGCATAAGGGCGCTAATCGAACAAAAAGGAGTATCGGTTTCAAGTGTGTATCTGTGTCTTTGTGTGTCTATCTGTGGCATCGTAGATTCGTAGCTCCCAAACTGGTAAACCGATTTTGATTTCGTTCTCCGACGCGAAAACGTTTGGACAGTTTTTTTTTTATCAGCGGTTTTTTAAATATTTTATTTAACTGTTATTGTAGGTACTGTACGAGATGTAATGCACTGTCATTAATTGCTCTGTGCTAAATAACAATACAGCTTTTAAAGTGCGTGCAATGATGACATTTACAATTTGGAGCATATAATTTTGGTAGGCCTATTCACATTAAAATCTGCCAAAAAACGATTATTGATTTTTAATAAGAACAATTTTCCTGCAAAATCATTATTTGACAGTTGCCTGTTCGAGTGGATTTTTATCTAATAGGTGCCCAGTACTGGTTCCAGCGGGAATTTCCCTACAAATCTCATAAACACGCAGCAGGTTACGCCTATTTTACGTTCTGCGTGGATGTGGCGGAAGCTGCGCGCGCGCAAGTGCGTGGATCGTTTCCGCTACAAAGTATTTGACGGCCCGGTTGATGCGTGGGTCGTGCATTCGATTCTAGAATGGGTTTATTTCCCTGTTTTCTTAGTAGTCAGTGGCTAAGATACATTGAGGGCTACTTTACTGGCCCTAGCAGGTGATTTTTTTCCCCTTTTTTTCATCAAACTCACTTGTCGGGATCTCATCAAGGGCGTCGCCAAGGGGGGGCAGGGAGGGGCAGCTGCCCCCCCCTAGAGCAGTGGCGTACCGTGGGTAAATGGCGCCTAGGGCAAGCACCGTAATTGCGCCCCTTCGTATACCTTTTTTCAGTGACGTGGCGGTACAAGACTAAAAAGGGGCGTTAACTATTGCTTCTGGTTATAAAAAAATCGCACACCGCGCAAAATATCACAAGCAATCGGCACTAAACGCGCGCGTAGCGCGCCCGAGATTTTATAGATTTTAACCATTTTGTAAGCCGCGATATGGAGCAAATCACTGCTTCCGTCCACCCACTGCTTGGACGAAATTTTACCGATTTTATCCTTAAATTATAACATGTAAGGAGATAAGTTAGTTAGGAGAAATCTAGACATTAGTGCATTTTTCATGAAGTTCATGCAATTTGCCACAGATTATTAGCTACTTTCCTCATATTTTTTCGACAATTTGGGATGCAGTTCTTGAAGAACACATTCAAGTAGGTACCTAATATATCTTCTCTATCGCCACATACACAATTTACAATAAATACCATGACTGACTCGTCCGATAATTTGAAATACTTAAATTATTAGTTTATTTTGAATTTACGAGTTGCGGTTTTGCGCCCCCTTGAAATGGCGCCCAGGGCACGTGCCCTGCCTGCCCCACCCTAGTTACGCCACTGCCCTAGAGATTCTAAAAAAGTTGCCAAATATAATGCAACCAAAGTCCTAAGTCTTTGAGTTAATTTGCTTGAAGTTCAAGCCTTGAACAATCATTCCCGTACGTCGAAACTCGAATGAATTCACCAATTCCACTCCTAATATTCCGTACGCTCAACTACGCTCTGGCTGTAGATGTAAGGCTCGTAGTACAAGTGAAAAGCTTCATGTGCTGTCAACTTTACCTACAATTCATACCTACTTTTCTCATTCATAGAGAATGAGAATTGTAGTAGGTAAAGTCAACTTGCCCCCCCCCCCTGCGCCATCGGCTGGCGACGCCCTTGGATCTCATTAAATATTAAATATTATTAAATCGTGGTATGAATCCCGACTACCTTAGAATAACCACGAAAGTTTCAGAAAGCATATTTGTAAAGCAGCGTCAAATAGTGGTCCAATATCATATATCAACTGTAACCTAAGGGCAAAAGCTTCTTTTGAATGATCTCAGAGTTGACCATATTTGTCAAACAAAATGGCCATTGACCGTGTTTTTTGTGGTCGTGAACGTCAACGCTCCTAATTAATATGAAAAGTCAATCAAGTACAAAAGGCAATTAACATGCAAAGAATCCAATAAAAATATATGCGAACACGACACGATTGATGTAAAAACGTGATTCAAACATGAGTTACTTACTAATTCCTTGATAACTAATAACTATCATAACTGTCGGTGTTGCCAGGTGTCCCTAATGCACGAAATGACTGTTTATGATGACTTATGCTTATGAATGAATGACGTCCTAGTGTAGGATGTTCCGTTTGGCACGCTCTGGTAATGCTTGTTTTTTACCAAGCTATAAAAAGTTATCATATATCACAAACGTTTGAAACTAAGGCCCAGTTTCTGAAGTAAATACTTAACCATCGTTCTGTCTGTCACGTTATTTTTTGAGAAATCCGCAGAGGCAGAACGATATTTAAGTACTTGCTTAGCGAATTTCTCAAATCAGAAACCGGCAGTTAGTGTTTAAATGTTAGGTTTTTAACTTTAACCTAACTCGTCTTTTTGCAAGAGACCTCTAGCCTAGATTGGCACAGAAGGCTTAGAAGGATTTTTTTTTTCTTTCATCTGGTAACACTGACCAGGGCCGTACCCATTGATTGAGCAGGTGTCTAGTAATTGCTGGGCTATAAATAATATCATCAGGGCCTAATGACACGTTGTAATATCCTTGTTGCATACTGTTGGTGCTTGTAAGTACCGTGCGTGAATATGTTTGCATTATTTAATATTTCGAACGTGCGTCACTTAATGATTTTATCGATTTAGATCGGGCGCCGATAGCGGCTTCTATTCTGTATCGAAGGCCTTTTTTCACCTGGTGTTTAAAATTACTAGAGGTGCGCGAAACGCTTCAGTGAAAAGAAAATAATGATATAGTTCATTTCCTTCACTGAACTAGTTCACTCTTTTAGTTCATAGTTCACTTATAGATCATTCATAGTTCACAGCTCATTCATAGTTCATAGTTCATTGATAGTTCATTCACAGTTCATTCATAGTTCACAGTTCATTCATAGTTCATAGCTCATTCATAGTTCATAGCTCAGTAGTTCGTTCACGTATCTTTTGACTCACGGTAGTCCGCGAATGACAAAGGGGAGACACATGAGTTACAGAATTTTGGTCCTTAGTGTGGTAGATTTAAGAATGTTTCTTGAAGAATGAACTACGTGGACTAGAATGAATGTGAAAATGAAAATGAAAAAGATCTTTATTTAAAATAGTGAAGTAACATTATTGAAGATGACATTGGTGGCCCCCACACTAAGGCATGGCCTGATGTGTAAAGATTTACAGAATTTTGGTTCTTAGTGTGGTAGATTTAAGAATGTTTCTTGAAGAATAAACTACGTGGACTAGAGTGAATGTGATATGTAAAGATTGGTAGTGAATGAATGGTTTCATATAACGAATGCATTCAATCGAAGCATTCATTCGCGAACTACACACCTCTAAAAATTACTCTTCTTTCATTAAAAAAGAGTGTGTAGAGTGCGCGTGCGAATAACTAAGCTATTCCTTCAGAAACTTGTTTCTTCTTCTTTGATCCCTTTACTCCTCCGTGGAGTCTGGGGCTGACACAAGGGCTTTCCATTTATCTCTGTTCATGGCTAGGGAGGGCAGCTCTGGCCAAGTTGCTCCCTTCTCTTTCGTCTCAGAGAGAACGGATCTCTTCCACGTCTGGGACGGTCTTCCGGGTCGTCGTAAGCCTCGGGCGGGCATCACCTTCGGGATGTGGTGATCAGGTCTTCGCAGGGTGTGTCCCAGCCAACGCCATTTGCGTCCCTGATGTCTTGGGCTACGGATTGTTTTGAACTTGTTAAGAAGGCGTGAACATCAGGGAGTAAACATACTAAAATTACCCTCGTCTAGGAGGTGAGCCGGATTGGGGGGAGGGTTTAAAGTCCCAAGTCGATTCTGCTGGACGATTCTTTCCATTTCAATTCTAACACGATCTGAGATTTTCTCTCCGGTGCCTAGATAACGTAGCAATAGCAGAGGTGGCTGCAGGGCGTCATTAGAGCGCATCTGTCTCTGTCGCACTGGTAATTACTTGCGCGGGCGCATCCACGGATTGCTTCCAGGCGCAAGTGCCGAGGTATTGGCGATAAGTAGGCTAGGGCTCAACAGCGCGTTGAAATGAACTCTATCTTTCTTTATTTTAAATCTGTCCTAAAAGCATTTTGTCGCGTCCATAAAAAAAAAACCGCCATTTTTTTCTTGTTTTTTGTAGTTTTTAGTCTAGTCCGGTCAATACGTGTGGAGCCTGTCTTTCCTGTGGGCTAGGTCGACTAAGCTGTCAGGATGGTATAGGTGCTGGGCAAGCCTACTCCATCTAAAACAATGTCCCAGGCACTGCAGCGCCGAGTGGTCTCTTCACCCATCTAGTGTGAGTGAAGGTGCCACTGGACGCTGTATAAATCATCTCATTACGTAGATGCAAAGGCCTTAGTTAGTCTAGTCCTAAGATTGCTGGTAGAATATGCACGGAAGATGGAGAGATTCTCATCTAAATCCCTTACAATGATAATCGTTAAAAAAGAAAACACAACAATGGTCAACACAAATAAAGTATCCAAATACTAATAAACGCAAAAAGGTGGCATCTCCTATCTTGTACCACACATGAAGCAAACAGCTTTTTTGTCACCCAATCACGTCACGACACAATGCGCACACGCAGACACCTCTGCTAGAGGGAAATCCGGCGCAGGAGACGTGATCTAACGAATTTCCCGTATTACATCCACGGTACAACAATACCGGGTTAGATTGGTATTATTGGCTACACTCTTAGGTAGAGAAGGGCCCGGTTTCTGAATTGAGAATTTTATTAAGTAAATACTTAATTAGTATCGTTCTTTTGTGAGAAATCAGTTAATCAATAGGGTGGCTGGCTTCAGCGCCTCGAGCGCCGTCTGTCCTCCGTTATTAACCTCTGCTCGCTCGGAATCGGGACTATACATATAGTCCCCCCCCTTTATTTTCGGAAATTTCGGAATTTTTTTTCGGATCGGTTGCACTCATTTATTATCGCCCACAAAATTAGAGCAACTTATTGGTATCACTCTAAGGACACATGTGTCTCTATTCCGAGCGAGCCGAACGAAAGGTAGGCTCATGTTGCTCTACATTTCTGAATGCAAACCGAAACTAGTCGGCTATCCCGATATAAATAAAAGTGAATCGATTAGTGTCCTCCGTAACCTATACATTGGCACTATTTGGCACCTTTATTTCCTGGCGCAGTTGTTTGCAATAACTACCTCTATACCTATCTTCTCAGTTCCTGATAATGGGCAAGACTTCAAGAGGCAAGATGATAAAAAGAGTAGAACAAAGAAATGGCTCAGAAATGATGAAATTTGGAGCATTTCCTACTTAGCATACGTTCAATCTGCTACTGTACTAACAACTAATCTAGATAATCTACAGTGTGCTTTGATGGCGGAAAAAAGTCACCTTCCTCAAGTCGTTGCGGAGTTATGACATGGTGACACGCGATTTTACGTAATGTGGAGTGAAAAGTGAAAACGCTAACATTATAGTGAACTACTCAGTGTAACGCAATGGTGCCAAAATGGGCTCCCAGTAAAGTTAACGGCATCAATTACGATTTATTAATGCTGTCGGTTCTTTCAGTGTTTTTGCAGTACAGCAAAGAATATTCTGATTCTTATTCTAGAGGATTAGTTCGCTGGTTGTAGGAGAAAAACAAGGAAACCCCGGTTTTGTCCTTCTACTGGGACGCCATTGACACGCCATTGTTTCCTGGACCGTTAGTAAGGCAAACTGTAAGGCTCACTCAACCCTTTCTTCCCAATCAACGAAAGTACAGTGGCGGGAAGTACTCGTACACAATTTTCACAGGTTTTTAAATTTCTACCTAAACTGAGCTATTTTTGTTCAGCGATTTTTCTTTCACGGCAATAAAACAGTATTATTTTCATTATTCTAAACAACAAAACAACAATAATTCAGCTGATTTCGAACTTCTAACAAATTTATACGCCTACCAAATTACATGACGTTTCGACAAACGATACTAAGCATACAGACTTACAAACGCCGGATTGTTCAAGATTCAAGTAGACTCGGAAAGCCAGACAAACTAAAGGCACTTTTTTTTTTCGAAACAATCAAAGTTGTAACAAAGTACTGCTTTCATTGCACGCCCTTCTAAGAATTGTGTCCCTTTCCTATCATCACTTTGGTCGTCATTAGGCATGCGCGTGCGCACGGCATACCATCAGCCCGCCTGCGATAGCAGCGGTGGGGTTACTGTGAACTACTTTAGTTTCCGACAGAAATACACTTTTTTATGGTCTCATAAAAGACCCCTCAAAGTTTGGATCTTCTTCTTCTTTGCGTGCGGTCTCCTATCGGAGGTTGGCGATCAGTTTGGCTATCTCGTCCTTCGAAGCCGCCAAACGAAACAATGAGCCGGTGCTGTGCCCGAACCATTCGCGCAGATTTTGGATCCATGATATCCTGGGTCCACCAGGTCTCCTTTTGCCTGGTATCTTGCCTTGTATGATCAGTTGAAGGAGGCTGTATTTTTTGTTATTATTTCTAATTATGTGGCCGAAGTACTCTAGCTTCCTCTTTTGGATGGTCTTCAGGATCTCTACTTTCTTCCTCATTCTCTGCAACACTGTGGTGTTACGGACCTTCTGGGTCCAGGAGATTTTAAGCAAAGTTTGGATAACGAATTAAAAGTCTCCATGTACGAGTACACACGACAGCACGTCAGACTGTACATTTTTGTTGTAAAGTCGCCCCTAACGTAACCGAGTAGAGTGCTAGCGTATAAGCGTCGACGTGCTGTCGTGTGTACATAGTTTTAAATATGTTTTATCAAAATCGGTTCGGCCGTTTATGAGATATGCTAATTTGAAGCTAAATTGTCGGGGGTATTTTTAATGTTTTATTTGGTACTTATCATCTACATAGTATACAGACAGGTGTAGTTGGTAGCCAGCTGGCTTAGCATAAACCGCCGTATCGAGAATGACCTACAGCTCGATAGAACTGTTTACCACACAGATTCACTGCCTTGGACTTGGACGCGTTATCTTATGCTTATAAGTCAATGTTTTAAACCAGTCAAATCGCATCCATGTAGGTAGACACGATGCTCATGCTGAGCCTACAGCAGAGTAATTTTCGTCCATACTAGCCCCGCCCCACGTGCACTATCTAGTGTCAAACGCGCAGGGTTATCAGCTAGAAGTCTAGAACGCGAATGTTTCTCGCAGGTTGTGACAGCCCTGTCGACACTGGGCGAGCCTTATCGCCTCGTACGTGCGTACTCTAGGGTTGCTGTTGCCACACGAGGAGTTTGTTGGGTAGCGGAATGCCGGGTTTCGGACCGATGTGAAAAATGTAAGACAAATTCATGACAATGGCGAAAGAGAATCCGCGGATACGTGCAGCGATAGACCGAGGAGGATGGCGTGAAGGGGAAAGGGCTTATATCCAGCAGAGGGTAAATTGGGGCTGGCTGATGATAAGCTAAACAAATCTTAGCTCAATACATCATAAAAAAATATGTCTATTCTACGGCCACAAGTGTCACTTCTATACAATTTTATTGTCCTGAAACAAAAATCGATAAAAAAATTGCTCAGTTTAGATACAACATTTATTTAGAAAGGAGGCTTGGTGTCCTGCGTAATAGGTCTCCCTAGTGCAGGCACCACCTCCCACAATAATCAATGTATCTGATACCCTGTTTTATTGTGAAATAAACGAATTTTATTGTTATTATTATTGAAAAACCGTGAATATTGTGCATTTCCCGCCACTTAAGGCTCCGTATAAGGCTAACTAGCGCCACCAATGTTGAAAAAATCATATCTTCCTTCAGAAGCAGTTTCTGAAAAAATCCTAAGATGAGCTCATGCGTCATGCTTTCCTAGATTTTAAGTGTAGGTACCCAACTCAGTTTCTAGTCGTAAGCTAAAAAATTTTCGATAACCGCCAAAATCGGCCGCTTTTGGCGGTTATCGAAATTTTTTTAGCTTAAAAGTAAATTTCGAAGAGGGTATCTACACTTAAAAATCTAGAAAAGCATGGCGCATAGGCTCATCTTAGGATTTTTTCAGAAACTTCTTCTAAAGGAAGATATGATTTTTTTAACATTGGTGGCGCTAGTTAGCCTTATACCGAGCCTTAATCCACAAACGGCCCTGGAAACCCTTCGGAAACCCTACTATTAACGTTCCAAATCCCTTAGTCATCCCCTTGAGGGCTACAGTAGACGGCTAGTGTCAAAGTGTCAAGTGGCATTCGGTTGGAGTGCTTGGAGTGGACTGGACACGTCGGTGGTCCCGCTCCGCTGCACTCTGTGATTCGGTACGGAAATTAAATAAACAACGACTGACGGAGAGCTTGGAGTACTCTGTGATTGATTGCAGCTAAACTATAATACTTTTAAAAAACCGGCCATGTGCGAGTCGGACTCGCGCACGAAGGGTTCCGTACCATTATCTATAGAAACGGCAAAAAGTCATGTTCGTTGTATGGGAGCTCCATTAAATATTTGAACGAGCGAGCGAAGCGAGCGAAGTTCTCCGAGTCTACTGGAACAATCCGGCGTTTGTATGTATGTATGTTTGTATGTTTGAATGTATGAATGTTCGTTCGACGATAACTTGAGTAAATTTGGTCGGATCATTATGAAATTTGGTAGGCGAGTAAACGAAATTAAAAGAATTTTTAAGTTCGAACATGAGCCTAATCGGTCGATGGGTTCCTGAGATATAGGGTTGTATAGTTTATATGCAAAGCGCGCGCGCGCCTGCGCGAATGGCGTAAGCAAAGTTACACATCTCTAACTGGGGTCGCGAGTTCATAGTTCGGAGCGAACCACTAGTTATTTTATTCTGTATATATTTCAGCATTTGTTATTATAGCGGCAACAGAAATACATCATCTGTGAAAATTTCAACCGTCTAACTATCACGGTTCATGAGATACAGTGTCAGATGGACGGAAGAACAGCGGAGTCTTAGTAATAGGGTCCTTTACCCGTACGGTAGGCCACAGACACAGATACCCCATGGCAGCTCTTACCGCGCGCAGCATAAGGGCGGTAATCGAACAAAATGGGGTATCCTAGCGTGTGGCCGACTGTACATTCATAGGTCAAAGGGCTTAACTCTCTCTACCGTTAAACACCATTCGTCAGAGACCCATCCCATTCGCAGCCCAATTAGCATAAAAACACGCCGCGCCTCAGCTGCCGTTACCATGGCAACTGGTTCCGTTACCGTAGAACGAACTGTCGTAGGGTCTGCACGTGTCTCGTCGTTGGTCCTTACTAGATCTTTACCACGTACTTGGGTACTTATTGTACGGCCACATGGGAATTTATAATGAGAACTTCAGACTGCAGTCTGTCGCGCTTGACACGAATGCAACATTGCACCCTACTCAGGGGGTCTACCGGCCAAGACGAAGCCGATTACCATTGGTGAAAATCGAAGTTCGATTTTTGAAAAATGTACTGCCACCCAGTTCATTTTACTGCCACCCAGTTCATTTTTCATAAATCGAACTTCGATTTTCGCCAATGGTAATCGGCTTCGTCTTAGCCGGTAGACCCCCCGTTGGGTTCACTACGCCTATCCGTGGCACATTTGACCTTGTTACATTTCACCTATGACCTATCATACAATGTCACTTTAAATAAGTTACGTTCGACACGGGTGACTTTGCTACTAAAATCTAAACTGCACCAAAAAAGCGTTTTTCAACCACAACGCGGCATGAAAACTGAAAAGAGGTTGAACATATTCCTCTTTGGGTCTAAAACTGTACAAAACGTTGCTGCTCCCATACTTTAACCCTTCAAGAACACACCATAAATAAACCTTGAGGATTGAGGAATTCCGCAGAAGTCTCAATTTCACATTCCGCATTAAAGACATTTCAAAATCCGCATTGAATACACCCTAGTCCTTATACTAGGAGAAGGCTCCTAGACTGCTTAGGTTGTTATTCCAGAACGCTCCTAGATAACAGTTTAAACAGCGTTCTGGAATACCACCCCTAAAAGTTGAGATAGTTGGCGAAAAAGAGGGCAAGCATAGTATAGTAGGCAATGAACAAATTCCATCATAATTTGCGAGATTGCTACTTATTTTAACCGTACTATTCAATAAGTCGCAACTGTTTTCGGATTAGTTTCCCATTCGGTCCACACGTTGCGTATTGCGTATGTTACAGTAATACACATTACGACATAGGATACGTAACGTAACGTAATAGTATAAGTAACCTCGTTTTCTTCCAGTGCCTAATACGTATTCCCGCTATGAGTCCACATTGCGCCGACAGCGTAACTCTGATAGCTACAGCTGTGGTTTTAACGCAACAGGCCAAACAGGGGATTAATTGTCTAACTTTAACATCTATCACGAATTCAACATCAACAACATCCTTGTTTGAGGCAATAAACACTTTTTTATCTTTATCTTTATCTAACAATGCCTTCCAAAGATATCGTGATTATTACCTTAATCGAGACGTCTAAGTTACAATTAAAATCGCTAACAGTATGCTTAGCATGGTCGTTTTGACACTCTCTCGAACTCGAGTGACAGACGTGCCATGTCTATTGTGCGAGCATGGCAGGCGGGACTCGAGATGGCAATAGATTAGGGTCATGTCGAGCAGAAAGTAGATATTGCCATTTTTAATAAAAATGTTGTATTTTTGTCTCCATCGCCATGTAGAGCCAACTCGAGCCCGACCGACAAGTTGACAGTTTTGCATAGAGAAGGGCCTATCTCGGGCTTACCATGCTGCACGTACAGGACTAATTTGACAAATGGATCAAGACGCCCTTTTCCGTTGCATTCCATATTCTAGATTGTATTCCATTATTGTCTTTCGATCAAGATCATAATCGCGATGCCGTTGGAAGGCATTCTCTACTTGATTTAGTTTGAAGTTAGACAATAACCCCTGCTGGCTTAGCATGATCGTCCATATCAAGGTTACACTGCTCTACGTGGATCAAAAGAGTGGGAAACAGCATTGTATCGATCGCTCGCAATACTCATGCAAATGCGCTAGCGCAGGGTTTCTCAAACTTATGGCCCCACGTACCCCCGTTAAAGTTCTCAAATTACTGCGAACCCCTAACACAACTCCCGTCAAAATTAAAATAAGAAATTCTCTATCTATCTATATAAAAGGCAACAAAAAGGCGTGGTTTAGGAGCAATTTTGGACAATTCAACATTAAGTCAATTTCTGTACTTGGTTTTTATCATTACTAGATGTGAAAACCCATTCTCACATAAGTTTGTCGTTACGAAGGGTAAAAGAAAATTCACCCCGTTTCGTGAGAGTTCGGGATATTCTTCCCGTCTTGCTGTGCGTGTGCTAGCCAGCCATCCAGCCGCCATTACGTAATTTTTTTCGCGTACCCCCTACCATCAAATGACGAACCCCTAAGGGTTCGCGTACCACACTTTGAGTATGACTGCGCTAGCGCAACGCCTGTCCCGCCCAGGGTTGCCAGATGCGTTTTTCTGTTTCTCCCCAAATTTAAATATTTTTTTCTCCAAAACGGTACTATTTTCCATGGTTTTACCCAAAGGCTCGTTTTTTCCCTCATTCTAAGGCATATTTCGCCTGGTAGTATTAAAGACAATGTTTTTGTTAGTGGTTCTACCAGTAAAACTACAAACAAATGGCATTCACTGTAGTTTAACTAAACTTTTTTCTATGGTATTGACATTAAAACAAACTATATCGTATAAAGAAAGTTTATTCAAATAAATTTAATATATTCATGACAACCATATTATTATCCTCTTCATCTATGACGTCATTTCTACCCAAAACTATTTAAAAAATTAAGTACCCAAAACTCTCCGCTGTGTTTTCTTTTTCTCCAAACATTTCTCCAAAGATTTCTTTTCTCCAAATTTTCTCCAGGAGCCCAATTTTTACCCAGAATTGCGAGAAAAATACCCAATCTGGTAACGCCTGTCGCGCCAAGACCGAGAAGTCAGTCGCTCGCGCATTTAGCTTTATGATTTTCGCGCGTCCATATTTCGTGCGCGTGCGCACTAACGGTCCCGCTAGGGCTGCCCCTCGCTATTTTATTGCAATTTATTGCCGCAGCTCGTTTTACTAAGGCTGGGGCACATGAGACGGCGTGAAGAAGGAAGGAGAACACTTTATGTATTTCGTAAACGGTTACTTGTATTTATGTCGGTGTAGCCGACTAGTTTTGGTTCTCATTCGGAGACCTTAATCATGGAGCTAAGACGGCCCTCGCGACGCCGTCTCAGACTGCGTGTCATGTAACCGTTTACGAAAAACAAAACGTGCATTCTTAGGAAAGTTTAAGTATAAAAAAAGAACACTTTAGTTTGTTTTGGAATTTTGCTCGCCAGTCGCGAATAAGAAGCAAAGAAGTCTATTCGGAAGGCAAAGTTTTTTGTTCGAAAGTCTGTTATTGGCTTAATCTTATCTTTAGACAATATTGAGAAACTAATTTAAATATTTTTTATTTTGGTCCAGTAGTTTTGTTTTTGTGCGCTAAAATGTTTTGTTCCTATGACCGCCAACAGTATGCAGACCGTCGCGTTACGTCATAAAACCGTATCTTTGAAACGTTGTAAAATCCAAACTACTGAACCAAAATAAAAAATATTGAAATTAGTTTCTCAATATTGTCTAAAGATAAGATTAAGCCAATAACGGACTTTCGAACAAAAAACTTTGCCTTCCGAATTAGCTGCAGATTTTGACATTAATAGAAGCAGGATTGAATCTTAAAACTATAGATCCTAGGTACGTGTGAAGGAAATCGTCGTCATAAAACGAGGCCTAAAATTGGCTTATTCTCAAAATTGCCAATTATTCGATTTTGGTTATCTTGAAAATGTCGGTATGGGTTATTGTTAAGAAATATCTTTCCCGAGCAAAGTGTGACCGGGGTCTTAGGATGCGGTTTCACTGAGGTAGAGCAGAGATGTGACTTAATAGATTTAACGTGGCTATCGGAGTCGTACGAAGTTTCAAATGTTGAAAACACGTATCCGCTCCGCCTCAGTGGAAACGCACCCTTACGAGCGTCTCGTCTCGTATTTAGCACCCCAGCCGTGGACCGTTAGACGTAGTTTGTATGCATTGTCACTGCTGTGGTGTTAAACTGATGTTTTTATGTACCCAGTAGTTACTGGTTATGCTGCGGTGTTCAGGAATGTTCGGTTATACTACTAGGCGCTTAGATTGAGTGAGTCATTCGGGCGGGACGTCCAGGTTGGCTGCAGATTGATAGGCTGTGCTTTTTTTCTGTATGTTTGTACCAAAAAAACTGTTTTCTTTGCGTTCAATATGATGTATGTTTGGAAATGTTGGTAGCATAACTCCTTTAGATTTTTTGTTTGCAAAATTATTTCCGGTCAGATATTTCAGTCATAAATAACCTCTGGCGTTGGTGCTTAATTTTTGCCAATCCCGCGAAACATATGCGTTTCCTTGCGAGCGGGCGGTAAACACGGGTAACAAGACTCGTGTTTACCCCGCCCGCTCCCATATTTTTGATTCGTTATAGATGAAAATAATTTTTAGAAAATTTTTGAATTTCGTAAAAAGGAAATAACTTAGACATACCTAGATAAAAATCTACAAAAACGATTGCCACCAAAATCTACGAAATAAAGATGAGATAAAGATGGAGATTTAAAGTTGTCTGATTAAATTATATCATTATAAGGATTCAATTATTAGACTATCGCCTGGGAAATATTTCCACCGCCCAACGACGGCCGGAAAATCGTCCTTTTCGTATGGTGTTGGGGCATCGGCATGAGAAAATTGACAAATTCAACAGCCCTATTTTTCATTAATATCCCACGCGTGAGGGGGGAAAGGCCTATACCCAACAGTGGGAAAATGTGGGCTGAAAATGATGATGATGATCCTAAAACCCAGCACAGCCCCTGTATTATCTAAAATATCCACCGTAAAAATAACGCTTTTTAAATGTCAAAATAAAGATTGTTCATTCCATTTTCGAGTGTTTTGACGCTCGGAGGTTGAGTGGAATTTTTAGATAATAGAGGCGCAGTAGTGCCAACCCTGCGGCACAAAACGTGCGGTTCTATTCGCGCCGCCCACGCGACGCATGCGCGGGCGCAATGCGCGGTGACACGTGGCGCGATATTTGCTGCCATTATTATTATATTTGGCCGAATTCCTGGGTGCACCTTCAGCTGACATTTTGTTGAGGACCCATATAGTGTGAATTATGAAAAAAACATACATGTTACAACGTTTTTCTTCTTCTTGGCGTGCCTCTCCACTAATGGAGGTTGGCCGTCAGCTCTTCATATTTTTCTCTGTTCTTTGCCAAGCGAAATAGATGTTCGACGCTGGCTATCCCCGTCCATTCCTTGATGTTTCTGAGCTAAGACTTTCTTCTTCTACCAGCACGCCTCTTCCCCTCAATCTTGCCCATCATGATCACTTGAAGAAGTCGGTACCTGTCGTGGCGAAGCACATGTCCTAGGTAGCTTATCTTCTTCTTTTTTATAGTCAACATGAGTTCTCGGGAACGACTGACGCGTCGTAGAACTTCCACATTCGTGACTCTATGGACCCAACTTATTCTCAGCATCCTTCGGTAGCACCACATCTCGAATGCCTCCAGCTTCTGGCAGGTCGCGTCCTTTAGGATCCAGGCTTCGCAACCGTACATCGCAATTCGGAGATTGATGTTAAGGTCTCGGTTGCACAACACCTTCTTCATTTTATTGAAGGACGCACAACGTTTTTACGTATGAAAACTCACCTCTATTTCACATCTAACCTCAAACGTCTTCTATAGTACTTAACACAAATTCCCCCAATAGTAAGGGAATTTTGGTGATAATAAGGACAATAAAGAGTTTACGTAAAGTCTATCCTCGGACATTCGCTGTTTCATTCATAACTTCGCTCTGTCAATCCGAGAAAATTTCAAGGATTTTTATTGTATGTACAATTGTACAGCCCATCGGTACCTACCAACTCTTGATTAAATAAAGGGTGCCACCGGGTACAATGTAACAAATTGCAATAAACAATAATTACAAGCAATTACAGTACGGCACGACGCAACCGAGCGTGATTAGTCATTTATCTAATTAGCGGGCGAAGCCGGGTGCAAGGGCTAGAGCGTTACGCGATGGGAGCATACAAAAGGACCACATAGTGTGCTACAGATGGGTTAGGCCATTTGTAGTTAATAGCGTTGTATCCTTTTGGCGACAGGTCTATCAGGAAAAACGACTAGGTACAAAAATGTCTAGAACGTATTTTCCTTTTCAACTAGTTCTGTGTTTTCCGCCCCCACCAAAAGAAAGGGGGGGTGTTTGACTGTGGCACCGTAGTAGCTCTTAAACGGGTGAAGTGATTCGGATGTGTTTTTTATTTATTTGAAAGCAGGTTTTCTAGCAAGTGATGTTGTATCAAAATCGGTTCAGCTGTTTATGAGATATGCAGTGCTTATTTGAATCTAAAATGTCGAGGGTATTTTATTTGTTTAATTCAGTAATTATTGTTTGAAACTTATTTCCAAGGGTCGGAAAATAATCCAACAATACAAGGCCATTACGAGACTAGGACATTTTGGGAAAGGGATATTTGGTGTCATTTTGTACATTCTGCCGCTAAACCAAAAGGGACCACTCAATCTGCGGTGAGTGGCCCTTATTGAGGGATACTTCTGTCCGTCGCCTCCCTTTCGTAGGTCAGCGTGCACTAATTAAAAGCCAAGGTTGAAGTGATTTGTCATTGTTACAAGTGCAACTCTTGACTCTGATGGTGAGTGAATGGTTTTAGAGTGGGATTATGATGGATTTGTATTGGCGACGATTGCGAAGTGAAGCACCGGGGAGGCAAGAAAAGACTTGCATGTGGGAGAGTCAGTTTAAAAAGGAGTTGAGTTTAATACTTGGGTTGCACGGTCACTGACACCAACACCAGTGAGGAGATCGACATCCGAGTACAGAACACCCTCCGATGCAGTGCTGGGGGTCTACCGGCTAAAACGAAGCCGACTGCCATTGGCAAAAATCGAAGTTCGATTTATGAAAAATTAACTGGACGGCAGTAAAATAAACTTGGGTGGCCGTACATTTTTCAAAAATCGAACTTCTATTTTCGCCAATGGTAATCGGCTTCGTTTTAGCCGGTAGACCCCCTGCTCTCCACAAAGTGCTTGGTTCAAACTCTTAAGCAGAAAAAAACCGACATCCGAATCTATAAAACGGTAATCAGACCGATCTTGATGTACGGCTCTGAGGCTTGGACACTCACTCTCAAGGAAGAAAATAAACTTCTGGTTGCGGAGAGAAAGGTGATAAGGAAAATGCTGGGACCAACTAGGCGGGAAGATGGTAGTTGGAGCGTAAGGAAGAACCAGGAAATCGAAGACCTGGGGGTCTACCGGCTAAGACGAAGCCATTTACTATGGCGAAAATCGAAGTTCGATTTATGAAATATGAACTGGGTGGCAGTACATTTTTCAAAAATCGAACTTCGATTTTCGCCAATAGTAATCGGCTTCGTGTTAGCCGGTAGACCCCCTGATTTCCAAACCCACTATCATCGTTGAAATAAAATCCCATCGACTCCGTTGGCTTGGTCAAAGGATGGGGGAGGATCGAGCAGTCAAGAGGGCGTACCTTGGAATACCAAGCGGACGAAGACCAGTCGGCCGTCCCAAATACTGCTGGAGGGGTGAAGTCGAAGTGGGTCTTGGCCTCAGACACAAGAAGTCGCCACTGGGGGTCTACCGGCTAAGACGAAGCTGATTGGCGAAAATCAAAGTTCGATTTATGAAAAATTAACTGGGTGGCAGTAAAATGAATTGGGTGGCAGTACATTTTTCATAAATCGAACTTCGATTTTCGCTAATGGTAATCGGCTTCGTATTAGCCGGTAGACCCCCAGTGGCGACTTCTTGTGTCTGAGGCCAAGACCCACTTCGGGTCACTAAGCCATCGGAGTAAGTCAGTGACTGACATAATGTCGAGACGTGTTTTCATACATTTTATAACTTGGTCGACTCTGCAAATGTATGAAAACTCTCGCGTCGCCTCCGCTTTAGTGGATTGTATGCCTTACAGCGAACAAAAGAGTGTACTTTCTGATGTCGCCGACTGTAGTAGGATGAGACTTCGTGTAGTTGGGCATAAATCACGCGCCGCCCTATTAGCGGGACAAATGCTGCGCAGGCGCACGCGGCATCTGCATACGGTAGGGCTGTGGTAAACCTTTAAAAAGCCAAGCTCACAAAAAAATTATCAGTATTTTTTCATTTTTTTAATTATTAAAAATTAAAACCTTTAAAAAGCCAAGCTC
The DNA here is from genome assembly GCA_949319315.1 of Zelleria hepariella. NCBI lineage: Eukaryota > Metazoa > Arthropoda > Insecta > Lepidoptera > Yponomeutidae > Zelleria > Zelleria hepariella. The sequence continues at coordinate 21,780,788 of OX439384.1, forward strand.
ACAAAAAAAATACCAGTAAACACTTTTTTGTTTTTTCTAAAGCACTAACCCGTGCTAGGGAATAATTTAAACATTTTATAATAATCGACATCATCATCATCAGTTACTTGACCATCAACCAAGCAAGCATCGACAGTTACTTGACTCGGTAGCTCAATTGGTAGAGCGCCTGCACGGTGTGCGGAAGGTTGCGGGTTCAAGTCCTGTCCCGAGTGAATTTTTTCAACTTATTATAAAATGTTTAAATACCAGTAAAATTTTCTGTCATAAGTAGTTATTTTTTTAATTATTTAAACATTTGTGAGAATATCACGAATCAATAAAAGTTACTACTTAAGACTATCCTACTTTTATCGATAGTAGAGAAGTTTCAAACCTCTTTGGCAGGTGTAAATTATCGTGGTAGGGCAGAGACTTCTGACTCTGAATAGAGGCAAAAAGGTGAAAAATAACCATGTGCAATTTATTTTCTCTCTCTCCAAAGTCCTAAACGAAACCAGTCGGCTATCCGGACAAAGATAAAAAAAACTGAAACCGTTTATAAAATACAAAAACCCTCCCTCTATATTTTTCCCAAACGGATATTAAGACAGACGGACGCAATAAGTATTCGCTTAGAGCCACACACTAAGCATTAGTTCTCAAATACCGTCAACCCTCCAATATTTCAGGGCTAACGCAGACATTAATGCGCAAGCGCAGCCCGTGAGAGAAAAATCCAGCCGCATCCGGCGTCGTTTGTCGCGCGTCGTGCATGCTAGCGATGCGATTTAAATGTTAAATAAATAAAATACCGGCCAAGTGCGAGTCGGACTCGCGCATGAAGGGTTCCGTACTATTATTTATAAAAACGGCAAAAAAAAAACACGTTTGTTGTGTGGGAGCCCCCTGAAATATTTATTTTATTCTGTTATTCTGCAATTTTGTTCTGCAAAATACATGCATCATCTGTGAAATTTTCAACTGTCTATCTATCATAACGTTTTAACGATTCATGAGATACAGCCTGGTGAAGTGGTGAGTTGGTGACCGACGGACAGCGGAGTTTTAGTAATATGGGACGGTTTACCCTTTGGTACGGAACCCTAAAAAAATATAACCCTCCTTTTGGGTTCCGCCGCAGTCGGGGAAAAAGGGTGTGACAGGAAGGACCTGTCATGTCTAAGGGGGTTGTTAAACTCGTCACAACAGGCAGCCTTTGAAGTGACCAAGGCATTTTTTTTTAAACTTAGCTGGAAATGTATTTGCGAATTACGTAGTTTATCACAGCAGAAGGTAGGGTTTGGGCAGTACATAACACGTGTATCAAGTTTAATTCACACACACACACACACACGTGTACCAATTTTAATTCACATCTTCTTATAATATCCATAACAAAAATTAACAGTATAAAAAATAAGCATTTCGAGGAAAAAAAGCACTATTTAAACACGACCAAGGCAAGGTATCAAGTTTTTATTACCATTTTATTGAGTGGCCAGCTAGGCTTTATCCCGCTTTTAAACATTGTTATCTTCCATATGTTTGGCATGGATTGATCACGGTTTATTAGCGGATATCAGTTAGCGTAAAAAGCAACCTGGTAAATATTGCGAAAACACCAAGTGGTAGTTAAGGGTGCGTACAGACTCGCCTTCGCAGAAGATTCTGCAGCAACTGATACGTACATTTTCTCAAACTAGGTAAACATACAATACAAGTTGTAGGCAATGCTACGATTTGTATAACATGTTATTTGCATTGATTAAGTTAAATCTCTCCCTAAAAAAGTAAGACACATGTTGAATGACAAGATGACTTTAGAAAACTGTGCAAAAAAAAAAAAAAAAGTAAGATGTAGCCTGTACAATTTATTGTACATGTCCCACTAGCTGGGCAAAGGCCTTCTCTCAGAGAGAGAGTTCGAGCTTAATCACCACGCGTGCTCAATGCGGGTTGGCGTTGGGTTGGCTTTTCAAACTGACCTAAAAATGCGTTTTCATTTCTTAATGCAAAATTTTGTTATTGATTGTGTGAATTTGTATGTCCTTCCTTTCATATCGTACTTTCCAATCAAAAGATACATTTTTGACAGTTATTTTACTTTAGAAATGTGAAATGTGACACGCATGACGCCACATATCAAAAAAACGCTGTCATCCTCCATACGCGGTGGTTGGAGTACACCGCTTTCCGGCGTCGGTGGGCGTGCGCCCTAAAGCGAACGGTTTTCGCACAACATGGAGTAAAAAACTGAGTAGGTCAGCGTACAGACCGACAGACAGACGGGTTCCGAACGTGATATATTGCGAAATTGCCTCACAGGTGGCAGGGAATTATTGTACAACGGTTTTATTTTAGTATTCTAGCGGCACCGTACGGTGGCTCGACAACACACGTGTTTGCGAAAAGAGTGAGAAATTCATGACAGTACTATGAAATACTATATGCCCAAAACTAGGCACAACTAGCGCCGCCAATTAAAAAAAAACATATCTTCTTTTTGGATGCGTTTTTTGCTAAAAACTTAGCGTCAAACGATAATCCCTAGGCTTAACTATTTTTAGGACCTAAAAAAGGACTCTCTTCAAGTCTCATTTCTCATGTTTTTTTTTTCATAATATCTTTTTAAACCTGGGTACAGGCGAAAATGGCCAACAATGGAAATATTTGGTACAGAAGGCGTATATTCAGAAATGGACTTGAAAAGGCTGATAATGTTCTTGAATGTTTTTTTTTATTAAACACCTTTGATAGATGCCATCATACGGTGCCGCTAGTACAGTAACTGATTCCGAGAGAGGGTTTTTTTATGGTAGAAACCTTGTAGAACAATGTTAGCACGTTAGCGCAAAAAAATATATCAATGATAGCAGTACGATTACAGAATTGAGTTAATTCGTCAAAGAGCGATCAACGTGGACCCAGATTAGTTAACTGTCAATTTTAATCAAGCATAAAACACATGCGCGCGCGAACCATAATCATGAAAATCCTGCATTGCACCTGCAAAGTTTACTTCGAAGTTTAAGTAAGAAGTGAATCACCAGACTAGATGGACTAGAACTACATGAACACCGACTAGATGGACCGACCAGCTTAAAGAGGACAAAATCACAAAATTCCAGACGGTGGCGAGTGGCCACTGATAGAAATCAATGGAGAAAATTCATCTTATTCCCGGATTTTGACTACCATCACGATTTGAAGGACCGACTACAAAGAAAGAAGAATCACCAGAAAAGGATTAACTACCTACCTCTGCAAAAGCCCTTATTGGACTAAGATTTCACAAAGTTAATCCACCTATTGAAATAACCTGCAGATAAATACAAGCTATCAAACCAGAACCATTAACATTTTAGACAGTAACTACAGGTGCTTAAAACTTACGAAATAAAACAAACTAATGACACCTGCACTTTTCCAGCCAGCACGTCTCGATGACAGCTGCTCTATCATAGTTGCTCATAGTTCATCTTGCAGAAGAGAGCCATCCGATTTATCTATAGACTAGGTAGTAGAGTGTCGTTACGCCAACATTGTGTATGCTAAGAAACATATTGCAGAGTTCGATACATTAAGTAGCCATCATAATATAAATACTAGGAATAAGCACAAGCCTACAATTCCAACTCTAAGACTTAAGAAGGCTAGAAGCTCATTTCTCGGCAACTGTATACGCTTCTATAATAAGATCCCAACAGATATCCTAAGTTTACCAGAGGCCCGATTCAAAAAATGTGTAAGGCACACGCTGTGCCAAAAGGCCTATTACAGAATAGATGATTATCTAAATGACAAAGAAGTCTGGCACTAAACCAGTTCAGCGCACGATCACCACACTTACCAATGTGTTATTTTTTAAGTACCTACCTGCATTACAAAATGTATGTAAAATGTATCTGATTTATATACATTTTTTACTTTAGATAATATTTTGACGTTCAATGTAAATAATTTATTTATGGCATATTGAATAAAAACATTTGAATCTGAATCTGAATCTGAACCAAATAAAACTCAAAGAGCCAGCGTTACCAGATTGGGTATTTTTCTCGCAATTCTGGGTAAAAATTTGGCTCCTGGAGAAATTTTGGAGAAAAGAAATCTTTGGAGAAATGTTTGAAGAAAAAGAAAACACAATGGAGAGTTTTGGGTACTTAATTTTTAAATACTTTTGGGTAGAAATGACGTCATAGATGAAGAGGATAATAATATGGTTGTCATAAATATATTAATTTATTTGAATAAACTTTCTTTATACGATTTAGTTTGTTTTATGTCAATACCATAGACAAAAAGTTTAGTTAAACTACAGTGAATGCCATTTGTTTGTAGTTTTACTGGTAGAACCACTAACAAAAACATTGTATTTAATACCACCAGGCGAAATATGCCTTAGAATGAGGGAAAAAACGAGCCTTTGGGTAAAACCATGGAAAATAGTATCGTTTTGGAGAAAAAATAATTTAAATTTGGGGAGAAACAGAAAAACGCATCTGGCAACCCTGCAAAGAGCTTTGCCGTTAGAAGCGCTAGTGTTACGTTAGGTCAGAAATGTCACGCAACAATTACCAACCACTGCTTTGAAACAGTTTTATCTTTCGGAAAATTGTGTTCGAATTTTTTTTCAAACAACACAGGGCTTGCTCAATGTGTATTATTGGTACACACGACAGCACGTCGACACTTACACGCTAGCACTCTCCTCTATTACGTTAGGGGCGACTTTACAAGAAAAGTGTTCAGTCTGACGTGCTGTCTTGTGTACAGTTTTAAGGTAGGTCTTAAGGCTCGGTATAAGGCTAACTAGCGCCACCAATGTTAAAAAAATCATATCTTCCTTTAGAAGAAGTTTCTGAAAAAATCCTAAGATGAGCCTATGCGCCATGCTTTTCTACATTTTTAAGTGTAGATACCCTCTTCGAAATTTACTTTTAAGCTAAAAAATTTTCGATAACCGCCAAAAGCGGCCGTTTTTGGCGGTTATCGAAAATTTTTTAGCTTAAGACTAGAAATTGAGTTGGGTACCTACACTTAATAATCTAGAAAAGCATGGCGTATGAGCTCATCTTAGGATTTTTTCAGAAACTTCTTCTGAAGGGACATATGATTTTTTCAACATTGGTGGCGCTAGTTAGCCTTATACCGAGCCTTAAGTATGATTTTAATGTAAGTAAACTTTTTTAACGTCCGAAATAAGTAACTGTAGGAGGTATACTTCATGGCCTTACTTACTTGACAGTGGCGCCAAATATTGAGCATACTTGTGAGCTAGTGACGTCCTCCACGTCTACGGTCACCTTCTAGAAAGAAGTAGAAGCTCTTACCTCGCGCGGCATAAGGACGTCAAGGTCACGAGTGCATTTAGCGAACAATAGCAGAATAGCGGAAGAATATCTTCCTTTATGTTAAAGGGGTACCTATTCTAGCGTATCGCTGTTTTTGGCGGCCGTTTTTGGCGGTTATCGAAAATTTTTTAGCTTAAGACTAGAAATTGAGTTGGGTACCTACACTTAATAATCTAGAAAAGCATGGCGTATGAGCTCATCTTAGGATTTTTTCAGAAACTTCTTCTGAAGGGACATATGATTTTTTCAACATTGGTGGCGCTAGTTAGCCTTATACCGAGCCTTAAGTATGATTTTAATGTAAGTAAACTTTTTTAACGTCCGAAATAAGTAACTGTAGGAGGTATACTTCATGGCCTTACTTACTTGACAGTGGCGCCAATTATTGAGCATACTTGTGAGCTAGTGACGTCCTCCACGTCTACGGTCACCTTCTAGAAAGAAGTAGAAGCTCTTACCTCGCGCGGCATAAGGACGTCAAGGTCACGAGTGCATTTAGCGAACAATAGCAGAATAGCGGAAGAATATCTTCCTTTATGTTAAAGGGGTACCTATTCTAGCGTATCGCTGACCGTACCTACTTGGCGAATTGGGTCGCTTGAGACCTGTCCGGAGATTAACAGCAACTCATCTCAGACTTACTTCGGAGGGGGCTGCCTGTGCGACGCTCATATTGATAACTTGACTCTACAAATAATTAAAAGTTATCTTAAAAATACCTGGCTCAGAAAAGAGATCGATATTCTTCCGCTATTCTGCTATTGTTCGCTAAATGCACTCGTGACCTTGACGGGCTTAATAGTTGATGATGATGATGATGTAACGACCCCTGTCGGGCGCACAGGAAACTGCTACATACTCTAGCTGTCAAATCGCTACTCGCTACAATCCTGCATCGCGCCAGCAAAATATCTTTCGTAGCTGAGTATATATAGAACGTCCAACTATGTTCAGTTGGACCCGGCCGGTCCCCAAGCATAAGATCTGCTTGGCGGGAAATTTCCCTTTATAGTGAGGAGCACGATCACCCGCTCCTCCTATAATGACGTCCTCTTCAAGATGACGTATCGGCTCCATTGGCCTGGTAAATGGCAGATGCAGAGGGACGGTAGTGTGCACCAGTAGCAACCGCTTATTCGCTGAAAATCCTGTTGCACAAACAAAAAATGTTTCCGACATCGATCGATAGTCGAAAGTTCCCAATGAGACTTAGGGTGGTATTCTAGAACGCTACTTAAACTCAGTTCAAACTAGAACGCTACTTAAACTCTGTTTAAACTCAGTTCAGACTAGAAGGCTCTTTGAACTCTGTTTAAACTCAGTTTAAGTAGAGTTTAGTAGTGTCGACTGTCGGTAAAACAGTGCATGTTTTGATTTTAATATCCCTCCCTTCATTTCAAAACATGCACTGTTTTATCGACAGTCTGAACTCTGTTTAAACTGTGTTTAAGTAGCGTTCTAGAATACCACCCTTAATCTGACAGAAAATAAACGTTTTTTGAACTAACATATTTTTACTCTGATCATGATACACTTGTAGGTTCAAATAGCATTTATATTGCTAACAACAAACTATTTATTCTTCTTCTTCTTAGATCCATTTACTCCTCCGTGTAGTCTGGGGCTGACACAATAATTGCTTTCCATCTATCTCTCTGTTCATGGCTAGGGAGGGTAGCTCTGGCCAAGTTGCTCCCTTCTCTTTCGTCGACTCTTTAGTTAGACGAAAGAGAACTATTTATAGAAATCTAATATTTACAAACTCGGAGCAAAGCCACCGAGGTAACCAAGGTTACGCCACACACTTGTATTAAATCCCTTATTCTGTGGCCAGCTTGTCAGCATCGGTCTGGCAGCCCCCGTGCCCTCGCCAGTCGCCAGAATCCGCCAGATGAATCAGAGCCGGCCTGTCAGGTGGATTATTTAGCGTCCGCCTGCGCAGGCGCAACTTAGAAGCGCAAGCGGCCCGCGCGCAGCAGCTTGAAATGTGGACTTGAAATGCATTTTAATATCATGCTTCATATCATCTGGTGAATTCTGGTGTAATTTAATGAATGAACAGTACTGCAATGAAGTGTGCTGAAACGCCGCGAATAGTCATGTTTCATGACGTGTGCTAAATTGTCATGTGTCATGTTTGGTGTCATGATATAATGTAATATCATGCGGTATGAAATGTCATTATGACTTCGAAGTGCACTGCTTCGCGCATTTCTACTTCCTAGCCCCCAACCGTCTCCGCTCACCGCTCGAGACTTCAAGACATCTAAAAGCGAAAGCGTTTCCTCACCGACGAGACGTTGCGACGAGGCTTAAACTCGAGTTTTGGACTGATCGGTGAAACTGGACCGTACTTAACCGGAGGCTTAACTGGCGGTGTAAAGGTTAATGCGGTGGGGTAATTAAGAAAGAAAGTCTGGTAGGGACAAGGATGACATTTTAGTTGTGATTTATAAAGCGCTCACAGCCTAGTTGGACCAGCCAGTCTTAATCGATTGGCGAAGTTAAGCAACATCGGGCGCGGTCAGTCCATGGATGGGTGACCGCTAGTGGCAATATCTGAGCGCTTCTGTGCTTCGGAAGGTACGTTAAACCGTTGGTCCCGGTTGTTGTTGATTAATAACAATCGTTAGGCCATGTCAGAGGCCCTTAGGCTGCCTAAAAACTCTGACACCAGGGGTGGCCACTACCTTATACGATAACCTAACTTCTGGATGGGCCTACGTTCATTTAAGGCCGCACATAAACTCTTCTGCGTGAGTCATACGTTTAGTCGACGGTAGCTGGAGTAACTGAAATTTCGGCGTCGACTAAAGTCTTTCCCAAGCGTAGATGCTTAGGGGGATGCAACCAAAAGTGGTGGCAAAGTTTGACCTTCACAATATGCAATCAAATTACCATCAAACCATACGATAACACTTACAGTATCATTATCTGTTCAGAAAAATACGGGGTATATTAAGTCTTAGGGATGTGAGAGTTAGGTTTAGTCTCGTGAAACCAACTTTGTCATCTGCTCTGGCAGTGTACACAAACCCGGAGGTAGTAAAATAACAATTCCACAAAAGACATCCATTATGCGTGGAGGGCGAAGCTCAAAATCACTTTTCTCAGTCGTTTCTGCGGACAATTTTCTATTTTATTGATTTGTTGCCTTGATGGCGTTGTCGAGTAATAGGGTTTTATGGAACTATGGTGCCTATGGAACTTTCACAATTCTTATGACAAGCTCGAAATATGTATGCATCTACGTAATGAGAAGATTTATGCAACGTCCAGTGGCACCTTCAGTCACACTAGTGGTCGAATTGACCACTTGGACGCTGCAGTGCCTAGGCCATAGGCACTCCACTACCGAGTTATTTTTTTTAGTACGAGTAGGTACAAAAAAGGGGTTGTTCCGTATTCATGACACGAGTTTTCATGTCACGAATATTTTTTCCGAATTCATTTTACTTGACTTCCGTATTCATGCTATGGAAATAATTTAATTATTTTTTACATTTCGTCTCGCGAGCCTTTCCGGATTCATGCTGCCATACATTATAATAAAAATACTTTGCTTTAAAGTACGGTCAGCAAAAAATCTAAAATATTGGAAGAAATAAATAATAGGCAGAGAAGAGAGAGAGAAGCTTAAGGGTACGGATTTTGTTAAGACATCCACGGACACTGGCACGAGGTATATTAATTATTCTTTGTATTGCCATGAGGAATGGGACAATCACGTATGCGTTATACGTCAGCACTGCAAACAAGTAGGTCAACAGTACCTTGCAAATTGATGATCGGTTACTCAGGTTTTAAGTGACATAGGACATCATAGGATTGAAATCATACAGATTAAGTTAGAAATAATCATCTTGTAAATTATATAAAAATATGTAAATACCCAACGTTCTTAAAAATCAAGAAATATAATCAACATGTTTTTACTTTAAGGCTGGAAGATAGCATCGTGGTGGGAAATTCAAAAATTTCACAGTTTTTTTACATTTGTAAAAAACAGTCAAAATGTAAAAAACAGTGAAAATTTTGAATTTCCCACCACGTTGCTATCGACCACCCTTAATATAACAAAACTATAGCTATCATGGCTGCACTATTTATAAAACTTGACACTCAGAAGAATATTCTACATACATATGTAGAATAAGCCATACCGCGATCCACGATGTAGGACTGTGGAGTGCCATCTGTTAGCTGAGTTGAGGAACTAGTGCTAGAACAACAAAAAAATAATATAGGTACCTGATGATGCTGGTGAGGGTTGTAACACGACATAGAAACTAGCGCCCTCTATATCTATATGTATACGTGTGGAGCCAACTGAGCCGCGGGTTTCCTCACGATGTTTCTGTCTTTCCTGTGGGCTAGGTCGACTAAGCTGTCAGGATGGTATAGGTGCTGGGCAAGCCTACTCCATCTAAAACAATGTCCCAGGCACTGCAGCGCCGAGTGGTCTCTTCACCCATCTAGTGTGAGTGAAGGTGCCACTGGACGCTGTATAAATCATCTCATTACGTAGATGCAAAGGCCTTAGTATATATCTATATTAGGTTCAAACCTTAACTTTAGACGGCGCTGTATGCAGCGTACCTAGTTTTTATTTATTCCATTTAAATGCATAGAATGGTGGAAAACAATCCTCGGTGCGCGAGTCCCACGGTTTTTTTATTTCAATAACCAAAAGTGCCTGCGGGTGTATCGAAAGGTGCGTGCAGTTATGTCTTAGCTTTATGATTTAGTTCCTTAGTGGAGAGACTGAGGTAGGTACCTAGTCCGACTTACCAATCTTAGAATTGAAATTGTTATGCTGACCATACTAACGTGCCAATATTAAATGGTATTTTATTGGTAGCATGAATACGGAACACATGTAAAATGAAAACGGAAACTTAAATAGAAAATAATCATGAGTAGGAATAATAATAACTCGTACCATGAATCCGGAAAAATATACCTATAGCATGAAAAGTCGTGTCATGAATACGGAACAACCCCAAAAAAGGGCTTAAAACGCTAAGAGAAATCTATGTCTCCTGTATCTTTTCAATGGCTCAGTAATGTCATTTACGGTTAGTCCTAAGCATTTTTCTTAGATGTCACTAAAGCAATTTTGCTCACACAAAACAACTTGGAATGGAAGTAAAAGCTAAAAGTCACTTCAGACTCCAGAGAACTATTGTGCTTTCATTACCCTGTATTTTATGTCAGTCGTAAACTTGGCACTAAAGGTGTTGCCTCAAAAGTTCTGTATATTTTATTTTCTATCATTCTGCGACTTTTACTGCGTAGAATTTTGTTAGAAATGCAGACATTGCGACTTGCGAGCGACGGATCGGTGACTATGACGCGAAATAGCAATTATTTCAAATAATAATAAATGTATAAGGGTGGCATTAATAGTCGTCAACTCAAGCTCGGAAAACTAAAATGCTCATATCAAGCCGTGGCTCATGTCAATCTTGAGTAGCTGTTTAGACACTAGCTTGAACTTGACATTGACATTAGCCAAGGTCTCAAGTCGGTGATTTTGTTTTTTGAGTTCACCTACTTGAGCTCGATCTTGAGATGCTACACTGTGGGCTAGATTTCGGCTTTCATAGACATAGAATCTTTTGCTATAAATTGTTGACTTTTATGCTTGAATATGTTTAAAGTTACACTGTGTATCCATCTGATCCCGGGATCGGTGGATACAACTCCGTCAAAACGCGCCCGGATGGCTTGTATTTTAGGTGTAGGTAACTTTAAAACCTCGCTAACTTTATTATTTCTGGATGGATTTGAGTCATTCAAAGAGAAAATATCCTTATTTTTTTTTCTTCATCGATTCTCATACTTTTTTTTACAGAAAAGTATACAATTTAATTTCAGAAAGTATATCTCGAATAAAAAAAATCACACCCGTGCCCATGTTATGGAGTATGCCAATAAGTCCAAAATAATACACAGAATAACTCCCTGTAAGATTATTAGGGGCAATTGTGCGATAGCGGAGATATATTTTTTTTTCTTACCAGCTCCATACAAGAAAAAAATCTGTGTGTTACAGTTGCAGCGCTATTCCTCAATGTTGCTATTTTCATGCATGTTCTTGGTCTTCCAAAACATATTCAAGCATAAAAGTCAACAATTCCTAGAAAAAGATTCTATGTCTATGAAAGCCGAAATCCAGCCCACAGTGTGCCACCCATAGAATATGGCAGTGTCTTGTGAAAACCTATAAAACTAATGTGTTTATTGTTTTGTTCCAGGTAAGAATGGCACACTTGGCGGCAAGTCCGCATGACTGGGTACACAAAGTAGTTTGTTTACTCGACTTTCACCGATTTTGTCGCCGGCAGCTTTGCGAGGCCTGCCGCAAGAGGAGGAAAGGTATTTTTGTACAGTCGGCCACACGCTAGGATACCCCTTTTTGTTCGATTGAAACCCTTATGCCGCGCGCGGTAAGAGCTGCCATAGGGGTATTTGTGACTGTGGCCGACCGTACTAAGGGTAGCAATAATAGTCATCTCAAGCTCGAGTTCAAGTAGGTAACTCAGAAAAAAAAAACACTGACTTCAGACCTTGGCTAATGTCAATTTCAAGCTCAAGCTAGTGTCTATAAATATGCTGACAGCTACTCAAGCTTGACGTTAGCATTTTTGTTTTCTGAGATCACCTACTTGAGCTCGAGATTGAGATGACGACTATTAATGCCTCCCTAAATACTGTTGTTTCCAAGAGTTCTACGAAGTTGTTGGTGGAAAAGTGGTGTCAAGAAACGTTACCGTAGATATTGTGTGAAAATATAAACTCGAACTCGGGTAATTCTTTGGATTAACCGCAGTTCGGTAATAGCTGGTAAAAGTCTAAAATTACAAAATCCTATTGAATAATAATAATTCGGACTTTAACTGATAATTTACAGTAACAGACAGAATGAAGAATGTCCGTGGGTCGGTTAAATCACTTGAAACTGTATGACCGTGTAGCCTACAAGTTTAGAAATACGCCCGTTTTTGTTTCATTCAAATCGAGCCAGTAGTTTTAAAGTTACGACGGTTTTAGTTTCCGTCCTTTTGGAGTTTTTCGCGCGAGCGCGGCAAACTCGCGTGACGTCACTAAACAGCTGGCACCCGACACATACACCGTAACACTCATTCAAATGGCTGTATCTTTGGAACCGTACTAGATATCCAGTTGAAATTTTCAGAGATTATGTTTTATTATAGTGGATTACCCAAGAAATGATAAAAATAAAAAAATATTAAAAAATAAGATGGGTCCCCATACAAAAAACGTTGTTTTATACTTTTTGCTCTATATAAAAAACGGTAAGGTATACAAGCATCAAACTTGGTATGATAATAGGGCTTACTCCAAAGTATAACAAAAAAATATAAAAAAGGTCAAGCGCGACTCAGACTCACGCGCCGCGGGCCCGTATAACCAGTTTTTTTTTTGTATGGCGGTACGGAACTCTCAGTGCGCGAGCTCTACTCGCATTTGGCCAGTTTTTTTGTCTGTTTAGTCAGTGTTACAGTAGTTTAAATATAATATTACTTACTTATAACGTTAAAAATTCGCTAGGGACAGGTTTTAAAGCCGCAAGCTATTCCCTAGCATGGGTTAGTTAGTGCTATAAAAATAGAATTAAAAACGTATATTATTACTTAGCTATAGATGTGGATGACGGCTTTGAAAAATGACAATCCGATAACGTTAGCGTTTTATAGAGGTATGGTAAGGTAGAAATCAAAAGTTGGTGGTATTCTTCATTGGTAGTCAAATTATTATTAGCCCGGCTGGTTTACATTTGTTTTACACCGGTGTACGTACAAATGTATGAATACACAACCTCTTTTCCGCCCATCTTATGGGCTTAACCGTGTCAAAAGTATGAAAACACAGCTAGCTATTGAAAGCTCTAAGTAATTATTGCGCCTCCATTGCGTAATTTCGTAAGTGCCGTGAGAGACAGGTGGGTGAAAGACAATGGCAAAAGGGCCGACTTTCCTTCGATCCGTCATAAAAACAAAATGGCCGACGGTAATCTGACAGTCGTTATGTCACGGTTGTTAATTTTCACTGTCTCCGAAAAAAGTTCACTTTCGCTTTTACGAGTTTTATTTATTGGGTGCGACAGCGATCAAGTTAATTGTGGTCGTTGTTTCGGCTGTTACGGTCTGATGGTGGCAGAAGTAGGTACTTGATATTTATTTAAGGTTCCGGTATAGGCACACTAGCGCCGCCTCAATGAAAAAAAAACATATCTTTTTTTTTTGGATGCAAAAAACAATTTGCAAAAAACGAGCCGTTAAATGAGTCTAAGGTCCTAAAAATTATTAAGATTCCAGATCCTACGCATAAATCCCGCCGGCGCCAAAAACGGCCACTTTTGGCGGTGGCTGGATTTATTCGTAGGTTCTACTTGGTAGTTCTTTCGCCATTTTACGGGTATATCTCTACGGTTGCCAGACTCCTTAACTCTAGGTCACGTCAACCCAAGTCCACAGATATCAGTTGTCCAGTTAGTTTAGGTTACCCAGTGCCGTTTGGAGGTCTTCTGCCTCCGTTGTGCTAAAAAACCTGTCGCACTCTTCGCCCAGACCGGTCCTACACGCGTCAGTGTTTGTATTCATTGTCAGATACTGTAAAGGTGCCGAGTTGAAAAGAAACTGGCTGGTCTTTCAACTGCGATCCTCGTGACTGAAAAGAATATTTACCTAAAAGTGGACAAGCTTGCCACTAGTCAACTCTGCAGGTTCCCGCACGATCTTCTCTTCACAATTCACATTTAGCGAGTCGAGTACAAATTGACTAATATGTATAATACTGACCTATTTCGAAATAGACGAAAGCCCTTAAAGATGTACCGCCAGGATCAGAACCTGGGACCTGTAGCCTGTAAACATCACTTCTACGGGCTATCGAGCCTAGAAGACAAGAATTTTCCAAGTTAACAGAAAATAGACACAGTCGAAAAGTGCAACACAAATACACAAGATGCGAATCCAACGGTTCAGGGTTGCCGGAACCTGTCCAATCTATATATATAAAAGGCTTAGGTTGACTGACTCATCACGCTACAGCCCAAACGGCTGAACCTATAAGTATGAAATTTGGACAAAAGTTGCGTTATATGGTGGAGGGTTCATTTAAGAAGCGATTTTTTTTATTTAACCCTTAAGTGGGTCAAAATAGGGCTGAAAGTGTGTATGGGAAAAAAATTTTTTTTGGTCTTTTGTTCTTAAATCTTGATTTTTTGTACTTTTTTTTTTAAATGACTTGACACCTATTTCAGATTTTTTCTCATATCTATATTCTTAAGGGTTAAAATGGGTGCCAAAGTTTTTCAATTTTTTTCACCAGTTACGATCAATGCTGGAACAAAACCGCTAATGCCACAACAGTGAAAATTTGACAATAGTTGTAATTTGTAGACACGCTACGGGTTAAGACAGATTTACTTCAAGTTTAACCCTTAAGGCGGTAAAAATGGGGTCCAAAGTTTGTATGAAAAAAAAAAATTTTTTGTCCGGATTTACTTGCAACTAAGAATTCGTATATTAAATCAAAAATAATTTAACACCTGTTTTAGCTTTTTTCTAATTTTAGCCGTTTAAGGGTTAAACGAGGTTGAAATGTATGAATATTTTTCGTGATGTAGTGTCAACGTCGGGCCCAAACCATTTAAGCTACAACTATGAAATTGAAACTGCAGTAGCGTTTTGTAGCAAAACTACCCACCATGAAGAGAAAAATATAATTTTAACCCGTCAAATGCCCAAACCGGGGTTCAAAGTTTGTATGAAATAAAATTTTTTTTTAGTCCGATTTACTTGAAACTTAGTATTTGTATATTTAATAAGAAACAATTAAACACGTGTTTCAGCGTTTTTCAAAATTCTGCCCACTAAAGGGTTAAAAGGGGTAGAAAAGTTTGAAGATTTTTCCTGATTTAGTATCAATGCCAGGCCTAAACCATTAAAGCTACAACTATGAAATTGAGACCGCAGTAGTGTTTTGTGGCAAAACTACCTACCATGAAGAAAAAAATATAATTTTAACCCTTCAAATGCCCAAACCAGGGTTCAAAGTTTGTATGAAATAAAATTTTTTTTTGGTCCGATTTACTTGAAATTAAGTATTAGCATACTAAATCAGAAAAAAACAAACACGTGTTTCAGCGTTTTTCTCATTTCAGCCAATGAAGGGTTAAAATGGGTGGAAACGTTGAATTTTTTTTCCTGATGTAGTAGCAATGCTGGGCCCAAACCATTGAAGCTACAACTTTGAAATTGAATGTGCAGTTGCATTTTATAGCATTACTACCCACCATCAAGAAAAAAATATAATTTTAACCCTTCAAATGCCCAAACCGGGGTTCAAAGTTTGTATGAAATAAAAAATTTTTTTGGTCCGATTTACTTGAAACTTAGTATTTGTATATTAAATAAGAAACCATTAAACACGTGTTTCAGCGTATTTCAAATTTCTGTCCACAAAAGGGTTAAAAGGGGTAGAAAAGTTTGAAGATTTTTCCTTATGTAGTATCAATGCCAGGCCTAAACCATTAAAGCTACAACTATGAAATTGAAACTGCAGTAATGTTTTGTGGCAAAACTACCTACCATGAAAAAAATAATATAATTTTAACCCTTCAAATGCCCAAACCGGGGTTCAAAGTTTGTATGAAATAAATTTTTTTTTTGGTCCGATTTACTTCAAACTAAGTATTCGTATACTAAATCAGAAATAATTAAACACGTGTTTCAGCATTTTTCTCATTTCAGCGAATGAAGGGTTAAAATGGGTGGAAACGTTGAAGATTTTTCCCTGATATAGTAGCAATGCTGGGTCCAAACCATTCAAGTTAGAACTTTGAAAAGCCATCCAACCTTAATGGTATAGTCAAATGTCCGCCATTTTAAAAAAATCGCATATTTCCGGCTAACGTTAAAACATGTCTCAATCGACAGAGAAAGCAATTATAAAAATTAACTATTCTCAGTAAAAAATACGAAAGTGATATACTTTGGGAAATATAAGGGTTTAAACATTTGTTTGAGCATAAAACAACTTGGTTGTAAGAAAACTCTTTGCGCATGTAAAATAGATCAACAATTTAATATTAAAGCCGCGTTTTAAATCTATACTTATAATAAAACTCTAGCGAAGTCAATTCTGTACATTGAATATTTTTAGAAAAAAACTAGCAGGGGTTACTAAGTAAACTATACTAAATCCAAAAATGCAAAAAAAACGGTTTATGTCTGTCTGTCTGTCTGTCTGTCTGTCTGTCTGTCTGTCTGTCTGTCTGTCTGTATGAACACGATAAACGCGAACACCGCTGAATAGTTTTCAACCAAACTTAACATGGTCGTAACTCACGTTTCTGGGAGTAACTTAGGCTATCCGATGTTTAGAATACATTGCGGGTTGCAATTTTAACTTTGTTTTTTGTAAGAAATATTCATAATTTGGATATGGCTTCATGAGAAGGTATGTTAAGAACGTGATACTGAACATATTTCTGCAAAAAAAAAAAAAGTCCGACTTTGAACCACATTCTCTCGAAAACCTACATTGCGGGTTGCAATTTTAACTTGATTTTTTGTAAGAAATATCCATAATTTTGATATGGCTTCTTGAGAAGATATGCTAAGAACGTGATAATGAACACATTTCTGAAAAAAAAATAAAGTCAGACTTTATTATCTCGGAAACCGTTGATTTCCCAGGCATAGTTCCTTGGGCAAAAATGTTCGTTATGATGAGGACTATAGGTATATTTTATTTTAGCTGAAAATGTTAGTTCTACAAGCGTAGCATAAGGCCGGGTTAGAGCGTATCTATGGGTTTAAACAATAGGTATCTCACTCTTTTGTTTCACGTAGAGCGGGATGGACAGAGCCATAGATACGCTCTAACCCAGCCTTATGATGCTTGCTGGAGGGAATTCGGAAGGCAAAGTTTTTTGTTCGAAAGTCCGTTATTGGCTTAATCTTATCTTTAGACAATATTGAGAAACTAATTTCAATATTTTTTATTTTGGTTCAGTAGTTTGGATTTTACAACGTTTCAAAGATACGGTTTTATGACCTTCACGCGACGGTCTGCATACTGTTGGCGGTCATAGGAACAAAACATTTTAGCGCATAAAAACAAAACTACTGGTCCAAAATAAAAAATATTTAAATTAGTTTCTCAATATTGTCTAAAGATAAGTTTAAGACAATAACGGACTTTCGAACAAAAAACTTTGCCTACCGAATTGTGAGTGGTTTTCCGTGGAGGTCGGACAAAGTTTATCGATGTTAGAAATGTAGTACTGTTGCGTCGCGGTCGAAATGTTCTGAGTTTGAACCCACGCGATATTGAAATTTTTTTTTGTGCCTTTTTTAAAATATTTACTCTACTGAGCCCAACTTGATATGAAAAACATATACTTTGTTTGCCGTAGAGCGGGATAGACAGAGTTATTTGCGGTAGATACGCTCTAACCCAATCTTATGCTTTACTTGCTGGCTTAGCATGAGAATGGGTAAGTCCTTATCTATGGGCTTATAACTTTATCTATCCCACTCTACGTCGAGGGAGATACATATAAACCCCCATACTTCCCAGGCAATTCTTATGCTAAGCTTCCTGGTATCTTACACGGGCGATACCTAATCTAAACAAAACATATTTTATCATAAATGTATTGTTTAGATTAGGGCACACACACACAGACAGACACACAGACAGGCACACCCTCATAAACACATAAACAGACGCACACACAAAGCTATCAAACTTATGACACCCCTCTTTGTTGGTCGGGGGTTAAAAAAAACCTTCCTTTTGAGTTTTTCTCCACAGTCGAATTTAAATTAAATGTCAAATGTGTAATAAAGCACACGAAGTCGCGGGCACAACTAGTTACTAATAACGAGAGTACCGTCCAAGTAAGACAAGGCTTCTGATCTGCCGGCCTTTTATTTAATTTCCATCCAAGGCAATTTTGACGATTAGAGCTCCGTCCTAGTTGATGTTTTTGCGTCCATAGACAAAATATCAGAAGAACCGACCAATCAGAAGCCCCGGCTCTCTTGGACGGTGCTCGTCAATCTCGTCATAGAGTAAATTGTATTCTTCGTTTTATTGTAATTTGACCGTGAAAACGCGGCTTTAGTGTAAAACAAAAGAGTTTCCAAAATGTGCGTAGGTTTTATTTCTTAGGGTCGCATTTTTCTCAAGTTTCATGTTTTTTTACAATCATTAATAGTACATTACTGCCGCGATCTGTAATGGGTGCGTTTCTGGCGCGCTTTTGATGGCCGACAGAACGCAGCGTAGCGCAGCTCAAGGCCATTACAGCGTGGTCAGCATTGCAGCCCTTGATGGACAAGCTTTATAGCGCGGACAGCAAGGGCTGCAATGATGACCAAGCTTGAGGGCCGAGAGCGTAGCTAAGCTAAGCTCGAGGCCATCATAGCGTGGCCAGCAGCGCACTCATTGCAGACCAAGGCGTGTATAGTGCTTTACTCAAACAAAGCGAGTAATTGATAAAGACCTAGGACCTAGGTCCTAAGTTCTATGTCATAGGTGCTAGGTCCTGGGTCCCAGGTGCTAGGCGCTAGGTCCTAGGGGCTAGGTACTGGGTCCTAGGTGCTAGGTCATAGGTCCTAGGTGCTAGGTCATAGGTCCTAGGTCCTAGGTGCTAGGTCCTAGGTCCTAGTTCCTATATTATCCTTATTTTATATTTATCTTTATCTTTATCTTTATCTTTATCTTTATCTTTATCTTTATCTTTATCTTTATTTTATCTTTATTTTATCTTTATCTTTATCTTTATCTTTATCTTTATCTTTATCTTTATCTTTATTTTATCTTTATCTTTATCTTTATCTTTATCTTTATCTTTATCTTTATCTTTATCTTTATCTTTATCTTTATATTTATCTTTATCTTTATATTTATCTTTATCTTTATCTTTATCTTTATCTTTATCTTTATCTTTATCTTTATCTTTATCTTTATCTTTATCTTTATCTTTATCTTTATCTTTATCTTTATCTTTATCTTTATCTTTATCTTTATCTTTATCTTTATCTTTATCTTTATCTTTATCTTTATCTTTATCTTCATCTTTTCTTATCTTATCTTATCTTATCTTAATCTTATATCCTAGGTCCTAAGTCCTAGGTCCTAGGTCCTAAGTCTTATGGCCTAGATCCTAAGTTCTAAGTCCTAAGTCCTAGGTCCTAGGTCCTAGGTCCTAGATCCTAAGTTCTAAGTCCTAGGTTCTAGGCCCTAGGTCCTGGGTCCTAGTCCTAAGTTCTAAGTCGCAAGTACCAGGTCCTAGGTCCTAGGTCCTAAGTCCTAAGTCCTAGGTCGTAGGTCTTAAATCCTAGGTCCTAGGTCCTAGGCCCTTGGTCTTACGTCCTAAGTTCTAAGTCCTAAGTCTTAAGCCGCAAGTCGCAAGTCACAAGATGTATAAATCATCTCATTACGTAGATGCAAGGGCCTTAGTTTTTTTTCTGTCAGTTGGGGCAATTTTCATCACTGGCCTTTTTGGTCTCATGACCTTCGGCTATCCCGCCCGTGCAGGGACAAACTTAAAAAAAAAAGAAAAATCTCTGGCCTCTTAATAATCTAAACCAAATACATATTGTAGCTTTATTCGCTGCTACGGGCCTATGCACAATGCTTTACCTTCAATATGTGTTGTGTCGTCGTTTTTTTTTTCGTTGAGGTTTTGTGTTCCAAGACTTTTCTTTTATCAACATGGCGGTCTGTAGTTTTGCTCTAGGCAAAACTGAATTTTGAAACCACTAAATCTCCGTAAGTATATCGTTTCAGACATTTTTCCTAAGAATGTTTTCGTCTTATTTTTTTTTTCTCCGTCTATTAAGATATGTTTCGTCGTAAGCTGGAAGATTTTATTTAAAATCAAAATCTCCGACCCCATAGGAAAATGTCGGACTGAAAACTTCAATCTCCATAGAAAAGCGGATCTTAATACTCTAATATCTTCATAACGATATCGTTTTAGACATTTTTCCTAAGAATGTTTTCGTTTTATATTTTGTTCCTCAGTCTAATAAGCTAGGTTTAGTTGCAAGCTGAGAAAACGTGATTTTTTTAAAATGGCGGCGGTGTCACTATGTAACTTGCCATACAAAATGTTGGAAGCTCTTTGAACTACAGTTGCGTTTTATAGCAAAACTACCAACCATGACGAAAAAAGTAATAATGTTAACCCTTGAAATGCCCAAACCGGGGTTAAAAGTTTGTATGAAATACATTTTTTTTTGTCTGATATACTTGAAACTAAGTATTCGTATGCTAAATCAGAAATAATCAAACACGTGTTTCAGCAATTTTCTCATTTCAGCGAATGAAGGGTTAAAATGGGTGGAAACGTTGAATATTTTTCTCTGATGTAGTAGCAATGCCCAGGCCCAACCCATTTAAGTTACAACTTTGAAAAACTACAGTTGCCTTTTATAGCAAAACTACCAACCATGAAGAAAAAAGTAATAATGTTAACTCTAAAACGGCCAAAACGGGGTTCAAAATTTGTATGAAATTATAATTTTATTGGGTCAGATTAACTTGAAACTAAGTAGTCGTGTATTAAATCAGAAATAATAATTAAACTCATGTTTCAGCATCAAAAAGGGTGGAAACATTTTAAGAGTTTTCCTGATGTAGGTAGTATCAATAACAATGCCGGAACCTTTAAAGCTACAACTATTCAATGAACATTTAACTACAGTTGCGTTTTATAGCAAATCTACTAAGCATGAAGAAAACAATAATAATGATAAACCTAAAACGGCCAAAAAGGTTCAAAGTATGTATTTTTTTTGTTGGATTCTTTTGATCTTTACCAATTTGGTCACACACATACACAACACATACACTTCCACGCTGAAACTGCACGACGGATTTGGATGACATTTGGAATAGAGATAAAAATACACACCCATGACTCTATTCATGCTAATTTGATAATGGTGAAAGATGTACCCAGGCAACTTCTTATAAGTCTTCGCGGACGAAGTCGCGGGCGAAAAGCTAGTAAAATATAAAAAGAATAAAAAAATAAAAAACGTGACACCAGCTGGCTGGACACAAGCCGATCGATAGCACAACTTGTACAATTAATAAAAAAAAAACCCTTGACTGACATTTGCGGACAACAATAAACATAACCTAAAAATAGCAAAACCAGCTTTGGGAAATGCGTAGATGCAAAAGATCGACTCCGTAGAGAGCGCTTTGGTCCTGTTTATACAAGGTGGTTCCAACAAGAGAAACGAGGCCCGCTTGATCGCTTGTCAAAAGACCAAGTTCTAAGACGTCGGCCGTGGACCCGAGCTTTTTTTAACCCCCGACCAAAAAAGAGGGTTGTTATAAGTTTGACCGCTTCTGTCTGTGGCACCGTAGCTCTATTGAACCGATTTGGATGCAGTTTTTGTATTTGCAAGCAGGTTTTCTATCGAGTGTTCTTTAGATAGTTATGTTTTATCCAAATCAGTTCAGCCGTTTATGAGATGATGCTTATTTAAAGCTAAAATGTCAGGTGTATTTAAAAATTTTAATTTAGTAGTTATCACCGAAAAAAGCTCATATGAAAGTGTCAGAGAAAGTGTAGATAAAAGTGAAGACTAAAGCAAAGTCTAGCTGAAAAAGTGTAGAAAGAGGTTAGAAGAGCTGTTACCACCAACACCCCAAAAGAAAAAGGCACCGAAGATAACTAATGAAATTCTGTGATGTGTGTGACTTCTGTTGATAAGCAGCTATGTTGATACCGCATCGACCTCAATGTGTTGGAAGCTAAAGAATGTCACGGGGCAGCTAATGTTGGCAACCATGTCCCACCAGTTTTGGAGATCCAAGCCGAGACTATTCAACTATTGCTCTCTTGAAATCAACATTATGTTTCTACTATTGAACCCATAGAAATTACAAACTGTTTGGGTTTGTAGGACTGCGATGTTCATTACACTTGTTACAGCGCAAAGTGTAGGAGAATGGGCAGGAAAACTTTTTCAAAATCTACAAACAGCGTACACTGTACAGTTTGACAAACAATGCGCGTCGCAATAATACATAGGTACTGGGCGCAAAAGGAATGTGACTCTACGAAGCAGTGGCACTGCCCAAAAAACTTGTTGCTGACCAGAACACATAATCGGCTGAATTATTGTTTGTTGTGTTGTTTACAATAATGAAAAGAATACTATGTTATTGCCATGAATGAAAAATCGCTGAACAAAAATAGCTTAGTTTAGCTTCAAAATTTGAAAAAACTGTGAAAATTTTGAATTGTCCGCCACGCAGCTATCGTCCAACATTAACTGTTTCTTGGGCAGATTCTTACTGAAGTAATCACAGTGCACAGTAATATCAAACTTTATACTTTATGGCAGCAGTGGGTTTTCTCCTACAACAACTCAAAACGAGTGCGTCCGATTCGAGGCCCTGGAACTGGCCTGGACTCATTCGAGGCCCTGGAACTGGCCTGGACTCTTGCCCAAATCTCGCAACACTCAGTTTCTCAGTAGCCCCAGTAAATCTTGCTACACCAAAGCTGAAGTGAACTCCCGAACGGCACAGAGTGAATTCCCGCCGGAATGACCACAGACCCCGCGGGAGTACTGATGAGGTACCATTATCCTCGCGGACCGCGGGGTAATATCGGGTGACGAACCATGAGTGGGCTACTGCTTATACCGAAGAAATAAAGCGTAGGTACCCGAGCGTTTTCTTGGATTTTTTTCGGAAACTCTTAGCACAAACGTGCAAGATGGCTAAAGCTGCGGGGAGAAAAACAAACATAGCAAACATGGCTGCTCTTCCTGAGAATTTCGCTCGATTAACTTCGATTCCATCAAGTCTATAAGTTGCTTTCCGCAGGAAGACATGACACTAACATAACTTCCATCAGAAAGAAGGAGCATCTTGCGTGCAAGCATACGTAAGAGTCGAATTGCGGCCTGCCATCTCAGGCATGCAGCAGTGGGCTTCACTCATCGACTGGATAGATAATGGACGTCGTATTTCGACGGAGATATCTTTCCTCGAATCTATGCATTACAACTCTTCCTAGCCTCCACCCATGGTTCGGTCTTGAGGAAGGCGCTCGTGGCATTCTGTTGGTTAATTTTTGTGCGGCGCTCCCTACGTGATTGTATCCCGGACACCCACCGGGATAAGTGCTTCATCTGCGGCCGGCGCGTCGGCCTGAGATATTGACTTTGATTTAAAAATGGACGGCCTAACCGGGTTCTGGGAAGTCGGCAGGTGGGCTGGTGCCACGAAATGTGAATGAAATGAGGGGACATCGATCAACGATGAGGAAACCACAAAGATATCGATTAGTCTCAGGATCACAAAGATTGATACAGAATACTGTGCCAGTCAATCTAGTCTGTATCATAAGACACCCATGCGCTAACTCCTTGATTTTGGACACGACGAAGGGATGGTGGTCATTCTCAGGGAACATACAAAGTTGTAGCTGATACTTCGCTAGTGGTCAGAGGTAATTCCAGTCCGGCTTGAGGCGAAAACAATTATATCTCTCTACAAGTCTTTGTGCAAGTCAAGGTCAGCAAAGGTAGGCGTGATGTCAAGGAGCTATAACCTGAGCAGGATAATAACATTATCGAAACCGAAAGTAACCAAAACACTTTCACGTCACACGATAACATCACCAGGGAACCTCTGTGAAGGGTTATCCTATAAAAATACCTGGAGAGTTCCCCGGGTTAGAGAATTACCGAGTCAGCTTGCGATGTGATTTCAAAGTGAAATGGAGTCTTGTTGCGGATCGCAGTTCCATTGTCTGCGAAGATGGCTCTTGGGACTCGGGTTTGGTTCTCGTGTTGGATATGACATGATATAACTTCACATTTCACATTTTTGGCTCCCGTAGTGTTTAGCAGAAGCACTGTGTGAATGAACAGAAGGAGATACTTCAGGAAATTCGTGAGCAGGACTTCTCGGAAGAGCTCTGTCGGCACGGGTGGAAAATACCAGAGTAGCCAAAAGAACAGCCACTTTTACAATAGACCTTTGTAGTACAGTATTTCAAAGCTTTTGTAAAGTTAGAAGAAATACCACTTGCTAACGACGAAGTCAAAGGACTTAGAAAATCATGGACAATGATCTAAAATAACATAGTTTAAAATAATAAGCTAATGTTTGAAGACAGCGTGAGGTCGTGAGCTACTTGATTTGTTTGTGAGATTTGAAGCCAATCTTATTGCACCTTTGATATGAGGCTTTAAGAACATGGTCCTTCGTGCTAGGAACAGGATCTTTCCCATGCCGTCCCGAACAATGGACGTCTGTCCCGCTCGCCCCGGGCCGCAATTAGTCCTCCATTAGCCGACGAGCGCCCGCGCACGTCACGACGCCGCAGGGTCACTGAGGAGGGACCTTCAGAAGGTCTGGCCCGTCGACCATGGAATAGCCTTCGCCAGTTAGGTACGCTGACCATCAACCAACCAAGCCTGATGGGTCGATCGATGTGCATAGGGAGGAAATAGGTTATTTCTTATGAAAGTTATTTGTTACGTTGTTTGGTGCGAGTGCTTGTATTGAATACCGAGCGAACGAAGGTTTCTAAAATTGAACCAAGAAAGTCGCCCAGGTGGCGTAGCGAGGGGTTCAAAAAGAGAAACCAAAGCGTAGCGAAGGATTCAAATTCTTCACATTCAGATTATGGTTGGGGAGATGATTTGAGGTGATTAGACGTCTCGTGTCTTGGTCCTTTTTACGACGGATGCCGAGAGGCTGCCTTGGATTATGATCTGTCTGGCGAGGATGGTCGATTGAATGTTGACGTATTTGTTTACTTCTATTGGACAGTAAATGCAGAGCCAACTAAGCCATAACGTAGACTTCCGTGGGTCGCGGCCGATGCGATGGACGGCTATGGATTTGTATGAAAGCTATCACTATGGTTTTGTATGAAATCAATCTCGATAAAACTAAAGGTTTTCTAAATAAAAAAAGTGTTAATTTCAATGAAATTAATATTTTAAACATTTATAATAAGTTGAAAAAATTCACTCGGGACAGGACTTGAACCCGCAACCTCTCGCATACCGTGCAGGCGCTCTACCAATTGACCTGTCCCGAGTGAATTTTTTCAACTTATTATAAATGCTTAAAATATTCCCTAGCACGGGTTAGTGCTTTAGAAAAAATAAAAAGTGGTTAAAATTAATATAAAAAAAAAAAATTAAGATCAAATAATATTAAAGCCGTGCGTAACACACATTTTTCATCTCACTACAGCGAGAAACTATGGGGTTTCTCGTTGTATGGCTACGGGGGAAATATCTAGCTCTATCTCTCAATCTCTGAGCGTCAGCCAGCTCAGTATGCTATGCATTAGGAAAATATCTCAAAATTATCGAATAAAAATTACCTCTCGACCCCTTGCCGCACGCATGGACCGAGGAGGATGGCGCAAATGAGAAAAAGCTTATACCAAATGGGCACAAGTGGACTGATAAAGATGCATCCTCCAAGGGGTTTTCCGGAGCAGTCTTTCTGTCTCCAACAAAGCCGCACGATGTTATCCGACGCTCGATCGGGCGTGATCGGGCGCGATCGGCATCGCTCGGCCATCGATACGACGATGATGATGATGCGTGTGGTATGTTTTGATGATGCTATCAAGGTTGGGGAGATGATTTGAGGTAATTAGACGTCTTGTGTCTTGGTCCTTTTTTGCGACGGATGCGAGAGGCTGCGCCTTGGATTATGATCTGTCGGTCTGGCGAGGATTGTCGATTGAATATTGATGCGTTTGTTTACTTCTAAAAGAATAAGATGTAGCCTGTACAATTGTACATGTCCCACTAGCTGGGCAAAGGCCTTCTCTCAAGGAGAGTTCGAGCTTAATCACCACGCGTGCTCAATGCGGGTTGGCGATTTTTGCGTTGAGGATATAATGCCTCTTACGCTCAGGGGTTTCCTCACGATGTTTTCCTTCCACGTCAGCGTAGCGTTCTGCGTTTACTTCTATTGGACAATAAATGCAGAACCAACTGAGCCGTATCCATAGCCGTGGTTGTGGATTTGTCAATGGATTTGTCGTGATTTGTTGTTTGTTTTGACATCACATTCGGCCGCACGCGTCCTTCGCATCGGCCACAACCCAAGGAAGTTGGCTCTGCATTTACCTTTACGTGTATTGAAGTTGTCATTCTTGGGACCAGCCTAAACTGATATGATTGTATATGTACTGGGCAAGCCTACGCCATCTAAAATAAAAGGTCCAGTCACTGCAACGACGTCCTAAATCATCTAACGCAGATGTTAAGCCCTCTCCACATATGGTAGTGTGCTAGAAGAAGAATCAGCGGAGCACATAAAACCAACGGTGCTACCAGTTCTAAGACAATCCTCCTTGTTTTTAGGGTTACGCCCTTGCTTAGTGTGGAAGGAACCTTATTGCTTAGCGTCCACTGTGCTGTGACTTCAATATCAAGCTCATAATGGGTGGGTATGAGACGCTTTAGTATACGCTTCATATGCTTGTTGTTTTAATAGATGTTTTGTATTGTATTTAATAAACTAAAACTACTGCCAAACGGAGACTGTAAAAGAAGAATATTTTTTTCATTTTGCACTACATTCAAGCCCCCAAAAGTATACTCATCTTCTCTTTTGGAGGTCGTCAACCAAAGAGCTGTTGCTTCAGTAAAGTACCAAGTCCATTAGAAGCTACGTATTAAAATATATAGTGCTTGCTCCTCAAAAAACATTGCACTTCAATCAATGGCCACATAGTGAAACATTTCCCCGCGGAACCCTCATTCGCGAGAACAACTCGCGCTTGGCAACTTTTTTCCCGTCCCGAGCCTGTCCAAGTATCCCACTAATGCTCCAGTAATGAGAATACAGAGGCTGCCTGTGCGCTGTGC
This sequence comes from Zelleria hepariella, assembly GCA_949319315.1. NCBI lineage: Eukaryota > Metazoa > Arthropoda > Insecta > Lepidoptera > Yponomeutidae > Zelleria > Zelleria hepariella. The sequence continues at coordinate 21,808,056 of OX439384.1, forward strand.
TGTGCGTTCCGAGAATCGTGGACTGACTGAACTGACCCCGCAAGGGACAAGCGCGAGTTAGACTGCGATAATGATGCCTCGAGTGTGTTGTAAACTTGTTGTTTGATATGATCAAAATTGTATAAAAAAATATTGTTTACATTACGTGAACTCTACGCCATCTTTGTCATCAACATTGTCAATGCGTTTGCTTGACCAATAAAAATCCTTTTTTTAAGGCCAAACAATGATAACAGCTTTTATCTTAGATAATATCGAAAAACAAAATTGATGCCCTGTAGGATTATTCTAGGGATGCTTTCATTTCGAACGGGTCGAATCGCAAATATTTTTTTACACTTTTTTTTCCTTATTTACACTTTTTTTTTGTTTGACGCGACACTTTCCCTATTTATTTACTTGACCACTTGACCAGTCTTCTCCTGTAACGGCTGCCAAATCCTATAAGTGAATTTAGGTAATTTTTAGTTTTACGTATATGTATTTAATACGAAACCATGCATTTTACGAATTTACAGATATTTATAGGACGGGTATGTCCCACTATAGGGATTGGACCTCTAGCTTGAAAAGCAAAAGCAACCGACGGATTGCTTCGTTTAGCATCTTCACAATATAAAGTTATTTTGTATTCTGATTTAGGCTATCAAGCGTCTAACTTTTAAACGAATCAGCATATTTTTTTGGCGTTAACTCAATTAAGAACTTCGACAAATTGATTAGAAACGTCACTAAAATCGATTTTAGTAATAAAATGTTTCGATATGTTTATCATTGCCACACAAGTGGTGTCGGTTTCTTGGATCCGATTTCATATTTGTGCATTTAATTGTCTCAAGACATCTGAATCAGATTTTGGAGTGTCGTTGAAATGTGTTTCGTGTAGTTTGGTGCTAGTGTCTCCAAATAAGCTGGTTTTGCGTCGTTTTGAGTCGCAGTATTAATTTAATTCCTTTTCCGAGAATCCTAAACAGGGTATGGCCAGGTGTTTTGATATTTAATTTGGATGTTGTTGATTCTGTTACTAAGTTTTTGAAATATAGGAACCTACACATAAAGTAAGTTTTGCAAAATGAACTTGCAAAAACACAACGAGGATACAAATTAAAAGCATTAAAGACTCAATCAAGTAATGTAGTTGCCGGAAAAAAAGAAGAAATAAAAATTCCTCTTTCGATTAGCTGCCAAAATCGATTGGACACGCCAATAAAATCGTTTTGAATTTCGAACACGGACCAAAGATGGCGCCTGGAAAATGGCGTCTTTTTTCCAGCGCACGGGTAGCACAGTAGGCCGCATTCCCTAAGTGTGATTTCATATTTCGTTTGGTCGAAGAGACTACCATGAGTTGAATTTTAAGTAGCCCCACTTTCTTTCCATGACAATATGATTACGTAGGCCTGACATTTCTTCTAGGTAAATGATATAGGTAAGGATGTTTTACCAAATTGCTGCTAGAAGCCTGGATTGCCGTACTAGCAATACGTCTCTATCGCCTCATAACATAATCAAGGGAGACAAACAGACATTCACAACTCAGTGCTAGAGAAAAAAAAACCCAGACGCAAACTGATGCTCAGCCACCGAGTTACGGTGTCGTGTAACAAAAATGGTTTAAGTTAACACGTTTCACTATCGGACGAGACCTCAATACGCATAACGGTTGCACTATTGTTTCCCGCCTTTTCTAGCGTCACGTATTTAAAGGCGCCAACTATGTCCCTACGTGCCTTTGAAGTCACCAGAAAATGTGACCTTTAATAGTGAACTTCTTATAGGCAAAGGGAGGCCAAGCTACCGGAGTTTTTAACCACTGAAGACAGACCTCTGGTGTCTTGGCCCCAGATGGAAATGTGAGGCCTGTTGTTGTGGGGTTTTGCTAACTTTTCTCGACCTAAAGAAAATTATGAATGTAGTGTGCGAGGTACGCGGTGCATTCCAATTGATTGCCACCATTTTGTGGTAGGCATAGTTGGAATAACTGAGGTTTACGCACGGCACGAGGCAAGTCCGTCTAGGTATACAAATATACCTTATCATCATATAATTCAAAAATATAGATGCAAGTTTAAGGCGCTGGGCATAGTGAATTAGCCCGCGCGCAAATAAAATGCACAAAACCGATTCCTGTATCAAATACACTAAAAAAATCGAAAATGTTCACATATCAAACCCTAGAATTAGGTGAGAGCTATCTAAAACAGCCAGTTTTGTGTTGATACCCATAACAGATTGCAAGATATTTTGTTTGGAAAAAAGTGCGCCGCCTATTTTTTTTCATCAAAAATATCTTCAAAACGTTTATGAATATCTACACGAAACTGGCTGTTTTAGATAGGTCTCACCTAATTCTAGGGTTTGATATGTGAAAATTTTCGATTTTTTTAGTGTATTTGATACAGGACTCGATTTTGTGCATTTTTCTTGGCGCGCGGGTCATTCACTATGTACAGCGCCTTAATGTCGTCTTGCGACGTCGGACGAAGGTAGACGAAGGTGATAGGATCTCGAGTCTTAAATGGAAATGGGCAGGACAGCTGGCGAGGCGGGAAGATGGCCGGTGGACAAGGGCAGCAACAGAGTGGCGTCCAAGAACTGGACGACGGTCGGTGGGCAGACCAGCAGCCCGATGGTCGGACGACATCGTTGTGTCGGCGGAGGGTCCATAGATGCGGATAGCGAGGGACCGTGAGGGGTGGCGTGAGGGGCAAAAGGCCTATACCCAGCAGTGGGCAGAGGTGGGCTGATGATGATGATGATAGATGCAAGTAGGCCAGCTATAAATATCGGCAAAACAGGCAGCAACTGCAAAAGGCAGTAAATGGTGAATTCCTAAAATTACGTCACTCACTTTAGAAAGGTCAAAATTTCCATTTCTTAATTGACAGCGATTTGTTAGGACGGCCCCCATAAACAAACTATTGATTAGCATTCGTTCTTCAAAAGGACCCATTGTACTTTTTTGAAGCCATATATCACTGGCCAGCTGTCAATAAACGTTATGAAATAACGTCATAAAACAACCGTTTGGTGGATATTAAAAAGGCCTTGTTAGTTAAAAGTTGGAGTTTATGGCCATTTAGTGTTCAGGCTTTACTATTGTTTGAAAATATGTCTTTTTAATGACCTATTTTGCAAGTTGTCCTTAGAAGTCTCGTTTTATTTTTTGGAGTTTTGTTAGTGATTTGGATTAGTGATGTGGTCAGTTCGTCAATAGAAAGTTGAGATTGAGTAAAGTAGTAGATGGACACGCTAATTTTATAAACGTGTTATGTCTGGATGTTGCGATGTTCGTAACTCTTTCACACTGAAACGGCTAGACTGATTCCATATAGCTCCCACACCTATACCGAATACGTAGGCTATAAATTACTAGCCATTTCTCACGACATCGTCCACGCTTACATCGATAGCGGGATAGCGGTGAAAAATATAGTAGGCAAGATTTTATCTGCGCGAACGAAGTCGCTGGAAAAAGCTAGTGAGAAATAAGTCGAAAGAAGTGTTACGCCAGCTGGGCGCATTCTTAACTAAGAAACACACAATAACGCCTTTCTTCCGGGCTGGTCAGCCGACCACAACCAGCGACCACAAGCAAACAAAACAATAGAGGAGTAACAAAAAAACGACTACGTTACGTCAAAATAGGAAAAGTGTCGTAAAATTGAATAAAGAATGCTTTTGGTTTTGTCAGTTTACGGGTGGGTGGGTGACAAAAGTGGAAAAGCGTTGTAGATTCAAGTAAATTAAAAAGTAACTAATAAACATTTACATTAAGTTGAAAAAATTCGCTTGGGACAAGACTTGAACCCCCAACCTCTTGCATACCGTGCAGGCGCTCTACCAATTGAGCTACCGAGCCAAGTAACTGTCGATGCAAATTTCTTCCATTGGTCTCGTCTAAAGCACGGGTTAGTGCTTTAGAAAAAACAAAAAGTGGTTAAAAAGGAACTGGTCAGGTCAGGCAGTGCTAAAAGCAGTAAGTGACAAATATGTTGGTTTTGTGAAACAGAATTTTACATTCGGTTTGACACTTCGTCCCACTGTTGTAAGAAGGTTAATATTAATGAATATAAAAGTTAAGTCTCCCATAATAATCCGATAACGGTTCGCATTGTGATAACACAATGAAATACAATAAAGAATGATTAACGAGAGTAAAAAATGACACTTTTATGTCCCTTCCACTTATAAAAAGGCGCCATTAATGTTAGTGCTAAGAGAGAAATAATTTTGTACAACCATCTGTAAAAATCTGCAAACAAAGTCAAAGCAGTGACGCGTACGATACAAATATCTCAATTTTTTATTTTAATATTTACTGATTCGCTTCTCTGCATTATTCTACTTACAACTCTACTTTACCTTTGGTTGAGGCCCTCTTGCGCCGCTAAAATCTGTTCATCCAGGGTTTTGAATCAAAACTTGTAGAAATAATGTCAAAGCTTTAACAGGTTTCAGAGGTGTCTTTAAAGGTACATGCTTAAATACGCGGCAAGTTTCTAGTTACTGGTGCAAAATATTGTCAAATGGTCCTTGTCAACTATTATGGTTCGTATGTGTCGCTATCTTTCGCGCCTAAACTTTTACGTAAGTCCTTGACTTTTTTTAAACTTTGGTTCGGTAAGGTAGCTGAAACCGGTGGCACGTTTTGCTAGTATAGTAAACAAGACTACACTAAACTGCCCTAAATTAAAAATCAATATTGTTTTAGATGGAGTAGGCTGGACGTAGAGCGGGATAGACCGAGTTATAAAGCCTTATGCTGCGCTTGCACCTACTCGTATCATCACGATACTATGAACGATATTGTTTTTCTCATTTTGCCGGGTGACTGTCCGGGTCCATCATCAGTAAATTGGATTTGTGTCGCGTGGGGCTCAGATAAATCGCCCCCAGCACCGGTCGTTTTATATTTAGTGCCGTTTTTATATGCGCAGGCGCCGCCGCTAACGAGTCCTTGGCAACACCCGACTTGGACCAGTTTCGCTGGAACCGAGGTTTGAACTCGCGATCAAGGTTGGAAGTGACTGAGGTTTTTGGCAGACGAATTGATGAATTGATGAAATGATGTGAAAAAAAACGAAGGCCTTTGAATCTATTTAATTAGATGATTTATGCAGCGTCCAGTGACACATTCACTCACACTAGAAGAGACCACTCCCTGTGATGTGAATAGATAATTTAATTTAGAGATCTTTTTACACTTAAATTTAAAGATCATCCGAAGACTAAGCCTTTGACAATACTTATTTTCAAAGGCAAACAGATCTTCCAATAGGATCACTTCGTTGTCCGTCTGGCTTTCTGTCCGTCAAGACCCCTTTTTAAATGTGGACTGTCAATACATGTGTTCCACTGCTGGACATGGAAAAAAATGGGCCTCCTCTCTTGTGTTTCACCTCCAACAATCCAGGCATTAACATATTAAAAGGTCATCTCGCCATCTTCGCCTAGCTTACTGCTTGCCATAATTTTCTCCACGTCTCCCTCACTTCCAATCGAATCCCTAAAATGTATGGATACTTCGGCATTTTGTTAGATTAAGAGGGGATATACCTTCGGCAAAGCTCGGGCACTAAAAAGATATGGTGCCTCTGATTGCCCCTTCTCCCTCATAGATTGTCAAGTTATAATTATGCGGCAATGCAATTTGTACTTCCAGCCGTTTCGGCACAAAAACTGGTGCGTACGCACGTTCCATCACCTACAGGTGTTTTGTCAAGACAGCAGCCTTGCATCTTCCGTCTGAGGATAGGGGAAGGCGAACCGAAACCGACAAACAATATTATCATGTTTTTTGCCAAAGGTGATGGCATATAGTCATGATGAAAAAGATGATCAGATCAGGTAGCAAGAATCTAACTTGGTTTCGGGCGATGTTCAAAAATTAATAAATAGTGAGATAGTTCAAAAATTAAATGAAATCACGTACAGGGTGCACTCTGAGTCGTTAGCGGAACTTTACTGATGTAGACAGCCTACTTAAAGTGATTCCAAAGTGATCACACTAGAAACAAATTATTCGCTCCGTTTTTTAGTCACCTAGTATAACTAGTTTGTATTGATGAGTAGACAGCCTACTTAAAGTTCCGTTATCGACATAGAGTGCACCCTGTAGTTGAACTTCTGTACCAAACTTATCATCAGCTCACGGACACTGAAGCGAAGCCCCCTTCACGGCAAAACAACAATAGCATAGCGCACAGACGGCAGCCATTAACATTCCTGCCTGCGCATGCGCTCTATTTAGAGAGGGATGCGCCCGCGCAGCTATAATGAGAGGGAATGTCAAGATAAACAAAAAAAAACTCGCCTGACACTTTTTTCGTTAATCAGCTTAAAGAGCGGAGAATTAAAATGCTTGGGAAAAATTGGAGCTAAAAAAAAGGTAAGTGGTTTTATTTCACGGTGCCGATGCCGCTTTGCGCTTATTAGTTGGATGAAAGTTGGTCCCAATCCTGTGGGGTAAGTCGGGAACGCCCGGTAACTTACTGACCTTACTGTAGAAATAATATTGCATCAGTGACATGATAGTCACAGACGTAGCTTTCTCAACACAATACCAGAGGGTCTACCGGCTAAGATGAAGCCGATTACCATTGGCGAAAATCGAAGTTTCATTTATGAAAAATATACTGCCACCCAGTTAATTTTACTGCCTCCCAGTAAATTTTTTCATAAATCGAACTTCGATTTACGCCAATTTTCGCCGATTTTCGTCATCTTAGCCGGTAGACCCCCTGAATACATACAGACGCATATACATACACACATCTTGGTTCTCGATGAAGGAAGGCGACGACGGCGGTGCCAGAAATGACAATCGATGTTATTTAACATTTGGCTATTCAAGGTGTTACAAAAGTACCTAACTCTTTTTACAGGGTAATAGCACCCGGTGATAGGGATCACAACCAAATTTTTATTTTTGCGCTATGACGTTCCGTTGCTTTTTAAATTAATAAAATGTGAACGCTGTGGCGGGAGAAAAGTATTTAAAGTAAAGTATTGTTTTCATTGACTTTCACAATGTTTTAACAAGTCAAAGCTATGTAAATGCACCTACACACATAAACATATTTTAAAATTTGAGCTAATACCAAAAATAAAAAAAGTTATGTTTTTTTTTTCAATTTTGAGGTACTAAAATAAAAATTGTTTTGTACAAATTTGAAATCCTGTTGACCACTAGGTTACACCCTGTAAAAAGAGTTAAGATGTTTTGTAACACGTTATATAGGTATAATTGTATTTGTGACGGTTCGCTTCTATTTTTTTGGTACATACGTTTCTAATTTTGCCACAGAAAATGGTAATCTTGCTTGATGCGGCCCCTTCCAAATATGTGTGTAAAATATGTGAGCATGAAACGGAGTAACATATTCCAGATTCACATCCTTCGTTCGGCAGTATCAAAAGGCTTCTTCCTTATTATTTACTCGAACTCAACAAAGATCTTAAATCACGTATAATTATATATCGAAATTCCGGATCCGTCCATCAGTGTTCAAACGCGATAATAAGTGGGGATCAGGCTGGACCCTCGTCTCAACCTGGTATTAGAAAATGAAGAAAAAATACCCGCTTTATACCGAGCCTTTAAGCCCGGCTCTACTCTGAATCGTTGTCGGCCAAAAAAAAGTTTTAAACCTACATTATATTATTTTAAAACAGAACAATATATTCCCATTTTCTTTTCATTAGTCACTGGTCGATATGGCAAGAATCTAGGTACTTAAGTACCTACTTATTTTCTGTAAATTTTGATTTTCTTTGCAAAAGTTGTCAAATCCGTTAACTAGACATCTTTGGTCGTCGCTTATACAATATAATTTGAGGAGTTTTCGGAAGCTGCTACCTCACGTAACAAGTAATTTATCCGAAGAATCCAAACGTAGGGACATGCCAGTGGTGGATATCCAATAGCATACAAAACATTTGTGTTCATAATCCAGGAAGGAAATCGGGGAATACGTTTTTGTGGAGAAAACACAGCTATCCTAGTCTAGAAACCTGAACATCGGAGGATCAACCGGAGGCCTAGCCTGTAACACAATGGCGTATCAATGGCGTCCCAGGTAGAAGGACAAAACCGGGATTTTTTCCGTGTTCTCCTACAACCAGCGAACTAATCCTCTAGAATTAGACTCATAATATTCTTTGCTTTACTATAAAAACATTAAAAGGACCGACACTGGACCGACAGCATTAATAAATCGTAATTGAAACCGTCAACCGGGAGCCCATTTTGGCACCATTGCGTTACAGGCTAAGGCCCATGGTGCATACACAGTGGGAACGCGTGGTGACTTGGTGAGACATTTGCCTCAGCTCGTGGGACACATACATTCGTATATACCTAGTTTCTTCAAATCGCTATCCTCCCATGCAATGTCCATGACTTGGTGAGACATTTGCCTCAGCTCGTGGGACACATACATTCGTATATACCTAGTTTCTTCAAATCGCTATCCTCCCATGCAATGTCCATAACTTTGATCTAACATTGATCCCACCGTCTTTCAAAGTAGTCCCCAGATCAATTTTCGCCTAGATACCATCAAACTATCTGGTGATTTAATGGGTGTTAGGCCCGAAGCTGTAATTTCCTATATCACCCTCGTAAGGATAATTAAAGGGCACAGCACACCTACGCGGGCATTCCTTAAGTCTTGTCTTAAGTAGACAATTTGAAGCTCAATTTAGAGGTGTTGACACACTAGTTGAGTAAGGCATCGTGGATTTTAATTTTATAGCTATACGGGGCTTTAGCCATCGTAGTTACTAAAACGTTGCCACTTATGTAGTCAATACAAATATTGGACGACAGTTTTGTGACTGACTGACCAATTAAAAACAAATGAAAGCCGAAAACACTGCAAAAGAAACACATTTGAAACAAAATAAGGCCAATTTAAACTGCACAGTTTAATTCGAATCACTTATGTCCTTAGAACCATAGGACCATAGGTTCCCTATTTTATAAGGAAAGTTTTCCTCATGTGAACAATAAAACTGAGACTACACTGGACAGCAAACTGCAATCAATGCGACAGGGGAGCGAAATAAACTTTTTGTGCTATTGGTTTCAGTCGCATGCGTGTCGCAAATCACTTTCTGGTGTAGCCTCACCCTCAAGGTGTGCAAGCACCTTAACCCAGACAATGGCCGCCTCAATTCGACTAATTGCCCGAGATCTGTCACTGCGCTGCGCCGGCGCAGTTCAAATGCGTCTCTGTCATTTGTCGCGCCGGCCGGTGCATTGTGTATATTCTGTGCACTGGGACATGTGTGACACTGTTAAAGGATTTATTTTTATTCTTCTCCAAGTGATGTCAAATGCCAATGGTTGTTCAGATTTTTGGTACAGATTCCTTTTTAATCGAATTAATCAGACCTGCAACATAATAAATTTGACTTACTCCGCAGCTAAAATCTCAGTCACAAAACACCTCCAGACCCTTACATATTATTATGATGAGACCGAAAATCTGTTTACCATCATCTCATAAAATATTATTCATTTATTTATGTTTATATTTGAGAGCTTACTGTAAATTATTATGAACAATAATATTTGTAAATGGTTTGAGGTATATTATTATGGATATAAATTATGCATGTGTTGCGCAATTATTGGTCGTCAATAATATTCTCCAACTCTGCTAACTAATAAAGTCCCCAAAAGCCCAAGATACAGGCCTCGCCTAGTTTGGGGACTGCCATTGAACCTTCAGCATTGAAACATCAGCTGTTTCATAATCTGGGCGCAGTACTGAGTCTACCTTTTGTATGGAACAGCAGATTTTTTTTGCTCCAGTTATTTAGCCACCTACAATACAATCAGGGGGTCGACCGGCTAAAACGAAGCCGATTACCTTTGGCGAAAATCGAAGTTCGATTTATGAAAAATGTACTGCCACCCAGTTCATTTTACTGCCACCCAGTTAATTTTTCATAAATCGAACTTCGATTTTCGCCAATGGTTATCGTCTTCGTCTTAGCCGGTAGACCCCCAGTAGACAGTCTATTTGAAATTCCGCTATCGAATTAGAGCACACCCTGTAGAGATACCGGCTTCGTACTTTACAAACAATGGCGTAACTATGATTTTCCAACGCGTCGAAAGTGAAAAATGACACAATAGGCCTGGGTTCCCAAGAGCTGAAGAAATCATACCTCATGGGATTGAATGAAATAGGTACAAGCAGAAGGACAAATCTGATTTGACGAATTTTAAGCGAGTTATTGGACACTCCATAAATACCGAGTAATTTTTAAATGTTTCAGTGGTAACAAACATAACCCTCCTTTTGGGCAGTCGGGTAAAATATTGATTCTTCCCGAGGACCATTATAGGCAGGCTCTAACAAGTCTAACATGAGAGCCATAGAGTCCGATTTTGTCTACGCTGCTGTCGAGATAATACCTTTACGAAAATGGAGAGAAAAATAGAGCCATTTTATGTCATCGAAAAAACCTAAACGTTTTTGTTTTTGTTATTTAACCTAAACGTTTTTATCTTGATTATACACACTTCCGATAGGAGACGGCAAGAAAAAAAGAGGATTTCGGAACCACCTGTTCCTCTATACTTGATACTTCTACTTACAGAACGCAAGGTGTTTTCCATAACGTGGAAAATGCATTTCACTTAGTGAAATTTCTTGATTGTTGATTGCCGTGCGTCACGGTTTGATGATTTCTAGACATTGAAATATCTGTGCTTTTTATAGTGGAAAACTAGGTATTGAATAGAAAGTCGTATGTCACACATGACTGTTCCTATTTGTCAGCCTGTCAATTTGGACGTTTTAGCAAACAAAAAGCTTTGAAAAATTGGGTATTTTCGATTTAATGCGTTCGAAAATTACTGGAATGATCTAAGGCGATGACGATTACAAAGATAAAGAAGAATATAACTCAGTTACAATTTTTAAAATACTTCGCCAGCATCTAAATAAAACATGACAGCATTGGGATAAAAAAGATAAACCAACAAAACCAAAGGGCGAGAGCAAATAAAAACAAAGTTTATTTGATTACAAGTTTGGAGCCTCGACGTGCATTGTAATGTTTTTTTTTTACTCCACGATGCCTAAGTTCCCCAGATGCTAAAAATAGCTCGATTCTTTTATGTTTCATTATCAAACTCTTGACACGTATTTCATTATCTTGTCGGTTACGTCTTTTTACCCGACTACGCGAAGCAAAAAGGAGGGTTATGATTTTAGCAGCGTATGTATGTATGTATGTATGTATGTATGTATGTATGTATGTTTGTGTGTTCATCTGTTCCCTCACAGAGCCTAAACTACTCGGCCGATTTCAACAAATGAGGTGTCGTTGGATTTGTCTTAATCACCCAGGTAACATAGGATACTTTAATTTTGAAAAAAACCAAGATGGCGGCTGTGCTGCGCCCTAAAGTGGTGGACCTAAAAATAAAAATTATCGGATACCATCGTCATGGGTATCAAATGAAAGGGCTTTAAAAGACCTTTTCAAAATTGTATAACATATGTAGCGTCAACATAACAAATAGAACAAAAAATTCCAAAATGTGTTTTTTTTTTGCCCTTCTTGGTTCTATTCTGGGTGATCGTCCAAAATGACTTACTAAAAAGCTCGAAAATAAAATAGAAGTTAAAAACTAAAACCCGACTACTAAAAGGCTCAAAACAAGACCTGTTCATCCTTAAAATAGACTCATAGATAATTAATCGTAGTCGGAGGACACCACATTGACATTTGATAAACCGATGGCCTCCGACTACGATTAATTATCTATGAGTCTATTTTAAGGATGAACAGGTCTTGTTTTGAGCCTTTTAGTAGTCGGGTTTTAGTTTTTAACTTCTATTTTTTGCCTTCGTCGTGTGGTGTATGTGTAGATTTTTTCGTAGAAACAACTTTAGACATCCTTATAGGTAAGAAAATCTGAATTTTAGGCAATTAAACTCAGTAACGTCATCATAAGGATGTTACTCATCCTTATGACATCAAGTTACTCCCAGAAATTATAGAGATTATAATATACGGATAAATAAATGAAAATAAAACGTGTCGTTTAGTGTACTCAAATTGAAAAATAAAAGACGATCATGGAGAAGAATAAACAAAAAAATGAGTATATTTGCCAATACCTACAGTTGATCTAAGGTTCGACTACTGTGACTTTGAACACCTCGGGATGCCAAAATTTTCAGTTAAGGGTAGACGATAGCAAGGTGGCGGGAAATTCAAAATTTTCACAGACTTTTACATTTTGTAGCTAAACTGAGCTATTTTTGTTGAGCGATTTTTCTACGACTGGTCTACGACAAGTTTTTTGGGCACTACCACTGCTTCGTAGACCAGAACACATAATCGGCTGAATTATTGTTGTTCTGTTGTTCACAATAATGAAAAGAATACGGTTTTATTCTCGCGAACGAAAAATCGCTGAACAAAAATTGCTCAGTTTAGCTACAAAATGTAAAAAACTGTGAAAATTTTGAATTTCCCGCCATACTACTATCTTCTAACCTTAAACTCAATAGTAGCACCGTGGTCTGCCACGATTCAAACACATCCTATTGTGAACTGGCTCTCAAGGCTACCGACAGTCATTTGATGCGCGAGCGCACGAGCACAAAACAGTGACAACGCTTTGGTTCAACCCTAACGCTAGATTTCAAGCGCTGTCTCCTACATAACTGTCGATCTGTTCAATTTTAAAGACTGTTGCCTTGCTGTTCTAGGATGGCAAGCCATTCAGGTACTGGTGGTGATTAAGGGCGTAGCCTCTTAAAAGAAATTGCTTTCATTTAGAAGCTGTCATTGCACAGTAGATACTACCTTCTTCCGGGTGTGCCTCTTCAATCATAAAGTATGGCCGTCAGCTCTCAATACTCTTTTCTATTTCTTTAAAATAATGTAGGTCTCTAACGCCCAGTACCTGATGTTTCAGGAGCCACGACTTCTTTCTTCTTCCAACATGACTCTTCATCATAAACCAAAGCGAAACAGAGAAAAACTTAAGCTTATCCACCTAACGCCTAAACAACAACAAGTTAGTGGTAGACGTTTGTACAGCAGTTTGAAGTACATTTTCGAATGTCGTAATCTCTGGGCGTCTACCATGCGAACCTTTTAAAAGTACTTTGGGCATGTAGCACTACTTGACCAGTTAAATGAGATTCGGAGGTTATCCATTTCATCACTATTATCAGCTCACCTCCGCTCAATGCTGGGTATTTGCTCTTTTCCCATCGCGTCACCTCGCACGGTCCCTCGCCAGTCGCCATCCGCATCCCATCCCATCCTCCGCCGATAAAATTATATCGCCTGATCATTAGGTTACTGGTTTTCCCACCAACCACCGGTATAATCATCACCAATATTTAAGAGTTGGATTCTTGTCGGTGCAGCATTCTCCACGCACTCCGGTCACGGACCAGTTCCTTCGCCTCCTGGTACGTCACGACATCCACCTTCTCTTGAACTTGGTTGAAATAGCTTCTCCGTGGCCTTCCTTTACCTCTCTTTCCTTCAATTATGTTGGTTATAAAGTCGTGACATATCAATACCGGTATATGCTACTCTAATCCAGCGCTTGAAACTCCGTTTGATGGTAAAACAGGCGACGATACCGGCCCCGTCAAAACGCGACGATTATGTTCATGCAAATGGGCATTTTGTGCATTTGTTAGTAAATGGGTTTTGTTAACGGTGCCTCTGAATAGATACATAGTCGCAGTCGCTCGTTTGGTCTGCGGGCCTTGCGGTTTGCTTTGGTTTTCATTGGTTCTGGTTTTGTTGTTGTTTTCTGAATATTATTCTCCTGACACAAACATCACATTAAAAACAAAAGCAGAGTCCCTAAAAGTAAGGAAGTCTTAGTAAAAATGGTGAAAAGCAATGAATTCATTTGTTTCTGCTGTTTTGATGACAGTATTCAAATCTTCTCTGAAATATTCTTCTACCAGATAAGACATTTGGTTTTTCTCTATCCACCGTTGTTCTTTAATAATTTTCTCTTGACTTTCACGGGCCTATGGGCTAGCTAGGCAAACATGTAGGGAGCAAAGTTGTTTATTTTAAATATCCAGTTTCCTGCGGTCCTTATTCCACTCTTTAGTCTTGCCCAGCAGGGCTTGAGGGCAACCCCTCACACAGTCCATCTCAAGTCTTCTAAGTCGGATACCATCTAGCTACTTGTTCTCGCCCGGTGGGTTCGACAATTTATCGCGTCGAGTAATGGCGAAAGTGTCTCGCGCGGTTCGTTTGATCCCGTCGTGTTGGTAATGCTGATTAATAGACGAAACATTTGTTTAGTTGTCTTTTGTTTCCAGTTACACTGCGTACTTAGTATACTCAGGTTAAAGGATCGCAGTTCTATTCTTATGTGCGAGTGTGCGTTGGAGGCGCGCGCTCTTTTACTTCAGCTCTTCTCACGCGCGACATAAGTGCGGACGAAATTGTGAATCTGTATGAAGAAATAAAGGCTACCCCACATAGGCGCGTTTTTATCGGTCGAAGCGTTATTGCGATATTTGTTTTCATTACATTTTGTATTAGGATGGCCATGGACTAACACACTGCTGCGATAATAACGCCTCAATAGAAGTAGGACGTTCCTAATACAAAATGTACTGATAACACATATCGCAATAACGCATACGATTTTATCGACCGATGAAACGGCTTTAAGGTTCTTCTTTTTTTAGCTTGAATATTTGTGAAAAAGGAAAATGGAAAAAGGATAGAAGTCAACTTACAGCCTTCTTATAGCGACCTAAATACACGTGGACAAAAAGTTAAGTTTCTTGCTGTTAGCTCTACGTATGTACGCTATATTCTCGCCAACATTATCATACTAAGTGTTCTCTTTCACCTTGCAACTAATGACAACCCATTTAGTATACACTCGCTATCTCTCATTTTAGCCCACGTTTCAGCTTTAATACAACGTTATAAGGTCTAACTCCGCATGCCGCTGCTATCTTCGCCATCTTACCATCGACTGAGTTGTCTGTATGTAACAGTGACAGACAGACGTATCTAACTTTTTTATAATTTCTTGTTGCTTTTTACAAAGATGATATCTTCACTCTTGAGCGTTGTTTACTGATCGATTGTCAGGATACGTCTTCTGGCTCGGTAAATAAAAATGACGCAGGCAGAAAATCCTTTTGAAGGGTGCCAGTTTGCCAGGCATTTAGTGTTATATAGATTTTCGATTGATTCGTATAGTTTTTCGGAATTCGGCTATAATCTGTTAATTTTATACCAGAGGTCAAATAGAGGGTCAAATATTTCTGGATTCTGTAAAAAAAACACGTTTGGTGTTATAGGTACTCAGATAAGAGGCTAGTTTTCGCAAAATGTAAACTGTCGCAGGGATACAAGATCTTGAGAATGGTCAGTATAACCAAACGCCTAAGCACTGAATGTCACCCTGTATATCCAATTGCTGCAGTGGATGTCTATTAATGACTCTCATTCATTAGGAATCGATATCTTAACTTCAATACGGAACTACAACTTGCGATAACTATTTCTGAACGCCCAAGAAACGAAGACCTCTTCCTACACAACTTATGTAAAGTAAGCAAAGCTTAGCCGGAGGTCAGAGCAATTTGGACGGATGTTATCTTAAAATATGCCCTTTTCTAATTGCACTATATGTACCTACTGCATATAGTGGACCAATAAAATAAATAGATATAAAACAGAGATACCGGTCTAAACGCAAGAGTTATATAATATGAAACAGAAAATATTATATCAGCGAAGGTATAAAAATAAACTCATTATATTTATCTATGATTTGCGGTGTATTCCATTCAAAACGCACAGTGGCAATGATAATAATATGCCCTAAATTCCATAATTGACTAATAAGTAGCCTAGATTTACCCAACAACTACGCAGGTGTTAATTTTTTAATACCTTTATTCCTAGAACACTTCAACTTCTAAGTGTAATTTCCAACAATTTTTGTTATATTTTTCCATACAAAACATAATATTTGCCAAAAATATTTTGTTTTTTGCAAAATTTGTGGCGCGGATTTACAAGTAGGAGCAGGGTAGGCCGATAAGGTGGTATTATAGAGTGAATTGTTGGAAAAAGTCGACGTATTTCAGGAATAAAGCTATTTAAAAAAAATCTTGTATACAAAATCCAAAGGAATCTTAAGTTAATATGGAATGTGCAGTTGTCCCTCTGGGAGAGCTTATTTCGTTGTTGCTGGTGCCTACTTGACTTTTCGTTAATGATTAGATTCGATTGAACGTCATTTTGGCCTCGATAGCACGAGGTCAATGTTATTCTAACAGCGGGGATACTTAACTTGTGATTGGAAGAATGTTATTCAATACGGATGTAAGTGAGACATTGTTGATTATTTAAATATTCAGTTATGCCTTTTATGGTGTTGACAATTATGACGACTGGTATTTAAAAAAATATATTGTGTGAGATTGACTTATATTCTTACAGCACTGACTGCTACTTGGACACCTTTCATTGGGATATCCCGATAATACATATTTTTGTTTGATTGACTTATCCTACAGTACTTATCGCTAACCGATGGTACGGTCGGCCACAGTCTCGGATACCCCATGGTAGCTCTTACCGTGCGCTGCATAAGAGCGCATTCAATCGAACAAAAATAGGTATTCTAGCGTGTGGCTGACTGTATGTGCGTATTTTTTTAAATAACTTTGGATTTTTGACATATCATCATCATTATCATCAGCCT
This sequence comes from Zelleria hepariella, assembly GCA_949319315.1. Taxonomy (NCBI): domain Eukaryota; kingdom Metazoa; phylum Arthropoda; class Insecta; order Lepidoptera; family Yponomeutidae; genus Zelleria; species Zelleria hepariella. Next base: position 21,824,812 of record OX439384.1, read on the forward strand.
GTTAGCACCCACTGCTGAGTAAAGGCCTCTTCATGCTCACGCCACCTCTCACGATCCTGCGCCAGGCGCAACCACTGTTTTCCGGCTACTTTGGCTAAGTCGTCCGACTATCTGGCTGGTGGCATAAATGCTTATCAAATACATTGTTGTAAAATATATCTCCGTCCGACTATGGTGATGTTCTTAAACTTGGTCGGTCTCAAAATTAAGTCATCATACATCGTTATTCAGCTTGCGACTACTTAGATAAGCAAAGACCACTTCTTCATAGACCCGCCGGAAGTGAGCCATCTTCATAGACACACCTTCAATTACACGAATGCTAATTGAAAGACAAACGAAAGTAAAAAGCCTTGAAAGAAAAAAAGAAGAAAAGCTAACATTACCGCTCACTCAGCAAACAAAGTTTTTGAAAAGGGAACAAAAGTTCGATTCATTAGAGAAAGTGAAACGACTATTTCACAATTAGCGGCTTATTTCCGGCAAACCGCGAGGAATCTGAACGATTCTGGACACAAAATAAAGGGAACAGAAGACTGTTTTATGCTTGGCATTGCTGACATAGTGCTCCAAGTCTGTCGTCTGTATGTTGTTGCATAAAGTTGCATGAAAAATGCTTTTCTTATTGCATCATTGTCTTAGCCCTCTCGACAATGATATAATAGTGTCATTGCTTTCAATAACAAACAATACCGTTATTTTTAAGGGTACGCCATAACGATAGAGCTTTTTTTTACAACTTTGATACACTCGGACAATAACTGCCTTACTATCTTGAGTCCCTACTATTCCAAGTTCCAACTAAACTTACCAGCGAAGTCTAAAAACCATAGTTCTGTCATATTTGTTTTGCGCTCCAGCGGTATCCTCGTGAATCTCAATAAATATACACCTCGACCTGCGTCCCTGCGAGGTTCATCTCTAACCCACCAACCTTAAGGTGCGTTTTCGCCCGTCCCGCGGCGTTTTAAAGAAGTTAAGTCATTGGAAAGTGAAATGGGGGCGCACCGGCGCACCTGACTCGGGCGCAGCTTTCTTCGGCCGTTTGTTCTTTTTGCGCCGAAGCGAGAGTGTTCGAGATTCGATAATTGTGCCGGTAGCGTTGCCGTGACACGTTCCGATTGGCTGGCTTCGGCCACGCATAGATCGCGGCAGAGGTTAGCTTCGGAACGTTTTGTTTTGAATGAATTCACTGGAAAATCTCTTTCGAATGCAAATGCGAATGAATGAATTTCTGCCGAGTACCTACTGTTTGCCGGCGTAAATTATAAACAAAAGTATTAAAATAGTGGTTTGTGAATAAAATAATCGCGAAAAAACCTATTATTGCATAATTGTGGGACACAAACGCGTATCTCAGTCACAAGATACAACGAATCTCAGGTATTGCATCAATATTAGTAGATTGAACTTGATTTAATCAAAGCCTCTTCTTCTGTTTATTTTGTTTTGCGGTTCGGACTTCCGCACCGCTATATTTGACTCCTTTTTTTGGTGGAAAAACGTCGTAACTGCAGTTAAGTCTTTTTGTGGCCGTTTCATTCTGATATGATGCCGTTATGTTTTGTTATCCAACCGATGCGTAGTATCACTTTATCTATTTTGTGGTAAGATGTTATATCTAAACACTTTTCGACAAAAATGGGTTGTTTTAAGCTTTGCCGAAGTCAAAACAAGATAATGAATATTTATGTTAGTTTTAACGGATTTCATACAAAGAAGTGTAGTTTCATTTTGTATAGTGCTCTTGCAAACCATAGACAATTTTATGTTACTCCTTCCAAACAGGACATCAAGTTAAGGGTAGACGATAGCAACGAGGCGGGAAATTCAAAATGTTCACAGTCTTTTACATTTTGTAGCTAAACTGAGCAATTTTTGTTCAGCGATTTTTCGTTCGCGGCAATAAAACAGTATTCTTTTCATAATTGTAAACAACAGAACAACAATAATTCAGCCGATTATGTGTTCTGGTCTACGAAGCAGTGGCACTGCCCAAAATCACTGAACAAAAATAGCTCAGTTTAGCTACAAAATGTAAAAAAACTGTGAAAATTTTGAATTTCCCGCCACCTTGCTATCGTCGACCCTTAAGACAATCTTCCCGCCAAATGGGTCGGCCATGTTGTTCGCAGGCGCGCGTGCGCATCAAAAGTGCAAGTCGCCGGTTCCCACGCCCTTCCCTGACTGCCTAGTGCCTCTGGCCCGCTAGCGACCTCAGTCTATTTGCCAACTTTGGTATCGGCAGGTTGCTCCGTACAAGGCACGGCTTTATCAATTGAAATATGTATTTTAATAGGGCGTTGGAAGGGCAGCGAAGGAGGTTAGAAGTAGACATTTGTAGGTAATGCTTGAAATATTACAAAAGACATATTACACAACGGTGTCATGAAATATTACACATTACACGAGAGAATAAAGCATGGCACATAGCATTTCATTACACTAGATGACATGAAACATGACACATGGCATTTCAGCACACTGTACGTACTGCAATGAAAGTGTGCTGGAATACCATGATGTAATGTTTCATGTCTGCAATGAAGAAATACCATAATGTCATGTTTCATGTCTGCAATGAAGAAATACCATGATGTCATGTGTCATGTTTGGTGCCATGATATGAGGTAATATCACGCGGTATGAAATGTCATGAAATATATCATGACTTCGAAGTGCACTGTTTCGCGCATGTCTAGTTAGAAGCTGTGAAGCTTGCTCGAAGTCGAAAGTTGTTTGTAGGAAGTTGATTAATGTTAGGGTAAGACCGTAGCGTTCGATAAAAGAGTAGCGGATTAGGGATGTATTTATTGTACTTGAAAATTCTTAAAGTTTTTGGTGTTAAACCGTAGTATAGCATTAACTCTTTAATTGGTGTAGTCGGTTCGAACATACGCTCACATTAAAATCTACACTTGAATAAATAATGAGGCATACCATAAGTTACACTTAAGACTTTTTTTTTCGAGTAATAAAAAGCACTATTAAGTGCATAACAGCTGCAGTTACATAAATCACCGAAACGAAACATCGTAATGCGACGTGAGAGGGTCTTAAGTAAACTTAATTAAAGGGCACGTAAATCTAATGCTAGGCTTTGATGAAGTGGTATGTCGTAAAGTACTTTTTTTAATATGGTGCATCATAAATTGTAATTTAAGATAGATAGATAGAGATAGAGAACTACTACTACCGATTGAAATAACTAGGCGCGCGCGCAGCCACTTCTATCAGTAAAGCAGTCAGGAACAGACGTTAGCATCGCGTACAAAAACGTGCGTCAACTTAACTCAGACGCTTATACTTTCAGTGATTCTCATTTCAAAATGAGAGTAATATACAGAAATGTTTTCTAAAACATATCTTAATATATAAAACAAAGTCGTGTTAGTTATACCATTTATAACTCGAGAACGGGTGGACCGATTTTTATGATTTTTGATTTGTTGGATTTTTCTCCGCCCCGAATGGCAGAATAACCATTAAACGATGGAAAAATTCACGATAAAAAAAAAAGTCTACGCTAACGAAGTCGCGGGCAAAAGCTAGTTTGTAATAAAACTTCTTATTTTATGAAATGTCGTATCTGAGTGTCTGAGTGCCTATGTGGACATAATGGATCCTACCTGTTGGTTTATTTAGTTTTGATTTAGTTTAGTTATGATTATTTATTTATTTACATTCTCCAACAGTTTTTCACATTACATTCATTAAAAATAGGTCTTAGATTATTGTTCCGTGTGAAACACCTTTACAGGAAAATACAACATTTTATGTTTACAGACTGCATTTAAGTGAGTTTATACATTAAATCCGATTATTGAACGACAATTTTTTTAATTTTTTTTTAATCTGTGGAAAGTACGAGTATGTAGGAGCTATTATGATGCCGGTTTCTGAATTGAGAAATTCGCTAAGCAAATGGGTAAGTATCGTCCTGTCTCTGCAGATTTCTCACAAAAGAGCGTGACAGAACGATAGTAAAGTATTTGCTTAGCAAAATTCTCAATTCAGAAACCGGCAGTATGACGCACAACGGACAAAAAATGCTGTCAAACGTTAAGGTACCCCAGAACCAAAATAGTTGAATGTTTTCTTTCCGCTTTCCCTTGGTGTAGGTTGCAGCGGGAGATATACATGACATACAAGTTTTATCTCCACATCCGAACTACATTTTTCTATCCATGAGATAATCGTGAGTTATGCCGGGCACTGAGCAAGGTCCCTACTGTTACAGCTGTCCCGACACCGAGTTATGTATTGAAAGGGAATAAATCCAAGCTAAGACGGGCTTAACACCCACTTGGCCTATGTGGGATTTAATTTATTGACGTAAAAAGTGCGGTAGACGGTTTTGAAATTAAGAAAAACTCTTGCTTAACGTGAAGCTTATCTTGGGTGATGTGGAAACCAGACCAGATTTGGGCTTAGATGATGTAATTATGCAATACATTTTTCTTTGAATGACCACCAACAACGGTAAGATTTTATATTTATCTTGAGACCAGGTACTGCACTGAGAGATACTGCAGCTTTAGGTAAGTTCGTTTAAACATTTATAATGAGTTGAAAAAATTCACTCGGGACAGGACTTGAACCCGCAACCCGAGTGAAAATTTCAACTTATTATAAATGTTTAAAATATTCCCTAGCACGGGTTAGTGCTTTAGAAAAAACAAACTTGTTCGTTTAATCATCATCATCATCAATTATCTCTTGCATATAATTCCAAAGCTATTCGAGGAGATTTGAAAAAACGATGCTGAGATGCTGAGGCCAAAGAAAATTACCAACACAGAACTGTGGAGAAGGACTAGCCAAAAACGAGTAGACGAAGAAATAAAGTTGCGAAAGTGGCGTTGGATAGGTCATACTATGCGAAGACCCGAAAACCACCCCTCCAAGATAGCACTGAAATGGTGTCCAACTGGAACACGAAAGAGAGGGCGCCCTAAAACTACCTGGCGTCGATCAGTGCAACAGGAGGCTAACAGTCTTGGAATGAGCATACCCGAGCTTGAGACGAAGGCGCAAAATCGGCCAGATTGGAAAACTGTTTTAAGAGCCCTATGTCCCTGATTGATTAGGGATAAAAGGAACTGATGATGATGATGCTGAGATGCTGTTGTATTAGTTTGTGCGCGGGCGCATGCTGTGCTGATGCTTTGCACAGCACAATAACTTCTGGTATTCGCTTGCCTGGACCTGCAGCCCGATGGTCTGACGAAATCGTTGTGGCGGCAGAGGGTCCATGGATGCGGATGGCGAGGTGGAAAAGGGTTATACGCAGCAGTCGGCAGCGGTGGGCTGATGATGATGATGATGATTAGCTTGCCTTGCCTCGATCATGAGGGCGAATATGAAACTATACATATACAAGGTGTTACAAAAGTACCTTACTCTTTTTACAGGGTTATTAGCACCCCGTGATAGGGATCACAACCTAAATTTTTTTTTTTCTCTGTCACGTTCCGTTAATTTTTAAATTAATAATAATACTGAACGATGTGGCGGGAGAAAAGTATTTTTTAAATATTGTTTTCATTGACTTTCACAATGTTTTAACAACTCAAAGCTATGTAAATGCAAAAAAGTTAATAACAAAAACAAAAAAGTTATGATTTTTTTTCAATTTTGAGGTTATAAAATAAAAATTGTTTTTTTCAACTTTTTTTGCAGATTTGACATCCTGTTGACCAGTAGGTTACACCCTGTAAAAATAGTTATGTACTTTTTTAAGACCTTGTATATTTACGAATTACTTGAACTTTATTCTTCGACAATATTCTTCATGTGTCGGCAAATTGTAAAAGTGCTGTCTGATAAACCGACAATCGTCTTTCTACAGTGACATCTCTCTGGTTTGTTTCACACTTCCATTTATAAACATGAGTTCCACCTAATCTAAAAATATACACTCATGATTCGTTGTGACGAATGCTTTAAAAACATTAACCGAAATAGAGTTTCCTCGCTTCCGAAATAATTTACGGTCCCTAATCGTCTTTAATGAGTGTTTTATACTGGCTTTGGGCTGCTGTTGATAATCTTGAAAGGGCCCGCTTTAAAGTCTCTAGTTTACAGTTTATTGTCATAATTAGTCATATTTTTATGTCTATGGTGTAACAGTGAGTGTAACCTGAGGTAATTTGTAGGGGAAATAGTTTTAAGGCGCAGTGCATAGTGAGCCAGTTATGTTGATATCCATAACAGCTTGCAAGATATTTTCGCTGAAAAATTGCGCGCCGCCTATTAATTATCAGCGAAAATATCTTCAAAACGTTTATGTGACCACGAAACTGGCTGTGTTAGATAGCTCTCACCTAATTCTTGGGTTCTATATTATGTGTACTTTTTCGGTTCGTTTAGTGTATCTGATACAGGAATCGATTTTGTACAATTTTCTATGCACGGCGCCTTAACAGCTTATTTTTTTTACGTTTTGTATTTTGTAAACGGTATCACTTACCTACTTAGGTACTTTTTTCTGTCGGGATAGCTGACTAGTTTCGGTTGTCATATGGAGTAGACACGGCTCTCGCGGCGCCTTTGCCAGCCTCTTACTTTTTAAACTTAGTTTATTTTCCCCAAGCAAGTTGACGGTAAACTATAACGGATGACAGTTTGGACAGTAACTTGTTTTCATAATAATGTGCCTCATTAAGTTTGTAGCGAGGGCGTTTATAAATCTACTCTTACAGCAACAGTTAGTTCCAAAAACGCACTGCCTTTGATTGCGTCAAACTTGGTGAGTAGATAGGGAAAAGTGAAAAAAGTATTTTGGTGGACAGCAGTGACGGACTATTTTATTTTATTTTATTTGCAGAGGAAAACTTACGGCTAAGATACATACAAGATAGCAAATACATAGATTTATGATTGGTCGAAGTGGCGTAAAATGCTGGTTGTTCTTACTGGGTTCTCACTAGCTGGCATTTGCATAGATTTGAGTTGTTACAACATTGTGAAAATCAATGAAAACTATATTTTATTTTAAAATATTTTTCCGCCGCTACAGCGTTCACATTATATTTTATAATTTAAAAAAATCAACGGAACATCATAGAGCAAAAAAAAAGGTTGTGATCCTTATCATCGGGTGCTATATCACTCTGTAAAAAGAAAAAGGATCTTTTATAACACCTTGTATAAAACAACACACTTTACAGATTTGAGGCCCATCAGCTCTCTCCATGTAACTCATTAGGGCGATACTGATCTAGTAGCGCACGCGTAGTTACTGAAATTCGATGCGCTTTAGCTTTGGCTCCAGATTAGTCTGCTATCGCCCTAACAGCCTTAACGGTTTAGCGGAGAGAAGGCTTATCGGGAGCCGAATACAGGGTGTTACAAGACTGACATCTCACTTGTCATTTTTGGACAAAATTCCCGGGAAATTGAGCTTGTCCAGTGGGACTGATTCTCGGGAATATTGAAGGCGCAACTATCGAAAGAAGGATATCGTTTGTTTCTCTCTATATTCCCTTTGACAGTCAAGTGTTTTCTAAAATAATTGGCCCCCTTGACAGATGTCAGGGTATATTATTTTTAAGGGTAGACGATAGCAACGTGGCGGGAAATTCAAAATTTTCACAGTTTTTTTACATTTCGTAGCTAAACTGAGCTATTTTTGTTTAGCGATTTTTCGTTCGCGGAAACAACAAAGTATGCTTTTCATTATTGTAAACAACAGAACAACAATAATTCAGCCGATTATGTGTTCTGGTCTACGAAGCAGTGGCACTGCCCAAAAAACTTGTCGTAGACCAGAACACATAATCGGCTGAATTATTGTTGTTCCATTGTTTACAATAATGAAAGGAATACTTTGTTATTTCCGCGAACGAAAAATAGCTGAACAAAAATAGCTCAGTTTAGCTACAAAATGTAAAAAACTGTGAAAATTTTGAATTTCCCGCCACGTTGCTATCGTCTACCCTTAATGACAGCTTTACGGAACCTATTTATAGGTTCCGTACAAACTTTAGCCGTACAGGGGGTCTACCGGCTAAGACGAAGCCAAATACCATTGGCGAAAATCGAAGTTCGATTTATGAAAAATTAACTGTGTGGCAGTAAAATGAACTGGGTGGCAGTACATTTTTCATAAATCGAACTTCGATTTTCGCCAATGGTAATCGGCGTCGTCTTAGCCCCAGGTTTTAGACCGGGTTCAAATCTCAAAGACACATTTCTGTCGATATCGTCTCTATCTGGCTTATTTTTTTTACACCCTGTAGTTGCTACTCTCTCTACTGGGAAGTCTATCGATAAGTAGAAACCTTAGAAGGGCGTATAGGTGGACTTATCACCTTAATCATCAAAGTCTTCAACTACCTTCGTCTTTGAATCTAGGGACGGAAAGACACATCTCTTGCGCCTTTAATGCTTTTGCATCTACGTAAACATATTAGATGATTAATACAGCGGCGTCCAGTGGCACCTTCACTCGCACTATAATTAACCCTAGGAAGCTGGAGTGTCTTGGACATTGTTAGTTCTACATTGAAACACACTTTCCGATTTATAATGTTATTTAAGCCTACTACATTAAAATTTAAACAATGTCCCAGGCACTGCAGCGTCCGAGTGGTCACTTCACCCATCTAGTGTGAGTGAAGGTGCTACTGGACGATGTATAAATCTTATCTCATTCCGTAGATGCAAATGCCTACGTTTAGGCCTGCCGTAAATAGAGATCAAAATACAAATGCCAAACAGGGAACTTGCCTGAAGAGCCAAAAGCTTGCATAATAGTGAGGAGTTGATGACCGGTGAAGCGAGGACAATAAATGCAATGTCATTACCGCACGGTCAACGACCGCGGTGACATCTGTGACGTCACACGACGGACTACGCGAATTCTTACTCAGTGCTTCGTGTGCAGAATTGTGGTTCCAACTGACATTAGTTTATTATTATAATATCCTTCCAGGTGCATTTTCCCTGCCAGATGCATTTTTATGCATTTTCTGCAGGCTTGCAATGAGCCGATTTCCAAGTACAAATTCAAAGCTTTATGCAAGTATATCCTTGCAGGGTTTGCAATCATGAATTGCAACTGGCGAGATGTAGATTTAGATTATTCCCATCCAAATCCATCACATCTATCCCAAATTAGGATGTGAATCACTAGTTCAAGTTGAGTGCTTGGTTGGACAATTTTTTTTTTTTTCCAAAGTCTCTCTCTAATCTAATCCTCTAAATTAATGCCACATCTTTCGTTGTTCACAGGCAAGCCGAAAGATATCCAAGTGCGGCTATCTGTTCGTGGCGCCAGGGTGGGACTTCAGCAATCCTCTCTACAGGACAAAGGTACGTTTTTGACCCCTTTTCGGTTTAAATGTTGAGGCCAAACGTCCGAGCTCGTTAGCGAAGTGACGTTTCCGATTGTACGGCCTTGACTGTTGACCTAGACAGGGAATCGAAAAAAAAAAAACAATAGTTCGACTGACAGCTTAAAGGCTGGCTGTTTATTTTTATTAAACGGTTTTATTTAGCTCACCCCGTTTGTTTTATTTATTCTTGGGTCAAATTTAGTAATTCAAATTTCACCCTCTTCCTGTCAACCGATTAATCTGAAATTTTGTATACACTTTGGATTTTAGTGACAATACAATTATGTTTATTCATTATCATTATAAATTCAAGATGGCCGCCTCTACAAAATGGCGGATAATTTATGTTTTATTAATCCCATCAATATGGGTATCAAATGAAAGGGCTCAACAAGCAGAATACAATATACTATAAAAAATTGAAATCCAAGATGGCGGCCGCTACAAAATGGCGGATAACGTAGGTTTTATCAATCCCATCAATATGGGTATCAAATGAAAGGGCTCAACAAGCAGAATACAATATACTATAAAAAATTGAAATCCAAGATGGCGGCCGCTACAAAATGGCGGATAACGTAGGTTTTATCAATCCCATCAATATGGGTATCAAATGAAAGGGCTCAACAAGCAGAATACAATATACTATAAAAAATTGAAATACAAGATGGCGGCCGCTACAAAATGGCGGATAACGTAGGTTTTATCGATCCCATCAATATGGGTATCAAATGAAAGTGCTCAACCAGTATAATACAATGTACTATATGAATTAAACAGAATGCGAAATAAAAACAAAAAACTAGAAAATAAAAATAGGTAAAAAAACTTTTTAAGTTAAACGGTTTTATGTTAAACATACATTGCAATGTTTAAGATAAATGTACTAAAAACCAAAAAATAATAAAATAGATACAGTCGTGAGAATTATAAACATATGCATAGACTAGACTAAAATAAAACCGTGGGGCACGTCAACTGCCTAATTATAGTGTAACATTACAAAACAAACATTTTAATCAACGATTGTAGACAATTGACGTGCCCCACGGTTTTATTTTAGTCTAGTCTATGCATATGTTTATAATTCCCACGACTGTATCTATTTTATAATTTTTTGGTTTTTAGTACATTTATCTTAAACATTGCAATGTATGTTTAACATAAAACCGTTGAACTTAAAAAGTTTTTTTTACCTATTTTTTTTTTATTGTTAACAGTTGAAAGAAGAACAATGTTAGTATGTTACCATTTTCCGGCCAGCTTTCGAAAAAGTCAATGCAAGCGAAGAATACTGGCCGTATAGAAAAAAGAAACAGCTTAAAGTTTACGAACGCACTTGGAATTTTTGGCGCAAAAAGGAAACAAAATCTAAACGCATTAGCGTCCTAATCGTGCTTTTTTCTCAGAACCCCAGTATTTATTAGCGCCATAAAGGTCGTAATCGATGCAAAATAAAGGCACCATCGAAAAATGACAGTCAAAAATCGAAGGTATCAATAAGCTACGGTGTTATCGGTAAATCTGGCGGGGAATGCCAAATTACAAGACAGATCGTCCGTCGTCGGTCGAACCATACACCATTTTTGTATCTCGATTTTCAAATCATATTAAAGGGAGTGAGAGTACAAAAAAAACGCGAGTTAAATTAGAGAATAAAATTGGGCAATATAAACTTTAAAAAGGTAACATAAAACGTGAATATAGAGTGAAATTATTTTAGTACCATAGTGTTTCTTCTCGTTCAGTTTCGTTGTTAGAGTGTGTAAAGTCCCTGAAATAATTATTCTCTTGCAGTAAAGAAGAAGGATTAAAGTTAAAAAGTTATCATTATCAATCAAATCGAATTAGGACCTAACGTTACTTTGTAAGATTTTAAAAAATCCTTCGAAGTCATTATCAGCGCGTAAAAAGTGTCAAAATAAATAATGACTTCGAAGTCGCATAAAACCTTACCAAAATCGTATTTTTGCCGATAAAGGTTCTGCAAATTGCAACATTGTTTGTGGCCCCTGAAGACCTTAATAAAAACTTTTTAATTTACGACTATCAAAGATTAATAAGAGGGTTTGATATATGAAACGTTAAATGTAAAAAAATACTTGTATTTAAATTCGGTAGCAGTTAATGACTTGGAGGGATTAAAATTGGCCCAAATCGGCCACTCTGTTTAATTTGCATGCTGCAGGCGTTGTAAAAGTTATATTACTTTTGATAAATGTCCGGAAAACTGATTGATTAGTTCGAGAAGAATATTTTTTGAAAGTCTTTAGTTAATCTAAATAATTTTAAGTAAGTACTTAAATGAATATTTTAAACTAAGTAGCTAAATTGAATGACATACCTACTCAATTGCTCAGTTAGGGTTGTCATTTCCGAAACCATAAATATTCAAAATAAAAATAAGTACACACGACAGCACGTCAGTCTGAACACTTTTGTTTAAAAGTAGCCCATAACGCAACCGAGTAGAGTGCTAGCGTGTAAAGGTCGACGTGCTGTCGTGTGTACAATCCTTCGGAAGGCAGAAAGCCTTTTCGAAAGTAAGTAGTTAATTATCGGTATCAGCCGCCTACAACATTGCAATGAAAAATTAATCCAAAGCGAGAAGTTTCAATATAAGGGACCGAGGGTGCGACGGCGGCACCAAAAAGTAACAAAAAAGAGGCGCGCGCGAAGCTCAACGCGCGAATTTCGGTGTTAGAATATAAATTAATCATTTTAAATTGAGGTAGAATGTTTTCCATTGCAGCGGGATTCGGGTATAATATCTTTAGCGATAAATAAAAACTTTTAAAAGTTTTTTTGTTCTTTGTCCACTCCAGTCCAGACCACCGATAATAATACGAATGGAGGCTGTAATTTAAAGCATTGCCAAAAACGACAAACTCCATTTTTATTATTTAGCTATACATATTTATTATAAATTTTATCCAAATTCGTCCAGCCTTTTCAGCGTGAAAGAGTAACAATAATTCAAACATCCATACAAACTTTCGCTTTTATAATATTAGTGTTATGTGATGTCATTCATTTTGTTTATTCACAAAGCCTGACTTTATTTCCAAACGAATGCCAGTAACAACAATAGGACCGAATACGGTTAAAACAAATAAATTCAAATTATGAAATATCGTAGTTTCCCAAGTGACGTGAAACAAATTGTCCGGGCAGTTGCGCCGGAGTCGATAAGATCGCTTGTAAAAGTTCACTCGCTTTGTTTCCGAACGCAAACATTGCTCCGACTCGATTATTCGTGTTCTATGCTAATTGCCAATGGTGTGAGTTTTTATTCAATTACATAAGTAATTAAATTGCATGTTTTATGAAACAACTAGCTTTTGCCCGCGACTTCGTCCGCACAGACTTAGATACAAAGTTGTCGATATTTTTCTCCCTCTCGATGTCAGCGGGACGAAGCCACGGGAAAAAGCTAGTAATTTAAAGCCTATATTGTGTAGGCTACCTCCATGTCAATTTTAATATAAATCCGTTCAGTAATTTTTTGCATGAAAGAGTTACAAACATCCATCCATACATCTATATCTGTACAAAATTTCGCGTTTATAACATTAGTGTGATACTTTGAAACTCCTTTTTACACTTGCCACTTGTTACAAAAATAATACTTTTGACACTTCTGACAAACTGGTTGTAACATCTGCATCAGCTACATTAATTTTAAAGTTTGTTTCAAGTCCTTGTTTTGTGCCAATTTGAATGAGTGAGGATATATTTGAATATTTGCGGTCGAGCTGTCATGTTGTAAATTAAATCCTAATTTGAATCGTCCAATCCCTTTGTTAAGAAAATGAAAAATAAAGCATCGTCTTCAAAATTTATGTTTCGGCCAGGAATTTGCGTCCTAAATCCTAATAGAATATTTTACATCAAAGTTTTACACACGCCACGGGCAACAGTTTCAAACATTTGCGGTGATCAAAAAATCGAAAGCTGCGATATAATATTTTTTATTAATGTACAGGCCGCGACACGCTCATATACCCATTTTTGTTCGTTTGACGCACTTTGCCGCGCGTGATCACGCGCCAAGACGTATGAACAAAAAAGTAGAACTAGTGCGCACCATCAAGCAGCGAAAGGTTGCCTACTTAGGACACGTTTTAAGAAATAAACGTTACCAGCTGCTACACACCATATAGATGGGCAAAATAGAGGGGAAAAGAAGGCCAGGAAGGAGGAAAATGACATGGCTGTGTAACATCAAGGAATGGACCGGCATCAAAACCGTGGAACAATTATTCAGGACAGCCATGAACAGAGAGCAGTGCAGGGAGCTGACTGCCAACCTCCAGTGATGGAGAGGCACTTCAAGAAGAAGAAGATCACGCGTGGTGATTTTGGTGAGATTTCGTGGCTCGACACGTCACCCTCCATTGTTTTTTGATGGAGTACATATTTTTTTGAATGTGAAAACCACTCGCTAACTGTGAAGGAAAACATCGTGAGGAAACCCGCGACTAACTTAGCTCCACACGTATTGACTTGTATTTCCTGTGGGCTGGGCAGACTGAGCTGTTCGACTCAGCTGCTGACTGTAAAGTCCGTTCGCTATCATAGTGTCACTTTGAGATTTGCCGCCTTGGCGCGCGGCGCCTTTTCACAAAAGAAATTAAAGAAAGCCGACGCGGCGCAAACACGCCAGTGAATTTGGCTCGCCGCTCGTCATTCTATGAGCGTCGTATTGAGAGGTTGTTATTGTGACTTTTGTTGACTTAGTATTTTGTATTGAGTGTCGATAGCTGCGTGTTGATAAAGCGTTTTTTCGTCCGTGGCAGGTCAGTCGCGAGGTGCCTCTAGGCGAAACTTCGAATGAACCAAAAATTAAAAGACGAAGGTTTTGTAAAACATTAAAAAAAACATCAAAATTCTAGTTAATGTCCATCAGCATTGTGTTGAAATGAATATGTCTGCGCCCATCACAGATACTTCAAAAATTGTTGGTATCCCAAGAACCAAGATTGTCTTCGTGTGTACCGACACTATCTAAGCGAACGGACTTTACCAACAGCGACGCAAATGTACAAGTTGCGTATCGGCAGCCAGTATCGTGTTTCCAGGGAAAGTCTAGCCGGGCCGTGTTCAATCATCGCAGATTCAGGTCACAAAGGTTGTCGTGGACCGCAGACGTTTATTGACTATCGATTTCTAGGCTCACTCGCAACAGGGCCCTTAGCCTGTAACACAATGGTGCCAAAATGGGCTTCCGGTTGACGGTTTTAATTACGATTTATTGATGCTGTCGGTCCAGTGTCGGTCCTTTTAATGTTATTGTAGTACAGCAAAGAATATTATGAGTCTAATCCTAGAGGATTAGTTCGCTGGTTGTAGGAGAACAACGAAAAAAACCCGGTTTTGTCCTTCTACCTAGGACGCCATTGACACGCCATTGTGTTACAGGCAAAGGCCCCAGAACGGGGTACAAAAGATAGACCTTCTAGCTATAGGGAAACGAGCCTTCCCTGGGACCTGACGCATGAGAGGCAACCGCTTAATTTACTGCTGAAAATTGAAACGTGTCTTCAAAATTAACTTCAAAAACTATAAGCCCCGGCCACATACAGTCGGAATTCAGTTTTGGAATATCGATTCGATTCAGTAACTTCGATTCGATGAATAAATCGAACGGAAAACTACTGTGTATGTGTGTGATAGGTCTGAAGTCGGTTAAAATAGTTTGTCGTGAAAGTATATACCATAGGTAGTCATAGCAATGTTTACAAAAGATAAAGAGTAAAACATGTTGGTCTATCTACCTACATGGTTTTTTGACTAAACACCTACTAACTACGAAGAGGTGTGCGAAGATTTTATGGTGTATGTAATAGCCATCATATAGAAATATACTAGGAAGAAACAAAAACTGTCCCATAAGGAAATAATAAGTACTGTAGATAGTCCGTATTGTAAACCCAATTTGTCGTCAGGAAATCTCATTACGGTCCTACAAACGGGCGACTTTCTCGCAAACGACCGCTTTTCTCGCGTTTAATTCGCTGCATTGCAATCATAACCTGGGAAAGCGTAATAAAAGCTGAAATCTTAACTGCCACGTAGCCAGTGCCGTCTTTCCTATTGGGCACTCTGGGCAAGTGCTCAGGGCCCCTCGACCCTTAGCCTCGATTCTAGCCATATTTTTATTTAGTCCCAAAAGCGGTAAAAAATTTCTTGCTTTGTTTTATAATTGTTATCTTAGAACTTTTTTCTACGTGAACCGATTTTGATGTTTCATTTTTGGTTTCAAAAGGTATACCTATACTTCCCATGTGGTCCCATAAAAAATGGTAGAATGGAAGATATGATGAAGAACTTCGGAAATGGAGAACGGAGCTCCTCAACGGAGAGCAGCAAATCGCTCGCAATCGGTGCAATAGATTAAAAACAGAGTGTACCTTTTTTTTTTTATTACACTTTATTGCACAAAATAAAAACTTAAATAACAATGGTGAGAAATTACATACAAGGGCGGACTTATTTCAATAGAAATTTCTTCCAGCCAGCCAACCTTTTCATATTCATGCATTTATTTGTACTTCTTGACACATACAACAATATTAGAAGCAAGGACACAAATACAGGGTGCACTCCAAGTCAACAGCGGAACCCCAAGCAGGCCACTGATCACTACAAACATCTTGCACCAGTGTAGTCGTTTTTTTTAAATTTTGTATCATACTATTTACAGACAAGGCAATCTCAAGGGTGCAATCGGTTAATTTTCGGGGGGATCCTACCTAAGTGACGACGATAAGCTAAGATGACCCCCCAAAATATTGGGCTGAGACCGAATCTGGGGCCGGGGGCCCCTTATTTTAAAGTGCCCAGGGCCCCCAATAGGTTAAAGACGGCCCTGCCGTAGCCAGTAACTTTTAGATAATTACTGGTGGATGGTAGCACAGATAGAATAGGTTTTAGTACTAAGTTAGTACCTATACTTGGGCCTTTCATGGACTTTATGCAGCGTCCAATGGCACCTCAGACCAAAGGAAACATGTTCTTCTTTGACAACTCCACCCGTAAAAAGGCGGATATTTTCAGCGAAAAAAAAATGGTGTGATGGTTGTACTCTTTTTAAATACTTTGTGAACAGCCTTTTTCGAGTTTAGTGGATAATAAGAATGCTGCATTTAAAAAAAATACTAAGGCCTTTCCAACCACGTAATGAGATGGTTTATAGCAGCCAGTCCAGTAGCACCTTCACTCACACTAGATGGGTGAAGAGACCACTCGGCGCTGCAGTCCCTGGGACATTGTTTTAGATGGAATAGTCTTGCTCAGCACCTAACCATCTTGAAAGGGCAAAATCTCACGACAACTTTATGCGGCAAAAGAGTTGTGAACTTGTGAGACGCGGCTTATTTTTTGTGGGTGTTTAAGACTCATTACGTCTCACACAACTAGCGCCGCCAATGGAAAAAAAATCATATCTTTTTTTGGATGCGTTTTTAGCAAAAAACGCTCCTGCGATTTCTCAACTCGAGGCTTAACTATTTTTAGGACCTAAGGTTTGGATTCCAGATCCTAGAACTTAAGAATGCAATCGATTCTCGCCAAAAGTGGCAATTGGTATTACTTCGGCTCATAGACGCCCTGAGGGTACTGGAAAAAAAAATACGCCAATCAAGCGGTTAAAGTTAACAATGGGATCACGTTGACTTCAAATCTAAGTAAAGTGCCATCATTATTCAAAATCAGTTAGGTTTGCGATGTTAAAGGTTGACAGTCACTAACCCAGCCCTTATCACCCGTTATGTCATGTCTCTTACGTCATTATTGCGGCGATCTGCGTATGCGCATCAATTCGCACCGCCTCAGCTAATGCCGCATTATTTATGCATTAAAGGACATCATTATATCAACATCAAGTACAAGCATCAAGTTCAGAAAGCTCTGCTGTAGACATGTGTAGGTAATGCTTGTAATATTACAAAAGACATATTACACAACGGTGTGATGAAATATTACACATTACACGAGAGAATAAAGCATGGCACATAGCATTTCATTACACTAGATGACATGAAACATGACACATGGCATTTCAGCACACTGTACGTACTGCAATGAAAGTGTGCTGAAATACCATGATGTCATGTTTCATGTCTGCAATGAAGAAATACCATGATGTCATGTTTCATGTCTGCAATGAAGAAATACCATGATGTCATGTTTCATGTCTGCAGTGAAGAAATACCATGATGTCATGTTTCATGTCTGCAATGAAGAAATACCATGATGTCATGTGTCATGTTTGGTGCCATGATATAAGGTAATATCACGCGGTATGAAATATCATGAAATATATCATGACTTCGAAGTGCACTGTTTCGCGCATGTCTACTCTGCTGCTTACGGTAGGTACGGTAAGCTACAGCTACATTGGCTCCCTTCACATTTTGACGCTTGTCGTTGCGACATGCGGCAGCGCGACTCTGAGCATAGCGTTGATTTGTATGAAACCGACACTGGGACGCATTGACGTGCGTCTGGGGGCTAATTTTCGAGAATCTCATTCGACACATCTCGAAGGAAAAATCTCATTTTGCGGTATGCTGTAAATGTCACATCTCCTATTCTCATCAAGGCACGAGATTTCTGCGAGATGTTTGCCTTTTTCGCTCGACATGACTCGAGTGGTTGGGAGATCAAAATGATCAATGAGATTTTTCCTTCGAGATGTGTCGACTGCGAGATTTCCGAGAATTAGCCCCCTGTACGGCACACGAACAAAATAATCCTTCATAGAACTTAGCACCGGAGCTTTGTTTAAGTACACACGACTCAAGACAGCACATCAGAGTGAACATTTTGTTTTTACACTTAAACTTTCGTAAGCACTGCACATTTGACACGCAGTCTGAGACTGGCCACGGCGTCGCGAGGGCCGTCTCAGCTCCATGATTAAGGTCTCTGAATGAGAACCGAAACTAGTCGGCTACACCGACATAATTCAAGTAAGTTTAACCGTTTACGAAATACAAAATGTACATTTTGTTGTAAAGATGCCCGTAACCTTAATGAGTGGAGTGCTAGCGTGTAAGGGTCGACGTGCTGTCGTGCGTACGCACTTATGTGACTCGCCATAATAACTACCAAAGGGTAGCCTTGGCTGTGGCTGACTGTACAAATAGCACATCAACTGGCACAGTCCATAACACGTACAGTTTTATACTTTATATTTCATAACCACTGCACATTTTCATACCGATCGTCTCTCCTCCATGACTAAGACTTCCGGACTAGGTGGAAACTAGTCGGCTATCCCGACGATAATATACAGGTAAGTGAAACCGGTCTTCTTAATCGATTCCTCATGGCTGAGGATCGCCACCATGTCGTACTCGCCTCCATTGGGAGCGGTCTTCCGTCATATGGACTGCCCGGTGAATGCTTCCTCCAATCGCTGGCCGCTGCCCTTATCGCATCAGACCATCTGGTTGGTGGACTTCCCCTTTGAAACCGTTAAACTTGTGGTTCGCCCCGAACTATGAACTCGCGACCCCATATCTCTGTAACCCCTCGACCGATTTGACTCATGTTCGAACTTAAAAATTCTCTTGGTCTCATTTACCTGCCTACCAAATTTCATCACGATCCGACTAAATTTACTCAAGTTATCGTCGGACGAACATTCATACATACATAAATACAAACGCCGGATTGTTCCAGTAGACTCGGAGAACTTCGCTCGCTTCGCTCGCTCGTTCAATTAATATAAAACGTACAATTTTGTTGTAAAATCATCCATAACGTAACCAAATAAAGTGCCAGCATGTAAAGGTCGATGTGCACTAATAAAAGCCAGGTCAACCTTCCGACATTCTCGCATCAATTTGACACTTCAAAATTACAGTTTCCCCGCTATATTTTCCTGCATTATAAACATAGGCGCCAAACAACGCATGTGCGATAATTCTACACCAAGCCCTGCGCCCGCGCACCGTGACGGGATTATTAGAGTAGAACGCTTTTAAAGTAGCCCTCTCGCTTGCACTCGTGTGAGACAATACGGGGTATGCAAATGACAACGTTTGTTTGGTGTACTCGTAAATACTTTCTAGTCATGGTAGCTGTAGGTCGGGTCATATATCATTGATATTTTATCCACTGATGACTTCAGTCAGTCAGGAGTCATCCATCCGCTGTCTACCAGCAATCCCTTTCAGAACGTCCTGCAACCGTAAATTACTATGGGTCTAAAAATAGAGCAAAAAAAACGTGCATACATTTGGTACAGTTAGTATTGTCTTTTTGATTGTATGGAACAGCTGATTTAATTTATGCCCCTTATTTTTCTCCTCCAGATAGAAAAGAGTGAAGGACACAAGGGGAGGCCTTTGCCCAGCAGTAGGGCAAAACAGGGAAATAAAAAAAAATCCTATCCAATTCGATTGCATACTGTAGAAGTGTAGAGACTTAAAAAAGAAAAACGTTTTTTTCAGAAAAACTTGATTTTAAAGATTAAATGCGGCTCGACCCGAACTTTACTAATAAAAGTACAATTTTCCTCAAAAGTTAAAATGTCTTTTATAATTTTCCTTCCACCGTAAGGAAAACAAAACGAGAAAATAATAACCTCCCGATAACTAACGAGTAACTACAGGGTAAAGAAGGAATAAGGAAACTTAACGGGAGCCTACAGTGCTAGATAATTAAAATCAGGAATTCCAACCTCATTTACATGGTTATCTAGTACTTATGTCCAGTTATTTGAAAGTAATGAGAGATATGCAACATTTCTGTTTTTATTGCTAGATAGCATGTGAGATCTCGCCTTGATGGCTTAATTCAGCTACATAGTAATAGAAGGATGCTGAGAATAACTTGAGTTCACAGAGTCACGAGAATGTGGGAGTTCTTCTCTCCTTATTCGGCGCAATCCATAGAATAGACAAGTTTGAAACATGCGGAGCGGGTTTCCTCGGGGTGTTTTTAACTACCCGCCCAAAAAGAGGTTTGTTTGTGTGTGTCTGTGTATACAGGGTGTTAAAAGACCGCCAACAAAGCGGGAAACAACGTATTGTACTCATCATAAGGAACATTTTTGCCCAAGGAACTAGGCCTGGGAAATCAACGGTTTCCGAAATAATGAGGTTCAAAGTCGGACTTTTCAAAACTTTTTTTTTGCAGAAATGCATTCAGTATCTAGTTCTTAACATACCTTCTCAAGAAGCCGTATCAAAATTATGAATATTTCTTGCAAAAAACGACGTTAAAATTGCAACCCGCAATGTATTCTAAACATCGGCACTTCAAGCTTAAGTAACATAAACTGATACCTACGCTTGTGCAATATGACTTCTGTGCGTTATACGTCCATTGCGTGATAAAATATTTTTCAAAATTATAACCCAAAAAACCAAAATCATTTCCCATCAATAATTTATCTAAAAAGTACTTTGTTTTGGTGTCTAGTATGCGTGGCTTTCGGGTCTGTTGGCGGTCTTTAAACACCCTGTATGTCTGAGGCACCGTTGAATGAGTAGTTTTTATTATTTCAAAGCAGGTTTTCTAGCGAGTTTTCTTATACGTAGATATGTTTATATCAAAATCAGTTCAGTCGTTTATGAGATATGCTCATATGCTAATTTGAAGCTAAAATGTCGGGGGTATTATAATATTTTTTTTATTTAGTAGTTCTCCTTCACATAAATAGGTGAGGCAAAATCCAAGGGAAAACTTCGTATCCATAAACACCGCTATTACCTTACTCCAAACTCCATGGCAATGGCAGACTTGGCAGAGGCATATGCAAAGCAGTCCCTGGAACCAAAGGCCCGTGTTAAGGCGCTGTACATAGTGAATAGCCCGCGCGCCAAGAAAAATGCACAAAATCGAGTCCTGTATCAAATACACTAAAAAAATCGAAAATTTTCACATATCAAACCCTAGAATTAGGTGAGACCTATCTAAAACAGCCAGTTTCGTGTTAACATTCATAAACGTTTTGAAGATATTTTTGATGAAAAAAAATAGGCGGCGCACGTTTTTTTAAACAAAATATCTTGCAATCTGTTATGGGTATCAAAACAAAACTGGCTGTTTTAGATAGCTCTCACCTAATTCTAGGGTTTGATATGTGAACATTTTCGATTTTATTAGTGTATTTGATACATGAATCGTTTTTGTGCATTTTTTTTGCGCGCGGGCTAATTCACTATGCCCAGCGCCTTAAATGAAATTCCTTTGCCCTAAGGGGTTCAGGGAAGGGATATATCAATTGTCAGTTTAAAGGCAGAGGTTCTATTAGGCCTTATAGAACTTTGGTGGTGTTGTTTGCAAGTGAATCGTATAAACATAACAATAAACTACGGGCTGTAGGTTTATTCCTGATGCGTCCATTTATTTTGCTTCTTCTGGCGCCTCTCCACTATTGGATTTTGGCCGTCGGATCTTCATGCTCTCTTCTGATATTGAATCTGTTCAAACATTGGTCACTCCTGTCAAGTGTGCATTATTAATGATGATTTGTAAAATTGATTTTTTTAAAGCACCATCTCATGCTAGGGAACTTATACAAAAATTGGCATGAGGTTGCGGGTTCAAGTCCTGTCGCGAGCAATTTTTTTTTAATCTTGTCATAAATCTTTAAGCTATTGCACTGATTCCGAGTGATTTGCTGCAGTCCGTTGAGGAGTTCCGTTCTCCATCTCCGAAGTTCTTCATCAGACCTTCACCATTTTTTTTCTGAGTTCTGATGTAACTAACATACATATAAAATCAAATAAAACATACGGGTCTAATTAAGTACCTCCTCCTTTTTGAAGTCGGTTAAAAAGTAGATAATACCTAATATTAATTTAATTTATATCGTGACTTTTACTTTTGACGTTCAGTACAACGTGTTACAAAACATGCTAACTCTTTTTACAGGGTGTAAACTACTGGTCGACATAATGTTAATTCTGTAAAAAAAAAATAACATATTTTTATTTTATAAACTTAAAATTTTATTTTTTTCTTAACTTTTTGTTTTTGGTATGAGTTTCTTACCAAAGTTAGAGTACCAAAAGTAAAAGTAAGGCCCGGTTTCTGAATTGAGAATTTTACTAAGTAAATGCTTACGTATCGTTCTGTCACGCTCTTTTGTGAGAAAACTGCAGAGATAGAACGTTACTTATGTATTTGCTTAGTGAATTTTTCAATTCAGAAACCGGCAGTGAGTGTTTCGCGCGCATTGTTTTGTATCTGTTCGGAGGGCCCCGGCTGCGCGTGGTGGCCGCGGGCTCAATGCGGAAGCCGCAACCGCGGCGGCAAACGATTTGTACGAGCACTCGCAGCCGCACAGACGTACGCCGCAGACTTCCGACACTTGGGCTCTGTGAGGAGTTTTGTATTTATAATTCTACTTCACTAAGGTCTGATTTTTCAATCCCCAGTTTAAGACGCAGTACGTCTCA
This sequence comes from Zelleria hepariella, assembly GCA_949319315.1. Lineage (NCBI taxonomy): Eukaryota > Metazoa > Arthropoda > Insecta > Lepidoptera > Yponomeutidae > Zelleria > Zelleria hepariella. The sequence continues at coordinate 21,847,574 of OX439384.1, forward strand.
CAACTAGCGCCGCCAATGAAAAAAAATCATATCTTTTTTTAGGATGCGTTTTTAGCAAAAAATGCTCCTGCTATTTCTCAACGCGAAGCTTAACTATTTTTAGGACCTAAGGTTTGGATTCCAGGATTGGATTTTCTACGAATGCAATTGATTCTCGCCAAAAGTGGCCACTTTTGGCGAGAATCGATTGCATTCTTAAGTTCTAGGATCTGGATTCCAAACCTTAGGCCCTAAAAATAGCGGCGCTAGTTGTGAGACATTGCGGATTGCATTTAGGAAGCAAAATGAACTTTCCGATAGTTAGTCCTCTGGTTATGATGTCTGACCACCATGGCAAAATACACATGAAGCAAATAGTCCTCATTTCAGAAAGTGTTTACAGTGCGTTTCACTAAAGAATTCCTTTGGGTTGAACAAAAAAAGTCCCTATTACATTCTAATAAGAGTTTCGTCAAGGGAACCCTTTCGTGAAACGCACTATAGTTCAAATAAAAGTGACATTAATTCAAAACATGTTTGACACATAACAAACTTTTCCATTTTCCTCTTTAGATCTAAACCTCTTTTAAGCTCCAGTTAGTGTATTGGACCAATAGCCATACACAATTCGTTCCATTTTCAAATTATTCCTAGGAATAGTGCGATTGCAAAATCGAACTATTCGGTCGGGCGCTGTTTCAAGAGTGAGCTGGGCTACTGAACATATAGACTGATATTGAGGTGTCTAGCGTTTACAGCGTTTAAAGCGTTTTAAATGCACGTTCAATACAAAACTTGAAAGCTCCGCTGCACCCACGCCGCCGCCGCCGTTATAAATTTAGTCAAAATCATGAGATACTGGAGTGAAGGAAGCTCATCAATTCATCAAAAGTTTATTAATTAGGTTATAATTATAATTTGTCAAAAAATTACACAACCAGTGTGTTGTAGATGAGTTTTTCATTCATAAGTTTGCGTTTTAATCATTAAAATTTAATAGAATATGCAATTTTATTGTCCTTGCGTAACTCTGCACGGAATTATTGTCAATTGTGAGCTTTCTAATTTTTATGAACACGTTTTAAATTTTTACACAGGGATAGTACACACGACAGCACGTCAGAGTGTACACTTTTGTTGTAAAGTCGCCCGTAACGCAACCGAGTAGAGTGCTAGCGTGTAAGGGTCGACGTGCTGTCGTGTGTACTAGCAAAGTAAGTATTGTGGTACAGTGGGCCGAGTAGACTCGCTCGACACATGTACTGCAAAATCGCCCTTAAATATAAGCGGATAACAACCAGCGTGTTTAATAGTCTCTCTATCAAAGAGGTATTAATGGAGCGAAGCGATGGCTCGCTTAATGCTTAATTATGCTCGATATGTGTGAGAATGGAGGATGTAATTATGAATGGCGGATATTAACGTTTATGTAATGTTGTCGACGTTTTTTATGCCTCCATTTATTTAAACTTAGTAGTGAGTTTGTAGAGCAGCTGGCAGGGTTTTCTACACCAAGCGCGGTCAAGGTGGCGATTCAAGGAGAATGAAGGTATGACGAATCTTCCGAAGAAAAGTTTGTAGAAAAGTTGTTGGAAATCTCACCTGTGAACTATGGGTAAGTACATACCTGGCTGCCGACAACGTATTTTTTTTCCTTGGGGAAAAAAATATATTTTACACCGTCGGCAGCCGTCAACCCTGCATGAAGGCATTACGTAGGGAAAAAGCACATTTCTCGCTACTAATTAGTCTGTCCACTCGAAAAACTCGTCAAATAGCGTACATTTCTCCCCAAGACATGTTTGCACAGTGTTGCCATATAGACGGATTTGTCCGCATAGTTACTGATTTGGGAAGCCCAATATGCATGTCAAATATTTAGATATTTTCATACGGACTTACCTAATATAGCCATATTTTTGTAAATTTAGTGAAAACTTGAGTCGTTTTCCGCTAAAACCCTAGCCCTAGGTTCTTGGCCCTAATATACAGTTCTAAATAAAATAGCTACTTATTACTGGAATTATTACTTTGTACCTTATCTTAAATAATCTTCTGTTTTGTACACCAAATATACCAAAATAAATAAATAATTATGCGTTTACTTAAAAAAAAAAAAACTATAGTATTTCTTCACTGATGGGTGCTAGTTGTGATAAAAAATACCCAATCTATGTAAGAACATACTGATGGAGAAAACGCGTAATTAAGCGCCTCAATAATGATTTGACTTCACTTTACACCGAATTCATACGAAAATTCACAGTGGCACTGATTTTATAAATTTTTTAGAAGAAAATAACGTCAAAGTGTTAGCATACATACCTCTTTCATGCTGCCTCCATATGGCAACACCGCCAAGACATGTCTGCAGGAGTCCAGAAAATGCGGCCCGGTTCCGCGTTCCGCCTCGGCCGTTTCATAACTGAGTTCCAGAGACCGAGAGTTCTAACTGGACGTTGTTTCTGCTAATTACTCTCCTGGGTGTGGAGTTTTGTGAATAATTATTATAAAGGCCCCTCTACACATTGGGCCAACATGGGCCTATGAAGTGATTTTCCATACTGGCCCGCATTGGCGCGCTTTGTGCGTATCTTTGACTGCAGTCAATATGCATGCGTATTGAAAACAGCTGAATGCTAGCCTCACTACACTATAGTCAATGTCTAGTATAGTTGGAAGAGATGGAGTAAGACACGCCCAGAATATGGGAGCGGACATGAAATAATCGACTGACTTCGGAGCCTCAAGCAATACAGTATGTGGTTTAGTGAATTTGAAGCGAGATCCCCTTATAAACTACCCCATCCTAGAGATGTACTGTTGTTAGTAATGTCCATATTCCATACTGGAGCCAGAAAAACTTGGGCCTCTGCATCTAAGTTATGAGAGAATTTATACAGCGGCGTCCAGTGGCACCTTCACTAACGCTAGATGCTAGATGGGTCAAGTGACAACTCTATCTGCGTTTATTTGGAGCCACAGAAGATATGCCAGATATTCCATACGGTTATCCTGCTGTCAGGATGGTATAGGTGCTGGGCAAGCCTACTCCATCTAAAACAATGTCCCAGGCACTGCAGCGCCGAGTGGTCCTTTACCCATCTAGTGTGAGTGAAGGTGCCACTGGACGCTGTATAAATCATCTCATTACGTAGATGCTAAAGCCTTAGTTTATGAGCCGGCGATGGTAGAATTGCCGTCCGCACCTCAGTAACAAAACACACTACATCCTAGACTGCCCTCGCGATCCGTGTTCCGGGTCGCTCGATTAATCAGACCTAATTTCAATCATAGATCACCAAACGGTACAACTGCCCTTAAGGGTAGGACCAGTTACTTAACTGTTAAAAAACTCGTGCGTAACCAGCGGGAGAGTGGACGACAGAAGGTCAGTACCGTTTGTTAGTTCCTTATTACTTACTTAGCTTAGCGACCCGAAGTGAATCTCCGTAACCAAAAGACCATTCCTCTGTCCTGAGTCCTGCGTCACTTCCCTAGAGCAGGTCATGAAGAAATACACATTCATTTGGACCACCTCGTATGGACGGATAGTAATCACGAAACATACAATATGTGCGGGTGCAGCTAGTACATCATAAACACCTATGTTTATGATATCACTTATGTTTACTTGTATTCTATTCAGCTTTAATCGGTCTGGAGGCCCAGAGCTCGATGTTTTTTGCCCAAGAATGAATTACCACTATTGATGTACGCTTGGAAACATTCCCACTCCCGGCAATGTTTCCACTGGCAATGTTCCCGGAAAGTTTCCGAAAGTTTCCCAATGTTTCCATAAATTCCCAGTGATATTTTTTTGGTTAATTCATGCTAAATCTTAAATTATCGCGTTGCTTAGTCAAGTGACATGCATATTTGCATAAGTGTCTTGTCCTTGCAGTGTTACCACATGGAGACTGTATGAAATCGTGTTTCATTAAAAAAATCCATCTTAAATCCGTACTACCTATGAAATTCGTATGAATTATGTGTTTAGTAACTTATTATTTGGTGTATAAAGAATCCAAAACTATTTACAAGTCAATAAACAAATATTGAAATATCCAAAGATTAGAATAAAGTTCCCGTTAAATTCCCAGTTGGGGGAACATTGCCGGCAATGTTTCCGGCAATGTTTCCAGCGATTGGCAATGTTCCCGGGAACGGAACATCAATAATTACCACCGAGCTTTCGTTGCTCTTCGTAAATGGCAAGTGCATAGGCACAGAAAACTAGATTTTTCAGGTTATATTTAAAGAGGAGTTATATTCTCTCCTACTAACATCTAAATCTAGATTTCACCCTTGATCTATCCTTCTATCCGACTGTTTGTTTTTACCGCGCAGCTCCCGGTAGCTATGTGCTAAGTAGACCTCTCACCCACCGCACAAACTGGTGGCTTCCCTCTGCCTACTAGTACCTTCAATCTGGGTGTCACCAAGCCTTCCTGGTCTAGAAGAATCCGCAGTATCGACTGGTGACTTCTTTCTTCATACTACAGCCTTCAAACCCGAGGTCACCAAGGCGCTCTGGGTTCGAAAGTCCGCATGTTATTGAGTGGTCAGACGACATAGCTTAGCTCCTGTATCGGTGTACCGTTCTGTCAATGTTTGCTCGGTGCGAGGGTCAAAATTGAGCTGTGAGTCCTTAGGACAGGTCAGTGATTCCACTCCTTTTACAAAACGAAACTTTCATAAGGTTTGGGGGTTAAAATATATAACCTAGTTTAAAAGTTGGTATGTCAGTTATAGTAGGAAGGTAATCGTGTGAGGTAGTGGCCACCCCCTGGCGTCAGAGTTTTTAGGCCGCCTAAAGGGCCTATGACATGGCTTAACGATTGTTATAAATCAACAACAACCGGGGCCAACGGTTTAACGTGCCTTCCGAAGCACGGAAGCGCTTAGATATTATTGCCACTAGCGGTCACCCATCCATGGACTGACCGCGCCCGATGTTGCTTAACTTTGCCAATCGACTAAGGCCCGGTTTCTGAGTTGAGAATTTTGCTAAGCAAATGGGTAAGTATCGACCTGTCTCTGCAGATTTCTCACAAAAGAGCGTGACAGAGCGATACGTAAGTATGTGCTTAGTAAAATTCTCAACTCAGAAACCGGGCCTAAGAATGGCTAGTCCAAAGGCGTGAGTTACCTATACCTTAATAGCCCTCCGGTGGCAAAGATCTTAATTATCTAAAGAGAGTCCGCCCAAGGATGTGACTTTCCAACTGAAAACCCCTGAGAAGACTTCCACAGATTTCACTGTTTCCTTCCTCAACAGTGTTGTGAAACAAAATAGGCAGTAACAGAAGATGCGCTTGAAGAACTATGCAACGCACTTCTAACTTGTTGAAGCCAAGATCAGCTCGACGCCGAACCAAATTTTACTGATCTTTTATATCGTGTCTAAGCACGTTAGATTTTGTTCTTATTGTAGTAAAATGTGTAAAATCCATAGGCAGTTTCTTGGCCTCTGCGGTTTCCAATATATTCCAAAACTTATTGTTAATTAAGTTTGTTTTTTTGTTAGACGTTGTTTTTTTAGACGTTGGGCCCCTTTTCCTTGTACCGATCCCTATTCGCTCTAGCTCAAGGGATTTCGTTCGTAAGTACGAAAAGCTATTGGCCAAAAGACTTTCATCGACGAACTATTGAATTATTGACCAGAGCATCTACCGCGAGTGTTTACTGTCACTGTCAGTGAAAGTGATAAGTTGGATAAACAACCTTACTACTATAGTATTAGGATACATGACAGACGTCCGGCAGACGTCCGGCACAGCTTTTTCGCACTCGTGGTAGCTACACAGTTTCTTTTAACCGAATGACGGCAGAAACTTTTGTTTGTTTAACGTTCAACAACATACATGGCAATTTCTTCCAGGCAACCACTGATGAAGAAACTGTCGAAGATATCCATCTCTCCGGGGGTACGGTTGTCTGATGTAATGATGTTTTGGTGGACACGTTCTTCGGTGATGCGCTGCTATCTATGGACTGCAGACACGGGCCTTCGGCGAGTTCCAAGTTGTGTTTACGAGAAAGTGTTCCCACGAGGCCCGCCATGACGAAGGCTTGACCGATTAACGACGTGAGATGCGGAGATAGGCTTGTTAGGTTAGCCGATGATCTCTGATGCGAGGGACCAAGATAAGCTATTAATCCTGAATAACTTAGGGCTTATAGTTCTGAGTACGTCACTTTCTCTGAATCTAGCAGGGCGGATGATGGCTGAACTTGCTAAGTAATGACTGTAGATGATTTATGCAGCGTCCAGTGGCACATTCACTCAAAGTTAGGATTTTTATTAAGGTTTGTTTCAAAGAACAAAAGTGTCCCACCGTTGAGCCAAGGCGTCCCCTCTCGTCTTACACACATTCTACCCTGGGATTCCTGGGGCCACTTCCGACCATTCCTGTAAGATCTTTCTTCTCGTGTCAATGCTCCGTAATGAGGTGAAAATCAGTCGTTTGACAGCCCACCCCCTGATGAGAGGGCGTGAGTAGACGCCATAACAATTATATCGTTGACAACCCATTACCTGCCCAGTTACGGCAACTATTGGAAAGTTTACTTATGTACCCTCTACCATTAATACGTCAAACGGGGTGTAGTTCTTCTGTGGTTAGGATTAGAGGCTATGTTGCTGCAGGGTAGGCACCTGTGGATTATAGTTTACTGTCGTCAACTTTCCTTTTCACTATACGGGTTGTGAATGCGCATTTTAATATTGAGCAATGTTGGGTTAGATCAACACTCTGGTGTTTAAACATTAACTAGTGTGAGAATTTGTTGAAGGTGTTTGCTGAAATTGAAAGTTGATGTGTGAAAATATTTCACAATATTTCGCGAGCAATATCTGTCAAAATCCAAATATTGTGGTTGACATATTTATGCTGACATCTCAATGAGAATGAGAACCGAAACTAGTCGGCTACACCAACATAATACAAGTAAGTTTAGCCGTTTACAAAATACAAAACTGACATCTCAGTTTGTAAGGTAGGTCGGATCAACTGGCCTATTCGGTAAAAATCCACCGAGTGTAATTTCCCGTTATTGGAACTGGAAAACAGTTCTTGAATACAACATCATTAAAAGAGAACAGCAGTGGGCAGCGGTGGGCTGATGATGATGATGATGATGATGATGAAAAAAGAACAGTCTTCCAGCAAAAATAAAATTTTTGACAGTTGACAACAGGAGTGGATTTTTAAGGAATAGTTCCTTCAGATTCTATCAACCCTAACTTCGAATTCGCTTGTTGACAGAAAAAAAACAACTAAGATCTTCGAATTCAAACACAGAAATTGTTTGAGCGGTGGGCTGATGATAATGATGATGATGATGAAAAGAGAACAGTATTCCAGCAAAAAAAAAAAAAATACAGTTGACAACAGGAGTGGATTTTTAAGGAATAGTTCCTTCAGATTCTATCAACCCTAACTTCGAATTCGCTTGTTGACAGAAAAAAAAACAACTAAGATCTTCGAATTCAAACACAGAAATTGTTTGAATGATGAGAAAAAGAAATTCTCACCAAAAACCCGTTTCGGAAAGCCTTACGTAAGCAAACTGACAAGATGTAACTAATAGGAATGATGAAACGTGTGTGCTCGAATGTTTATTAAAATTAAATTAAAAAATACCTGTCGAACGAATGTTACGCAAATATGTTTCTGCGCGACAGACAGTGACAGAAGTTTTTCTCCGGCAGTTCAATAGAGAATAGTTATTTTATTAGGTCTTGTTCCCATGGCAGGCGCTTAACGCGCGTTTTGGAAACGCGCGTTTACAGCTACATACATTAAACGCGCGTTAGCATGTGTACGGCCTGAATAAAATGTATGTAGTTGTAAACGCGCGTTACCAAGATGGGAACAAGGCCTACCAAATAATATGGGTTGGTTTTGGATGTCTAGCGCTTAGATTTACATTGTCTCATATTTTACTAATGTATAGGGTACATAATAAAACCGCGTGTGTCACAAATATTCCTTAAAATAAGAGCGAGTCCGTTTGTATCCATTTATTATTATCTTCTTAACGAATTTATCTTTTGCATTTTGTCAACGTTCGACATTTCCATCGACACTTGTATTTTTTTCATTGGCTGCACTTGGGTGTTTGACATTCCCAAATAAATTGCGTTTGTCCTCGTGTCAAATATCGTTGCAATCATTATCGAACCTTGGAACCTCTGCCCTTCCAAATTTGTGGCCAGAACTCGATTGATTACATTCTTCATCCACAACGCCTTTCTCCAATGTCATAAAGATTATCATAACCGATTTGAAGTGCAAATAAACTCGCAAATTAGTGTCCGATCAGATATCGCTGTCGTAATTCGGTACGCAAAGTTTTTTGTTCGAAAGTCCGTTATTGGCTTAATCTTATATTTAGACAATATTGAGAAACTAATTTCAATATTTTTTATTTTGGTTCAGTAGTTTGGATTTCACAACGTTTCAAAGATACGGTTTTATGACCTTCACACGACGGTCTGCATACTGTTGGCGCTGTTTGGCGGTCATAGGAACAAAATATTTTAGCGCATAAAAACAAAACTACTGAAGCAAATTAAAAAATATTGAAATTAGTTTCTCAATATTGTCTAAAGATAAGATTAAGCCAATAACGGACTTTCGAACAAAAAACTTTGCCTTCCGAATTGGTCTAGAAATGTTTACATTTCATAATTTCTCTGTTTATGACGTATGGGGTGATTGATGTTGATGTATGAAGCAGTGTTCCAGAACCTCCCGATTTTGCGGGAGATCTACTGATTTTGTACTTCATCTCCCGATCTCCCGATATGCAATGATTTTCTCCCGATTTATACAATTCTCGCGCTCCGAGTGTAAAATCACGCACATTTGAGTCAATTATGCCGATTTCAAGTAATTTTCCTAATTTACTGAATGATTTACAAACACTTTTTGTTTTTTCTAAAGCACTAACCCGTGCTAGGGAATAATTCAAACATTTATAATAAGTTGAAAAAATTCACTCGGGACAGGACTTGAACCCGCAACCTCTCGGATACCGTGCAGGCGCTCTACCAATTGAGCTACCGAGTCAAGTAACTGTCGATGCGAATTTTTTCAACTAGTCTCCGTCAACTGGACGGGGGGTTCAAGTCCTGTCCCGAGTGAATTTTTTCAACTTATTATAAATGTTTGGATTTACAAACAGTTGACACTGAGTGGAGGGACCTTCGTAATTTTCATTCATTTTCATCAGAAGATGAAGATGCAAAATCATTTTGGAACACCATCAACAAAATCAAATTGGGACACGGTACTGCAAAATTCCCACATTTATGCAACATTGTTCTCAATATTTTACCTTTGAGTCATGTATTTATTGTTTTATCCTCACATATTCCCCCGATTTTCAAACAATACCTTGCTCCCGAATTCTTCCGATTTTCGAATCGTAGTTGTTCTACCGTATTTTAAATTTTCCGTTTGGTAACACTGGTATGAAGTGATCCACTGATAACAGGGGCTGCAGTCTGTAACGCAATGGCGGGCGTATCGATAGATTCCCAGTAGAAGGAGAAAACCGGGTTTCGACTTTCTTCTTCTACCAGCACGCCGCTTCCCCTCAATCTTGCCCACCATGATCACTTGAAGAAGTCGGTACCTGTCGTGGCGAACACTGGCGTTCTGCGTAAATTCCCTGGTGTTTCTGAGCCAGTATTTTAGGTGATTATTTTAGAGAAATTAAGGAAAGGTCCATCTAATACGCTCACAGCCTAGTTGGACTAGGCGTTCTTAATCGATTGGCAAAGTTAAGCAACAACGGCCGTTGTCAGTACACGGATGGGTGACCGCTAGTGGCAATGATATCGGAGCGCTTCCGTGCTTCGGAAGGCACGTTAAACCGTTGCTCCCGGTTGATTAATAACCATCAGTTAAGCCATCAGAGGCCCTTTGGGTGGCCTAAAAACTCTGACACCAGGGGTGGCCACAACCTCATACGATTACTAACCAACTGAAACTAACCCTTCAGAATCACGTCAAGAACGCAGTCCGCGCTGCAGTCGGGCCATTGTCCCCGTCCGCGAATAGCCGCGACATTTGACGCGTCCTACTTGCGCTGCGCGCGCGCATTCAGCCCGCGCTTTACGACGCCCATTTCGGATGTTTTAGCTTCCAACCGACCGCTTCGGTGGGGTTTGCGGGAGTTGGACGTTACGAATCTTTATCTCTCTCTTTTCGTTTCATTATTCCTTTTCCTCGATATCTGTGGTCTTTCCATTTTCTGTCCTTTCTTCCATTGCTAGATTGGAGGGCAGCTTAGGGGGTTAATTCTCAGGAAAAAAAACACGGAACAGTACAAGGAAATATCGAAGAAAATTATTTCGTTTGACAATTGAGTGGCTGACCTTTCCAGAATGCCCCCTTCTCTTTCGATAAGGAATGGATAAGATAAATTGATTTTAGGCAGCGATTTTAGGGGTTTCATGTATACTGGTATTTTTGAGACTTTCAAATACTTACGTACTTTTTACACTTAAACTTTCGTAAGCACTGCTCATTTAGCTTTTAGTAACGGTTTCACATATAAACATTTGTGTCGGTGTGGCCGACTAGTTTCGGTTCTCATTCGGAGATCTTAACCGTGTCGTCAACATAATTAATTTACCCCTTTTGAATTGTTTTATCGTCGGTAAAGTGAAACTCGTGCTAAGGGTACCCCGGCGGCGCGTTCGCAGTTACCTCGGTATGTAATGTTGACAGTTTTTGTTTCTACGACGTGCTGGTGGGAGGAAATTGCGTATGTTTTATGGTCCAACCTAGTATTCACGCCAATGCTCAAGACCTGAAGCGCTGAACAAAATATACAAGTATCATCATCCCGTCCTCCATCCAACTACTGTTGAATAAAGGTCACGTCACTTCTCAGTATCCTTAACACAAACCATAACAAAAACCCCTTGGTTTACAAACATATCAGAGCTATATCATCATCATCATCATCATCATCATCATCATCATCATCATCATCAGCCCACCTCTGCCCACTGCTGGGTATAAGCCTTTTCCCCCTCGCGCCACTTCTCACGGTCCCTAGCCATCCGCATCCATGGACCCTCCGCCACAATGACGATGTCGTCCGACCGTCAGAGCTACATGACTATCTAAAAAATGAAACAGTTAACGAAGTTTAACACAGAATAAAAGTTTATAATGATCGCATAAACACTCATTTTATCAGCTTAGCATCAGCTCTAAACAAACCACTGCAGAGTCGCCGGCTCAAACATGGGATTCATTACCAACGTAATTCATAAATTAAGAAGAGGACGAGTATTTTGTGGAAGACCGTGCCTCACACGCTACAACTACTGAAGAACAGATAGGCTTATGGCTCGAGAAGCCGATCGCATGACAAAAACTGAAAAAAAAACCTTTTTAGGATACTTTTCTAGTGACACATGATTTTTTGTCGTTTTTGGCTTAAATTTGAACAACAGGTTGTTTTGAGTTCCGACCCTTGACGCTTGCGTGAGTTAGTTCCATAAACAAATTGAAACCGTTGATTTCCTTCCCCATATCATTACCTTCTCCAAATGGGCCTAATTTAGGCAATATTAGACTAATGCTCTTAGACATCAGCCACCTGTCAAGAGGCAGATGTCACTCGAGCTTCACCACTATTAAAGTCCACTCTGCTGAGAGGCTTTCCCACACTGATTGAAGCTATAAACGTGGGGTCACACACAACATCTGACAAACACACTTAGGAAATTATTATCAACCAACAAGTGTATGATGGACGCCCGATGAGATTTTTAGCTGAGCTAGTGACCATCACCAATGTCGAAGTTCTCAGACCTATGAACCAAAAAGTACCATCAAGCAGCGAAAGGTTGCACACCATGGTAATGGGCAAAATAGAGGGAAAAAGAAGCCCAGGAAGGAGGAAAATGACATGGCTGTGTAATATAAAGGAATGGACCGGCATCAAAACCGTGGAACAATTATTCAGGACAGCCATGAATAGAGAACGGTGCAGGGAGCTGACTGCCAACCTCCAGTGATGGAGAGGCACTTCAAGAAGAAGAAGTGACTGTCTAAACAGCGGTGATCTAATGTAAAAGGTCCTAGTTCTAAGCGTTCCTCATATCCTAGTATCTGACGTTAAAGCAAAACATTGTGAGGAAACCTGAGCGTTATCCTCAACACAGAATCACCAAACGCGTGGTGATAAATCTCTTACTCTGTCTCTCTCTCGGAGGAGAAGATAGCGGAATCCTCTCCCTCATAGAGAAAGCCTTTTAGAGAGAGAATTATGCTATCCTATGCCAGTGTTGCCAGGTCAAACTTTTACTTTACCCCAAGCCCGGCCTAAATTTACCCTAGAATCTGCGATATTTTGAAAAAATACCATAAAAATTACCCTGTTGGATAATTTTACTAAATTTAGGGTAAATTACCCTAAGTTTGATTCACTGTTCTATGCCTATATCTTCGGATTGTGCAAATCCATTCTCTACACACAAAGGCATATAATTAATAATTTTCTAACTAATTATTCTTTTGTCTTTGTTACAGGTATGTATGCGATAGTTTGACTACGACCTTCTTTAGATTTCAAAGGTAACATTTTAATATGAGTGACGCAGAAGTCCTATCATACACTACGGGATCTCTTCAGTACAAACCAAGGTAAAATTGTAGGGACCATGCTTTGAAATTCTCTGAAATAGAGGAACGATCGAGTTCTCCAACTCTAACAGACCTTTATACTTACGTATTTTGTTACGTCAATAAATAAATATTAATCTACTTTAAATTAGATTTTAAAGCGGTGAAAGACACGGGTATCCGTCAAACGTATAAATCCATATCAATTCTTGAGTTAATGCGTATAAAAACCTGCCACGACTCGGCTTAGAAAGTGCCGCTACGCGTCCGCATGTCATGCTGAAGCCGCATATGTTTTATGGCCGCAAAAGGGTACTTGATAAAAAGCAAACTTAATTAGCGCGAATCGACACCTGTTTTCAGGATGTACCTGTTGGACCTTTTGGTTGGAACTTGTTTCAGTTGCATAATCAGAGTAGGCTGATGGTTTGGGAACGTAAACAAAGGTCTTCATACATACGCACGTGCTGTGTGTGTGTGTGGTTCTATCTATTTACACGAACGAATGAAATTACGAAATTCACCAAAGAACCGAGTTGAAGTCGAGTTGAATAATCCGACAATAGTAGCGGGAGTAGGCTTGCCCAGCACCTATACCAACTAAACAATGTCCCAGGCACTGCAGCGCCGAGTGTTCCCTTCACCCAGCTAGTGTGAGTGAAGGTGCCACTAGGTGCTGTATAAATCATCTCACTAAGTAGATGCAAAGGCCTTAGTTTAGCGGGAACGTTGAATGGAGCAACTCTGTAAAGTTTGAAAGAGGCTTCCTGCATCGGATAGTTGGTAGCTACTTAATGACTGATGGAAGTATGTTTTTGTCCAAATGATCTTCATGGATTCCTCAGTCTGAGTATCGTGACCATGTCGTACTCGCTTCCATTGGGAGCGGTCTTCCGTCATCCGAACTGTCCGGTGAATGCTTCCTCCAGCCGCCTTTGTCGTATCAGACCATCTGGTTGGTGCCCTTCCTCAGCTCCTTTGGACACATAATGCGGTCTCCCAGACATTGTCTAGAGAAGCTCATAATCTTGGGGCAGGTGAATGCCAAACGCGCCAGAGGAAAGTCACCAACCAGATAACCACCAACCAACCAACCAACCGACCGACCGACCAACCACCATTATTCTTTTTCACCGCTGTCTGAGCGGAATTTCACAATAGAGATACGATTTTTCGGGTCCACACCAAGGAGCCTTGCGGGTCCACCGAGCACCTGTTTCGCAACGGCAAAGGAAACCCGAACACTTGCACTATTCACCTTTCTACTCCGCCGATGCTGCGATAATTTCACTCCTTGTACGCTTACGGCAAGAAAACTTATGGACCACCCTTTGAAGACCCACGGTTTCATACTCGGTCGATGACCGGACAGGTCTTGTGAATGTGAAGTGGATGTTACCGGAGGCTGGTTAGTGTAAGTGTGGAAATGAATGGCGTGAGAACATTTTCCTTGACCGGTCGTCAGCCAACACTCAGCACAGATTGCTTAGCGAAAGAATGGGTTAGGTCGTATCTATGGGTTTATAACTCTGTCTATCCCACTCTACGTCAAACAAAAGAGGCTACAACGTCAAACAAAATACATAATATACGTATTAAAGTTATAACCCCCATGTACTGCCTAAACCATGGTTATGCTACGCTTGCAGATTGCAGGAGTTTACGTCTAGATTTCCGCTGCGAAGATAGAATTTTTATCAATTGCATAGATTCTCGGATACCGTAGAATAGATAGAGAAATAAGATACGGTCTTATCGTTAAGAGCGATATCTTCTAGATAACCTTTGGATGGAATGAAAAAGTAAAAATAGCAAAAACTATAAAATCATATGCGTTGAAGCAAAACTATGTTTCAAATAAAACATACGTATACTACCACTACAGGCAAATAGATTGCATTACACTGGACACAAACATATCTAAAAATAAAGACTGTCCATAGCAGAAACAAAGTAGACAAAAGGCCGTCACTAAAACGATTACAGAATTAACTCCCAATTGAGTGAAAGTGAATCGCAAATCGCAATCCACTGAGACAATGTTCACACTTTTACTTGAACATACGAAGAAACCGAAAGTCCGCGTCATGGAATTTGATTGCTTTGCCTAGCTTTACTTACTTACTTTATTGCACTTTAAAATCCTAGCTGTTCTAGTCGCGATGGAGTGAACGATTCAATCCATCGCGACTAGAAAAGTGAATCACGTCGTGAGGAAAGCCGTGTGTCGGTGGCAAACGATAACAATAAGTAAATAAGTTAATCAGGGATAAGATTGAACGAGCGAGCGAAGTTCTCCGAGTCTACTGGAACAATCCGGCGTTTGTATGTATGTATGTATGAATGTTCGTTCGACGATAACTTAGTAAATATAGTCGGATCGTCATGAAATTTGGTAGGCGGGTAAATGAGGCAAAGATATTTTTTAAGTTCTAACATGAGCCAAATCGGTCTAGGGGTTGCTGAGATATGAGGTCGCGAGTTCATAGTTCGGGGCCCACACAACCACTTCGCGAACCTCTCTCTCTCTTTCCCTCTCTCTCTCTCTCTGTCTCTCTCTCCGTGCAAAATGACTTTTTTCTTACAGCTTTGATCCTACGAGTATCAAATACTTGAGCCCCTAATTGTCATAGTTTTTACCATCGAACGAACCTTCCGTTCATTCCCCACGGTGTTAACACAACACTTTTACTTGAAAATGCGCGATGATTATACAAAAAACACTTGAAACCACTTTGGAGAACAATCGATCCGTGGGAGCGCTCTTTACGATACAAGTGTGAATCTTAGCGCCTTCAAATTACTGCTTTAAAGGTGCTGTCACACTTTGTTCTTCTTAATCGCGAGACAGGTGGTTAACGGAGAATGTAACTTATTTGGAACTGGCATTTAAGTGGTGGTTTTAATAAGAAAAAAAAAGCCATTAGAACTAGAACAGTCTAAAATTGATTTGTGTGTGAACAGCTTATATAGTTTTGGGTCTATAGCAGTGGTTCTTAACCTTTTTTGGACCACGGACCACTTTGATAATTTTTTTCTTAGTGCGGACCACCAGATCCAAGGTACATCGTGTTTCACATGAAATTGTTTCACCTGTGACCTAAAGTATAATGTATGTAAGTAAGTTGAATACAGGAAATTAATATGAGTCGGTTTTGGAACAATGGAACATACACGCGAAAATTCCCCAATTTTACTAAAATTATTATGGAGATTTAATTGGTAGGCGATAGCAATGCGCGCGCAGCGCTCCCCAAAATTCACCGATTTTACCCTTTTAAAGCCGTAAGATGACCAGATAATCTTCCGTCAATATCATCAAGATTTCATTTGTTTGTAAAAGCGCGCGCAGCGCGCCCGAAAATTTTACGATTTAACTCTTAAAAATCAAGTTTACCTTAGCACGTGTAGTAAGTGCGTGAATAATGCGCGCGCAGCGCGCCCGAAATTTCACAGTTTTTTTCCTTTTTGATTATATGATGAATATTTATTTAGCTATTATTTGAACAAACTCACCCAGCGCGGCTGAAAATTAAATGGAGAATTCCTTTGTTTTGAATAGAAGACACGCGCGTAGCACATTTGAAAATTCACCGATTTTAACCTAAATATAGTCTACGTGCGGTTTGACATGGGCTAACGACATACTATGAGTGAGCACTGATTACTCGATTTTTAAGGGTTTTGATACTAATACAATTTGTTATTTTTTGCGTATTAAACTGAAGACCGCAACTTTACATCGGAGCCTGCCGCAGGTTACGTATAGGCTATTTATTGTATTATCCTGTCAAAATCTGGCGCACTCGGTAATTCCTTGACGCGATCTGCAGTCACGCGGATCTTTGGAGGCTAAAAATATTTCTCAATAGGGAGTAAGAGCGCGCGCCAGCGCGCCCGAAAATTTCAGTTATTTTATTCATTGGGAACTTATTCAAACATGACTTTCAAAATCAACATTAAAATTTATTGATTGTCGCTATGTGCGCTGGACTGCAAGGCCCTCCCGCGGACCACTAGAGAGGCCCTCGCGGACCACCAGTGGTCCGCGGACCATAGGTTAAGAACCACTGGTCTATAGTAAAAGTGGTCAGGGTCCATAGCCTGTAATGCGATTGTGCCAAAATGGGCCCCCAGTTGACTGCTAATGACAGCATTAATAAATCGTAATTGAAGGTTGATTAATGTTTTTGTAATACAGTAAAGAATATTCTAATTCTAGCTAGAGGATTAGTTCTCTGGTTGTACGAGAAAAACGAGGAAACCCCGGTTTTATCCTTCTGCTGGTCCGCTATCGACACGCCATTGCGTTACAGACCCTGTGAGGCCCCTGCACAGTGGTCGATTTGTACGATTTAGGCGGCCAAAAGTCCATTTCTCAAAGTTAACTTATAACAAAACTAATTGATTCCCGGAAAAATAGACACCCCGACTGCCCAATCCCCACCCCTCCCCAGTTCCTAGAACTGCGTGCGCGCCCCCACAGGTAGTCGGAACTTGATCGTCGCGCAAGCTGTACGCGTTCGTTCTCGACACTCTTAGCGCAACCGATATTCTAAAGTGAATATTTCATTGGATATTATTCAGTTACAAGTGAAAGTGATGGAAGTCGAAAATTCAGGTAAGCTCCTTCAAATATAATTTAAATTAAGATAAGGAATATCAATATTTAGTGCAGTTACAACGTATCAAAGATCGCCCTTTTTCATAGAAAATATTATCATTTTTTTATTTTCAATAGTAAAAATGTTGTACTTCCGAGACCGTCCGAGTTAAATTCCTTATGGTTTCTAATAGTATAGCTCTTTGAGCAGATAACCACAAAAAAAATAGCCACCACCTTTGACCACTTCGCGAGAAAAATAATAATTCATTAACTTAGGCAGAAAGTGAGAAAAATTCCTTTTTTGTTTCTTTTGCGTTAAAATTCCTTTTCGTTGTTCTAGGTTCATCAAGTTACTCGGGCATGGAGGTAGTAACTCGCAGATATCTTTTTGATAAGATGATTGAGGAAAACTCTCCATCAATAAACGACAAATTGGAATACTTACAAAATTATTTGTTAGTGTCTTACGGGGACTCCGACGAAGACAAAAAGTATATAAATCATAAATTTTCATATTTTAAAACAGAAATAAAAAAGAGATGGTCCAAAGCACGCAACACGCTAGAAAAATTTCTTATAAGCAATGATGCATGGTTAGCAGGAACGTTCGAGATGCCCATAAAAACGCATAATAAGTCAGGACGACCTAGCAAAACATTCAGTGAATGTAGTGAAAGAACTAAAAGGAGGAAAACAGAAGAAGTTCGCTCCTCTGTAGGCAAAGAAGTGATAGTTCACGCAGCGCAAGTAATTTTACAAAAAGAAGGAAAAAGAAACGCCTCGCAAGTCCTAAAAGATATTACAAATTCGCCTGCAGCCGCAAACGAATGTAAAAAAAGACATTCCAAATCAAAGGCACAAGATCCCCTTACGCCTCGGGAGGCACTGCGAATGTGCGTGGACGCTGATTTGACACGAAGTCAATATGAAACCAACAAACAACCAACAGAAGCTTTTACCCGTGCTACGAATTAGTGCTGAAGGCTAAACAGGAATGTTACCCACCCAAAGAGACGCTACGAGTGACCGCTTCCTGTGCTGAAAGTGATCTACAATCTTTGTTAGATCACACCGTCACGCGATTATCAATTTTCCTCGAAGAAGTACTAATGACTCTTACAGAAACTGAGAGAAATTCCTTGCAGATTATCTGCAAATGGGGTTGTGATGGTTCACAACAAGCTCAATACAAACAAAAGTTAATGAATGACGCCGACTCGGATGCAAATATATTTTTGAGCTCATTCGTGCCTCTACAAATTGTTTGCGGTGAAGACAAAACAAAAATGGTTTGGCAAAACCCGACTCCTTCTTCACCACGATATTGCCGCCCGATACGATTCAGATTTATAAAAGAGTCTACAGACATTACAAAAGATGAAATAAATTACGTTCGGGACAGTGTGAAGTCCCTAAAAGCCACGGAATTGGAACTGAATGGGCAAAAATTCTCGGTTAGCCACAGTCTTAAAATGACCATGGTGGACGGCAAAGTTTGCAATGCGGCGACTGACACCAAATCAACGAGTAGATGCTACATATGCGGAGCCACTTCAAAAAACTTTAATGACTTAAGTAAAAAAAACGAAATTCACCCAGAATCGCTTGAATTTGGCCTATCAACTTTACATGCCAGAATTCGATTATTCGAGAGTATTTTACATTTAGCTTATAAATTGCCCGTTGGGAAATACCGTGAAAAAAGAACCAAAGCAGAAAAGATGCTAGAACAACAAAAAAAAAGAGATTCAGCAAAGATTCAGAGAAGAAGTAGGTATCTTGGATGATATGCCAAAATGTAATTTTGGTAACACAAATGACGGCAATACTAGTAGAAGATTTTTTGAAAACCCACATCTGGCTGCTGAAATAACGGGAATAGACTTTAATTTTATTTATAGAATTAAAGTTATTTTGGAAGCCATATCAAGCGGTCACAAAATAGATGTCCCGAAATTTGATGAATACGCCATGGAGACAGCAAAACTGTTTGTAGAGTTATATGGTTGGCATTCTATGACTCCTACCATGCATAAAATTTTGGTACATGGTGGAAAAGTTATAGAAAATTCTCTAGTGCCTATTGGTCAACTTTCGGAGGAAGCTGCAGAAGCTCGTAATAAGCACTTTCGCTCATACCGTCTAAACTTTGCTCGAAAGTTTTCACGCGAAGACTGTAACCTTGATATTTATCACAGGTTACTCTTGACATCAGATCCACTCATCAGTTCAATGAGAAAAAAAAAGAAGATCCGATCAAAACCATTCTTGCAGGAAACTTTGGAGCTTTTGCTTCCTGCAGAGCCAAATACAAAAGGCACTTGTGATAAATGCATGGAAAGTGACGGTGAGGAAGAATTGTCTTTTAAAGAGTAACATAACAATTTGTATGTTAAACTTTCATAAAATATTGTCTTATTGTTTATGATTCGGTACCTAACATTGTAAGTAACATTTAGTATAATAATGTGGTAATAACTGTTGACCATTTAATTTTAGTGTATACTGTATTTTTTTGTCATCCATATTTTATTTTCAATTTAAATAGGCATGCAGACTGTAGAGAATAAACATTTTTTTTTTATGTACGGCCGTCTTTTACTTAACAAATTGTGATAATTCTTAACCCAAATATCAAAAACTACTAAGCCGATTTCGATAATTCAAATGAACTCAAAATATATATTTTACACCAAAGGGAGATTTAAAGAAAATTTAAAAACATTGGCGCTATTTACAAAAATATTTTCACAGAAATGTTTTTTTGTATAGAAAAATACGCTTTCAATGAAACGAATAGGGATAAACATATATATTCACTCTAAAATACCAGATTAGCATTTGTTGTCGTATTTATTACTGAAATAAAGCATAAAATAGTTTTGGCCGCCTAAATCGTACAAATCGACCACTGTGCCCTGTAGGAAGACTCCTCAGTGTTTGGCAAATGAATTCTAAAACGGCGGATTCTGTAAATGTGGTTCTTTCAGTAATTCATGACACGAAATCACCCCGATTTTGATTGTCTTCTGCACACTTGAAGATTACGTTATGCCCTTTATTTTTTTGGCATTATGTCTCAACGTTGTAGCCTCTTGGACTAACTCCATACAACTTTGCCCACTACCATTTGGCTGTTAGGTCTGTGTAAGGCGGACTTTAGGCCGGCCACATATAGACGGAATTCCGGACAAAAAAAAAACGAATCGGGATTCCAAACGCAGTGACTTTGACTTGTATGCAACAAGTCATGGACCTACCAGACATATACGGTTTTTTTCCGTCCGGAATTTTCATAGAAAGTAGTTGCTGCGTTCGGAATTCCCATTCGTTTTTCCGTTACGGAAAAAATCCGTCTTTATGTGGCCGGCCTTAGTTTGGGATACAAAAACACTACAAATTAAATAAAATTGTCAGGCGCGATGACGCAGCGTTTCTCGTCGCCATTCGGAATCGATTCTGTACGGTTTTCTGTTGTGTGGCAGCGGTACAGTCGCTCGCAAACATCTGTAGAAATAAAAACACACACACAAAATGATACACAAAAACATACAAATACGAGTAGTTATAGTTGGGCCAGGCAGGTACATATTCAATTATTTTTTTAAAAACTGACCTGAAACTGTGGCCTCATTTTTACAAAAAGCACACACTGTGGGTGGGCGCTCTGCATTGATTTTTAATGGCTTGAATCTTGAATCAATATTATCAATGTAAAAAAAAATAGAAGTTAAAAACTAAAACCCGACTACTAAAAGGCTTAAAACAAGACCTGTTTATCCTTAAAATAGACTCATAGATAATTAATCGTAGTCGGAGGCCATCGGTTTATCAAATGCGAATGTGGTGTCCTCCGACTACGATTAATTATCTATGAGTCTATTTTAAGGATAAACAGGTCTTGTTTTAAGCCTTTTAGTAGTCGGGTTTTAGTTTTTAACTTCTATTTTTTTTTGAGCTTTTTAGTAAGTCATTTTGGACGATCACCAAGAATAGAACCAAGAAGGGCAAAAAAAACACATTTTTGATTTTTTTGTTCTATTTGTTATGTTGACGCTACATGTGTTATACATTTTTGAAAAGGTCTTTTAAAGCCCTTTCATTTGATACCCATGACGATGGTATCCGATAATTTTTATTTTTAGGTCCACCACTTTAGGGCGCAGCACAGCCGCCATCTTGATTTTTTTCAAAATTAAACTATCCTATGTTACCTGGGTGATTAAGACGAATCCAACGACACCTCATTTGTTGAAATCGGCCGAGTAGTTTAGGCTCTGCGAGGGAACAGATGAACACACAAACATACATACATACATACATACATACATACATACATACATACATACATACATACATACATACGCTGCTAAAATCATAACCCTCCTTTTTGCTTCGCGTAGTCGGGTAAAAATTATTGAAAATTAATAAAATAAGATGTTCATAGCGCTCCGAAACAATACATATTCTTTATTGGAATCAGAAGAAATGAGCTTAATTTGCGGGAGGATGAGTGATTTTCCGAAGATTTTTCTCTCTGATTGTACTACTCGAGATCATTAGCTTTGGCACGATTCGTGTGTGCTTTTGCTGGCAATTTTTATTGAAAGGTGAGTAAAAGGTGAAATTTCAAAGCGGGGTCGCGTGCAAATGAAATCTCATGGATAGTTTTACAACTTTTATAAGATAACATTTACAGAACTTCTATATATCTATATTAATAAGATGTTTTCTCAAATCTCTAGGCAGTAAAAGACTTCTCAGGAATGGAAAGTGCCATCTAGATTGTATCTGCAAATTATAGAAGCTTGTTTTAAACACTTCTACACGGGAGAAATATCAACATCATACATCTTAAAAGTAATTACATTAGATCTTAAATGATAATTAAAAAAGAAACTGATGTTAGACGGATAAGGCACGTTCTTAACAACCAATTAGAAAAGAAAAGTAGATACAGCCTGTCCAGCTTACGTTGACACGTCGATTACTGCACAAAAGTAAGTAAGCGGCGTGTCAACTTATACTTGACAAGGCATACTAGAGTCAACCAACTTATAAAAGTATCAATCAGGCAATTCTGGTCTTAGTGCTTAGGGTTAATAAGGGTTTAATCGTGAAAAGTGCCTCATCTAATATCGATAACGACTTTCGGAAACTGGTGGAGATTGAAAGTGATCAAGCCACTTTACTCCATGTTTAGTAACTCCTAGAATTTTTCCTCATTAATTCATAAACCGGTGGTAAAGTTGAGTTTTCGCTATAAGTTGGATGACTGAATATGTTTTAAAGGGCAAGCAACTTTTTGTGTTGATTCTGAATCTTATCTTATGTAACGCACAGTGTGTACCTAAATGGATTTTCAAGAAATTACAAGGGGACTTACCAGGATTTATGATTTAAAGTTGGCAATAACTTTGACAAGTTCTTTTTGCTATTCGATTCCGTTTATTGTTGTAAAGATCAAACGTCACTAACGTAACCAACCAAATAGTGCATGGTAGTCCTTAAAAACTGCTTAATTTATAAAATTAGGTACTCACTGAAATGTACAACAGTTACTACTGATTATATTAATTGTTTAGATAGTAGGCTTGCCTAAATACCTACCACTTATACAATTTATCTAAACAATGTCCCAGGCACTGCAGCGTCCGAGCGGTCAATTCACAAGTGTGAGTCAAGGTGCCACTGGACGCTCTGTATAAATCATCTCATTACATTGTCTCTGTTGTAACTTTTTCCTTCTTGCACGTCAGTGGAGGTTTTTATTGTCCTTCATACTTTCAGCATTCACCGAAAATAAAGGCACGGGCCTTCTCAGAATCTTCATATCAACCTTCAACCCATCGGGTTAAACTTTTAATGCAACAGGCATTTTTCGTAAAAAACATGGTCCAGTCTCAGAAAATGATGTAATTACGTAATACGGCGATAAGTACACTCAATTTCGGTTCAGCCGCTGTCTGCTGAAATTGCTCCAAATATTATTACTTCTCGGACCGGTCGTGTAAGGAAATTCAGATTTCGTGTACAGTGTACAACAGCTCTTTTACTCTGAGAAAATTCTCCTCTAAATGTAATTTAGGGGGTGGCGTAATAATTTACATGATTTGTTTTTGTTAATTCAAAATTCAATTATTGAACGAGCTAGCGAAGCGAGCGAAGTTCTCCGAGTCTACTGGAACAATCCGGCGTTTGTAAGTTTGTATGTATGTTTGTATGAATGTTCGTTCGACGATAACTTGAGTAAAAGTGAGGATCGTCATGAAATTTGGTAGGCGGGTAAATTTTTACGTTCGAACATGAGCCAAATCGGTCGAGGGGTTGCTGAGAATGGGGTCGCGAGTTCGAAGTTCGGGGCGAAATTTATATACGAAACAAAACGTGTATGCATTTACTTACTATTTTCCTACTCTTTTCAATGATTCGTTAATCTTCTGAGCTTTGAAACTTTGCAATGCTTCTACGTAATATAGGGTAATGAATGCCCTTACTTTTACATTATTGAGATTTATATTGAGAACAAAAGCTGTTCTCTTGAAAAAACCGTGATTGAAGCGGAAGGAACGAGCCTTTAAAAAAATACACAAGAGAACAGAAAATAACGCAACGAACAGCAAAACCAGATTCTGTTTTTCATAATTACATACTCTACGTTCTGAGTAGGGTCAGCTACGCCTCATTTTTATTCGATATTCTCCCTTATGCCGAGTGTGACAAAAGCTATCTTGAGGTATCATGGCTGTCGGGTGTACAGTACATACTTATCTTTTCTTGGCTGGACTCGGTCTGTGCTTTTTTTGTCGGATTTTTTCAACGAAATTGCGAATTAACTGCACGCAACATTGTACCGGCGCAGGAGTCGTTTGTTAGATATCTGATTCGCTTTCCTGAATTCAACAACACAATAAACTATGATTTTAGGTTCGTAAATTACTTTTAGATAATTCGGTAAGATTCCACAATTAGTACAACATTTTTGAGCACAAAAACTTAACGTAATTAGTTATGATGAATGGTGAAGAAACATATCGTTCTGCAGACTATACTGCGCAAGACCAAGTTTTCCTTTTATTCTGAGTAAACATAGACCTTTTTGTATCTACGTAATGAGATGATTTATTGAACGAGCGAGCGAAGCGAGCGAAGTTCTCCGAGTCTACTGGAACAATCCGGCGTTTGTATGTTTGTATGTATGTATGTGTGTATGTTTGTATGTATGTATGAATGTTCGTGCGACGATAACTTGAGTAAATTTAGTCTGATCGTCATGAAATTTGGTAGGCAGGTAAATGAGACAAAGATAATTTTTAAGTTCGGACATGAGCCAAATCAGTCTAGGGGTTGCTGAGTTATGGGGTCGCGAGTTCATAGTTCGGGGCGAACCACTAGTGAATGGTGAAGAAACATATCGTTCTGCAGACTATACTGCGCAAGACCAAGTTTTCCTTTTATTCTGAGTAAACATAGACCTTTTTGTATCTACGTAATGAGATGATTTATACAGCGTCCTGTGCCACTGTTCGCTCACAGCCTAGTTGGACTAGACGTACTTAATCGATTGGCAAAGTTAAGCAACAACGGCCACGGTCAGTCCATGGATGGGTGACCGCTAGTGGCAATCATATCTGAGCGCTTCCGTGCTTCGGAAGGCACATTAAACCGTTGGTCCCGGTTGTTGTTTATTGATAACAATCCTTAAGCCATGTCAGAGGCCATTTGGGCGGCCTAAAAACTCTAACACCCTGGCCTCTACCTCATACGATTATCTACCTACCTAGTGGCACACTAGATGAGTGAAGTGACCACTCGGAAACTGCAGTGCCTGGAACATTGACATTCTGAGTGAATGACTTAACTAGTGGTTCGCCCGAACTGTGAACTCGCGACCCCATATAAACTTAACAACCTCATATCTCGGTAACCCCTCGACCGATTTGACTCATGTTCGAACTTAAAAAATATCTTTGCCTCATTTACCCGCCTACTAAATTTCGTGACGATCCGACTTCATTTACTCAAGTTATCGTCGAACGAACATACATACAAACATACATACATACAAACGCCGGATTGTTCCAGTAGACTCGGAGACTTCGCTCGCTCGTTCAAATATTCAAACGTTTTAGAATAAACAACGATTTACTAAACTTTCTCTACAAGCAGCTTATGGAGCAAACATGGTCCATTCAGCCACCAGTTATTGCCCGTAGTATACTTTTATAGGGCCATTCCGAAGATAAGACTATTTCTTCTGATAAGACACTGGCCAAGAGCATGTCGGTCAAATTATAGATGGTTTTGAATTTAATAAAATATGATTTCTCTAAAAAGTCATTAATTTTCAGTTTTTTGTTTTAATTGAACGAGCGAGCGAAGTTCTCCGAGTCTACTGGAACAATCCGGCGTTTGTATGTTTGTATGTATTTTTGTATGTATATTTGTATGTATGTTTGTATGTATGTTTGTATGTATGTTTGTATGTATGTTTGTATGTAATATAAATGTTCGTTCGACGATAACTTGAGTAAATTTGGTCGGATCGTTATGAAATTTGGTAGGCGGGTAAATGAAATTAAAAGGATTTTTAAGTTCGAACATGAGCCAAATCGGTCGAGGGGTTGCCGAGATATGGGGTTGTTAAGTTTATATGGGATCGCGAGTCCACAGTTCGGGGCGAACCACTAGTATAAGAGTGTGACAGAAAAATAAAAACGGACAGAAAAGAGTTTGTCCGTTTATCGAGGGTATCATGCATGTTGGACTACGTTACCCTAAAGCCTACACTTTAACTTCAAGTTCAAGAGTTCGTTTAACAAAACGCCTGCCGAGAAAAGTAGCGTTATCTAAATTAATCTGGTTTTTCAAAACAATATTTGGTTCATAGTAAAATCGACTTTAAGTCTTGCTCACAACAAGGTTGTTATTCAAACCTGGGTATTTATACGAAGCAGATAACTTAAGGCTATTCCCAGACAATCCAAATTCTAAGCCCCTTTTTAGCGAGTACGCGAAGCCTATCATTATTATGATATTTTCAGCAACGAACTGATGTAGGTATGTTTGTTAATAGGTTCATTTGTTCTCTTGCGGAGCCTAAACTAAGATTTCAGCAAATAAGGTATCGTTTTAATCTCTGTTGCCAGGTGACATGAAATATTTTATTTTTCATAAAAATCTAAGATGGCGGCCGTGGTACGCCCGAAAGTAATAGACTCAAATACAAGGCGTTACAAAAGTACCTAACTCTTTTTACAGGGTAATAGCACCCGGTGATAGGGATCACAACCTAATTTTTTTTTTGCTTTATGAGATTCCGTTGATTTTTAAATTAATAAAATGTGAACGCTGTGGCGGGAGAAAAGTATTTTTTAAATATTGTTTTCATTGACTTCCACAATGTTTTAACAACTCAAAGCTATGTAAATGCACCTACACAAACAAAAATATTTTAAAATTTGATCTAATACCAAAAACAAAAGAGTTATGATTTTTTTTTTCAATTTTGAGGTTATACTAGTGGTTCGCCCCGAACTGTGAACTCGCGACCCCATATAAATTTAACAACTCCATATCTCTGCAACCCCTCAACCGATTTGGCTCATGTTCGAAATTAAAAATTCTATTAATTTTATTTACCCGCTTACCAAACATAACGATCCGACCAAGTTTACTCAAGTTATCGTCGAACGAACATTCATACATACATACATACAAACATACATACATACAAACGCCGGATTGTTCCAGTAGACTCGGAGAACTTCGCTCGCTCGTTCAATTACTAATTTGGGTCTAGCTAGCATTGACCGTTTAGGAGATAATATGGGCAATTAAAGTTTTGATACTTCTTTTTTGCTAGTGGTTCGCCCCGAACTATGAACTCGCGACCCCATATCTCAGCAACCCCTCGACCGATTTGGCTCATCTTCGAACTTAAAAATTCTCTTGGCCTCATTTACCTGCCTACCAAATTTCATGACGATCCGACTAAATTTACTCAAGTTATCGTCGAACGAACATTCATACATACATACATACATACATACATACATACATACAAACGCCGGATTGTTCCAGTAGACTCGGAGAACTTCGCTCGCTTCGCTCGCTCGTTCAAAAATAAAAATAGTAACTTTTTTTTACAGATTTGACATCCTGTTGACTACTAGGTTACGCCCTGTAAAAAGAGTTAGGATGTTTTGTAACATGTTGTATAATTTTGAAAAGTTATTTTTTACGGATTGTCCAAACTTATAGATCTTTGGGAATAAGCCCGTGGCAGAGACAAGTTACGTAAATGAAGATTAATCGGCGGCAGGTTATTATGTGTGCTGATGCCCTGCGCTTACGCATCCCGTCTGCCCGGTCGTTGAGCAACCGCCCTTTTTACCTTTTTCTCGGCATTTTTGTACCAACTTGCAAGGGGAAAATATCTGAGAAATAAAAGTGTAATATAAGGTGAAAAATTCGTACTTGAGTCTATTGCATTATCCTCTTTCTTCAGTTCACTTCGTGAAGGTCGGTGTGGATATTCACTCGATTTACAGAGCTCTACGCGCCTGGGAAGCTAAAAGAAGATTCTGAAGATATTTTGCTTAAAAAAAAATTGGCGGCGCACTTTTTTTCAAGCAAAATCTGTTATGGATATCAAAACAAAACTGGCTGTTTTAGATAGGTCTCACCTAATTCTAGGGTTTGATATGTGAACATTTTCGATTTTTTTAGTGTATTTGATACAGGAATCGATTTTGTGCACTTTTCTTTGCGCGCGGGCTAATTCACTATGCCCAGCGCCTTAACCGGGGTTTCTTCCATTTGTCTATTTATTTATGGGCAACATCTTTCAATCAAATGAAGTGCCACTAAAGCCACTATAATGTCGCAGTGTATAACTTAACAGTATTAATAACTATCAAACAGCAAGCTCTAGATGAACGATCATTAATTTGAGTTAAAAGGATATAGATCGCCACAACAAGGTGTCAAATTGGGTCTAAAATGTGGTAAATCAGGTTTACCCAGATATTTGCAAACCAAAATCAACGTAAACTGGCTTCGCAATGTTTACAATAGGAGGCAGTTTTGGAAACACCTTTACCTTTTAGAACAGCTAAACCGTTTTAGAGAAAAGGTACTGAGCAACTACCACGAGTGCTTACTGTCACTGTCACTGAGAGTGATAAGTTAGATAAACAACCTTACTATTATAGTATTAGGATACATGACAGACGTCCGGCAGACGTCCGGCACAGCTTTTTCGCACTCGTGGTAGCTACTCAGAGCAATACATTGGGGTTTCTACTTTTTACCTAGCAGAGAGGAAAAAATAATCACCGATTATAAATAGTTATCAGGTATAGTTATCTGGATTCTTCTTCTTCTTCTTCTTCTTCTTCTTCTTCAACCTATAGCCACCCAATGCTGAGTTATCTGGATTAGTAACGGCGATATTGACGAGTAGTTTATAATGAGGAAACATCGGAAACATGAATTAACGGGCCCCTACTCGCTATTCGAAAAAACATTCTTGAACGTGTCAAAAAAAACTACATCACTTTGCCATCCAGCATTTTCTCCATCCAATAAAAATGTCTCTGATTACCTATATTATCAAAAAACAGCTGATCTGCCTGACGGCCTTTTCAAATGCTTATCTAAGTGCAACTCAAAGTAGGCCCCAAATATTTGACAGTTGCAAGATGGCGGCGATGGCATGGGCGTGACAGACAGGCGTCAATTCACCTGCGCCCGCGCACAGCCTACGTAGCAGCGGTTTCGTCAGTCGCCGATGTCAGGGGCGTATGGTTCTGTTTTCGTTATTAGCTGTATGTGAAAGGCTGGACCGATTTCGATAGAGATTTGAGAGAAGAAACTTGGGACAAATCCCTGGCAAGAAACGCGTCGGCTGAAGGAGGATATCCTGGGACCTGAGCCTGATACGCAATGGCGTGTCGATGGCGTCCTAGCAGAAGGATAAAACCGGGGTTTCTTCGTTTTTCTCCCACAACCAGAGAACTAATCCTCTAGAATTATAATCAGAATATTCTTTTCTGTACTACAAAAACATTAAAATGACCGACAGCATTAATAAATCTTAATTGAAGCTACAGGCTACAGGCTAAGAGGGCCTTAGCCGTTACAGGCTAAGGCCTCTGGCCAAGGAACCTACAGGAGTGGACTGGAATCGCGAACAGTGGCCAGCTATTTCACCTCGCGAGAAACAACGACAAATACGCGGAGCAGATCGCCATCTTTAGACTCAGTTGAGTCAGAGAGGCACCGAAGGAAGACTAAGGTGTTACAGTTAGCTGACAGGGTATGGGTAGCGTGGATAGGATATCTGCAACGTCTCAACGACCAAAACTAGTTCTTACCCAAGTTAGATAGATAGAATACACTTTGTTGTACATCAAAAGAATCAGGTATCAGTTTTCGGTGGGAATGGCGTGAAAATTTCCCATGTATTTTTTTTCCTAAGGATTTTTTAACTGCGTGTATGGCCTGTGTATTCTATGCATGTGATATTGTTGTAGACACGATTTATTTGTATTGCTGCGATTTTCACCGATTTGATCATAAACCACGAATAATTAATTAAGGCTCTCAACTAATTAACAAACTTCCACCAAGCCAGGGTTTTTCCGCTTCGAAACGAAGAGGTTCTATAACTTACCCCACAGATAGATGGCATCTCTAAACTCATGCAAATATGTTGACTTCAACTCTAAGTGAGGATGAGTTTGTTTTTTTTCGCGGTTTTTAAGGTGCTAGTTCACTGTATTCGAAATTTATCATGTGAACTTTGTCTTTCATTATAACTGCTTGGAATGACTTTATCTTAACTTGTAGATTCAAAGGTATAAAAAATCGACCAACATGAGCAGACGTCATAGTAAGTAGTCGAGTAGTTCTCGATCTATTTCACTTGTTGGGATAACCAACTACTTATGCTAACAAACCTAAAACAAATGCTTGCCAAGTAAGATGTTTGCCAGAGACGACCAAGTGAATTGACACCTTTAAAAGCTCATAAATTTCGAGCAAGTTTTGGAACAATATTTCACATTAGATCTCTCGAATAATTCAAATATGGCCGAGATTAATGTTTTAATTAGTTTGATTTAGATCTGCGATAAATCCTACTGGTTTCGTTTTGGGAAATCAATTTCGTTACTGCAGCAACACCTGTTATTTGGTCATCATTATCATTAACGACATTAGATGTTAATGATGATAATCTCCTTAAATATTATGGATTTTTATTGAGATATTCATATTTTAGTAGGTATGTACATTCGTACATACACAAAAACTTTTGTGAAAACTAACATTTCTTGACCCAGTGGCAAAGAAATTAGGAGACCCAGCGGATGGATAGCGCTGGTAGACCTCATAAACGTTTGAACGTAACTGGTCTAATTACCTTTATCATTGCTGTGCCCATTTAAATAACCAAACCATGAAATTTTTTCACAGAAAAAATTGTGACCGTGTGACGTCACACTCGTATTTCTAGAATATGGTATGGACTCCTTCAACTTACCATCCAAGAAATGATACCAAAATAACATAGCTCGAGAACTTACGCCAGTGGTATGAACAAACCACGAGCTCCTGATTTCTTTTGGCAGCTTCAAAGGGCGAGATAGCCAAATTGGTTGCCAACTTCTGATAGATAACCGCACTTTATGAAAAAAAAAAATAAGATATCGATAGCTTAGATACATACAAAGAAACAAATACATTGTGAGTCCATATTACACGCAAAATCCGTATAAAAGTCAAAGTCAAAGGGTTTTATTCAATATGCCATAAATAAATTATTTACATTGAACGTCAAAATAGGTATCATCAAAAGTAAAAGGAAGTATATAAATCAAATACTTATTACTATCTAATACTAAGAAGTATCTAGCTACTTTTTTTTCTCCAGCTTCACTAGCTCTGATCGTTCTTGGAGAAGAAGCATGGTAAAGAAACTCCAAGGATCTCACATTTTAGGTACCTAGTGCTTAAAAAAATAATACATATTTTGTAATATAGGAACGTGGGTAAGTATATAATCTTGCCCTGAACTGGTTTAGTGCCAGACATCGGTGTCATTTAAATAATCATTGATTTTGTAATAGGCTTTTTGGCACAGAGTGTGCCTTACACATTTTTTGAATCGAGCATCTGGTAAACTTAGTATATCTTTTGGGATCTTATTATAGAAGCGTGTACAGTTTCCGAGAAATGAGCCCCTAGCCTTCTTAAGTCTAAGAGCTGGAATAGTGGGCTTGTGCTTATTTCTAACAAATAAGCTTAAAATTATAACTGACGAAGCATCGTATCCTCAATCCAACTCCACACTGTTCTACGTAGCTGACTTTCAAATGGTAATGGCGCATCAATCGGGCGGGTTCACATGACGTGCGCAAGCGCAGCATGACAATGCGACGCGTTTGTTGAACCTGCCTGCGTGGCGCGCATCCCAATCGACCTGATTGGGCGCGTTTGGTGCGGGTCAGTAGAGGTGCGCGAAACGCTTCAGTGAAAAGAAAAGAATGATATAGTTCATTTCCTTCACTGAACTAGTTCACTCTTTTAGGAAGAGCTGGCTGCAGGGATGTTGAATAATAACACCAGTTTGAAGTGTAGAATGTGAATGAATAATTTATTTACAGGAAGCAGTATTTATACAAAATCTTACGAACTAATTAACCAATAAAATATTTACAAAATATAACAGCCAATCACAAGACGCGCATTTTAGCCAATTACGTAGCTAGTCGCCGCCGCGCGGGCCCGCGCTCCATGGAGGGCGAACGAGGGGCGACTCGCGGGGCGAGGAGGACCGAGGCACGCGCGAACGAGGGGCGACTGCGGGGCGCGGCAGACAGAGGCACGCGGCGCGCGGCACGTAAATACGCGGGTGCCGAAAATCATCGCCAGTAGTGCCTGCGGAGCGTCGTGAGAGGTGGTCGCGTATGCGATGCAGCTACACTCTTTTAGTTCTTAGTTCACTTATAGTTCATTCATAGTTCACATCTCATTCATAGTTCATACTTCATTCATAGTTCATTCACAGTTCATTCATAGTTCATAGCTCATTCATAGTTCATAGCTCAGTAGTTCGTTCACGTATCTTTTGACTCACGGTAGTCCGCGAATGACAAAGGCGAGACACAATGACATGGGTTACAGAATTTTGGTTCTTAGTGTGGTAGATTTAAGAATGTTTCTTGAAGAATGAACTACGTGGACTAGAGTGAATGTGATATATAAAGATTTACAGAATTTTGGTTCTTAGTGTGGTATATTTAAGAATGTTTCTTGAAGAATGAACTACGTGGACTAGAGTGAATGTGATATGTAAAGATTGGTAGTGAATGAATGAATGAATGGTTTCATATAACGAATGCATTCAATCGAAGCATTCGTTCGCGAACTACACACCTCTACGGGTCAGTCCTTCGCTCCAGTAGCTGTCACGTCTTTCATCATCGATTTCGGCCGAGGATAGACCTTCCGTTAAATGCTTTCCACAGCCACTGCCTTTATCGCATCAGACAATCTGGTAACGTTGGTCTCTATCCTCAGACGCGCTTGCCGTTCACCTGATCCAAGATTATGATGAGCTTCTCTAGACTCTGTTTGGGGGACGGCATAGTGTGTGAAATTGAGGGCCTTGGCAGATCGTAGACAAGGGTTTTAGATATTGAGTTGTTCAATTGGGACATTGTCCCAGGCACTGCAGCGCCGAGTGGTCTCTTCACCCATCTAGTGTGAGTGAAGGTACCACTAGACGCTGCATAAATCATCTCGTTACGTTGATCCAAAGGCCTGTATTTTTTTTTTTCAATTATGATCTTGATAGTACACTTTGATTCTAATAGCTGTCATGTTTTGGAAGTTGTAGTAAGCAGAAGTCTGTCTGAAATAGTATTGTGAGAAAAAATCCACCTCAAACAAAAACAATTTCAGATCCAAGTGTTATCAGTGCAGCTCCATCGTTAAAGCGATACCAACCAAGCTACTTGCCCTCCGCGGTTTACCGGTCAAGTTACTAGCATCGTCTGAACGCTCTACCGATATCACACACTCGTAGTGGAGTCAGCTCCTATACAGGTCCAGTATGATGCTTAAACGCCGCTTATGTAGTTTTATTGTTCGTACTGATGTTCTTTAGACCTGTCTAAGCTAATTTACATTTTATAGCTTTTAAAATGCGTTTACATCCGCTTGATGCGCGTGATTCTGTGTGTAAACCGGTGGGTTGTATTGAGATAGGTTCGGTAAGTAATAAAAACTTAGGCCATCTACGTATTGAGATAATTTATACAGCGTCCAGTGTCACCTTCACTCACACTGATGACTAGATGGCTGAAGGGACCAGTCGGGCGCTGCAGTGCCTGGGACATCGCTAACCGTGAAGGACTTGACTTTCCTGTGGGCCAGGCTGACTAACTGTCAGGCAGGATGGTATAGGTGCTAGGCAAGCCTACTCCAACTAAGTAATATGGTCTAAGTCAGGGTACTTCCATGATGAACACATGCATGATTATCCATAAACTTTGTAGTAATAAAATCCAGAGTACAAGAAATAATAATAATTACTTGAAAGTCCTGAAACTAAATATAACTGTACTCCAATCGCCGGTTACAGAGGATTTTTACAGCTTTTTAAAATCTTTTGCGAGTTACATTTTTCATACATTCCACTTTCATACAAACTAGTACTTTTTTTTCTCAGAACCCACTATTCAAAGTTACAACGCGTTAACAGAGCTCATCCAATGTTTTGAGTGTATTTTGAAGTCGGTCCTACTTTATTATAAAAGTCTTTATAATTGATATTATGGTCACTTTGCGATGACTTATTGCTACCACTGCATTATATTTCATGCGCGTAACAAATTTGTGTAGTGCCGCAACACAATATATCTCTTGGAGTTTTTGTCCACTTCCTCACTCGATAATATTTGGGCGATTTGTATCTCTTTCCGATGGATGATAAGGTCGCTTTTGCAGCCATTATTGGTGCCTCATTGTTTAATTTTATATTGGCGTTCACCTTTAAAGTAATCGGTCGATTGTCTTCCGTTGACACGGACCACGGCGCTTAATTTTTCGAGGAAGAAGTATTGTTGTAAATTAACAGCAGCAGCCGGTAATTTTCTTTCCAAAAAAACTTTCGACATCAAAGCAAAGGCGCGGAAGGTCAACAGAAATCGATTCTTTGGGTAACACCAATGAGTTCAAGGGAGTGTTGTCTCCAATGTCGAAATCGTAAAAGTGAAATGAAGCAGGACAGCCTCTTTGGCGATCAAAATACAAACGTAGCAATGGTGTCGATCAGTGCAACAGGAAGCTAACAGTCTCGGAATGATAGCTAACTAATAAGTACCTCAAGAAAATAATTATCTTCGATAATTGGCGCGAGCCTTCAAAAAGAGAAAAAAATGTGAAATTACAGTTCTGAGAAGGTGTGAAAGATGGATAGAAGATGCTCGATAACAAAGAGGACATAAAACATTAATAGATGCCACTTTAGTTTTGTACCTACTGTGGCAATCAGCTATGTATGAACCTTGTCTGAGGTCTGTAGTAAGAAATGTGAAAAGAGACTCGAACATTTTTAAACATGGACATAATTAGTAGCCACCAGAAGCATTAGCCATATAAACAACTCATTTTGAAATCTTATCTTCGATCTCTGCAACGCTGTTCAACTGGGTTTAGTCCCATTGTCCCCTGGAACTTACACCATTGGCTTACACCAAAAAGAGACATATTATGGTTCAAAGGAAATAAATTGATGGTGTTATCGCCTCTACCGATTTTATCCGTTTTGTGAACTCTACTTAGCTAAAGTTTTAAGTTTGGAGCGAGAATTTTACCCACAAGTCAAATCGAATGACATCATTTTGCTGGCATTTTTTTCCCATTGCTGGGCAAAGGCTTCCACACATCTCTATCCTTGGCTGCATTTGGCCAACCCGGCAATAATGTATTGAGGTCATCTACCCATCTTCGCCTAGGTCTGCCGCGTCACCGTTGTCCACCGTGTGGGGTGGGCCCATTCTGATACAATTTTAGCCCACAGGACAGTAAAGAAAACCAAACATTGGCATACTCACCGTTGTAGACTCTTTTTTGCCAACTTGTGGTGGTAATAATTTCGTTTATCGTATGCAGTTTTCACCACGAAAATAATTGAATGAGCGAGCGAAGTTCTCCGGGTCTGCTTGAACAATCCGGCGTTTGTATGTATGTATGTTTGTATGTATGTTTGTATGTATGAATGTTCGTTCGACGATAACTTGAGTAAAAGTCGGATCGTCAGGAAATTTGGTACGCGGATAAATTAAAATAAAATAATTTTTAAGTTCGAACATGAGCCAAGTCGGTCGAGGGGTTGCCGAGATATGGGGTTGTTAAGTTTATATGTGGTCGCGAGTTCACAGTTCGGGGCGAACCACTAGTATTTGACCCTGTCATCGGTCCCTACGGGTCCGGGTCCCACAGGAAGGCAGCTAGCGGCCGCGATTTATAGCTCGCCTCGCGCGGTGTTAGGTTATGAATTATGCTGTTTAGAAGCTGAATAATTAGCATAGATTAGATCCTTGTTCGTGTTTGGCGAGGTGCCCGTGTCAATACTCACTGAGCCTGATGGGTGCGGCTGCTGCATGTAAGTTGGTGTGGTTTCACTAATGGTAAACAACACTCAGTTAATACGTGTATGTAGTTTACCAAGTTTTCTTACAATGATGTCAAAAGCCAAATGACACTGAAAGAGAAGAAGCCATGCCAATTCAAAACCATAATATTATATCAAAAGCATTGTCAAACAATTCTTACAATCCATGAGCTCCTTGTTCCGTTTGGCACTGGCAGGAAGAAGATAGTTAAACAAAATCCAAATACAGACTACCTTTTATACAGGGTGCAAATTGACGTATTGTTAACTTAGGAATATCCCCTAGTCGTCGACTCAAGATCGAACTCAAGTAGTTGATCTCAGAAAAGTCAAATGCTAATGTCAAGCCCTGACTAATGTCAATGACAATCTCAAGATAGTGTCTATTAATATGCTGACAGCCACTCAAGTTTGATTAGCCAAGGCTTGATATTACAATTTGACTCATCTGAGTTCACCTAATTGAGATCGAGCTCGAGTAGGTGATCTCGGACGACTATGACTATGTATGTAGTTTACCAAGTTTTCTTACAATGATGTCAAAATCTAATACTGAAAGAGAAGAAGCTATGCCAAATCAAAACCATAATATTATATCAAAAGCATTGTCAAACAATTTCTTACAATCCACGAGCTCCTTGTTCCGTTTGGCACTGGCAGGAAGAAGATAGTTAAACAAAATCCAAATACAGAGTACCTTTTATACAGGTTGCAAGTTGACGTATTGTTAACTTTAGGAATATCCCCTAGTTGTCGACTCAAGATCGAACTCAAGTAGGTGATCCCAGAAAAGTCAAATGCTAATGTCAAGCCTTGGCAATGACAATCTCAAGATAGTGTCTATTAATATGCTGACAGCTACTCAAGTTTGACATTAGCCAAGGCTTGATATTAACATTTGACTTATCTGAGTTCACCTAATTGAGATCGAGCTCGAGTAGGTGATCTCGGACGAAATACCACCCTCAGTTATATACATGTATGTAGTTTACGAAGTTTTCTTACAATGATGTCAAAATCTAACAGTGAAAGAGAAGAAGCTATGCCAAATCAAAACCATATTATTATAATCAAAAGCATTGTCAAACAATTCTTACAATCCACGAGCTCCTTGTTCCGTTTGGCACTGACAAGAGAAAGAAGATAGTTAAACAAAATCCAAATACAGAGTACCTTTTATTGTTAACTGTGCGAATATCCCAAAACAGAGAGTTCTGCCAAATAGCGTCGTTATTTTGACGTAATCACTTGGAAGACATCTTTATGCAACGTTGAAAGGTACAATTGTAACTATTGGCCCTAAAAGGGCAACTTAATGCAATTAAATGTAAATCCGACTGAACAGCAAAGGGTCACCAAG
Source organism: Zelleria hepariella (assembly GCA_949319315.1). Taxonomy (NCBI): domain Eukaryota; kingdom Metazoa; phylum Arthropoda; class Insecta; order Lepidoptera; family Yponomeutidae; genus Zelleria; species Zelleria hepariella. The sequence goes on from OX439384.1 coordinate 21,884,866, forward strand.
TAAAAGAACACAGAAGAACTCTTTGGTTTCTATCTCTATCTTAGCTTAGCTTGAGTCGCCTATCTAAATGAATACGATCTTTATCCCAATCTACATATAGGTAGAGCATTACAGACTGGTGCCATCATCATCAGCCTGTTGACACCCACTGCTGAGTAAAGGCCTCTTCATACTCACGCCACCTCTCGCGATACTGTGCCACAGCTTTCCGGCTACTAGGGCTATCATGGGAGACTGGTGTATCCAGCTATAAAGCCCAGATATGACGATATGGCGACTCATGGTAAGCCAGCAGCTGCTCTATTGATATATGGAACAGCAGATTATTTTTTGCCTCCATTTTTTCGGCCCCATTGTAAAGCTGTTTGTATTGTTTTTCTAAGGCGCCATTGCATTCTTGTCCCTATGTGATCGATGCGCAAGCGCATCTTTGTCAAGCACACCGTCGTGGTCTCTGCTGTGTGTCAGGATCGTCGACTCCTCGAATTTGTGTACCTCAATCTCTTTCTCTCTCTTCCAGAATGGTCCCTGTATTTCAGTGATGCGCATCTCTATAAAGTAAACCGTCTGCGGTCTGTACTCTGTGACAGGATCGTCGACTCCTCCTCGCATTTGTGTCAGGGGCACCGCAATCTTGGTGCACAATCAGACTGGCGGCCATTGAGGCGACACGACTGATTGATGCACTATCCTAATAAATCTTAATTCTGTAATACATTGGTTGCGGTTATGCAATGCTGTGTGTCCCTTTAATAGCAAATGCAAGCGCCTGCATTTACATATTTATTTCGAAGAACCAATGGCATCCCATCCTCTCTGCTGATTCGGTTTACCTCTCAGAAAAGATAAGGTCAGTCTACGTCTAAAAAAACAATGTCCCAGGCACTGCAACGTCGGCTTGCCCACTTCACCTAACTAGTGTGAGTGAAGGTGCCACTATAAAGGTAAATAATTGCGGAGTCAGGTGAACCGAAAAACACGCCTCCAAAAAAGGTAGCAGTGAAATGATGGGTTCATCTGGAAGTTGGATGGAAGAGACTCAAGGCCCTTAATAACTCAGAACATACTTAGAAGCAATCTCGCATTTTGTATGAGATTTTATTGTTTAAACTGATATTACAAGCCTACAGAAACAGAACGAGAGAAAATCAGAAAGGCTGCCCCACCACAATGTGGGATTAAAGCTTGGAAGAAAGGGAGGGAGAGATCTTTCAGGACTAAATAGTGGCTAAATCGTTTAGATATACATAACTACTCGATTTTTTATCATTTTGCTACTAGCTAGGTCATTTACATGCACTGCGGCTGCAGAGTTTTAGGACGTACATGCACTGCGGCTTGCATCGATACCTTTTTTTCCCGCTATTAAATAAGTGTGATCTTGCTCTACCTACGCCTACGTAGTCAAATAAAGCAAAATGGCAACAGCTGAAAGCGGGACAAAACCGTTTATCTAGACACTGAGCATCGCCGGAACCCCCATTCCTCGCATTTTTGCGAATTTTCAGTCGCTTTTCTTATCGCCTCTCCCCCTTTAGCTCCGGCCCTCTCCACTCTAGGCAGGGATGCGCCGGCGCAGGCAGCCAGCTTGGCGCCCGCGGCGACTTTCACCCGCGGTCGACGACCCGCGGCGGGCTCGCGCCAAAATCGATCGCGGTGTCTGCGCGTGCGTCTATTGCGTCACCGAGTGATTGCGCTTGCGATAGATGCTGCAGACAGCCGCTGAAAGCTCATCATGCGTAAGCTAAGGATGTAGTAGTCAGCGAGCATGGCAAAGACCGCTGATGGGCAACCTCCCATTTCTTCTGCAGACTTTTCTGTCCTGCGCGACCTTATACCACTCCTGCAAGTAGGTAAGTACTTGTCGACATCGTCCTGCCAGTGCCTTCGCTCGACTTCAATGTCCAATATTTTCGACGTTCGACTTCGATGTCTAATACATATAGGCCCGGTTTCTGAGTTGAGAATTTTGCTAAGCAAATGGGTAAGTATCGTCCTGTCTCTGCAGATTTCTCACAAAAGAGCGTGACAGAGCGATACGTAAAGTATGTGCTTAGTAAAATTCTCAACTCAGAAACCGGGCCATAGTGGTATTATGTCCATCGGAGGTACACAATTCTTATGTTTCTTTTTAAGTTTTTTACGTCACAACTTTTTTCTAGGTGGACCGATTTTGATGATTCTCTTTTTGTTTGAAAGGGTACACTTCCCGTGTACATAAATACATTTTTCGTTCGCGGCAATTTATTTATTTATTTATGTACACGGGAAGTGTACCCTACACTTCCCGTGTACATAAATAAATGGTGAAGATCGATCTTAGGTCTTCAAATTTATGTTGGATGATTTATGCAGCTCTAAGTGGGACCTTCACACACACTAGACACTAGATGGGTGAAGTGACCCCTTGGACGCTTCAGTGCCTGGTACATTGTTTAGATTAGGCTTGCCCAGCTCCTCTTCATCATCCTCTCAGCTTACTCGTCCTAGTACACAGAAAAGAGCCAACTAAAGCGCGGGTTTCCTCAAGCTTTCCTTTGCTTTCAGAATGGTATAGGTGCTCGGCAAGCCTACTCCATCTAAAACAATATCCCAGGCACTGCAGCGTCGGGCGGTCTCTTCACCCATCTAGTGTAAATGAAGGTGCCACTGAGCGCTGTATAAATAATCTCATTACGTAGATGCAAAAGGCCTAAGGCCTTTGATCACAGTTAGTGAGTGAAATTGCTACTAAAATGTCAAAGAAATAAAAAAGTGCGTGCGACCATCGGAATTCCAACCTCGGACTCCTTTGATGCGGAGGTTCCACCCACTGGACTACCTACCACAGCTTTTTCCATTACCTTCATAGCGTCGTTAAGGGTGGACGATAGCAACGTGGCGGGAAATTCAAAATTTTCATTTTTCGTAGCTAAACTGAGCTATTTTTGTTCAGCGATTTTTCGTTCGCGGCAATAAAACAGTATTTTTTTCATTGTTGTAAACAACAGAACAACAATAATTCAGCCGATTATGTGTTCTGGTCTACGAAGCAGTGGCACTGCCCAAAAAACTTGTCGTAGACCAGAACACATAATCGGCTGAATTATTGTTGTTCTGTTGTTTACAATAATGAAAAGAATACTATGTTATTGCCGCGAACGAAAAATCGCTGAACAAAAATAGCTCAGTTTAGCTACAAAATGTAAAAAACTGTGAAAATTTTGAATTTCCCGCCACGTTGCTATCTTCCAGCCTTAAATTCTAGGTACTGGATTTGCATCTAAACTATCTATCAGTTTTACAAGCAATCTAGCTCTTTGTACTCTCCCTTTAAATAACTTCTGTGAGTGAAAGCTGGTAGGATGCTGGATTTATGCCACTAATGAGTAGTAGACATTGCATTGCGATATGGCTCGTTTAGACCGGGCGAGTGGCCGCGCGGTTTGACCACACTTATATTTGCACTTCCCACCGGCATTTGGGACGTCCGACCGGCTGAAGCCCTCCGTGACGTCACTCATACTATCTTACACTCATACAATATGTATGGCGGTCTTAGGAATCTTAGAAAACCTTGTTTTTTATAAGGTTTTTATAAGGTTAAAAAATAAAGTTTTTATGATCCCTAGCACGGGTTAGGGCTTTAGAAAGAACAAAAAGTAAACCTTGTTTTTGTTGTGGAATAACTGGAATATTTTCAGGTAACACTTCGAAATACGTACTTATGTTATGTATGACGCAGATATACAGGGAAAACATAAATGTTTTTACCAACATAGAATACGTGATCCGTACAGTACATTCAACAGCACGTCGACCCTTACACGCATGCACTCTATTCAGTTACATTACGGGCGAGTTTGCAAAGAAAATGTAAAGGTTTACGTGCTGTTGACTGTACTACCAAATGACTGGCTCAACTTATGGTAGGATAATTATGTGATGATAATAGTCTATGAAAATGTCGTGTTATCCTCGTGCGGTGTAAACGCACCTCCGCTAGGGTTGGGCCAGGGCCGGTGAAATGCAGTGAAAGTGTCATTGTTGGCCCTCCACGGGTTGGTTGGCCTACTTGGCCTAGCCCGCTTATGTGCGCAGGCGCATTGTCAACAGATTGCCTTGTGTTTATGTTTGTTATCTGATTTCACTGCAGCTGGCTTTGATCTATCTATGATCTGTTATTGAGGCGCAATTTGGTTGGTTTTTATCGCCAGAGGGACGGACGGTCGACTAGTAGTTTTGCCTTTAAAATACAGGGTGTTACAAAAAGGTCCCAACTTAGAGCTAATATTATGTGTAACTTGTATTTTAGATACATGGATATATCTGATAGTCAGGTGTTTTGCATTGATTATTTAGAACGACAACCCTAATACATTTTTGTAATTACCCTGTATTATTCACTGGTTAGTTGCCATGGTGAAATGTTGCAGTAACTAATGCAGTAGCTGTTATTATTTACAATGACTACCTAGTTGGCAAACTTTTCCGGGTTTTGTCTCTAATGACTCAACTTTAACTTGCGAAAGATAAGACTTTCATTCTATTCTAAGAACGAGATAACCAAACTCATATTCGAGAAGAGGTGAATAAAGGGAATGTCGCGTTTTGAAGCGCTCAGTTCTACAGTCAGCCACAAACTAGGATACCCTGGATATCCCTTTTTGTTCGATTGGCGCCCTTATGGCTAACGCGGTTAGAGATGCCATGGGGTATCCTAGATTGTTGCTGACCGTACTATTTCGGGTGCGGTGTCGATTATTGATGTTCCGTTCCCGGGAACATTGCCAATCGCTGGAAACATTGCCGGAAACATTGCCGGCAATGTTCCCCCAACTGGGAATTTAACGGGAACTTTGCTGTAAACTTTGGATATTTCAATATTTGTTTATTGACTTGTAAATGTTTTTGGATTCTTTATACACCAAATAATAAGTTACTAAACACATAATTCATACGAATTTCATAGGTAGTACGGATTTAAGATGGATTTTTTAATGGAACACAGATTTCATGCAGTCTCCATGTGGCAACACTGCAAGGACAAGACACTTATGCAAATATGCATGTCACTTGACTAACCAAAGCGATAATTTAAGAATTTGCATGAATTAACAAAATAAATATCACTGGGAATTTATGGAAACATTGGGAAACTTTCGGAAACTTTCCGGGAACATTGCCAGTGGAAACATTGCCGGGAGTGGGAATGTTTCCAAGCGTACATCAATAGTGTCGATGGATGGGTGACCGACCGCTATTGGCAATAACGTAATCAGCGCCCCGGTTGTTTATTAAAAGCCATGCTTGCCTCAAAACACTGGCACCAGGGGTGGCCACTAACTACCTCATACGATTGCTCAATAAGATCTTAAACAACACTGTAATATGTGAGGAACTCTATGCATCGAAGAAGACCTCAGATTGATGGGCAAATACACCAACTGGTGAAAAGAGGCAAGGGCCAGAGACAAATGGAACTCTACTGTGGTGGAGGCCAAGACCCACAAAGGGTTATAGCGCCAAAGAAAGTGGAGGCGACATATCCGCCCCGGGCATCTGCGGGGTACGCGGTGGCACAGGGGGGGGTGACGTGCCCCCCCCTCGCCCCTCCGCACTTCATACTTCACTTCTTCTTTGACCGCCAACGCGTCATACACCGAATTGTTGTTATATTTTGAATAATCATTAAATCAGCATATTAAATACAGTCCACTGTTCATCATTCATTCACCAAAGAGCAATACATCTTGGACAGAAAGTAAGAGGCACTCTATTGTCCCCGTCGGGCACAGCAAAACTTAAAATCTAGGTAAAGGAAATATCTTAAAACATGGAAATAACTTAAACTCTTTTGTCATTGTCACATCACAAATCGGTCGGAAATAGTCGGAATGACTGCCAAATCATCGCTACAATGTTGATGATAGCATATGAGGCGAAAGCGTTTAGAAATCATCGACCTCTTGACGGTTGAAAGACGGACAGACAGACGGACTGTTATCTAATAAAATTTACTTATGTAGTTGTAGAGTCGTCGATGTTTGGCTTGGTAAACTTTGTACGTATACAGCCTTCTTACAACTACCGTACTTTTTCTTTTTTGTTGCAATAAAGCTAGAAATAATTTGTAACGTCTTTGATGGGCCGGTCACCTGGAGACAAACCGAAATCTACTGTGGAGAAGGCCAAACTGGGGTTGGAGACACAGTTAAGGGAAACGGCAAATGATTAAAAAAAAACATTTCACTATGTAGGTATCTGCCGTAGCCTAATTCAAGGGAATCTCGAATGCGACATACACGAGAGTATAGAAAAAAATACAATGAAGTAGCGGACACGATTGTTAAATGTAAGTAGGTATGATTCCATACTTTACATTGCCAATGCAAAGCCCAACGAATGCCAAATAGAAATGCCGATAAAAGAAGGAGATAGTAGTTTCAAAGCCAAGTGCGAGAGGGACAGTTGAAATTCAAATTAAAGATATCGAAACCGATCTCGATTTGTCGGGCGCTGACAAGTGATCATTCATACAACAATGGCGGGTGGTTCGGCGGACGCGCATGTTGCGATGCTACGGTGACTCTTCAAAACTTAGGTTTGATAGCTGTTCAAATTCTGGCTCATCATCATCACCACCTCTCACAGGCAACCACTGTATTTCGGCTACTTGGGCTAAGTCGTCGGACCATCTGGTTGGTGGTCTGCCAACCGATCTCTGGCTCAGTGAAGGTTATTTTATAAAATAATACTAGTTGTGCCCGCGACTTCGTATGCGTTTTTACACATTTGACATTTAATTTAAATTCGACTGTGGAGGAAAACTCAAAAGGAAGGTTTTTTTTAACCCCCGACCAACAAAGAGAGGTGTCATAAGTTTGATAGCTTTGTGTGTGTGTCTGTTTATGTGTTTATGAGGGTGTGCCTGTATGTGTGTCTGTCTGTGTGTATGTGCCCTAATCTAAACAATACATTTATAATAAAATATGTTTTGTTTAGATTAGGTATCGCCCGTGTAAGATACCAGGAGGCTTAGCATAAGAATTGCCTGGGAAGTATGTGGGTTTATATGTATCCCCCTCGACGTAGTGTGGGATAGATAAAGTTATAAGCCCATAGATAAGGTCTTACCCATTCTCATGCTAAGCCAGCAAGCAAAGCATAAGGTTGGGTTAGAGCGTATCTACCGCAAATAACTCCGTCTTTCCCGCTCTACGGCAAACAAAATAATTTTTTTTAATATCAATTTGGGCTCAGTGGAGTAAATATTTAAAAAAAGGCTCAAAAAAAAATTTCAACCTCGCGTGGGTTCAAACCCAGAACCTTTCGACCGCGACGCAACATCGCAACAGTACAACATTTCTAACATCGATAAACTTTGTCCGACCTCCACCGAAAACCACTCACAATTCCCTCCAGCAAGGATCATAAGGCTGGGTTAGAGCGTATCTATGGCTCTGTCCATCCCGCTCTACGTCAAACAAAAGAGTGAGATACCTATTGTTTTAAACCCATAGATACGATCTAACCCGGCCTCTTGCTACGCTTGTAGAACTAACATTTTTCGCCAAAATAAAATAAAAACAAATGCCGACTTTTCATTTTCTATTTGGCGCCTCAAATGCCAAAAGTCGTAGCGTGATATTATACAGAGTGTTAAAAGACCGCCAACAAAGTGGGAGACCACGTATAGTCCTCATCATAACGAACATTTTTGCCCAAGGAACTATGTCTGGGAAATCAACGGTTTCCAAGATAATAAAGTCGAACTTGTTTATTATTTTTTTCAGAAATATGTTCAGTATCACGTTCTTAACATACCTTATCAAGAAGCCATATCAAAATTATGGATATTTCTTACAAAAAATCAAGTTAAAATTGCAACCCGCAATGTAGGTTTCCAAGAGAATGAGGATTAAAGTCGGAATATTTTTTTTTTTTTTTTGCACAAATATGTTCAGTATCACGTTCTTAACATATCTTCTTAAGAAGCCATATCCAAATTATGAATATTTCTTACAAAAAACGAAGTTAAAATTGTAACCCGCAATGTATTCTAAACATTGGATAGCCTAAGTTACGCCCAGAAACGTGAGTTACGACCATGTTAAGTTTGGTTGAAAACTATTCAGCGGTGTTCGCGTTTATCGTGTTCATACAGACAGACAGACAGACAGACAGACAGACAGACAGACAGACATAGACCGTTTTTTTTGCATTTTTGGATTCAGTATAGTTTACCCTGCTAGTTTTTTTCTAAAAATATTCAATGTACAGAATTGACTTCGCTAGAGTTTTATTATAAGTATAGATAGATTGAGTTAGTAGAGATTTCGCGTATCTACGATTTTTGGCTACCAAACATTTCCGGGATGATATTATGGATGTTTGGAATGGAGACAGCTTATACATCAGAGTTGGGCTATAAATTACTATAACCAGTGTCATTAAAGAAAACATTTAGGATGGAATTCAAAACACTCGCCCTCTCGCTCTAATTAATACGGTCAAAGCGAGACAACGCTAGGTTTTTAACTCCGTCCTAAATTTTTTCTTTGATGACACGGGTTATACGTAGCTTTTACCTGCGACTTTGTCCACGCTGGCTCTACAAAACTTTTTATCTAAGTCTGAACGGATGAAGTAAAGAAAGAAAGAAAGAAAGAAAAAGACATTTATTGCAATAAGACACACCTCAGGTACAGTCGGCCACACGCTAGGATACCCCTTTTTGTTCGATTGGCGCCCTTATGCCGCGCGCGGTAAGAGCTGCCATGGGGTATCTGTGACTGTTGCCGACCGTACACAAAGTAAAACAAACAAACTAAAAAACAGAATTAAAAAGACAGAAGACATAATTGGTCATGTAAACTGACGCGGTGTGTCACTGTATTGCAAACGGCACTAGCTCAGCATTGTGCTGAAGGTGGGAGCCCTCAGCGCTGATTCTGAAGTCGCCGGCAAAGGCTAGTCCGTCTATAAGGGCACTTTCACACAGTCCCAGCGTAGGGCGGAAGGCACGCTACTGACCTGACATTTCGCTCAGAGATGCGCAAGCGCAGGCGGGCCATTCCTGATGGCGCAAGCGGTGTGGCGGCACTGAAATAATGGGGGGAAAATCAATGACCCCATATTTTGTTGGATAAAAAGGGGTATCCTACCGTGTTGCTGAACGTACCTCGCGTCACGACATGAGCAAAATCTGTTGAACTATAATTCGATATTTGAAGTACGAAATAGCCGTCAGATTAAATTGGTGACGAGCAGTTTTTGTCCTCAATGTATCTTTGGGTTTTTTCTCATCCTGCAAATTGTTAAGTAACTTCGTCATCCGGGTGTGGTTGTCAATCAAATGCCGACCTTTTAGCTCATTTGCATAAAGTCCAATTCTCTCCTTTTGCTAAGGTATTTATGGGGCAAAAAGTTTGGGGCACCCAAAACAATAATCTTCATATGTGGTACCTCCATATGCCTGTCGTGTTACTATTAAGGTTTTTTTTTTACAATGGTCACCACCACTAAACGGAACCACCTAGATGACGCGAAGCGACGTTCGGTGTGGTGGACAAACGATCGACGTCAATTTCAATTTAAACTCGAGGCCAAAAAAATCTCGTTTGACGGTGGCGTGACGGTACCGTGGACAACCGCCCTAAGACGGTACCTACCTTGTTTTGGTGGGGCCTGAGTCTGTAACGCAATGGTCCCAAAATGGGCGTCCATTTAACGGCTTCAATTACGATTTATTAGTTTGTGTCGGCCTTTTTAATGTTTTTGTAGTACAGCAAAGTATATTCTGATTCTAATTCTAGAGGATTAGTTCGCTGGTTGTAGAAGAAAAACGAGGAAACCACGGTTTTGTTCACTGGGACGCCATCGACACGCCATTGCGTTACAGACTTAAGCCCCTGCGCCTCGTTACAAAAGGCATTTACATCTAAATCAAGAGGTTGGTAACCCGGTGTCCAGTTTCAGGCCCAGTCGTAAGATAAATCATGAATACGTGGACACGTCGACAAGTGTTTAATAACAGCCTTTTGAGTTATGCCGTATCGATTTAACCCTTTTTGGGCCAAATGCGAGTGAAATATTTTGGTGGAATGGTTAATAAATATGGCCAGTGACATCGGTATTTCAACCTAGGTCTTACTATTGTTTTCATCTTTATGGAAGTCGTAGCTTAGGCCTAATTTGTATTAGGGGATCATTCATTACGGAGACCCTAAAAGTGAGTCCCGGTTTTGGTTGGTGTTGACGGTTTGACTTTCTTACTTTTAACTGAGGCGAGTTATAGTAAAATGGAGTGCAAAGTTTCAGTTTATAACATCTAATAGGTTAATAGGTCTTGAAGCCAATACACGAGTTTAAAACAACACGCGGTCTCAACATAAAAACCTCCTCAATAAAAACTTTACGAGAATACTTTTTGTGCCCGGAACCATCAAGAGATGGCGCTGCAATTACCGATAATTTATGGAGTCAACGCGCATGCGCCCTTGACCATAAATCTTATTCAATTTGACGTCAAAAAAAGTAATGTAATAATGGGATTTTTCGATCGCACTGTCCAAGTTGAAAGAGTGTTTTTGTTTGGGTTTTAACTTCATTCTGAGCTTCGTACGTAAGCCGTAAGCTACGAGTAAAATACGGATACTTGTTTTTTTTGTTCGTTTGTTTTTCTTGTCTTGTAGTAGAACCACATTATGTAGAAACCCGGATTTTATATATGGCCCGTACACTGAGCACACATCAGCAATCATAATTATCATAAGGCTGGGTTAGAGCTTATCTATGGGTTTACAACTCTGTCTATTCCACTCTAAAGAGTGAGATACATAGTTATGAACTGCCTAACCCAGCCTCATGCTAACCCAGCAGTTTTGAATGGCCGCGTTTTTCATGGCCCAATCAGTCGTGTCCTTATTTTAGGACATAGGAAACTGTTATGTATGTGTTCATGCGAAATTGGCCGTCCAATATTGGGCCGAGCAGAATGTGGTCTTGCATTATTGGCTCCCCTTTACTGTGTCATACTAGCTTTCTTAACACAATTTTATATTGTTTTTTTTTTTTTTTTTTTTATTACGTCAGTTTTAACAACGCTTTATTATTGTTTACAGGTAAACCTTCGCTCCAGCAATCCACAGTTGAAAGGCAAGGCGGAGTTCCTCACAGAACCATTCGGCACTATACTATTTATACGATGCCACTGAAGGTCTAGAAAGCCTGTCCCTTGAGGGCGGTGTCTACAATAATAAATTTAACAAATTTTAATTAAACTTTAGAGACGCTATCTAAGCTGGCGTGTGGTCCAAGTCAAAGGGAAATAAATAGGACAACCGTTAGGACGGTGATTCTTTACTACTTCTTGTGAGTTGTCTTCAATTTGATTGCGTCAAGAGCTTAAATTGTATCATAGACAATTTTCTTGGATGGTGCCCTTGGTTTTAGTGTTATATATAACTTATAAGACTGTGAAAACGCGGCTTTAAACTAATTCAGGATTTTGATCAAAACTCTGGGTTTGTTTAGGGTTATGATAAAATCAAATCAATATTTTTTTTTCGGATCTATCCAAAACCGAAAAAGTTTAGTGTGTTGCTGACGGTACCATACACACGACAGCACATCAGAGTGTGCACTTTTGTTGTAGGTCCCCCGTAACGTAACCGAGTAGAGTGCTAGCGTGAAGCCTCGACGTGGTGTCGTGTGTATAATCCGTGCGGAATCAGAATGGGATAATACCTTTTGGAACTGAATCGAAAATGACAGTTCTCGAGTAGCGTCAGTAAAAAAAATGTTAGTTCTTCGTTCTATCATAGGGTTATGAAATTGGAAATACACAAAAATGATTTATGGTTGTAATCTAAAAGGATTCAATGTTATTGTATTAATTTAAGTAAACGTGATAAAACTCGAGCAGACACCCACGCGCACAGAAAACACAAGCAAGTTTCGACGCGAGTTTGCCATAGACAACTAGAGTTTGCCGAAATGCTGACGCTACAGGACCGCGAGCTTCTCAGTTCCAAAAGGTATTATCCCATTCTGATCCCGCACGAATTATACCTATCGAGCAGCAACTCGTGAGGCGTAGCATGACCGTTCTTGTTTGCGACATTCACCTCTCATTGGCGGCAATTTGTAGCAGGAACACGCCGGATGACGGAATGTTACTACACATCGGCTTGTGCTTGAAATAATACCGTTATTATGTTGAAAAGGTTGAAGTGGCAGCCCGGTTGTGAGCCTGGCTTGCCCGACAAATTGGCGCGATTTCTTCATCCTATTTGTGCCCTTTGATCATTTGAAACAAGCTGAGGCGGAGGCAGGATTGCCAGGTGATTTTGCCTGTTTTTTTTTTTTTTAATCACGACAAAAAAAGTGGAGTGTTATAAGTTTGACCGGTGTCAGTCTGTGTGTCTGTCTGTGGCACCGTAGCTCTTAAACGGGTGAACTGATTTTATTTTAATTTAACCAGCGAAGGCGAAATCGCGGAGGTAGGCAAGTTCTGTAGAATAATTGAGTGATCATGATAAACTTCAGTGCCTTCCAGTAACTTGAATACTGAATTGATTATTATAGTCATTCAATAGAGACGAACGATTGAACCTTCAATATGCAGGGTCGTTATCAAAATAATAAGGGACCAGCGCTTTTCTTTCTCAAATAAATAACCCTCTTTACAACCGACCACATTTCATGCGTACGCGCACAAACGTTGTTATTACAAGCGATCGTTTATTGCGCGATCTTTTGTGCGATATCTCGATTGTTGAAATTATTCGCGAGATCGATTCTGGAACTTTCGATTCTGGGTCTCGATTCGTTTTTCGGGTTTCTCTGTCCGGGTCGACGATGTTGAAGTTGAGAAACGTCATTACAAGTATTGCAACTAATACCGGGACATTGTTTTTGGTAGGTAGAGATAGCGAAAGAAAATTTAATCCCTTGCTGGTCTCCCATCCTTTTTCTCGCTAACTGTGAAGGTAAACTACGTGGATTAGTTGGCTTTGCCCGTATTGACCTTGTCTTTCATGTAGCCCACATCCTGTGCATCCTTTTTGCCCTAAAAAATATAAATATCTGGTTGATTTCTCCCAAGATCCATGCAATTTGACAGATACAGCGAGAGACCAGGTGGCACATCTAAGGCCTTTGCATCTACGAAGTGAGGTGATTTATACAGCGTCCAGTGACACTTACACTAGATTCGTGAAGAGACCACTCGGCGCTGCAGTGCCTGGGGCATTGTTTTTTTTTAGATGTAGTAGGCTTGCCCAGCATCTATACCATCCTGACAGCTTAGTCGGCCTGGCCTACAGGAAAGAAAAATCAATACGTGTGGAGCCAACTAAGCCGCACACACACCACAAGTTTTGGCACATCTTAGGAGTCCGAAATATGCCAAAGACGTCGATGCTTTCGATACAGAAGAAGGCTAACATTTACAAATCTACATCGACATCTAAAGGCTCGGAATCGGGCCACTGATCCGGTGATCAGATATCCCGATTGGCCGCGCGTATTTTATGCCAAGAAAGGGGAGTACTTAGTACTTTCGGGTACTACATAATGGTAGGCCCTTATTTTGAATGCTCGCACTCAATTTTATTCGTGCTTTTTTACTGCGTACTGGTATTGATAGCCTCGGTATTAAAATGTTTAGTTCGGGTTTTATTTTGTTCGTCTTTGTTTGGATTTCAAGATGGTATTGAACTGCAATGGCAAACCATGGATTGAGTTGGCCTTGGTGATATTTTGTACGAGATTTTAATGCGGTCCCCAAATTGATTCTTACCTCTTAATTATGACAATAAATCTAACTGCAGTAAGCTACCTGAACCGAATTGCAATCGTAAATCGATTTGAACCAACACAATCGTACACAATTAATTAAATTCCAAGTTATCAGACCAAGCACTAATTATCTGCTCTCATTACACGACGTAGGCGATTTTAAATCGATACAACTATTCGAACGAATCGATTATGAGTTCTCGATTGTAACCTCAAACGGTATCCCACGTTGACAGGTGGTACAACCTTACTGCGCGTCTATTGACAAACTAAATTAGACACTATTTATTTTGTAGTAAAGGATATATTAACAGTAAAGTAACATTTGTAAAGTCCCATGACAGGTGTTACTTACAATCTCAAAGTGTGCATAGTAGAGCAATCTAATTTAGAACTAATTTCTTCTAAGACAAGGGCCATATTAGATGTAAAAGCTAGTTAGCTAGTACGCGATCGATACGGGTATATTAATTATCATTTCACCTTGCTCCACTTGGGACGTGTGGGCCATGCTTGTGTACTGTCGAGTGCCCAAGTGTCATTCAATCAAGTCTAAGATATTTACCGCAAATATGCCGTGGAGTTAGCCGGTGGTGAAATTTCGAAAGACAAAATATTTCATCCGGTATTTTAATCGCTGGCCCACGCAGATTGTGAAGAAAAACATCGCGAGTAAACCCGCTCCGCACGCAATAATTGTCACATTTCTATCTTCAGTTGGGTTGACTGTGGTGCATCGTCGTCTATCACTATACTGTACTGTATCAGTGATTCACTGTACTGTTTTGTATTATTGTATTATACAGGACAATTTTTAAATAGCATTATTCCTGAAACCTGTCAACTTCTTAATGTGATTTCCAATAACTTTTGTTCTACGACTTTGGTGAAAGCGCATTTAACTACTTTTTTTATTTTTTTGAAAAATTTTTGGTGCATGGTAACAAATAGGAGCAGGAGCAAGACAGGTGGTAGAGTGGAGGGGTGCGAAAGGTTGCCGCGCAGGCAGCGCTAAAATGGTACAAATGCAAACTTTTAAAGAATAAGAAACGTTCTATAAATAAAAAGTATCGAGCTTTTAGAAAAGTCGTAGAACAAAAGTTGATGGGAATCACATAGAACACTTTTTGTTTTTTTTTTAAAGCACTAACCCTTGCTAGGGAACATTTAGAAGTTGATATGTTTTAGGAATTGGGCACATACGCCTCGAGGGAAGCCAGTAGCCATGCTGGTCTGGAATGGTAACCCCATTCAGATGCACCCTAGTGGTGAAACAACAGTGAAACAGTAAGGAAAAAACAGTCAAAACGATTTAAAAATTACCCTGTAGTTACGCCAGAACTTTTGGCATGAACCTTTCTGCACCTATTTACTCTCGAAAACCATAGTGGGGCTACGTCGTTGTTGACTTCTCACGCTTGCCATGCGGATAGGATACTTAATCTAAACATGCTGCTGCAAGGTCGATGTTGGAAGCGATAG
Source organism: Zelleria hepariella (assembly GCA_949319315.1). Taxonomy (NCBI): domain Eukaryota; kingdom Metazoa; phylum Arthropoda; class Insecta; order Lepidoptera; family Yponomeutidae; genus Zelleria; species Zelleria hepariella. The sequence goes on from OX439384.1 coordinate 21,900,133, forward strand.
TGTGAGTATGGTACGATGAAATTTAAACACGAGATGGCCTTGGCTTCAATGGCTTTTGGGGCAAACTTTTGGGCCAATGGCTTTGGAAGATTAGGGCATAACACTGGCTAAGGTAAAAGCTGTAGTTTAAGTCAATGGAGATATTTTGTTCGATCATTAGAAGACTAGTTTAGATCCGTGAGACAAATGGCATGGTAGGAACCAATTTTAGCCTACGCACTGCGAATTGCTGTTTCAGCCTACCGTTTCACTCACTAACCATTGGCCCACTACTTATTGGACCAAATATTGGTGGATTTGTGGACAAACCGGTCCAATGTACCTAAATGACAAATTGCCTGATCAAAAGGACTGATTTTTCTTGTCTCCTATACCCTTCGGTAGCAATTTAGCTATTTACTATCAGATAGTAGATACAAAACTGTGTTACGTTTAGCAATTGCTCTATTTAAGGCTCTGGCCTTATAAGTTAAGGTTTTTTAAACACTACGTACTTATATGGGGACGTAATAAAAAAACTGTTCTAGGTCAGGCTTAAATTGTTTTTTTTTCTTTAAAGATAAAGTGATATCTTTGCGATAAGATCTTTAGAATCAAGGCCTATTCAGGCTTAAGCTGTGCCTTCATCTAGCGACAGTGTAACTCTTATTTCTCACCACGTAAGAGCTATTATGGAACAAAATATCTAGCTCCGTGGTACATCAGGCTGTTGTAGATTGTACAGCTGAGGTAATTGTGGTCTGCTATTGTTTTCTTTATATTATTATCACGGAAGATCCTGTATTAAGATTGGTTCTGGTTGAACATCCGGTGTTTAACTTGTAACATCAAAGTGGTTCGTTAATTGCTTTGGATTAGATTAATTCAATAATTATTATAGCTTTCAATTTTGTACAACAGAACAACGCTTTAGATGGGAATAGATAGATAGATATGTCTTGTTTGTTATTACTAATCAGTGTGCGTAAAACATGTGAAACAACATCCTAGAAGTGTTCGGAAATTTTAAAGATAATTTAAATTGGCCAGTAGTCGGCAATGCAGTGAGGTTGCATTACCGAACACCACTTAATCGAAGAATTTCATATTTTCTATGGATTTTTTCTGATTATTTCTGAAATAAATTATACAATACAATCAATCACGATCACCTTGAACCGCCTAGGGTCTCGAATCTCGATGGACACTGCGATTCATCAATGACCTAACCACAACAGCTTTCTTTACCACTAGGCGGTCAAGTTGTTTGCTCTTAAAACCATTTAAGGTCCACCAACCATTAGCTTTAGAGAAAACAATATCGACCCGCCTTTACATCCGCGCTTTCCATTCTCTCTGCCTACCTAGATCTAATAGTGGGCGTGAGAGTATAGAGGCTTGATAAAAAAAACTTAGGCCTTCGCATCTGGGACAGTTGATTTATACAGCCTCCAGTGGCATCGCCACTCACACTAGATGAGTGAAGCGACCACTCGGTCGCTGCAGTGCCTGGGACATTGTTTAGTTAGATTAGATGGAGTATACGATTCGATCAATCCACTCTTTAATACTAGTAGTTCGCTCGCCCCCAACTGTGAACTCCGATTTACTTAACAACCCCATATCTCGGAAACGCCTTGACCGATTAGGCTAATGTTACTTGACATTTACACTACATTTACATTTACAACAATTTCACGACTTTTCGATCAACGATACTCGAGTTATCGTACAACAAACATTCAAACAGACACCCATACATACAAACATAAATTATTCAAACGCCGGATGGTTTGATTTGATTTAATAATTGACATAAAATTTTATTGTTATTTCATTTAACTAATAAATTACCATGTAAATATCGATAATATTTTTTCACGAGAACAAGAAATTGAAAATCGCGTTGGTGGATAGCAAAAATACTTACGTATAATAGCTACGGGATTTTCAGTTTCTTGTTCTCGTGAAAAAATATTAATTTAATCACTTTTTTGTGTCTCCTGTAAAATTACAGTTTTGGAGTTGGCAGGTTTGCGAACTAAGGTATCGATATGTTCATAGTTAATAACTTATCTGCATGCAATGTAAATTACTAAATTTGTACGCCTTTTGGCAAGACATAGAGGACATACTATTTTTTATCACCTATTCATAATTTATACCTATGTTTGACAAATAAAATAATTCTCATTCTGAATTCTGATTCTGATAGACTCGGAGAACTTCGAAAATGTTGACTACGATGGTGATTGATGATGATGACGAAGAGAGGGCACTGGGTCTTCGTGCTAGGGGTGCTGAAACACTATTAGGCCATCTCGATGCGGCGATCGCTAACGAGTACCAGTGGTTAGTTAGTTACTCAGATAATTTCCTATTTGTACCAATCGTTCGCGACTCGCTCCAAGAATGCCGGTTCAAGATTAGTTCGAGGAATGAGATAAGCAATTTCTGTTATAATTGATTTTGATAGGGTGCGGCCTTTGGTAGGAAATTATTTGTTACTATTGTCCTATTTCATTTGCTTCGCTGCAGCGGTAGGTATGGTTTACAAGCACTGTGTGCAGTGAAGTCATGTTGTCTGCCAACCACTAGAAATTGGTATTAATTATATTTCTTTCCTTTCCTTGCATCGGATTCTTCTTCTTCTGTTCTGTGTTCTTGCTTCGGTATCCTCATAATTGACAATACATAATTTATTTTTTAAAGAGATTTTATTGGTTTTTCAGGAAGGGAATGAAGGGACACGTTTTTTTTCTTTTGTTGAATTTCTTTGGAAATACACACGCTGTTTTTAAATTTTGCGATTTTCCATTTTTTTCTGAAATCAAACTGCAGAAAAATCTTTGATTATTTTTCTTGTATTCCTTGACGCTCTCGAAACGATTTTTTTATTTCATCTTCAAATTATTTTGATATAATTATTGTCCATTTTATTGATATGGACTCCGGACGAGATCCTATGATAAATACGATAATGCTCCAGATTTTGCTCTACATAGAGCTCGATGCAATATGATCCCACTCTTTTGATCTAAGTTGATCTAACTTTGGATGCTGAGAAGTTTTTTTTTTTTTCAGATTTCACAATGCAATTTCGTGGGCAATCATCTAAAATGATGCATAAAAAAAAACCCGTTCTTTTTCACACATGTCGCTTGATAGGTTTTGAAATTGCACAGCAACAGCTACTTGCCACTACTACCACATTTTCATATCGCAACCGGTACAATCGGTAATCGGTACAACTAAAAAAAACAAAACAAAAATACAAAATATAGGTACAAAATCATATATTCTTTTTGGATGCGTTTTGTGCTAAAAACTCTTCAGTAAGTTCTCAACGCGACTCAACTCAACGCAATGAAATCGCGAATGAAATTTAAACCTTAGGTCCTAAAATAGTTAAGCCTCGCGTTGAGAACTTACTGAAGAGTTTTTCGAAAACGCATTCGAAAAGAATTTTTTTTTTTTTCATTGGCGGCGTTAGTTGTGCCTACTACTGGGCCTTAAGATACTACTACTATTACTACACTACTACTACTAAGTATACTTAGATTTTGACGAAGCTATTGTGAATTATATTTTGATTCATTGTATTTACTGACATTTATTTGCATTATGATCTACCCTTATCAACACACAATGGAACATGAATTGCACAGAAGTAAGGCTGACGAAACATTTCTACACAATAAAAAGTATACAGCCCTAAAAGGCACCGAAATAATGTTAATTACCAGCCCGTTGCCATGGAGACATCGCCATTTTGAAAGGGAAGAAAACGTCGGAACTCCCTTACAAGGTTCGGGGAATTTATGAATAAAAAAATAGGTAAAAAAACTTTTTAAGTTAAACGGTTTTATGTTAAACATACATTGCAATGTTTAAGATAAATGTACTAAAAACCAAAAAATAATAAAATAGATACAGTCGTGGGAATTATAAACATATGCATAGACTAGACTAAAATAAAACCGTGGGGCACGTCAATTGTCTACAATCGTTGATTAAAATGTTTGTTTTGTAATGTTACACTATAATTAGGCAGTTGACGTGCCCCACGGTTTTATTTTAGTCTAGTCTATGCATATGTTTATAATTCCCACGACTGTATCTATTTTATTATTTTTTGGTTTTTAGTACATTTATCTTAAACATTGCAATGTATGTTTAACATAAAACCGTTTAACTTAAAAAGTTTTTTTACCTATTTTTATTTTCTAGTTTTAAGTTTTTATTTCGCATTCTGTTTAATTCATATAGTACATTGTAATTATACTGGTTGAGCACTTTCATTTGATACCCATATTGATGGGATCGATAAAACCTACGTTATCCGCCATTTTGTAGCGGCCGCCATCTTGTATTTCAATTTTTTATAGTATATTGTATTCTGCTTGTTGAGCCCTTTCATTTGATACCCATATTGATGGGATTGATAAAACCTACGTTATCCGCCATTTTGTAGCGGCCGCCATCTTGGATTTCAATGTTTTATAGTACATTGTATTCTGCTTGTTGAGCCCTTTCATTTGATACCCATATTGATGGGATTAATAAAACATAAATTATCCGCCATTTTGTAGCGGCGGCCATCTTGAATTTATAATGATAATGAATAAACATAATTGTATTGTCACCAAAATCCAAAGTGTATACAAAATTTCAGATTAATCGGTTGACAGGAAGAGGGTGAAATTTGAATTACTAAATTTGACCCAAGAATAAATAAAACAAACGGGGTGAGCTAAATAAAACCGTTTAAAAATACCGATGGAACCAATTAAGGTTGGATTGGAAACCACGGTCGATGGTGGTCTGGTGGGTCCGGCTTGGGTTGCCTTGTTGAGGGTCCCAGGTTCGAAGCTATTTTTGACTCACTGAGCTCAGTTGAGTTTCCCACTGTTGGATCATTCCACTATCTTTAGAAAAACAAAATATAGCTCACTATCTACTGTAAGAATTAAGGATTAGATATAATCTAAGTAATGTTATTGTATAGAGTTTTATAAGGTTAAAAATTCGCACGGGAAAGGAATTAAACCCGAATTCTTGTCTGTATAATGTTCCCTGGCACGGGTTAGTGCTTTGAAAAATACACAAAGAAGCTTTTTTTTTGTGACGATCTTAAGTAAGCTATCAGATCTTAAGTATCTTTTAAGTAAGCTTTTTAATGAATATTGATTTTATTTAATTTTATTTAAACAAAGATTAATACCCCCCTTAATAGGTGCCACGGAAGACATTAACAACACTCTCTTATCGAATCAAAAAGTAACCGCTTTCCAAATTCAAAGTTTCAAGGTTCAACGGCCGTTAACATGCGCCTACGCAGCCCACTTGTTATGTTTAGATCTGCGCACGATTCGATATTGAAGCCTACACGATGTTATTAACATAAGCTGCGTATCCCATTGAAAGGTTGCATTGCAAAACTAACAATAAGATAGGCTTAAGAAATGCCTATTGAATCTACTCAGATCACAAAGATTTGCGAATGAATCCGATATTAAGATTGGACGATAGCAACGTGGCCGTGGTGGGAACTTCAAAATTTTCAGTTTTTTAAATGTTTAAGCTAAACTGAGCTATTTTTGTTCAGCGTTTTTTCGTTCGCGGCAATAACATAGTATTCTTTTTATTATTGTAAATTACAGAACAACAACAAGTCAGCCGATTTTGTGTTCCGGTCGACATTGAATTTCCCGCCACCCTGCTATCTAATCGTCCTACCTTAATACAATATCACGTGGCTCTACCCAAGAATTAATGAAAGTATGGTTGACGCAGTTTCACGAAGCTACAAATCAAAGCTCGAAAAGCTTCGAAAACGCTGATAGCTATCAAGGAATCCCGATCACTTCCGAAGTAACCCGATCTCGCGACGCAAAAACCGTCACACATCCGAATCGGAATTCGAAATTCGAACGCGCGTGAAGTCCCGACACGCGACATTCTATTGTCTCTAATTATGAAAAAGAAAGCTATGCATGTTGACGCTTGGGTGCCCTCCGGGGGACTTCCAACTCTACGCTGTTGGAGATAGGGTATGATTCACAGTGTACCGCAATGATGGTTCAGCTTCTGGCCCGGGGCTGACTCGTGATGCACGCGCCATGTAAGCGTAAAATAGGATTACACAGAGGTCCCGGTTAAGCAAAAGGGCCCACAACACACTAGATGTCTCGACTCTCAAATTTTTTTTTTTTTGAGAACTTCCCGTGCCATCCTTTCAAGGAAGTTGAAATTGTCTAGCTGTGAACACTTCATTTAGGTTATGACGAGCTCACCTTGACTCCCTAACTTATATGAACCTTTTTAGCGTTAGCGTGTTTTGGTAGATGTTAACGGAATTATTTTGCCAAAAAGGAGGATTAGAAGTTGACAGATGCAATACACCAGATCTCTAACTTTAGTAGGCCTACAAAGGGAAGGAACGATCCCACAGAAAGGTTCATCTAATCACGTAAATTCCCAAACGTAGGTACGTTAACCATCTTTTAACTCTCTCGTTCGTCACCACCCAATCTAAAGTCATTAGCGAACTTGGAAATATCAAAATCGAGCGAGGCAAATTCGAAACTTTTGATGATTGCCACTTGTTTTTTAGGCCAAAGTCCTAACTGACAACAGTGATCAGATTGTCGTTAGTCGAAACTGACCTTCTGTGCACTTTCGGTGGTGATGCCAGCGCCAGGCTGTTGTGATAAGATTATCAGCTCAACAATGGGTATTTAGCGAAAGTGAACGCGGCGCCCGTCGAAAGGGAAAATCTGATTGGGCGCGCGTGACGAGTTTCGGGTAAGGACTTTTCTTGAGGCTACTCTCTTTTATTTAGGTTTTTTCTTGTTTAAGTGCATCTAAATGTAGAAAACATCGTGAAGAAACCTCAGCGTCTGAGGGATTAAACCCTCTACGCGAAAATCGCCAATCCGTAGTGGGCACGCGTGTTGATTAAGCCCGAACTCTCTCTGAGAGAAGGGCTTTGCCCAGCTAGTGGGACAGCCAAAATAGTTGTGTCAAAAACTGCCATAGAAAAGACTTCAACGCGGAGAAAGAAAGTTTTATTTTCCTTTTGGTTGGAGTTTCGTAATCTGTCAACTTATTGTTGTACTTATTTAGGGATTTTTACTTATTTAGGGACTTTTTTATGTTGAACATCATGATTCCAACTTAAGGGTCAACTAAAGTAGCGTGGCGGGAAATGCTAAATTTTCACGTATTTTTCAATTTTGTAGGTTTACTGAGCAATTTTTGTTCAGCGATTTTGGTTTCACGACGATAAAATTGTATTATTTTAATTATTCTAAACAACATAACAACAATAATAATTCAGCTAATTATGTGATCTGGTCATAAAACTAGTGTTTGGGCAGTACCACTGGTTTTTTGACCACAAAACAAATCAGCTTAATTATTGTTGTTCTGTTGTTTAAAATAATAAAAAGAATACAATTTTATTGTCGTGAAACAAAAATCGCTGGACAAAGCTAGTTCATAATTCCTTAGGTTTGCACGAGCACTATACATAATTTAAACACAGTTTTTAACGGATTTAACACTCGTTTTATTAACCCAGTGGATAAAAAAAATGGGCTTTCCCGCCACACTACTTTAATTGACCCTTAACCGGGGACCTCTCATTTGAGAAACCTCTATACCCACTAGGTTACCGCTACTGGCTGTCATCATCATCATAATCATCATCAGCCCATCTCTGCCCACTGTTGGGTATAGGCCTTTTTCCCCTCGCGCCACCTCTCACGGTCCCTAGCCATCTGGCTGTATGAAAGGTTTTTACTATAAAGATATCATATAAATATAACTAGTATATCAGCCTTTACTTTCCCCCACAGCAACCAGATGATTGGACATTTTCTCGCGGCTGATCAATATTGTGAAATGAAACGAAAGTTCCAAATTATACCCTCGAGTTTCGCCCTAATCATCTTTGATATTGATGATGGCTCGTATGAATCGTATGAGGTAGAGGCTGGTTTCACAGTTTTTAGGCCGCCCAAAGGGCCTCTTGACATGGCTTAACGATTGTTATTAATCACAAAATTAAATAATGTATTATTTTTGCTATTAATTAATTTTATCATCTAGGTATACTGCCATTTTTTTTTTTGGTAATTTGTTGTAAATTTTTATAGACATTGCAAAAGGGCTAGCCGAGTGTAATCCTTATGTAGTAGGGATGTTGAGTTTGTCTCTGTTTCTTAAAAATATTGTGTTTGTATGTCTTTTCGTTTAGTGTAGAAGTGTAGAAGTTCACCCATCTAGTGTGAGTGAAAGGGCCACTGGACGCTGTATAAATAAGTAGATGCAAAGGACTAAGTTTTTAAAGAGTCATATAATAAGTAAAAAGTGAATGTTGAGTTATCAGCGCCTCTATTCTCTCTAAAACCCATTCAACCGCCAAAACTTCAAGCGTTAAAACACTCGAAAATAGCCCTTATTGAAATGAACAATCTTTTTTTTTTGACATTTAAAAACTGTTATTTTAACAGTGGATATTTTTGAGACTACAGGGCAGGGGATCAGAGGTCCAGCACGGAACAACCCAATGAAAGTTATTGATTCGTGTAAAAACCTGCAGCGATGCAATTTGCGCCCGTGCAGGTTCACATCAGACTCGGCGGCGGCTTCTGAGAAGCCAACTCGATTTACATCTGAGATCGGAATCGATTTGCGGAATCGAGCGTTTTGTGTGTGTGTGATTGGAGCCCTTTCAGGCTTAATTACACGCGGGTAAGTTTCTCGCGTATGAGAATTGAGGCTCGCCTGTGAAAATACGTGTAAACCGAAATAGGATGGATTAAAAAAAAAGCGTTCCTTTGCTTTGATTGTAATAATTGAACGAGCGAGCGAAGCGAGCGAAGTTTTCCGAGTCTACTGGAACAATCCGGCGTTTGTATGTATGTATGTATGAATGTTCGTTCGACGATAACTTGAGTAAATTTAGTCGGATCGTGATGTTTGGTAGGCAGGTAAATGAGGCAAAGAGAATTTTTAAGTTCGAACATGAGCCAAATCGGTCGAGGGGTTACTGAGATATGGGGTCGCGAGTTCATAGTTCGGGGCGAACCACTAGTTAGAGTGAGAGTGCGAGTGTTTTGAAGTTCATCCTATTTTTTTTTCTTGAATGTCACGGGTTCAACCTATTACTTTATTAGTCGTGATTTTCTACGAATCTTCTGCCACTTTGACTAAAGAATCTGGCCATCGGAGCTAGGAGCTCAACTTCAACTTCCACAAACTCTAAGCATCAAATGGCTTAGCCCACGACTCTGACACCAACAGACCAAGCTAAGTACCATCTCTAAATCACTCCTTTAACACCGTCAGCCTCATTACGACTATCAATGACGTCAGCGAGGCATGCGCACGCGCACAGTGCGCTCGTTACGTCAGCGCTGTCAACTGTCACCTGACAGACTGTCAGTGTCGGTGGGAATTAGCGTAATGAAGTAGAAATGCGTCGGCTAGGTGTCAACTGGTGGAGATTAAGGAAGTGGAATGTAGACCAGGGGATTAAATGTCTTACTACAACAACTATCGTGATCCCTTTCAGTGGTATCATGATCTTGATCGCGATCGAGATATTAGAATGGCGTCGTTTTAGTTTAAAATCATAATCCCTACGAATGGGCTTAAACGCCATATGGTTTAAATGGGCTTAATCACCATATCCGTGCACTGAAAATCAGTGCTACGGGCTAACCCTCAGCCTAAATTTAGTGTCCTTTGCACTGCAACACACCGCGACATTACCTGGGCAATTTTCTTTTTTTTATGTTTAATTTTTTTGTTAAGTACTTTATATTTTGTTTTTCTTTTTCTTTTTAGTTAGGTCTATTTAAACAGTATGTATTTGTTTTTCTAAATTTAAGGTGTGTTTGTGTGCAATTGTCTTTTTTTTTCTTTTTCTTAGAATATTAAGTTTGCTGATTTAAATAGTATTTAGTTATATGGACATGACTTATTTGTAATCATTATCAACATGCTTGAGCCCCTTAGCCCCCTAAATCCGCTAGTGCTGACCATACTTTTTGCCGAGTGGTACGAGACTAGACATTTGCCTTTTCAACTCTCACTGCTGATTGATTCGATCATCATCTCCAGTTGAGCGTTTGCTTTATTTGGCCTTGACCGTAGTAATCGCTTGCTACGGGCCGCGCATTTCATTTCCGTACCCCGAGGGCAACTTTCAAACGGTTTGCCCCGCCCTCTGGTGTAGCGGGGTTAAGATGAAAGCTGCTTCTGAGAAGACGCACTGCTGGCCTTTGCGTCTGTTCCGGAGTTTAACGCGTCTAAAGAGGGTACTCATCCGGAGGGATTCGTTTTGCGAAAATACAGGGTGGCCTAAACATAGACGTCAAGTCGTCAAGCGAAAAAATCTAGATAGCTGACACTGAGGGCTACCCGAATCACCCCCATGTATGTTCAGCCATTTTTTGTCTTTGAGAAGTTATGAGGCGTTTAAGGTTTTTTTGAAAAAAATTACCTAAATTACCTATTATTTCTTAACTTTTTTTTCTTTTGACTCATCAGCGATATTTTTTATTCTTTAGGGTTTCAGATAATTTATCTATTACCAAAAAAAATAATGATCAGCTATGGACTTCTAAAACTTACCGCAATTTTGATCCAAAGTCCAAAAATGTTGTTTTTGAGAAATCATCACTGAAATAGTTATGGAGAAAAAATTAAGTAGAGGTCTGAAGGACTTTCTTTTAATTTCAAAAACTTTCCTAAAGTCTGAGTGCTCAGAATAGTACAAAAATCTTGTTACTTTATGAGGCTTTTATTCAAGTAATTAGCGATCAAAGTCGAAAAACTGGAGTTGGAAGAAATTTTATTTCAATAGATTTTAATTTGTTTTAGTGTATTCGAACAAAAATCATTGCAGGTGGGCTTAATATCGCCTGTCAGCATGGCCTGCATTCAAAATTCACGGAAAAAAAAATCCTTACTGAATTTTCATTGCGGATCACAAGGTTTAGGAAGCAAAAAGTACTTTCCGTTTCCGATAGTTAGTTTATGATGTTTCGCTGAACCAAGCGCGGAGTTTCTATCAACCTCATTTTTGCCTTTACCTAAAGAAGTAAGTTTGTCAATCTCGTGTTGTTTCTCGCAATGTTTTTTGTCCGAATCGACCAAAATAAATGAAAATCGATTAAAATAAAATTTCTTCCAACTCCAGTTTTTCGACTTTGATCGCAAATTACTTGAATAAAAGTCCCATAAAGTGACAGGTTTTTTGTATTATTCTGAAGAATGAGGCTTTGGGAAAGTTTTTTAAATCAATAAAAAGTCCTTCAGACCTCTACTTATTTTTTTCCCCATACTAACTATTTCAGTGATGTTTTCACGAAAACAACATTTTTGGACGTTGAATCAAAATTGCGGTATCTTCTAAAAGTCCATAGCTGATCATTATTTTTAAGAATAAAAAATTTTGCTGAAAAAACGAAAGAAAAAAAAGTTACAAAATAAAATCAAATGCCAGGTATTTTTTTTCAAAAAAACCTAAAAGGCCTCATAACTTCTAAACGACAAAAAATGGCTGAATGTATGTACATGGGGGTGATTCGGGTAGCTTTCGGTGTCAGCTATCTAGATTTTCTCGCTTGACGTCTATGTTTGGGCCACCCTGTATAAAAATGTGCATTGTGCAGTGCTTACGAAAGTTTAAGTTTTAAAATATCAATGTTATCGGGATCTGCATGTGGGAAAAGCCTCTTGGCTCACCATTACCTAGTAGTTTGCCTTTGATCATGTATTTACGCTCTAGTATTTATTGTTTTCTGTACAATCGCCTCGGTTTGATATACACATTGTAATTCTACTACTGAAGTTGTGGTCTCTTTTTGGAACGTTTCCATTGCCATTCCAGGGACGTTATTATTTGATTGATCAGAGAAATCGGTGTTTTTGCTAAAAATTAAACCTTTAATTATAGGCATTACTTCGGTCCCATATCATATGCGTGACATGACGAAATAAGTTTAATGTACTGCTAATCGATGTCTACTTAATCATCACTTTTCCTTTTTTACTGTAATTCATTGACATTCCATTTGTAATTGCATGATTACCGTTTCTTTGGTTCCGAATCATATCATTAATTTTCAATCTTAAAAGTCTGGCAAAAAACATTGTTAAACACACTCAAAAGAAGCGAACGTCAACGGAGATGCGCACACGCAGCGCCGCCGACTCCTGCGCACAGTAGCGTGCGTCACGCGACGCCGCGGGCGCAGCATATAGTTGCCAGTGTTGCCTTTATTATTATTTATTACTCTCCAATAATCTCTAGGCGGATAATAATGTTTTACTAAACCGAACCTCGTCCGGTGGCATTCCAGAGGCGCTGTTAATGTGCTCCTTGGTAAAAAAATGCGTTTCGGTGTTTGGTGTGTGTAGATAAAGCTGTTGCTGCTGGGTTCAACAGAATAAGGTCTGCTGAAACAAGCTTTTTCTTGGAGACAGTTGGGCTTCCGATTTTCCAGTATAAGAATTAATGTCAGGCCTATATCCTGAAATTGGTACGCAGAGCTACACGTTTGCGATCTCCGTTATAAACATGCCCGACATTGCCTCGAACATTAGAATTACGAGCGTTACTGCCGATTTCTGAATTAAGAGATTCACTAATACTTAAGTATTCTTCTATCTCTGCAGATTTTTCACAAAAGAGCATGACAGAAAGATACTTAAGCATTTTCTTAGTAAAATTCTCAATAATTCTCATAGCGAATTTCTCAATTAAGAAACCGGCAGTTAGTCTTTGAATTAGAGTTCAACGCGCTTCGTTTTAATGGGCGTTTTAGTGAGGTGCATTTTATGATGTTTATATGCTTTGTAATCTCGAATGCGACTTGTTATTAATGTATTGGCCCCCTGTTACATTGTCACCTTTCCCCGATAAAATGAATTCATACGATCAGTGGATGTTGTAGGGTCGTGTTGTTCGTGTATTTTTTAACTCTTTTATGCGTAACACTAGTAGAAAAGGCATCTGATCCATGATTTTGCAGCGTTGCCGCGTTGCATCATCATCACCATCATCATCATTAGCCCTTCTCTGCCCATTTGGGTGCATACCCAAAAACCGAGATTAAATTACCCCATATATTTAATTAGCTGTGAAACCGGTGAAAAACCAATTTTAGTGCTGCCCAATATGAAATAAGACATGCTTCTTAAAGAAAAACGCATGTCGTATGGTCGGAGTTTCTTCTTAGTTACATGCTATATGCTCCAGAAACGCACAGCATTTAAAAAGCGCATCTTATCACCTTATTAATAACAGACAATCTCTTTGTTGCAGGTAAACTTTCACCATAATAGTAAACCTAGAAAGGCAGTATTAAGACATCGTCCGCAGACCGTAAACTGAGGTAAATTACTTGTGAGCTAGACCTAAACCAGATGCGGTGGTGTCCCAGTGGGTAGAACGTTGGACACACAAGCTTGAGGTCCCAGGTTCGAATCCCTGTGCGGCCTTGTAGCTCTGAGTTTAGTTGAATGAGGAAGCAGAAGTTCTCCGAGTCTACTGGAACAATCCGTCGCTTGTGTATGTTTGTATGTATTTACTCGTATAAATGAATGTTCGTTCGACGATAACTTGAGTTTTGATCGTCATGAGTATATAATAGTATTCTTTTCTATAATATAAAATAATTATGCTGATTTTGTTTTGTGGTAGAAAAACCATTGGTACTGCCCGAAAAACTAGTTTTATTATGAGATCATGAAAATTGTTTACACTACTTTAGTTGACCAAAAAAAAGTATACCAACCGAGTGGTTAAGTAAGTTATATTTATAATCAAATGCACATTAGAAAGACCAAATTTTTCAGTCGCTGAACACGGTGTTAAAGATTCCGTGAAGGCCTTAGAGCATGAACGATGAAAGTACCGATACGACAGTAATTTGAATGTACAGTCGGCCACAGTCTCAGATACCCCTTTTTGTTCGATTGGCGCCCTTATGCCGCGCGCGATAAGAGCTGCCATGGGGTATCTGAGATTGTGGCTGACCGTACGAATATATGCAGTAGGTATTTTGCAGAGAAACGAGCTTCGAGATATATTGTACAGTCAGCAATACGCTAGCTATTGCTGACTATACTACTTTACATGTTATATTTTCTTAGGTTTGCACGAGCACTATTGTTATAATTTGTTGATTGTGTTAGGTTTCCCTTTATTTCAATGTATTTTTAAAATCAACAGCATTTTTGATAACTAAACTGTTTGCATTTAAAACAAAAAGGAACGAATTTGAATGCGGCCGCCACGCCAATGCGGCTTATAAAAGAACTTGGATTGGGCTGGCGGCGGCATTCGGTGTTCGACCGTTCGACGGAACGGACGTGTTGATTTAAAGTAAAAAGTATTCTCGTAAAATAAATGCTAAAGTAAACTATTGTGAAATTAATATAAAATAATAAGTGAAGTGATTCTACAGTCAAAGAAAATAAACTAAACATAAACAAGTATCAAGTGTGTTTGAATTAGCTGCGAAGGGTATCAACCCTTTGGAGGACCGTTCTGCTACACTTCAGAAGTGCGACCCAAGGAACGCAAATTCGCGTAAGTACACGCCCATCTTAAATAATCTAGAAAATAAATAGTGTGGATTTCTGGTTCTGTACGTTTTTAGATTTGATTGTTAAACTCTTTTAGATGCTTAAAGCGTCTGTTAGTGGCTTTGCCAATCTAGTGTGACCTGAGGTGAACCAGATCAGCAGTAAGAACTTGGAAAATTCTACCAAGCCATAACGGTTTTATAAACAATGCAGTCATATATTCCCATGCACCGTCTTTCTTACTTGAAGGTTTTAGTTACCGTCCCGATGTGTGAATTGTCAAAAAAAAAATAAAGGAAAATTAATTTCTTTGTGAAAGTGTATTCGATCTCGTCAATCCGTATTTATTTGGAATGTTATAGTAATGTGAGAATTCGGCATAATGTTGGCTGCTCACCAAAGTATATATTTTGGTAATTTCTGACACATGGTAATTTAGTAAAATTCAATCCAAAAATATTTCGTTAATCCGATGTAATTTTTGCATAACATTGAGATATAAGGTTTCAGGTTTATTTAAGCTTATCGAATAGATAAATATTTCTGTTATTTCTGAAATTATGGTCAGTTAGTTTGAACATTAGCCGGGTCAGTTGAAAGGTTTGATACTCTTATCGAGTAGATCTCGTTGAACCTTTTTACCCATTACCTAACCATGAACACGAGTCTAACTTCAGCCATTGTGGAGCTATACCTAGCCAAAAGAAAGGCAACCAAGTGACATCAGAACTTGGATAGTGAAACATACAAGGTAGATTCTAATTCAATTTTGTTTCATTTTTCATATGGTGTCCCATGAGCTCTCCCAAGAGTAACCTTGATGCTGCAAGTTTGAGAAGACCTGCTGTGTTTCCCGGATGCCTCTTCATCTACCAGCCAGCCAGGAGCTGCGTGGCTGCGTGGTCCAGCTGTGAGACTTTTACCTTCGAGACGCGTGGAGTAGGACCTGACGTCTTGCCCCGACGCACCGTACCTGGCAGCATACTGCTAACGTTTGTCAACGTGATGCTCAACGTGTCTAGATCTCAGGCATAAGAACAGGTGAGATGTTGTAGTTTCATTTTGTAAAATGTTGATAATTCTAGGACTACAGAACGTGAAACAATTCGAGAAAACCAAGATTCAAGTAAAAGTGGAAAGTTACTCTGTTCTAAAGTAGTGACTTTATGCGCAGCATACCGCCGTACAATATAATATATAATAAAAGTTATTTAATGATCATAAACATAGTGTACATAGCTGTTACAAAGTTACATGGCATCAATATTTAAAAAAAAAATGCAGGTAGTTAGGTAAATACAATAGAGTAACAGCAGAGAAATGGTTCAGACTACCCTCCGCGCTAGTTGAAACTGTGTTGCGGCAGTGCAGCATTCGCCGTTCTCGGCGTGAGAAGTTTGCATTGTAGTGCATACAAGTTCATACAAGTTCGATCGTATACTAGGCGTGTGTAGGCCAGTAGTGATGACTTGTCAAATCCTGTCTTTCCTAAAGTTCCTCAACGTTACGTCTTAAGTTGCAAAAAGAAGGTCAAATTAAGTAGCGATTTCTTGGTTTATTCTTTTCACATCCGTGTACGTACCTACTTACTTACGTTAGTGCCTATTTTCTTGAGAATAACCTTGAAACTTTGATGGGTCATATTGCCATTTTTAGTTAACAAGATTAATTTAATTTTGAAGTTCTTATACCACTGGTTGTGAAAGACTGAACTCAAAGTCGTTGCTGATAATTATTTCGATTAAATTTAGCCATCTAGTAGTAATCTAGTAGTAATAGCCAATAAACACAATCGCAGACGTAGACATAAAAGGGTTTGACCATTCGAGACCTGATTTGCTCTTTGCTGTGCGGCTACAGTTTAGTGGGTAGCGTGCGATTGTTGTTGAGGAGTATCACTGGACGTAAGTAATGTTGGCTATGTGTGTGTTTGTGTTGGTTTTTCGGACGCTGGATACAGGTTGCCCGAGTGTGACCAGATGGAGGTTACGGTTGCTTTTGGATTATTTTTAGATAGAGAGATAGATAGAGATAGATGAGATATGATTCGGAGCTAAGACTTGATTTATTTCGAAATATTGATTTTGAGCTCTGTTGATCATACCTACATGGTGAAAACAGCAAAGGTAACGCTATGCTATGATACCGTACCTTGCTAAAAGCTGTAGCTTCTTTAAGAGCAATAATTTAAAGCAAATTCTCTTTATTTATTTTCATAGTTTTGATTTAGCAGTGTGTTGTAACACTTCACTTCAAACTAGGAGTATGCTGATGACGACGACGACGACGATGATGATGATGATGGTGATGGTGATGGTGATGATGGTGATGATGCTGATGGTAATGATGATGATGCGTTTCAAGATTTTAAATTTTTTATAATTTGACGGTCTCGTCAAATGAAATCAAAAGTTTTTCGTGAATTATTTTGTGGATTGGTTCAGAAAGCACTAGTTATCGCTGTATGGTTAGTTGTAGCTGGTACTCATGTGAAGGGTGCGACTGATCGTTACGGTATAGTAAAGTTATATGTTTTCTATTGCTTCTGGAAAGTAATAGAGCACTTTGTGCTACTAATTTGTTATTTTACCCTCATGCTATCTCCCATGCCGAATGCTTACCCGTGTTTACCATGGTAAAGAGTGCGGTGTACGCTGACATGTTATCTTACCCTCATAAATGGAGTTTCTGTTATTTTGAGATTCCCTACCTATTTTGAAATTTGTTTGTCAGTTTCCGTAAATTATTTTTGAGAAATTGAAGAATACCTACCCTACATTTAGAGAAAAAGCGTCAATACATGAAGTTCCGAATGTGTTAAAATTAACGAGTAATGAAAACAATAATGGTGATTAGCGCTAGCCAAAGTTACTGTGTGACGGTTTTATGAACGCTGTTTTGTGTACTTACTGCAAAGACTCTCAGTGAAGCTGTGGTCTATGGCAGGTGTTATTGTTTGTGACTATTTGGCTGATGCTATGGAAGCATTATGATTTGAGTTGGGAATACTTTTGTTTATTTGATGTGGAACTTAGTGGATTTAATGACTTAGTGCCTCAGTATTCCTCATCCTCAGAATGATTCAACAATTATACTGAGAGTAGAGTCCCTGTAAACTGAAAACATCGTGAGGAAACCCGCAGATCAGTTGGCTCCACACGTATTGACCTGTCTTTCCTGTGGGCTAGGTCGACTAAGCTGTCAGGATGGTATAGGTGCTGGGCAAGCCTACTCCATCTAAAAACAATGTCCCAGGCACTGCAGCGCCGAGTGGTCTCTTCACCCATCTAGTGTGAGTGAAGGTGCCACTGGACGCTGTATAAATCATCTCATTACGTAGATGCAAAGGCCTTAGAGTCCCTGTAAAACTTCAACAGTTTTTATTTTTGGAAAGTGAAACTTAGTCAACGTAGAATCAAGGCTGAGTCAATTTAGATTTAATGTAAGAAGTTTGATCTAAGAAAGAGTTGGAAAGATCATCCTTAGTAATTCCTTATCGTACCCTAGCACAAGCTAAGTTCAAATACCCGAAAATTAAGAAGTGAATGTTCAAAATTGTTGATGCAGTAATGATGAAAAGGTGTGCACAATTCGGTTGGTCTAAGTGTAAGTCTTTTGAAGACTAAAGTGAGTCATCGTTGGACTCTTATTATGATCCTGGGAGAAGATGTCATTGTGTGTGCTCGTTCGTGAGCTATAGACCACGAATGTGACATCTAATTTCATCTGAGTTGCTTTTGATGCGATTTTATTCAAATTTAAGGTTAATTTAAAAGCTGAGTTTGAACAGCAGTTGTTTTGATTGTATTTGATACTCAATGCATTAGTTTTGATTTTCTGTGAGTTTGTTCTGATCTTAAAATACTGGAAGTAAAATTTGATGTTATTGCAATGCTAATGGCGATGCAAGGACTCTAGATGATGACAAATGACAATGAACGGCTCTAGATTATGATTCCTGCTTTTGTGGTAGACTTTGACCACATATTCTTGGTCGGGTATTACCGAGCGAACAAATACTTTGCGTTTGTTTTTCTTTCGCAGATATGGATCTGGCAAGGACGCTTGACTGGCTGTGCGAAACTTACTGAGGACGGTTCCTTCAATGCTGAGGATGGTTCCCTTAATACTGAAGATGGTTCCCTCGATGCTGAGGATGGTTCCCTCAAATTAATGTTATGGTGGTAGGTACCGCAAAGTATGGATGGATCGATTTGCGGTGCTTAGCTACTCAGATGGGTTTGTGGAGAAATAATTGTTAGGTATAATAGTAGGTACTGCAAAGTATGTATGGAGTGGTTAGCAGTGCCTACCTGGATAATTTTATTAGGATGTTTATTGAAATACTTAATAATGTATAATTTGGTCGCAAAAATGGTAAATCTACAATATGCTGATGGGTACCTAGTAACAGGATAAAAGTATACACAGATGTAAATACTCGTATTGTTTATGAAGTGGTCTAGTTTCAAGAATATCATTTTAATATTATGAATTAGTTGTGATTTTCTCCTCCAAAAGTTGGAGTGGTTTTGATGTATATGTTGGAATATCTTAGATTGTAGATTGTGGAGAGCTCCAAAAGTTGGGGAAACTCCAAGATGGAACTCCAAAAGTTGGAGAACTTTAAGAGATAAGTGACTCCAAAAGTTGGAGAATACTTAAGAGCTTTGGGACTCCAAAAATTGGAGCATACTTGATGTTTACAGATTCCAAAAGTTGGAGAATAATTAGTTTGAGGACTTCAAAAGTTGGAGGACTCTTAGTTTAGGGACTCCAAAAGTTGGAGCATACTTGATGTTTACAGACTCCAAAAGTTGGAGAATAAATTAGTTTGAAGACTCCAAAAGTTGGAGGATTCTTAGTTTAGGGACTCCAAAAGTTGGAGAGTAGTTGAATTATTCTCCAATTTAAAAAAACTAAAGATTTGACTCCAAAAGTTGGAGGATTCTTAGTTTAGAGACTCCAAAAGTTGGAGAGTACTTAGTTTAAGGATTCCAAAAGTTGGAGAATAATTAGTTTGAGGACTCTAAAAGTTAGAGGACTCTTAGTTTAGGGACTCCAAAAGTTGGAGCATACTTGATGTTTACAGACTCCAAAAGTTGGAGAATAAATTAGTTTGAAGACTCCAAAAGTTGGAGGATTCTTAGTTTAGGGACTCCAAAAGTTGGAGCATACTTGATGTTTACAGACTCCAAAAGTTGGAGAATAAATTAGTTTGAAGACTCCAAAAGTTGGAGGATTCTTAGTTTAGGGACTCCAAAAGTTGGAGAGTAGTTGAATTATTCTCCAATTTTAAAAACTACAGATTTGACTCCAAAAGTTGGAGGATTCTTAGTTTAGGGACTCCAAAAGTTGGAGAGTACTTAGTTTAAGGATTCCAAAAGTTGGAGAATAATTAGTTTGAGGACTCTAAAAGTTAGAGGACTCTTAGTTTAGGGACTCCAAAAGTTGGAGCATACTTGATGTTTACAGACTCCAAAAGTTGGAGAATAAATTAGTTTGAAGACTCCAAAAGTTGGAGGATTCTTAGTTTAGGGACTCCAAAAGTTGGAGAGTGGTTAAATTATTCTCCAACTTTAAAAACTGAAGATTTTTTCAATGTACATTTTTGCATTATATTGTTTTTATGTAATATATCTTTGATAATAATTTGCAGAATGGTTCATGTTAGTCATTAATTCAAGGGTTAAATTCAAGGGTTAATGTTAGTTACCTAGTACTTATTGTGGCCGAATGTTAGTGTTCACTTGATACGTGTATGAGGGCATTCACGTCGTCAGGACGGACGAATGTTATAATTTGTTGATTGTGTTAGGTTTCCCTTTATTTCAATGTATTTTTAAAATCAACAGCATTTTTGATAACTAAACTGTTTGCATTTAAAACAAAAAGGAACGAATTTGAATGCGGCCGCCACGCCAATGCGGCTTATAAAAGAACTTGGATTGGGCTGGCGGCGGCATTCGGT
Source organism: Zelleria hepariella (assembly GCA_949319315.1). Lineage (NCBI taxonomy): Eukaryota > Metazoa > Arthropoda > Insecta > Lepidoptera > Yponomeutidae > Zelleria > Zelleria hepariella. The sequence goes on from OX439384.1 coordinate 21,920,693, forward strand.
GTTCGACCGTTCGACGGAACGGACGTGTTGATTTAAAGTAAAAAGTATTCTCGTAAAATAAATGCTAAAGTAAACTATTGTGAAATTAATATAAAATAATAAGTGAAGTGATTCTACAGTCAAAGAAAATAAACTAAACATAAACAAGTATCAAGTGTGTTTGAATTAGCTGCGAAGGGTATCAACCCTTTGGAGGACCGTTCTGCTACACTATACATAATTTAAACACAAGACACACACAGTCTACCGCGACCACGAGCCCTGCAAAGGTCTCGAAAAGTTGGGAAAATGTAAAGAGTTACTAAAATGAGTGTAAAATCCAGTAAAATAGTGTTCGATAAAACAAAATAATTTAAAAAAGGCTTTATTAATCTATTGCACTGATCCCGTTTAAGTAGTTTATATTCATGATTGCACCAACTACCCGTCACTCAACTCCCTAGCATTTTGTTTCCATCAGTGGTTGTCTGGAAGAAATTGCTGTAAGCAATAAGGCCGCCAATGAAGAATACCATCAACTTTTGATTTTTATCTTACCATACACTCTATTAAAAATGGAAACATTAAGTGAAAAAATGGAAACATTTTCATACGACTTATAGTTCTCGAGATATTTAACTTTAAACTAGCTGTGCGTCGGGCGCGCGGTCGTCAGCTGCTGTGACGTCACTAAACAGCTGGCACCCGATACATACACCGAAACACTCATTCAAAGGGCTGTATCTTTGAAACCGTAATAGGTAGCCAGTTGAAATTTTCAGAGATTATGTTTTACTATAGTAGATTACCCAAGAAATTATGAAAATAAAAAAATATAAAAAAATAAGAGGGGTCCCCATACAAAAAACGTTGTTTTATACTTTTTGCTCTATAGAAAAAACGGTAAGGCATACAAGCATCAAACTTGGTATGATTTTAGGGCTTACTCCATAGTATAACAAAAAAATATAAAAAACGGTCAAGCGTGACTTGAACTCACGCGCTGAGGGTCCGTATAACCAGTTTTTTTTTTATTGTATGGCGGTACGGAACTCTCAGTGCGCGAGCTCTACTCGCACTTGGTCAGTTTTTTTTTGTGTGTTTAGTCAGTGTTACAGTAGTGTTTCAATATAATATTACTTATTTATTCGCTAGGGACAGGTTTTAAAGCCGCAAGCTATTCCCTGTCACGGGTTAGTTAGTGATTTAAAAATAACAAAACATATATTATTTCTTAGCTATAGATGTGGATGACGGCTTTGAAAAATGACAATCCGATAACTTACCTAAAAAAGACGAGTTAATGGTTGCCCACAATTTTTTTATGAGTAAAAATGTACCTATGCCTAGTTATACTAGTTTTATTACTTATTAATATTAATTTACTTATATCATAAAACTATATCGGATTACATTTTTCAAAGCCGTCATCCACATCCATAGCTAAGTAATAATATATTTTTTGTTATTTTTAAAGCACTAACTAACCCGTGCTAGAGAATAGCTTGCGGATTTAAAACTGTTCCTAGTGAATTTTTAACGTTATAAATAATTAATATTATATTAAAACACTACTGTAACACTGACTGAACACACAAAAAAACTGGCCAAGTGCGAGTAGAGCTCGCGCACTCAGAGTTCCGTATCGCCAAAAAATAAAAAAACTGTTTATACGGACCCTCGGCGCGTGAGTCCGAGTCGCGCTTGACCATTTTTTATATTTTTTTGTTATACTATGGAGTAAGCCTTATTATCATACCAAGTTTGATGCTTGTATGCCTTACCGTTTTTTCTATAGAGCAAAAAGTATAAAACAACGTTTTTTTGTATGGGGACCCCCCTTATTTATTAATATATTTTTTTTTATTATTTCTTGGGAAATTCACTATAATAAAACATAATCTCTGAAAATTTCAACTGGCTACCTAGTACGGTTCCAAAGATACAGCCCTTTGAATGAGTGTTACGTTGTATGTGTCGGGTGCCAGCAGTTTAGTGACGTCACGCGAGGTTGCCGCGCTCGCGCGAAAAACTCCAAAAGGTCGGAAACTAAAACCGTCATAACTTTAAAACTACTGGCTCGATTTGAAAGAAACAAAAACAGGCATATTTCTTAACTTTTAGGCTACACGGTCATAAAGTTTCAAGTGATTTAGCATACCCACGGACATTCTTCATTGCACCTTGTTTTAGTTAAATAACTTTTTTCCTGTCTGTATATGTTTCTTGGTGTACGATAAAGAATATTTTATCTTATCTTTATCTTATCCCGAGTGATTTGCTGCTGACCGTTGAGGAGTCCCTGTTCTCCATTTCCGAAGTTCTTCACCAAATCTCCACCTGTTTTATGGGACCACATAGAATTTCATGAGTCATCAAATTCGGTTCACCTAGAAAAACTTCTCAGGTAATACACATAAAATATGTATATGGGTCGAGTACCTCCTCCTTTTTGAAGACGGTTACATTTTCAAGGGCAGGGCATGCAATGAAAGAAAAGCTTCAGCTACAATCTTTGAACTGGGACGAATCTAATCCAAACGGTCAGTCCGTTTCTCGATCTGGACCACAGCCTTAACCAATTGTGTATTCTTTTTTCATCGACACACTGGCCTACAGCCTCTTCATTCACCACTTCCTCTGATAATAATTCATTATCTATTATTACAAGCGGCATGACTATAAAAAGTCACATAATTTGGACACCCAACGCCGCGTCGCCTGAAGTCATGACACGGACTCATTTATCTCGCAATTTTAAATTAGAATACACTTTCTAAATTTTTTGCAAGTTTTTGAGTTACACAACTTTTGCACTGGGATTTTGGGCCTTGGGTGCTTCAAAGTGATGTGTCGGAGCTGCGTTCTTTGAGGACTCTGCCAGTGATGAGATGACATAAGTGGGTCCAGCCAGTCCAATAAATATGAGCTGAAATTATCCAACCCAGAATTTGGAAAGCTTTTGTTTAGCATGGACCGATTATGATTACACTAGCTTTTGCCCGCGGCTTCGTCCGCGTGAACTACAGAAAAAGGATATATGCTTTACTTTGCTCCTAAGTGTAAAAGCGTGATAATATGTAGCTTATGTGTTATTCTGATATCTAAGCTATCTCTATTCCAAATTTCATCCAAATCCGTTCAGCCGTTTCAGCATGAAAGAGTAACAAACATCCATCCATCCATCCATGCTTACAAACTTTCGCGTTTATAATAGTAGTAGGAAGTAGGATAGTAGGATCTTGTGGCGAAAAAAAAAAAGCGGATGTAAAAGTTCAATCTTTCTTACCTCCTCAAACACATCTGTAACAAGAAACGCTTCAGTAAAAAAAACACAGTCTGGTATCCACGTTATGAAATAAAAAGCCTTCACTCAAATACTGAATTTCCCAGCACCTATACCATATTTAGTCATACTAGACCACAAGAAAGACTATGTGGAGCCAACTTAGTCGCGGGATTCCTTACGATGCTTTTTACCCGACTACGCGAAGCAAAAAGGAGGGTTATGATTTTAGCAGCGTATGTATGTATGTATGTATGTATGTATGTATGTATGTATGTATGTATGTATGTATGTATGTATGTATGTATGTATGTATGTTTGTGTGTTCATCTGTTCCCTCGCAGAGCCTAAACTACTCGGCCGATTTCAACAAATGAGGTGTCGTTGGATTCGTCTTAATCACCCAGGTAACATAGGATAGTTTAATTTTGAAAAAAACCAAGATGGCGGCTGTGCTGCGCCCTAAAGTGGTGGACCTAAAAATAAAAATTATCGGATACCATCGTCATGGGTATCAAATGAAAGGGCTTTAAAAGACCTTTTCAAAAATGTATAACACATGTAGCGTCAACATAACAAATAGAACAAAATATTCCAAAATGTGTTTTTTTTTTGCCCTTCTTGGTTCTATTTTAGGTGATCATCCAAAATAACTAACTAAAAAGCTCAAAAAAAAAATAGAAGTTAAAAACTAAAACCCGACTACTAAAAGGCTTAAAACAAGACCTGCTTATCCTTAAAATAGACTCATAGATAATTAATCGTAGTCGGAGGACACCACATTCGCATTTGATAAACCGATGGCCTCCGACTACGATTAATTATCTATGAGTCTATTTTAAGGATAAGCAGGTCTTGTTTTAAGCCTTTTAGTAGTCGGGTTTTAGTTTTTAACTTCTATTTTTCTTCACACGAGTGGTTTCGCTACTACGAAATATGTATGTCGTTACTAAACAACGACGCAGTATCCAAGAATTTCTAGCTCCCCCTGACCTACTGATCCTCTTTAGAAACAAAACACAGTGGATAAAAGCCGCCATTTTTGGCTCAAATGGGCGCCTATTACTGCTTCACACATGGTTTTTATGGTTCCTTTGTGGGCGTGTTGTAAACGTCTCGAAAGATAGGAAGAGAGAAGCTTATTCTGGAAGTTTCACTCTCATTAGTCCGGGGAACAACGCGTTGAACTTTGAAATTTTTCATTAAGCTTTGAGCTTCACCACACTGATTCCTCAATTAATTCTAAGCATTCCTAGCTCGAACCACAACAAAAATTATGCCGCTGTCGGGGGCTAGCTAGATGTTATGGCAAGTTTGGTATCGTTTTCGTATAAATCAAGGAACCAACTCTAGCAAGCTCCAATTCTAGCGTCTAAACTATTGTTCTGACCCTCTGGGGGATTAATCCCCCATACAAAGGTGGACAATTTCTACGAGTATGGAGAAGATCTTTTTGTCTCTTCAAAATTACCACATGTCTTTTGATCTTTGCTCTACTTTTGCATTCGTTCTTGATAATAGAGGTCCTGCCTGCTAGAAAGTGTTAGCTATAATCGCGCATGCGCGATTCGGTAGATGCGTGGGCGCAGCTTTAGGAATGCGATGACCGTTTATTTGGCGCTCTTCAGTACACTTTTACTGTCGTTGTGGGAGGTCATTTTACCTGAAGTATTTACCATCAAAACTATTTTAATAAGTAATTTAGTTAGATTATACGTTGGTAATATGCAGAAATATAAACTTCACAAAGTAAATATAAATCTTAAATCCTACAGTTTTAAGATATAGTTAAGGATAAAGTAGTGAACGTCCTTTGTATTTATTTCTACTCAGGCTACAAAAAACATGACTTCCCTTCAACAGCGAAAAATTGGATTCTATATGGAATGAAGTTCGAATAAAGTGCCTTTAAACAAGATGGCATATCAATCGCTTATTAAACTTTATTATTAATGTTGCCCACTTAAAATTAAATTAATTTAATAGCACGCTAAGTGCCGGGCGCATTATCGACTCATAATATACTTATTTCCGCATACACCGGGCTGATTAAGCGCATAAAAAAACAAAGAGGGACTTAAAATTTTACGAGCGATACAACACTGGATGGTTTTGACACCAAACTGGTTGCTGCAGCGCTGTAGGGTTGCCAGGATCTCGGGGCACGCACAAAAGAAATCGCTTTTGCCAAATTTCCCACCGATTGCACCAAATATGGGATTACGGGAACGAATTAACCCTAAAAACCGGCAATCTCCATTTAGAACAACAAAAAATTAGAACATTTACCTACAGCTTACTTTTAGACCACCATGGGAGACTAATTTTTATTTCAATAAAGCAGTTTTGGGTGTTTTTTTAAAGAATTTTGTATTTAAAAAAAAAATGTGTCTGAAAAAGATCTGGTACACACACACCTGTATACTTCGTCAAGCGATTAAAAAGCAGCCGTTGGGGTTAGAACGAAATAAGTTTCAATTTCTTATCTGCAAAACACGTGGTTTTCGGTGACCAAATAAGGTGATTGCACAGCAATGGGCAGTTTGCGAAAAGCCTAAGGGCACGCACAATGTACTTTCAGAAACCTCTTTTTAGGGTCCACCCGAAAATTGTAAAGGGCATTCAGGTTTAAAAGGTAATTTGCGGTGCATGCAAAAAGTGCGGCATGTCAAAAACAATAGTAACACGTTTAATCATGAAAAAGTTTGAGAACGTGTCTAAAGTAAGTACCGTCAACAAAATAAGCAATGAATAAAGTAAGAATGAAACGATTTTTTTATCCTTACTTATTTGACTGCTAACAGCTGTCAGTTGTCAAAAGTACATACAAAAACAACTAAATTACATTTCCTTGATGAAGAAAAAACAGTAGATTGTTAATAATAGCTCAAATGACATCGAAAATTTGTCTATACAAACAACAAGTACGGTTTTCACACATTTGTGAAAATTCTTTTGTATGGGCATCGAATCGAAGTGACCCACCCTTAATGTTTGGCAACTTCGAAAGGCTAGAAAGACAAATTTATGGCCAATATATTGGAGACAACATTTCAAGACGAGGAAGTGTCTAAAGCCGTGTTTTCACGATCAAAGTACGCTCGCACAAGTCTACTTTTATGACAGCTAGGATGCTTCTTATTGGTCGTTTTCATGCAAGCGCACTAAATTCAAGCAGCGCAGTTTGACAGTGAAAACGCGGATTTACAGTGGAATTATGTCCCAAGCTTTCATTGCTGACGGTAGGGACTACAACAGAGAATATTTCGGTAATTACCGCCGAGTTTAATCGCCATCGCCCGAGGTGTACAAGTTTTTATTACGAAACGGATTTTTCTTGCTTACACACGAAGGAGCGTTTTATTAATCAAACTTTTTTACCCCTTGTTGTTTGGGAAATTAAAGATAGGTCCGTTGGGAACGATTAGGTGTCATTCCCTACCTATACATAATAAAATAGTACCCTGACACACTAACTAATAGACAATCGAACGCAACATAAACAGGGTGGATTTTTGAGACGGGCAGTAAGGGCAGGTACCTTAACAGTTACAGGAAAACGTTCTTAGAAGACCATCCATAACTTCTTAAGATATTCTGAACTATATTTACAGATTTTGAAAAATATGTACAGTCAGCGAAAAAAAATGCAAAAACTGTTCTAGCATAATAATTAAAGGGACTTTTCTCGAACACAAAGTGAACATTTGTTTTGTTTGTTTGATACACTTTATTGCACACAAAAATAAAAAAAACTTAAATAACATTATAGTGAGAAACCATGTACAAGGGCGGACTTATTTCTAAAGAAATTTCTTCCAACCGAACATAACGGTGCGGCCACACCAACTGCGCAGGAGTGTAGTGGTTATTAACGAGGAGGCGGCCCGTTTGATACCGAGGTGGTTGCAGCATGTGCTGTAATGTCAGAATGTAAGCGGAACAGCGACAGTGACTGATCGCACCGTTTAGCCAACGCGCTTAGGTGAGATTTTGTGCGAAATAAGTTGGATAACTATCTAGGCGTTTATGAATTGTTTTTTGTCCACCTTGAGTTTCTTCTTCTTCTTTGCGTGCCGTCCGGTTATTCGGAGGTTTTGACTCTCTCATCTTTCGAACCTGCCAAACTAAACAATTAGCCGGTATAAACATTTATAACTAGTGGTTCACCCCGAACTGTGATCTCGCGACCGCATAGAAACTTAATAAACCCATATCTCGGCAACCCCTCGACCGATTTGGCTCATGTTCGAAATTGAAAATTCTTTTAATTTCATTTACCTTCCTACCAAATTTCATAACGATCCGACCAAATTTACTCAAGTTATCGTCGAACGAACATACATACAAACATACATACATAAATACAAACATACAAACGCAGGATTGTTCTAGTAGACTCGGAGAATTTCGCTCGCTTCGCTCGCTCGTTCAATAAGTTGAAAGAAATCACTCAGGACTTGAAGCCGCAACCTCTCGCATACCGTGCAGGCGCTCTACCAATTGAGCTACCGAGTCAAGTAACTGTCGATGCGAATTTCTTCAACTATGTAGTCTCCGTCTACTGGACGGGGGGCGCCATCTGGTGTGATGAATATTCCCTAGCACGGGTTAGTGATTTAGAAAAAACAAAAAGTAATTAGCCCGTACTTTGCTGGAACCATTCGCGCAGGTTTCGCATCTACGTAATGAGATGATTTAATTAGCGTCTAGTGGCACCTTCACTCGCTGAAGTGTCCTCTTGGACGCTGCACTGCTTGGGACATTATATTAGGTTTCTATTCTGACTTCTTTGTCGTGTACATTTTAACCAAACGCGTGAGGTAGGATTCTATTAGCACTCAAAATAGCAGCCATTTTTTCATCCGAGTTAGCGCAGCATTTAGGACACCTGTTATGAGGCTACCTTGCCTTCTGACCTTTGGAGCTTTCCACGAGCGGATTAGAACTCTGTTCCCAAGCTGGTAGAGTCGACTTTGCTGTGGAAGAGTTATTTAGGGCTCAACATTTTACGGCGACTTGTATTGTAATTGTTATTGTACCTATGTACGACACTCGGCGGTATCCCGTCTATAAATAAAGAGATAGAGAAGTCTTCATTACTCTTTAATTCCGGTCACTTGCGAATCGGACTCTCTAACGGTGATGGAATACATCGCGAGGAAACCTTAGTAGTCACCGCATTTAGAAGGACTGTGCCAACATAGCCGGGCAAGCCTTTTCCGTCTAAACACGGCCCAGCACTGTAGATATTAGTTTTTTCTCACATACTCCGTGCAATTTTAGTGGTTTTAAAGCCGAAGGTATTTTGTTGCACTGGTGATTCTGACACAAATTACAAAATTTCATTCCAAAACGCACGAAAAAAAATTCACTTCTCCAAACAAATGGTGTCGATTGGCGATAGCCGTTTGTATTGGGAAGTGTTTTTTTTTTCGCTCGTTTTGAAGTAAAATTTTGGAATTTGGCTCAGAATTACGAGTGCAACTAAATACCTTCGGCTTTAAAACCACTAAAATTCCACGGTGTAGATGTAAACGCCATAAGACCATAGATGATTTACGCATAGGAGAGTGGAACTGAAAAAATCCATACAGTCTGGTCAGCACTGACTTCAAATCAATTTACGCGGGGTCAATATCTGGTCAGCATTGACTTGCCTCGAATTTGAATTTCGGTCAGCAGCAGATCATTCGGAATCAGTGCAGTAGCTTAATAACAGTGTACATTTTCACCACCAGTGAAAGTGGTTTTTAAAATTTCGTTCATCATCATCATCATCAGCCTGTTAACACCCACTGCTTAGTAAAGGCCTCTTCATGCTCACGGCAACTCTCACGATCCTGCGCCAGGCGCAACCACTGTTTTCCGGCTTGGGCTATGTCGTCGGACCATCTGGCTGGTGGTCCGCCAACCGATCTCTTCTCTTCTGAAAATTTTGATGATTGTAGTTATTTATCGTCACAATGTTTGGTAAACTAGTTTCACCCGTGAGAAAACCTACCTCCATCCACAGGTACACAATACAGTCAGTAGTAAACACAATTTTGAGTGGAAATTGGCCGAGCGGTTGCGGATTGTGGTGGTACGCGAGATGGGAAATCGATCTCTGGAATTGTTCAGGGTTCGCTTCCGTGAGAACTGACGTTGTAGGAAGTACTGTCGTCTTGGAACGTGCTTCCAAATGAATTATTGTCTTTTGATACAAAGGTTTTCTTCCCCTTCTTCCACTTTCGAACCAATCCATAATACATTGTCTCGGAAGGGAAGCAAAAAAAGTTGCAAGGTAAATCTCCGCTTTGGGCTGCCGCGGCGCCGTATGCCCATCTTGTGACGACTTTGGCCCACATAATAATATGTGGACCAATATCAAAAACATGGCCTGCCCACTTCCACTTCAGACTCTTTCTATCCGCTTTGCGCCTACCTAATGAGTATGCAGCGTTCCATCGCAATAATCTGGTAAACCTATTGAGGGAAATGAAGGCAACATTCAATTTTGTCCTCGACTAATCGAATCCTAAACATAATATCCACTATCTTTCCACATGACCCGTGCATGCAACACACACAGAACCAGTGTTGCCACCTTGCAGAAAACTTTTTCACTAGTTTTGGTCTGTAAAATCACTAGATTTGGGGATATTTTTTACTTAAATAATTACCAGAATTCACTAAATAATTAAAAACTATTTTGGTCCATTTTGCTTAAGATTTATTCTTATGCGTTATCGTAATACGATTAAGATCATTCACTAATTCGTTCCAAAAAACTACAATCCAACGCGTTTACGTAAGAAACCCACATTTTGAAAAATCTCACGTGAGATTGGGGGATGAGGGAGGGGGTTGAATAAAATCTCATGACATCTTACCAGGGGGGAGGGAGGGACAGAATATATAAAAAAAAACACCTCACGTAATTTATGGACGCTCCCTAAATTGTGTGTACCCAAATCGCGGAAGTTTTAGGTATCTAAGTTTTCTGTTTCGTCCTAAGCTAAACCCTAAACTATCCCCAATCCTACATAACCCGTGCATGCATTACGGGCAGTGCGCAGCGCGTATATTTCCCGCCATTACCGCAGCGCCCTGATTGCGTTGCGCGGTGCGATTAGGATGCGCAGGCGCACTCAAAGGCGCCGACGGGATCTAATCCTCGATTAGAAGCGCGGCGCAAGGCATGCGCTTCTGTTTGTGACGCAGCAAGTGGCCTAGAACCTTAATTTAATAAATTTTGGAAGGGTTTCAACGCCCACCCAGGCGCTGGGCGGATGACAGACATCCTCGAACAGGCGGGTTACGACTGGATGAGAACAGCCTGGATTTTTTTGGGAGAGGCCTATGTTCAGAAATGGACCAATAGAGGCTGCCAATGATGATGACGAATTGACGATCCTTCACAAACAGAATTCCCTCTTCTACATTCGATTGTTTTTATATTTTTATTGTCATCATGAGTTACTCATGAGTCATCCTTAATCGGGTACATCGCCCATCCAGTTTGAGTTAACGTGCCACTGGATGCTGTACAAATCATCTCATTACGTAGATCACGTAGTTATAAACCTTAGTTAAATCAGGTACATAGGGCTCTCAAAACGGCAGATTTTGCGCCTTCAGCTCAACTGGGCATCCCGAGAACGTTTGCTCCCTATAGTAATCGACGCCTGGTAGACGGCGTCTTCTATTCCATGGTCTAGATTCTTCCGTGTGCTTTCCTTTCTCATCTCTTTCCAAGACATGCTCATTCGTCACCTTTTTAGCCAAGATATTCTCTCGTCATATCTTTGTATGTTTCCAGCATGAGCTAGCGCTTAGTTTGTTAGTTTGCGTCTGACCAAAAGATGTTCGGAAGGAATTGAACGTTTTCGCATCGATGGCTCAGCTGGTGCGGCAAACCAGATGCAGCGGGTTCAAGTCCTGACTAGTATTTGTAGTTTCTAGCTTCTAACTTGCGCCAACCACTAATTGCTATCGCCCTGTGAAGGATCATGCGCTCAAAACACGTCCTACGGGTTATTCCCTTCGAACCGAGCTTTGAGGATCAGGAATTTCAATACATATCTTACGCACTTGACTCGTTTTGTTTTTGTGTCCTCTTGGAGTGACTTGGTAGGAAATTGTATGCAAAAGTAGATAGGTATAAAGTTCAAGAAAACATTTACAGCACCATCGACGCCACATCAAACTGTATAACCTGGGAAACTTCGATCAAGGATAAAACTAGATATAACATAGAACTCTGAAATGTCTCTGGAAAAATAGATGCCCAAATTGCCTTTGGGAGCTTATTTGCTCGTAGTCTATGCAATTAAAGTAAAACTGTACACTAATGCAATAAGGTTGACATTCGAATATTAGACGTTATGGTCGAAATGATGTTTCGTATTGTTCTATTGCTGATATCATTTGTTTCTGTTGGGACAAGTTTTTATTGTGATTTTATACGTAATGGATTTAGTTTGCTGCTGGGAAAGCATTAAGGATGAACTTCAAAATTAGCATTGTTTCGCATTGATTTTATTATGATTAGAGCGAGAGGGTGGGTGTTTTGCAGTTCATCCTAAATTTTTACTTTATTGGCACGGGTTATACAATATACATGCGTGTTCTTATCCACTCACGTTGCGGGCGAATTTACAAAAGATGCGAAAACTTCACTAGTACGAGTACCTATAGGTAAACTTGATATGCAAATCCCTTTATTGCAACAGGTTATAGCTTCTAATAGTTGGGTGTTTATTGAATTAATATATTGTCCCAGGCACTGCGGCGCCGAGTGGTCTCTTCACCCATCTAGTGTGAGTGAAGGTGCCACTGGATGCTGCATAACATAAATCATCTCATTACGTAAATGCAAAAGGCCTTAGTTTTTTATGTAATTAATAAGTAATGAAATTGTTATGTTCGCCAATAGGAAATAAGTACTAAGCTCTTTTTCCTCTTCCGGTATCCGAGGTATATGAGGATTACTAATTATATTTCTACCAAAACTTCATCAGTTTCTGTCCAATAGGTACCAAATCCAATTGCAACCACGAGAAGAACAAAAAAAAGGTCAACCCTTTCGCTGCAGCCTCTCAAAGGTTCTGTTGCCTTTGTGCCAGCGGAGTTATGGTCACTCAGACCCCATGAGGAGATCGCGGGTTAACGGCGATAACTCAGAACCAGGGCTAAGGCTGTAGTCATATCGAGGGAGTGAGTATTCCAAGAAAGGAGTTCAGGCACCAAAAATGTCCTATATTAGAATCCTCAAAGTGGTGTATGGGTTAAACCTGGGGGGTGGGGGTTGATTTTATCGGGAATCTCGAATGCGACTATCCAGTAAATTGCGTCCCTAGTTTTTTTTTTTTTGGCGTTATACCGGTGCCGTAATACCTAATTAAATATGTTCATATCGAGATTAAATATGTAAGGAAAATTGCGCATTAAAAAGATTTTTATAAGGTTAAAAATTCGCTCGGCACAGGGCTTGAACCCGCAACCTCTTGAATACCGTGCAGGCGCTCTACCAATTGAGCTACCGTGCCAAGTAATTTGCGAGGCGAATTTTAGAACCTCATTGTTACTCGTCTTACGGACGGAGGGCGCCACCTGGTGTGTTAGTTGCGCATGATGCTGGTCAAAAATAGTTTTAAAAAATATGTTTTGGGTGGGCCCGATTTTTCAATCCCCAGTTAGTTAGCCATACAAAATTCGTTCAAATTTTAAATCATTCCTAGGAGTAATGCTTATGGGCGATTAAAAAATGGGACCTTGATCGAATAACGTGTCATTTTTATGGTTTCGTTGCTTGCGGTGTCCTAGGACAACTAGATGTGACGTCACAAAACTTATTTTTAGCCGCCTCCAGCCTAACCCTTTACCTTAACCCTTCACCGATAACTCAGGCCGGCCGAACCCACAGCGACGGCGGCGGCGGTCATATTTCACATTGCACCGACAGCAAATGTATTTACTTTCACTATCAACTTAGCAAGCCGCGGCTGTAGCTGTGGCTGTATCTAACTTTACAATGCGCTGACACTAACAAACAGAGGGCTAAACTGCTTTACATGGCGAGTTAAAGTGTGGGCTTGGGTTAAAATAACACTGGAAGTTTTCAAGTTTCGTGATTTGTGATTTACGATATTAGTGTCGAGCCAAATCTCACGACGTCTCACCAACGAGGTCAAAATCACCAAAATCAGCTCCCTCTTATCGAACATCATGACCACGAAAGAAATATTATGGCAGATCTTCATAAGTTTAGAGAAAGAAGCAAAACAGCTGACTTGCAATATTTGAACAGCACTTTAAGATGAAATACGTCTCACAACTAGCGCCGCCAATGAAAAAAAAATCATATCTTTTTAGATGCGTTTTTAGCAAAAAACGGCCCTGCGATTTCTCAACGCTCTTAACTATTTTTAGAACCTAAGGTTTGGATTCCAGATCCTAGAACTTAAGAATGCAATCCTGGAATCCAAACCTTAGGTCCTAAAAATAGTTGAGCCTCGCGTTGAGAAATCGCAGGAGCGTTTTTTGCTAAAAACGCATCCAAAGATAAGATATGTTTTTTTTTCCATTGGCGGCGCTAGTTGTGAGACGTACGGCGTCTTAAGAAGAAAATTTCTATCTATGAATACGAAAAACCCTTAGAAACCACCAAGTCCACAGCTTCACGAGCTAGAGACCACACCGCGCTCGGTAATTGCGAATCCACGGCCGATGACGAAGATCGATGCGCGTCAATGAAAAATAACTCAATTCATTAGCGTGAGCGATTTAGCCGCGCGGTCAAATTGGACGGCGGTGCGCAGCGGGGGGGTTAAACGATCTGGGGCCCGAGTATGTAACGCAATGGTGCCTCGATAGGCTCCGAATTGTACGCTTCAATTATGATTTATTAACGCTGTCTGTAATTTTAATGTTTTTCTCTAGTACAGCAAAAAATATTCTGATTCTAATTCTAGAGGATTAGTCCGCTGATTGTAGGAGAAAACGAGGAAGTCCCGGTTTTGTCCGGATAAAAGTAGCAGGCTACTGAGAACCTATCGACAAGCCATTGCTTTACAGACTTAGGCCTCTGCTCGTTAAGTACCAGGGATGGTAATGAGGCCAAGGCACTGCGGTGTCCGAGTGGTCACTTCACCTATCTAGTGTGAGTGAAGGTGCCACTGGACGCTGTATAAATCATCTCATTAAGTAGATACAAAGGCCGAAAGTTAAGAGGGCTCATCGTGAAGAAGCCCTTTAAACTACAAATTACCTTGCATTTTGTTTCGAGCAAAACCCGAACCAAAGGACCTTTGATAAAGCCTACCATTACCAAACAAGGTGATGCGATTCTTACGCCAATACACCGTGGAATTTTAGTGGTTTTAAAGCCGAAGGTATTTAGTTGCACTCATGATTCTGAGCCAAATTCCAAAATTTTACTTCAAAACGAGCGAAAAAAAAAACACTTCCCAATACAAACGGCTATCGTCAATCGACACCATTTGTATGGAGAAGTGAATTTTTTTTTCGCGCGTTTTGGAATGAAAATTTGTAACTTGGCTCCGAATCACCAGTGCAACAAAATACCTTCGGCTTTAAAACCACTAAAATTGCACGAGTAGTTCGTAGTTTGCTCCGAACTGTGAATTCGCGATGTAGGTATTTTACAACCCCATATCTCAATCAACTGTTTACAACTTAAATAATAGATTGTTACCCGAGGGACTAAAACACAATTTTTAAGGCGAGAGTGTTTTTTTTTAATCTGGAGCGCAGAAGGGATTCAAAGTACTCGAGCTATAGTGTTGCTCCCGAGGTGAACATTTTACTTTTTATCACCCTTTATGAGAAAATAAATGAGTGGAACTTACGAATACTAAGCGTCCGATACAATGTTCTCTGGAATTAATATTATACTAGAGTTATCGTCGAACAAACATTTACGTATGTACGACACATTCATACAAACGCCGGATTGTTAAGTAGACTTGGAGAACTTCGCTCGCTCGTTCGAAAATTGCGAAAACCGATGCATCGTCTTTGTTTTCCATTGCGTGTATGTCAACAATTATGTGTTTGTGTGTATGTGTTTGTGATTCATCGAGTGAATCCAAGAGGTCACAAATGTTACTATGACCTTTGCGTGTGGCCAACTGGGCAAGCGTAGAAAGAGAAATTGCTTCCTTTGCTAAGCTTTTCAACCGAGAATAATTCTCAACCAGGCGGGATTCCTCAATGTTTTCATTAGAGTTGCTAGAGTGCATTTTAAAATGCCTTGGAGCAGTGGTCGGTGAATGGTGGGGTGGACTAAAGGTTCAAATCCGGACCACGGAGAGTACAAAACAGTCCTCATACATTTATTTTGACTCTTTTAAGATCTAAGAGTAGAGGCTTCAAATATTCAATCGTTACACTCTACCTGTCTTTTGACTCTCGGTGAAAATATTTTAAGCCTCTCTGATGACAATATGATCATCCTCATTAGACCACCTCTGCCCACTGTTGGGTATAGGCCTTTTTCCCCTCGCGCCACCTCTCAAGGTCCCTAGCCATCCGCATCCATGGACCCTCCGCCGCTGTGACAATGTCGTCCGACCATCGGGCTGCTGGTCTTCCGACTGATCGTCGTCCAGTTCTCGGCCGCCACTCTGTCACTGCCTTTGTCCACCGGCCATCTTCCCTCGTCGCCAGTTGTCCTAAGACAATATGAAAACATGGACCAAAAGTACTTTATGGCACCCTAGTGCCAGGCACTGTAGCAGCAAGAATAGCCAGCCATAAGCATACAATTTATAATGTATGCTCATGAACAATTTATAATGTAAGCCTACTAGAGGATTTTAGTTCAAAACCGTAGATGTCAAAACGATTACGCAAACACCGAAGCCCGTTTACAGTTAACCTAACCATAACAATAAGTTAACAAAGCGCACAGAGCGCTCGCAAGCGGCGCGGGCGCATCTCTTGACATTTGTCACGTGGCTCGCTGCAGGTGCGCTTGCGCAACCCGCCCAACAGAATGCGAGTGATTAAACTTAATGGCGGATTGGATTGAGCTATCAAGAGGTTCGGAGGTTTTGAGTTGTACGCTATAGTGGGGGTAACTACTACTTTATAACTTGAGACCCATCTATCTAACTCGGTGGTTCCTAACCTGGGGGTAATAATAAAAGAGCTTTCCTGCGGGGGTAATTACTACCGTGAGTGGCAGCGCCTTTATTGAGATTCTTTAAGATTGAAGTAAGTGATTTTTCTATTTGACTATATGTCAAACAACAAGAAAAATAATTATATTGCCATTTCAGAGCAAAAATAAAGAAGAAAACTTTAAAATACAGAGCAATAGAATCCAGCTTTCAAATCAATCAATCATAAATCACATAATTGCAAAAAAAATGTTGCGTTAAAATGTAAGAAAATTATTAACTACTATTGTGTACTTGGATAACATTTCGAAGGGGGTAAGATCAGCTTTCCTTGGAGGTCAAAGGGGTGGCCAGACTGAAAAGGTTAGGAACCACTGATCTAACTAAACAATGCCGCAGGCACTGCTGCGTACAAGTGGTCACTTCACTCATCTATAGTGAAAGTAGAGATGCCACTGGACGCTGTATAAATCATCTCAATACGTAAAGTATTTTTCTTTTTCTTTCTCTTCTCCTCGTCTCCTATCAGCTCCTATCGGAGGTTGGCGATCAGTCAATTGTTGTGGCTATTAATGAGTGAATTCGGGCAGGTTTTGTAGCCTTTATAGTTTGGGTCTTCCAGCAAGATAAGACTAGGTTAGTATCAGTACATAAGGGGGTTATAACTATGTGCCTCTCACTCTTTTGTTTGATGTAGAGCGGGATAGCTAGAGTTATAAAACTTATAAACCCATGGTTACGCTCTAACCCAGCCTTATGCTACGCGAGCTGGTCACCTTCTGCCTGGTACCTTGTATAGTAAGTTGAAGGATTTTACTCTCAATAGGTACTGTTAACAGAACGTAATAAAATAACTAAATAAGCACACGAGTCCCTAGACAAGCAGCTAAGGTTTCATAACTGGCAAGTACTCGTACAATCGAGCACAGCCGACCTTCAGTGCGCAGGCGCACGCGTGGGAACCTGTCACTCGGCGATCATTCCTCGCGATTGTACCGATCAGCTGATGATGACGGTGATGGTAAAACAATGAAACTGCACTTTGTTTGACTGTTGCGATGGGGATTGGTATCTCTGAAGGTTGCACGCAGATTGGAGAGCCATGGTTTGTTTTGAATGCTTATTTGTGGTTTGGCTTTTATTTAGGTAAGTATGATCACCGACACGCTAGGATACTCCTTTTTGTTCGATTAACGCACCTATGCCGCGTGCAATAAGAGCTACTGTGGGGTATCCTAGTTTGTCGCTGACTGTAACGATTGTGCCTCACTCAGAACGTTTTTATCAAGCTCTAGAGCCCGATAACATTCAGATCTTTCTCATTATTTTTAACTGACAAGAGCTGGGGGTCTACCGGCTAAAACGAAGCCGATTACCATTGGCGAAAATCGAAGTTCGATTTATGAAAAATTTACTGGGTGCTGGTACATTTTTCAAAAATCGAACTTCGATTTTCGCCAATGGTAATCGATGGAAGCCGGTAGACCCCCAGGCCCGCGTTTCATATGTATAACTGACATAAATATTTTATTATGAAAATTCGATATATATTGCGTAGTCGATTTGATTGTAGTCGATTAGGTTTATTTATTTATTTATTTATTTATTTTATTTATTAACAAAAATCCACAGCAATACAGTACTTACAATGCTTCTTATGTAAATTATTAATGGAGCCAATAACGGATAACGGTTACAAAAAAGGTTTGTTAACAAACCGACCTATCAATGAACATAAAATATTTATGTCAGTTATATGAAACGAGGACATTAGCAACATTAGACTGGATTTTATAACGCTCTTGAAGTCAATAAAAAAATCCTGCTGCGTTTTCGTGTTTGAACTAAAATTGGAAGTGAAAGAAACTTGAGGTTATTGAAAATCGCCGAAACCTGAGTGTGTGAAGTATTGGTCAAAATGGTGGGTGGGTGACGCGTGGTGTTGTGTTACAATTTGGAGATTGTCAGTATTGTATTGAAATACATAGTCTCTGTCATACTTATATTGCTCTCGTACAATGCAATTTATCTATCAATTTTCTCCAATAATTCCAACTGTCAAAATGAAATGTCAACATTCGAAACTCGCCTCGCCAAGTATCGCCTCGTACTTCGTTCGATCGATAGTCTCAACGAGATTTCTCGCCAGGTCGATTTCTTCCACTGAGCTTAAGACCACACAAGACACTAGTCAGTACGAATAATCTCCGAAACAATTATTAACGTGGGCAAATCACCATGAAGCCATCGGGCCGCAGGCATGGCGGCCATTTGTCAAACACGCGTGACGTGACAAGACAATCGCTGCGCGCGCGCAGCCGATCGCCAAAACTAACAGACAAGCCCGCCGGTCAATACTACCAACATGATTGATTTAAAACTTCACCCTATTGTCTATTGGTACCTCTAACACCATGCTGAATTCCACTAGAGTCCAATCTTCGACCGTAAGTCAAAGGAAATAAAAGCGTGGTTTGTAATTAAGCTTTTGTCCGAGCGTCTCAAGTCACGCATGCTCAATGTTGTTATAGAATTTTGAAACCAATTTAGTTTTGGTAGGTATGTTACATCAGGGTATGAGCTAATGTCTGTGGTGTGGCCCATTGATTTAACCATTTGACCTGCGGATTTTTCTTATAGGTGGTAATCAAACTGTGATTTAATCCACATCCTATTTTACCTACGTAAGACTGGTATTACACTTATCAATTATCTTTGTCCAATGCTCACTCGATCAAAATTTTCAGTACACAATGTACGTTCGATCAAATAATTTCTTTGATCGAACGTACATTGTGTACTGAAGTTTTGATGTAGTCGTCCAATTTCTTTGATGAAACTTACATTGGACAAAGATATTTGATAAATGGAATAACAGCCTAAGATATATTTTCCTGAATCTGTATCTTCAGACAGCAATCCTTCAGCTCACAATCGTAAACCACTGGTCCGATCCTATTGGATCACATGAATCTTTGGTTCCCATAATTCTATACACTGGGTTTGGGTTAGAGTGTCAGCAAACTCGGCGAGTAGAAATTCTATTGTCTCTTGCTAATGACTGGTGATGAAGAATTAAAACCCTGCGACTAGACGCGTCTGATGACTTTTTCATTACAGTCGACCAAAGAAAAACGACACAAAATAATGACCCTCGGAAATGGCAATTACTGTGACAATGAACCTGATAAAAAATCATGACGCGACGATGTCACACACAAAGTCTTTGAACTGCGAAAGGCATTGGGAGATGCTTTGTATGAAATTCGTTCTCTAATTTGATTTGAACTCTTATAAGAGTGACACGGACTGTATTTACCATGTTGTTAGTGTTAGAGTGAAGAAACCACTCGGCGCTGCAGTGCCTGGGACATTGTTTTAGATGGAGTTCTAGTGTGAGTGAAGGTGCCACTGGACGCTGTATAAATCATCACACTACGTAGATGCAAAGGCCTTAGTTTTAGAGTGTAGCGACCCCTGTCGGGCGCTCAGGAAACTGCTACATACTCGGGCTGTCAAACGCTACTCGCTACAATCCTGCATCGCGCCAGCAAACTGTTTATCGTAGATAGAACGTCCAACTATGTTCAGTTGGACGCGGCCGGGCCCCACGCATAACATCTGCTTGGCGGGAAATTTCCCTTTTAAGTGAGGAGGATGATCACCCGCTCCTCATATCGGAGCATGCCCTGGGCATTCTTGCAAAGAAAGGCAACCAAAAACGCATCCAGTCCATATTTGTCTTTTTTCGACGAAGCTGTTATGAAATGTGACCTTGACCAAAGGCGACTTGATTTGTCACTTAACCTGCTTGTTAGCTCTATACCAAAAGGTCTTTACGAAATAATGGGATGTTTGGAACCGACCGGCCGAGCAAACAGACAAACTTAGAATTGGGCAAATAAGTCGGACGCTGCCTCTCAAAGCTGACCAAATATTATGAGAAAAAAAAACAAGGGCTTACAATACAAAGGTGCCAGGCAAATGGTTCTTAGAAAACACCTTAAAAGATTTAGTAACTCACAGCTACCAAAAAACACTAAGGCAAAGTCAAATTCGCTGCGTGTGATTGAAGAAAACGAACAAAACGTCAGACCCGAAATTTATTAAAGAGTGATCGACCAAAATTCGTATCCATCAAAGGATATGAGCGAAAAAAGCGCTTTAGTTCATGGTCACTAGGGTGGGCCGATTTTACTTTTTTTGGAATTTGGCATGACAAGACCACTTAAAACGTGCATTAGGATATGTAGATTTTAGGAAAAATAATAATAAAAATCCAGCATACTACTTTTAGCCCTCTACTAGCAATTTAATATTTATTAAATTGTAATTTTTCACTCAATTTGTGTAATTTGTTTCATGTACTTTCCAACGATTATTTTACTGTTTTATTGCACTACACACTATATTATGCCTTATATTTGTGTAATTTACCTATTTAAACTAGTTCCGAAGTGACTGCAAAATCAAACAATACGAGTTTTGACATGATTTCCGTCGTAAATTCGCTGTATGAAACTCGCAGTTTGTATTTTGTGGTGAATTACATGCCAGTAGCTGGAAACGTGCCACAGATTGAAGATGATGCTATCAAAGACCTTAGTACCGACCAAAAATACCTGTATGAGTTTTGCCAGGAGTTTACTTCTGGCATTTACTCACCAGAGTTGGCTAATCGGCAGCCTGGAAAGATGGCTCATTCGAGGTGGCTTACCTTTTCGAATCACATTTTGAGACTACACATAAGCACATGCGAGCCTTCAGAACAGTAACAGAGCATCGTGGAGTAGGTATATTATAAAAGTTTATGCACCAGTTTGGTTCTACATAGGCGCAACCACTATTAAAGGACGGAGCCCATAACATTCATAAATTGATTAAATTTTCAATGGATTTGCCGGAAAATGCGAAAGCCATAACTGACCCTGTGATAGAACCCACAAAACCATCCGAAATTTGCTTATAGCAATGCTCTATGACGAGAGAGAACATGTGAGACAGCTCGCTGTAGAACGAATTGAAAACGCCAGGTTAACGGCTTCTAGCAGTAAAATCCGAATTTTTAAGCCCCCACAGAGGCCACAATTGATTTTTTTTGCTGCAGATTATACAAATCTGCTAAATTAGCAAGATATTAACATCACACCGCCGCCAATTCCCTCGAAATACCCCATTGACGAATTGAAAGAAATGGCTACAACAAACGGACTGCCACCACATGACTTGACTACCCTTGCGATACAAAAAGTGTAGAGAGGTATGTGAAGTTGGTGACAGAGGCTACCCAGAGGGTCATAGGAGAATCGGCGAGGGACATGCTGATACAAAACACATTAAAATCTCGCGGCGAAATGCCCGAGTTTGACCACAAAAATCAGTTAAAAATTCGTAAGAAAACATAATTTTTTTGTTGATATTATTGTAACTTTCATTTATAATTTGAACAAAACTTTGCATGATTACTTTTTTTTATTGTTTTATAATTATTCCTACACTATAAAAGTAATATATAATTCAAATAATTAATAGTAACAGCTGTCTGATTATTTACTGAAATTTCAAAAAAACTTGATTTTTTGACAGCTGGTAGAGGGCTCAAGACAGTTTAATTTTAAAAACCTGATTATACCTTTAGAATCTACTCATAAATTTGCAACTTTTGACACCTCTTGGGTTAGTGAATTCGAAATTTTTTTTTTCGCCATACTTCATCGGCCCACCCTAATGGTCACGTCGCATGCGCAGGCCAACATGCCAAATTTGCGCGGTAATAATTCCAAGATGGCCGCATCACAGATCCGTGGGCCGCATACGCTCCTTTTCACATACGGAGTGATTGGTGATGCCCGCTTTACGGGCCCGGCTTCTAATTGCCAAAAGCCATCGACCTTTAAAGCCTGCGCCGCTTTTTATTCACCAAAAAGGTGCCCTTGGCCGGTCCTTGGTATAAAAATTGAAAGTTTTTTTGGAATTTGTTCCGGCGAAGCGCAAAACTCGACTTGCGTGTCAGCGTCCTGTAGAACATAACCTTGCATTGTAAAAAGGCACGAACAACAGTAGGCAACGAGAAAGCGTTCGCTTTCTAATGCAACCGGTGGATTCAATCGTTGCCTATTTAATTAGCCAGAGATCTAATGTCACGATCATCGGGCAAGTTTGAATAATTACAGAGCCACGATATCTCCGGTCGGGCTGACCCCGCCTTCTAGTTTTGATGGCGTAATGAAGGGTTGTTATTAAATCAACGTCAGGGGTCCATTAAAGACAGGCTCCTAACGCTCACCATCAATCACCGGAGATACAGATATACTCTACAGAGAGACAGGAACGCTGGTTGAAGTTTTGGTCGTTTTTCGGTCGCTGCTTTAAATTTTCTGTTAATAAGACGGAGGGGACGGCCGCGTAGAATTTAAAGGATCTCGTGACGCGGAGCATTAGTTTGAAACTTCAAGATGGTATGGTAATTACCTTGAGAGGAATAACAAATAATGTCAGGGGAGAAATATTAGTTTTAGGGGGAGGTTAAACTTTAGATTCGGTTGCTTTGGTGCTTAGAATCCTTTTAAGAATTTTCTCTTCGGTTGTTCCTATCTGCATATGGAACGAGGCGGTCATTAGTGGCGTGGTCAAACAAAAAAATAAATGGTCGGCGGGGCCGGTGGGTAAAAAATGTGATGCTCTCCCGTTGGACACGCTTCCTTTCTGGGATATTTTCGTAAATGGCTCCCGGACAAGGATTGATATGCGCGCTCGGATTGGCTTCTTTAGAATCTTTAGGGCATGCCTTTAGTTAGAAGAAAGGATTGCATGTTTGAAATGTTTGTACTCGTATATACGGTCAGAGACGTTAAGATGCCCAATAAGTGCATCAATAAAAAGTGGTATCAATTATTTTCGATTACGTACGATCAATGGTGCAAAATATCAGGATGTTACAAATAATTATGCCAGTTCACCCATTGGGAAAAAAAAAAAAAAATAGCCCTTTTACATGGATCCTTGCAGATAATGTGTTCTAAATACCTTTACACTAGATCCGACACCACTCTTCTACATTTTGAACCCCGACCCAACACAGCACTTGTTGAGGTCCGACTACACGTCACGACCCCTTTATCTGAAGGACCCTTGCTCTATCTTAGAGAGGAATGCTATGGGTCCCTCCAATTTCGGTTAATGGGCCCCATTTGTAAGGTAAGATGGAACGGAGAAGTCATGTTTTGTAATTTGTTACTAAGAAATTAATAATTATTGTTTGAAGCCTTGTAGTTTGGATGTTGGTCTAATCAATGTGTTTATCTTAAACCAACATAAGTGGACTGATTGTTTCAAAACTCTCAAATGCCAACTTCTTCGTCCAGCAATCCTTCGGGATCTGAACAACACTCAAGTACTCTAAAAATTTCAAGAAATTACTGATTTAGCGTTTTGGAAATCTGAACCAAAACAATTTAAGGTGGTATTAATATTTTCTGAGATCACCTATTGCGCTCGAGCTTGACCTGACGACTATAAATGCCAACCTTGAAGTGTAGACAGTACCTATTGTCAGTATAGTTTTGGCATCGATAACACTTTGGCGTGTTATGTATCTTTTTTTTTTCAGTCCAATAAATCGTGGCCTATCTCCAATAACGTTTAGTGTAGGTACACACGACAGCACGTCAGACTGTACACTTTTGTTGTGAAGTCGCCCGTAATGTAACCGAGTAGAGTGCTAGCGTGTAAAGGTCGACGTGCTGTTGTGTGTACAACAAAGTGTTCTCTACCATCTATCGCCTCCAATTAATTGAGACTAGACAAAACTATGCGCCAATTCAATCACCCACCCACCAGCATGTCTCGCACGTACCCTGACCCTGACCGCATGACCTCGACAGTCACCAGACGCGACGTCGCATACAAAAGGCTGTGTACAATCAATTACCTCCATCATCATGGCATGCACGAGCGCCGCGCGAGCTGATGTCAACTGGAATTGACTGGTGACGAAATGCATGTGGTAGAGGATGATTCTGACACTAACCCGGTCGCGCAACGTTATGTATCTAAAGTAATCTAAACATACGCCAAGACTTAATTATGAGCGATCAAACTGCATCGCAGTCCTTCCTTCCGGTCAAGGGCCTGAGTCTGTAACGCAATGGTGCCAAAACGGCCTCCCACTTGACGGCTTCAATTACGATTTATTTATGCTGTTCGTCTTTTAATGTTTTTCTATTACAGCAAACAATATTGCGATTTGAATTCTAGAGGATTAGTTGGCTGGTTGTTGGAGAAAAACGAGGAAACCCCGGTTTTGTCCTTCTACTGGGACGCCATCGACACGCCATTGCTTCACAGACTTAAGAACCAGGCCGATGAGATTTAATTGCTTCAGTAAACGCGATGACCTTGAAACTCTCCGTAGCATCAATACACGGTACGGTTTTATGCCAGATCAAGCAAAATTTAAGGCAAATCTTATCATATTGTGTGATAGAAGCGCTCACAGCCTAGTTGGACTAGCCATTCTTAATTGATTGGCAACGTTAATAGTTAGGGAGGCGAGGTAGCAAAATGGCGTAATTCAACGGCGCCGTCGAGACCTATCAAAATCGAAAGATAAAATAATTTCGAAAAGAAAAGCTCGTATGGCAAAAACCATTTTAGCGGTGGGTTTGGCGTGTACGGTTATTCAAAAATGTAAAAAAAAACAGTTACTTGGGCATTCTCGAGCGCGTCAGATATTCATACTACGTATGCCCCGAGTGCCTCTGATAACAACGGTATACTAATCTGCCGGTTTGCGTGGTGGGGGTAGGCATATAAAGTAGTCAAAAATGCAAAAAAAAAAAATTTACTCGAGCGCGTCAGATTTTCGGAAGGGGTGTTAAGTAGGCCCCAAGGAAGCTCCCTTTAAAAAAACTGACGATTTCGGCGTGACGATAAGTTACGATGAATTTTTGAAAATGCAAAAAAAAAAAGTTATTTTGAAATACTCGAGCGCGTTAGATTTTCATAGGGGAGGTTTATCTCGGTATCCTGAAAGCATATTTTTTTAATCTGACAAAAATGTTGGTGGGTTCTCTTAATCTGACCGAAAAAGTTTGAGTTTTTATGATGCTTCAAGTCAAAACGTTTTAACTTTGGACAAAAGTGTAAAGAGACCTTTTTTGTGTAAAATAAAATTACTTTTTTTGTTTATTTAAACTTTTTTTTTGTAAAATGTATCGTTCGCGACTTATATGCCGTAACGCGTTCTTAGGAAGACGAAATGGCTCCTCCACACTTCCGGTCATGCGGAAACCGGCAGATTTTGTATTTTTAGTAAGTTTTAGATTATATTCTTCAAAATAAATAAAAAATAAATCGCGCTCGAGAATGCCGGATTAACGTTTTTTTTTTAATCTGACGCGCTCGAGTATTTCAGACTATCCATTTTTTTTTACTAATCTGATCGTCCATCCTAGGCGCGCGTCACTACATATAGAGCTAAATACTTTACAAGGTTGTTCTATTAGGTCTAAGGTATCTCTCATATCTTAAACTGCCACGCTCGAGTATTGCCGAAAATTCCCCTATTCGCCTCCCTAACTATAAGCAACATCGGGCGCGGTCAGTCCATGGATGGGTGACCGCTAGTGGCAATAATATCCGTGCTTCCGAAGGCGCGTTAAACCGTTGGTCCCGGTCGTTGTTGATTCATAAAGAAAAATGCGTCAAGGGTAGAGGGGCTGTACCTGCACTATTATGTTTTCTGTGACTGAGGTTGGTACGTCACAGATTTCCTTCCGATATCAAGGGAGGGAAGGACCATAAAACGTAGAGGCACTCCCTCAAGCACCAAGCGGACCACAGCACAGCCACCACCGCGCGTGCGGCGCGTGCGCAGCCGTCACGCACGCATTGCGCCGGGGATCTTGATCGTTGGCCTGTCACAATAGATAGCTCTACTTCTTATACAACGTGTTACAAAACATCCTAACTCTTTTTACAGGGTGTAAGCTACTGGTCAACAGGGTGTAAATTCTGTAAATAAAAGTTGAAAATAACTATTTTTATTTTATAACCTCAAAATACACCGAAGTGGTTTTAAAGCCGAAGGTATTTAGTTGAACTCGTGATTCTGAGCCAAATTCCAAAATTTTACTTCAAAACGAGCGAAAAAAAAAACCACTTCCCAATACAAACGGCTATCGCCAATCGACACCATTTGTATGGAAGAGTAAATTTTTTTTTCGCGCGTTTTGGAATGAAATTTTGTTATTTGGCTCAGAATCACCAGTGCAACTAAATACCTTCGGCTTTAAAACCACTAAAATTCCACGGTGTATAAAAAATTTCATAACTTTTTTGTTTTTGGTATTAGCTCAAGTTTAAAAATATTTTCGTGGGTGTAGGTGCATTTGCATAGGTTTGAGTTGTTAAAACATTATTAAAGTAAGTTTAACCGTTTACGAAATACAAATTTATTAAAGTAAATAAAAACAATATTTAAAAAATACTTTTCTCCCGCCACAGCGTTCACAATTTATTAATTTAAAAATCAACGGAACGTCATAGGGCAATAATACAATTTAGGTTGTGATCCCTATCACCGGGTGCTATTACCCTGTAAAAAGAATTAGCATCTTTTGTAACACCTTGTATTATAGCGGGCTGGCTGACAATGGCTGCTCATGCAAATTGTGGGTTTCTTATTCAGTCGTTGATAATCGAAACCGAAGAGCTGATGAATGTGGATGACGCGAAAGATGTGTGTAAAGAGATCGTGCTGAAATAATTAATCAAACGACTGAGTCTGTATTGTGACTGAGTGCTTCAGAATTTTGTGTAATCCTAAAGTCTTGTTTTTACCAGTAATTTGTTCGAAACATAAATCTATTCAACTATGAGCCGTGGACGCTTGAGATAAGTTCTATGAAACGGGCCTTATTTAGTTTGTCATATAGCCATTTGTAAAAAAATATAACTAAAAAGAGATAGAGACGACGTCGACGATGGGATCTTTCCCAACATAATCTCCGGTCACCATAAGATTCGCATCGGCTCACCTTACCTCATTCACATCACCCAATAGCAAAAAAAACTCCCATTTATTTTTAATCCCTACCCCATAATGTGTTAAGCTCCCTCCACACTGACACTGCAGCACAACGCCATAGAGCGCGGCACCCGCTTCTGTTAGAAATTTATCTACAGTGCAGTGTGTGGTTTGGCAGTTACATCCATCACAGGTAGAGCAGCTGATTCTTGTCAAAACTTTTCGTATTCATGAGTAAAACATATGTACACACGACGACACATAAACTTTCGTTGCATAGTCGCCGTAACGTAAGTGAATAGAGTGTACGCGTGTAAGCATCTACGTGCTGTCGTGTGAACTCGTATGTATCAAAAACCATGTACCCGATATAATAATTATTGAACGAGCGAGCGAAGCGTGCGAAGTTCTCCGAGTCTACTTGTACAATCCGGCGTCGTTTGTATGTATGTATGAATGTTCGTTAAACGATAACTTGAGTAAATTTAGTCGGATCGTCATGAAATTAGGTAGGCAGGTAAATGAGACAAAGAGAATTTTTAAGTTCGAACATGAGCCAAATCGGTTGAAGGGTTGCTGAGATATGGGGTCGCGAGTTCATAGTTCGGGGCGAACCACTAGTGTTTAAGAGTCGACAAACTAAAATATAGTCCCATCTTTCCTACTTCTTCTGCAATGCTTACTGCATGCATCCAACGCTTAGGCCTGCCTCTCGGTTTCTTCTCCGCCCGGCTAGGATGCCAGGCCGGGAAACGAGTTTTATCTACGCTTGCCCGCGAGATACTCCTTCTGTCTACGGGTAGCCATGTTAGTGACATTTCTTTTCGCGAAACGCGACTCAAGTCTACAGTAGTTTGTCACTTATAGACTTGATTTGCCTTCAAAATCTTATGAGTCGCGGAGTAGCCTGTTAGCTTTCACGACATATATTTTCCCGTCGAAGTCTTTTCGCGGCGCGAGTGAAGTCGCGTTGCGCATCATAGACGCAGCATCGGAGACGTTGTTGCGATCGTGTAGTGTGCCGAGACCTTTACAACCACGGCTCCCATGGCTGCCCTGTAATCCCCCCCGAAACCGCAGCCTACAGCATCGGCCGTCAGCACTCAGCGCGTCATAACACAGAACTTCCTTCCACAACCGCAAGTGGAAAAAACTATATCGACGAGGAGGGAAAAAAACTAAAGCGAGACGGAAAGCCCGATTCAGGGTGTGTCGATTTTGTGGACGTGGGAAAACCTCTAGGGAATCTCCATTTCTAGCGAATCTCCATTGTGACTTTGTGACCATTCTCTATCCGATAATTGACCTCCATATCCTCAACTTCTAAATTACCTAGGAAAATTAATTTGGTTATTATTGGTTTGTAGTTGGTCCTAGTACTGCAAGCGTAGCATAAGGCTGGGTTAGAGTGTATCTATGGGTTTATAACTCTGTCTATCACACTCTCCGTCAAACAAAAGAGTGAGATACATATGTATAGTTATAAACCCATAGATACACTCTACTTTGTACTAATTTTACTTCGTCGTCACAGCCTCCAAGGTCTACACGTTTTTCCCTGTCGATCGGCGCCGAATCCCGTCCCCAAGAACAAGGAACTCGATCCAACCGCGTAGTGGACTCAACCGCAGGATAAGACCGTATAGGATCGTGCGGTGACAAAAAACCGTTTATAGGTACCTCCATGCAGACGGGATAAAAGGATAATGATAGAGGTAGCGAGCGAAGCGAGCGGTGCGAGGGTGGTGTGGTTCGCCCTGATGCATTTTGAGATAATTATTAGGGGCAGAGCTGAATGAAACTATGCGCTGGAGATGAGCTTGGTATATTAGCAAACTGGGGCGCAAGGAATGATAAAAAAATACAATATTTGTGGGCGCGCGGGTGGGACCTCGTGAGCGATCGGCTGCAGACTGATTCACATTTGGAATGTCCAAAAGGGATTCTAAATAGTTGACGTAACAAAAGAGTGTGCGAGCTACACCCAAACTACACGATCAGCTCGCACCAATAAGCGGGTCCCACACGCGCCAAGTTCAAAAGGCTGGCAAACATGAAGGTATCTAAAAAATATCAAACACGTGAGTACGTCGCTAACAATAATTATTGAAGAAAACCACAAAATTAAATGTAATGTGGTCTATGATCGCTTAAACACCTGTCTGTATGACAATTGGCAAATTCCCTAGCACGGGTTAGTGCTTTAGAAAAAACAAAAATTAATTGGCAAATTGTTTGCACGTTTTTGTAAAAGTATCACTTTGTCAACGAATGAGATTACCATGTAGTTGCTATTGACAAAATGCCGTATGTTTCGAATGCGTGCAATGAAAACGTTAAAATATTTATAACTTCCGTTCATCCTATCATCTCAAAACCTTGCAGACATAAGACATAATGTGTCGTAAAACTAGTAAATATCAAATCGTTTGAGATTTACTCAAAATCGACTAAGAGTAATTTGGTTGGGGCGAAACGCACTGAACCTAAGCTCTGAGCGAATTTTTGTTTTTTCTTCATCATTGGTTGATATTTGATATTGCAAAGAAAGCTTAGATACTGATGATATCTTGTTCCTCTGACTTTAATTAGGGTATTAACTTTCATCAGCTTTCAAGTTTTGTACCTGCTACATATTAGTTGCAAAAACACCAGTTGACTTAACGTGTACGTGTCGTGTCAAAAAACATCCTAACTCTTTTTAAAAGGTGTAATCTACTGGTCAACAAAATGTTAATTCTGAAAAAAAAAAGGTTTTTTTTTTTTTAACCTCAAAATAGAAAAAACATTATAACTTTTTTTGTTTTTGGTATAAGCTCAAATTTAAAAATAGCTTTGTGGGTGTAGCTGTATTTGTATAGCTGCCTGCATGATGTTAAACATTGTGATATAATTTAAACAACATAATTTAAAAAAAACTTTTCTCGCGCCACAGCGTTTCAAAATCAACAGAACGTAAAAGAGCAAAAAAAATAAACATTTGGGTTGTGTGATCACCGGGTGCTATTACCCTGTAAGAAGAGTTTTGAAACACCTTGTATATTATAACTGCCAGGCCAATAAGTTACAAAGAATGGTAGCTTATGTGCCTAACATTGCAATCGTGAAGAAATCATACTCTTGGTACATTTGGGGCAAGTAAGTATTGTACTTTAGCGTATCAAAAATTGTCTATAAAACACGTTCAAACCCCTTCAAACCTTGTGTGTAGCGTCTACAATAAACTGCCGAATGATGAGTGATGATGAGTTATTATCCGTATAAGTTAGTATTCTTTGCTTATACTAAATCGATAGGTCTGTATACCTCCTATCTCCATATCCAGAAGGGATTAATTAGTGTCCTAGAGTGAATTGCCCCGTAATAAACTCCATGGAGATAGGAAATAATTAACCGAGGCACAAGACTTAATTGCCCTATTTACATTCTTCCCACTGCAGCCGGAGTGGGCAGGGAAGTGTGAGAAGAACTTGCGTTTATACACGTTTATTTATCAGCTGGTGCTCTAACGTGGTATTTGAACTTAGGCCGTTGAGTGCTTGCGTCTGGTAGATGATTTATACAGCATCCAGTGCACATAATATACTACATAAACAATAAAAATAAAACCAGTACCTAATCATGATCTATCATGATCTACCTACAAGATATCAATATATAAATTACACATACTAAATACCTATTTAATAGATAAAATATATACAAATAATATATATTGATTAATTATTTCAGCACGATCTCTTTACACACATCTTTCGCGTCATCCACATTCATCAGCTCTTCGGTTTCGATTATCAACGACTGAATAAGAAACCCACAATTTGCATGAGCAGCCATTGCCAGCCAGCCCGCTATAATAGTATACAACACTAAAGGGTTTAGATAGATGATTTGATTCTTATGGTGGGGCAGTATATTCCCCTAAAGAGATGGTACTTTACAGATTTTTGTGATAATTTTGTATGATCGGGTCGAGATTAATTTAAATGGAAACCACACTGATTCGGGAACAAACAGTCACCGATAAGTGATATAAAAATTACCTGTGTTTGTCTTAGACACGTCCAAACATTCTACAGGAGAAGTGAACATTCTACAGGAGAAGTGAAGCGAGTGGCAACTGGCAAGCGAAGCAGCGCGTGTGTAAACGGGGCACATGCGCCTGAGTGGATAACTGTCCCGATTCGCCGCGCCCCATGGACGTGGATGGTGATTATTATTCATCATTCTTTACCTCTTTGACAGATACCGATAGAAAATGGGATTGTTAATTGAAAACGCTTCTTTATGATTTTTTTCATAGATAGGGAAGTGATATTACAAAATTCCATCGTCTGGCGTTTTGTAATATCACACAAGACACTGGTTCAGCGACACAAAAATACCTAGATCTTGGCCTACGCACCCAAAGTGGCGCCTCCATACACAACTAGATGGGTAAAGTGACCACTGTGCCTGGAACATGCATACTAAGCATAGATAATAATCCTCTACCCTTGACGCAATTTTTTCAATATGGCGCAATTTACAAAATTAAATATTTCACGAATTAAGAAGCATTTTATGTTTTTATTGAATTTGATGAACATTACAAAGTATTTAAAATCAAAGCGTTACTATGCTAATTCAAAGAGAAATTAATTTTAAAACTTTGTCAATATTTTCGCTAACCCTAAACTGGACGTTTGTGTTTCTTAGAGAGAAAAAAAATGGCTGTTGCTCATGGCGTTTAGACACCATTGCTGACACCTAGCCATCATTGCATACAACCGTTTGCATAACATAAAAAAACTAAAACCTTGTAAGTTGTACAGTCTGCCTTCATGCGTCCTTTCAACGAGTTCGTCAAAACAAGGCGTGCGCCGATCGATCGATCAATCACTGCGCGGGCGCATGACATTGGCGCTTGCGTCAAATATGACGGTTTGTTCGAAAATTTAATTCGTGTTTAGTGATGTAAGGCAATGCCTGGGGTGTCATTTACAAATGTGTGGTTTTTAATTTTGCAGTCCGCCTCAGTTGCAGGCGCATAAGTGCCTGTTCATCACAACAACAGCACTCAAACAAATGGATACTTAGGCTGAGGTTGCGGGTTCAAGTCCTGTCCGGTTAGTCCTTTTTTGGTCAATCTAAGGTGTTGAAAAAAACCCCGAATGGATCAAGAATCGCTCATTATTATAATTTGATCTGACAGATGGAAAGACAGACGGACAGGCCGTGATGTGTCTTATTAATTTTTCGACTGAACAAAAAAGTCGTAATTATTTCTGTTAAAAAGCATGTTAAGTTATATGTGTAGAGTTCTCTCACCTCCTGATTCGGGCATTTCATTTACTTATAAACATTGAAAAGTGGCGCAGTGATACCATTTGCCGGTATTATTTCCTTTTTTTTAGGCATGAGCATCTTTTAGGCAAAAAAGATATCCAAATCATTTAATTTCAAACAATTGCCGTTCTATTCAGACGCCCACATACACTGAAACTTGAAACTCTTGGTCATACCCATTATAATACCCTTACGTCAAAAATGCTGATAAACCGCCATTTTGTTGGATAAATCCGCCTCGATAAAAGTCATGCTACCTCCGCTGATCCTAGCGGCGGCACGACAACCCTCTTGCTTGATTTCACACAAGATGGCGTTCATAACATAACATTGGACAGTAAATTGCTTCTGAATTGACACCTATAATAAATGAAAATAAATAAAAGCGTTGAATCGAAAGCCTTCCCTTGGTTGAAAGTCTCCCAGCGTAATTAACATTGATCGATACTCGACACACTACAATGTAGCGCTGTTTTGACAAATCGACCTACAGGGTGATACATTGGACGCCTGGCTACGTTAATCACTCGATTTCATATCGATGTGATTCGATATGACTCGCTGGACAATGCGATGTGTGGCGCTAATCAGTCGAGAAGTGTTATTGATGGAGTGGTTTGGTGATAAATAGAGATATCCAACCGAAACGCGAGTCAAACTACTGACTGTTGATTCTACAGGGTGCACTCTAAGTCGATAGGGGAACTTTAAGTAGGCTATCTACTGATCAATACAAACAACTTGTACTAGTGGTTCGCCCCGAACTATGAACTCGCGACCCCATATCTCAGCAACCCCTCGACCGATTTGGCTCATGTTCGAACTTAAAAATTCTCTTGGCCTCATTTACCTGTCTACCAAATTTCATGACGATCCGACTAAATTTACCTACTCAAGTTATCGTCGAACGAACATTCATACATACATACATACAAACGCCGGATTGTTCCAGTAGACTCGGAGAACTTCGATCGCTTCGCTCGCTCGTTCAACTAAAAAATGGAGTAAAAAAAATTTCAGCTGTTCCATACAAAAGATCGACTCAGTACTGCGGCAAATGTATGAAACAGCTGATATTTTTTTCGCTCCATTTTTGTCGCCACCTAGTACAAGTTGTTTGTATTGATCAGTAGACAGCCTACTTAAAGTTCCGCTATCGACTTAAGAGTGCACCCTGTAGATATATCCAACCGAAACGCGAGTCAAACTACTGACTGTTGATTCTAGATTTTGGGTAAAAAGCTTCATGCCGGTACAGCCGAGCTAAGATGCTGCTAACCCGGGTATTGTCAACATTTTCATACATATACGTAGTATTATCTCTCCAGCAAGCGTAGACCAATCAAGTCTACCATTATCGTGTCATAGCTTTGAGAAGAGAGGAATTCTTAACATAGGTCATTTCAGAAAGCCTATTTCCGACAACCCCCTCGGTCCAATGTCAATCTTGTCTTTTGTCCTCTCGCTGTCTTGACAATGTCATCGACCCATCGAGCTTTCGGTCTACCCACCAACCGTCGACCCATTCTAGGAGGCCACCATTCCGTGACTGCCCTAGTCCACCGTCCGTCGTCCGAGGGGGTTGGCGTGAAAAGGAAGAGACAGCCCAGCTAAATAGATAGATTTCAGACAAAATCGGTCATTGTGAATCAGCCTAAAGGGTGTTCCAGCAAAGTCCGGTCATATTTAAGGTGGTCAAGCGACATATGGAAAAAGCAAAATCCTGATTAAAAATATCAGCTTCTTTATAGATTTGGTGCAGTTGGAAGTTTAGTATGAAACAGCTGATACTTTTTTCGAGATCTCGCAGCTGGTCACGCTGCTCTTCAGTATAGCAAAAAAAATATTTAACACTCTGTATGTATTACATAACAATACTAATGTAATGTAAGTACAATAATTACATAACTTATGTTGTAGCATAAACAATGCAAACCCTTTCGATTTGAGTTCGATTAAACATCGAGACCTGAATAGATCGAGTATGCGAATTGTCGAATTATTGTGTTCGATATTGCGCAATCGGCACTTGTCTCATTGTTTTAGACAACGATTATGTCGAGTCGACTCGGATACAACAGCTTAGAGCAGACACCCCGTCAAGTTTGTTGACGGTACCGTTGGCAGAAAAGGTAAATTCTACAGTGAATTTTTAAACTTGGGATTATTGTAAATTGAAACAAAAAATCTGTTGCCACAGAACTCAATGTGCCACAGTGGCACCGTAGTAGCTCTTAAACGGGTAAATCGATTTGGATGCGGTTTTTTTTTTTTTTTGAAAGCATGTTTCCTAGCGAGTGTTCTTAGATATGTTTTATGCTAATTTATAAGATTTGCTATAAGATCTTTTTATTATTTCTTATTATTTTAGTTTTGTATATTTAATTTCGTTTAATAAATAATTTTCAGATAAGCTAAAATGTCGGTATTTTTATTTTTATTTAGTAGTTATTTTAATTTGCTGTTTTTTTATAGTTGTCCTATAGTTTCAGAAACGTTCTACCGAAATGTATGTTTTTTTTCTTTGTTATTCGTTTTCTTGTGGCCAGAATTATTTGCCAACCGTCCAACCGCGTCGACAACGCAACGTCTTTTGTTGAACAGATAATTATTTTAATCATACCGCTGCACTTTCTCCTCAGATTTGCATTTTAACTCTGTTTATTGCAGAGAGTAGACAGGGCTGCGTTTAGTTTTTGCAACGTGTCGCCTAGGCGTGTGGGAGGACAATGACGGGTATAGGTCGCGTCATGTAAACATAACGTTACTCAAAAATCATAAAATTGTGGTCGGGCGCCACATCGCGCGCGCGCTTTGAAACTTTGATGATTTGATGATTTTGTTAGACAAAGGGCCTGAAGAGAACCACCGTCCACTACCGCCGCCAATGAAAAAAATAATATCTTCAGCTGTTAAATGAGAATCCCTAAGCATAACTTTTTTTACGACCTAAGGTCTAGATTCCAGATCCTAGAACCTATGTGGCCGTTTTTGGCGGCGGCGGGATTTAGTAGTGAAGTTATCTTCTAAGGGTGGTATTCTAGAACGCTACTTAAACTCTGTTTAAACTCAGTTGAAACTAGAACGCTCCTTGAACTCTGTTTAAACTCAGTTAAAGTAGAGTTTAGTAGTGTCGACTGTCGATAAAACAGTACATGTTTTGATTTGAATATCCCTCCCTTCATATCAAAACATGCGCTGTTTTATCGACAGTCTGAACTCTGTTTAAACGGAGTTTAAGTATCCTTCTAGAATACCACCCTAAATCTTCTTTGAAATCTATTTTATTGCGCGAAGATTGCCAACCTAACGACATACCGCGACCCTCCTCTCCTAAAGATCCCCTTCCCCGATAAAAACTAATGCCAATATCATTGCAACTAATTGGTACCAACTCTAAACACATTTGCCATCACAGATACATTCGAAAAGATAAGTTTGAACCCCCGGCGGATGTGTTCGGCATACCTAGCCGATCGTTTAGAAATGCTAAATATGTTATTAGAAGAATTTCATCGTATCAATATGTTCTGATCGCGTCGGCAGCCTTTTGGCGCGGAGATCGCGCGAGCTGATTGGCCGGTTTCAGCGCGTGCGTTCAAAAAGCAAAAAAAAAAACATTTCCATTGATAGTTATCAGAACCACAGGCTTGAATGGATGAAATTGTACAATATTATCGAAGATATAAAACGGTCTTCGGATGCATCCTTGCGGCCATTACGATTTTTTTGCATCTCTTTTCAGTGTTAGATTACATGTAGGTATCTTCATTAAAAATACGCTTTACGAATCCTTTATCATCATCCCCACTGCTGAGTAAAGTAAAGACCCTTCACGCTCACGCTCCTGTGCCAGATGCAACCACTACTATATCCTACTACACCGTGTATTCTATCATATCCTCGATCTCCATCCAAAGGTAGAGATTGCTTTTAGCAATAAGAACGCACATTGTATACTAATTAGTTTTAAGAAAATTCTCTGTAAATAATTTAAAATCTTTTTGCCGAATTTCAAGACATTGATTTTCCGAGAGTTGCCTATCATGGCCCGCTCCAACTCGCTCTGCTGGGCAAGGATTCGTGAAGATCCAATCTTCACCAATCCTCTCGAAAGTCGAAATAATTTCGGTCAAAGCTTAGTGGTTCCGCCGCTTATCTACCAAGTCCGTAGTTAGATAGGGCCCAGCCCTGTCCCATTAGTTGTCCAACCTACTTTCCCCATAGGGTAACAGCAACAATAGTTGACGGTTGTCACTATCTGTTGGCGACGTGGAGTTACGAAGGGATGGAGACCCAGTTTGTAGCGAAGCTGGCATGAATTACCTAGTGATTCGGTTCAAGACGATACTTTCAAGCATCTTGACCAATCTTTATCGAATTTGTGTTTTGTTTATTGGTCTTGTCTCGCTCGAATCAAACGATCGAGACAATGCCAAGACATCGTCTCGATCATTTAATTCGAGCGAGATCGAGCGAGAGTCTCGAAATAGAGTCCGCGCCACCACTGAAGTCCGATAGACGTGGCGCTAGCGCAATGCACAACATGTTTCCAGTGTTAGGCGTAATAGGCGTAGTTCCCAGAGTTCCCGTAAGACTTGAGTCGTGGCGCGCACTCTATTTATTTTCAAACAGATTTTTTACTCCGTAGAATTCTGACAGCTATAATTTTTTGGCATGTCAGAGATTATGTAAACCTTTTTGACCGGTTTTTTTATTGATATGGATGACATGACACAATCGAGGGTCTCGATTGATTTAATTTGACACAATCGAGAGTCTCGATTGTGTCAAATCTTAAAAACCAGACCAAGACAATATTTTCGCTCGCCTGACAAGATCAAGACCAAGCAAAAGTCTTGATGCCGTCAAGACAGTCTCGATATCGAAATTGTCTTGTCTTGTCTCGCTTGACGAATCACTAGAATTACCTAACAATACTTGACCTTCAGGGATATTATGTTTGGAATAAAAAGGTAAAAAAAGTAATATGTAGCCTGTACAATTGTACGTGTGCCACCACTAGCTGGGCAAAGGCCTTCCCTCAGAGAGAGAGAGTTCGAGCTTAATCACCACGCGTGCTCAATACTCAGATTTCCTCACGATGTTGTCCTTCACAGTTAGCGAGTCGTATTGCTACCACAAATTCACAAATCTACGTAACTTTGAAATAAATCAAAGTCATATGTTCATATTGTTCTACCACAAGACCACCACCACCGCTTCCACAAAAGTAAATTCTTCAAAACAATCCTAATGTTATTCAAAAGTAGTGTTGTAGATATCGGTTGAATATCGGCTTTAATCTACCCTTGTTGTAGATTAAAGCCAAGATTACGTAAAGACAAAAGCAAAGTCTACGATTGCCAAGCCAACACATCGTTTTTTTTTGCCATCTTTGTTTTTGAACTTTTAGACTTCTAGACAATAACTCCTTTTCGTACCTCTGCGTTACCCTCCTTCGGCACAAAATACACTATGTCGTACACATTTCGCTGCGCGCGCGCACACAAATCATACAGATGGGAAAGCCTTTCTCCATACAATGTTCCTTGCGGTTCAGTGCTTAGATTTATATCTACCTAGTTAGTTCGCGGGTACAGCGATGTTTTATATCGGTCAAACTCTAGTGAAAAACATCACGTTTTAAAAAAAAAACTTATTTATAAAAATCTCGTCAAATTGCAAAGCAGTTTGTTGGCGACGATGTCCTCTGATTTTAACTTTTAGTTAGTACTAGTTTTGGTCTCTGGCTTGTCATAATTAAAGATATGTACAGGTCGCGTCACGAGTTATGAGCGCTGACCTTGAATGCGCAGAACTCATTTTTTCGGTCTGTTTGGTGGGGTACGCGGGGGGCGACGGAGAGGTGCGGTCGCCGGCGAGCGCGGGCGCGTGATTGGTAGATCAGTCGCTCTAGCCTCGGGGTACAGTCGCACACAACGTTTTTTTATTTCCTCGCAGAAAGAATGCCGAAACAAAATGTTTTAAAAAGACGGTTCAGAAAGATTCAAAAAAGTTATTGAGTACAATACATATTGGATTGAGATTATTTTTCATTGATTGTACACCCGTTTTATCGTAATGTCAGGATTATTGTCTAAAAAACCATTTAAAATATAACGTGTCCAAAATCCGCAAAGAATACTTTAAATCGTTAAGTTTAGTCAGTTTCTCTGATTTTTATAGTATCTCACTCAACTATAGTTCAGCTCAGCGTCAGTCTTAGATCCCGCGTGGATATTAGACATTTTGCGCGCGATTGTACACACTTGCGCAGAAATCCCCACCAGTTTCGTCGAGCGCTCATA
Source organism: Zelleria hepariella (assembly GCA_949319315.1). Lineage (NCBI taxonomy): Eukaryota > Metazoa > Arthropoda > Insecta > Lepidoptera > Yponomeutidae > Zelleria > Zelleria hepariella. The sequence goes on from OX439384.1 coordinate 21,959,756, forward strand.
ACTCGTGACCAGCGAGCGGAAGATAACATAGAGACTGCATTAGCCCTGAGAAATGACCTAACGAAAATGGTTCCTGTGTGGGCGGAGCCTACAAAATGGTTCCTCTCACGATTTAGTAGTTCGACAGACATGACCGAGAAAACGTCAATTTTGTCAAATTTTGTCGTGAATAATAAACTGTAGAAAATGACTTCATGTGCCGTAAAATGATGCAAAAACCGTGCTGATGTGCACCACAAAGCAGTGGGTATCGGTTACCATACGGAAGTAATGTCTTGTAGCGTTTTTATTCACAATTTTAATAAACCCAAATAAAAATATGAAACTAACTTCTTCCCGTGGCTTTGCTTGAGGTCTTCGCCGTCTTAGTATGTTTTAACATGATAAATTCATCAGTGCGATTATCTTGGGACTCATAAAACGGAACTATAAAACTTTTACCCTCGGCTTTGCTTGCCGCCATTTCTTTTTTTTTTTCGGGGATAATTTTGTATTGTTCGATTTTTACTATCTTAGACTTCCTAAAGCAATCCGTCTGGAACGGAATGAACAGCATTGGATTCCGAGCAGACTTTCTTTTTTGTTATATCATCATCATCATCAGCCTGTTAACACCCACTGCTGAGTAAAGGCCTCTTCATGCTTACGCCAACTCAGACGATCCTGTGCCAGGCGCAACCACGGTTTTCCGAGTGTAAAGTCTAAAGAGTTGGGCTATGTCGTCGGACCATCTGGCTGGTGGTCTGCCAGACTGCCAACCGATCTCAAACCCTTGGGGTCGCCATTCCGCAATGAACTTTGTCCATCTGCCATCGGTACGTCCCGCCAGGTGTCTTGCCCACTTGTGATATTAACAATCAAATAAACATTAGACAATATTAGGTACCTATATGTATAACCGCAGATTTATACGAAAACAGACAAACATACAGATTTTTTGTTTATATATATAGAAACTTTTACAGTTCACGATGACAGATTATCAAATATAATCTGTGCAAAGCTTTTGACCTCTGCAGCATGGCATGACGCTGTCACTGTGAAAAGCCCAATGACATCAATGGCGCGTAAACAATTAACCAATCAAGGAGTTTCCTATTTTCTTATTGGTTTAAAATATTTTTGACAACGCAACCTGCGCGCGTAGATGCGTGTGCCGTGTTAGAGGATGTTTTTTTCTTGAAGAAGTTGTTCCATGTTATCCAGTTCGCTGCTCGTGACGATACCTGTATTTGGATTTTAATGCATAGTCCTTCCCTCAATGCTCAGGATCGTATCATTGTGATGGAGAACAGACTTCTCCATTAGTTGCAATGCGGATCATGCTTGGAACTGGATCATGACAACGGATTTTATTTGGTTTAAGTCAGAAAAAGCCCCTTTTACCCGACTACGGCGATGGTTTCAAAATGCGTTTTGGTGAGACCCTTTTCTTCAGGAGTAGAGCAGGAATATCTTACATGCTTCATGTATGATTAACATGGTTCCAACAATAGTTATGACAACAATATCAGCGTTGCAAACGCATAATGCATATGGAAGCTAATTTCATTGTTTATCCGTTGTTCGTATGGAAATTGATGCAAGATTTTAGATTACGAGGAATGCTGTTGTCTAGTGTGATTAATTGTTGGTGGAGTAGGTGTCAGGTAATGTAGGTATTCATAAGATGACATAATAATATAGCTTTACATCCTTACCTCGAAGGAGTTGACAGACACCAACTCAGGGCAAAGAAGATTTTTTTTTTTAAATAAGTTTTCATAGCCCGCATTCGAGATTCTACGAAGAAAACCTTAGCAACAAGTCACACTCGAGATTGCCGAGAATTCGGCAGGCAAAGTTTTTTGTTCGAAAGTCCGTTATTGGCTTAATCTTATCTTTAGACAATATTGAGAAACTAATTTCAATATTTTTTATTTTGCTTCAGTAGTTTTGTTTTTATGCGCTAAAATGTTTTGTTCCTATGACCGCCAACAGTATGCAGACCGTGGCGTGAAGGTCATAAAACCGTATCTTTGAAACGTTGTAAAATCCAAACTACTGAACCAAAATAAAAAATATTGAAATTAGTTTCTCAATATTGTCTAAAGATAAGATTAAGCCAATAACGGACTTTCGAACAAAAAACTTTGCGTACCGAATTAGCCCCCTGATAGCATGGAAAAACAAACTTTGACGGGAAAGGTGGAGGGCAAAAGAGCTCGAGGCAGACCACCCGCCAGATGGACGGATATTAGGACCAAAGCCACGCAAAAACACCTGCACGAACTGATAGAGCGCAATGGAGAACTCTACTCTCCGCCACCTTCAATGATGGTCACGATCCTCAGCATTGAGGGAACGACTGAATGGATGGATCAAGTAGCAATGGCAAGCTTGTCCTCCACAAATGACGCGCACAAATAAATATTTCTAAACAAAATTACACACGCCGCGCCGCAACGCCATCGCCGTATCATTTGGTCATCTCACAGATTCTGCCTCTTAACTAATTGCCTCCAATTAAAACGCTGCTCTGTCTAGTCTTTCTACGTCAAAGTGGATGGTCAGAAGGCTCACTCAGCCTTAACGGTCAACGAAAGCAAAGTGGCGGGAAAGCCCAAATTTGTTGTGCAGTGGTCGGTAATGCATCTTCACTAGATTGTCGAGTGGGAACTGGCCATTATTAATTTTCCTTCAAAATTTCCGAACGTTTTTCTTTTGTTTTTTATGCCCCGCGCGCTCCACAATCATTTAAATGTAGCTAAACTGAGATATTTTTTGCTTTCACGACAATAAAATAGTAGTTTTTTCATTATCCCAAACACGGAAGTAAAAAAAAAATCTAAACAACAGAACAACGATAACTAAGCTGATTTGTTTTTTGCTCGAAAACACAGTGGTAGGTAATGCCCAAAAAACTGAAGTTTGAGCAAATCTCATAATCAGCTGAATTATTATTATTGTTGTGTCATTCGCGTCAATGCCTTAGTCGCTCGTTTCCTCTCTATATATTTTCCTTCACAGTTAGCGAGGAAAATGCAAAAAAAACTATTGACTTCTCTTTTACTTCTGTACCACCCTACGTTTGGTCTATCTTGTCCGTCTGTTTGCCATTCCCACGGCCCCGCCATTTTATTTTATGCGCACACGCAATGCTGGCGTATGTAATATTGTCTCCGATTGCACGAGTTATCTCAAAAAATTCTTAGAAAAATTGGGACCAGACAGGTAATTTTTGACGATGACAGTGTTGTGTCATCGTCAAAAAATACCGAAATATCAGGATTATATTCATCAAACGCTTCATTCAAAAAGCTTCAGTTGATTCTACGTAAAGATATAAAATAAACTCTTTTATAAAATACCAAAATATTAGAAACTAATTGGCAAAAAATCCAAAGAATGTGATCAATAAGTAGGGTAAAGATACCAACTACCGGCATTCGACCTTTGCGCGTATTTTCACGTACTTACGTAGCGCGGCAAGCGAGTATTGCATTGTTACTGATTAAATCTAATTGTCTATGGCTAGTTCGGAGGTGTGGCTAGGACCAAAATAGAGCTCTTAGCGCTAATTATGTCGATAGCCCTAGATACGCGGTGACATTTCCTTTGTTGGACTAAATACAAGGTTTCAAAAGTCAAACAAGTTTATTTAAAAGTGCTTGGAAAAGGCTAGTGAAATTAATTTAGATGGCATTTTTGGGCGATTGTAATAGTATGCCTAGGTGTTTACATTGTTTGATTTTGGTGAGGGAAACGAAATAATTTTGTAGGTGTTTTAGTTATGTCTGCTATTTGATGTCCACCCAGATCTTTTCTAAATAGTCATTTTTTTAGCCACTGCTCAAAAGGAGGGTTATTACTGCGTGCGGCATATACTTTGTGTTGTTGTATGATGAGATTGATGAGTGTTAAAAGAAAAGGACTTATAGTTGTGTAATGCTTTGAATGTGTAGTGATGAAAATGGCGTAACTAACTGAGTTCATTATTTAATTTTTGTATATAATTATATAACTTTAAATTATTTGAAATCTAACACTGCATATGACATTTTATTCTTACATAAACCCTTTAACTTCCAAAGAAACGATTTCTTTCTGACGTAGCAATAACCTATTTACTTCAGTAAATTACTCAAGCCTGGTGACACAAACACTGGTCAAACAAACCTCCTAATAGTTTAATTGGTTTGCCATTCATAGCTGCGCTCGCGCATAGGTGTCGGCTAACGTTACAAGAACACGACCGCTTCGATACGGATCTAACTGGGCGGTAATAGTGTCATTTACCCTTGTTCTCTGTTCAAAGAGCCGGTGAGTACTTACTTAGAAACAAAAAGTTCTATTGTTTATCTGCGCTACAATTTTAACTTTCTGTCTCGGAAGCGCTTCTCAGACAAGACTAACGTTGAAAATACCAAAATATTATTTTTAAAGAAACAAAAACTAAGTGGGTTGGTTGTAGCAATACTGGATTGGTTGACAAATTAATGTATGTAAAACCAAAGTTAATCAATACAGATAGAAGAAACTACTGAAAGTACTGAAACTGAACTGAACTACTGAAACTGTTACTGTAAGTCGTTACGTTAATTGAAAAGTCCCGCGTAGTAGACATGCGCGAAACAGTGCACTTCGAAGTCATGATATATTTCATGACATTTCATACCGCGTGATATTACCTTATATCATGGCACCAAACATGACACATGACATCATGGTATTTCTTCATTGCAGACATGAAACATGACATCATGGTATTTCTTCATTGCAGACATGAAACATGACATCATGGTATTTCTTCATTGCAGACTGAAACATGACATCATGGTATTTCTTCATTGCAGACATGTAACATGACATCATGGTATTTCAGCACACTTTCATTGCAGTACGTACAGTGTGCTGAAATGCCATGTGTCATGTTTCATGTCATCTAGTGTAATGAAATGCTATGTGCCATGCTTTATTCTCTCGTGTAATGTGTAATATTTCATGACACCGTTGTGTAATATGTCTTTTGTAATATTACAAGCATTACCTACACATGTCTACCGCGTAGTCAAAATTACAAGTATTTTCTCTGTAAGGTCCGCATCGACATATTGCTATATTCACTCCTAAGGTTCGAAAAATAATCGTGATTCGACCCGTTTAGAACCAAATTACTTCTACCAGTTACAAGAGTAATAAATAACTATTTGTGGTCGACTGTTCGAACTATGCCCTTTCGTAGCCATATCGACAAGTGAACGTATGTTTGTATGTCTGTTGCTTCGAGTATTGTCAGTCCCTATGTAGGTCGCGTTTGGAAATTAAATTGTGGTTAATTAGCTCACTGTTTCGTTGCTTTGCTATTAATATTGTAATGACAATGGCTCTAGTTTGTATTTAATGTTTCGTTGTAAGATTCCTATCCGTTTCTTAAGTCTACAAGCGTTGCGATCAGCTAATATCCGATAGGGTTCGGTGCCGAACTGATAATAACCAACTACGGCGTGTTACAAAAAGGTTCAGAAAACATTTAAATAAAAAATGCAGGTCCGCCGAAAACCTGGCCGCCCAAAAACACCATGGCTCCAAAAGCTCCAAAACAAATGGTACTGCACCAAATGTGAGTGTTTTTGTTATTATAGTTTTTTTTTTCAGATTTCCGATTTTTTATCTTCACCTATATTAATCCAGCCCCCATTTTAAAGTCGGTTGACAGATTATCTGCCGATTTCTGAATAAATTGAGAAATTCGCTAAGCAACTACGTAAGTATCGTTCTGTCTCTGCAGATTTCTCACAAAAGAGCATGACAGAACGATACTATAAAAAAGAACATGACAGAACAAAAGAGCATGACAGAACGATATTTTGCTTAGTAAAATTCTCAATTCAGAAACCGGGCCTCCGATTTTCATCATCCATCAGCTTGACTGTTCTTCTTAGAACAAAATTCAAATAAAAAAAAAACGGAATATTAACACTTTCATAGATTAAAAACTAAAAAAACAGATAAAAATTTAATAAATTACATTTCTAAGGTGACATAGCCCGTGGATGCGAGCAGCGAGAGACCGAGAAGGATGGCGTGAAGGGGAAAAGGCCTTTACCCATGAGTGGGCATATGTGGGCTGAAAATGATGATGATGATGATGAAAATCAAAATGTGTATTAAATCTAATGCCTGTCTTCTCATTGTTACAGAGATGGCAGCGAAGGTGGTTCGTGCTGTACGATGATGGGGAGCTGACGTACTCGTTGGACGAACATGTAAGTACACCCTTTTTTTTTAGATGGATGATCACCCAGAATAGAACCATGAATGGCAAAAAAAAACACATTTTCTATAAAAGCGATTTAGTTTTGATGACGAAAATATTGATGCTGGAAGTGAAAAACCAAAGTATTTTCTCAAGGAAATGCGATTTTTAGCTTTTGAATAAAAACTTTTATTGCGATTTTTTTATTTTTTGTTCAGTACTTTCAGAGGTTATTATTATAGGTACTTTTTCAGGACACGATAGATAAGAAAAGACATGTAGGAAGGCGAGCTTATCTCTGTGAGAGATTTCTTCCAGCAAACGTTGCAGGATAGGAATTAATCTAGGAGTAGGAGTAAATCTATAAAACAGGTAAACATACGTGCACAAAATCAATTATTTAGTAAGAAACATATACTTACATTATATTTTAGTATAGGAGGTACTTCCTAGATTGCTGCAAATATTTTCTATACTTGGTAGTCGGTAAAAATGTCCATGCAGTGTAGGATAAACGCACCGACCGTTGTCGATCTCTCGTTCAACATTACGCAATGGCAGCGCCTTTTTGTCGCAAAAGGAAAACGAGCTGGTCCATCTTGCATTGTATAGGGTAACTGAATGCGTTGTGAAACCGAGCCTCTCCTATTAAGCCCCATTTACATTGAAAGCCGTTTTGGCTACCCTTGGCACTGCCCCTCGAGTTGTTTAGCTCGAGGCTAGGGGCAAGGAATTCCAAATTTGTTTAGCTACCTCACTTGCTCGCATGCTCGAAATGCTAGAAATATCAGTTTTTCTCGAAAGTAGCTCTAAAAAAGCGTTTCTCGACTTTTCTTGATCATGCATGCTAAGGGAGCAGATTCTTGCAAGGTATATTTTCAGGAAAACTTTTCTTGTTTCCTTTTTCTGAACTGTCTTTAGTGGTTTCAGTTGCGTGTTATATATCCCAGAGTACCTACGCGAGCATTAGTGCTGCTGCTGTGGATATTTTCTACTGAGGCAAAACATCTTATGATACAATACGCTTCAATATTGTTTGGGTTGGCGGTTGTAGGCGTATCGAACAGCTGAGACTAACCACTGCACTTTCGGCTTCGGCTGCAGTGGAGGCAATGTAAACACAGCACACCGCACGCATTCAAAAAGTTTATCTGAAACAATTAAAAAGTACATGAATTTTAATACGCGCCCTTTTATAGCGAGCGCGCGCGTGGTTGTGCGCCCGCGCAGCCGGCAAAAAGTTGGAAACATGCGTGGGCATAGGGTGCAAGGTGCTCTGTTCGGGAAAACAGTGATTTGACACTTCGGTTTTTTTAAAAATCAGTAGAAACTTGCCCGGGCTTTGTAGATGGTGACTTTGTACTAGAAACGGTAGCAATAATTATTTGACTTCAAAAAAAGAGGAGGTACTCAATTTGACCCGTATTTTTTTATATGTTTGGGACCTCAGAATTTTTTCTAGGTGGACCACCTATTGTGATAATTCTTTTTTAATTTGAAAGGGTATACTTCTCGTGTGGTCCTCTGGTGGTGTGTGTGATGGTGGTTAAGATCTGATAAAGAATAGAAAGATGAAGATTAGGAGATTTAGAACGGAACTCCTCAACAGACAGCAGCAGATCACTCGGAATCAGTGCAATAGCTTAATATAATCCGTGCGGAATCAGAATGGGATAATACCTTTTGGAACTGAATCGAAAATGACAGTTCTCGAGAAGCGTCAGTAAAAAAAATTTTGTTTCTACGTTCTATCATAGGGTTATGAAATTGGAAATACACAAACATTTTTAATGTTTGTAATCTAAAAGGATTCAATGTTATTGCATTAATTGAATAAAACGTGATAAAACTCTAGCAGACACCCACGCGCACAGAAAACACAAGCAAGTTTCGACGCGAGTTTGCCATAGACAACTAGAGTTTGCCGATATGCTGACGCTACAAGACCGCGAGCGTGTCAGTTCCAAAAGGTATTATCCCATTCTGATCCCGCACGGATTATAACAGTCTACGTTTTCACCAGTGGAGACAGTTTTTAAAATATTTGTCATTTGCCATATTATCTAGGGCTCTTATCAGGTTACCAGTCTAGTTTCGGATCTCGATGGCCTTATATCACTTGTCAGTGATTGAAGTGTCACTCCTGGAAGAGTCTACCCACTTTTTGAGTCCCGAACTCCCGACTGATTTTAAAATCCATTTTGTCGTGTAAGTAGCACACAATATAAAAAAAAAAACTTGTCTCAATATTCTAAGCTTTTTCCTATTTACCAATAAAATATGATTTTTGATGACCTTTTTTGAACTTACAACCATGTAGTGCTTTTTAATGTCCCAGTTAATCGTCCAGATGCTTAAAAACGCTGCCTGCGCGGCGGGCCTTCGTGCCCCTCCACTCCCTACCACCTTTCCAGCCTCTCCTTCTCCTATTTGTTACTCGGTGCAAAAAATAAAAAAATGCCTTTTATCCAAAGTCGTACAACAAAAGTTGTTGGAAATCACATTTAGCGGTTGGGGTGTCTGAGGAATAAAGCTATTTAGAAATTTCCCTAGGGGTCTACCGGCTAAAACGAAGCCGATTACCATTGGCGAAAATCGAAGTTCGATTTATGAAAAAATAACTGGGTGGCAGTAAAATGAACTGGGTGGCAGTACATTTTTCAAAAATCGAACTTCGATTTTCGCCAATGGTAATCGGCTTCGTCTTAGCCGGTAGACCCCCTGTATTTGACGCTTGGAGAAATCCTTATTATTGGACGCACCGCACCAACTCACTCCAAAGAGAAGACCCAGTATGTGTTCGCCGGAGAGAGACGTGCGTGGTGCCCGGTTGCCATGGCAACGTGACGGGAGCATTGACTGTGCCGGCGGGTCGGGACGAATGTGAACGACTTTGCCTCTGTCGCGGGGATAGGTCACGTTTGTAGCATTGTAAACATAGGGCTATACTACAGGGTGTTTCAGATATGTCCTGTGACACTGAAAGGGGTCGCTTAACTCACCATCTCTATCTATCAATGTAATGTAATGTACACACGACAGCACGCCGGAGTGTACACTTTTAGTGGGACATGTACAATTCGGAACCCAAAGTTTTTTGTTCGAAAGTCCGTTATTGGCTTATTCAAAACTTTTGGCTATTATAAGAAACTAATTTCAATATTTTTTATTTTGGTTCTGTAGTTTGGATTTTACAACGTTTCAAAGATACAGTTTTATGACGTCACGCGACGGTCTGCATACTGTTGGCGGTCATAGGAACAAAACATTTTAGCGCATAAAAACAAAACTACTGGACCAAAATAAAAAATATTTAAATTAGTTTCTCAATATTGTCTAAAGATAAGATTAAGCCAATAACGGACTTTCGAACAAAAAACTTTGGGTTCCGAATTATACAGGATACATCTTGCTTTTTTCTAGCTCGTCCGACTGCCCCTTTTCAAAAACCAAGGTGGCAACACTACTAAGGGTTGCCACCCCTAATAGTCGTCGACTCAAGATCGAACTCAAGTAGGTGATCTCAGAAAAGTCAAATGCTAATGTCAAGCTTTGGCTAATGTCAATGTCAATCTCAAGATTTGCTGACAGCTACTCAAGTTTGACATACCTAAGCCAAGGGTCGACATTAGCTTTTGACTTTTCTGAGTTCACCTACTTGAGATCGAGCTCAAGTCGCTGATCTCAGATGAGTATTTAATACCACCCTTAGTCCCTTTGATTGGATAGATCTCACCTAGCATCCTAGTGATAGCAAGACAGCTAGTCGAGGTGTAAATCAGTGAACATTTGCATATGACACCGATACAGCCAGCCCACAGCCTTCTCCTAAGGTCGGTATGGGCATCCGTTTCGAATTAGTTGGGAGGCGCGGACTGGTTTAGTGGTTAATCGTATGAGGTAGTGGCCACCCCTGGTATCAGAGTTTTTAGGCTGCCCAAAGGGCCTCTGACATGGCTTAACGATTGTTATTTATCAACAACAACCGAGACCAACGGTTTAATGTCCCTTCCGAAGCACGGAAGCGTTCAGATATTATTGCCACTAGCGGTCACCCATCCATGGACTGATCGCGCCCAATGTTGCTTAACTTTGCAATTGATTAAGAATGGCTTGTCCAACTCGGCTTTGTGTGAGCGCACTGGTGAAAGATGTAGGCTAATTTGGTCGTTCACCGAATGCCCTTGTGGATCCGGGGGCAATTCTTGGGAATGTAAACACGCAAGCTAAGGTCGAAGTTAAGGTAGACATTGTGTCACGAAGAGTGCTTTATTTTTAACCTCCGGCGCGTAAAAAATATAAAAATGGGGGTGTTATATTATGTTTCACTGCTATGTGTGTGTGTCGGTCTGTGGCACCGTAGTTTAAACGGGTGAACCGATTTGGATGCCGTTTTGTTAATTGAAAGCAGGTTTCCTAGCGACAGTTCTAAGACATTCTTATTTGAAATTTAAATGGCGAAGGTTTTTTTTTGGTTTGGTTTGGTTTTAGGATATCTTGAGTCGTTTGAATCTGCGACCAATGCCAGATTCATGGCGAAATAATTTGGTACTAGATTGGTAACGTACAAGGCAGAATCGTGGTAAAATTTCTTACGATCTGCCGTAAGAAATACCACTCACAACTTCAGGAAGGATCGCAGTGACCTATACACTGTTCCGGCTCACTCATTCACTCATTCGCATTCAAATGCCATCGCCAGCCAAAACAAACCATTTCCCACACACGCAACACAACACTCCACACAATAATAATTCGCAACAACACACAACTAATTACAATAATTCCGCCGTCCATAATTCATAACCGCGCGTCGAAGGCGATCGCACCCACGGACCGTTCGACGAAATACGTACAGAAAGTGCATTGCGTGTCGTATCAGTTATATATTATTTTTATTTAGACAAAAAAAAGTCGCTAAAAAAGCTCGTTTATTAGTTTACGAGTAGGTTCCAGTCTTTCCACTTTGTATCATGTGTGGTGTGCTTTACCCCATTAATAACTTTACCATAGAAAATTTGTGGAATGAGAAATAAATGTATCTCTATCTTGAAAAACCTTCCGTAGTGCTAGATGGTCCGACGTAGCCGGAAAACAGTGGTTGGTACAGGATCATGAGAGGTGGTGTGAGCATGAAGAGGCCTTTCTCAGCAGTGGGTGTTAACAGGCTGATGATGTTGATGAGTGCACTGATAGACACTGTTTATGACGTGTTTCCTATGGTGTAGGAGTCCTCTAAGAAAGGATTTCTCAAAAATCAACCCATTAAAAGGGATCTGCATGTTTTTATGAGAAAATTCACGTGGGAAGGCTAGATATTCGTTATGCAGTTCAACATCTACACTAATATTATAAAGAGGAAAAGTATGTAAGTATGTATGTATGTATGTAGGTTTGTAAGGGGTAATCTCCTAAACTACTCGTCCGATTTTAAAAATTATTTCACTAATGGGAAGCTACGTTATCGCTGAGTGTTATAGGCAATTTTTAATGTGATAACGGAATCAAACTAAGCCAGCGCGGACGAAGTCGCGGGCAAAAGCTAGTAATTTATAAACAGCAAATGCTCCTTGTTTTGTGTAAATATCAGCCTAGGTTTACCAGCTCCTAAAGACAACAGAGAAGGCTATAGTCCTTCTGTCTCTCTCTACCCCGATCCACGTTCCACAAACGCGCCGAGTTCCGCGTTTCTCATTAGCTGTTGCCTCTCTCACATTAATTTATAGCACTCGCATATATGCATATGCGATGGCCTAGATGACGGGGTTGGCCTGCCGCTTTCTGCATAAGGAGCCAGCACCGGTCTATTTATAGAAGCTCATCAAACCTACGTGGGTCCGTGTACATTGGAAATTAATGTGTCGTCTTATGGAGCATCGATGGAGCTCTGCACACTTGCGTTTTTGCGTTAGACGCCCGTGAGTGAGGTTTGATGCGCAAACGCGCGTCTTCTCGGAAACGCGCGTTTTCTCTTCCAATGAAACGTCAAAACTGATCGCTATTTACACGGAATTCGTATGAAGGATTGTTTTTATTTCCTATGTCAAATATTATTCACATTATAGAGCGTTAAACTTTCAAGATGTTTTATGTTCTTCTGTCTAATAAACATCCTGGATACTGGAAAATACCAAATGTTTACCTCTTACTAGGTATGTTCCAAATAAGTCCATTTTAATTAGGCGCCAACAAATTAACAACGTCGTTCACTTCACACACGCCGCTCTCCGGTAAACGCCCCCATTACTGACCTACACCAATAATTACGATCATTTCCTCATTCCTGCTCCAAACGTCACGTCAATCCGACCACCGCAGGGGAAACGTCCCGAACATTGACACCGACGTTAAAATTGCTAGATTTACGCAAGATTCCCGGGGCCTTCCGATAAAATGCAAGTACAATAAATTGGAGTGCGTCAATCAGCTCGGAAGCCGCACAGGCGAGTATTGGATTAGGCGAGGCCCCACAAGTGTTGCTTGGTCACAGAATAAGTGCACCAGAATAAGTGCCTCAGAGTAAGTGCCAACAGTCAGGCAAGCAAATGCACTGGATATTATAAAGTATCTTTAGATAGGTCTTCCTTCACCCTTCACACTCTTTTAACATTATTTAAATCCATAGGAAAATCAATTAATTACCCAGCAGCATGCTATTATATCAATTTAATCACCAATCAAATCAATAAAGATACTCGTATTAGTAAGGTTTTTTACACTAGGAATTTGACATTGTAGTACATAATTTCATAATAGAATTCTATTGTTTTGACGGCTTACGATGAATTGATGTAACTTTTTTTTTGTAACTGACAATTTTCACGCCTAATAATAAAAGACAGGCTTCTTTGCGATATTTTCCATCCTGCAGCCGACTGCAGCCATATGGCTAAACTTGTTCTTCTGGTGTTAGCTTGTATTTTAAAGCTAGAGGGTGCCATGAGTCATGGAGTCACGAACGGCTAATTGGCGACAAGCTGAAATCCGCCACTTCGATCGTTAAGGTGTGGATCCACGCAGCCAGTCTAGACTTAGCCAACAGGTCTTGACACCTTCTATGGACCTTTCTTGACCATAAAAAGTTATACAAAAATTAGTTAAAAAAAAATTGGCATTGCTGGTTTTTTTTAATTTTGTAATATGGCAAAAGAAGCTTCTTAACTTACAAGTCTTGATGTTTCATGTCAATGTTTGAAGAGTCTCATATCAATCAGCACTCACAAACAGGCCACGGCTACTCTTAATATAAGAACGTTAAGTCTTCATAAACAAAGTCCTCATTTGCACCCTATTGTTCTGTAATTGAGTTATTTTTTTACAAAACAACTCGTTAGGACCATTTAAAAATGGCAGCACCTGTTTAGGGTTCTTCTTCATTGGCCAATAAACCTTCAGTGTCCAGTGTTTAAGATGGGTGTAATGACACCCAGACGCTGTAGCTGCAGTGTCTGGAGATGGACTAGCCTTGCCCGGCATGTATACCTCTCAGATGTCAGCCTAGAAAGCAAGGATAATACGTGCGGAGACTACTAAGGTGCAGGCTTCCTCACGATGTTTAACCTACCGTGGGAATTGGCGCTGGATGCTGTAATACAGGCCTATAAGCCTAGTACAGCAACGGACGCTAACCGTACTTATTCATACTGTCACATTTAATTGGTACAAAATTGTGAACTAAATTCGAACTTATATGGTAAATAAATTATTCCTATTACTAACTTAACAAAAAAACTTAGGCCTTTTGCATCCAGGACAGATGATTTATACTGCGTCCAGTGGCATCTCCACACTAGATGGGATGGCTAGATGGCTGCAGGGCCTGGGACATTGTTTAGATGGAGTACTTGGAGTAGGTTTGTTTTTTTTTTATAATATTTAAATATGTGGTCCAATTCATCTGGGTACATCAGGAGTAACCCCCTGTTGCGTCCATACATCAACAATTTAAATAATAAGCCCATCGCCTCGGGGCCACCAATCTTGCCGCCAATTTGTTTGTAACGGTTTCGTTTTAAAATTTTGAATAAAGAACTGCCCAGGGTGACAGAATTCTAATTGAAACAGATTCGTGAGCGATTGGGCTCATTACTGGGCGGTTTACCCTATTCTGACTCGGCTGATCTTAATGGTAATTTATACCGGATGAAATAGTGAGTATGAACTAGTTTTTGTTCTAACACTATGATTTAATTTATTATCTATTTTTTTTTGTTTATTGAACCCTTTATTGAAAACGTCTCCTTTACAAACAGACATATACCTACCTAAGTAAAATGCATTTTATTTGAAACCATTTCATATTGATTCCAAAGTTGAAGTTGAAGAATTTTGCCGATTTTAGCCCCCAAAGCAATTTTTTTTTACTATTTTCATCGGCATACGTATCCGTTACCCAAGTTGTGCGCGCATCGGCGGTCGGCGCCGGAATGCGGCCGCTTGCTTGTGCAAGATGCACTTGCGCATGTAGCTGCAAAGCAGGTGCTCTCTTCGCTGGCAGCGCTTCATAGAGCAAATAATACCAGAGCAACTAGGTTTCTATTTTATCTATTTTAATTAAAGGGTCAATGAAAGTAGCGTGGCGGGAAATGCACAATTTTTACAGTTTTTAAATTTATTGATCCAAAAATGCAAGTATTGAAGCTTAGCATAATATGACTTCTCTGCGTTAAACTTTTATGGCGTGAGAAAACATTTTCCAAAATTACAACCTATAAATCCAAAATAATTTCCCAGAAATAATGTATGGAAAAAGTACTTTGTTTTGGTGTCTAGTATGCATACCTTTAGGTTCTGGCGGTCTTTTAACACCTTGTATAAATACAGGCAGGCGGATTTTATTTTGCGGCCCGACACGACCCGATCCACCGCTAATGGACGTCTAAGCTTTACATAACACCATCTATAGTTCATCTTTAGGGTGGTGTAGTGTCACTGTAACTTTGAAATTAAACAAAGTCACAGATACATGCCCGCACTGGGAATCGAACCGGGTACCTCTTACTTCAGAGTCCACTGTTCTACCCACTAGACCATCACCGCTAGAATATTTGTGAATTTGTAGTAGCAATACCACTCGCTAACGGTGAAGGAAAACATCGTGAGGAAACCCGCGGCTCAGTTGGCTCCACACGTATTGACCTGTCTTTCCTGTGGGCTTGGTCGACTAAGCTGTCAGGATGGTATAGGTGCTGGGCAAGCCTACTCCATCTAAAACAATGTCCCAGGCACTGCAGCGCCGAGTGGTCTCTTCACCCATCTAGTGTGAGTGAAGGTGCCACTGGACGCTGTATAAATCATCTCATTACGTAGATGCAAAGGCCTTAGTTTTTTTTTTAGTGTCACTGTGAATAGGGCACCCTGCTGTCCCTCACCTGCGCTGCGCGTGCGCTTCCGCGTCTGGGGACGGGACGGCTGGAATTAGACGTTTCGTCATAATTTTGCCGTTTCAAGTGTTGAGAGGAATGTTGCTTTTCATTGCACTAGGACCTAGACGCATGATGTGATGGTGCGAAGTTAATGATGCTGATATAGGGATGCAATTAAGGTGGGATGATAGCAACGTGGCGGGAAATTCAAAATTTTCACATTTTTTTACATTTTGTAGCTAAACTGAGCTATTTTTCGTTCGCGGAAACAACAAAGTATGATTTTCATTATTGTAAACAACAGTACAACAATAATTCAGCCGATTATGTGTTCTGGTCTACGAAGCAGTGGCACTGCCCAAAAAACTTGTCGTAGACCAGAACACATAATCGGCTGAATTATTGTTGTTCTATTGTTTACAATAATGAAAATAATACTTTGTTATTTCCGCGAACGAAAAATCGCTGAACAAAAATAGCTCAGTTTAGCTACAAAATGTAAAAAACTGTGAAATTTTTGAACTTCCCGCCACGTTGCTATCGTCTTCCCTTAAAGGTGGAATTTCAAAAGTCTACATTCAAAAAGTCTACGGTCTAAACGTCTAAAATTAAAATTCCTTATGGTCATAACGCCGAAAGTCACAAAGCCGAAAGATCATTTGGTAGAATCACTGAAACGCCGAAGTTCTAAATGCAAATTCAAAATGCACTTTAAATGCCTACGATAGAAACGCCTACACATTTCTAAATTCGGCCTTCAAATACGTGCCCGCTGATATGGGTATAAGGTTAAAAGTAAAAAGACACCATCGATGAGTTAATACTTAAGGCGCTGGGCATAGTGAATTGGCCCACGCGCAAAGAAAATTGCACAAAATCACAGTCGACACGAAACTGGCTGTTTTAGATAGGTCTTACCTAATTCTAGGGTTTGATATGTGAACATTTTCAATTTGTTTAGTGTATTCAATACAGGAATCGATTTTGTGCTTTTTTCTTTGCGCGCGGGCGATTCACGCCCACTTTTGGCGGTGTCGGGATTTACGAGTACATATTTGCACGTCGACTCTTACACGCGTGGACTCTATACAGTTACGTTACGGGCGACTTTGCAACGAAAATGGTAAAGTCGGCCACTCGCTAGGATACCCCTTTTTGTTCGATTGGAGCCCTTATGCCGTGGTAAGAGCTGCTATGGGGTATCTGTGACTGTGGCCGACCGTACCTAAAAGTGTATGTACTGTTGACTGTACACACGACAGCACGTCAGAGTGTACACTTTAATTGTAAAGTCGCCCGTAACGTAACCAAGTAGAGTGCTAGCGTGTAAGGGCCGACGTGCTGTCGTGTGTACTAATCCAGTTTTTTATTACGCTTCTTGGTTCTAGGGCTCGCCGGGTTCTTAGTTAGTTAGTTGAAAGCATAAATATCAATACAGCGACGGGCCAACATGTTGGTTATGCATAAATTACCCGAGATACATCTACACCGGTATACGGGTTTAGGGACTTAGAGGAATCGAATAAGATAGTACGGTCAGCCACAGTCGCAGATACCCCATGGCAGCTCTTACCATGCGCGGCATAAGGGCGCCGATCGAACAAAGAGGGGTATCCTAGCGTGTGGCCGACTGTACCTATATCGAGTTAAATATATTTGTTATTAACCCTCGACCCAAAAAGAGGGGTGTTATAAGTTTGACCGCTGTGTGTGTGTGTGTGTCTGTCTGTGGCACGGCGTAGCTCAGACACACCGTAGCTAACGGGTGAACCGATTTGGATGCGGTTTTTTTAAAAGTTGAAAGCAGTTATTCTAGCGAGTGTTCTTAGATTTGTTTTATCAAAATCGGTTGAACCGTATATGAGATATTTTTATTTGAAGCTAAATAGTCGGGGGTAGTAAAGTTACTGTAATTTTTTTATTGAGTAAGAGAATACGGGTGCTGAAAGATGCAAAGAATCGTAAGGAAAATATTTGAATTATGTTTGCTCTTCATCATCAATCATCACCCAGCCTGTTAACACCCACTGCTGAGTAAAAGACTCTTCATGCTCACGCCACCTCTCATGATCCTGTGCCAGACGTAACCACTGTTTTCCGGCTACTTGGGCTATGTCATCGGACCATCTGGCTGGTGGTCTGCCAACCGATCTCTTCCCCTCTCGAGGTCGCCCTTCCGCAATAGACTATTATTAAGCTGTTCATAATCGATTTTAATGTTATGATACCTGCGTGCGTTAAATAACTCTAAAAGTTTTTAAAACATTGTTTATATTTAATACGCTGCTATGAAGGCAGAACCTAACTAATTAAAGACCCACGGAATTAAGTCATTACCAAAGAATATTAGAACAAGAGTTATTGAGCTAGGAACCGCCCTCTAGAAGATTGTAATAATTGAGATTCTAATGAGAAAACTAGGTTTTATTCAAAACAAAAACTGATAGAAATTTATTTAAAAAACCGGCCAAGTGCGAGTCGGACTCGCGCACTGAGGGTTCCGTACCGCCATTAGGTATTATTATAGCCTTTTATTTCCCAAAAAGCGTATGTACACACGACAGCACGTCAGAGTGTACACTTTTGTTGTAAAGTCGCCCGTAACGTAACCGAGTGAGAGCTAGCGTGTAAGGGTCTACGTGCTGTCGTGTGTACCTACATATTAAAATATTAGATTAGATTCGATTCAATCAATTCAATTCGATCAAGATTTTTATAAGTTAAAAAAATTCGCTCGGGACATGATTTGAACCCGCAACCTCTTGCATACCGTGAGCGAATTATTTAACATAAAAATCTTTATAAAAACAAAAGTTCCATAGCACGGATTAGTGCTATAGAAAATACCAATTAAATTTAAGGCGCGGCGCATAGTGAATAGTCCGCGCGCCAAGAAAATTGCACAAAATCGAGTCCTGTATCAAATGCACCTAACAATTTAAAAAAAAACACATTTCGAAATTTTAAAGAAAAATGCTCAAAATCGATTTCTGTATCAAACACACTAAAAAAATCGTAAATTTTCACATATCGAACCGTAGAATTAGGTGAGACCTATCGAAAACAGCCAGTTTCGTGTTGACATTCATAAACGTTTTGAAGATATTTAGCCTGAAAAAAAATAGGCGGCGCACTTTTTTTCAAGCAAAATATCTTGCAATTTGTTATTGATATCAACACAAAACTGGCTGTTTTAGATCGCTCTCACCTAATTCTAGGGTTTGATATGTGAAAAGTTTCGATTTTTTTAGTGTGTTTGATACAGAAATCGATTTTGTGCATTTTTCTTTGCGCGCGGGCTAATTCACTATGCCCAGCGCCTTAACTAAATAAAGAAAAATTTTAAATATTTATTTGTTTGGGTCCCGACATCGGCGATGTCGCGATTTTTTTCCCGTCGATTTTCCACAGCGGCCGCGACGTCGTAGATAGATTGCTAACCCTTCTCCTTACGTCACTTTCGTTTGAGGTCACAGTTCACGAGAGATGCTAGATAGCCCAGGGTACCGTGTTTACACTTTCAGTTTTATTATAGGTTCGATTCGATTTCAAAGCTCACCTATCTCTGCTTGCGGGACTGCTGGATTTTGCGTAACTGTGGAAAATACAAGGTGTTACAAAAGTATCTAACTCTTTTTACAGGGTAATGGCACCCGGTGATAGGGATCACAACCTAAATATTTTTTATGCTCTATGACGTTCCGTTAATTTTTATATTAATAAAATGTGAACGATGTGGCAGGAGAAAAGTATTTTTTAAATATTGTTTTCATTGACTTTCACATTGGTTTTAACAACTCAAAGGTATGTAAATTCACCTACACGCACAAAAATATTTTAAAATTTTAGCTAATAACAAAAACAAAAAAGTCATGATTTTTTTTCAATTTTGAGGTTGAAAATAAAAATTTGTTTTCTTCAACTATTTTTTACAGATTTGACATCCTGTTGACCAGTAGGTTACACCCTGTAAAAGAGTTAGGTACTTTTGTAACACCTTGTATAGTGGAACCCGCGGCTTAGTTGGCTCAGCACGTATTGACCATGTCTTTCCTGTAGGCTAAGCCGACTAAGCTGGGGTAGCCTAATCTAGCACCTACTCGTATCATTATCATCATCAGCCTGTTGACATGACACCCACTGCTGAGTAAAGGCGTCTTCATGCTCACGCCACCTCTCACGATCCTGTGCCAGACGCACCCACTGCTTTCCGGCTACTTGGGCTATGTCATCGGACCATCTAGCACCTCATCATCATCATCATCATCATCATCATCATCAGCCCACCTCTGCCCACTGTTGGGTATAGGCCTTTTTCCCCTCGCGCCACCTCTCACGGTCCCTAGCCATCCGCATCCATGGACCACATCCATAGCACCTATACCAAGTAAATATCAATTAATGTTGCAGGTAGGTAGTGGCTACCCTTGGTGTCAGAGTTTTTAGACCGCCCTAACAAAAGGCATCCTAATGTATTGTATGTGTTGAAAAAAATCATTACCTAATGGCTCAAATAGAAGTATGTTGTAGGTATATGTGTTTAATTAATGATCGTTTTCAGCAAAAATTCACAAAGCAATAAAGCATAGAAAAACTGGAATACGTCTGTCAAAATTAATCTGTTCTAAGCGAAATTTGACAGCCGTATTCCGGTTCTTCTACGACCTTCATTGGGTTGATTCATTTAATTTTGAAACTATGTTGACCAATCATCACAATCTGCGTGCTTTGCTTTCGAAACAAAATCTACAGGAAAGCTTTTCAAGTTGAAATTTTCTCGAGCAAAGCAAACACCGATTTACCCGACAAGAAGGGAGTGTTATGGTTTGACTTTCGCACTTATGCGACGGTAGATAAGAGCTCCCTCGGGGTACCTGTAGCTGTCGCGCGCTAAGAGCTACATTTAAGGCTCCGTATAAGGCTAACTAGCGCCACCAATGTTAAAAAAATCATATCTTCCTTTAGAAGAAGTTTCTGAAAAAATCCTAAGATGAGCCTATGCGCCATGCTTTTCTAGATTTTTAAGTGTAGATACCCTCTTCGAAATTTACTTTTAAGCTAAAAAATTTTCGATAACCGCCAAAAGCGGCCGTTTTTGGCGGTTATCGAAAATTTTTTAGCTTAAGACTAGAAATTGAGTTGGGTACCTTCACTTAAAAATCTAGAAAAGCATGGCGCATGAGCTCATCTTAGGATTTTTTCAGAAACTTCTTCTGAAGGAAGATATGATTTTTTCAACATTGGTGGCGCTAGTTAGCCTTATACGGAGCCTTAACACCCAGCCGTGCCTATCGCCGAATGTACTAGTACACACAACAGCGCGTAAACGCTTACAATTTCTTTGCAAAGTCGCCCGTAACGTAAGTGAATAGAGTGCACGCGTGTAAGCGTCTACGTGCCGTCGTGTGTACGGTCGGCCACAGTCACAGATACCCCGTGGCAGCTCTTACCGCGCGCGGCATAAGTGCGCCTATCGAACAAAAAGGGGTACCCTAGCGTGTGGCCGACTGTACAAAGTGAGCCAACGTTCGTCTCACGGGTGTCCGGTTCTTCCCCGGCCCGTGGTCTAGTACGGACCCATCGGGGCGCGGAGACTGCCCCCGTGGACCACATGTGGGCCACTTACCCTGTAGTTGACGCCTAGTGCTAAATTATACACTGCGATGTTGTTAATACGTCCCTTGGCGAGAACTGACAGCCTGATAGACTCTTTACCTCTATTTTGCTCAAGTTTTTTATAATTCTGCTAGCTTTTAAAACATTATCTTCTAAGTTTAAACGAGAACTACAACATAATCGTAATACGCGACCAAGAGCCCCGAAACGTTGGAAAAATCTAAAAAGTTATTAAAAACACGATGAATAGGTAGTTTAATCATGTGCTTCCTTTTGTAATAGGTTAGTATCGTACCTGATGTGGATCTAAAATTCTAAACAGTGCATATTGGAAGATGCTGTGTATCGTTAGCTCTTGATTTTAAAAGGAAACTTATTTTGCCAAAACAGACCATAATTTTTATTGTCTCAAAGCAATGCAAAAGATGAAGGAGAACAACACATAGAGAAAGTAAAAAGCACCAAAAAGGTTAGTATATTATCCACATAATGAGAGAACTGGGGTTGCTACTTAGTCATACGATATAAAAAACAGGTTTCTTCAGAGATTGTAAACATTAAATTAATATTGCTTGCGCAAGGATATCATGTCGTATGAGTTTTAACTTCACTCGATTCAGGCTATAAATTAAGTGAACTACGAGGCGGTGCTTATAAATTGAGTTCCGTTTTTCCGGTCAAACCAAACCCAGTTTGGAGCTAAATTTAAGGGTACGAAACCCTCGTTTCAAACAAACGTCTGCGATCTACGCGAGCGAACTAGCTCCACTGTTCATGCAAGTTACAATATTAAAAGTTCAGATACATCGCTGTGCTATACCTAGGATTTATATTCCTATGTATTAAAATAAGGTAAAAATTATGTCAGAGATTGGTATGTTGACGAAACTTTATACGTAAATAAGTTTTTTTTTTTAACTGATTTATTAGGCTTGTGTAACAGTGAAACTTAGGTACTTTTAATGATGGCAGGAAAACTGACCAAAGTTTTTTGGACCAAAGACAGAAAGAAAGATAAGTAGTAAGTAAGTACTTCAGATTAACCGAACAAAACACCCAAATCGTGTTACAGATTTGTTAACATTTTCTTTGGTATTATGTATCAACTATTACTTGAGCGGGAAGCGTACCCTTAAGCCAGGCAAAGGTTTGTAATGGGCCCTCAAGTAGGGTGAACGAACACGGCATTCCCCCGCTAATGGCGACTAGCTGTCGGCCGCGGATGCGCTTGCGCAACTCTGTCGTGTCGGCCCTAATTACACCTGGCTAGAGTGCAGTCTGGGTCTAGACTCGCCTGTGGCTACTGTCAACCTTAATGTTTACGAGGGAAGGTCTAAAGTAGATCTCAAATCCGGAACTTCGACTTTTCAAATGTCCCGGACATTGATTTTGAGATTTTTTCCGAGCTCTTTCTCCAAATAAAGGGTAGTTACATACGCCGGACGCCGGACAAAAAAATAGCCCAAAAATGCCCGGTAGGTACTTTAGGAAAAAACTTTTTTGAAACACGCTGACTTACTTTGAATGACTCAGGCGGAACGTTGATAAATTAATTATGCACGCACACGAAACAATTAATCAAGCCAAACTCAAATAAAATATCGATCAAAATACCTTGAAAACGACTCTAATCTTGTCGTAATTTATGTTTGTGTAGTTTTATAACACCATTTCGCTTCGGGCCACACTGAGTTACGCAAAACGCGCTTTGACAGCGTAATTTCCTGCTTGATTAATCGGGACTGAATAAAAATATAAATTGTTTAATGTTTAATCAACGCTGCTGAAGCGCGTTTGTCCCTTTCGAAGCCTTGATACCAATTTACTCGCTAAACTCTATCTCTGAGAGAAGGCTTTGGCTGTGGTTAGTTAGTGAGACATGACGTGTATCTTACTTTTTACATACGAACGATTTCAAACGTTTCATACAAGGCTCATTGAAGCTCAAGTCAATCGTATCACCCTTGTCATTAAAGAAAACATTTAGGACGGTGTTAAAACCTAGCGTTGTCTCGCTTTGACTGTATTAATTAGAGCGAGATGGCTTTTGAAGTCCATGCTAAATGATTTCTTGAATGGCACGGGTTATATATAGTAGTATCTTAGTATTCATATCTTCATTGCATTTAGAAGTAAGTTACTACGTTTGTGTCATCGTTTTGCTGAGGTATTTAATAAAACAAAACGGTGAGAAAGAAAGCATTTATTTACAAAATACACATTTCCCAATCTCTGATGGAGGACATAAACCAAAACAGAAAGTCATACTAAACGATTCAAATTCCTTTGGCAACAATTAATTAGAGAGAATATTACGAGTACCTTGCACCAAAGGCAAGGAATCCAGCAGTTTTTCTTTGGAAACCTATAATAATTGTTTCATAGCTTCCTACACATGCTTTCCATAGTAAGTAACACATGCATTGATAAGAATGTCACAAGAATTTATTCTACCGAAGATCACAACTTTTTAGAGCGAGTGGCTTAAGTCACTATTAATATAACAATGCCAAGACTTGTCTCTACATTAAATTCTCCACAATTCGTCTCCTTTACATGGTTGACCTGACATGTTGAAATGTTTAAGTAAGAACATATCCCATCAAAAACATAAATGTACAAAAACCAAGTCTCGCTTCCACCGTAAAAAGTTGTGAGATATCCATGTAAAGCCAAGTCAGTTATTTTACTTAGTACTGAAGCACGTATTCGTTTCAGTTAGTGTGAAAACACCTGTTCAACAACTTTGTCATACATTTTTCCTAATTAGTTACCTACCAACCTTTACTGACTGTATCAATATTAAACATATTTATTTCTGAAATATAAATAGTGACTTGGCAATATCACAACAATAAGTATAATAATAATTAATCATCTACCAAATCATAATTATCACAGATTTATGTGCTGTTGCCAAGTCACTATTTATATTTTAGAAATAAATATGTTTAATATTGATACAGTCAGTAAAGGTTGGTAGGTAACTAATTAGGAAAAATGTATGACAAAGTTGTTGAACAGGTGTTTTCACACTAACTGAAACGAATATGTGCTTCAGTACTAAGTAAAATAACTGACTTGGCTTTACATGGATATCTCACAACTTTTTACGGTGGAAGCGAGACTTGGTTTTTGTACATTTATGTTTTTGATGGGATTTCACTTATTTTTGGTAGGTAGTCCTCCGTTTTTTCTTCTCGGGTGATATTTCTTGCACATTAGCTACGGATTTTCTTAAAGCTCACTCCCTATCTCTCTTAGTTTTTCTCAAGTGCCTCTTAGTCTGATACAAAGCGGCGGCCGTCATAAGCTCGGATACGGAACCGTAGGTTGTAGTTTTCACCATTGCCGTTGAGTATAGGTCAGCATTTATGTAAGTGTCTCCACGCTCGTCATCACACTCATAAAGTTGCATCTCATCCCAATATTCCCAATGCGACACCGCGTACGCGTACGCAACAATTAGCACGCCTAATGGCATGGCCTGCGACGATTATAATGATAAGGAATGGATCAAACCCGAACCATCTTCAGATATGGAAAGGAAATAACTTTATGGGGATAAGTACAAAATTTCCTGCATGGAACCATCCATATACGTTCAATCCGTTGCAAAATTCATTGTTACACTATGAGTGATGTGGCTTTTTCATGCTAACGTAGTGACACTGATGAAATAGTGGACCATAGTGGACGAATTTGTTTTTTTCAGAAACTGTTGAAAAAAAATCCTGAGACTTTTATATGCGTGGTGTAAACATAACCATACTGCGATGTAGGAACTTAGTGGCGCCATCTAGTTGGAAGTGGCAATATTAATACTTTTATTATTTACCGATCGGAAATAAGTTCTGCGGGGTTACTCTAGACGCTATTGCGTTCATATTGACAAAGTCTTCTAATTTATTTATTTTTTAATTCGCACAGTCATGCTTTAATTTTATAAAATTCGTAATGTTTATTCAAAGGTTAGGCTATTTTGAAAAATAAAAATGTAAAATTCGTCTTAATTCGTGAAGTATTGAATTTTATAAATTGCGCCATATTGAAACAATTGCGTCAAGGGTTGAGGGGCTGTAATTTTTTTATTGCATTAATTTAAACACTTTATAATAACAGCACGCTAACTTTACAACTTGTAGCGCCATCTAGTGGTGAAAAGCGATATTAATATATTTTAATCAATTTTGTATGGCAGTATAATTTTATTATTTACCAATCGGAAATCGTCATCAACATTTTTCATTGCATTAATTAAATAAATACTTTATGCTGACAGCAGGCAAAATTTCAAGTAGTCATGAAGTAGGAATATTTTTTGTATCGTTCGAAGGCCGAGATAGCCAAATTGATCGCCAACCTCCGATAGGAGACGGCACGCAAAGAAGAAGATGGGTATAGAGGTATATGTTCATAAATTTCCGATAGTTATAAGTTTTAGCTCACATTTGTCTTTTTAATCTCTAGTGAATTTAATCTGTTGTGTAAATATATTGTTATTTTGATGTCAAGACACAACCCTAGATGGCGCTAGTTGTTGCATAGACTGCTTAAAATATTTTTGAAACTTTTTTATAATATTATAATTTACTAATCGAGAATATGTTCATAGTGCATAATTCACTCAATAATAACCGCATGCAAAATTTCAACTCCGTAGGCCTACTAGAAGTACTTTAAAATCATGACGGTGATGAGTATGTCACCCACGTTTTGACCGAACTTTGACTTCCGATATTTCATTATTAAATATAGGTACAAACTTGTAATTTGGAGGTCAAGGTATGTTCCATGAAAACTCTTAGTAACCGAAATTTCAGCCTTCTAGCTTTACTCACAACGAAGATACAGGGGGGTCAAAAATGCCGCGAGTTGCTTCGAGAAAAGTATGGTACGGGGTGCCTCTGCATAGCTCGACTTGGCGGCGGCACTCCGTGCCGCCAGATATCTACTCAGTAACATTCGCAAAGGAAGTACCGGACGCTTGCACGTTTTGTTCCACAGGCGCATAGAGGAGGGGGGATCACGAACTCATCGTGGTAATTTCACCACCCTCCTGGCACTCGACCTCCAGTTGCGTTTGCAGGAAGTATTTGCTATCCGTATCACACTGCTCATTGTACTCGTTCTGCGTCATCGCCTCCAGCAGCCAGTCGTTGATCTTCCCACGGAAAACGAACTTCTGGATCTCACTTAGCTTCTGTATCGACGGCATTATACTCATCAGGAACATGTAATCGGGATCCTTTCTGGCGTCAGCCTCGCACGCTTTTATGTGCCTCTCTATCATACCCGTCATCTTTAGCAGACGCTTGTGTACGTAGTAGTTGCTTCGCTCGTTGTCTGTAGTTTCGGCTGGCGGGGAAACTGCTGTAGCGGTTGGCGGGAGGGGTCCATCGAACTCTGATTGGTCGGCTTCGTCTTCCTCGCTCTCTGATTGGTGGGACCTCTTCGATGATTGGCTAGCGGCGTCGCCTTTCACGTTGAGCAGCTCGTTCTTGATGAACTCCATGGGTTTGAAGTACATCCAGTAGTTGCAGTGGTCTTCGTTCTCGATCTTGCCCGGGTGTTTCTTCAGCTCTTTCCTGTACTGGTCCTTTAGATGCTTCCACCGCTTCTTAACCAGGGTTTCTGTAAACAATAACAAAGTCTTTGGTTAAAAATAAAGATGGACAAAGTCTATTGCACAATGGCGACACCGAGAGGGGAAGAGATCGGTTGGCAGACCACCAGCCAGATGGTCCGACGACATAGCCTAAGTAGTCGGAAAACAGTGGTTGCGTCTGGCACAGGATCGTGTGAGGTGGTGTGAGCATGAAGAGGCCTTTACTCAGCAGTGGGTGCTAACAGGCTGATGATGATGATGGACATTGTAATCGCCTGACAATAACAAACCATTTGGTTGAAAATAATATGTACATTCTAAACGCTATCCAGGCCGTAGAAACACAGCTGTAAAGATCCATTCTGGCTGGCTCAGCCACCCAAAGTGAATAGCGGGAAAAAAATTGACGATACTATCTTCGGATCGTGGGGGTTGGGATGAAAACCTACGCCTAGAAATGGGCTTTAATCGTGGACTTGCTAGTTGTTATCAGTGAGTGACATCCAACATCTTGATTTTTAACCTAAAGCTACCCAAACCCAATGCAGTACTCTCCCAGTGCAAAGTGCATCCTTTTGGGTCTTTCTTGGGTACCCTGCAAAACGGCACACAAGCTTACCGTCAGATTGAAGTTTATGCGCGATCATACGCCAGGTCTTCTTGTGGAGCCCTCGGTTCCTGAAGCCGTCGTGGCTCTTGGACCACAGCTCGGGCCGCTGTCGCACCTCCTCGATGATCCGCGAGAATGACGTCATCGCCATGGTGTCCTCGAGATTCGTGCCTGTGGACAATATCGTCCAATACATACAAACTTGTATTTGTGGTTTTGTAAAATGACACCCCCGACTCAGGGGTGATTATTTACCTCCATGATACTGAAGACCAAAAATTAAAAATATTTTAGTTTAAAATACCCAAAAATTATTATTAAAAAAAAAGAATAAAAAAATAAACCTATTTTTTGTTTCAAGCGTTACAAAACTATTGTCCCTGAGTCGGGTGTCACTAACCAAAACAACACCCTGTATAATCGAAAAAAGAAGTGGCGGCGCGGACTCTACACTATATCAAAGGGTGTGTGCGAAATAGCAAGGACGCTATAGCATCTTTGACTTGCGTTGTGAAAACGCGGCTAGCTTTCATTCAGACGGTTCATACCACTACCTACGAGTACCTCTCTCGCTCCGATTTGACACTCCGTGGTCGCCGCGTCGCTTCAAACCAAAAGGAAACAAGTAAAAAAAAAATATTTTATGAAAAAATCTGCGCTTTCATTAAAGTCGTAGACCAAAGTTGTTACGGTTGAAGTGTTTCAGGAATACAGCTATTTAAAAATTACCCTGTATACAAAGTTAGAAATGCCTCAGGCGGAGCTTCTACGACCCTAGCCAAGGACAAATGCCCGTCCCCCTTAGCACATAGACGGACACTCGCACGTGGTCATTTACGGCTACAGGGCTACCTAATGCGTTGAGTCCAGGAATGTGTTAACCGGTTTTTTTACTGAGCCGATGTTTCGGGATAGTGACTAAAAGTAAGTTTTCCAGTCATCAATGCAATTCAGGTTTTAAACCCATAGATACGCTCTAAGTCTAACCCAGCCGTATGCTTCGCTTGCTGCATCGTCTACAGGGCGCACTCTAATAAATTCGATAGCAGAACTTGACGTAGACTGTCTGCGGATTAATACAAACAACTTGTACTAAGTGGCGAAAATAATGGAGCGAAAAAAATTGTGCTGTTTCATACATTTGGCGCGGTAATGAGTCGACCCTTTGTATGGAACTGCTGTTTTTTTTTTGCCATCTAGTACAAGTTGTTTCTAGTGATCAGTAGACCGGCTACTTAAAGTTCTGCTATCGAATTCGATTGCACCCTGTAGTGTAGCCACAAAATGGAGAGCCTCAACTAAACAGTAACAACCTCAACAAACCCTTCGATCTACCTGAGGCGTAGGTAGCTACGATTACGATCTACACACGACAGCACGTCGACCTTACACGCTAGCACTCTACTCGGTTACGTTACCGGCGACTTTACAACAAAAGTGTACACTCTGACGTGCTGTCGTGTGTACCATCACTCTTACCCAAACAGTCCGTTGCTTCCACGCAGCAAGGGCCACTCTGGCTGCACTTTCGAGGGTTTCTTTTTCACAATCTGGGGTCTGGAACGCGCGTAGGACCCCTCCGGAGCGCAAGTATAGACTGAGGCACGCTGGACGCCCCGCGCCGCCCCGCTCCACCCGCCCCGCTCCGCCGGGCGCGGAGCACACTGTTCTCTATACGCGTGAAAAGGTGGCCAAAAGAAATTACACGCACCTGAGCATTTATTTGGCATGCTGCGCAGGTATGTATTCCATCTTTCAATTAATATCGCACGAGTAAACTACTGAGAGTATTTGTGCGAATTGTTCGGGTAAGTTTTAAGGTTTTCTTTCACGTAGAATGGAAGTAATTCTTTAGCTGAAATTAATATTTTGTGTAGTTTGGATTGTTGTCTTTATGGGTGATTTGGTATAGGTATTAGTGTACAGGCGACAGGCGTTCAAAGTTTGCAGATTTGTATAAGAAACAACTCTGCAATAACCCGCCTTTGGACAGTCGGGTAAAAAGGGGAAAACAAAAAATCATATTTCAAACAAGGGACATGCACTGTGATCAAAAATCAAACAAAAAATAACCTTCTTGGTTGGAAACAAACAACCTTAGCTGAGACTGACACGTCATTTCGTTTCATCTATAACTCGGAGTATGTAATGAATCAAAAGGGAAAATAATAAATCGGCTGTTTCATACAACTCCGTTTCATTTGGTTGGTTGTTTATTTTTCCCCAGTAAAAGTTTTTTGCATAGATGGTTAGAACGACCCTTCAAAGTTCGACTGGTGTCTAATAACAACTAAATTAAAAATACTTCCGACATTTTAGCTGCAAATTAGCAAATCTCAGAAATGGCTGAACCGATTTTGATAAAACATATCTGAGTATACTTGCTAGAAAACCTGCTTTCTTGCTCACCCGTTTAAGAGGTACGGTTCCACAGACAGACACACAGACGACACACGCACATACACCCTGACACACACACACACTGAATACATAGCGGTCAAATTTATAACACCCTTCCTCGGGTCGGAGAAAGCAAGCCAGAGACAGAGAAGAATGGAGGAGACAGGGGGAGGCCTACGCCGAGGAGGCGACTACCATAAAAATATTTGATAATGCCTGCTGCATGTGAATTTAAATTAATAATAATTATAAACACAAAATAATAATTACATTAACTCAATTTAATTTAATATCGATTAATCTTCTAAATACTTGCTAAATGTAATTTTTTTAAACAAAATTCCTATTTATTATTGAAAGAAAATTATGATTATTAGCAAAAATGTTATAATTTATGGTCAGAATAAAGGCTTTTTTATTTTTTATTTTAATTTTTTATCTTCGGGTCGGGGGTTAAAAAGTCGGCAGGAATATTTTTGACCAGCCTTTGGCCGGATCCCCGCCAGTGTGCGGCCGTGCCGGCGGGCGGCGGCGCGGGGCGGGCAGGACGAGCAGGATATCGAGCGGCCGCGACGTAGACTCTATAAATACACACACAGATCGCAAAATCGCAGAGCGCGTGCAGCGGAGCGTTGAAGCGTTGTATCGAGCGTACAGGGGCTAGTGAATCGATAAAGCCCGCGCGCAAAGAAGAATATCGATTCCTCTAATAAGGCGCCGGGCAGTGGGCATAGTGAATTAGCCCGCGCGCAAAGAAAAATGCACAAAATCGATTCCTGTATCAAATAAACTAAAAAAATCGAAAATTTTCACATATCAAACCCTAGAGTTAGTTGAGACCTATCTCACACAGCCAGTTTCATGTTGATATACATAAGAGATTGAAAGATATTTTGTTTGAATAAAAGTTCGCCGCCTATTTTTTTTCATCCAAAATATCTTCAAAAAGTTTATGAATCTCAACACAAAACTGGCTGTGTTAGATAGGTCTCACCTAATTCTAGGGTTTGATATGTGAACATTTTCGATTTTTTTAGTGTATTTGTTACAGGACTCGATTTTGTGCATTTTTCTTGGCGCGCGGGCTATTCACTATGCACCGCGCCTTAAATACACTAAACGAATCGAAAAAGTACACTACAGAACACTAGACTTTGGTGAGAGCTAACTCAGCCAGTTTCATGTTGATATCTATGACAGCTTGCAAGATATTTTCGCTGAAAAAAAATAGGCGGCGCGCTGTTTTTCTTTTCGTCGCGCGCGGGCTAATTCACTACATAGGGACATGGCAGAGGTACATATAAATTGAATGCACCGAACTAAACCCCCTAGAACCAGCATCACTTATAAAATTACAAGCAAAAGTTGTCCCCACAGAAACAAAAAGTAGCTATCAATAGAAATTACAAGACGTAATTTTGACCATTGTCTAATATCCGAAAGTCAACCTTATTGCATTAATATACGTTTTTACTTCAAATGCATCTACTGGAAAGATATTACATTTTGAAATGCACGTCAATCGAAGCTCATTTGGAACTTCATTTCAAAATTTTCATTGGAACATAAAAACTGTGGAGTAGTCAAAATGAAGTAACAATTTTTTTTGGTTCATAAGAAAGGATTGTTTTCAACTTTATTGTGTACTACGTAAGTAGACTCGGTGAACTAAAGCGATACGCATGCATTTTTTTTTATTATCTTAATTTTTTTTTTCTTGAAACCGACCCGTACTGAGTCGAATACATCTACCAAATTTAAAATACTCCCGACATTTTAGCTTTAAACTAGCATCTCATAAACGGCTGACCGATTTAATAAAACATAGACAATACAAGGTGTTGTTTTGGTTAGTGACACGCGACTCAAGGACGATAGTTTAAGGCCCAGAAGGAAGCACAACTAGCGCCGCCAATGAAAAAAAAAAATTACGGTGGATATTTTAGATAATACAGGGGCTGGTAGATAAAGCAGTGGCTCTGCCCAAAAAACTCGTTAAAGACCAGAACACATAATCGGCTGAATTTCGTCTTTCTTACAAAATTTTGCTTTTTCAACATACCTCAATACACGGAAGGACATGTTTCTTTATTCTTTTTCGGCAAGTTTTAGTACACAAATCACTGTCAATAAAATGGCTAGAACAAACCACGCTAGAATCCTTCGGCTTAAAAAAATCATCGCCTCTTTCTTTTGCTACTATTTGCCGCCATTTTTCTCTTTGGATCTCATTTTTTGGAAATCTAAAATAGAATAGACTTCATACAATTTACGTAAAATAATAATAAAAACTAATATTCGAAGAGCGACTCCAATATCTAAAACTTACTATGTTCCAATTCATAAGTTTGCCGTCGTCTTTTAGCTTACGAATAAAGCAACGGGAGAGAAAGAGACAAGAGACGGGTCTCCTTGTTCGGAATAAATAATAATTATTGCAAGTTTTAGGGCAAATTTTGCTATTAATCCATTAAATTATGAAACTTTGAATTAATTCTTACCGAAAATACGAAACCCCATCCTTTATCGACGCTTTTCTCGTATGGTTTTTGCATTTTTTTATGCTACATTTTGGCATGTTTACCTGTCAATGGCTAGCACTCGACTAGGAGCAACTAAGTGCCCATAGAGAATTTGGACATCTAATTTTCCAGACACCTTTCAGAGTTATATGCACTATCTAGTTTTATCCTTGATCGAAGATTGAATGGCATAAACATATTTTTTCTAAAAGGGAGGAAACAGGTCTCCCTTTTTATATGGAGCGGCGGCTACCCGCGTTTCCTCTTAACCCTAGAGTGCTCGCGCTATGAGACGGCAAAAAAGTCGTATTATTTTGTACACGATGCATTTGTCAAGCGTCTTAATAGCTGCCTCTTTGTATCTCACCTCCTTGTTTTAGAAATTAGAAGGTTTTCAGTGCACAGGTTAGTGATTTCCTGATCAGCGGAGTTTAAACAACCAGCTTAGGAGCTCCCAGCCTTGTACGACAAAATAAGCTCACCCACCAGCTTTCCAGGTGCTTAAGTCTGTAACGTAATGGCGTGTCGATGGCGTGCCAGTAGAAGGACAAAACCAGGGTTTCCTCATTTTTCTCCTACAACCAGCAAACTAATCCTCCAGAATTATAATCAGAATATTCTTTGCTGTACTACAAAAACATTAAAAGGACCGACAGCATTAATAAATCGTAATTAGAGCCGTCAACTGGGAGCCCATTTTGTTATAGATTGCATTTGGCACCATTGCGTTATAGACTCAGGCCCCGGCCGAGTCTACCGGACAAGCGAGACAGACCCCCCTTTCCAGCAACACTTCTTATGTTTTAGACCATTTAAATAACCTAGAGCAGTGATTTTCAACCTGTGGGTCGCAACCCCCTGGGAGGTCGCCAAGCTACAGTACGGGGGTCGCGACGCTTCTTTAGGAGGGTTTTTGGCGTTCATGGTAAAGTGTACCTTAGTAGGGGATCGCGAACTTTTTTCCACCTTAAAGAGGTCGCGTCATGAAAAAGGTTGAATAACACTGACCTCGAGAGACAACATGACAGCATGTCACGGGCCAACTATGTTACCATTAGGGCGTGTCCACACGGTCACTAGCAGACTGATTTACGAGGCCCGATGACTTCGGTAATGGACAGTCTGCAGCTGCCCTAACTGGGACGGACATGCGGTATGTAGAGCACTGCGGCGTGAATGGGTTCCGTATGGAACTAGGGTGATGGATGTCGTTCGGAGGGAGATGTATCGAGATTAATAGGGCCTTTTTGAGAAACCATGCCTTGATTACGTGTCTTACAATTAGTATCCAAGCTGAAACGCTCACAGCCTTGTTGGACTAGCCATTCTTAATCGATTAAACTCTAATTTTTAAATCGAGTCCACGGAATGACAGTTGCTAGTATGCAACTGTCAGATAAAGCCTTGGTAGCAACTGTCATTCCGTAAACTCGAATTAAAAATTTGAGTTTAGCACAGTTAAGCAACATCGACCAGCCGATACAGCGTGAAAAAGTACCAAACACATACTCGCTCATTCACAAACTTGCGCATCTGGAATTACTGAGTACGTATAGTGGGATTGTTCGTCGAAAACCCTCAGGTTGGCCAACAATTCTAATCCAAAGTTGCATTTATATTATGCATGTCGCTTGTCTGCCCTCCGTAGCATGCAATCGCCCCACAAAGTGTCGGTCGAACTAAAAACTGTAACAGCCCATTACAGTTAAATCCCGCACCGTTATCGACTGGCTACCATAAGCCGATTATGCTAGATCAGCTGATTACCCGACACCGGGTAGACCCTTGTGTCTTGCCGCCGTGGCTCAAAATGGTCAGCGCAGAAGGATAACTCGGGACTAAGAAACTACTAAATCTGCAAGACTCCGCCGGCTCGGTCACGTAGAAAGAATGGGAGAGGATCGGGCAGCTAAAACAGCATACGAATGGCCACCTTCTGGACATCCCAAGTATCGCTGGATCGGCGATCGATGTCTCAAAGGACTTGCGCGAACTTCAAATGGAAGATTGGAGAGAAGTGGGGCGAAATTCTAATCTAATCTTAAAACTTTAAAAAACTGTGATAATAAAATTGTGCAGTTCCTTTTGATGTTTCTCGGTGTCGTTTTTTTTCTGATTGTGTTGACCGATGGGGTTGGCGGGAAAAGGAAGAGATCTATGACCAGCAGGGGGTATATTCATGGGCTGCATAGTATTTGCTTCGTTTTAAACCTGCGCTTTCGCAGTTCCTGGATGATACTCGTTTCTTTTTACTGATAAACCGAGGGCACACACGTCAAGTCAACGACTCATTTGACGCGCAAACTGATCATAGTAAAACATAAACATGATAGTCATAATGTTTTGCCTGGAAATCTGATCATCATTTCATTCTTAGCCTTATCGGTCAACAAGGCCATTAATTCCATAGGAAAGACCCATGGAGGCGATTACAGAGTTAAACTTCTGCAGTGTATATTTTTTCCACTGTCCAAAACATGTTACTGTAGTCTTTAACCGCGTCTAAATAAGAGCTTCAAATTGGAGGTCACCAAAGAGACTTCTTCATCTTCATGCTCGTGACAAGTCTACTAGCCTCACCAAGTGGTATCACATCTGGTGGCCCTACCTCTCTTACTAAACATAAGGTGCTAGAGACCACTACAAGAGGTATTCTGGTCGGTCATTTAGCATGTTAAGCTAGGCTTAGCAGGTCTTGGCTTAAATTGCTTGTCGTGTCGGAGGCTTTGAAATTAGGCCGCGTCTTAAACTGTGCCTTGGTGGCCGATACGAGACTTGACTCTTAATCGTAGGGTTGCGGGTTTGATCTCCTGTTGCACCTTGTAGGGTCGTTTGACACCAAAACGATGGAAGTTAAGTAAAACCTGCATGTCTGGTCTGGGACTGTTTGGGCGTGGGATTAGTATTTTAGTTTTTCTAAAGTATTTACCTTTAGAGGAGGGTGCCCCGTCTTCTACTAGAGTCGTCAATGAGAAAAAATCATATCTTCTTTTTGGATGTGTTTTTTGCTAAAACCGGGCTCAAATGAGAATCCCTAGGCTTAACTATTTTTAGGACCTAAGGCCTAGGGTGGTATTAATAGTCGTCTGAGTTCACCTACTTGAGATCGATCTCAAGGAGGTAAATGTCAAGCCTTGGGTAATGTCAAACTTGAGTAGCTGTTTGCTTATTAATAGTCACGATCTTGAGATTGACATTGACATTAGCCGACTTGCTTGAGTGAGTCGACTTACTTGAGTCGACGCCATATTAATAGAGCCGACTTGAGCTCGGAATTGAGTGAGTCATTCATCTTTTGACAGTCCGTGACGTCTCAATTTCAATACAACGTGGTTTAGAGTACTAGGCATGCATAAAATGTTAAGAAGCTGTAAGATTACTTACTTGAGACCGGAGTCGCTGGCATATTAATAGACACAATCTTACGTGAGTTCACCTACTTGAGACCAGACTTGCGACTGTCATTTCCAAGTGCAGGCGATAGCCGACTCAAGTTCGTGTTTTTCATTACCCGACTACGCAAAGCAAGAAGGGGAGTTATTTTCTTTGATAATTAATATACAAAAATGATGTTTAGTCAGCGCGCATCCAAAGCGAACCTACCGCAAGAAGTTGCAGCTTAAAAATATACTTAGGACCATCGTCGACATCGGAAGTTACGTGGAAAGGGACCTTGTGGTGTGAAATAATTTTTCGTCGTCATTCGACCGGCACCTCTACCACATCGCTATGACTAGCCAGAAAAGTGTTTCTACCAGCCCGAGTTCTTCGAGCTGCAAAACTCCAGCAGTTCAGAGCCCCACAGTCATATTACCAAGAAAGAACTCCGAGGAGCTGAGGTTTAAAAACATAAGCTGGTACTAAGTTTGAGTTTAGTTTGGTATATAGCCTCAGACGCTCCGGTTTCCTCACGATGTTTTCCTTCACAGTCAGGGAGTGGTATGTATGCTACTTTGAAATAAATTAATGTCATGGGTAGGGTACATGCCCTCATCGGGACTCGAACCAGGATCCCTCGATTCCGAGTCCATTGTTCTACCCATTATGCCACCACCGCGTCACCATCTAAAACTCAAATACTACCTATAAAGGCATGGTGGAATCAGAAGCTACGAGCTTGTACTTGGCCAAATACAGAAGTGTTGTCAAAATTAAGTTTTAATTTCAAAGAAAAACTACTATTTGCAGGCTCCCATAATCTTGTAAGAAACTACACCACATACTAATAAAAAGGCAGAAAGTATATTTCAACTCTTTCCTTACTGAAAATCCGGGCACTATTGCGTTTCACGAAAGAGTTCCCTTGACGAAACTCTTATTACGATGTAATAGGGACTATTTTTGTACAATCCAAGGGAATTATTTCGTGAAACGCACGTACACACGACAACACGTCGACCTTTACACGCTAGCACTCTACTCGGTTACGTTACGGGCGACTTTACAACAAAAGTGTACACTTTGACGTGCTGTCGTGTGTACAATAGAATTTGAGTGCTGTAACGTGAATGACGTCATGTCAATGGTCTGAAGGTATTAGGCGTGCATAAACATCCGGAATCTCTTATATGGCGATTGGTGACAGAAAGTTTCATGTAGTATGATACATATCATGTAGATGGCAGCACAACATACAATTCAAACCTCTTTACTCGTACCTAGTTTTTTTAAGACAATTTGCCGGCCTTCAAAGCCCAGTTGGACCATAGAGGTTACTAGGCATGCATAAAATATAAAGCGGATATAGTAGGGAAAACTTGAGGGTGTGGTATCATTCATACGAGTAGTAGGTATTCAGTAAATTAAGTTGATACTTGAAGATAAATCTGAATAGGGAAGATCTTCATTAAATTTAATGTTACATAATTATCTATTTTTTTTTCTAATTGGAAAATAAACAAGCCTGGGAGAGTTGTAACATATTTATTAATACAATATTGTTTCCTAATCATCATCTAAAATTTCCACACCTGACATGAATTTGCGCTGAGTCGAGTATTCTTCCCCTCATTTTATGTGTTCATTCTCCACACATTATTCCAGGTTTCGGGACCAAAGCCGGTGTTCTAAAATTGCCTTGGTTTTTATCCCTCTTATCATAACGCCCTAACTTCGTCGATTTTGCGTCGGACAGTAGGTACTTTCTGATTTTCCTGTAATCAAAATAAAACATTAATGTAGTAGAATGATGTGCGCAACGATCAAACGTTAGGTTTGCAGTCGCTCTATAATTTATTATAAATTCGCTTGGCAAATTACTACTTTCTCTACGTAAAAATAACCTCTAAAGTTATATTAAATGCGCAAAAAACGTTGATGATGGGGTATTTTAAAGACCTAACTGACGATATCTGTAACTTGTATCGTGAACTATGTATATTTTATACAATTATAGTGAATAAATACCTGTCTTGTCAGCAACTCTTTTGTAGAGGTCATCCAACTGGGTCCGCTAGGTACTGAAGCTCGAAAAACGGAAGCTCGAATAACGGAAGCTCGAATGAACTGAAGCTCTCTGTTGGAAGTTTCCGGCATGATATTTTTCGGCCAAAATATTGAAAATAACCTCTCTGGCGCCACTTATTATCCATAACCGACTAAAACGTTCAATATACTGAAAATCACAAGAATTTACGAGACATTTTTATAATAATTATTTTCGTAGTTTGACTGATGTTTGACAGAAGAAAAAGTTTTTTCTTTTATTCGACAGTTCTGAAAACCGTGAAAAAAGTTGTACACCTTACGAACCTCTTTGAAGGTCAAACTGAGGTTGTGGCTAGCCTCTTTCTAATGTATGGTAGCCTAGTACATTCTTTACTCAAGTCGTTGAAAAAGTTCATTCTTGACTCAAGTCGAGGACTTGAGATCGGTCTCAAGTAAGCGCTGCTTTATTAATATGCTGAGTTACTCACTCAAGATCAAGCTCTCTGTTGCCAAAGTAACGAATAACAATGCTGAATAAAAATGGCTGAAGCGAGTCAGATCTGTTCCTTTTTGTCTAGACCAGGGTGCCGCTACAAAATTGTGTTTGTATGTTAGAATGATTGTGTCGTCATAAAAATATAAAGGCGGCTTAATGGAATTAAAAGAATTTTAAAATTCTAACATCCAAATCCAAATCGGACGAAGAGTGGATATGGGGTTAGCAAAAAGTTAGTCATCCTGAGTTCACAGTTCGGGGTGAACCACTAGTTATTATAATCGAGCATCTATTTGGAGTAGAGTTCGTGTTATATCTTGTAACATCACTTTTATGTTTGTGGAATCCTGGACTATTATAGAAATGACAAGTTTACAACTGAATAACACCGGACCATGGACAATTTTATGGACCAAAAGGAGGCCAAACTCAGGTTGTGCCTTTTCGAATAGTCTCTTTATAATGTATGAGCGCCTAGTACTTTTGAGTTGGGTTTAAGCTTTTTGACCACATTTTGAACCTTAAATGGTATCATTCGTTCAAATAGTTCATTCTTTACTCAAATCGAGGACTCAAGTTCGCGCCTAAGATAGGTTTATTAATAAGCCAATGTCTCAAGTCGGTGATTTTTGTTTTCTGAGTTCACCTACTTGAGACCGATCTCAAGTAGGTGATCTCAGAGGACTATTAATACCAGCCCTAGATTCCGCATCCTAGAACGTACGAATAAATCCCGCTCAAGAAAAAAACGGCTACTTTTGACAAGTGCTGATTTATTCGTAGAATTCGAAAATGGGATTCTCATTAGACAACATTTTTGGCAAAAACCCCATCCAAAAAGAAGATTTTTTTTTTATATTGGCGGCGCTAGTGTGCCTTGACCATCAACCCTAAGAGATTGATTAATATTTTTCCTCGAGTCGGGATTTCAACCCGCTCTTCTGCTGCTACTGTGTTTTCGCTCTCAGTCCTGTCCACCCAAAGGTTGTCTGGAGGAAATCGCTTTTAGTGATAAGACCGCCATTTGTACTGTTATTTTAAAATGTTTTCGTTTGTGCAATAAAGAGTTACTTACTTACTTAAAGGTTGTCTGGAAGAGCGATAAAACCGCCATTTTTCCCTAAAATACTTCAGAGGGTCTATTATGTAAAAAAAAACACTCAACCTTTAAGCGTCAAAACACTCGAATATAGCCCTTATTGAGATGAACAATCTTTTTTTTCGCATTTAGAAGCGGTTATTTTTACTGTGGATATTTTAGCAGGGTGTAATGCAATGAATTATCCATCTATCTCTATCTCAATATCTACTTCTATATCAAACCTCAGCCGTACCGAAATGTACCTGCGGCGTTGCGTGTGCGCAGCCTGACATATTAATTACCACGTCCGCAGCTCATTACGTCTCATTGTTACAGGCCGCCATCTTGTATCACGTTGTTTATTGGCCGACATTCTTTGGTAACACGAATACTTTTCATCTACGATACCAGGGGCTTAAGTCTGTAACGCAATGGCGTGTCGATGGCGTCCCGGTAGGAGGCTAAAACCGGGGTTCCCTCGTTTTTCTCCTACAACCAGCGAACTAATCCTCTAGAATTGGAATCAGAATACTCTTTGCTGTACTACAAACACATTAAAAGGACCGACAGCATTAATACATCGTAATTGAAGCAGTCAAATGGGAGCCCATTTTGGCACCATCGCGTTATAGACTCAGCCCCCTGAACGAAACCAAATGTGTTTTACCGTTTGAATAAACAATACTCGGCCGTGTTTCGTGCGTGGTAAGGTCTGGAGTAGTGGTAGAGGTGGTTTGGTTGTTATTTAGTTGTTTTTGGCTATTACGCCAGCTTATGAAATCCGATGCAATTGAATCTAACAGCGATGGGAAGGGTCTGGTTAATGACGGGGATACGTCGAGGTAATTTGTCCTAACATTGCTGCGCTGTGTAGCGGTGTTCTAACGATTGTTTTATGGCTCCATCGGCTGTTGTTAGCGGCTTCGCTCGCATGTAAAAGCCCCTCTACACATTGGCCCAACATGGGCCAACGCCAATGTGTACAGGGAGATTTGTGTATGTTGGCGGCCGATTTTCCATAGCGGCGCGCATTGGTGATGATGGGCTTGGCCCATATTGGCCCGATGTGTAGAGGGGCCTTAAGAGTTGTAAGTTTGGAATGAGATACTTCATCAGGGTAACTATATCTAACTATATCGTTGCCAAAATTCACATCGATCCATGTGAATTTTGGCAATGATGGGTGGGACGTCAAAAAAGAACAAATTCACTCTCATTTTACAATAATATTGGTAGTATATTAGGACAGTAAGCAACGCAATACGCGTGCTATTTGTATTGTTGTAAACTCTATAAAGATATGGTGGGAAAAAGGTGATCTACATTTGCTCTTCTTTTGACGTAATGCCTGACAGGGACACATGACAGCACGTCAGGGTGTACACTGAAATAAATTCGAGTACTTACAAACTTTTTTTTTTCAAGAATATATTGTACTTTCATTTGTCCGCAAATTAATTCGCCAATGGTAGAGATAGCTACAGTAGCCTCAGCCGTTCATCTTACCTCTACATGCAATATGATGTTAGCCTAGCTAGCCTAATCGCTTTTTTTTTTTCAAGAATATATTGTACTTTCATTTGTCCGCAAATTAATTCGCCAATGGTAGAGATAGCTATAGTAGCCACAGCCCTTCATCTTACCTCTACATGCAATATCATGTTAGCCTAGCTAGCCTAAACTAACACACTGTGTACCGTACGTACTTCCACCCAGCAGCATTACAATTTACAATACAAGCAGTTCTAATTACCCACAGCCCGACCCTTGGCATAGTCGATAGGACACCCCTTTTTGTTCGATTGACGCCCTTATGCCGCTCGCGAAAAGAGCTACCATGGGGTATCCTAGCGAGTCGCTGT
Organism: Zelleria hepariella; assembly: GCA_949319315.1. Classification (NCBI taxonomy): domain Eukaryota; kingdom Metazoa; phylum Arthropoda; class Insecta; order Lepidoptera; family Yponomeutidae; genus Zelleria; species Zelleria hepariella. Next base: position 22,000,981 of record OX439384.1, read on the forward strand.
CCGTGCTGCCGCGTGCTGGGTGCGCCCGCGCATCCCGAGCGGAAGTGTCGCGAACTGTCGCGCGAACAATACCCCATTGTGGTGGGGGCTAATTACCCGGAGAGGGAGACGTCATTGTTTACGGTACAGCCAGTGACGAAAGTCATTGCTGATTTCTAAATTGAGAAATTGAGAAAATTGAGGCTTGTAGCTGATTTCTAAATTGAGAAATTCGCTAAGCAAGCACTTAATATCGTTCTGTCTCTGCAGATTTGTCACGAAAGAACGTGACAGAACGATAAACAAATATTTACTTAGTACAATTCTTAATTCAACGCAAAAATCGCCAACCCGCATTGAGCACGCGAGGTGATTAAGCTCGAACTCTCTCTCTGACAGAAGGCCTTTGCCCAGCTAGTGGGACAAGTACAATTGTACAGGCTACATCTTACTTTTTTTTTTACAATTCTTAATTCAGAAACCGGGCCTTAGTACGGTCGGCCACAATCTCAGATACCCCATGGCAGCTCTTATCGCGCACGGCATAAGGGCGCCAATCGAACAAAAAGGGTTATCTGAGATTGTGGCCGGCTGTACCTATGACAGGTCAAATCGAGGTTAGAGAGCGCTATAAATCTATGTCGGTGCCACATCTGTAGTAATGCTGTTATTTCTAGATCAAAATCGTGGAGAGCATAGTGTCTAGAGGCATACTAAGCATGCTGGCGTAAATCTACTGTCAGTACAAATAAACATGGAACTTTGATGAATGTATGATGATAGATATTCCAAATTCAAATTAACCATGATTACGACTGTATGAGGAACAACCTTCGATCAAGGATAAAACTAGATACAACATAGAACTCTGAAATGTGTCTGGAAAAATAGATGTCCAAACTGCGTTTGGGAGCTTATTTGCTCGTAGTCTATGCAATTAAAGTAAAACTGTACACTAATGCAATAAGGTCGACATTCGAATATTAGACGTATGGTCGAAATGATGTTTCGTATTGTTCTATTGCTGATATCATTTGTTTCTGTGGGGACAAGTTTTTATTGTGATTTTATACGTAATGCGGATTCTATGGGATTTAGTTCGGTGGGAACAACACTATAAAATATGTAAAACACTATAAAATGTGTTCCATTGATTCGTTTCCAATAATATGGCTCATATTTTCTCCCAATAATTGAACGAGCGAGCGAAGCGAGCGAAGTTCTCCGAGTCTACTGGAACAATCCGGCATTTGTATGTATGTATGTATGTATGTATGTATGTATGTATGTATGTATGTATGTATGTATGAATGTTCGTTCGACGATAACTTGAGTAAATTTAGTCGGATCGTCATGAAATTTGGTAGGCAGGTATATGAGGCCAAGAGAATTTTTAAGTTCGAACATGAGCCAAATCGGTCGAGGGGTTGCTGAGATATGGGGTTGTTAAGTTTATATGGGGTCGCGAGTTCATAGTTCGGGGCGAACCACTAGTATTCGTTTCCATTGGATAAACCAATGTAACTACAAATTTAGAGCTGTAAATTTTAGTTTTTGTCATTATTTGGCAAAACCCGCAATCACAATCGGCTGGGACATCTATTAGTCTTCTAGATATTAGATTTAGATCCATAGCTAGATAAATTGTAGTTGGCGGTCTTCACTATGTATATGTATAGTATCTATGGACTTCCGATTCCACCCTGTCTACCGCTTTCCTCAGGACGCGACTTGTGTATCTGACTGTACGAACGATTGTAGGATGTTTATAAATCGACTATTTTAGTGTTATATTACAATACAATGGACAATCGTGTTCTGATTCTGAATTATCATTTTGTTTGGGCCTTTCAATTCTGAGGGGTCTATTTGACCCACTGTTCTTGCAGTATGTTTTTTTATGTAATTTATTTCAAGTTAAGGGTCAACTGAAGAAGCGTGGTGGGGAAATGCACAATGTTCCCGTATTTTTTAATTTTGTGGCTAACCTTTTGTTCAGCGGTTTTTGATTCACGTCAATAAAATTGTATTATTTTCATTGTCCTAAACAACAGAACAACAATAATTCAGCTGATTATAATTATTTTCAGCGTCTCTACCACCCTCTCAGTAACAAAACAACGCCCTTATTTCAAATTTACGTGCAGTTAAAAAAAAAATAGCCTTTTATTTCTTAATATTACTAGTGGTTCGCCCCGAACTATGAACTCGCGACCCCATATAAACTTAACAACCCCATATCTCAGCAACCCCTCGACCGATTTGGCTCATGTTCGAACTTAAAAATTCTCTTGGCCTCATTTACCTGCCTACCAAATTTCATGACGATCCGACTAAATTTACTCAAGTTATCGTCGAACGAACATTCATACATACATACATACATACATACATACATACATACATACATACATACATACATACATACATACATACATACATACATACATACAAACGCCGGATTGTTCAAGTAGACTCGGAGAACTTCGCTCGCTTCGCTCGCTCGTTCAATAAATAAGTTTTACAGCCTCAATATCAGTAAAAATATTAAGTCAAAAACAAGATTACAAATTGGCATAGAATTATTATACAATCACACTCAAATAACAAATTGGATAATTGCTTATAAAAAGATTAGATTCATGGTATTTTCAAATAATAATATTAACCAATAAAATAAATGCATGCATTAATAAAATTTATATAAATATTAAGTTGATTAAGAACCCCCATTTACAGGGTGAAGGCCTCCTCCATATCTTTCCATCTGTCTCTGTCCTTTGCGACTGACATCCACTGTTTGCCGTTTACGTGCAGTTACCCTTATCTTATTTCAAAGGTAGGTAATTTGTGAATTTGTTGTAGCAATACCACTCGCTAACTGTGAAGAAAATCATCGTGGGGAAACCCGCGCGGCTTATTTAGTTGGCCCGCAAATACTCGTATTGTCTTTCTGACGTGTGTCTCCCAAGTCTTTCCAAATAACTGCGGCAATAAAATTAAACAAAACCATAAGGAAACAGTCTGTTAATAACAAAAGGCATACAAGAGCAATAAAGTGGCGATATTTACGTTTCGCAAACTCAAAATAATAACGACAAGCGAGGTATATCATTCGATCCGATAGCGATCAAACGGTCGTGACCCGCTGATCGAAAATTGATAAAACTGAGCCCTTATCGGGAACCAAACTTTGCGGCGAAGATACGATAGCCTTCCCGACGTTTTGTAATTTGAATGTAGAGTGTCGTCGCGATAAGTAAAACATACTTAGGCCCTTGCGTCTATTGTAGATGATTTATACAGCGACCAGTGGGACCTCCACTCTCACACTAGATTAGTGAAGTCACGACTCGCCCCTGTATTCTCTAAAATATCCACCGTAAATATTCCCGTTTTAAAATGTAAAAAAAAAATTTAATTTCATTAGGGGCTATTTTTTGTGTTTTTATGCTCGAAGGTTGAGTGGATTTTTTAGAGAATAGAGGCGCAGCACGATATAGTTTTGAGATATGACCAGAATATCTAGACCAGACTCAGATCATAGACGAAGCTCGTCCATCAAGTTCATACCGTTCTGTTCTTCTTCTGGAGCCATCGGCTACCGGAGGTCGGATATCATTATGGTTGGAAGAGTCTTGAACGATTCATCGATATTTTGAGCCGTGGGATTTTTCATCGAGATTTTGAGCTGTGGGATATTTTGCTTTCCTGGAAATCAGTTGCAGGTTATTTTTTTGGCTGTACATGCAGTTCAAATGAAATAATGGACAGGAGTGGCCAGCGTGGAAGATATTGTTCGTCTGGAACGAAAAGCTGAAGGTCCACCTGGAACAAAGGAGAGGCATCAGAAGAAGATGAAAAAGAACATATATTAAACTTTACCAAATATGGTCCAAATTGGAGTTTCGTGATGTGCCCTCGGAACCCTATTTATTTAATCGAATCGGATGATGTATGAGTGTTGATTGTGGGGTCAGACATTAACGCATTCGAATTAATTGTTCGCTCGTTATTTTCGGTAACAAATAATTAACCAACTTACGATAAATGGGGTTCGATTACTGCTTCACTTTAAGTAGGTTTAAGCTTTCGCTTTCGTTTTCGCCCGGTTGAACTAATTAACGCATTTATTTTAAAAAAACTTTACGAAGATATCAACGACTGAGAGTGTAGGTTTCAAGAAGAAAAGCCTACTTATATCAAAAACCATAGTACGATATAATTTTTAAAAGAAAAATGCTGTTTCCATTGCGAACAATCGATCATATTACATTCTCAATCTCATTGCTCTCTACGAACAGAAACACCTCTATTTTCATCGGTGTGCGTGCAATGATACAACTATACAAGGTGTTATAAAAGATACTATCTCTTTTTACAGGGTAGTAGCACCCGGTGATAGGGATCACAACCTAAATATTTTTTTAGTTGTATGACGTTCCGTTGATTTTTAAATTAATAATTTGTGAACGCTGTTACCATAAAAAAACAAGTGCCTTACAGACTGGAGACTATGGCTCCAGCAAAAATATTTAATCGCCAATCCAGCTTCGCAAAGCAACTGCACTTTTACCCACTTATTAGAGCTCCTCAGGAGCAAGTGGCTGTTTGCAGAAGAGAGCCAATAACCAAAGCAGTGTTGTATAAATCAAGGGCGGCAGGACCTGCGGCTAACTTTTACTGCAATTTGAGTGCCGGTGGTCGGCGCACGCCGATTACCAACTAACGGCGTCGAGCACCGTGACGCGACGCGATTAGTGTGTCTGTGGCTTTATTTGTATTGGACGGAAGGGACTGGTCAACGCGTGGACTGGAGGAGAAAGTATGGAACTACCTATCCCATGGGTCGGCAACCTTTTGAGACAAAAGAGACAAAAATTACAATTTACAAAGTGTCCTACCAACAATTTTCGTTTCCATAGGTATTTAAAAAAAAAACACCAATTTCTCTCTTAGCTTCCTTTCCTTGATATGAATTCACATTGTAAATAACATAAATTACCGATTTTTCTCTCAATTTTCCTGATGGCTAATGATTTTGGGGCGATCATGGCCCTTGAAACATAATTTATCCTATCCTTAAGGTCTCGCAACGCAGGACCAAGGCAAAGGTCTCGAAACGTTGGAAAATGTAAAAAGTTAATAAAACGAGTGTTAAATCCGTTAAAATCTGTGTTTAAATTATCCTATCCTTATTAAGTAATTTTTTTTGCATATGGAACTGAAGAGCCTTAACTTTGATCGAATGAGCCGCAGGTTGCCGACCCCTGACCCATCCTATGAATGTCGCCCACTATTGGTGCTCTTCTCTGTCACGCCAACCTCCTGAAAGCGGAAATCATAAAAATTTAGGCGGTTGCGTCTATGTTAGAAGAGTAGTACCGACAGCGTCCAGTGGCACCTCCTCTTGCACTACGCATTACTCGGACTCTGCAGTGTCCGGAACATGTTTGGATGGAGAAGGCTGGCCCAGCACCTGTATCATCATCTGAACTAAGGATGGTATTAATAGTCGTCTGAGATCACCTACTTGAGATCGATCTCAAGTAGGTGAACTCAGAAAAATCAAATGCTAATATTAAGCCTTGGCCAATGTCAAACTTGAGTAGCTGTCAGCATAACTTGAGATTGACATTGACATTAGCCAAGGCTTGACATTAGCATTTGACTTTTCTGAGATCACCTACTTCAGTTCGATCTTGAGACGACGACTATTAATGCCACCCTGAGTCGGCCTTGTCCACGGGAAAGACAAGTACGGAGTCAACTAATCCGCAACTGTACTCATGATGATTTCCTTCACTTTGTTACTACAAATTCATAAGATAGGTACGTCACATTGAAATAATCTAAAATCAGAAAGAAAAAATTATAATAATTGCTTAGCTTCACAGCATCAGTAGCCAAACGTCAAAAGCGATATCTTTGAATAGATGGTTTTTGTATCGACTAGCGGTGTCCACGCCCGGGGCTCGAACCTGGGTCCTTCGGCCTCCGACAGTAGCGGATCTAGGCTCCCGATCAAAGAGGGGTGGCCATTTTCAGTCGCAGTTTTAGTTGAAAAATGGGAAATGGTAGACCCTACCGGTGGACTTTATGGGGAAACAATCTGGCTCTACTAAGGATGGATATAGATCTCTTTTAGAAGATTCTTACTGCAGCGTCTAAAGGGCACTTTTGTGGTACATACGACAGCACGTCAGAGCGTACACTTTTGTTGTAAACTCGCCCGTAACGTAACCAAGCCTTGTGTACCTACCACAAAGTGCCTAATGAGCCCAAATGCCTATTACTTACTCCGCTGGCTCAGTGACCCGAAGTCCCAAACCCAGTCCCAAATGCCTATTAGACGCATATAAACTAGATAGGTAGAGAGATGTGTTTTAAATTTTTCAAACATTTGAAATCTGCCAAATATGGAGTATAATAATAAACAATAAAGTCCCTTTTCGTGTCCTTTCCGATTTGATTGATCCCGGGGTCATTTACATTCTTAAAATGGGGTTTACGAGTATATCCCCTTTAACAACTTTAGCTAAGGGATCTCACAATTAAAGTTTTATCCCACTATCGGCTGTCGCCATCTTGATTTATTTCACCGCGTGAAGCGATATGCCGCTACCTGATAGTGGGATAAAACTTTTATCTTGAAGTTGTGCTACTCTACCTAGATCCGCCCCTGACGTCCTAAGCCGCGTCCGTTTGCGGTCATCTCTGAGCTGTGTTTACGCGAATTGCCGCTCCGTTTTGTTGTTTATTTTGCCCTCTCTCGGGCGGCCACCTGTTACTCCGATTCTGCTTTGAAAGTTTGCGGTTTGTTGCTCTGCGACTTACGGAAATGGGTCTGATATCTTCGGCATAATGGCCTGGTGAATGTGTTATGTGAACCACATGTAGGTTGTGGAAAACACCCTCTTAACGATTAAGTAAAAAAATAGACGACTTCCACTGTACAGTCGGCCACAGTCGAGGATACCCCATGGCAGCACTTACCGCGCGCGGCATAAGGGCGCCAATCGAACAAAAAGGGTTTCCTACCGTGTGGCCGACTGTACTTTTGGTATAGTTTCATCAGTCCTACCAATCCAATGGTGCGGAAGCATCTCTCTTTAGTTTTTATTTGCGCATCTGTATTTTATGTTATCAAATTCGTTGTGAAAAATTGCTGTCCCTTCTACACCAAAATTCCCAAACTTTATGAACTCTGCCAGTGTTAATGTTTTTGTAGAGTCCCTGCGAGTTTAATTTCGCTTGTATTCAATGAAAATGTAGAAAGAAAAGAAAAGAAAGTTTAAGTTTATAAATGTAGAAATTCCTATACATTCGACCCAGCTAAGCTCGAAGAAAGCAACAAACATCTGCATAATTCTGCGTTCTTTAGCTATTCAAACCATCGATGTTTCCATCTCCGTTACGTTCTGAGTTACATCAAGTTACATGCCATGAACATGGGCCGTTCCATACAACGTTTAGGAAACAGTTAAACGCCGCTTGTTTCATTCATTAAGCAGTCAGCGAGAGGGTGCGGTGGGGTATAAACAATGATCAGCGGTTCGGCCGGTTGTCGGCGCCAGGGATGTAACGGAGCTCCGCCTCCGCATCCGCATCCGCAGAACTTCCGCATAAAATCTAACTCCGCTTCCGCATCCGCATCCGCAACCACCGAAGCGGAGGTTTAGCGGAGTTATATTGAAGTGAACAAGCGGGGTGTGTCAGTGAAGGGCGGGGTGGGCGCCCTCGTCGCTCGCATACTCCAGCCAGAGCGTTAGTCCATTAATAAACACCTTTTTCATCTCCCTCGCTCGGAAAGTTTGCTGTTACTAGTAACTTACGATCGTGTAAAGGCCGGATTTAAACTATCTGCATTTTGTTGCGCTTCGAAATTTGAACGCGACGCCGGGACAGCCTTTCACGCGCCCTATGGTGTTGAAAAAGAAAAAAACACTGGCCGTTTAAGAAGATGCCAAGTCCTGAGAGAAAAAAGAGCCTCATTCATAGTTCATTTACACGCGTACTTCAGCGAAAGTGATTGTTCGTGCCCATTCTCTATACAAAACTGTGAATGTAAATGGGGCATAAGCATCTTTTAAAAAGGTTAAGTCACGGAATAGAACATTCAGAAACGCGGTTTCTTCTTATAGTCTTTTCAATATTTTGTACACAATATTTATTTTATAATACCAGTAAATAAAAAAAATGCTTCGCTTCTGTTTTATCAAATAGATAATTATGTTTTGGTTTGTTAAATACATTTTTTCAAACGATATTACTAATTAAATTTTTTATCTCCTAGAATTTTTTATATTATATGGTAAAAGTTCAGAATGCACCCGGAAAAAAAAACATTCTTTTAATTACATTATTTTTGTGTCTGGATAAATAAACTTCAGGAAATTATTAATAAAACGAATGGTTTTAATACCAACGAAGCTCAAAAATTTAGTGTGGCAGCCGTAACTACAGTAAAATATGCTTTTAAAAGGAACTTATTTGATTCACCTGTTCTGCCTGTAAGTAGTTGTCTATAGAGTTTTTCCCGCTTGGCTAACAAAGTCATTTCCTCGCTTCTGTGAGATGAAAAGTTTTGTGTTTCGCACGAATGCAATATTATTTGCGTTTCGTGCTTCTGAATACCTCGCTACGCTCAGGTTTCTTTTTTTGAACCACTCGCTACGCTCGTGGCTCAATTTTAGAAACCTTCGCTAGCTCGGTATTCAATACAAGCACTCGCCGCAAACAATAATTTTGCATTCTTGCATAACAAATAACTATTTATCTTTATCTTTATGTAATTATTAAGGCACAAAAAAACATATCTTCGTTTTTGGAATTTCCCGCCACGCTGCTATTGTTGGACCTACAAAATTGAAAAATCTGTGAAAATTATGCACTTCCCGCCATGCTACTTTGTTCTAATGATTTGTTCTGTTAAGTTGACTGCTTGAAAAGAAAGGAAAATATACATTTCCATACATTTTATTCACATCCGCCTCCGCATCCGTTAACCTCCGCATCCGCGGAGGTCTGGCTGTAGACCTCCGCCTCCGCCTCCGTTAACTGGCCTCCGTTACATCCCTGGTCGACGCAAAAGGAGCCTTTTATTCGAGCCTAGGAATGGGCTAGGCTGGGGCACACTGGGGGAAGAACCCGAAACTCAAATTCGAGATAAAAATTCAGACAAAACTGGGGGAAAATTCTCGGGAATCTCGCATTCGACACAATATCTCGAAAGAAAATTCCTCATGTCATTTCGATCTCGACTGCTCCCGACGACCACTCGAGTCATATCGGGCAAACATCTCACAGAAATCTCGTGCCTTATGTCGAAGATGACTTTGTGAGAATAGGAGATGTTTGCCGCAAAATGAGAATTTTCCAGCGAGACCCTTGGTTGTGCGTTCCGTCATATGTGCAAACCACGAGCAGTTTCAGAGGGCGAGATAATGAGATTTTAGAGTCTTTAGTGCGATGAAATCCTCATTTAGGTACTTCTTCCAACTATGACCCTATCGAAGAACAGCTGCCTACAGACTTAAACCCAGTACATCGCAAGCCTTCGCCGCTCCGTTACACGCGAGTTACGACCGCGTCGCCATGGGAACGGTTGCGCAATGGACGCGGCGGAACGCAGCGCGTGCGCCGCTTTGACATGTCAAATTAGACCTTTTCGGGAGGTAGTGAAAGTTATCGCCCGCTCGTCGACGCCACCAGTTGCTGGAGCGCTCTAGCGGTCTTCCCACCATGAGGAAACCTTAGCATTTCTCAGCCTTAGGGTGGTATTAATAGTGGCATCTCAAGTCCTGCGTCAGTCTTAAACTCGAGCTTGAGTAGCTGTCAGCAACTCGTTTGACATTGACAATAGCCAAGGTCTCAAGTCGGTGATTTTATTTTCTGAGATCACCTACTTGAGCTCGAGCTTGAGCTGACGACTATTATTGTCACCCTTAGACCCATAATCTGCCCAAATGACCAAGTGGGTGATGGAGTCAAGTTTTAAAGGTCTGAAAACACTTCTTCTTCTTTTGGTGCCATCTCCTATCGGAGGTCGGCCATAATTGCGGCCACTTTGGCTCATGATGTTACGGCTTGGAAGAGTAGTTGTGTGTGGCTTGTGTTGCACCATTCTGCGAGTTTTTAGGCGGCCAGGTCTTCGGCGACCCTGTATTTTCCCATGCAGAAAACACACGACATAATATCCTCTTCGCCCATCTTTGTTTCGGTGGATTCCGAACCTTAGCAGAGCTGCCAACATTGTTACATCTTTTTTTGATGGATTCCGACCCTTAGCAGTGCCGCCATCGCCACCACGAGGAAAACTGTGGCTTGAGGATTCCTCTGAGAGAAGGTGGTCCTTGACATCTGAAGGTGGTTTAGACACGAGAGATAAGAAAAGCCAGGAAAATTGTTCAAACAGCTGTCACCTGGAATATGTATGAAAAACGTTACAAAATACCTGTTATGTTCACGGCTAGAAGGATGTTATCATTTATGTAGAGATACCAATCCAAGACATCCAGCTTGAGAAGCAAACGTCTACTGCCGCTGCGTATTATGAAAGAAAACTGCGTGAGGAATCACGCAGCAGAAGGATCAAGCGTTATCAAGCAATGTAATTAAGCGCTCGCTATTGGAGAAGGTGTTGTCCGTAAGGCATGTGTTATGGGGTCTTTAGCAGCCGATCAGCTTGGCCTTTCTTTTTATTCGCCGCTTGATTATTTTGATGCTCTTTATACGAATTAACCGGCTTGGCACTTCGATATAATGGCACCTTAAATTAAATTTAATTAGAAGCAAATATTTAGATGGTATTTAATTCAACTCGTTTTCATTCATACATAGCTTTCCTCTATATTTTTAACTTCCTACCCAAAAAGAGGGGTGTCATAAGTTTGACCACTATGTATGTGTGTATGTCTGTCTGTGGCACCGTAAAACCAATTTGGATGCGGTTTTTTTGCGGTTCGAAAGCAGGCTTTCCCACGAGTGTTCTTAGATATGCTTCAACAAAATCGGCTCAGCCGTTTATGTGAAGCTGATTTGAAGCTAAAATGTCGGGGTACTTCAAATTTTTATTTTAATTCACGAGATATCACAATGTAAATCACAATGTTCTTGAAATCAACCGATGGTGTTTTTGCGAATTAGATGCTTATTTTACGAGTTTGTAGACATTTCTGCGAATTAGGCATTGATCTACGAATACATAGCCTCCCCACCGGCCAAAGATTCCACGACCTCCCAATGTCCCAATTCACAAACCTCCAGTCCACTCCGCCAACCTCCCACGTCCGCGTTCTAATTCCGCCCACCATTTTGCAAACCCCCAACTAGCTGTCAGTTAAAATTAGCATACACCGCTAGGATAAGTCAGGGTCAGGGGCACAAATAAGTTACCCCCAACGGGGTTGGGGTCACCAATGATAAATACCGGGTCCAATTATGCGCTCTCTTGATTCCGCTCGTCTTGAACCCTGACTCAGGGTTCAAGAGGCTCTGAAATGGAAATGAGTGATTGCGGTGCAATGGGGCCTACTGGGGAACTGACTGTCTCCTCCTTGCATCTAAAATGTCTTTAGATAGGTAGAGTAGAGCATTGGCAACCTCATTACTGAGGGTCGTCGTTATTCATGGAGCAATCCTTGTTTGTAAGACGCGTCGCCATTTGTACATATGTGCGGCTAAGTGTAAATTAAGACTGGAAGATAGCAGCGTGGCGGGAAATTTAAAATTTTCACAGTTTTTTACATTTTGTAGCTAAATTGGGCTATTTTTGTTCAGCGATTTTTCGTTCGCGGCAATAAAACAGTATTCTTTTCATTATTGTAAACAACAGAACAACAATAATTCAGCCGATTATGTGTTCTGGTCTACGACAAGTTTTTTGGGCGTGGCACTGCCCAAAAAACTTGTCGTAGACCAGAACACATAATCGGCTGAATTATTGTCGTCCACCCTTAAGACAATGTTAAGCTAGCTAGCCTATAGCGGGATAAAACCCTATAGCGGGATAAAACCCTATAGCGGGATAAAACCCTATAGCGGGATAAAACCCTATAGCAGGGTTTATCGACACACCGTGCAGCGCACCCCCTGCAGGGATAAGTAGATATAGGCCCGGTTTCTGAATTGAAAATTGAATTTCACTTACCAAATGCTTAAGTATCGTTCTGCCTCTGCAGATTTCACACAAAAGAACGTGACAGAATGATACTTAAGTATTTGCTTAGTAAATTTCTCAATTCAGAAACCGGGCCATAATTTTAATCAAGAATCCGAATCCGCGGTGTGAAAATCTAAAGTTGGCTACGTTTCAAAGTAGTCTCCTTGGTTTGACTTTATAAATGAAGTTGCAGGGATAAATGGGTTGTTTTCAAGGTAATTGTTTGTAAACAATTAGTTTTAAAATGAACTTGATCTTGATATTGATTGATGATTGCAAATCATTCTGTCTTGTATTGATGCATCATTCACATTAAATTTGAATGAATTAAATAAATATACCTTCCTTATTTTGCCTAATTATATCGACAAAGTTTATAATTTTACTCAAAAAAGCTCGTAATGTGGTCATTAATTCGACAACCTTCTTTGAGCAAAGGAGGACTTACGGGCTACTTTGATTAGGCGCCAGAAAAGTTGTATGGAATTTCATTAATGTCGTGTTTTGTGGCCAGAAAAACTGTATGAAAATCCATTAATGTCGAGTTTTGTTTCAAAAATAGAACTCAAAAGTCTGGCAATAAAAGTATTTATTTAGAATTTGGCTGTTTGGGTGCTGGCAGTCTACAAATTGCATAGAAAAAAAAGCGCGGCCATATTGTTTTCGCCGCTTCGCGCGTTGTTCGAAGTGATTTTTTCTGTGCGTGCTGTTTTTGTTGTAAATAAAAGTGAACTCTTCAAGCAACGAATCCTCCGATTCAATGTGTTTAACAACGCCGAACATAAAAAGGAAGCGAAATAAGATATTTAAAGGTACCTATTGCCACCGAAGTCAAAGGAAAAATACAAGTTTATCTACGAAAACTTTGCGGAATGGAAAATCAACAGAAATTAAACTAACACAAAAGGTAAGCTGGTTCTATTTAAATTACTCGCATTGTTTGAGTAAAGCACTATACAAGCCTTGGTCTGCAATGAGTGCGCTTCTGGCCACGCTATGATGGCCTCGAGCTTAGCTTAGCTACGCTCTCGGCCGTCAAGCTTGGTCATCATTGCAGCCCTTGCTGTCCGCGCTATAAACGCCTCGACCTTCGGTCTCGGCCTTCATTCCAGCTTGTCCATCAAGGGCTGCAATGCTGACCACGCTGTGAAGGTCTTGAGCTGCGCTACGCTGCGCTCTGTCGGCCATCAAAAGCGCGCCAGAAACGCACCCATTAAAGACCGCGGCAGTAATGTACTATTAATGGAAATTCTTCAAAACCAAACGCAAACTCACTTTGATAGTCAAGCTAAAGGCACGGAGAAAAAAAAATACTATCAACTATTTAATGTGAAACTTAATTCATTACTCACGTCCAAATAACTAATAGGTACGAGTAGAGTTGACAGGATTAATAATTTCAGCACCCCTTATAGGACTAAGCGAATAATACAGAAGTATAGGTCTGGGGGTCTACCGGCTAAGACGAAGCCGATTACCATTGGCGAAAATCGAAGTTCGATTTTTGAAAAATCTACTACCACCCAGTTAATTTTACTGCCACTCAGTTCATTTTTCATAAATCGAACTTCGATTTTCGCCATTGGTAATTGGCTTCGTCTTAGCCGGTAGACCCCTGGGGTAAGGAATTAGGCGGGGAACATGTGAACACCTTAGGTACGTGGCCTGCGAAAAAACTTTGAAGGACTCTAAAGTGGAGGGAGGACAATGCAGTTCCAAAGCACCATGAAATCTAAATAATCGTATTACCTTTACCTACGGTTACAATATCTCAGGATTTGTCCTGAGATCTCAGGATTAGACCATTTTCAGGATTTTGGCCGGATTTTGAAAACGTCAGGGAATCTCAGGATTTTTAAAATTTTAAATGAATAGTAAAATCTAAAATTGGATTTAGATTTTTCTATTGAGTCTATTTTCTATAAAATGACAGAGTGTGAACATCACTCGAAGGTGGCGGAGAGCAAAATTCTCCATTGAGTTTTGACACTAGGATACGGATCAGATCGAGAAAGTCGGGCTGCTGTAAATTGGTGTCGCTTGCTGAAGTGTTGTTCTATCCTCGTTAGTTTGTGATTGAAACAGCGACGTAGAGAAAATGGCAGCGGAAATATGGCAATAAGTCAGCCTAGTAGCGTAATTGTGGCGATTTTTAAACGCCATTCAGAAGTAATCTAGATAAATACGTGAGTGTATCTCGGGTGAATGCGGCCTCCGATTATGGCGGGTTAATTGATTTGGTATTTTGCCTTTGTGCCAGTTTTATATTATCGTCTACATAAGTTTTAAGAATTTTCGTCCTCATGCTCGTGGTAAAACCACAGGGCTTCCAATTCCATGTTTAAGGTCCAACGATACCAGCCAGCGTGTCGGAAAATTAAATTTTTTCACAGTTTTTCTGAAGCTAAACTGAGCTATTTTTATTACAATAATTTAAAGTACATACTTTTATTGCCGTGAACGAAAAATCGCCGAATAAAAAGAGCTCAAATTAACTTCAAAATAAAAAATAAAAAAAATGTGCAAAATTTGAATTTTCCGCCACATGTCTCCTTAGTTCCCTCATGACTTTCCATTACAAACTCAAGTCCCATCTTTCGTGGCATGTAATGTAGATATACGTAGATAGAATACTCTTTATTGTATTGCGTTGTATGTATCATCGATCTACACAAAATCCGTGCCCTAACATTTATCTCCCCTTGTTACAGCCGGACACAGTCCCCCAGGCGAGCATCGACATGACCCAGGTCCTGGAGGTGACCGACGCGGACGGTGTGACCGGTCACGCGCACAGCCTGGCCGTGACCGCGCCTGATAGAGTCACCTTCGTCAAGGGAACCTGCCGCGAGGAGGCGAGGTGGTGGGCGGATGTCCTGAGCGTCTATCCGAGGAGCAAGGTGGGTTTTGAGCCTCTAGGAATAGGTTTTGATCCTCTAGGAATAGGGAGGAAATCAGCATGCAATGTAAAGCGAGGTGGCACTCTTGTGGGCTGATCTCGTGAGCGTCTACCCGAGGAGCAATGTTGGTTGAGCCTCTAGGAATAGATTTTGAGCCTCTAGGAATAGGTTTTGAGCCTCTAGGAATAGGTTTTGAGCCTCTAGGATTAGGTTTTGAGCCTCTAGGGATAGGTTTCGAGCCTCTAGGATTAGGTTTTGAGTCTCTAGGAACAGGTTTTGAGCCTCTAGGAACAGGTTTGAGCCTCTAGGAATAGAAAGAAAATCAGCATGCAACGCAAAGGGAGGTGCCACTCTTGTGGGCTTATGTCCCGAGGAGTAAGGTGTTGACCTTGAGGCTTAAGGAATAGGGGGCAATTCAGCGTGAAATGCCCACAGCCTGGCCGTGACCTCGCCTGATAGAGTCACCTTCGTCAAGGGAACCTGCCGCGAGGAGGCGAGGTGGTGGGCGGATGTCCTGAGCGTCTACCCGAGGAGCAAGGTTTTGAGGCTCTAGGAATAAGGAGCATCTCAGCATACCTAGCCACGGAGCAAGAAGGGTACAATTCACAGACTCGACAAGCGAAAAGAAAGGAAGAAAAAGACTGCTATCGTTTCACTTTTTCGGTTCATTCTTCTATTGAAGATCTAGAATTAGGGATAGGAGCAATTTAGCATGAAACGTGTCTAAACCCGCCTGACAAATGATCTAAAGCGGTACACTGGAATCAGCTAACTCCATTGTCCACCCACCAGATGTCGAACGTCGGCTCTTAAAGCATAGATCAATTCACCTCTAACCTAGTTATTTATTATTATAAATAACTATTAAATACCATAGGTGGGTGGGTATATTCACAGATCTAATTTCCACGACATGTAAATCCACCGACGTCCTAAGAGGCCTTTAATTTGAGTGTCGCTCTTTCTTGACCTACCACAACCCACTATAATAGCCGTTTTTATCGACAATGGCAAAAATATAACGAATCCATTAACCCAATAGCCCAAACGTCACCACAGCATCATCATTCACCACTGTAATTGACAAATCGGCGCCACTTCGGCATGGCAATGCATCAATGATTTTATTGGTTCGGCAAGCTTGGGACGTAGTTTTACGTCGCCGAGTTTCAGTCAAGCCAGATTCATTGCTTTGTTGCAGCTTGTACAGTCAGTCAGCCAAGGCTACGCTATGGTAGCTCTTATCGCACAAGTGCACAAATCAAACAAAATCTCTTGTTTCACTAATAACAAAACTGTGACCCAATTTTAAAACAAGCTTTTCTTGAGTTGATTCCGAAAGTAGAACAGACTTAATACCAAAAATCATGGCACATCGTGGTGTCAAAAGTGGGTACTGGAAATTGTGAGGACCCAAATCAATGAGTCGGGATTTGGGGTGAGAACTGAGGGTATGCAATATCTAACTATCAAACAAGACCACCGAAGCCGAAGACCTGGCCGCCCAAATACATAATGGCCGCAAAATCTCGCAGAATAGTTCAACACAAGCCACACAGAACTCTTCCGAGCCGCAACCTCGCGGGCCAAAGTGGCCATAATGACAGTCAATCTCCGACAGGAGATGGTACCAAAAGAAGAAGATATGCCAATCAATCTATCTTGCAATCACTGGCAAATAGGCGCCCCAGTCCGTTCGCGAGCCGTCAATGGATACCTATCGGCACGTACTGAGTGAGTCCATCTATTCTTGTCGTAGGTCGATGCACCGGCGGCCGAGTTATTGATCCTGCCACTTTTCTCCCTGGTTGTGACATTCAGGGCCATCTCTTCCGAGAACTGGGCCCTTAGCCTGTAACGCAATGGTGCCAAAATGGGCTCCCGGTTGACGGTTTCAATTACGATTCATTAATGCTGTCGGTCCAGTGTCGGTCTTTTTAATGTTTTTGTAGTACAGCAAAGAATATTATGAGTCTAATTCTAGATGATTAGTTCGCTGGTTGTAGGAGAACAACGAAAAAATCCCGGTTTTGTCCTTCTACATGGGACGCCATTGATACGCCATTGTGTTACAGGCTAAGGCCCCTGTATTCTAATGTAGTCTCCACTAAGATAATTTCGGGTAGAAGAAGGCCAAGGGGAAGCTTTTTGATGTCGAGCAGATTGTAAGGAAGCTGGCATGGCCGGAGTATATGAAGAGTGCTGCAACTTCAATATTATGATGATGTATGACTCTCTCTTTTATGCTATGTTATCGTATGAGGTAGTGGCCATCCCTGGTGTCCCTCTTGTTTGATGATTGATATGGACCTAAGTTTTATCGAGTTCAACCTGAAAAATAACCGTAATCGCTGCAGCAAATAAAATGTCGTAACCACTTGTATCACATCCAAAAATATCAAATTCTTATTTTTACCGCTTTGATTTTTGGCTGTAAGGGGAAAAATGGCGTCCTGAATCCTGATCAAAGTTTTGGTCATTTTGTTTTACATTAGCTGGAAAAACGTGGAAATTCGGGACGGCGGCTGTGATAGCTCAAAACTGACACTTTCTGAAGAAAACGCCTCGTCTTATCTTCCAAAGTCGATAGTCCAGTCTCATTACCTCCGGCTCCAAGGAAAAGGCTCGCGAACTAAAATCACTGTGTTTATTTATCTAAACGAACAGCACAAGTGTTGTATAATGACCCCTTAAGTGTAAGGTGGGCTTCCTGCCTGGTATCGAAGGGAGAACACCAACTTATACTTACCAACTGGCCATGGGAAAATAGTTCGTATTCTTGTTAACCAAAGTTTAAAAGTATAATCGTAAGTGCCGAAGAAAAGTTGGTTTTTGAAGACATGTTCGGTCCAGGATAGGAGGCTTAATTTGTGGTCTGGAGAAGGTTGCGTTTCCAGTGACCTGTGCGTGGATACTCTCAATAAGAATCTAGAGGTCGCAAAATAAACCACTGGTTTACGCTGAGCTAATAAGGTGTTGAAAGTCGATGGCGACTCTAGTTCAGCTCCCATGATGAGGGCTGACGTCTTAGTAACGTTTGTATGAAGAACCAAATCTTACAGGAATGGAGGAATGTGTCACGAAGGCCTTTGCCCAGAAGCATTGATCTTGTTATGTCTGAACGTAGGGCAAGAGTATGAGGTAGTGGCCGCTAGAACTCTATTCGGTTACGTTACGGGCGACTTTACAACAAAAGTGTACACTCTGACGTGCTGTCGTGTGTATACACCGTGGAATTTTAGTGGTTTTAAAGCCGAAGGTATTTTGTTGCACTGGTGATTCTGAGCCAAATTATAATATTTTATTCCAAAACGCGCGGAAAAAAAATTCACTTCTCCATACAAATGGTGTCGATTGGCGATAGCCGTTTGTATTGGGAAGTGTTTTTTTTTTCGCTCGTTTTGAAGTAAAATTTTGGAGTGCAACTAAATACCTTCGGCTTTAAAACCACTAAAATTCCACGGTGTATGTATCTATCCCTAATTAAAAAAGCACATGTCACACCAGTAAATCCCACCGGACCAGTCTAACTCAATAGAGGACCGGATGCGCTTGCGCAGGTTTTTGTCCGCGGAGCTGCTGGCGAGAGACAATGTGGCCGAAGCGTGATGACACGCGTGCTGAACACATTGCTACTTGCGGGGCCTTGGGCGAAACAGGTGTGTGGAGGGTTCAGTTATGTTATGGTATGTGGTGGTACAGCCGCGAGCAAAATTCCACAAAGATAATGTATGACATGTATGTGTGATAGTTTTTTTTTAAAGCACTAACCCATATTTATCGTCTGGCCAAAAGACAATTCGTATCCAGATACTTGCTTGATGGCTCTACCAAATTTTAGAATTCAATTTCAAATTTTATTTTAGTTTGGGGTTCAGAGTTGACTCTAGCTATTGTTATACATATTTTTTCTGACACAATAAAAATATTTGATTTGATTTGATTTGGTAGAGCGCTTGTGGTTGTAGTTTTAGGTCCCGAATGAAGGCTCTTGATGATGCAAAAGTATCTGGGATATCGTACGTACGATATTTTTTTGTTGTAATCATTGTCTGACATGGCTCTATAGCGCGCGACACCTTGCTCTCTGTCACTTTATTGACTTACTTAGAGCGAGATAGATAACGATGTATCGAGCTGTCAACGCATACGAAACCGACCACAAAATTACTGAATTAATATCGAATGTTTCTGTCAAATATTCCTGTAATTTAAGCATAAGAATATTTGATTGTACTTACAAAGTCTCTAGTGATCTCGAAGCACCCAACAGTTACTCTTAATCAACTAATTAAACCTTCCTCATATCGCATGTACCGAGAATCGTTCTCCATCTCTCCATCCACTTAATCGAGTTCCGAGTAAAAGAATCGAGATCATCGCGTCATCAGCCGATTACCTAAGCCCACGGACGACTGTTGGCACCATTTTGAAAATGGAACGGCCGCGGTGACCCTCCAATTGCTCCTAATTGCTGTACATCGATTTCAGTGAGAACGGATCCCGATTTTGGAAGGCAATCGAATGGGTCGGTCGGTAGTTGGTTTTACAACCTTCGATAGGAGACGAGACGGCACGACATTAAGAATAATAGGTATGGTATTATAAAGCAACGCCGTTAAAATTTACGTTGATCGTTTGATTCAAGGTTTTTGAATATCAAACACCTCATTGTCATTATGAAAAAAACTGGTTCGTTCGAAATTAACGTCCAATTTCTGCAAGAGCTATCAAATGTAACAAACATGTTAATCTCGTGTCTAACTCTTTTCAGCCAATCACGTGCCGTTATTTTGAATTAATCTTGGTTTAATCACCATTTATTCATCATCATTATTATCATCATCGTTAGCCCACATTTGCCCACTGCTGGGTAAAGACTTTTCCCTCACGCCATGCCATCCTCCTCGGTCTCGCCCATGCAAAAATCGGGCGCAAGTCTTGTGTGTTGTTTAAAGCACTAACCAGTGCTAGGGAACAATCTTTGTAAGTCTTGTGATTATAAAAATCGGGTCCCAGTATCGTTTACTCCCGGGACACGATTGGCCCAGTTTGGCGCGCAAATGGGCCGTCTTTAAGAGTGGACGATAGCAACGTGGCGGGAAATTCAAAATTTTAACAGTTTTTTTACATTTTGTAGCTAAACTGAGCTATTTTTGTTCAGCGATTTTTCGTTCGCGGCAATAACATAGTATTCTTTTCATTATTGTAGACAACAGAACAACAATAATTCAGCCGATTATGTGTTCTGGTCTACGAAGCAATGGCACTTCCCAAAAACCTTGTCGTAGACCAGAACACATAATCGGCTGAATTATTGTTGTTCTGTTGTTTACAATAATGAAAAGAATACGGTTTTATTCTCGCGACCGAAAAATCGCTGAACAAAAATAGCTCAGTTTAGCTACAAAATGTAAAAAACTGTGAAAATTTTGAATTTCCCGCCACGTTGTTATCTTCCAGCCTTATCGAGAGCTGGATCGGATTTCAGCGGCGTCCGCGCATGGTGACGTCATCTTTGTTCAACATGGAAGGTTTTTGTGTGTGCAATTATTCTGTTGCAAGGAAGGTATTTCCTTTGACTGGTTTTCCCATACATGTATATCATAATACTATCGAAGTTCAATGAAAATGTATTATGCTTGATAGAATGGGTTTAACCACTACGTCAACAAATGCTCTATCTTAGGTTGTCGTTACCACAGCTTACCTACATCCCTATGGTTTATAAATTTGGCGCAAACATATCAGTTTGGTGAGAATTAATCAGCCAGGAGTTCAAGCAACAAGTATTCTACTTTCAGCACCAATAAATTTCGAACGCATTTCATTTTGTAGTTGTGAACTTTTGGAAGTTCCGTTCCGGTTCTTCCATGGCCACGTGCTTTGTGTATTTGTGCATTGACATTTCGGCGTTGGCAAAAGCTTTTCTCGAGCATTCATGCTAAGGGCACTAATTGTGACGAGGGCCCCTGGGGTACAATAAAGAGCTATCCATACACCTACTACCTTATATGGGCCTTACTCTACTAAGGCCATAACATAACTCATTTATCACCCCTCACATAACGAGACGACACCACATTTGCACTTGTGCAGTTTTTTCCAATTGCTGTGAGATCTCTCGCCTCTCTATCAAACAGAACTTGGCGATACTCGCTCTTATACCAATGGCAATTAGATATTAGATAGTTGGTTGTATAATTGCAAGCAGTTGCTATATTTGATGACGATTGACAGAAGGCCTTAGAGAGGTAGGAAGTTGCCTCGCTACAAAAACTCGATGAGTAGATTGATTGGTAAAAGTGTTTCTGGATTGACATGAGAATCTGTTTATCTAGCGTGAAGTAAAGGGCCATAAGGATTTCGATACTTACATCCATCCATTCCATTCAGTCGTTCCCTCAATGTTGAGGATCGTGACCATCATTGAAGGTGGCGGAGAGTAGAGTTCTCCATTGCGCTCTATCTCGCGATGTGGATCAGTCCGTGCAGGTGTTGCGTGGCTTTGGTCATAATATCCGTCCATCTAGCGGGTGATCTGCCTCGAGCTCTTTTGCCCTCCACCTTTCCCGTCATAATTTGTTTTTCCAAGCTATCAGGTCCTCTACGGGCTGTACTTACGTACATGCTCCTTGCTTTATTGGAAACTAATCTCTAGCTAGATCACGTGGCTAATGGCTATTCATCCTAAACGTGCAAATTTTTTTTTTGGGGAACTTTACTTGTACCTTGCTGTAACATACCCTTAGGCCGCATATGTCCGGAGGGGTAGGCAAAGGAATAAAATTAATCAATTTATAAGTACCATATTTTTGTGAGGAATTTCGTTATTCTGACTCTTTCTTAGACATTTTGGTCATAAGTTTATATACTTTAGGAAATAATATAACTTGACTTAATCTGTCCGATAGAATTTCTGCCCGTCCACAAGAAACCCAATAGAAAGGGACATGTCCCTTTCTCCTTATAACTAGCAGATAATTTCTCACATTTCAAACGTGAAGCTTGAGCACGAATCCCGTCAATCTATACCACACCGTCCATCGAAGGCTGTATCATACACAACCAGTTACCAATTAGCTGTTTTTTCCCACCGCCATACGGAAACGGCAACGTACATCTCTTTTCGCGGGTACGCAACCAGGGGCGGAGTTCCCGGCCTAGGGCGGCCAGATATTAGGGGCGGCTAAGAAAAAGTAAACCTTGTACATGTCCCACTAGCTTGGCTTGGTTTCATAAAGAGGATTAAAGAGAAATTAGAGGCGGCTAATCGTAGTAAAAAATATACTTATGCACAGCGGCCGTTTGTTTGATGGAGGCAACTTCCTTTTACCTCAGGCGGCAAGACCTACAGTAATCTCCAGGGACCCAGCTTCTATTCGGAAGGATGTCGGCAATAGTATGCCTCTTTCATGACCTCAGTTGTCATTAAAGGGGCCCCTATACTAAAACCTGATAGGATAAGAGGAAGTTGTACGATGGAGAAAAGGTCTATTGTATCCTGTGTAACCAATCAACGAAAAATGTATGAAGCTTTGTCTGTAGTAACAATGATACAGATTTTAGCAATGTTTTATTTTTCAATGTTTCGTCATCAGGACCTTCTTCTAAACCGATTTAGATCATAGTTGGCAAGAAAGTCAATTCACCTGTCGACAACCTGTCCAACAATTGTTTAAATCTGCCTACCGTCCCCTGCGATACCGGCTGAGCCTAGTGAAGGGGACACTGTATATCATAAAAATAATTGTAACAACAAATGTCAATTATACATAACCATACCTGTACTTGTTTAAGGCGCTGGGCATAGTGAATTAGCCCGCGCGCAAAAAAATGCACAAAAACGATTCCTGTATCAAATACACTAAAAAAATCGAAAATGTTCACATATCAAACCCTAGAATTAGGTGAGAGCTATCTAAAACAGCCAGTCTTGTGTTGATACCCATAACAGATTGCAAGATATTTTGTTTGAAAAAAAGTGCGCCGCCTATTTTTTTTCATCAAAAATATCTTCAAAACGTTTATGAATGTCAGCACGAAACTGGCTGTTTTAGATAGGTCTCACCTAATTCTAGGGTTTGATATGTGAAAATTTTCGATTTATTTAGTGTATTTGATACAGGACTCGATTTTGTGCATTTTTCTTGGCGCGCGGGCTATTCACTATGTACAGCGCCTTAACGGGTGTCAATAAATACTTATTTCATTATTCTTTTTTTTTCATAGGTACCTCTTAGTAACCGATAAACTGAGAAGTGGAGGGGGCTGGTATCTAGGTTTTACACGTCCTAGGGCGGCCAAACTGCTAGTCCGCATATGTACGCAATCCATTTATGGCCCTAGCGGAAATGTTAGAAAACCTCGCTCAGGTTTGCTTAGTTAGGAAGGAAGGCAATTAACGCATGGGAAATAGTTCGGAGATTGGATCAGTGATTTTATTTTATTCATGCATGTTGAATGATAAATGGTGGTCTATAACCTTACGTTTGTCTCGTAAACTAGGAGGTTTAGCGCAAAAATAATTTAAAATAGAACCCCCTAATGCTCCCGAAACCATCGCCGTCCTGGGTGTTAGACCACATTTTCGGGCGCTCTTATCTTTTTAACCCCCGACATAAAAAGAGGGGTGTCATAAGTTTGACAGCTATGTGTGTCTGTCTGTGGCAACGTAGCTCTTCAGACGAAATACGACCCACAACTAGCGCCGCCAATGAAAAAAAAAAACATATTTTTTTATTTGTATGCGTTTTTAGCAAAAAAACGCTCCTGCGAAAGTGACCACTTTTGGCGTGAATCGATGATCTGGAATCCAAACCTTAGGTCCTAAAAATAGTTAAGCCTCGCTCTGAGAAATAGCAGGAGCTTTTTTTGCTAAAAACGCATCCAAAAAGAAGATATTATGATTTTTTTTTCATTGGCGGCGCTAGTTGTGCGTCGTATTTCGTCTTAAAAGGGTGAACCGATATGGATGCGTTTTTTTATTCGAAAGCAGATTTTCTAGCGGGTGTTGCTAGTGTATTTTATCAAAATCGGATCATGCGTTATTAAGATATGCTAATTTGAAGCTTAAATGACGGGGGTATTTTAAAATCATGTCATTCACGGCTTGGACCTACAAAAGGTCCGCGGGTGACAGTAAAGGTTTCATTTCCCACGCGCTCCCCCCAATGTGAAACCTCAATAGAAAACTCCTGTTCAGTTTAATTGTTCGAAAGCAAGCGGGCCAGCCAGCTAATAGCTCGATGAGGCTCGATAGCAGCTCGTAATCGAGTAATTGACGGCGGCTGGCAAATTGCTGAGCGGCCTGAGTGGCCATGGAGGTACGAAAGGAACTTGGCTGGTAGACCAATGGATTGAGAGAGTCGATAAAAAGACTTGCACCTGTGATAAACCAATAGTATTCCAATGGCTACATATTATAGTGCCATTGGCAGACAATTTATTTATCGAACGAATCTACCCAAAACAGCTTATGGTTCATTTGAAGCGTGGCGGGAAATGCACAATTTTCAGTTTTATTTTTATTTTATAGCTAAACTATGGTATTTTTGTTTCAAAGCAATATAACAGTATTCTTTTCATTATTATAAACAACAATGATTCTGCTGATTATGAGATTTTGGTCGAACTTCTAGTATTTTGGACAATGCCACTGGTTTTTCGAGCAAAAAAACAAATCAGCTTAATTATTGTTGTTCTATTGTTTAGAATAATCAAAAGAATACTTA
Source organism: Zelleria hepariella (assembly GCA_949319315.1). Lineage (NCBI taxonomy): Eukaryota > Metazoa > Arthropoda > Insecta > Lepidoptera > Yponomeutidae > Zelleria > Zelleria hepariella. Next base: position 22,025,757 of record OX439384.1, read on the forward strand.
AAATTGCTTAACAAAAATATTTCATTTTGGCTACACAATTGAAAAAACTGTGTTTCTCGCCACTCTACTTAAAGTTTAATACTTACGCTATTTTGAATCCTTTTTGGCATTATAACCGATATCTAAAACAGCATCCCAGATTTTAACGGGCATTTCTTTTGTTAATAATTCGATCTTAACCGTCGAACTAGTACCGCTATTCTATTCTAAAAATTACTAACTCTATGTAGAGTCGCCATAGACAGCTCTTAGCTCAATCCATAAAGTCGTTATAACAAGACTTTCCTTGTTTAACTGAAATTGATAGAAAATCAAAAGTGCCCCTCGATGAGATGTTATCGGGGCAGTTTCTCGACGCCTCATTTGCTGCCGCCCAGTTACCGTGAGGAAATCCGCGTACGAAGGAAATTGTCGGATCGTGCACTCAAAATTGATTGGATATCATATCGAAAAACTTTTTTAAACGGATTTGTAACTTGTTGTTTACAAACTTTAACTTTTAATAGTGCTCGTGCAAATAATATTACTACTATTACTTAGTGCTGACTGTCCTTATAATTATGTTTTTTTATACCTAAATGTACCAAAGCACTTACATCAGCTAATGTAACCCATGTTCTAGTACAATAAATTTCATTTCATTTCATTTCATTAGAAGAATTAAAATTTTGAAAGTGTTTTACATTGAATGTAAGTCCATGTGATGTCATGTGGTGTACAGTAAGTGTAGTGTTCTCAATTCATCTCTACATATTTATTGCGCATAATACTTTGTTTAATTCCATAAGTTACCAATACTAAATACTTTCGTTTTAATTGCTCTGATAATTGTCGATGTTGTTTCTAGCAATAACTCCTTAAATGGCCATGAAATGTTGTCGACTGCAGTACTTTTGTGGAGGAAATGAAAATATAAATACCTACGTAACTTAGGTAAGGGTCATACCATAGAAATAAACTCACCTCTATTCCTTTGGCGGCCTAAAAACTCTGACACCAGGGATGGCCACTACCTAATACGATGGCGACGTAGCCTCTTCGGATGGCCAGGCTTATCCTGTGGCCGAGGTACGCGCCACAGCCCTCTGGTCTCCCGATTCTATGTACGTAATCAGCCTGTTAGCACCCACTGCTGAGTAAAGGCCTCTTCATGTTCACGCCACCTCTCACGATCCTGCGCCATCCGCAACCACTGTTTTCCGGCTACTTTGGCTATGTCGTCGGACCATCTGGCTGGTGGTCTGCCGACCAATCTCTTCCCTTCTCGGGGTCGCCATTCCGCAATGGATTTTTGTCCATCTGCCATCGGTACGTCTCGCCAGGTGTCCTGCCCACTTCCACTTCAAAGACGTTATGCGCATTCCGATTTTTGTTTCCGATTCTATGTTAGTAACTATTTACTTGCCGTGATGTTTTTGTCCTGGCTAGACGTACCGATGGCAGACGGAAAAGGTCCATTGCGGAATGACGCGGCATGGCGACCCCGAGAGGGGAAGAGATCGGTTGGCAGACCACCAGCCAGATGGTCCGACAGCATAGCCCAAGAAGCCGGAAAACAGTGGTTGCGCCTGGCGCAGGATCGTGAGAGGTGGCTTGAGCATGAAGAGGCCTTTACTTAGCAGTGGGTGCTAACAGGCTGATGATGATGATGTTATTGTAAAATATTGTTTAAATTTGAGTATTTCCACTTGTCCAGTGTGCCCTTAGCCTTAGGGTCCATGTATAGGCATGACCGTATCATTATCACCGCAGGCTTTCTAGCAATTAGACGAAGAAAGCCTAACTCTTAGACTAGATTTCTTTTACCTCTAAACACAGTGCTGATTAGCAATCTCGTTTAAATAGGAAACCTGTCCGAGAATGATTCCTAATCCAATCATGTAAATTCCATCCAGATAGCCCTTTACAGAATGGACTCTTTTTGTCTCTGAAAAGTTGGACGTGGAAGATTCTAGTCTAGTGGTAGATTTGTTTAAAAAAAAACCGGCCATGTACGAGTCGGACTCGCGCACGAAGGGTTCCGTACCATTATCTATAAAAACGGCAAAAATAACACGTTTGTTGTGTGCCCCCTTAAATACCTATTAATTTTATTCTGTTTTTAGTATTTGTTGTTATAGCGGCAACAAGGGAAAAAAAGTAGAGAAGTGGAGAGATAAAACTAGGAAGTCTGACCCCACCCCGACATTCTAGGTTACCAAAACAAAACCAAATTAATAGATCCATCTGAGTAGGGATATTGTGTGAGAAACAATCCTCTATCTCTCGGCGCGTCCCGTTAGCAGAGATATGTGTATTGATACGTTTGCGGCAGTTGAAAAAAACAATGACGGACGGGCCACAGCATAGCAATATACAGTAGTTGAATGAGCGACCGAAGTTCTCCGAATCTACTTGAACAATCCGGCTTTTGTATGTATGTATGTATGAATGTTTGTTCGACGATAACCCGAGTATCGTTTATCTTTAAAATACTTAATCCAGACAATGTCCATCAGCGAGCGGAAGAAAACATGGAGATCTCACTAGCCCTGAGAAATGACCTAATGCATATCGTTCTCGTATGGGCGGAGTCTACAGATGGTTCCTCTCACGATTTTAGTACTTGGATAGAAGTGACTTAGAGAAGACGTCAGTTTGACGTTGTCAGTATACGACGTCCAATAACATCAATAGCGCGAAAACTATCCACCAATGACAGAGTTTCTTGTTTTCTTATTGGTTTAAAATATTTTGAACAAAGCTGTCTGCGCGAGTAGATGCGTGTGCCGATTTTAGTGGATAGGTTAGCTTGTAGCTTCCATGTTTTTTCGTTCGCCGATGTCCATATATTTTAGGGTCAGTAACATTATTTCTTAGTCTATGTTACTAGGTACAGTAAAGGTGATTATTCGACAAAATAAAAATATTTGACAAAATAAACACCTTTACTGTTTGACATTTGAAATTTAACAGCCCTATGTGCCATCAGCACAATCTATCAATAATTTTAAAATTAGTTTTAATCTGTCACAGAAAAACCGGCCATTAAAAGGACACGGTCGTGTTATTGTGCTGCTCCATTCCTATCTTGTGGACGGGGCGGACGTAGACCTCGCCATGGCGTTTTGTTTCGTTTTTTTTGCGTGCCATGGTGTGTGTTGGCTCTTTTGTTTCTTTTATATGAATAAAAGGCACACAAAACAGAGGTTAGCCAAAGTATTATTATGAATGTGTTATTCTGAACTACGGAATAGCCCTGCATGCGAGTTGCGAACATTACCACACAAACACACATACACAACCAGCAATCGGAAAATACTTTCGCTGGTACACAACCCATTCCGGTAAACGCCAAACAACCACATCGGAAAATCTGGGTCGTGTTCTTTGATATATTTTTTTTCTAAAGTAGTATTTGAACGAGCGAGCGAAGCGAGCGAAGTTCTCCGAGTCTACTTGAACAATCCGGCGTTTGTATGTTTGTATGTATGTATGTATGTATGTTTGTATGTATGTATGAATGTTCGTTCGACGATAACTTGAGTAAATTTAGTCGGATCGTCATGAAATTTGGTAGGCAGGTATATGAGGCCAAGAGAATTTTTAAGTTCGAACTTGAGCCAAATCGGTCGAGGGGTTGTTGAGATATGGGGTCGCGAGTTCATAGTTCGGGGCGAACCACTAGTTATTTGCCTCTGCTTGAGAATCGCGCAAAGATGTAGGCAATCTTACCTTACCTAAACCCTCACACCGGCTTCTTGGGTCGAAGACCTCCACCTATTGGTCAGTCATTGTTGCCAACTGTAAACACAACAGATGCTAATCAGTGTTAAGATAATAGGATATACTATTAACTATTGCTCCAATAAACGCTTCACAGTTTGGCGATCTCTACTTTGAACAATTTTGTCCGAGAGTACAAACCACCAGATGGAAAGCCCTTATTCTGTAACCATGTGACCTGTCCAGCAGTACTTTATTGCACTTATTGGTAGGTCTTCTAAGACTGGTGCTACAGTAACGGAGTGTCAGTAATCAATCAAACCAGCTTCTACCGTTAAGATATTTTAAGTAACTGCAAATTAAATAAGGCTTAGGCTAAAATATCGTTGATAGAGAACTAACAGAATAGTGTTTCCATGGCTTTGAAAAAGGGCTCCTGATGCCTCTAGCTAGTTTACCATTTGGGGATACCATGAGCATTACATCTACGTAATGAGCTGTTTTATACAGCGGCGTCCAGTGCCACCTTCACTCACACCAGATGGGTGAAGTTGCCACTCGGACTCCTGGGAGAGAGTAGGCTAACTTTACCATCATTCGGCCTAGCCCAAGAAAAGACAATGTCAATACGTGCGGAGCCTACTAAGCCGCGGATTTTATCACGAAAACTCGTTAAAGGAATAATACTTCCTAACATTAATCCGGAAAAAATACACCTATAGCATGAAAAGTCGTAGCACGAATACGGAACTACCCTTTAAAAATTGCCCTGTACTGCAGTCTCCTATCGACCTATCGTTCTACATATAGACCCGATCACCACATCCCGAAGGTGGCTCTCGACTGGAAACTCACGACGACGACCCGGAAGACCGTCCCAGACGTGGAAGAGATCCGTTCTCTCTGAGACGAAAGAGAAGGGATCAACTTGGCCTGAGCTACCCTCCCTAGCCATGAACAGAGACAAATTGAAAGCCCTTGTTTCAGCAAGCAGTCTCCTATCGGAGGTTGGCAAGTTGGAGTTGTTCCTTTGAAGCCTCCAAACGAAACAAGTGGTTTGTTGGAGAACCATTGGCGTAGGCCATATTTTGAGTCTTCCAGGTCTTCTTCTGCGGGGTATCTTAAATGATAAGTTAAATGAGTCCATACTTAGTGTCGTGTGCATTAATATGACCGAAGATCTGTGCTTCATAGTCTTCATTATCTCTATGTTTTTTCTAAGCTTGAGGTGAGGATGGTAAATCACTTCTGGCGTTGATCGAATATTGTTATTGTTATTCGATGTTACAACATTCATAGTCAGTATCGGAGTCGGTCGGAGGCCTTTAACCGATTACTGTACGGTCGTAAATCCGTAATAAACATGACTGTATTATTGGCTCACTAAATTGGTTATACAATAGAAACCTACAGTATTTTGAAACCTTTTCGATTTCTCACACTAGCCGGAGATTTTATTGATTCCTAGCGAGCTAGCCAGCGAAGAATATGGCAATTGGTGTTTCAATCTCAGCAAATCTTCAAGGGGCTGCCTGTGTATCTATAGTTACCCTGCCAAGACTGCTGCAATACCGTCTTTACCATAAGGGCATAAGGGCCCCCATCCTTAGGGGGCCCCGAAGTACCGACAATTTCTCTCACATTTATTCTCAAAATATGTTTGTCGGGCACAGTGATAAAATAAGCCAACGACATTGTTAAATTTGACAGAAAACGTGGCATTGTAATGTAGGAAATATGTAGTATCCGTTTTCGACAATGTAGTATAGATTAAATGGATTTCGTGAATGGATTAAGTAAGGATTTTTTGCAGTGCGTATTGAATTTAAGTATGGAACTACTGATATTTTTTTCGAGATTTCGCACCTACACTTAATAACTTTAAAAGTATAATTTTACAATACAGCATCAACTTTTTGGACGGACAGTGTGCGGAAAACAGAATAGGTACTAACCTAACCAAAAAACGCAATCCAAGGTAGATAGGAGGTCGAAGAATGCGGCCGACTCACGCGCGGGCTGTGGGGGCTGCATGGCGCCCCCTGGTGACGATACCGACCCGCCCCCCATTGTAGGTGATGACTGGCAACTGTGCTGTTGGATATGTCGATGTGGACGAGACAGGGTGACGGGGCGGTTTGGTGTTCGTGGCTTCGAGATATCGTTATCCGCATGACCCATTGAGGATCCACAATGAGCCGTTTTAAAAGAACAAATTCAAAGCAGTTCATAGCGTTTACAGTCGTGGCCATAGAAACCGGAATACGGCTTTCAAATTTCGCTTAGCGCAGATTAATTTTGACAGCCGTATTCCGGTTCTTCTATGGCTACACCAGTAAGCGCCATCTATGAACTGCTTGGAATTTGTTCTTTGAAAACGGCTCATTATGGAAACTAAGAACACAAATTCTCTAGGAGGTTCGAAAGGTTGTGGCTCAGCCATTTTGTTTTTCTCTCAAAATCGCGTCGCGCGCAGATACTTGGATATTCTGGATAGCTTTTGCTCGCGACTTCGTCCGCGTGGACTACAGAAAAAGGATATGTGTTTTACTTTGCCCCTAAGTGTGATAATATGTAGCCTTTCTGTTATTCTGGTAAGTATGTAAGCTATCTTCAATTCAAATTTCAACCCAATCCGTCCAACCCTTTCAGCGTGAAAGAGTAACAAACACACACTCACAAACTTTCTCATTTATAATATTAGTGGGAAGTGGGATTGGACGCTTTTCAGCGATAACAATATTTTGGGTTGGGGGCATTTCAATTAACATAATGTCCTAAAGTTTACAAGCTTCGTAGCGGACACTCTAGATGCAATAGAATAAAAGCCTGCATGCAGTAAGAGCCGAAAAAATAAAAGCACATCCATACCAGCCTAACATCGATGATCTCAATGTCTTCGCAGCATATCTGTAACAATTCGACCGCTCTGATACAGCTTCGATTGCGGCCGCGGGTCGACGACCTATCGGCTCTCGTGTGATGATCGTGAGCTAGTTCACATCACACCTAAATATTATGCTTATTTTTACTACGGCCTTCAGTCAAAATAAGGATCCGTGAAGTGTTTTTTTTTTTTCTTTTTTTGGAACGCAACCAGATTTTGTTTTCTTTTTTTCCGAACGCGCCGAGAATTTTGTTTTTTGGATTTTTTTTGCAAATAACTTTGTAAAATAAATGTCAGCCAGCCAGTGAAGATTTAAACTACTCCTCCAAAGAGTTTTGATCCCCGCATACCAAAGAGATTCTGGCCCTACAAAACTTTTTAAAAATATCAATCATGCATGTCGCATAATCGCTTATTTTCAAAACTAAAACGTCTTCCTCCTTTCTGCGTAAGTAGCATCTTTTACTTCGAAAAACGGTAAATAATTTTCTTATGAAAGAATCTGATGATGATAAATTATTCTGAAGGCACAGGTAGGAAGACGAAGTAAGCTATAACTTTAGCGCCAATTTGATCTTTCGGTCAAACGTATTAAGATTCACGATATTATTTTGGTAGGCAACATGATGTTGTCGAAAGCCAATCTTTTCGCTTATTCATCCCGTCACATTTTACACATGTAAGGTGTGACACAATGGTTTCGCAATCCACATGTTCATCGTGGAAAGGGTTCGACGTGTCAAGTACCGTTGCCAATCTTTGTTTAATGATCTTGGGGCTTGATGGGTCATCCGATGACGCAATTCGTTTCCATGGAAACCAAACCAAGCAGACTGCTGAGCATCCTCTAATTTATATTATACTTTTAACCGACTTCAATTCGTTGCAAAACTATGGAAATATTTTTTTCCGTGGTCCGGTTGACCGGACAACAGAACCGTACCACGGCCAAAAAGTGAAAAAAGTACCTATAATAATTGAAGTAAATTAAAATAGTATAATTATACTAAAATTATACTCAATTCGACCCGTATGTTTTTGTTAAATGTTTGTTACATCAGAACTTTTTTCTATGATTTTGATTATTCTTCTTTAGTTTCTACTTACTTCCCGTGTGGTCCTATAAAAATGGAGAGGTTCTAATGAAGAACTTCGGAGATGGAGAACGGAACTCCTCAAAGGACAGCAGCAGATCATTCCGAATCAGTGCAGTACCTTGTACAGTGTACCTTTTCACCAGTGGAGTCGGATTTTAATTTTTGTTATTCTTCTTGTCTTCAGGGTCGACACAAACGCAACGCAACGTTTCCCGGGGGCCAGACTGCGAGTCTTCTTTCTTCTACAACCACGAGAAGTGAGTATTCATATCTTATTACCACTTTACGCTAAATATACTCAGGGGGGTAATCTGAGGTTATTGATTCTTAAACAGTGTTTTTATTTCAATGTGCTTTGAAAAACGAACCAACCACAGGTAGGCTAGCTTTAGATGCTCTTGGTACTTCATCTTTGTATACACTTTTGTTTTATTTTCATTCTACTCTTTGCACTTTTGGATTCGGAACGGTCAGAACTTTCATAAAGAATCTTGTTGTGCCGTTGTTTAGAAGTTCTTCCATATCTTAAATACGCCTTCTACTCTTTTCATATGAAGGCATTTTAGTAGATTCTACAGATGTTTCGTTGGTCCTCATATCATCTGAAGCTTGGTCTATGCTGTTTATACGGTGGAAGCAGCATTTTTACAAGCCGTCTTTCGCTCTGGGTGTAATCTTCTGCCACAGAACAGATTTATTTTCATTGTTCTGTGCCTTCTGCCCTCTATCCTGCCCTTCCCCTCTTCCAGAGTACTCGGCTGATGCGTCAACCCTCCGGGAAGTGGGGGAATGCCCCGCCCGGCCCCGGTATGGAAACACGGGCACGACCACGTGGCCCGGGCCACGCGTGCAGCCGCCGCAGCCCGAGATACCCACCCTGGCCGCCACTGCGCCCGCGCATGTTGACACTAAAGGTAAGAGGATAGTGTTGCCAGATACACTGTAATCACGGTAGATTCACCGTAATTTAATGCCGTCTAAACTCTAATTTTTAAATCGAGTCCACGGAATGACAGTTGCTACAAAGGCTTTTTCTGACTGTTGCATACTAGCAACTGTCATTCCGTGGACTCGAATAAAAAATTAGAGTTTACTGTAACGTTTTTTATTTCACATTTTCATACAAACACTGTAATTTTTACATTAGGATTTTCTCTGTCACTGTAATTTTTACTGATTTTGTATGAAGACACTGTAATTTTCAAGCTACAGCTTGGCCATAAAGAGATAGGGCTCACCCACCCCGGTTTGCTAGGGTCGCTCCCCGAAGTACTTGAGATCATTCGTGGTCTGCTGGCCTTCTTGGTGGAGAGTTGGGAGGGTAAAAAAACCTATTTTACCATTACCAAGGTGAGAGGGTGTTGGCAGTTGTTGAAGTGGATCTGGGCTCGCCACATATGCCGACGAAAAACAGATGTTAGAAGATCAATGGTCAATGGATCATTCACAGAAATGAAAGACTCCTGTGGGTCATTAGGCGCTGGACACACTGCCCCCCTGGAGTTCCGCGTTCTGAGTTCTGAGTTCTCAGATTCGCTTCACGAGAACTCCGCGTTCTAACCGATCAGTGTGAACGGTTCCAAGCAATCCCTTACATAAGAAAGAACGCGTGAATTTATGTCTGTGTTGTGCTGTTTGAACAAATGCATTCTATTCTATTATTATATTTTTACTAGAAATCATGGCTCATTCGCTCAAAGTTCTCATTTCTATATCTACGGCGTTGAAGTCTGACTTACCAAACATGATAAAACGTCTACCAGTTATCCAAAAACTTCAAAATCTGTTCGGTTAACAGCAAGTTAAGCTTAACAAAGGCGATAATGGATTGTAAATACATGCGCGTGCGTCGGCGGGCCCGGTGACAGACCCTATTATTTATAGCCGGCCTTACAACAGCCGGTCAGCTTAGCATAAACCATGTATTGGTAATCCGTAGGTACATGAACAACGTCGGGTGCCTACCTAAATACATTCACGAAAAGACAGCGAGGAAATTACATGTGAAGTCGCAACTCTAACAATTTAGCGAAAGCTTTAAACTGTTATACTGCATAATAGACAAGTAAAGTTGTAAGCCAGAATGGAATGTCAAACACGCAATAGATGAAGGAAAATGTTTGAGATTATATTTTCGTCGACGACGGTTAAAGGTTTTACCAAGTGGGACGAAAATCAAAAAATCTAGGGGATTCCTCTGTTATGATGAAGCAGGTGTAGATAGAGATCGTTACATGTAGCAAGCTATGGCTTATCCCTTCTGAAATACAGGCGTGAGTATATGAATGTATGAATGAGCAGTTTTCGTGGCTGTGGCTACTTCGCGTCATAAAACATGTATTTCCAACTTTCAATCTCGACCATAAGTTTGCGTAGAACCACGACTGTCGATCCCAGATTTCTCACGAAACGAAGTCGCTACCACGCTCGTGTCCTAACTTCCAAAGGTGTCGAAATCACCAATACAATATTAGACTAGTGTACGCCCATGCTTCACCCGAAGCCTTCCATTTCACATTGTTCACCGCCCCATGCATCAGATATTTGGCGTGATGCAACCGGTGTTGCCACCTTAGTGGAATCACTACTTTTCTGGTGGTTTGGACCCCCTTTGTATCTGTTGGGCAGAATTTAATCAAGTAATTAGTGGAATTTCTGGAGGAATTTGAGACAGCAATTTCAGTATAAACATAATTTAAAGTTGAAAAATACTTAAGAAACGCTTCCGCGACCACAAACAATATTTTCAGTAGATTCCTCCGCACTTTGATGCAAAATATACAATAATTAAGGCTCGGTATAAGGCTAACTAGCGCCACCAATGTTAAAAAAATCATATCTTCCTTTAGAACAAGTTTCTGAAAAAATCCTAAGATGAGCCTATGCGCCATGCTTTTCTAGATTTTTAAGTGTAGATACCCTCTTCGAAATTTATTTTAAGCTAAAAAAAATTCGATAACCTCCAAAAGCGGCCGTTTTTGGCGGTTATCGAATTTTTTTTAGCTTAAGACTAGAAATTGAGTTGGGTACCTACACTTAAAAATCTAGAAAAGCATGGCGCATGAGCTCATCTTAGGATTTTGTAAGAAACTTCTTCTGAAGGGACATATGATTTTTTCAACATTGGTGGCGCTAGTTAGCCTTATTACCGAGCCTTAATAACAAAATATACTTCTTACTCAATAAGTATTTTCTTTGAATAGTTGAGAGAACCAACCGAAAGGTTGTGACTTTTTTATGGCTGCGGAAAAAAAATGTGGGCAACACTGTGCGCAACAGACAGACGGACGGGCGCGCCCATCAATTTAGCTAACCCCGCGTGAACCTAAGTCTAGGCTATTAGAGGTGTTGCTGAAATACCAAAGTATTTTGTTGAGGTTTATGTGTAGTTGTCTGTAGACTGTAGGTGTTGTCGCAATATGATTTGTGGTTACCCAAGTCCAGTCGTGTAAGGAAGCTTATTGTATCGGCTGCTACACTGAAATTCGTTAAACAAAGCTACCATTGTTGCAAAAAAATGTTGCTTGATATACGTTTAAGGCTGGTAAAAAAACATGAGGAGTGTCTAGGTACTGTAACGTTCATCATCAGATATTACAGACCTTATTTTTCATTTGCGATGGTGTACTACTTAGGCGGACTTGCGTCAGTCAGGGTTAGCCAACTAACTGTGAGTTAATTTGACATTTCCATAAAATTATTGAATTTAACTCCGAGTTAACTGGCTAACCCTGACCTAAGTGGCTAGAAGACGGCCTCTGGTTCTTCGGATATTCCGGAACTCTAATGCGCCTTCATAATAAGTACAGCACTCTGGAAGTGCGTGCGGATTTGAATCCTTTATCCTAATATTCATAATATAGATTCGTCAATTCTCAATAATTTTGTTTTAACACTTGCGCAACAGTCACCGGCCTACCAAACACCTGGCAGATCAGTAATTACTCAGATCGAACTATGGATCGGTTCAAACTTCAAACCTAACCTTTAATTGCTGATATATGGATGCGATACCCCACGCTTAGGTATTTAGTATCATGGTGGAATTCAAATTGTAATAATTTAATGGCTTTGCGGGTTTGCTAATCAGTGTGGGACATCTTTAGTTTCTTGTTTATAATAAGTCCTAAAAACTTAGTCCATTACATCTAGGACAGATAATTTAAACAGCGTATATTGGCATCTCATCTAGATGGGTGAAGCGACCTCAAGGTCGTTGCTTGCAGTGCCTGGGAAATTTTTTAGATGGCGTAGGCTTTCCCGTCAATAGTAAGCTTAGTCAACCTAGCCCACAAAAAAACCAAATCAATACTTTGTTTTCCTTCACCGCTTATAAGTCCTACATCCATAATGTTGCCAGAACGGAGATCGACGTTCGTAGGAGCGTCAAAAACCCTTCCATTTTCTCCGTAGCTATTTCAAACTCATTTATTCTAGTTAAAAGGTAAATCCCGTTGATGTTTTGTTCCTAACGGGCCCTGATTAGTCCGCCCAGCCCTTGGCCAATATTTATTGCGCGCGGCCGTTTAAGGGCCATTAAGTGCCTTTTCCATTTAACTGCTAGCTGTACCTGTAAACTGTTTGCCGCGCTGTAGGGCTTCGTTTGTTGTCCATCGGCCTGTTCCTGTCCAGCCCCTCTACAGGGTGCACTCTAAGTCGATAGCGGAACTTTAAGTAGGCTGTCTACTGATCAATACAAACAACTTGTACTAGGTGGCGACAGAAATAGAGTGAAAAAAATATCAGCTGTTTCATACATTTAGCGCAGTATTGAGTCGACCTTTTGTATGGAACAGCAGATATTTTTTTCACTCCATTTTTTTGCAGCTGTCAAAACTCGAAGTGTAAACATTAGCTCTCGTGTTTTTTATTGCTTAAAATAGTTTAAAACTAGAATCAGTGACAAAAAGGGACTTCAAAGTGCTTGTGGCCTCCGGGCTTATCAGTGAGAGTGTTATCTCGGCGAAAACAGTGCTAAAAATCCAAAAAACCCTAAAATCTGTGCTAGTGACCGTTAGGACCTACCCCCAACTTAAAAAAAAAAAAAAATTATGGAATTAACTGATTTAACCTGAGTTATAATAGTAATTGGCAAACAAAACCATGGCAAGCAAGGATGCTAGTGACCAAACAGCATCCGAAGAAAATGCCATCAACAACAAGGGTCCGCCCAAAAAATTAACTCAACAAGTTTTCCACCCGAGCTTTTTCCACCGAAACGAAACGACCTCTACCGATATGGACACACCCCAAGAGCCAAATGGCCAGATAACCCAACCACACCCAGAGTGGCAAACTGTCCCTGAGAGATCAAGACACAAACGCAAAAGGCTTACTTCCAACTCGCCAACCAACATAACTAATGGCAACCGGTACTCTGCACTTCCAGTAGATGTTGCAGAAGAACATGTTCCTAAAAGGGAAAATAAACCACCCCCTTTCATCCTGTATGGTGTACAGGATATAAACAAACTCATCGAGGCTGTAGAAACTGTCTTAAATAACTCAGAATACACCCTCAGGATCATAACTAAAACCCAACTGAGGATCAACTGTACCTCAATTGAAGCCTACAAGAAACTCATGACCCTAGTGCGTGGAATGGGGCTCATCGGACATACCTTTACACCCAAATCAGAAAGATGCTACCGCATAGTGATAAAAAATTTACACCACTCTACACCCCGTGAGGTTATAAAAGAAGAAATAGAAAAGACTGGCAATATTGTTAGAGGTGAAATAATCAATGCTAAGGTTGGCCCGGAAAAACAACCTTCATCTACTTTCTTTGTGAACCTTGAGCCCAGTGCAAAAAATAAGGATGTTAAGAGCATACTGTACATTCACCACACTGTAGTGACAATCGAAGACCCCGCCAAAAGCAAATCAATTGTACAGTGCACCAAATGCCAACAATATGGTCACTCCAAAAACAACTGCTTCCGACCAGACCGTTGCGTGAAATGCGCTGGACCACATAAAACTAGCGAGTGTACCATTAAAGATAAAAACAGTCCGGCCACCTGCGCCCTTTGCTCAGGTAATCATCCAGCCAGCTATAAAGGCTGCGATGTGTACAAGGAAATTAGGGAGAGACGGAACAAACGAAACTTTGAAAGAAATGATCAACGTACAGCCAGACAACAAGCTTATTATCGAGCACAACCTGATGACTTCCCTTCTTTGAAACCAAGTCAAGCCTCTATTGCAACCAACAAGATAGGGCCATATAATACATGGACTACTGCAGATGCTCCATCAATAAATCAGCCAACCACAAACAATGTAGAATCCGACACATTGCCAACACATTTCCTCCAGAATCTTTTGATAGAACAAACCAAAAGAATGGATAATCTCCTACAACAAATAAGCTCACTCGTTGGGCTAGTAACAACACTTCTTACAAAGCTATCAAAATGACTGCGCTCCGTATAGGCAACTGGAACATAGACGGCCTGTCACCTAAAATACATGAAGTCAAAACCCTAATCAACCTACACAAGCTCGACATACTGTTGGTTACGGAGACACACTTTACTGACAGGAGTCTGGTTAAATTACAGAACTACAACATCTATAACACCAATCACCCAGACGGTACAGCCCATGCAGGATCAGCCATTATTATAAGATCGTCAATTAAACACAGTCTACTACCCCCTTACCAGACCTGCCACATACAAGCCACCTCTATTGCAATCGAAGATAGAAATGGAAACTTTAACATATCCTCTATTTACTGCCCCCCTAGACATGCCATAAAAGAGGAAATGTTTACACATTACTTCAGATCACTCGGTGATAGATTTATAGCTGGCGGGGACTGGAACTCGAAACACACGCACTGGGGCTCCAGGCTAATAACTACACGTGGCAGAGAGTTATTGTCGAGTATGACCACGAACAAGCTAGCCTCGCTATCAACTCCCGAACCAACAAATTGGCCGTCTGACCCTAATAAAAAGCCTGACGTGATTGACTTCTACATAACAAAAGGGCTCGATAGACTGCACTTTTCCATAGAATCCTGCCTAGACTGCTCGACAAACCACACACCGGTTATACTTACTGCTAGTGCCACAGTCTTGTACCAGAAGACTCCAGAAAGCCTGTACAACAAACACACAGATTGGGATTCGTTTCGAGAACTAGTTGAGGCAAGGCTGGACCTTAAAGTGGCTCTTAAAACTGCCAACGATATAGAGGATGCCGTCATAAACTTCAGCAACGCAATCCAATCATCGTGCTGGCAGTGCACTCCAGAAGAAACCAAACCAAGGTTGAAAAATAAATCCTTACCATGGCAAATACGTCTGAAGATAGAAGAAAAGCGAAGGATACGTCGTGTGTGGCAAACTAGTCGAAATAGAGCAGACAAAACAGCACTAAACAAAATAACCGTCGAACTTAAACACATGATAAAGACCGCAGAAAATGAAACGCTACAATCTCAATTGGAACGTCTAACTGCAACCAAATCAACCAATTACTCTCTGTGGAAAATAGTGAAAAACCACAACCGGCCACAAAACTCCAAACACCCGATTAAGGACGAAGCTCTTGGTTGGGCTAGAACAAGTCATCAAAGAGCAGAGACATTCGCGAAACATCTGAGCAAAGTATTCGTGCCCAACATGGCTGACCCAGCTACAAATGATTCCGATATAGAAACAACTCTCAGTCAAGACCTCCAACTTGACTTACCTCTCAAACACGTCAGCCCTAAAGAGATCATAAGACACATAAAAAGCCTGCCAAACAAAAAAGCTCCAGGCTTCGACCTAATCACCAAAAAGGTCTTGGAAGAACTACCCAGAAAAGGAATTATGGCACTAACAGCCATCTCTAACAGTATCCTGCGGGTAGGGCACTATCCGTCCATCTGGAAGGTCTCAACAATTATAATGATACACAAGGATGGAAAACCTGTGAATGAAGTAACATCGTACAGGCCAATAAGCCTCTTACCACAAGTCTCGAAGCTGTTCGAAAAAATCCTCCTGGGCCGACTCGAACCAGCATTGGCTAATAAGGCAGTGATACCTGAACACCAATTCGGATTTCGTAAATACCATGCAACTGTTGAGCAAGTGCATAGAGTCTGCAGCACAGTGCGAAAAGCATTCGAAGAAAAAAAGTACTGCTCCTCTGCGTTCCTCGATGTGCAACAGGCTTTCGACAGAGTATGGCATAAAGGCCTACTATGCAAAATAAAGATGCTTCTACCACACATATTCTTCCCAATCCTGAAATCATATCTTGAAGAAAGAATCTTCCGGGTTAGGGAAGGCGACTGTGCATCCAGATTCTACGAAATCTCAGCAGGAGTGCCACAAGGCTCTGTTCTTGGCCCAGTTCTCTACTCTATTTACACCTCAGACCTTCCGCAGACAGAGCATGTATGTGTTGCTACTTACGCCGACGATACTGCAATTCTCGCCGTTAGTGCGGATCCCAAGAAAGCATCAGACTTGCTACAGGAAAGCCTCAACGACATCGAACAATGGCTAAAGAAATGGCGAATAAGGGTCAGCAGCTCTAAGTCGGTACAAGTTACCTTCACACTACGTAAAGATAACTGTCCTCCCGTCAAACTTGAAGGCAAAGAACTACCTCACCAAGACAGTGTAAAGTACCTTGGAATGCACTTAGACCGCAAATTAACCTGGGAGAAGCACGTTCAGAAAAAAAGAGACCAGATTAACCTTAGGTATAAAAGCCTATACTGGTTCTTGGACCGAAACTCCAGACTGTCACTGGATAACAAACTCCTAATCTACAAGAGTGTTATCAAACCGATATGGACTTATGGCATTCAACTCTGGGGATCAACTTGTACCTCACATATAAACATTATACAGAGGGCCCAAAACGCCATACTAAAAACCCTGTCCGGTGCACCTTGGTTCATCAGAATAAGTGAGCTTCACGAACACCTTCATATGAACACAGTATCAGAAGAAATCAGGATACACGCAGATAGATACAAGCACAGACTGGCAAATCACCCGAACCGTCTCGCAGTACAACTAACGATGCCTAACTACATAAGACGTCTGAAAAGGCGTGATACTATGGACCTCAGTAGTTTATAAACTACTCAAACAGAAGAGAGACCCTCAAAGGAGGATCAAACTCTGCTCAAATTAAGACGCCCGCACATCTGCTTATAGTCTACGGACTGATTGCAAATCAAAGAAGAACAAAAAAAAAAAAAAAAAAAAAAAAAAACTCCATTTTTTTCGCCACCTAGTACAAGTTGTTTGTATTGATCAGTAGATAGCCCACTTAAACTTCCGCTATCGACTTAGAGTGCACCCTGTAGTATGCGTAAGCGCAATGGATTTCACTCGCATGGCGAAAAGACTTCGACGTGAAATATGTCGCAAACGCTAATACAGACTAACTGCATGCGTAAAATTTTTGTCTAGAAAGTTGGTCGAAATTGCAATTTATTTATGAATTTTTGTCTTGTCTCTTTTATTTTTTATGTTTGGCTTTAGTTTTAGTTTTTATGGGTTGTGTGGCTGAAAACCAGCGCTGTACATAAGGTTCTCTGTACAGAACTTTCTAATACTCGTAAGGCTACCCTCCGCCACTGATAGTTTTTGTACAGTTCACTCTCTTGCGCCTGCCTTTTTGCCTGATGTGTCTAAGTGGGTAAGATAATATTTAGTGAGGTCTATACCAGAGGTCGAACTGGGCCAACGAATAGAGAATCCACGCCCTTCCTTATCCATTGGACCCACACTGCATTCACACACTGCAGCTGACTGAAGTGCCATTGTAAATTAACCAGGGGTCTAAATGTATGACTTCAAGGTCTATCGCGATCCCTTTCAAAGGTTCTCGCATAATATGATCGCGATCGAGTTTTTAAATTCAAAGTTATATTCACAAACGCCATCACTAACAGAATAAATTAATCAAAACCCCGTGGAAATTGAAGAATATTCACTGAAAGAAATCGCAAATACATAAAATTAATTGTGTGCAAAGGAATAAATAAATAAAAATAAAAAAGCATTTATTATTCCTAACATCGATAAAACTTTAAAGTAAAAGTAACAAATAAAAAAATCAAAATAATGAAATTAGGACCCCGTAAGGGTATAGGCCTCCTCCAGTTTCTTCCAGTTGTCTCTATCTTGTGCAGCTTTTACCCAGTTCTTGGTCACCTCTTCTATGTCGCCCACCCAACGAGCGGTAGGTCTTCCTCTTCTTCTTTAAATGAATACATAATGCTAAGTAGCATTTTCTGCCTGTCAGCCTTTAGTTTCGTCAAATTGAAAGGGATCGCGATAGAGGTAGAAGTTCGATAACCGGACCCCAGCTAACGGGCGATATGGTTATTCATGGCGCGCTCTTTGACATGACTGTGTTTTAGAGAGGCCTTTTGTTTTTCTGCTATCTCGGGGGGCTGATAGGAAAGGCATGTCGGGTGACAGTCGCCTGATTCATTCGCACTGCACTAAGTGATGTCGTAGGGACCAATTTGCCACTCGAAAGTTAAAGTCATCACGGACGTTTACTCGTGTTACGTACCTACTACGTACTTACTTTTTTCTTGTCACCATTTCTTGTGACAAAGGTTGCTTTTAGCAGTACACTTTAACTCAATACACACAATTATATGGAAATATCAGCGCTGAACAAAATTGCCCTCAAAGATTCAAAAAGTCGACTTCAAACGTTTTAATCATCGAGAAAACTTTCACCAGTCATGTTTTCCTTCACAACAATACTTCATAAGACCTTCTAGTTTCCATTGCCAAAATTGTATGTTTGTAGCATATCGTAAGAGCTAAAAAGTACAGTAAAAAATTAACGATTTTTTTTTCCTTCTCTTACTAATGTACCTCTATGGAACGAATTGGATAATTGGGCCCCCTGATTACTCTTTTATTGGACCACCCAAAATATCTTGTTTTCGCAAACCTTAATGGGCTTCTGACCTTTTTGAGGCCACCTCATTGAACACAATAATGTAACTGAAAAAATATATCTTCTCTTTAGATATAAGGTCCAAAATCCCACGAATTAGCGAGCAATCTTTCAATTTGTAAATTGTTTATTTGACTTGCTCCCCGCGAAGTATGAGATTTGTTACTTTTTCATGGCGTTTTTTAAACGTAGGTTTAATGTTAAGGTGCATTCAGACATTGAGAATAAATGTTACGAACCGGAGGCCCTATCACAGCAGTCATATCGGCACAGTTTGTCTGTGCTATAGAGATATTATATGAAAATGAAAAATGTTGTGTTTCGTAAACGCTCAAACTTATTTCTTTGACCGTTTATGTCGGTGTAGTGTAGTAGCCGGATGGACTTTAAAACTAGCGTCATCTCGCTTTGATTGTATTAAGAGGGAACGCGGGTAACCTCAACTCCATACAAAAGGGGAGACCTGTTTCCTCACTGGATAATTATTTTAGAAAAAATATGTTTATGCCATTCAATTTATATGTACCTCTGTCATGTCCCTATGTCAACATATTTTTTCTCAAATAATTATCCAGGGAGGAAACAGATCTCCCTTTTTGTATTTTTTGTATGGCGCAGCCGGCTACCCGCGTTCCGTCTTAATCAGAGCAAAAGGGCAAGTTGAAGGGCGAGTGTTTTTGAAGTTGTCGGGAGACTACACTTAGTGGATATTTGGTGAATGACGGCAGTGCTCTTCGGGTCTAAACGCGTCTTAATATAAGGCATAAATTCTCATTACCGGGGACACGTACCAACGCTATTATTGGTTGCGAAATGAGCGAAAAAATTATAATATGCGCCCGCGACGCCCGCCGCAATGTGCTATTTACAACAGATCTTAGGGTTGGGGTACACCGAGGGCGGAGTTCCATCAAATTTAAGTAATTTAAGATTTTTTATAGTAATTGATGCCCACCTGTAATTAGTGCACATAATTTAGAATGTTTTGCAATGTACCTACTCCGTGCAATTTTAGTGGTTTTAAAGCCGAAGGTACTTTGTTGCACTGGTGATTCTGAGCCAAATTACAAAATGTCATTCCAAAACGCGCGAAAAAAAAATTCACTTCTCCATACCAATGGTGTCGATTGGCGATAGCCGTTTGTATTGGGAAGTGTTTTTTTTTTCGCTCGTTTTGAAGTAAAATTTGTGCAACTAAATACCTTCGGCTTTAAAACCACTAAAATTCCACGGAGTATATTGTATTATGTCTTTTGTGTTTGTTAATTGTGTGTTCTGTTGGTGTGCCAAATAAACAAAACTAAAAACTAAACTAATAAAGGGTAACCTTAATTTGACAGGTATTACTTTAGGTTTTAGAAGGGAGTATTTACAATACATTTCCAGTGTGCCAGAATGAGTGGATGTGGAAGCCGAACTCTTCCACACTAATTACTTTCCTTCGTACTTAATTTTCACGACCCCACTTTATTATGTTTAGCAAAGATAATTTATAAGCACACTATCGAACTCGATACTCAATAAATTTATCGTGTTTTGTCACACGATTACTAAAATATTATGTGCGACAAAAAGGATTAACTTTGAAATGCCTTAATATTTGATGCTAATTTGATGCTCTTGGCGAATCCTCGCAGATTCAGGGGCTTCGCCCAACCGTTAATCAAAACCCTGTTTTATTTATTTATACGGGTTCAATAGATAGATAGATAGAGACAGAGGCTTCTTTATTGGCCCGGTTTCTGAATAATTTTACTAAGCAAATACTTAAGTTTCACTCTGTCACGCTCTTTTGTGGGAAATCCGCAGAGACAGAACGTTACTTAAGTGCTGGCTTTGCGAATTTCTCAATTAAGAAATCTGCAGATGAAGTATTGCATTCAAGGTGTGCAACGCGCCGGGTGTGCCACAGCCCCTACCAGGAAGAGTGGAAGAGTGCGGTTTTTGTTTCACTTTCGTTCGCCTTCCGCCGCCGGCGCGGGCGCGGGCCGTGACGCGGAATGTGGGTCCCGGCTTGCGCACGCGCCTCGGCTGATGATATCGCGCGCCTCTGTCTGTCGGCTACTCTCTGCGGTTCGATTGTGCTTGTTTTGTCACTGCTGTGCTCCCCTCTGCTGTTTTCACCACCTATTTACGACCATAAAAACTTTGGCTTTAGCAAAACTTTGGTTTTCGTCGCATCTAATAATATGGCGTCCAGTGGCATCTCCACTCACACTAAATAGTCCAAGCGACAGCGACCACGCTTGCCCAGACCCTATACTATTATTTAATAATCATCATCAGCCTGTTAACACCTCATCAATTACGATTAGTTCATTAAGCATGTTCTTTCTGTTCTAGATTCTAGATGATTAGTTCGCTGGTGGTAGGAGAAAAACGACGAAAACCCGGTTTTATCCTTACACTGGGAACCTATCGACACGCCATTGCGTTACACCCTGTATTTTTTGCAAAGTACCTACTCGCAGCCGAAACTGTTGGAGCCTGGAGAACGACTAGAATGGTGGCGTGTAAATCATCGTCAACCCGTGGCTGGAAATACGAATGGTCCCTTTTAGGCATTATCTTCTTGCCTTCCGCATCCACCACTACTAAGCCATACCACCCATGGCATCCATACACTCCAATATTACTGATTAGTGCCATCCCCATCGGCGGCCATAGACTACAAACGGTTGCAGGTCATTAAACAATAATAACAATCGTTAGCTGAGCATAAAGCTTAAAACTAATTAAAGGGCAATCAGGCCAGATCAGCCCTTCCCAACCTTTTTCAAAAGCGGACCCACAGAACAGAGATTTTTGGAGCCCAAGCGCTATCTTAGCCAGCGTTGAAGGAGTCCACAAGTTCATTCCGAAATGTGTATTCCGAATAACTTGAGGCCGAAAGCACACAATGGCGTTGAAATATTCCGCTCGTATGATATCCGGAATGGCGTGCTTTCGAACTACAGTTACTGTTATTCGGAATACACCTTTTGGATGGAAGTGACGAACTCGCGTTGAAGAGCTGTTTCGCTTGAGAATAAATACAGAAGGATATGAAGAGCTAACGGCTAACCTCCATTAGTGGAGAGGCACACTAAGAAGATAAAGAAGGGGTCTCACCATAATCCACGGGCCCCCAAAATAGTCGCGGCAAGACATGACACTCACATGACTTCCCGTAGAAAGATAGATAGATAGATAACTCTTTATTGCACACTATACATGAAAGAAGATGCAAGCGTAGATAAAAGTCGAGTCCACTGCCTATGTTATCCTGGCCGGGAAGGGGGTGGACGATAGCAACGTGGCAAGAAATTCAAAATTTTCACAGTTGTTTACATTTTGTAGCTAAACTGAGCTATTTTTGTTCAGCGATTTTTCGTTTGCGGCAATAAAACAGTATTCTTTTTATTATTGTGAACAACAGAACAACAATAATTCCGCCGATTATGTGTTCTGGTCTACGAAGCAGTGGCACTGCCCAAAAAACTTGTCGTAGACCAGAACACATAATCGGCTGAATTATTTTTGTTCTGTTGTTTACAATAATGAAAAGAATACTATGTTAATGCCGCGAACGAAAAATAGCTGAACAAAAATTGCTCAGTTTAGCTACAAAATGTAAAAAACTGTGAAAATTTTGAATTTCCCGCCACGCTGCTATCTTCCAGCCTTAATAGGGATAGAACCAAACTCCCAAGTTGGGAACCCCAGGCTAGGCCCTGCAGTGGCTGTAAAACTAACCTAGGCCAGTAAATCGGACAGGGGCAGGCAGATAGTATAAATTAAGGTTTTACTAGGTGCCTCGGGGTAAGTTCGATATGGGATGGTTACGCGAGTCATGTCGATCGATGTTTCGTGATTTGAATTCCGTAGTTTCGATGCGTGAATAATTAATCAATGTATAGAAACCTGCCAGGCGCAAGCCCAATGGAATGATCGAAAACATGGCAGTACGAGTTATACGAATTAACTTATATTCCAAATATTCCAGCCCCACTTTTGACATGGCCCTGATAAAAATAGGTTTACCATTCTGTTAAATACAGATTAAGTTTGCCATTCTGTTAAATTCAAGTGCCACTCGCTACGCGTATTCTTCCCATAGGGTGATCGGGCATATTTATGTCCTAAAAAGTTAGTAAGTTTAGTAACTAATCAAGAATGGACATCGTCACATCCTATTTTTTATTCTATAAATCGTTTCACGTTTTTTTAAATATTTGTAGGCAATGGAACTACCGCATTAGAGGCTATGATGACGTCATCGAAAGAAAAATGAAGTAAACATTTTTGGCGATAAATATTAATAATCCGTTTTAATTTTACTTATTTAAACCCCTAATAGTAATCAGTATCCCTATTTCTCGAAATAGTTTTCAATTTACAACAATCGATGCCTCCCTGATCAATGCCCATTTGTGTAATGGTGAATTTTCGTCGACAATTTGTTCAGACTTCTGAAGCTAACACTACAAGTTATTTCACCAGCAAGACTTAAAAAAATACGTTCGCTGAAATGTCACATACGTCATTATTCCCAAGATTTACTATTGGAGCAAAAAAAACCGCGTATGTTAATAAATATGAATGAGTCGGTCTGTAGACAAGGCGCGTAAAGGGAATACATAGAAGGGTCACTCAGGACCCGGCTAGCTGGGCTAAGATGGCAGCCGTCTTACAATATCTCTACAGCAAGGATAGAATAACTACTAAATTCAAAATTTTAAAAATACCCCGACACTTACGGGGAAATGTAGGCACAACTAATATCTTATTTTTGGATGCGTTTTTTTGCTAAAAACTCTCTTGCAAGTTCTCAACGCGAGGCTTAACTATTTTTAGGACCTAAGGTTTAGATTCCAGATCCTAGAACCTCAGCAGAAAACGCATCCAAAGAGAAGATATGATTTTTTTTTATTGGCGGCGCTAGTTGTGCCTACTACTGGGCCTTAAAATTATAATGTCGTATAAACAGCTGAAACATATTTAAAAAAAAACATTTTTATATGTTTGAGAAGCACTTTTATATGTACTAACTTTGAGAAGCAATAAAAGGCTATTTTTTTTTTTTTTTTTTTTTATAAACAGCTGAACCTGTAGGTAGGTTTAGTCAGCGTTCAACAGCGTCTGAATACATACCACGACAGCTGAGAACGTCAGAGTGTGTGAGTGATGTTGTGAATTCACCCGTAACGTAACCGAGTAGAGTGCTAGCGTGTAAGGGTCGACGTGCTGTCGTGTGTACCATTTTTTTTTACTTTTTCAATTTTGATTAGCATCAGAATGTAGACGAAGATTCTTAACAGTATTTATTATTCCACTTAACTCAACCACTGAGTTATGTTTCATTTGGCGTGTTCTACAGAGTGAATCTTCTTCACAATCCTGTTTTGTCGTCGTCGCTTGTAAATCACACGACACCCACAGAGAGCGCATTGTGCGCGCCAGAGCGCAGGCGCGAAAATTAATGCGCTAAGTACTAGTGCAATGGGCAGTTTGTCTTCTTGTCTGAGCTTTTTTCAAGGCAAACTTATGCTTTATCGCCCCTTTGAAATGGTGGCAAATGGAGAAACGTAACTGCCGGCGCCGGCGCATTTCTGACCGAAATATAGCTGTAGGAGTAAAAGAATAAGAAACTTTCAATAAATTCAAGTATTGGAAAATTCGTTGAACAAAAGTTGTTGGAAATCTCATAGAAGTTGAAGTCTTTCAAGATAAAGCTATTTAAAAATTACCCTGTATATTTATAGCTGCAAGTCTGTATATTTAAACGGTTACAAAGGGTGGTTTATTGCCGAAATATAAAATACACAATATTCGTAATTACTACGACCTAACAGAACTGATGTCCAAACAGATTTCCTCTTGATGTTTTTCATCAGTTCCGCGAATCTACACTAATATTATAAAGAGGAAAAGTTTGTATGTTTGTAGGGGGCAATCTCCAAAACTGCACATCAGATTTTAAAAATTCTTTCTTTAATAGGAAGCTACGTTATCGCTGAGTGATGTAGGCTATTTTTTATTGTGTTATGGGAAAAAACTAAGTCGGCGCGGACGAAGTCGTGGGCAAAAGCTAGTAGACGATACAAATAAATGCACATTTCGCCCATCCCATCAACGCGTTTAAAAGCTACCAGTCCATCTCAAACGCCCGTCATTTCACTATAGAACGGCTTCAACCTTTGTTATTTAATATAATAGTCCACAAAACCTCCAGGTACTAAAGCCAGTAATGATGATTTAAACCCCACAATAGATAATAATAACCCGCAGTTAATGGCGGATAAATTGAAACATATCCACTGCGCTTGCGCCGACAAAAGGCATGGACTGTGCGTTGTCAATTAATATAGGAGTTGGGTCACTGACGGTGTTTGTCGAGAAGGACTGCTTCAACCTCAGCGTTCGTAGCTGTAATGTTTATTTGGCCCTTCGCCAACACTTCGTCGGCCCTTCGTCTACATAGCGCAACACTGATTGATTTAATATGTACTAGCAATAATGCCCCCGTTTCGAGTGTAACCATAAATCATGTCCCTGCCCTTGGAGGTCACTCAATAGTTTCCGCAGTCTTCAAGATAAAAAAAGAAAAAAATATTCCTAAAAGGCTTACATTTAGGTCTATTAAAAATATATCTTTAAATAATTTTAATGACGACTTAAATTCAATAAAATTCTCAAATCACGCCCCAAACCATGAACTCGCCACCCCATATCTCAGCAACCCCTCCACCGATTTGGCTCATGTTCGAACTTAAAAATTCTCTTTGTATCATTTACCTGCCTACCATGACGATCCGACTAAATTTACTCAAGTTATCGTCGAACGAACATTCATACATACAAACATACAAACGCAGGATTGTTCCAGTAGACTCGGAGGACTTCGCTCTCTTCGCTAGCTCATTCAATAATACTCGGATGTGCCTAACTGATGTGAAGTCGGAACTACGGGACGGACAAACTTTGTAATGTGGAGAAATACAGAGCATGTCCCACCCACCCCACGTAACTGAGGAGGCGAAGTTTACGAGAGTAAAAACCCGACTACCAAAAGGCTTTATACAAGCCCTGCTTATCCTTAAGGCTGGAAGATAGCAGCGTGGCGGGAAATTCAAAATTTTCACAGTTTTTTACATTTTGTAGCTAAATTGAGCTATTTTTGTTCAGCGATTTTTCGTTCGCGGCAATAAAACAGTATTCTTTTCATTATTGTAAACAATAGAACAACAATAATTCAGCCGATTATGTGTTCTGGTCTACGAATGTTGTTCTATTGTTTACAATAATGAAAAGAATACTGTTTTATTGCCGCGAACGAAAAATCGCTGAACAAAAATAGCTCAGTTTAGCTACAAAATGTAAAAAACTGTGTTTTTTTTTATTTCCCGCCACATTGCTATCGTCCACCCTTAAGCAGGTTTAATGTTTGGCTAAGCGGGTTAGTTATAATAATGTTGTGAATATTTTTCTATACCTGAGATTAATTAAGGCAAATAGTTGTAACCCCGCTACTAACCATTGCTTTGAAACAGTTTTATATTTCGGAAAATTATAATCTATCTTCTATTCAAACAACGCGGGGCTTGCTGTATGAGTTTTAGGTAATCAACATCTTCGGTCAACTGTGTTGCCAAATGAACTTAATTGTTATTTTTTTTATTCTTTCTAATGTTACACTGGTAGTAGGTCTTCTGTTGTCTCTAGTCATGTATTTGTTTTGCGCTTGGACCTTAGGGGTTTGCATATTTTACGACCGGCCATAAGTTGTCAGCGTAGACATTGGTTAGCTAAAGGTATGAAAAAAGCGACTTTATTATAGAGCTTGATTCCAAAAGTAATCAAATTCGCATAAAATATGATAGACCGATAGATAGAATGGCTTTATTATTGTTTTAATTGGCAACAAGAATAACCGTTTTTCTTTTTGATCCTGTTTTTAATTATAACTTTAAGAAGCTCGTAATAAAGCATGTACTTGTACTTGGTTAAGAAATGTTTTGTTTTGAAATAATTATAAAACCAAGGATCTACTGTTTGTAGATGATTGATTTATACAGTGACAACTTCACTCACACTATATATCTGATTTAAGTGCCCAATGCCCCAATATTGAGAAGGTTAGGTTTGCCCAGCACCTATACCATCCTCTCTAGTCGACCTAATCCACATGAAATAACATAGCCACAATCACTCAACACATCATCGCAAAAATACCTATAAAAATTGACAGTAGCCGCAAAAAGGGCAAACAGAAAAAACAACCATTTCAATGAAATGATTGACTTCTTTCGACATGCAAAGTAAAACGTAACTAGATCACTCTACAGATGCCACTGCGCAGCTATTGAACACACACAAAAAACCGAAATGCCCATAGATACCTACCTACATACTCCTCCGGGCATCGAACCTCCTACCATGGTCAAGTCATGTTTGTCGAGATGTCGGCTCTGTAAGATTTCGCGAGGGTAGTGACGGATGGGTAACGGAGGGTGTTAATTTTACAGTCTGTTATTGTATTCGAAACGGGTCGAATCGCGGTTGAATTTTGGCAACATTAATTGCCTTATTTATCCCGACGTTTCCAGTTAAAACTAAGGTTTTATGTTTCTGAAGCGCTTATGGTAATGGTAAAACGGGCTGTTTTCCGCAACTCGACTTCTCTACTTGCGCCTATTTTGCGTCAGGTAGGGCTTACACTATAAGGAATTT
This sequence comes from Zelleria hepariella, assembly GCA_949319315.1. Lineage (NCBI taxonomy): Eukaryota > Metazoa > Arthropoda > Insecta > Lepidoptera > Yponomeutidae > Zelleria > Zelleria hepariella. Next base: position 22,053,105 of record OX439384.1, read on the forward strand.
CTTTCGCTCATATCAGGGGCCAATTCTCGGATATGTCGTATTCGAGATTCTACGAAGAAAACAAACTAACAAGTCGCATTCGAGATTCCCGATAAATGGCCCCTAGGAATTGGTCCTGCAACCAAGAGCGAGCAAATAGGTGACTGTATGGCGCTCTGGAGGTTTAACTTGAATTCCTGCAGTCCTGTCAAAAAATTGGGTAATTACTGCAATAAACTATTGTATAATTTTGGTTCTAAACGGGTCGAATCGCGGTTAGTTTAGTAGGAAAGGCGGTCTTGCGTCAGTCAGGGTTAGCCGACTAACTCTGAGTTAATTTGACATTTCCATACAATTATTGCTGGACCTAGGTGGCTAGAAGACGGCCTCTGCTCCTTCGAATATTCGGGAACTCTAATGCGCCTTCATAATAAGTTTTGGTTGACGCATGTGGACCGAAATGAATAACCTCTATTATCCCGACGTTTCGGCTGCGTTGCAGCGGCCGTGGTCGCGGGCAGACTGGAGCGGCGGGTGTAGAACTAAACAAACCAACTATAAACTATTGTAGACTAGCTGACCCAGTGAACTTCGTATCACCTGAAATAGTTTGACTCTCCGCGTCAAAAATGGCGATTCCAATACAAAATGACCAATTTTTATTTCTGCCGTTTTTCAGCTAATCCTTTAACTTTTCCCATATTTCTTTGCTTTTAAACCTACCCTGAACTACGGTGAACTAAACAAAACAGTAAATATGCAAATCGGTCAAGCCGTTTCTTAGTTTTAGCGAGACTAATGCACAGCGATTCATTTTTATATATATAGATAGATAGATACATAGGTCCATAAATTACGTGAGGTGTTTTTTTTTAATTTTCTGTCCCTCCCTCCCCCCTGGAGAGATGTCGTGAGATTTCATTCAACCCCCTCCCCCACCCCCCAATCTCACGTGAGATTTTTCAAAATGTGGGTTTCTTACGTAAACTTGTTGGATTGTTATTGCAGAAAGAAAAAAAAATGCTTCGTGCTTTTATTTACGACTAGTTAAGACTAGTAATCGATATTGCTGAGAGTTTAATTATAAGTGTAATAAAAATGGAACAAAATAGTATATATATTTTTTGTTTCAATCAGGAAAAAAATTGCGTGATATTTGCCGAGACCCCCCCCCCCCCCCCCCCTCTCTCCAACGTAAGATTAGATGAGATTTGACTCGACCCCCTCCCCCCCTTAAACATCCCACTTAATTTATGGACGCCCCCTAAGCTCCCTTTTCGGCAAAGGTTTAACACTGTGAGTCACCCATGAGTAATGGCAAATGGAACCAACCCGCGAGTGTAGCAAGTGTCCAAAACTAATGAGTCTTTTCATGTTGAGCCGTCGAGCTATCACGATTATTGCGACATGACGCAGCTTGAAGCATCAGATCAATCCTAGGTTCTCGCAAAAAATTGCTACCACTAGAATTTATATTTTTTAAAACGATTAGTTACGTATTTGCACGTAACATAAAAGATTTGATTCTTCTATGATGTTGATATCGCCTTTATCCGGGCACAAAATGAGCTTAGGATAATTCTCAGACACCCACAGGTTTCCTCACGATTTTTCGCGAGTAGTAAAATACCTGAAATTATCGTTAACATAGTTAAAGGTAACTATTTAAATGCTATTATATGGAGCTCGAACTACCTGCCACACTACTCGTACCTCATCGTACTATCGACCCTATATCTATGGCGTTAAGGTCAAGTGGGTTAATTATTTGTGTGTAGGTTACCTCGCGTGCGCCGGCGGCGAATGTAAGGCCAATTTCTGAGAAGAAACAGCTCTACAATTTTACATAATGACAGTTCATTTATATTATTTGATCTTTAGAGTCTGGTCCGACCGATGAGATATTTTACTACAGCCACACACTATACAATATAAATTGTATTCTTTCAGAAGTACAGCTTGGCCTCACACAGCCAGTGCATAAGTAGAGTCAAATCATGCTAGAGTCAAACAAGCCTTTCTTCGCTGGACACAAATTATCCTCAGAACCTCGCGGAAAACCCGCATTTTTCAGTTGTGTACCTATTCAATAATGCTATAGATAATGCAAAAAAGATCCTGTTATAGTTTGTTCCACTATTAGATTCAAATCATTCTAGAGTCAGACAACCCTTTTAGCTGGTTACAGATTATGCTCAGAACCTCGCGAAAAAGATCCATTTTTCAGTTATGTATGTACCTACGCAATATGCATAATGCAAAAAAGATACTGTTCTGTTATAGTTTGTTTAAGTTTAAGGTGGGACGATAGCGACGTGGCGGGAAATTCGAAATTTTCAGTTTTTTACATTTCGTAGCAAAACTGAGCGAATGAAAAACCGCTGAAAAAAAATAGCTCAGTTTAACAACTGTGAAAGTTTTGAATTTCCCGCCACGTTGCTAACGTCCAACCATAAGTTAAATATTGCTCTGATAACGAGATAAAACAATTAAAGGGAAAGCATGAAGCTATCATGTATTTTTATCTCTTCATAGTTTGTGACGCGATTTTTACTCGTAAATAAGAGCGTTCGTTATTTAAAATTTAACTTTTTAATTTTCTTCTCCCTCGGCCTTGAGTGGAGTATTTAATCAATCTCTGCATGCGATCTGGACATTACCAGATTTGCCCATATTATAGCCAATGACTGCAACGCGTAATTATAATAATATTATCGTGTAAGCGTATAGGGTGCTCTCTTCCCACAATAACTTAGGTATTTTGCCAACTATTTTGTTAAAAGTTATTTCCTAACCAGTGCAAAAAAAAAAAAAAAGTCACGAAGTTATTGATTGCTGAATTTCTATAGGAAAATTGTGAGTATAAACTGAAGCTCGAAATAAAAGAGTGTAGTGTGTGACACAATGTTTTCCTTCACTAAAAAACTTGAGGAAACCCGCGGCTTAGTTGTCTTCACACGTATTGACTTGTCTTTCCTGTGGGCTAGGCCGACTAAGCTGTCAGAATCAGAATCAGAATCAATTTGTTTTATTAAATATTCCATAAATAAATTATTTACATTGAACGTCAAAATATTATCTAAAGTAAAAAAAAGGTATATAAATCAAATACTTATTACTATCTAATACTAAGTATCTAGCTACTTTTTTTTCTCCAGCTTCGCTAGCTCTGTCTGGATGGTATAGGTACTGGGCAAGCCTACTCCATCTAAAAAAATGTCCCAGGCACTGTAGCGCCGAGTGGTCTCTTCACCCATCTAGTGTGAGTGAAGGCGCCACTGAACGCTGTATAAATCATCTCATTACGTAGATGCAGAGGCCTTAGTTTTTTTGTGAGTGACACTTTGTCCATTGATTCACTACATGGTGTTACACTTACTAAAGCATCAAGCAAGTGAGTTGTGTAAGATCATATTTTAAACGGATAAATGGTCTCGATACATCGCCAGACACTTTTTTGCGATCACTATCGGTTTATATCGATTATAGCCTGTAAGACAACACGTGTGGATGGCTAGTAAATAATAATGTTTATATCGGGATTGCGAACACGGGCCTTAGCCTTAAACGAAATGGTGCCAAAATGGGCTCCCAGTTGACAGCTTAAATTACGATTTATTAATGCTGTCGGTCCTTTGAATGTTTTTGTAGTACAGCAAAGAATATTCTGATTCTAACTATAGAGGATTAGTTCTCTGGTTGTAGGAGAATAACGAGGAAACCGCGGTTTTGTCCAGAAGAAACTGGGACGCCATCGACACGCCATTGCGTTACAGGCTAAGGCCCCTGAAATGATATTTTGTTCATTAAAACCAAGGACGTGGCAAGAAAGCTTGTCGAAATCAATTACGAAGTTGATGCATCATTCTTTTGATTGGGATCACTCTTCGCATGTTATTTTATTTCTCGCCCTGATATTGCAAAGGTCAGTTTTCCGATCGGCGCTTGTGTGTTGATCTACCTTATGCGTTATGTCTTACTCTTAGTTCCTCACGATGTTTTTGGCTGGCTGGAAGAAATTTCTATTGAAATAAGTTCACCTTTGTACGTGATTTCTCATCTTTGTTAATTAAGTTCTTATTTTATGATATAAAGTGTAATATAGGTATATGTTTTCCTTCACCTAAGCTGAGATGATGGTATAGGTGCTGGGCAAGCCTATCTACCTTCTAAAACATGTCCCAACTTCACTCACACCAGATGGATGAAGTGACCACTTCGAAGCTGAAGTGCTTAGGACATTGTTTAGTTAGTTAGATGGAGTAGGCTAGCGCAGCACCTATACCATCCTGACAGCCTAGTCGGCCTAGCCCACAGGAAAGACAAGTCGATACACCAGTAACTTCAAATTGAAACTACACGAGTGTTAAAAATGTAAGAAGAAAAAGCCATGGAAAATAGTGTTAGCCAGCCGCGTAACAAAACCGCCTTCGGAAAAACCCGTCAACACATAAATTTTTGTTGTCTGTCTGGAAGAAATCGCTTTTAGCAATAAGACCGCCATTTTTACTGTTATTTTTGAATGTTTTTTTTTTTGTAAAAGGTTTTCTATTGTGCAATAAAGAGTTACTTACTTACAAAAAATACAAAAAAATGTTTTATTTCATCAACAAACTTAATTTTAAATTACATGATAGTTGGAGCTTCCTTTTAAGTAAAAAAATACCTGTACCTGTGCGTACTTACTAACAGCCATCTTTTTCCTCTATTCCAGTTTACACGGACCAGCCAGTCTCCTCAGCATCACCGCCGACCCGCGACAAGATAAACGGAGAGGAGAAGGCGCGAACCAGACGACGAGACACCTGGGCTGAGCCCACCACGCCCGTGGTTGAAGATGGTAAGATTCAAACGACGTGAAAGAACAATATACTTCACTTTGGTTGCAGAAGCTAGAACTTAAGAGGACGCTAGAGCACCATTTTCCCATACAAAAGTAGTTCAGGTTTAATTTCTAAACTACAGGCTGGATTTGGCTGAAACTTGGTTTATATCAGTAGAAGACCAATACGGAGGTTTGCAAATAGTTTTTATAATAAATAAAATAGCTTGAAAGAAATTAGAGCGAAATGGCAGCTGAACTACGAAAAAAATTGGGAAAATAGATCTATTACATTACAACTACAACTAAATACTACAAAAACTAAAAATTACAAATTACATGATCACTTGAAGAAGTCGGTACCTGTCGTGGCGAAGCCAGTGTCCTAGGTTGCTTATCTTCTTCTTTTTTACGGTTACCTAGCGGGATTATACGATTTCCTTTACTCCACAGCTTCATCAGCAGTCCGCTCGCCGCTTCTCCAGCAACAGCACCAGCAGTACGATGAGCAACTTCGAGACATCGCGGCTTCGCTCACAAGACCTCGATCGAGACGGGCGCTCCCGCCAACTTTGGAGCGACCGACCAGGTTGCCACCGGACCGGCTACCGGTATGTATGATCCCCTCTCGTGACGAAAATAGTCAAATGGTCACCAATGTCACAAAGGTCGAATGGACAAACGCGCCACGTCAATGCCAACCGCACCTGCAGAATTTACTACCAGCTGCACTTTGCATCTATACCTCTAGCTAGGTGTAGATGCAAAGTTCCTTGTACAGCTCCGGTACGATCGGTACCAAATTTCTACATTGTACCTCTTGACTTCATCAATTCATGCAGACAACGACTTATGACTTACATGACACTTTTCGCAAAATAAAAGTAACCAGATCTTCAGTTAAGGAACATCGGGCGCGGTCAGTCCATGGATGGGTGACCGCTAGTGGCAATAATATCTGAGCGCTTCCGTGCTTTGGAAGGCACTTTAAACCGTTGGTCCCGGTTGTTGTTGATTAAGTCGCAGTGCATAGTGAATTTCCCGCGCACAATGAAAAATGCACAAAATCGATTCCTGTATCACAAGAAACAAATCGAAAATTTTCACATATCAAACCCTAGAATTAGGTAAAACCTATCTAACACAGCAAGAGTCGTGATGACATTTATAAACGTTTTGAAGATATTTTGATGAAAAAAAATAGGTACCACTTTTTTTCAGCCACAATATCTTGCAATCTGTTATGGATATCAACATGAAACTGGCTGTGTTAGATAGGTCTCCCCTAATTCTAGGTTTTGATATGTGAACATTTTCGATTTGTTTAGTGTATTTGATACAGGAATCAGTTTTGTGCATTTTTCTTTGCGCTCGGGCGATTCACTATGCACCGCGCCTTAATGACAATCGTTAAGCCATGTCAGAGGCCCTTTGGGCGGCCTAAAAACTCTAACACCAGGGGTGGCCACTGCCCCATACGATAACCTAACCTACACTTGAGACTCGCGATTCGATCACCAACAAAATCACAGACCCTGAGGTCACAAGCTTCATTCAATCAACAGTGTTTCGGTTCTTCCGTGGTTAGCCACGCACGGGTATAGTGACAGCTGATGTATTTGAAGCTCCCAGCATGATGATGATGATGATGACATCCTTTTATCCCTTATCAGGGACATAGGGCTCGAAGAAGCGATCTCAATTTTTCGCGGTCTTGCGCGGCAGTCTCTAGCTCCTTCCAGCCGAGTCCAGTTGATGCAGCCTCTTTCTCAACTGAGCGCCTCCAGGTAGTGCGGGGGCGTCCCGGCCGTCTCTTGCCAGTAGCTTGCCACGTCAGTCCTTGTTTGGACAGGTGACTGTCTGGTCTCCGCAACGCATGTCCGATCCATCGCCATTTTCTTTCAAGCATACCAAACCTTTTCTATCCATGAATTGATCGCAACACAACCTTCACCCACAGGCCCGGGGCTCCCCAGACGGCGCGATGCCGGCGGAGGAAGCTCCCAGCTCGGCCAGCGATGGCAGCGAGACCACCGACATGGCCGAGGCCAACGAAGCGTCTGAAGGGGGAAGAGTGGAGCTGCCGGCCGAAAGACTACTGCACGCGCGAGCGGGATGGCTGCAGCGGAGAGGTACGTCCTTAAGGTGGAAAGATAGCGACGTGGCAAGAAATTCAAAATTTTCATTTTTTTACATTTTGTAGCTAAACTGAGCAATTTTTGTTCAGCGATTTTTCTTTCGCGGGCAATAAAATTGTGTTCTCTTCACTATTGTAAACAACAGAACAACAATAATTCAGCCGATTATGTGTTCTGGTCTGCGACAAGTTTTTTGGGCCAGTTTCTGAGTTGAGAATTTTGCTAAGCAAATGGGTAAGTATCGTCCTGTCTCTGCAGATTTCTCACAAAAGAGCGTGACAGAGCGATACGTAAGTATGTGCTTAGTAAATTTCTCAACTCAGAAACCGAGCCTATGTGTTCTGGTCATAAATTTGTTTTTTGGGCAGTGCCACTGCTTTGTCGAGCAGAACACTTAATCGGCTTAATTATTGTACTTCTGTTCTTTACAATAATGGAGATCCTAAAGGAGGTCCCTAGGTGGGGAATAGCTCGCAGAACTCCGCCATCGCATTCTTGCTTTACGTGCATCATGCACCTTACAAGCCAACCCGTCTTCATGTCAGCTGCAAGTTATAAAGTATCCTGCTTGAGGCGGCTACGTGCAACGGATAACCATTAATTGTTGACTCCTCCCTCAGGGAACGGTGGCTGGTCGCGCCACTGGTTCGTGCTCCGCGGGGCGGCGCTGCTGTACTTCCGGGACCCTCACGCGGAGCACCGGGGTCTCATGGACGGGGTCATCGACCTCAGCGGGGTAGCGAGGGTCGTCGAGCTGCCTACGTCGGCTACTACCAACGGATACGCCTTTGAGACTGAGGTTGGTAACGAACTCTATGAATACCGCGTCTCCACTCACACTAGGTGGGTAAAGTGACCACTCGGGGTCGCTGCTGTACTTCCGGGACCCACACACGAGGCGTCATTGACCTCAGCGGGGTTGCCAGGGTCGTGGAGCTGCCTACGTCGGCGACTACCAAAGGATACACTTTTTAGGCTGAGGTTGGTTACTATAAGTAAGTCTATGAATACCACGTTCAGTGGCATCTCCACTCACACTAGGTGCCTTTGAGACCGAGGTTCAAACAACTGTTTCTGCAAACCCCTGATTCACAATGTCAAACAATCCGTTTCAGCACCACAATTCATAAGGACAGATATTTGGACCCACTAGATTTGTAGGTTTTAGCTGCACGATTTCTGTTAGCTAGTCTCGGTTTTATTTGTATTCGTTTTGTCTTCTTTTAGATTGTGTTTATTAGCTAAAAACTTCCCCACCTTTTCCAGACATGGGACGGCAAGCACATTGTCCTATCCGCCGTGACAGCCGGCATCCGATCCAACTGGGTCTCGGCAATCAGGCGGACAGCCGGTCTTCCCGACACAGCGCCCCTCTCTCTGATCCTGAGGGAAGACACCGTCGACCAGACCTCGGAGTCCTCAACATCCCCCGTGACCCCAGCCACCCCCGGCACCGGCAGGTCTGCCCCATTCTCCTCCGATGAGGAGTACAGAACCGCTTCCGAAGGAGGCAGACGGGACAGCGCCGACTGGGGAGACGTGGCACCACAACCACCACCCTCACCAATACTCAACAGGACACCAATCTCAAAGGTCAAAGAAAAAGTGCGAGCGAGAGGCTGCCACCAACTACCACCTCGCTCCGATACCCCCAAGGGAGACAGAGACGAAATAGACGCAACCAAAGAAAAGTCAGCCCCGCCCGAGACCATTGTCGAAAACGAAAAGCAGAGCGAACCGAGAAAGCGCAGCTACATTTCGACTATCGACAAACAGTCCATAGAAATCGACGATTTACGCAAGCAGTTGAAACTAGCTCTGGGAGACGTCACGTCCGCCGAAACTGAACTAGCGAGGCTTAGGAAGCTAAAGTCAGAGGCCGTGCAGAGAGAGAAGAAGATGGAAGAGCTAGTCATCACGCTCCAAAAGAAAGAGGAAGAACTGGCGTTGAGAACGAAAGAAGCTGAGAACTTGGACGCGATAAAACAGATGTACAACCAAGATAAGTCCATGTGGGAGACGAAGCTCACAGAGACGCAGAACTTCCTCAAAGAATCGACGGAGCATTGCGAACTGTTGACCAGACAGCTGACCACTGCTCAGGAAACCGTGAAACAACTGCAACGAGAACTAAACGAGTTAAACGATAAACTACTAAAGAGCGTGAAAGATAACGACCACTTATACACAAGAATCCGGGAGTTGGAAGGCAGAATAGTCGCAGAATCGCCGACCAAGGAAAAGAGAAAGAGCATCGGCTCTCTCAGCGAACTAACCAATTTGAATCACGATTTAAACCTGGAATCGTTGGAAAAAACGAGACTTATCGAAGAGTACATCGACCTAAGAAGCAGGTTCGTTAAAGCGATACAAGAGATTAAGTCAATGAAGAAGGAGCTCAGGGATTCACATAACATGTATGATGAGTTGGAGATCACTAACATGAAGTTAAGGAACGAGATGAAGCTCAGGGAGCAATGCAGTCGATCCGAAATCGACCTCATGGCCGCCAGAATACAAGACTTGACCCAAAAACTTACAGCGTCAGATAAGCAAGTCAGGACGTTGAAACACAAAATCCAAAAGACGGAATCAAGAGAGAAACGTCGAAGCTTATCTCTCAAAGGCCGAGAATCATTCACATTGGGCAAGGAAGTCGAAGAGAAACTAACTGAGCTAGAAAGCAAGATTTCTCAACTTGAAACCGGTGATCCGGCTCCGACCATCAATCCGCCATCGAAAAGCGCTTCGCCTGCCAAAGAAAAAGTGACCAGAAGCGACAGCCTTACAGATGAGAAACGAATGAAAAGACTGGCCGCAAGACTTAGAAGGAAATCTTTGGACAGCGCCACAAGCTCCGAGCCCATGAAGATGTTAGTAAGACTGAGCTCTCTCGAAACCAAAGTAGCGTCCGCTCTAGAAAACCGGAGGGACTTGGCTAACTCCTGCGAGTCGCTGAGCCAAGCCACCAGATCATCTGAAAGCCCAGTCCTGACCGACAGTCCCGAAATTCCAGTAGGCACGCAGTCCCAAAGACATTTGTTAGACAGACTGCAAAGTCTCGAAACCGTTGTTATCCATTCAAGAGATAAGGTGAACGAGTGTCTTTGCCAAATGAGCGCGATGCGAGCGGCGAAGACGAGGAGGTCGCCGTCACCAAGTTTGGAGAAGAAGTACAGTATTAAGTCCATGGAGAAGTGTCTGACGGACGTCAGTAAGAGGCTACAGGAGTGTTTCGACAAATGTGTCGTCGACTGCGAACACAACGGAGACCAAGACATCAACGACAGCGTGGCGCAAGTCGTGGTGCAGTTGGAAGAACAACTCAGGACGAAGTTACTTGAGATTTCAAAGAAGAAGGCAGCGCTGTACGAGGCTGGCGAACTAACGCAGAGGAAAAGCCTCGAGATTCTGGCGGAGAAATTAGCGTATGAGGCTGTCCTGGTGAGCAGGATACAGGAGGCTCTAGAATCGTCCAACGGCAGCCGGTTCTTCGCCAGGTTAATAAAGTCTGAATTATTCGAAACTAGTCAATTAATCGATAACCTTAAATCTAAGATGAACGGCGACAGCGGGCGGAACATCAATATCACCAAAAGCTCCCTGGATTACTTAGCCAGAATCCTATCGAGGCAAATCGACATCATGAACAACGCGAGAGAAACCAAGGACTTGCGCAAATCAGAACTTATTCTTCAGAGCGCAGACTTGGAAGCTCTAAAGGCGTCTCAGAAAGAGATTTCAGCAGCTGTCGACAAATACAAGACCGACAAACTAGCAGAACTCTCCGCTGCGTTGGCTTGCGAGACTCTTAGTTACGTCACGCCAAACGACATCGACTTCGAGCAACATCGGGCCAACATGGAGGCGGCGAGAGTGAGGGAAGCGTGGGCAGCCGCCAGAGATGCCTTAGGAGCCGAGCTGGTCCAAGCAGAAGTGACGAGAGCCCTCAACCGCGCCGCGCAGCTTTGCGAAGAACAACTGCTGGACGCCCGGAAGTGTCGCCTCACTTTAACTGCCCAAGACAGAGCCGACCTGGAACTCTGGTGGCAAGCGGCCCACGACCACCTCCGCTGCGAAATGGACGTGGCCGTCCGAGACATCGCCGCCCGATACCGGGAGTGCCTCGGCGCCATGAGTCGAAGGACCAAAGAGGGATCCCCTGGACTAGACAGCCGGGCGTTACTTCAACAACTAGCTGAAGTCCTCGCGCAAAAAGCGCTAGTCGACGCTCGCATTGCCGTGGTCGAGGGAACCTACAGAGCCTCAGTCCCAGCGGACGGTCTTCCGGAAAGACGAACAGGCGGCGACGCCATCTCGTCCTTGGAAACCGACCCATCCCAAGAAGCGGAGTTCATCTACCTCTTCCAGCATTTCTCGAACGAGTGCCGCGCGCTCTTCTCCAGTGACTGTGCTAGTAACAGTGAAGACTTGACGAAGATCAGCTCGGGGCTCGCGCGGGTGGAGGCGGCCGTGGCCGCGCTGGCGCCGCACGCCGAGGCCGAGGCCGAGGGCGCGGTGGAGGCCGAAGGCCGAGGGGACGTGCTCGGCCGCGTGGAGTCGTTGAGGAGGCGAGTGGAGGCGCTGCAAGCGCTGGTCCCGTGCCAGCACTGCAAGCAGCTGCAGGAAGCCCTCGACAGGTTAGTGATATTGTCTATTTATCTATTCAGCCCACTATTGGCCTCTTCTTTGTCGTGAAGAAGACAGAAATGGTGCTATCTAGAAATTTAATCTGACGATAGAATATTCGCATCCATTGAACAGTAATCTGTGACGTTTAGTTAGCTAAAGTTATCCGCCATTTTATCGCCATTCGCATTTTGTTTGTGTCTCTAAGTTAACGGAATCAAAAGATACGACAAAACATGGGGTCACTATACAATAAATTAAACACACGACAAAGAAACTAACGCCCTCTATATTAGTTTCAAATCTCAACTCTAGATGGCGCGGTATGCCGATTTTTTTTTCTTCCAAATAAATGCATAGAGTAGTGGTGTTTTCTTTAATGACTCGGGTTATACGGAACCCTCGGTGCGCGAATCCCACTTGCACTTGGCCGGTTTATTTTTTAATTAAGTCGTCATCCTTTTCATTTGTGTTAATTTACTGTATTTTAGTGTTTTGATTGTGTATTTAAAAGTTTTGGCTGATAAGAAAAGAAAAAAAAAAAAAAGAAAAAAAGAAAAAAAAATTGCTGTTAGCAATAAGGCCGCCAATTGTACCTTGTTCAGTTAAGTTTTTATTTTCCTTGCCTGTATTTATATTGGTGTACAATAAAGAATATTTTATCTTTATCTTTATCTTTAAATGTTTTCTATTCTATTCATCTTTTTCACCCCAGACTCCAAAGCGAGCGCGCGCGCGGCGAGTCGGCGATCGCGCAACAAGCCAACGCGCTGGCGGCCGCGCGCCGTGCGCGCACGCAGCTGCAAGCGCAACACGAGAGAGAGAGACAGCAGCTGAGGGAGCGAGCGAGACGGCTGGAGAGACGACTGGCTGCCTTGGACTCGGAGTACTCCGCTCAGCTGGACAGTCTGAGGGCGGCGTATCAAGTGCAGTATCAGGTAAGATATTCTTCTTTCTACTTACTTCAAGTTTCGAAAGGAGCGGTTGGCCTAAAACCACACGCTGCCGACATCGCAAAAGACATTGGACGCTCTTATCTTGCGATTTTCCTGGCTTCCTACCTACCTGGGACTTCCTTAGAGAGAGCTGGGCTTTCGACCTTGCCACGATTGCAGGACAGTCTGAGGGCGGCGTATCAAGTGCAGTATCAGGTAAGATATTCTTCTTTCTACTTACTTAAAGTTTCGAAAGGAGCGGTTGGCCTAAAACCACACGCTGCCGACATCGCAAAGGACATTGCTCTGATCTTGCGATTTTCCTGGCTTCCTACCTACCTAGGACTTCCTAAGAGAGAGCTGGGCTTTCGACCTTGCCACGATTGGAGTATTTGGTGGGGGGAATGGCTCGCTGTTGCGAGATTCATTCCCCGCATTCTCGGCCTAGTGTCCTCCTAGCATTCCTAGTCGTCGGCAACCCAGGAATTGAAATAGTCCACTCCGTAATAGGACCTCTGGCTTTTTTAAAACTAGCAGAAAATTATAGATTTAAGACGACGTACGTCTCACAACTAGCGCCGCCAATGGAAAAAAAATCATATCTTTTTTTTGGATGCGTTTTTAGCAAAAAACGCTCCTGCGATTTCTCAACGCGAGGCTTAACTATTTTTAGGACCTAAGGTTTGGATTCCAGGATTGGATTTCCTACGAATGCAATCGATTCTCGCCAAAAGTGGCCACTTTTGGCGAGAATCGATTGCATTCTTAAGTTTTAGGATCTGGAATCCAAACCTTAGGTCCTAAAAATAGTTAAGCCTAACGTTGAGAAATCGCAGGAGCGTTTTTTGCTAAAAACGCATCCAAAAAAAGATATGATTTTTTTTCCATTGGCGGCGCTAGTTGTGAGACGTATTTCACCTTAAGATTGTAGAATAAAAAATAATTTTCCTCACGAAAAATCTTGGCTTTTAGATCCAAATGAACTGAGGGCTATTTTCTCATTCAGTTTTTGGGCACCGTATCTAAAATAACATCGGCCCGTTTCCACAGAGCGCAGTATCGGCGGACGCGCACGGCGACGGGCTGCGCGCGCGCTACCAACAAGAGATCGAGCAGCTGCGCGCGCTCTGCGAGAAGGGTCTGATGGCCATGGAGAGCTCGCACCGGCGGATCGTGCGGGAGATGGAGGAGAAACACCGCGCCGAGAGGGACCAGCTCAGGTCAGTTCTTTCGCCCCCTTTACCAGGTTCTTCAACCCCTTTACCAACTTCTTCTACCCCTTTACCAAGTTCTTCTACCCCTTTACCAATTTCTTCTTCCCCTTTACCAAGTTCTTCTACCCCTTTGCCAAGTTCTACCCCTTTACCAAGTTCTTCTACCCCTTCAGGGTTATATGAAACAAGGTCACCACAAGATACCCAGGCTCTGCTCTCTAAAGAAAACCTCCGGAGCTCTTATTAAAGTGCTTTCTGAAGAATGCTAAGGGACAGGCCATAACACTGCGTTGCAACGCCGCACCGCAAATATCTACATGCTTACTTACCTAAATTTTTCGTCCTTCATTTCGACTTTCATTTTAAGTTTTGCGATTTCTCGGCCTACTCAACGAATTTCTTTCATTTCGCTCTGTCTCTCACCTCCGTTCTCCAAGACTTTTCTTGCCTATACAATACACCATAGATCTCTATCTCGATACAATCCTTCTTGCCTACTGTGTCTTCCCTGGGTCTTTTAAAAAGGTAATGTTACGTTACAGGCTTCAAACGTTTTGTGCCTATGCGAACAGTCTTTTAAAGTTATAACTGCAAATAACCTCATGTAAAACCAATGCCTAACCACCGCCCTTTCTCTCCACAGACTCGACAAGGAGCAAGCTCTCGCAGAAGAGACGCGCGCGACGCTCGCGGCGCTTGACGCGATGCGCAAGGCGCACGAGAGCGAAGTGCGGCGAGAGGTGGACAAGTTCAAGGCAGAGTTCCTGAGCCGCGGTGCGCACGCGCCTGATCTGTCGCAGCTTAGCACCAGACACCAGTGAGTATAAGTTTATTAAGAGGGGAAGAGACTTTGCTGGACCGATGCTGGTGCGAGGTTTAGAGGAGGAGATGCAGGACGAGAGGTGGACAAGTTCAAGGCAGAGTTCCTGAGCCGCGGTGCGCACGCGCCTGATCTGTCGCAGCTTAGCACCAGACACCAGTGAGTATAAGTTTATTAATAGGGAAAGAGACTTTGCTGGACCGATGCTGGTGCGAGGTTTAGAGGAGGAGATGCAGGACGAGAGGTGGACAAGTTCAAGGCAGAGTTCCTGAGCCGCGGTGCGCACGCGCCTGATCTGTCGCAGCTTAGCACCAGACACCAGTGAGTATAAGTTTATTAATAGGGGAAGAGACTTTGCTGGACCGATGCAGGTGCGAGGATGAGAGGAGGAGATGCAGGACGAGAGATGGACAAGTTCAAGGCAGAGTTCCTGAGCCGCGGTGCGCACGCGCCTGATCTGTCGCAGCTTAGCACCAGACACCAGTGAGTATAAGTTTATTAATAGGGAAAGAGACTTTGCTGGACCGATGCTGGTGCGAGGTTTAGAGGAGGAGATGCAGGACGAGAGATGGATAAGTTCAAGGCAGTGTTCCTGAGCCGCGGTGCGCACGCGCCTGATCTGTCGCAGCTTAGCACCAGATACCAGTGAGTATGAGTTTACTATCGGTGAAGAGAGTACGCCTTTGTACACCATTATTGTATATAATTTTCTGCAATAAATAATTTAATAATAATGAAAACCAGATTGGGTTACCCAGCTTTTTTTATTGACCTTGGCAAGATTCTGGTTTGTTGTATACTCGTGTAGCCCTTGTAGGCTTTAGAATTTTTAGATGGATCAAAACATGTTCCAGTCTCTGCATGGTCGAAATATATTCACTTCACACACCAGTTGTTTCTCACTTTTACTCTGTTTTAGGGTATAGGTGCCGGGCAAGCCTACATCTAAAACAATGTCCCAGGCTCTGCAGCGTCCGAGTGGTCCTTTCATCCATTTAGTGTGAGTGACGGACCACTGGTCGCTGTGTAAATTACGTGTATGCGAAGGCAGTTAGTTACCTCATCTCACCATTATAATTATCCTTTGACGAAGCTAGCGGTGGATATAATTTGTATACATGTATCCTTTATCAATTCCAGACAAGAGATGGAAGAAATCAAGCGCGAGATCCTCTCTCTCTCGGAGAAGTACTCTCACAAGTGCGTGGAGTCAGCCGCTTTAGAGGAACGGCTCGCTGGAGCCACGTCGCAGCTTGCGCAAGCGCAGCACCACATCATGCAACTGGATGCCAGGTGAGGAAATACCTTCTTATAGGAATTTGTTACAAAAGGTCTTAACTACCTACTATACTTTTCCCTCGCCACAGCGCTTACCTTGTATTAATTCAAAAATCAACGGAACGTCATAGAGCAAAAAAATATACAACGTGTTTCAAAACATCCTAACTCTTTTTACAGGGTGTAACCTACTGGTCAACAGGATGTCAATTCTGTAAAAAAAAGTTGAAAAAAAGAAATTATATTTTATAACCTCAAAATAGTTTTTTTTAAATAACTTTTTTTGATTTTGGTATTAGCTCAAATTTTAAAAATATGTATGTATGTGTATGTGCACTTGCATAGGTTTGAGTTGTTAAAACATTGTGAAAGTCAATGATAACAATATTTAAAAAATACTTTTATCCCGCTACAGCGTTCACATTTTATTAATTTAAAAAATAACGGAACTTCATAGAGCTAAAAAAATATTTAGGTTTGTTTATTTCACCGGGTGCTACTACCCTGTAAAAAGAGTTAGTATCTTTTGTAACACCTTGTATTTTTGGATTTATTATGATGGGATATCATCGGGTGCTATTACCCTGTTAAAAGAGTTAGGATCTTTCCTAACACTATGTAGAGGAGGAACAGGTGATCAGTGTGCTTATTCTGTAAAGGAAAACCGCACAGTTGCTATTCCTCAAAACCGGTTTATTTGCAACTGTGCGGTTTCTTTTTACAGAATAAGCCCACTGATCACCCTGTTCCTCTCGATCTTGGAGAAGCACTTTCACAAGTGCATGGAGTCAGCCGCTTTACAAGAACGCCTCGCTGCAGCCACGGCGCAGCTTGCTCAGGCGCAGCACCACATCATGCAGCTGGATGCCAGGTGAGGACTAGAGCTGAAAGATCATAACAATTCATCAACATCATCAGCCCAGCTCTGCCCACTGTTGGGTATGCCTTTTTCCCCACAGGCCACCTCTCACTGTCCCTCGCCATCCGATTTTTTGGGCCAGCTAAATATTTCAACCTAATCAATATTGACTGACAGGGTGCACTGTAAGTCGATAGCGAAACTCTAAGTAGGCAGTCTACTGATCAATACAAACAACGTGTCCTATGTGGCGAAAAAAATGGAGCGAAAAAAATATCTGCTGTTCCATACAATGGGTCCACTCAGTACTGCGCCAAATGTATGAAACAGCTAATAATTTTTTTGCTCTCCATTTATTTCGCCACCTAGTTTAAGTTGTTTGTATTGATCACTAGACAGCCTACTTAAAGTTCCGCTATCGACTTAGAGTGCACCCTGTAGTTTTTGAGAATGACATGATGTCGGTATGACCATGGGTTGATGGAGGATCTTTGTCCCTCGCCATCCGCATCCATGGACCCTCACACAACGATGTCATCCGTCATCGAACGAAGGTTGACGATGTTGGTGATCGGATCGCGAGTCTCAAGTGGAAATGGGCAGACATCTGGCGAGGCGGGAGGATGGCCGATGGACAAGGGCAGTGACAGAGTGGAGGCCCAGAGTAGGACGGGGGTCGGTGGGAAGACCAGCAGCTCGATAAGATAAAGATAAAGTTGAGTGACTTGACTTAAATCCTGTTATCTCTAAGGAGGGATATAGGGCTCGTCGGTCTGGACTGGAACGACCTCGAACCAACTGCGCAAGATCGCCTCAAGTGGAGAAAACTTCTTCGATTGTTAAGTAGACACGACAGCACGTCAGAGTGTACACTTTTGTTCCAAAGTCAACCGAGTAGAGTTGTTATGGGTTAATTTGGTGGGAAATGAAAGAAGTCTTGTAGGTACTAATAATTAAATCTATATTTACAGCTCAAACTATTTACAGAGTGCTGACTGATGGCCAAGATATGTTTACCTAATGTTACTTACTAATCTATCTTATTCTAAACATCCTATTTACACTACCTATGATAACCTTAATTCTAATTAACTTAAGAAGGGCGCCAGGAGGAGTTTAGAGTGTTTCTCTGGGTTCCTGCCTACCCGTAGCTCCGTAGCGTGTAAGGGTCGACGTGCTGTCGTGTGTACAACGTATAAATTATGTGCTTCCAGGAACAAGCAGCTCCGCGCGCACCTGATGTCTGAAGCCAACGACATGAAAGCTTCGGAGGCCTCTTCGCTGTCGCAGCTGATCGAAGAGAGCGGACCGGTATGTTTTGAGCTTTGATTTAGCAGTTTTACTTTGTATCTAAGGGTTGAAGAAGGCTCGGGTTGACTGGTTGGCTCCACAAAATTGGCTGAGTTTGGACAGGGGTTAGCTTTGTCAGACGTAAAAAAAAGTGAAAAATCTATAAAAAAATACAACATATTTTTTGCCACATGCTTACGTAGAGCATAAATTTTTCTCTGTAAAAAATAGGATGTTCTTAACATAGGAGGCTCTCTTAGAGCCGACGTAATAAGACTACATATGACTCGATGTAGGAATCTAAAAGGAAAATTCTCCGACATTCAGATTCGTCCCATTATTGGCGCTGCCTTAATTAAATGCACAAAACAAGATTGATAAGCTGCGCCCAAAATAACATCAATTTGTGCGATTTTTATTTATGAGCTAGCCTGGTCCAAATTTAACCCGTCAACGCAAGCCACAAGCACCTTTACTATACTAAACTTTAAGACCCACCCGCTTGTGAGCCTAGGCTTGTAGGAGCTTGTCAACTTCCATGCTACTCTGAGACTGCCCCGCTTGACGCATCATGCATCGCACTTGACCGTTCTGTTACGTCATCAGCAAGGATCGGAGGCTCTACCACGAGTTACTTCTGGCAGACCAAATTTTGCCGTATTTAAACTTGCTTTGCCAGTGCCGACGGTCTGCCGGACGTAACTCGTGGTAGAGCCTCAGATTTTTTGTGGACATAACAAGACAACGGCGCATCGGCGGCGGGACGAATACGCTCGACGATACGTTGCGCTTACGGCGCTGAATCCGTCATGTCCGCAAAAAATCCTAACCTTGGTTATTACTGTAGTTGTCAAGTTGTCATCAGTCATTCTTTGGATATATTTAAGTTATGGTTTGGTACCTTTAATTTCTTTACCTGCCTTATTATGATTATTAGTGAGCAAATTATTTACTTATTCGCCTTTAAAGAAACTATGTATTATCTGGGTGATCTTTCCTTTTCGACAATTTCGTTTTTATAAGCATGATTCTTTTTTCCTATACAACTTTCTATAAATTGGTTCGATATCCATTTTATTATGAGGTACCTATATTTCCATATTTTCTATCCTATCGAAGCTTACCAAAAGCTTAGTCAAAGTATGCGGTGTATTCCCATTACATCCACCAATATGAACACTAGATTAAGCTACCAGATTATATTGTTTTTTTTTTTTTACTTTCACTCGTGGCCAATTCCCATCCTTCAACCTTATCTTACCAACGATCTAATCGAACATTAACTTTCCTGATTTTCCTAGTTTATCACCAATTATTTAAAAAAAACTGTTAAACATCACAAGGTCTCATCTGAATCTGACAAAATCCCTGACTACAAAGACCTTTGTCCATCCAGTGGCTTCACAAACATTAGTCAAACTTGATGGGTGAGTGACCACACCTTTTATTACGTTTTCTGTGATGCTGCAATGCCTAGGATATTGTTAAGATGGAGTTTCGCGTCTAACTTCCTTTTTGAAATGTATATCGAACCTCCCCGCACTAAGAGGAAAGCTCACCCGGGCCCTGGTAACACTGTGACGGTGCACTAACAGCATGGGAGGGCGGAGGCGCCGCTGTGGACGCACCTGCGACACCTGGCGGCGCTGTGGCAGCGCGCCAACGGAGGGACAGGTAGGAGCGAGCGGTACTGGGCGGGGGCTGTCCATTGGTTACTTTTTTACCGTTTGCGAAAAAATCGTAAAAAAAAATATTAAGACATAGTTTGACTCCTCTGAGTATTTGTATTACAAATAATTTCAGTGTTCCAGATATATGCAATGTGAAATTCAATTTGATTCAGTATAAATGTTACATGGCAAATATTTATAATATGTTGTCGTATTATTATTTTTTAACGTTGTGGCGGGCTAGGCGCTGTCCTTAATAAACTCGTGAGCCGAAACTATCAATTTTATTTACAATTTTCTTTCTGTACAATGGTGCCACAGGACGTAACAAAATTAGACTGACGGTTGAGCCGAAAAAAAGTAGTATTAAATTTTAGAATTTCGAATGTTGTCCAAAAAGTTTCGTGCTCCACAACGTAAATTTTCGTGAGCACATTTTAAATTATTTATACTTTTATTTACTTTCTGGCCCTTGAAAAACGTGAACCTTCATGACCCTCCCGTAATCAATGGGCAGCCTCCGATAAAAGCAAAGAAACTAAACAATCTTTAATTGGCTTGATTTATTTGAAGTGATTTTTATAAAAAAATTAAGTATTTCAATGACGAATAAGTCTTATAACGTTGAATATTTATAAAAACAAACACTTAATCCACTGTACTGTAGGTACTAGATGTTTTATATTGTAGTTACACTCTGTAGATATTACCTGTGTGGTTTGATCTGTATTTCTGTTGTAACTTTTCTACTTCCTTCCTTATTTTCGAGTATGCAAATTGGAATGGATCGCATGAGAACAAACCGAAGCTTTTTACAATATAATTTAGCTTACAAATGCGGTTGAAAGTTGATATTTTAAAATACTTTACCTATGGAATTATGAAACGTGTGCATTACCTAAGTTTTTCTTTTACGCACAACATAATAATTAAATTATTACGCACAGTGTGGGCTGTGTTTTGAGTACTTAATACCTACTTAAAACTTTAATACCATTCGCCCGCAATGTGTAGTTTTTGCTAGTCTTATTTCTTACTTACGGACCATAATAAACTAAAGTCTCCGCTTAAATCTCATAACTTATAACTTTGGAGACTGGTCAAAAATTACTCGCTGGCGGTCAATCCTCGAAGCTGACAAACACGTAATTATTGAAGTAACGAATTGGTTCTTCAATAGTTCCATGTTTTTCACTCCCGAGAATTCGCCCCTGAACAATGCGATTTAGCTACTTGCCGCCCAAGTCCAGCCATAACCAACTCCTCCTGTCTACAGATGAAGGCGGCCCGCTCGAGCCCTCTGCTGGAGGCGGCGCGCCCCTCGCGAGCCAAGATACAGTTCGCCAAGACGGAGAGCACGCGCAACCTGCAGCTATCGCCCGTGCAGGTGAGTCGGTGAAGGGTTCACATACTTAAGCCTGGCGTCCACTACGCGGATCGGGACGGGGCGCATCGCAACGCAAAAATCGGCCTGCCTGTATTTATATGAAATAGCGTCCACTAGCGACTTTTTTCTTACAACTTTATCGAAAAACAACAGTACTTTAGGGTGGTATTCTAGAACGCTACTTAAACTCAGTTTAACCATTCCCGCTCATTCGGAGTTTAAGATTGGACGATAGCAACGTGGCGGGAAATTCAACATTTTTACAGTTTGTAGCTAAACTGTACTATTTTTGTTCAGCGATTTTTCGTTCGCGGCAACAACAAAGTATTGTTTTCATTATTGTAAACAACAGATCAACAATAATTTAGCCGATTATGTGTTCTGGTCGTCAACAAGTTTTTTGGGCAGTGCCACTGCTTCGTAGACATGACTGAGTTTAAACTGAGTTGTAGCGGTCTAAATTAAACTGAGTTTAAGTAGCGTTCTAGAATACCACCCTTAGACATGAGGCCTGGAGCATAGTTTCTCATATTTTCTTGTGACGCAACTCACAATAGATAAAAATATAAGAGAAAACCGTTCCCAATCCCTCATACCTAACTAAAGAAAAGTGGTCGCTCCGTCGTAAATATAAGATTTTATATTTTACCACTTATCGTCACGTACTTAGGTTTATTATTGAGAAATTGGAACGACTCTACTTGACTTACAAATGTGATTTTATCGAATACCTAAGTAGTTACTTAAGACGCCGTACGTCTCACAACTAGCGCCGCCAATGGAAAAAAATCATATCTTTTTTTTTTGGATGCGTTTTTAGCAAAAAACGCTCCTGCGATTTCTCAACGCGAGGCTTAACTATTTTTAGGACCTAAGGTTTGGATTCCAGGATTGGATTTCCTACGAATGCAATCGATTCTCGCCAAAAGTGGCCACTAAAAATAGTTAAGCCTCGCGTTGAAAAATCGCAGGAGCGTTTTTTGCTAAAAACGCATCCAAAAAAAAGATATGATTTTTTTTCATTGGCGGCGCTAGTTGTGAGACGTATTTCATCTTACAACATTGTCATCGTCATTAGATCGCAGCCGAGTCAGAAGTCTAAAAGGTGCCGACCCGAGGCTAAGCGACGCCAAAATGTAAGACAATCATACAACAAATAAACGGTGCAATGGCTTCCACCAGTCTCATCTATTCTAAATTCTAAAACACTTCCAATCGGGTCCATTATTGGTTTAATAATCATTGGCATTTACTAATCAAAATTATCTTAAAATTGTTCGGTTACTTAGACCGGTGTAGGCTTCGCTTCTCTATCCTTTCACCGCGTACAGCAGCAGCCTAAAGCTGTGGGTTCTACTATTGAAACTTTTAGGGTAGTTTTATTTTCTATTTCGCTTCGTCAAATGGTCTTATTTCGCTGGACTCCAAAAACTCTTACTAAAGAATTATTCAACTCAGAGTCAACCATTTTTATTTAAAAAAAAAATTAGAACAATGGTTTTGGAGTCCAGTGGAACAAGCCGTCAATTAAAAATACACGACTTGGTACATAATGGTGTACCATAGGAGATTGATCTACTCTTGAGTACAAACTACTTTTACTATAGGGCAGCCCCTCTACCCTTGACGCATTTTTCCAATACGGCCGCAAAATGGGGCAATTACAAAAAAAAAATTTTTACAAATTAAGACGCATTTTGTGTTTTTATTGAATAAAACAGCCTTTATTCAAATAAACATTCCAAAGTATTTAAAATCAAAGCATTAATATGCGAATTCAAAGAGAAATTCATTTTAAAACTTTTTCAATTTGATCGCAATAGCGTCAAGGGTAACCCCGCTGTTTCCATCGAACGAGAAATAAATATCACGGCCCCATAGTAAAAGTTTTTGTTTATGGGTTAGAAAGAACCGTCGAATCTTTTCTGTAACATACTAAAGATGCATGTAACAACTAATATTCATTATCTTACAACAAAGATCACCCTATAAGGTCTTTTCACAAGCTACGAACCTTATGCCTCTTTCGCTGAACGAAGTGGTATTATATCTGATTCGGCTTTTTCCTTTCGGTCGACAAGGACAATTTACCATCCTATAGCTATACTATACTGCTGGGCAAAGGCCATCCCAGGTCATCTATGCCTTTGCCCAGCAGTGGGACACTATGGAGGCTGCATAAAAATAAAAAAAAATGCTATAAGAACTTCTCTCGGTTACAGAACTAAGGAAGCCGCTCCGCAAACACCCAGCCCGTCGGTGCTCGACCGGCGCTGTGACGTCACTCGTCGGTATGGTCGCCGAACGGAAGAAGCTGTTCGAACTATGAGCAATATTTACTAGCAAAATAAGGCTTTGCCGGCATTATGTTTAACACTGCAAGCTGTTGTAGGCTTCGGGGGGTCAGTCGTTGACATAAAAAAGCTGAGAAGCCGCCATCTTTTTATTTACAGCGTGTTTTTTAACTTTATTTCGATTTTGTTTGATGTTTTTTTTTAGTTTTAAACAAAATGTCGGTAAAAATAAACTATGGCACACCCACCCACGCGAGCACCTGGCCACTTGCTTGTAATTTATTTTTTGTGAAATAATCACATTTGAACATGAATATGGAGTATAATAAGAATTCAGTTTTCTTTACTTTTATTCATTGTATGTACTTATAAGTTTCTTTTTTTCTTTTCTTTCAATAACGTAGATTTTATAAAAATGCAAACAAGCAATTTATTACATATTTAAAATATTAACATATGTATTTTATCTTTTATGTTAAGTAAGTTACTTTGCGAATGTCCAATGAAATTATAAAACAAAAATATATAAAAAAATATGTATGTCAAGAACCCATAACCCTTATATTTAAATCGATATGTACTTAGACGGTAGAATAGTTTTAACATCTAGTTTTACTTGTAATGACCAAAAATTAACGATTTTTTCTCTATTTTTGTAATATTATAAGTGGCCAGATAACTTTAACTCCCACCCACCACACAAAAATGTATATAACTTTAAATTAAAATAGATTGTTTTTAACATAATTTAACTGATTGTAGATTTTTACTGCTTTTCTATTGAAGAAACCTGCTTAACAATATGAATTCTATAGTTTCTTTAACGTGGATTTTGCGGTAACAACGCCTGGTATGTATTTAGTACCTTCTTCTGTACTTATAATTATCTAAGTTAGTTGTATCAAAACTATCGGTTAGTGACGTGTTAATGAACTAAGTCGTTTTGTAAATACTAACGCCCTCTCTACACTTTTGTATCAATTAGTTTTTCTAGTGCACAGTACACGCTATCCATTTCGTTTTAACTTAAGGAATTGTTACCAAAAATTTGTATCATTTTGTATTTATGGAATTTGCGCTCCCTTGTTTTTTAATTCGTTTTTTTATAGAAATGTATCATGTAACTTAGTAATTAAGGTATATAACGTGGATTATGGGAGATATATTATTTTATATTGGTATTTTAAAATAAAAATACTGATATTAACATAGATACAAGTTTAATGGTTGTAGTTTTCAAAACGTGGCTTATTTTTATTTTATATAGAGGCATATATTGTTTTTGTAACATTAACACACTGTATTTTAGAATGTTAAAGTTTGACATTTTGCATTACCCCTCCTCGACAATAATTGTAACACTTTTTGTGTTTTTATATTGAATGTTAACTGTTTTTTGTTACCATGTTTTCCAACCTGGGCATTTGCTGTCTTCCAACCACTTCCTACCTTATAATCGTGTGTGTTTTAATGTTTTTTTAAATAATTTTCACTTTGTTGTGTATAGGGTGTCACTTTTTCCTTTCTTATTAATATGTTTTCGTTGGTTAAATATACGACTGCATTGTAACTGTAACATAACATTACAGGCAGTTCGAAAGATCCCAATAAAATTCTTCTCTTGAGAGCCACGAACCGTCATGTGTATTTTATATCGAATTGCTCAATAATTCTAGTTGCATTAAATTAAAATCAAAATATTTATAAATATGAAATACCAAATGGTTAATTTATGGAGCTAGTACGCTTCGTGAGGACATGATGGTTGATTGAGAAAAATGTGGCTATAATGTGGAGTCAGTGACATGTAAAACTATATCTTATGTAGAAAGATTTAACGGTCAATTTTGTGTGTTTTTACATGTGGCTGGTTTGCCTAACTTGTGTTACTATGACTCTCCCTGTATATTGTCAAGAGTTGTCGTTATAAAAGTGTTGGTTTATAATAACAAAGATTTTAAATAAACTACTTAATACAAAATTCTACTCTTTCATTTATATTATCTCAGTATAGATGCAACATTTTTTTTAAGTGGGCCGAAACAAAATCGAATAAGAGCACGCTTGTCTAAGAACAATGCATTCTGTCGACTGTACAAGGCTCAAAAAGTAGCATCCATAAATAAAAAAAAAGTAAAATAGTATTAATCTTTGAATTAAAATGTGGAAGTATCTGATGCAAATTTTATTTTTACACATCTACACCTCACTACATTATAATATGTATGTACAAAACATATAATTAGAAGAAACATTCATATTGTTTAAATTACTAATAGGCAAGCTACTTACAGAATAGGTAACTAAATCTTAAGTAAAAATAAGTACGAAAATACATGACCAATCATCACTCCACTACTTACTCGCAATTCATACTGATGGGCCTAACTAAAACCTTTATAATATATTTTGAACGATCCAGCCCCTGCGGCACGATACCGCGACAGATAGGTATCTAAATTTTTTCTCCACGCTAACTTATACAGAGACGTTTTCTCGAAAACAAAATTTTTGGACTTTGGATCTAAATTGCGGTATCTTCTGAAAGCCGATAGCCTCCGCTCGCTGCCGATAGCTGATCATTATTTTTTGGCGATGGATTAGTTCGGTATCTGAGACGGAAAAAAGAGTTAAAAAATAAAATCCAATGCTAGGTTAGCTAAAAAAACCTTAAAAGCCTCATAACTTCTAAACTACAAAAAATGGCTGCACATACATGGGGATGATTCGAGTAGCCGTTGGTGTCAGCTATCTAGATTTTCTCGCTTGACGTTTATGTTTGGGGCCATCCTGTATAATAATGCTCCTACTGGTAGGAGGATTTACTAGGAGCACACGGAAACGGGGTCTCCACCGACAAGTCTGTTGACCAGTTTAAAGCTGTATAAGAGGCTGTAAATTCAGTACCCTTTGCCAGTTTTGCTCGCCACTCGCTGCGGTCGGATAGGATGCGACGGCCGTATGCAGTCTAGATATGAGTTAGAGATGGTACATACTGTAGGCTCTTAAACAGCGTTTAAAGGTAGACCTTAAAGCTGTATAAGAGGCTGTACATTCACAGTGCCCTTCGCCAGTTTGGCTTGCTACTTGCTCCGGTCGGATGGGATGCAGTCTAGATATCTATGAGTTAGTGATGGTACATACTGTTAGCTCTTAATTAGCTAAACATAGGTAGATCTTAAAGCTGTATAAGAGGCTGTACATTCACAGTGCCTTTTGCCAATTTGGCTCGCCACTCGCTGCGGTCGGATAGGATGCGACGGCCGTATGGAGTCTGGATATCTATGAGTAAGTGATGAGTACATACTGTAGGCTCTTAACCAGCGTTTAAAGGTAGATCTTAAAGCTGTATAAGAGGCTGTACATTCACAGTGCCTTTTGCCAGTTTGGCTCGCCTCTCGCTGTGGTCGGATAGGATGCAGTCTAGATATCTATGAGTTAGTGATGGTACATACTGTTAGCTCTTAATTAGCTAAACATAGGTAGATCTTAAAGCTGAATAAGAGGCTGTACATTCAGTGCCCTTTGCCAGTTTGGTTCTCCACTTGCTCCGGTCGGATAGGATGCAGTCTAGATAACTATGAGTTAGAGATGGTACATATTGTTAGCTCTTAATTAGCTAAACATAGGTAGATCTTAAAGCTGTATAAGAGGCTGTACAATAACAGTGCCCTTCGCCAGTTTGGCCCGCCACTCGCTGCGGTCGGATAGGATGCGACGGCCGTATGCAGTCAAGATATCTGAGTTAGAGTTGGTACATACTTTAGGCTCTTAACCAGCCTTTAAAGCTGTATAAGAGGCTGTACATTAACAGTGCCCTTTGCCAGTTTGGCTCGCCACTCGCTGCGGTCGGACAGGATGCGTCTACCGTAAGCTGTGTGAATATCGCGGAAGGAAACCTTCTTGCGCACTATCGTTTCGGGACGGTGGTTCTCTTTGTCTGGAAAAGAGGAGAGGAATTTGATAAGTCTGTTTTCAGACACGTTAAAATCTAAACATTTTATAATAAGTTGAAAAATTCACTCGGGACAGGACTTGAACCCGCAACCTCTCAACTTCAACTTATTATAAAATGTTTAAAATATTCCCTAGCACGGGTTAGTGCTTTAGAAAAAACAAAAAGACGTTCAAATCTGTCAATCAGAAAATTCTGAAATACTCGCAGGCCGGTACCCTTAGCAAGCTTGCTGCCAAAAATTTTTTTTTTTGCGAGCTACCCTCTCTATATGATCAATACAATAACGCAACTCGAGAATAATAATTTGAATGAGATCAACTTTTTAAATATTAATTTTTGTTATTTACTGCAAATAGAAAATGAGATTTTCTATGAATGGAAAAATACATTAGTATGGAAATCGATGCCTAATTCAATCTAGGTTTTATAAACATTGGTTACTTACAGTGTCTCCTCCCACAGACAATATTAAATATTTCATTCCAACGTTAATCGAGATCAACTTTTTTTGCTGTAGCAAACTTTTTGTTTCATATTGGTTACTTACGGTGTCTACTGCCTGGGACGGTCTTCCCTTGTTCATTCTCCGGTATCCGGTTGAAAGGGTTGTACCGCTGTCCCCGTGGTGGTGCCTTCATCTCCTCCTCGTCTGCTGAGCCCATAGACGCTGACGCGGCTTCTGCTGCTGCCTCCGCTGTAGAAGATGCGTTTGATGGATGAATAAATAATGTTCACACCGCGCAATCACTAGTCCAGTGCACTGATAACGAGTTTAACGTTCCAATTGGCACTAACATGATTTCATTTGAACACATTTTAAAGATCTATCTCATCTACCCAAAAAATTCTAAAACAACCAAGGGATTTCATAAAAATCTAAATAACCATTTTGCTTTTCAAACATACGTTACTTTGGTCCAGTTTCTGAATTGAGAAATTTGCAGAGACAGAACGATACTTAAGTGCTTGCTTAGCGAATTTCTCAATTCAGAAATCGGTAGAATGGTAAAATTGCATGTTAAAATGAATATACCACAACCAGAATGAACAACGAAATTATTTCTTAAAAATTGGTTTTTACTAACAGTTTTATCAAAATTGTTTCAGCCGTTTATGAGAAATGTATGATGCTTATTTGAAGCTAAAATGACAGGAGTAATTTAAAAAAAATATATTGTTATTCTGGCAGTAAATGTGCTAATGGTTTATAGGTGATGCCTGTATTGTATATCTCTGAAGTCCCTAAATGAATACCAATTTCTGTTTCTGGTAGTTCATTCACTACAGGGTCCCAGTCTTACCTTCCGCTTCGTCCAGCTGCCGTTGCAGATCGGCCACCATCAGCTTCATGTAGTCATAGCTGGCGCAGGCAGTAAATGTGCTAATGGTTTATAGGTGATGCCTGTATTGTATATCTCTGAAGTCCCTAAATGAATACCAATTTCTGTTTCTGGTAGTTCATTCACTACAGGGTCCCAGTCTTACCTTCCGCTTCGTCCAGCTGCCGTTGCAGATCGGCCACCATCAGCTTCATGTAGTCATAGCTGGCGCAGGCGAGGGCCTTCATCCACGCTTCCATGGAGCCCTGCGAGTTGGTGCACAGGTAGTAGGTGCGACCGTTCTCGCAGTGGAACGCTATCTTGAAACTGTACGCGTCTTCTTCCTCCGTTAGCTCTGGAAATTGGTTTTGAAGGATTGTTATTTTAATGCATATTCACAGCCTAATTTTGAGGTCTTGTAGCTGCAGTAGACCTTGAAGAAACAACCAGGGTTTCCTCATTTTTCTCCTATAACCAGCAAACTAATCCTCTACAATTAAAATTAGAATATTCATTGCTGGACTACAAAAACATTACAAGGACTAACAGCATTAATAAATCGTAATTGAAGCCTTCAACTGGGAGCCCATTTTGGCACCATTGCGCTTAAGACTCAGGTCCCTGGTTTAGCATCTAATTATACCAAGGTGGTCATAGCAGGAAAACAACAATGAATCTGAGTGTTAGAGCATGATATCCAGGAAGTAGGTAATACATTATTGTAAAGTTCTTGTTGAGGAAAGGCTAGTCCACAAAATACTTACATAGCATAAGTTAACACAAAAGAAGAGAATATTCCTTTGTTGTTGCCTTAGTTTCCTTGGTAACGCATAACAACCCAAAACTTTTTTATTGGTGCTACTTTTCTCAAACTTTTATTTGTAACATTTAACATAAATAACTTATTGACTTACCAATAGTACATCCCTCTAATATAACGACGCCAACGGGCTCCTTGTCCCCTTGTTTATCGAAGTAAAACAGCAGGTTTCCTTTGAGAGTGAACCATCGCTTTTGGTAGTGTTTTCCAAGCTCCCCGCGCATATCCAGCCATCCTTCGCGGTCCACCGGCGTAGCGGACGACGCGAAAGCGCATAAATTCTTCTCGTTTACTTTCATTTTGCACTTATTCCTCCGGTTCGACGCACGAAGGTGTTGTTTGCACTTGATGGTCTAACCATTCAAGTTTTATTGTGTTTTTCACATAAACTACCGGTTAGATTGTCTTGGCTGATGACTTCCTTGATGGAGTGTTTAATTAACTATGTTTTAGTGTTAATTAAATGCTAGCTAAATTGTTTTTAGTAAGGAAGAAATAACAAAGGTACTTTCTTGAGCGCGTTTATTTTACTTTGAGAAAAATAATACTCTGTGCTTTTTGACAGCTGACTGACATTTTTTTT
The DNA here is from genome assembly GCA_949319315.1 of Zelleria hepariella. NCBI lineage: Eukaryota > Metazoa > Arthropoda > Insecta > Lepidoptera > Yponomeutidae > Zelleria > Zelleria hepariella. The sequence goes on from OX439384.1 coordinate 22,083,100, forward strand.
GTAATCTGTGCTCACTGACGTTTACAATTCAGTGTTGCCAAGTTTTGGTGAAGGTTGCCTCATGCAAATAATTATTCTTCAAGATTAGAAACTGGGGCTCCAGAGTCGCTCACTTTGGAGTTGGACACTTTGCAAAACGAGCAGTGGAAGCTGTGGAAGTCTAGCTCTCAAACAAAACGACCAGTGGAAGTAATCCTGAGCCTTAGCGCGAGGTTTAGAAATGAAGCCACCAAAGCAAGGGAGGCCACAAAAATCGGGTTACGAAAAAAAACTTCAAATAAACACCCACAGCTTCAGAAACTTACTTTTATTTATTCGATAACTATACCTCCTAAACTATGTAACAAAATTACACTAACAAACTTAACGATTAAGGCCAGGATCTCTTAGCAGTGTAACCTTCGTACTTCTTCCTGGTCTTAATGCCAGAGACAATGGTAGAACTCTTGGGGAAGGCTGAGGCACCGTTGAACAGGGGGTCTTTGTCTGGAATAAACATTGTATGATGTTAGTTAGGCTATTGGTAAGGCTGGTTAAACTTTCACAGGGCATCCTTGTTCTATGCTCTTTTGTTAGCCTAACACCTTTGGGACTTTCAACTCATTAACGGTTAATGAAGACACTTAAACGCGTGCACTCTATGACTTTGCAACGCAAGTGTCCTCATCTATGTGCTGTCGTGTGTACTACAATACTTACCAGGATGGAAGCGGATATAATCCTTCTGTACATGCAGATTCTTTGGCAAGTCAATGCTCTTGAGAACATCAAACGGTGTCCTGGTGTCTACTGGGGTGATGTAAAACTCTTTTAGGTCATCTGGAAAGGAAAGAATGGCATTAATTCTGGGCATACCACATCAGAGTTGGACGGAGGTCGGTAGGAAGACCTGCAGCCCGATGGTCGGACGACATCGTTATGGCGGCAGAGGGTCCATGGATGCGGATGGCGAGGGACCGCGAGAGATGGCGCGAGGGGAAAAAGGCCTATACCCAGCAGTGGGCAGCGGTGGGCTGATGATGATGATGATGATGATGATGATACCACATCAGGCACTGTAACTTCCGAAGTGGTGACTTCACCCATCTAGTGTGAGTGAAGGTGCAACTTGACACTATACAGGGTGTTGTTTTGCTCAGTGACACCCGACTCAGAGACGATAGTTTGAGTAACGCTTGAAACTAAAAATAAGTTAATATTTTTTCTAATATTTTTTTATACACATATTACCTTGTTCAAGTTGTTCTATAATACCGCGAAGTGCGGACACCCCCGCCTTCTCAAAGCGCGCGCGCGATATGGTGCCCGACTCTCCGCAAGTGTTAGTGTAATGGTAAGGAAGGCCACAATTTAATGATTTTTGGGTATTTTTCAATGCATTATTTTTTTATAATTTTTTCTGGCTTCAGTATCGTGTAAATAATCAATTAATCACCCCTGAGTCGGGTGTAACTTTACAAAACAACACCTTTTTTTTTAATCATCTCATTCCGTAGATGCAAAGGCCTAAGTTACATCCGGCACAACGACACTGAGATTTATCTCCAAGGCTGTTTAATTTCCACCACATGACGTGACTCAAAAGATACAACATCTTGGAGCTGGATGATCGCCACTAGCTTCGATGAAGATGCATACTAACGCATCACTGAACTAATTTGGTTATGGTCAAAAAGACTGATCGCAGAAGAAAAAAAAAGTAATGAATTGTGAACGAACTTGTGAACCTTGATTAGGTTGAAAAGTAAATGTTTCCTGTAAAGGGGCAATACTCTATGAATACCATAGGGATCTCACTCCGGGGACAAGAACCGAACAGAGTGATACTTCTGTCTACCCCGTAGTGGATATTGTTTAGATGAGAGTATGTATAAGTAGCATACTCTCTTGTTCCTGAATATAATAGCAAAAGAAACCGATGCAAACACATAAGGTACAATCCGCGCGCGATGAGAATGGGATGGAACTTTGTCGAAGTCAATCAAAAATATACGTTAATTTACTTTGATAAGGTTGCTTCGACGCGAGTTTGCTTACCGCGCGCGTCTCAGTTCCAAAAGGTCTTATCCCATTCTAATCCCGCACGGATTATAAGAAATTTAACTTTAAACGGAGAACCAAGAAGGAATTAACTCACCAACACACTGTATGGTATGAATCAGCGAGTTAGGCACACTGTGACCAGTCTCCTTGAAGCATGCATTCAGTACCAAGAACTTTACATCCAGCCCTTGGAATTCAGACTGCGAATTGAGGCCATTATCAGCACATATTCTCAGGATAGTCGCTTCAATGTTCGATGGCGGGCTATACGGCTTGTTGGGACGAAGGAATCTAGAATTTGATACAAGATGATGGTTATGCAGGTTAGTTGGAGAATATAGGTTTCAATTAAGGTTGTTTGGTGGATAAAAATTATACCCTCGAGCCGCTAAGGATTCTGCAGCAGCCTGGAGTTTCTTGTCCTCTTTTGGCAGACGCACTTTGCCCATATTCCTCACAGGAATGACCTGGAAAAGAAAAGCTTTATGAAGAGCATGCGAGTTTTGTAAACAGACGCATTTTGCTTGACCGAAACTAACCTGAAAGTTTAATCGTGACACAGGTGTTAAAGCCCTTCGCAGCATGATTGCAGTAGGTACGTTTTTATTGCTTGTTTTATCTAAAATGCTTATTTTTTCAAAATTTGTATTTGTATTATTTTTTGCCTTAACAAAAGACAACTCGGCTTTTTTTTTAATTATTTTGACAAGTTCGTTCCAACTTCCAAAATTTTCCATATTACAAGAAAAAAATATACAAATAATTTTAAAAGAAATAAATAAATAAGCATAAGTTCGTGTGTTATTTATTGGAATGTCATTGGTTTACTTCAATCTTCAATGAAAGGTGGGATAGTGAGGGAGGTTGATCATTGTGATTTCATTTCATCTAAAATAGGAGTTTTTTTTCTCCGTCATATATTATTCTGGAACACACCCTTCGTTCGAGTGTACGCAGAATCAAAAAATATTTTATATATTTTTAAATGGAAAAAGTGAAACTTTATCAATTTTGGATCAACCTTTATAATTTTTAATACATTTTCTTTATTACTGAAATATGCATGTATTGCATTCTAGCAGATTATGTATTCATTGTACCGTTCGATATTGCAGTATCTGCGTGAAGTGAAACGTATAAAAATCGAACAGCCGACTCTACAATACACGCGCTATCTTTTGTTCAAAGTGTAGTTCCATTGATGCCATTTCATTAAACTGCTTTTGATAGAGTGAGAAAGAAAGATGGGAATGACGACTGTCACGCGCGACAGCGCGTCCGTGTTTAACTGTGTATAGATATTAGTTCATCCGTTTTGCCGCAAACGGCAGCACTATCGGCTTGGCTTGTTGTTTCCTATCCGCCATTTTCCAGTCGCCATTGAAAGGTGAAAACTCCACTAAATGTCGGTGATAATTTTAAGATTTTGAGTGGTTTCTTTAAGATTTGACTTGTTTTTAGTGTTGTGAAATGAAAATGAAGTGCCCTGGACTACCATGACGCATCAAAATCACCAAACAAACGGTGCCAGTCTCGAGGATTGCCACACAAACTTCTTCGCCTTGGTAAGTCACTTTTACATTGACGAAAGAACTCCGTACGTACTTTTCTTTCGAAATCATACCGACTACATCCTCGGCACTGCGGTGCTGACACTCGAGGGTGCAATGTTTGGAGACAATACGTGGTAGTTTCGAAATTCTCAAGTAAATTAGTCCATGATGTCAAAGTGGCTAAACCAGAAGTTGGTACACAAAATCCGCCTTATTGCGATACGGTCAACGAATCGATCTATTGCGTTGAAGATTTAGTATGGGATAATTTATATTACAATGAGTAATGTCGTTCGCTTGTTAGTCATGCTGGCATCTCATTGAGCTCGAAGTAGAGAGTCATATTGCGTTGCTACCCACAAAATGTCAACGCATTCGCCGAGCGAGGCCAACAGAAGCCACCGGCCCATAGAGGTCATTTTGAATTCACCTGGCCGTAACGCGGACCGTAATGTGTTCGCGGGACTAGTTTCGTCAGGCGAGGAAATAACTTTCTTATTATTCTTTAGATCGGAGCCGCTCGGTGCGATAGGGCGACGTCGTCGCGTGAAACGCAAAGTCGCTTGTCTAGGGTCATTATTATCGCATGTTGTGTTGTGTGTGTCGGCTGCCGCTGTGTATGTTGATAGCTGGCGCGAATCGTATCTTCTGATTGTCGAGCTCGCGGGCGGGTGGCGGGCGGCACAGTCGGCACACAGGCACACAGCCGACCGCGGCCGGGCCGCCTCCACCTGACGCGTTGCCACATCTCGGCGGGGCGGCGCGCGCCTCCCTCGCGCCCGGCCCGCTATCTCCGCGCGAAACAAATTACCGATTTCTTGCCCTGCCTGCTTATTGTTTAATTATTAACGCGTCGTTTGCAGCGCCGTACTTTGTCGTGGAATTTTCTCAGCGGCCGGGGACGCGTGACGCATCGGGTGACGTACGGGTTCATTACACTCGAATAGGATTTCTTACGCCCTCTACCTCGGCCGCGGTCTTTATTGCCTACGATTTGCTCTTTTATCTCGCATCTTTTTATTCATCTGGCGGGATCTGTCGGAATGCGCGCAGTATGCGCCGCCGCAGAGTTGTCGCGCGGTGCGCTGCGCGGGCGCCGCGTCTTGCGCTCATTCAACCGTTCATGAATGATCGTAATGATCGTAACTTTCCCATAGCGGGCCTCCGCGGGGCCCTTTGATTCGTGTTGCGTGCAACACTTGCAAGGTTATAGTTTTTTCCGGCTCGTATTTACTTGGTACTTCTCTTGGCTCTGTGCGTATTTTGTCTTGTCTTGATAGATGTCCTGCTATAGTAGCTGTGGCGTCGCGTCGTGTCTATGTCGCTGTTTTGACCTCGGTTTTCATACACTTTGCCTTGTTGGCTAGACAACCAGAATGGTCCTTCTTTAGGCTAGTTGAGAGGTGTCCTTGAATGAGATTGATCCTTCATGGTTGGACAGATTATAGCCTGATGTCATATTTGGTTGAGTTCTGAGGTTTTTTTTTTACATGTAAATTGTACTCGAGACCTACACACAAAAGTTATGTAGTCCTTGTGAAATCAAGCATAAAGCATAAGATTTGTATTACAAAAAAAAAACAGATTTGCCGTTGTAGCATAAGGCTGGGTTAAAGCGTATCCATGGGTTTATAACTCTAGCTATCACTCTCTACGTCAAACAAAAGAGTGAGATACATATATGTAGTTATAACCCCCTTATGTACTGCATATCCCAGGCTCACGCTAAGCAAGCTGGGTGCCTATTTACTAAGAAACTTATCTCCATACCTAATACAATGTTTTCAATAGTGCTTAGCTATGCAGTCCATTTTTTTTTATTCGGTTGGAATTAGGAATCACTTTGTGTCACGCACAGAGGTATTAATAGCTGTGCATATGTTTTGCATACCTATGATGTGCCTTATCTGTCAATGGATGTTAAATAAATTATAGTCACATCAATATACAACTTTGGACGAAAGATTAGATAGTAAAAATGCATTAAATTGTTGTATTGAATGTTCAAAACATTGATTCTTGGTCACAAGATTCACAAGAATACTGGTTTTCTTGCGTTCCAACAGATGCATAATCATGGAAAATTTAACAACTTTGGAGGCTACGGGTGCAATTGAATTCGATAGCGGAACTTTTAGATTGTCTCAACAAATAACTTTTACTTGTTGGCAAAAAAATGAGCAGAGGCCTTAGCCTGTAACACAATGGCGTATCAATGGCGTCCCAGGTAGAAGGACAAAACCGGGATTTTTTCGTTGTTCTCCTACAACCAGCGAACTAATCCTCTAGAATTAGACTCATAATATTCTTTGCAGTACTACAAAAACATTCAAAGGACCGACACTGGACCGACAGCACTAATAAATCGTAATTGAAACCGTCAACCGGGAGCCCATTTTGGCACCATTGTGTTACAGGCTAAGGCCCCAGAACAGAAAATTATCGACGGTTCCATACATTTAGTGCAGTACTGAGTCTTCCTTAGTATGGAATAGCAGATTTTTTTTGCCCTCTAGTAAAAGTAGTTTGTAGTTCGGCGAGCCTACTTCAAGTTCCGGTATTGAATTCGATTGCACCAGGAATGTAACTTCATCTAAGTTTCCTGAGTTTTCACAAGTTACATTCTAACAAAGTAACAATCTAACTTCGACTGTTCTCCACCGAAAGTTAAGTTTGCTTTTGCGGGGGTCTCATGCTGGACTGATAGCGTTATCACCCGTTCACTATCATCAAGGTTCCAGCCGCAAACAGTGGCTATCGCTTATCGACAGTAACACTAGAATAGGCACCCGATTGGCCCAGTGTTATGTGAGAATCTTTATCTGACAAATTGGTGATTTTTATTAACCAATTGGTATTACTTCGGCTCATAGACGCCCTGAGGGTAATGGATTTTTTTTTACGCCAACCAAGCGGTTAACTCTGTCAATTTGATAATTGATTCGCTTGTTTTCAAAATTGCAGTACGGTCGGCCACAATCTCAGATACCCCCATGGCAGCTCTTACCGCGCGCGACATAAGGGCGCCAATCGAACAAAAAGGGGTATCTGAGACTGTGGCCGACTGTACAATAAGTACTGTTGTTAGTTAAATTTTCTGAATGTATTTTATAAGTACTTCTAGCTGTTCCATAAATTACCAAGCAGTTACATGGAACTGCAGGAATTAACGAGCAGTTACATAGAACTGCAGTAATTAACTAAGAAGGGACCTTTTTGCACATTTTGACTGTTTATTCAACATTTAAATAGCACAGATCCCAAAACTGCAATACTCTTTGCACTTGACATAACAGTTATAATTAGACTTACCTAACAAGGTAATTAAGCCCATTTTTCAGCTAACACAAGTCTTATGTTATTTACCCACACATTGTTATGTTTGTGTGGACAATTGTTGTAAGAATGTAGGTGTTTGCACACATGTGTGTGTGTGCCGTGTTATCTCCATAAATGTCTTTTTATTCTGACAGAGTAATGTTCCCACGTGATTGAGCCTTTGACAAAACAGTGGAAATATTCGATTTACATACCTACTATTGCTGTACTTAAACAATACTTTATTTGTAAACAATTTGAACATCTACCGCGAATTTATCAAATGTAGGAGTAGGATAATAGGTTCTAAGATTTTCTACATCCAAAGGATTAAAGATACAAATGGCCAGTTGCAATGTAAATGCATATAACATCTTTACGCCCGGTGAGGAAAACTGCGTTTCCTCCACACATATTACCAAGTCTTTCCTGTGGAATAGGCCGACTAAGCGGATAGGATGAAATAAGTGCTGTACAAGCCTACTGCTCAAACATGTCCCAGGCATCTGAGTGGTCACTTCACCCATGTGGTGTAAGTGGACATGCCACTGGATGTTGTTTAAATCATCTAACAAAGCAAAGGCCTAAGTTAGTTACAATGTTTTCCTCTTATGAAACTAGGAAATTTAAATAGGAATGAACCTTGAATAAAAAAGAACTAGAAATGTAGTCCAAAACACTACACCAAATACTTTTGTAAATATTTTGCATGATAATATAATAATAATAATATAATGTAATAATATAAAAATATAATAATACTTTTGCCACACCTTATTGGTAAAATTACGTTGATACCATACTATAAGAACAGCATTATGTACCTACATGTAATTTACGGCAATAAATAATTTTGAATTTTGAACCAAAAAGGAGGAAAAAAAACCTAAAAAAGCCAATTTAAGCTATTAAATGTTAAGAACTCATAAGATGTTGTTATGTGTAGGAAACTCAGACTGAAGGAAGACCTTGACCCGAATTAAAGAACTAGAAATAAAACAACAAGGAAAGTCTAACCTTACCCTACTTGTCATAAGAGCGAGTGTTTATTTACCCTGATGAATAGTGCTAGTGCGCTCTTCATTATCAGTTTGATGATTTATAAACCGAAGTCTGAACTCGAACTTGGCCTCAACATTGCATTCTTCGCTAAGTGGGTGAAGTGGTCTCGCAATGCTTTCATGTCACCTAGGGGCTAGTCACCTCGTCGTAACCGCTACGGGCGGTAATTTTTTTTATAGTTATGGCCATTGTTTTAGCCGCCAAATCATGCTCTGTTATCGGCAAGAGCACCTATAGCATGATGGACCATATCGCGCGGTACAGTGCTCTCTTTCATTCCGCTGCTTTACATAGAGCTCGAATTCTCTCTGAGAGAAGGCCTTTGCTCAGCCAGTGGATACATAAAAAAAATGCTAGAGTACTAATTACAATAGCCGAGCTAATTGATACAACCCAAAACTTTCCAGCCTAAATTTACCTAACGTCCCAGAAAACAATACCTAAGCTCTTTCGTTGACCGAAGCGGTAATTAAGGTCTTCCACTAGATTAACCTCTTTACTAAGTTCAATGTTTATACATAATAATATACATAGGCCTTTGCTTCTTCGTAATGAGATGATTTTATACAGCGTCCAGTGGCACCTTCACTCACTAGATGGGCGAATTGACCACTCAGACGCTGCAATGCCTGGGACATTCTTTAGAAGAAGTAGGGCTTGCCCAGCAGCTCCCATCCTGACAGCTCAGTCACCGTAGCCCACAGGAAAGACAAGTCTAGGTTAATGTAAATGCTCACTAAGCTACGATGGAAAACATCGTGAGAAAACCTGAGAAAAAGGCCTCCGTTATCTGCCCGTATTACGGCAACATGCTTAGTAAATGTCGACCATCTGTCTATCTGTATCTGTAATTGAACTCACAACCGTAACAAAACCATCGAGCGAAAATTCTCAATACCTTCTGGAAGTCTTTTTCCCAGTCGTGGCGCCATCAGTTGGTAGGTAGGCGCCTGCCTATCCCACCAAAACTGTCATGTTTGCATATCTTTGGATGTCTCCCACTGGTCAGAGGCCACTACGATACTCCAATGGCCGCTTTATCGCATAAGTGCCTCAAACTACCAAAACGGTGTACCCCACCGTGTAGCAGTGCCCCGAACAAGCCCCCATTGTCGGCCGTGCCCCGCTCAGGGGCCTTAGCCTGTAACGCAATGGTGCCAAAATGGGCTCCCAGTTGACAGCTTCAATAACGATTTATTAATGTTGTCAGTCCTTTGAATGTTTTTGCAGTACAGCAAATAATATTCTGATTCTAATTCTAGAGGATTAGTTATCTGGTTGTAGGAGAAGAACGAGCAAATCCCGGTTTTGTCCTTCTGCTGGGACGCTATCGACATGCCATTGCGTTACAGGCTAAGTGCCCTGGGCGGCGGCAACCTTTCACCGGCGGCGCGCGTGCGGGCACCGAATGTGGGCCAGAGCCGTCGCGGGCCGCTCTTCGGCTATCTTGACCCACATAGCGCACTCGACGGCTAATCTAGTGAGAGACCTTAATTACTTGGTAAGGCCCGAGTCGGCTGACGAAGGGTTTTGGAAGTTTTAGGTTGGGGGTAAATTAGCATAATAATATCTTTCTATTTTGCCGGGTGTACCGTTTCGATGTGACCAAGTGGCAAGGCATAATCTCCAGTCGAGCGGGTTTTTCACCATGCTTTCCATCAACAGTTAGCAAATAATACACCGTAAATGTAATTGGCACGAAATGGTTGATAATCCCATCACTTAACTCCTCGGCTTTAAAAGTTAACGTTTATTTAACTTAATTATTGATTCAAACAAATAGGGGTTCATACACTTGACTTACGTTAAACCCTTGGCCCACTTACCCTCTTCTTATCGACTGAGGAATTCACCCCAACCGATATGGCCTGAAATACCTCTTCAAAATAACGTTGAATTGCTGGGTGCATAGCTAAGCTAAGCAAAGCAAACTGCGAAGGAAGGGACATATCATGAGAGAACTGTATCAATCTCGTCCAGCTAGAGAATAAGGATGTCTAGGTAAGACTATACTATCTAAAAATTGTAGGGGTTACCTCTTAGCACGCGACACAAGTGATGTATAAAAAAATCTATATGAGCTAGTGTCGATATTGGAATGTACACTCAAATTATTGGCTATCAGTTGATAGAACCTGACTACCTACAGGAAAACCCATCACCTTTTATTACAACAAAGTAATGGACAAATTAAATTGAACGAGTGGCTGTCCTACTTTTTAAAATTCAAATGAAAAACGGCACTGTACCTATTAGTTACATCGCTACCACTTTGATGTAACCACAGAGAGAAGTAACGGCAAAAATTACGTGCCGAAACGTAAAGAAGGGATTCTTTAAAAAATTTAGGCCTTTAAACCCATCGCGAGTAAGGTGTTCACACCAACACATTTCTCACTTTCTCGACTGCACTCCAATTTTAAATGTGGTTACCGCGCAGTTGGATAAAATGTTCACTTGGGTTCTCGTGCCTCTCCACTAAACACCTCTTCATATTATTTTCAACGTCGGCTACATCCGTCCTTTTCCTGATGTTTCCAAGCCACAACTGTCTTCTTCAACCAGATTGAGGGGAAGAGACTCAATCTTGCCTATCAACATGATCAATTGAAATAATCACACTACACACGATAATTTGGACACTTGCTCACAAACCGAGTTAATTAACAGGCTTGCCTCTCCGATGGAAACTTTCTGTTAGCCACGTTAACGAGACACTCGTAGTAAATTTGCTCGACTTTAGAATGCAAACAAGCTGTAATCCGACGAGGCGACCTATTCTCGGTGGAATAACAGCGGATCGCGTTAGAAATTCCACTGCTTTCGGTCGAAGATTGTCAACAAAGGCAAACTAGGTGATCAACAATAAATCATAAACTGTTTCAGCGTCTTAAAACATAGATCAGATTCCCTTGTGGTTTGCCATGATCCGAAGACATAGCCCAAGTAGCCCGGAAACAGTGGAACATCTGGCACAGGATCGTGAGATGTGGCGTGCGCTTGAAGAGGCCTTTACTCAGCAGTGGGTGTTAACAGGCTGATGATGATGATGAGTTCCCTTGTCATGTCTACATATATGGAGGTCTTTACTATGATCTATGCCTATTGAGCGTCCGTCACGGACTGGTTAGATAAAAAATCTTTATAATGTTCCCTAGCACGGGTTTAGACGGCTTTAGAAAATACAAAAAGTGGTTAGATAGATATTTAGATACTTAAGGTCTGTACAGGATTGAGATGTCACAAATATGAGTATCAATGGGGCAGTATATTATGTAGACTTGACTGAATTTGACGTAACCTCTCCCGCTTCCACTACCGCTGTCGCACAAATCGAATTGTACTTCTACTTATGTAGGGCAAATCATCTGCTCTGCTCCACATAATATTTGAAATAAGTCGTATATCTTGTAAACATACGCTATAATAAGTCACCTACTTTCCGAAGATATTAGTAAATCAGTTCATGTGACTTCGGAGGTGCACTGGGCCCCAACGTTAATTACCGAAGGAATTTGGGTCTTGGTCTTACGTGGAACTGGTTTTGCCACGCATCGTCTCACGAACTGTGGGGTTTAGCACGAGTTTGACGTTACGATTGCTAGCAGTACGAAAATAAGAGTGTCCCTTTGAACACTGAATCTTCTTAGTCCAACCGACTGGTTCTGAGGATCACCACAACATGGCCTGACCGCTGCCCACTGACCTAGGTATTGAAGGCGGCAAATAGTAGATCATAGCTAGCTATGTAAATTATCGTATGCAAAATAAACACAGCTACATCTAACTATTGGTTTCCGTTGAAGTGTAATAAAAACGGCGCATGATTAGGACACACGAAATTGGTTATCGTAAAGTCAAACTTTCTATTAGGGCTCTGATTTCCACTCTGCCTGGTCTGATGGCGGTGGACTGGTTGAAGACATTCATTTGCCACGCCACTGCTCAGCCTCCTCAGGCTGTAGCGTGAAGTTATTTAACGTAGGCCACATTTATATCGTCAAAATACGTAACTTCAAAGTTTTATACTAAACAGCTGATAAGTGGAAACGTAACCGACACAGTTTTGATTTTGTAATTGGTAATGACGATACCTGACAGAGTTATACATATTAGTAGAACTAGGACTAATAGAACCTCACAGAACAGACAACTTTTTCCTGATGATTTTCCACGTAACCAAGTACCTACACCCATTTCCAAGTACAATGAATACTCACTACAGGTATATTTAAAAGGGTTACGTAACATTGTTTACATAGCGCCGAGGCAAAGAGGACAACGATATTACGCTTGACCTCTTTTAGTCCGTATCAAAACTCAACGCATAGGTAGGTAGGTGTATGCAACTCCGCAGCAGTTTCTAATTGCACCTACTAAGACATTCGCTGCATGTTTTATATGGTTGAATGAAAATATTAACGTCGTCACGACACGCATGCTTGCCCGGTAAAAAAAATATTTTAAATAATATGTGGAGCTGAGGCGGTGGTGGTCTAGTGGGTAGAACAGTGGACTCTGAAGCGAAAGGTCCTAGGTTTGATTCCCGGTGCGGGCATGTATCTATGACTTTGTTTAATTTCAAAAGTTACGTACATTTGTGAATTTGTAGTAGCAATACCACTCGCTGACGGTGAAGGAAAACATCGTAAGGAAACCTGAGGCATTATACCCTCAACGCAAAAATCGCCAACCCGCATTGAGCACGCGTGGTGATTAAGCTCGAACTCTCTCTCTGAGAGAAGGCCTTTGCCCAGCTAGTGGGACATGTACAATTGTACAGGCTACATCTTACTTTTATGTAGAGCTGACTTCAAACTGCACTGAGAAGTGTGGTTGAATGGAAGCCAAGACAAAGAAATACATTTTTGTAGAGAAAATTTTGGTAGAGGTAGCGCTCTCTACAGGGTGCACTCTAAGTCGATAGCGGAACTTTAAGTAGGATGGCTGATATTTTTTTCACTCCATTTTTTTCGCCACCTAGTACAAGTTGTTTGTATTGATCAGTAGACATCCTACTTAAAGTTCCGCTATCGACTTAGAGTGCACCCTGTAGTCTTTCACACATCTCTGTTCTGCGTGAGTATTCTGTAAAAACAACCGCACAGTTGCTAGTCCTCAAAACCGGTTCATTAGCGGAAGAAAAAAAAACATTTTTGACAATTTATACGTATTATTTGTCGAAAAATAATAAGCACCCTGGGCTGCCTCCGGCCATCCTGGGAAAAACCTGTTTCGACCACCTCTCGCCATCTCCGCCTAGGTCTGACACGGAGCAATTGATCATCGTGTGGGTCCTATTTAATAAAAAAAAAAAACAATCATTCCTCTAAGGCGGACTTGCGTCAGTGAGGGTTAGCCTTCGATCAAGGATAAAACTAGATACAACATAGAACTCTGAAATGTGTCTGGAAAAATAGGTTGACATTCGAATATCAGACGTATGGTCGAAATGATGTTTCGTATTGTTCTATTGCTGATATCTTTTGTTTCTGTGGGGACAAGTTTTTATTGTGATTTTAAACCTTCGATCAAGGATTTAGTTCGGTGGGGTTAGCCAACCAACTCTGAGTTAATTTGACATTTCCATACAATTTTTGACGTTAACTGTCTAACCCTGGTTGGCGCAAGTGGAACTAAGAGTCCGAAAGTAGTTTAGACCGTCATGACATGATGTCGATATCATCATGGGAAGGTGGAGGGTGGCGTAAGCTATAACCAAAGCTACATTTCAGCCTCAGCAGTGAAAACGAGGTTACCCCTATGCCCGTCCGTCAGAACGCGGCCAAATGCCACTTTACGTCCGAGGGCGATTAAAAAAGCGCTTTCACTTGGCTTCCCCGCCCGCCCCACTCCGCACCACCTGCCTATGTTGTTTTGGAGTTTATACACTGACGAGCTAACCGCTTGAGAGCAAAATGGCTTCCGTCCAATCCTAGTGCTTACTGCCGGACATAGAATCACGACGACGAAAGCAATAAAAAAAAAAACGAACCGCATTACAGCAGTTGTTGAATTCGGAACCCAAAGTTTTTTGTTCGAAAGTCCGTTATTGGCTTATTCAAAACTTTTGGCTATTATAAGAAACTAATTACAATATTTTTTATTTTGGTTCAGTAGTTTCGATTTTACAACGTTTCAAAGATACAGTTTTATGACGTCACGCGACGGTCTGCATACTGTTGGCGGTCATAGGAACAAAACACTTTAGCGCATAAAAACAAAACTACTGGACCAAAATAAAAAATATTTAAATTAGTTTCTCAATATTGTCTAAAGATAAGATTAAGCCAATAACGGACTTTCGAACAAAAAACTTTGGGTTCCGAATTGAACATGTTTCTCCTGTGGAATCGGCTGAGAGGATAGGTGCTAGGCAGGCTACACCATCTGAACATACCCCGCCCAGGCACTGCAGCGTCCGAGAGGTCACACACCAATCTGAGTGGAGGTGCCACAGGACGCCTATGTAAATGATGTGACATAAATGTAAATGTTATCGGATTCTTGGTACGCTAATGGAAAAAAAATCTTTTTGGATGCGTTTTTCACCAAAAACGAGCCGTCAAATGAGAATCCCTAGGCTTAACTAACTGGTTTTTTAGGTCCTAAGCTTGTCCTAAGGCCTAGATTGAATCTAATTGAATCTTATCTAGTAGATTCTAGATCCTAGAACCTACGTATAAATCTCGCACAAGTCAAAAGTGGTGGTTTTTTTCTTACAAATAACATCCTTTCCTGAAATAAGGTTGCAATGTCAATCGCAAAATGGTTTGTTATGAGACATCTCTTTAGAGAAGCTGAAAAGGAACCACTGGTTCGAAAACAAATCGGAGCTCCCATATCAGCATGATGTCTTTCCCGAGCATATTGTCAGACGAGATTCCAATAAAAATTCCGTCGCTTCTCCTCAAGCCGTTATCGTGAAAAGCTGAAAAGCTCACGTCTCCGAAACGATTTCCGTTTCTCATAAAAAATAAGTGCGTCTTTTGAGTGATTGAGCTGTTTCGGCCATCTATGCGTTTAATTCTCATTTGTCAGAGCATGAGCATTAGATTAGCCCGCATTCGTGCATTTTCTGAATCAAGAGATTTTGTAGGACAACGTGGAAATAATTGTGTGGTTGTCCTTGGTTTACCACGTTTGGAAACATTTGGCAGCTGAATTATTGTTGAATTGTTGTGTTAAGCTGTGTAGAATAATGAAAACCATACTATTTTACTGTCACGAAACAAAAATTGTTCAATTTAATTTTGGACTAAAATTACAAATGTCTTTCACACTAGGAGCGATTTCTTCCAAACAGCCGGTTCGGTACTTTGATAGCCTTCAGGCAAAAGTTGGTCAACCTATTTACAAGACTGAAGTAAGAGGAAAACTTTTATATTCTGTCTACAATAGATAACCATCTGCAAAAATCCACCGTCGAAAGAAAGCAACACGAAAGTTACACAACGCTCCGAGTGAATAAAAGTTCAAAGGAGTAAAGTTATTTGATGGTGTCACCATAAGAATGTTCGACGGGCTCGCGTGCCAAGGCACACTTAACTCTAAAGTGCAAGCAATAAGAGACAAGAGTGCGGCAGTAATTTGTCCTCTGCCATTCCACGGTTCGCTTATGGACGAAGTTCGAAGTAGGGACGAGTTGGAGCTAATACCGGCTCCGGCGGGTAATTTGTGAACTCTTCGGGCTTTCTTATCGGGCTTGTTCAGTGGCGTAACTAGGGTGGGGCAGGCAGGGCACGTGCCCTGGGCGCCATTTCAAGGGGGCGCAAAACAGCAACTCGAAAATTCAAAATAATCCAACAATATACTTCAAATTATCGGACGAGTCAGTCATGGTACTGTATTAATTTATTTAAATAATTAAAATAAGAAAAAAAGGAAAACATAGGGACATGGCAGAGGTACATAAAAATTGAATGGCATAAACATGTTTTTTAAAATAATTGCGAGGAAACAGGTCTCCCTTTTTGTATGGAGCAGCGGCTACCCGCGTTTCCTAAATTTTGCGCGGCGTGAGATTTTTTTATAATCAGAAGTAGAATAATTAATGTCCTATTTTTGTCTTGCATCGCCACCACTGAAAAAGATATACGAAGGGGCGCAATTACGATGCTTGCCCTAGGCGCCATTTGCCCACGGTACGCCACTGGGCTTGTTATCTGTTTGGGCAGATCTATGATGCCTGTTCTGTAATGGATGTGCGTTTTGAGACGATAAAATATGCGTATAAGGCTGTCAAACCTGGCTGTATCCCGTTTTCAGCACGAAACTGTATGCATTTGGGGCGAAATTAGTGAACTCCTATTGCCACTGCATATTATTGCTAGGTAAAAGTACGTCACTATCCTTTGTGCCACTACTTACTTTCTCATAGATTTATGGAGTGTTATAGAACGAAATAAGTTACAGAACGAAATAGCCCGCGCGCCAAGAAAAATGCACAAAATCGAGTCCGGTATCAAATACACTAAACAAATCGAAAATTTTCACATATCAAACCCTAGAATTAGGTGAGACCTATCTAAAACAGCCAGTTTCGTGTTGACATTCATAAACGTTTTGAAGATATTTTTGATGAAAAAAAATAGGCGGCGCACTTTTTTTCAAACAAAATATCTTGCAATCTGTTATGGGTATCAACACAAAACTGGCTGTTTTAGATAGCTCTCACCAAATTCTAGGGTTTGATATGTGAACATTTTCGATTTTTTTAGTGTATTTGATACAGGAATCGTTTTTGTTAATTTTTTTGCGCGCGGGCTCATTCACTATGCCCAGCGCCTTAACTCATTCACGAGCCGCTATTTTGAATTAAACTTCGATTATCACCTGTTACATTTGATACCAGTTACAGGAAAAATGTGGGCCTAATTCTGCATCTCCTTACCCACGTCTTAACACATTCAAGGACACTCTCACATTGTCTATTGTTCTTTTTATTTTCACGTTATCACGTATGCTAGCGAAAGTGTGAAGTTTTTCTTTTGCGTTGATTTCATCCGACCAGCCTGTGACAAATGGGCCAATATTATTTCTTTTGTAAACAACGAAGAGAAAGAAAGCCCACATCACCCCTATAGAACCCATGGTGCGTGCCTAAGGAGTCCGGGGGGTCGCTGACCGGCGCCGGGGGGCGGGGGCGTGGGTTTGAGTCCCGTTACTCGCCGTCGCGCCTGCCTTTGCCTCTGCTAAGCATTACCTGTGCGACCTTCGGCCGGTGTGTTCGAGCTGCGGTGTCTATTGAGTCGGGTATTGCGGCGATGAACGGAGAGCTGAGAATATGGAAATATGCACTCCGTTTCTGGTCGCGGATCAGATACTTAATGGGGCGTTAGAGCACCATTTTCCCATACAAACCTAGTTCCGGTTTAATTTCTAAACTACAGGCTGGATTTTGCTGAAACTTGGTTTATATCAGTAGGTGACCAATATGGAGGTTTGCAAATAGTTTTTATAATAAAAAAATAGCCTGAAAGAAATTAGAGCGATGCGTTTTTCGCGCCGAAAAAGGGGTTACTTTCAGCTGTTATTTACTTACATTATTACACTGTCTATTGGAGTCTAACTACCTTGGGAATATCAATAATGTGTAGTATTTGTCAGAAAAAATTTTTTTTTTTGAAATTCCTAATAAAATGTAGAAATGGCAGCTGAACTACGAAAAACACAACTAGATACTCGCGAAAGTACACGAACACACGTAGACTCATACAGCTGCATTGCCTCTCACTTTTCCCGCGCCCCGTCTCGCTCTGGGTGAAACAGCAGTGTTTTACGCGCTTGGCCGTCACTGAGTTCCCACGGTCCTGAAGGGGCCTCTTAAGCCGCTCTATACAGTTGCTAGCTCGCCGGCTAGATGAGTTTAGGTTTAGGACATTGTGAAACGGGTTAGGCGTTTCAAGTTTTATCCCTTGTCTTGCGTTTTCACTCGGCTTACTCGAAGGGAAGAAGTTTGGCAAAGGTAAATTATCAGATTGAGGTTACATGGAGGAGGAACAAAATGTATCAAACATTTTGTTCTCCTTTTCTATAGTAATAAAAAAAAAACGCCATTTTCACCACCAATTGGGTCCCACAAGACGGACAACATTGACGCGGCAGGCCTAGGTGACGATGGCGGGATGACCTGAATAAATTTATTGCCCGGACGGTCAGAGGTGGCTCAGGACAGAGATGGGTGAAAGATAAGAGGGGATGCCTTTGCTCAGCAGTGGGACACATCACACAATAAAAGCGGGTATCTGAAAAAAAAAAAAACTTTTGGTTAAAGTCTACCTTATCACCATTTCTATTCTCCATTTCTGGATGAGCTCCAACTTTCAAACGCTTCTCCAGAAGCAGTTACGATAAGAGTACATTTCGCACGTATCTCCTAAATAACTGCGTGCGAAAAACCATTCCGAGAGCCAATAAGGAAGCGGGAGCTCGGAAGAACATCTTTGCTACGCTCTTGCGGTTGTTTTAAGCCCCGGCTACACATAGCGACTTGCATAGCATGCGCAAACAATTTGTGCAATAACCCTCCTTTGGTCAGTCGGGTAAAAACGTGGCACACTGCGGCGTCCACACGATAGCAACTTGCATGCACATAAAGTTTCTGCAAACGTTGGCGCAAAAACACGACAGTGACTTGCATGCGCAAATTAGATTGAGCGTTTGGCCGAAACTACGCCCGGCTACACGCAGCGACTTCATGCTCAAACAATTTGTGCAAAAAACGTGGTACATTGTGCGGCGTCCACACGATAGCTGTCTGATTGCGCTCAAAGTTTGTGCAAAAGTTGGCGCAAATGGTGCACTTTGCAGTGTCTATGTGACAGCGACTTCCATGCACAAATTGGTTTCGGCGTGTGGCCGAACCTTTACGTGATTATATGCTTGTGTAACAGCATCTTATCGCCATCCTCCATGCATGAAATTATTATAAACTATCTCTACTCTGTTTTACATAATTTTAATTTTCTGGCGACGCATCGTACGAGCAATGTTTCAGATGAATGACCAAGGCCCCTTGCTAATGAGGATTCAATTATTATTACTCTTTCTTTGCTTGAGATGCCCGAGAACCGTCAAAGCTTTGGTGACCGAAAAACGTGACGTCCCAAGCTTATGTGTGGTAGAATGTCGGTTGATGACTATTGATTTCTGGCGTAGAGTCATACCATTGTTAAATGGAAATCTCATTACTTTGGACTCTTTTGAGTTCTTCGTTTTTTTAGTTTTGAGTTTTTCACTGAAACTTTTCTTCTTCCCGCCCTTGACTGACAAGAGCGCCTTTTAGTGGATGAAACATGTTAGAAAAAAGCAAATTTTGTCGTTCCGCCACCAAGGGGGTTAGAGCATAGTAAATAATCTAATATTAGTTCAGTACTCGTGCGTGTTACCGAGCTCATAATTAGTTGCTAATACGACCAATGACGTCAAGAAGCTAAGTTTGGAATTAGTTTTTCTTTAGCTTTGCGTTGCGAATGCCTCTAATAGTCCGCCATCGCCATTGTGTTACTTCGTTACCTTTAAGGTGTCGAAAAATGTTAATTAGATTATAGACCTGTCGCGCTGTTTGTACTTTGATTTAACAATGTTAGAAACTAAAAGGCGTTCGACAATCGTGGGATGGTTTTTCTTGTACTGTCAAATTAGGACTATCTGATTTGGCGACAGTCCGCCTTTGTTGCCAAATACTTTTCGAGATAAAAAAGGCGTATGCAGCCGTCCGTTGCCATGTATTGTAGATGACAATAGCTGTGGACTGCGTTGTCTTTAATTGTGTATGATAAAAATTATGTTATGTATTTCACGCAGCGTATATCAAGCCAATAATGTAACAGGTCGACTCGCGTTGAATTTGCATGGTAAAATTAATTACCAGCTTATAAAGATCATTGTTCGAAGCTGTTTGTATTCGCACCGCACCGCCGCGCCCCGGCAGACCTCGGCCGGAGCGGCGCGTGCGCATCGACATAACAATTTCTACTACATGTTGTATTAAACAATGTGTTCTTATTTTAAACTCGTGCACGTAGACGTCTACGTGGTTTTGCCGCATTGGTACACTATCTGGTACCAAGTTGCATAAGCTGCAAACACGCAACAAAACCTTTTACAGAGAATTACAGTTATTTTTTTCTAACTAGCACCTGAAGAATCAAGAAGATTCTAACATCAATAAAAGGGTGGCTTGAATTTCTGCATAATTTCATTCAGTATTCAACCAAAATCTGTCGCTTGTTCAAACTGAATCTTCCATAACATGGTGTCATTTATTTCCATCACAGTGATTCCCCATCGGCCAGAAGATACCCAACAATACACGTAGCTCCATATTGTGCCACAGTGCCACTGAAAGTCTGTATTACATAGACCAGTGGTTCCTAACCTGGGGGTAATTACCCCCGCAGGGGTAAAAGAGCTTTTCTGCCGGGGTATTACGCAAAGTAGCACTCCTACTTCTTTAAGATTGTAGTAGGTGATTTTTCGTGATTTTTCAGGCGCGCTTCGGGCGCTCTTTTATTTGACAAAAAACTAATAAAAAACTAAGACAACGAAATGCTTTAAAATGTAAGAAAATAATGAATTACTATTGTTTACTTTTTGTATTTTCTAAAGCACTAACCCGTGCTAGGGAACTTTACTATTGTTTACTTGGATAACATTTTGAAGGGGTGAAGTGATCTTCAGCTTTCCTTGGAGGTCAAAGGGGTGGGGAGACTGAAACGGTTAGGAACCACTGGTATAGACATTCGCACAAACACAGGGCTCTCTGAGCAGTCCCACAAGGCTATTAGCGACTGGTGTATTAGCCCGTATATTGTCCTGTATCGTCTGCTAACAGCGGGTGTGGGCGTAGAGACAGCCGGTTAGACGATTACGTAGATCCATATTGCACCTTTTATTGATACCGTTCCTGCTAGGCGGATGGGAGGCTGTACAAGTGTACAGTACGTAAAACTAACTAAGGCCTTTGCATCTACGTAGTGAGATGATTTATACAGCGTCCAGTGGCACCTTCACTCGCACTAGATGGGTAAAGAGACCACTCGGCGCTGCAGTGCCTGGGACATACAGTACAGTACAGTACGTACTTCGGGGGTATTTGTTGGTTAGACTCTATTGCCCATATTTATAAAACACAATTTCCACTCATTACAGATAAACAGTACCCACACAAACTCAGACTTATAACGCTCCTCATCATCATCATCATCATCAGCCCACCTCTGCCCACTGTTGGGCATACTCAAACATGTACGAGTTTACATTAAAAAAAATAGGATGCGAATTCGGTAATCATTCTGATTGCGATCTTTGGGCAAACGGCTTGAATGTGTAGGCAGGTAGTAAGAATTGAAATCAAAATGACACCTTTCGCTTGAGAGCTTTGAGATCTTTAGAGAGGAGAAGTATAACCGCATAATTTCAGTGTTGTGCGCGTTTTGCTCACCCACAATCTTTGTGTTAAAACGCAGCCCAATAAGGCAAGCTCGTAGTCACACGACACATCTGTCTGAGCAGTCCTGACAGCATTGGACGAGCAGAAACACGGCGACCCTGACGAGGCACGTGGTGGCAATGCAAGGAAAGGCTGATTTACATGAGGCTGCTGCAACTGCAGGGGCTAGGAAATTTATAAAGAGCTACACAATGGACAGCCAAGTGCGACTAAGGCCCGGTTTCTGAATTGAGAATTTTGCTAAGCAAATACTTTACTATCGTTCTATCACGCTCTTTTGTGAGAAATCTGCAGAGACAGGACGATACTTACCCATTTGCTTAGCGAATTTCTCAATTCAGAAACCGGCAGTATGACGGCGTTTTGCTCCTAGTTATATTTTCTGTTGGTAGACCTCTGTAAGTTTGTGTCCTAGTTAGCAGTTTTTGCACTTATTTTCAAGTTCTTGCTTCCAACAGGATAATTTTTATTATCAAGGAGAAGCGTTTTTTGTTTCCGCAACTAAAGGGCCCCATAAGGCTGTCTTTTGCGACCTTTCTTCTCCCATCAGTTCCTTAGACAAGTAAAACACCAGTTGAATTCTCCACAAAAGCAAATGAAGTAGAAGCGTGTTTGGCCTCCGCGACTAAAAGTAGCTATACTTTTTGTTTTTTCTAAACCACTAACCCGTGCTAGGGAATATTTTAAACATTTATAATAAGTTGAAAAACTTCACTCGGGACAGGACTTGAACCCGCAACCTCTAGCATACCGTGCAGGCGCAATCCAATGAGCATTTCGTCTGCAAAGATGAACTCATTGGGTGGTGTAGATTAGTGCAAACTAATCACACCAGGTGGCGCCCCCCGGAGACTAGTTGAAGAAATTCGCATCGACAGTTACTTGACTCGGTAGCTCAATTGGTAGAGGGCCTGCATGGTATGCGAGAGGTGGCGGGTTCAAGTCCTGTCCCGAGTGAATTTTTTCAACTTATTATAAACGTTGGCTATACTTTATGCGATCACCCGCCTTTCCTCCATCCGCTCCTTGGACAGCTAAAACACCAGTTGAATTCTCCACAAAGGCAATTACACCGAACGCCACATCTTCCATAACAATATTCTCGCGACGCGGAAGTGGTTGGGCACGCAGGGGCCTTAGCCTGTAACGCAATGGCGTGTCGACGGCGTCCCAGCAGAAGGACAAAACCGGGGTTTCCTCGTTTTTCTCCTACAACCAGAGAACTAATCCTCTACAGTTAGAATCAGAATATTCTTTACTCAAAAAAGCTCGTAATGTGGTCATTAATTCGACAACCTTCTTTGAGCAAAGGAGGACTTGCGGGCTACTTTGAATAGGCGCCAGAAAAGTTGTATGGAATTTCATTAATGTCGTGTTTTGCGGCCAGAAAAACTGTATGAAAATCCATTAATGTCGAGTTTTGTTTCATAAATAGAACTCAAAAGTCAGGCACAAAAAGTATTTATTTAGAATTTGGCTGTTTGGGTGCTGGCAGTCTACAAATTGCATAGAAAAAAAAAGCGCGGCCATATTGTTTTCGCCGCTTCGCGCGTTGTTCGAATGATTTTTCTGTGCGTGCTGTTTTTTTGAAAATAAAAGTGAACTCTTCAAGCAACGAATCCTCCGATTCAATGTGTTTATCAACGCCGAACATAAAAAGTAAGCGAAATTAGATATTTTAAAGGTACCTATTGCCACCGAAGTCAAAGGAAAAATACAAGTTTATCTACGAAAAGTTTGCGGAATGGAAAATCAACAGAAAGTAAACTACGACAAAAGGTAAGCTGGTTCTATTTAAATTACTCGCATTGTTTGAGTAAAGCACTATACAAGCCTTAGTCTGCAATGAGTGCGCTTCTGGCCACGCTATGATTGCCTCGAGCTTAGCTTAGCTACGCTCTCGGCCCTCAAGTTTGGTCATCATTGCAGCCCTTGCTGTCCGCGCTATAAAGGCCTCGACCTCCGGTCTCGGCCTTCATTCCAGCTTGTCCATCAAGGGCTGCAATGCTGACCGCACTGTGAGGGCCTTGAGCTGCGCTACGCTGCGCTCTGTCGGCCATCAAAAGCGCGCCAGAAACGCACCCATTAAAGACCGCGGCAGTAATGTACTATTGCTGTACTACAAAAACATTAAAAGGACAGCATTAATAAATCGTAATTCGGAAGGCAAAGTTTTTTGTTCGAAAGTCCGTTATTAGCTTAATCTTATCTTTAGACAATATTGAGAAACTAATTTAAATATTTTTTATTCTGGTCTAGTAGTTTTGTTTTTATGCGCTAAAATGTTTTGTTCCTATAGTACGGAAGCCGACCGCATGATCTTCACGTCACTTGATACAAAGATAAGCTCTATGGCTTCAAATAGAAAAAGTTACGCTGAGCTCGAATCAATCGGTCTTATCACTCTGAATTGGCCGAAAGGTCGAAAAAAAGGGCCACTTCCGGTGCATAAAAACACCCGATTTTACGTGATCTGATACAAGAATCAGACTGGTGGCTTCAATTAGAACTTCTTTCGGAGAGGCAGAAAAACCAAGTCTGCCATCGCTGGAGTGGCCGGAAGTACCCGACAGACGCTCTCAAAGATCATGATTTTACTCAAAATTTACGTGATCTGATACAAGAATGTGACTTGTGGCTTCAATTAGCCCTCGATTCGCAGAAGCAGAAAAACCAAGTCTGCCAGCTCTATAGTGGCCGGAAGTACCTGCCAGATGCCCTCAAAGATCAGGTTTTAGGCCAAATTTACGTGTTCTGAATTGATCTGATACAAGAATGAGACTGGTGGCTTCAATTAGAACTTCTTTCGGAGAAGCAGAAAAACCAAGTCTGTCAGCTCTGGAGTGGCCGGAAGTACCTGACAGACGCCCTCAAAGATCACGATTTTGCTCCAAATTTACGTGATCTGATACAAGAATATGACTGGTGGCTTCAATTAGAACTTCTTTCGGAGAAGCAGAAAAACCAAGTCTGTCAGCTCTGGAGTGGCCGGAAGTACCTGACAGACGCCCGCAAAGATCATGATTTTGCTCCAAAATTACGTGATCTGATACAAGAATGAGACTGGTGGCTTCAATTAGAACTTCTTTCGGAGAGGCAGAAAAACCAAGTCTGCCAGCGCTGGAGTGGCCGGAAGTACCCGACAGACGCCCTCAAAGATCATGATTTTGCTCCAAATTTACATGATCTGATACAAGAATGAGACTGGTGGCTTCAAATAGCCCTTGATTAGCAGAAACAGATAAACTAAGTCTGCCAGCTCTGGAGTGGCCGGAAGTACCCGACAGACGCCCTCAAATATCAGGATTTTGGTGTATGGTGTACAGTATCACCATCTTACCTGTTCAGGCTATGAAAGATACTTCGTATCTTACACTTAGTTCTACAGGTATGACTACTAAGAAAAAAAAAACCGCCTAGTTCTACATCCATGTATGACTACTTGGAATACGTAAAATGGTATTTTTTTGTCCTGTCTAGTCATACACCTACACGGTAGATTTAACTGTAATTGTATATGTGTACAAAATGATTTGTTTTGGCCCCCGCACTATCTTGTTTACTGGTTAAGTGCCCTTTGTCCACGAAAATTCATTGAAAAGATTCATTGATGGATTTTTGTGGACTTTATGTCCACTTTAATCCATTACTTGGGACTGTTGTACGGAATGTATTTTTTGGACACAATGAGTAACAAAAAATTAATTAATAAGATATTGATAGGTACACCAAGGGTAAAAACACTTTCAGGCCCAGTTATGGGCCCAGTGTTATGTTCTAAAATGTTAAATCCCAAAACAAAACAAAAAAACACAGACTTTCAACAAGTAGGTAACAAGTCCAAGTGACAGATGTCAGGATTTTTACTGTCAGTCGTACAGCCGTTTGGAAGTTAATGTTAAAAAAAGGATAATTATTCTTACCACCTGTTGTCCTATTACCCATTTTCCAGTAGAAATTAAGCATTTTCCCGCGTTAAAAAGTAGCCTATGTTCATCAAGGATAATATCGGCTTCTAATGGTAAAATATTTTTTTAAATCGGTCCAGTAGTTCCGGAGCCTATTAAATACAAACAAACAAACAAACCATCAAATCTTTCCTCTTTATAATATTATATAAAGTCTGATTTTTAATTCCGTAGAATTCTGACAGCTGTCATTTTTTGACATGTCAGAGATTACAAACCTTTTTGGCCAGGCGCATTTTTCAATTTCAATACGAGTTTGAACATCTGAGTCTATACATTTTATTTGTTAGTGAATGTATTCATTTTATTAAGTGTGGCGCTTCAAATTAAAAGGGGATTTACGGCCAGTCATAATTACGTCCCTTTCCAACAAGAAAAAACTTAACAGTCAACAAGAAAAAACTTAACAGAATAACAGAAACTTAACAAATATATCAACATAATAACAACAAATAATAGCAAACACCGAGAACAAAAATAATAGCAAACACCGAGCGCATTCGAGCATTCAAAGAAGTCGAATGAAAATCAATCAATGTGACAAATGCGACGCGTGACGCTAACACACAGAACAATCTATGGCAATTATTTTTTTAAAGTTTATTTTTTAAAAAGGTTTAATAAACCTGACGGTGATACCAGATAAAGAATGAAATAAAGTCATTAAAATTAATTTGATATATTTTTCGTGATATTGAAATATTTGTCATTTTTGTATAACCCGTGCCATTAAAGAAACGATATATAAATGGCGGACACTCTCGCGCCCTCTCGCTTTAATCATATCTCCGTCTATACTCACACGTAACGTTAGCAAAGTCATTTTAGGCAGTCCTGATTAGTCACCTACGCTTGGCTAATAAAACACGCCAAAATACGTTCGCCTCTTATTGTTTTTTTAATGTTTGTCGAGTTATTTCAATATTTTAGTTTACGTTAAGTGTTGTTATTTGTTGAGGTTTGTATTATTTACTACGTTTTAATATTTTTGATCGTATTTTCATAAAGATTGTTTTTTAATACCAAACCCAACGTAGAACAATTACCTAATCAATAAAGAAAGCATCGTAAAACAATATTTCATAACCAAAAATGTAAGAAAGTTTTAGGTATGAACCGAAATCGTATTTTCGTAACCTCTTTTTCAGACCTTACCATAGGTACCCGCCGCCATTTTCATATCGTTTCTCTATTGGCACGGCTTATATCAGTTCACTTGAGTCAGTAAATATTTAGATTTATCTTTTTCTAGGTAGAACATAAAAAAAATATCTAGCATTTCATGTTTTATTGCCCGACTTGTATCGTTTTTTACCATTTTTCTGAACTTCGTGTCTAAAACACATTGTAAGACACACATGTGGTATTTTTTTCATTTTTTCTTTTCGATCAAGGAACAGTCAACCAGCACAAAATTGACAGATGAACATCTAATATGTTGGCACTATACTAATTTTATTGATGACTGTCATTTCTGTAAAGACTTAAGTCCACACACTCCGATTTTTTTTACACTCTGGTTTCATCATAAATATTTTTTACATTGTTTTGAACGTGGTAGTTACATTTCAGATGTTAAAATAGTTGATATTTAAAAGCTCAGCACATTCAACCTATTTAAGGCATGCAAATACATAATGCTAAACAGTATAATTATAATAATGTTAATAATTTTTAAAGATGTCAATAAATTTTAAGTCAATCCGCATGATCTTCACGTCACGTTTCTCTTCTGACAGTTTTTCTGTAGCTATAACGGATAATGGTGCTACCTCAACGCGCCATCCTGTATAATGGAAACGTTTTTTTTATTTTATTATTGCACGTATTTTCACCATGATTTTTGATGCTTACAAGAAAAAAAATCGAATGTGCACGAAAAAAAAGTGTTGTCAAAATCGCAAATTTTTTGGCACCCTGTCTATAATTTTCAAAATCTGTATATGCCACTCGTAATATTTTTGCAATCTGATGACTTTATTTTCTGACAGTTTTTCTGTAGCTATAACGGTTCATGGTGATGCCTCAACGCGCCACCCTATATAATGGAAATGGTTTTATTTAGATTTTTTTATATTTCTAATGTTTTGACCTGGCTTTTGATCCTTATTTACTAGAAACAAAATCATATGGCATGAAAAAAAAAGTTTGGTGAAATTTACCAATTTACTTGCACCCTATATATATTTTTCAAAATCTGTAAATGCCATTCTTGATATTTTCGCAATTCAAAGACTTTTTTTCCGACAGTTTTCCTGTAGGTTTAACGGTTAATGGTGCTGCCCTTGTAAACCAACAACAAAAGTACAAACAAAAGTATTAACTCTTGCTTTTGGGTATATACTCAGTAAAAACGAGTAAAAACGAATAAATATTCATATTTTCTTTACCGAATCATTAAATACTATTTAGTATTTACTCACCGCCCATCTCTATCCGAGAATGTCAAAAACGATCCTTGTGGTCGGGTGACTAAGTAACATCCTTCTGGCGAACACTTCCATGCCCGAGTCTCCACTCTATTAACTGACTGATCCAGTGTGTATCTACCAGAAAACCTTTATTTTAACATGAACATTTGCAACTTATTCAATTTTTGTACCAGATGAAGTAAATGTAGTAGTCCCCATCAACCTTTGAGGCCGTCTGTCGGGCACTTCCGGCCACTCCAGAGCTGGCAGACTTGGTTTTTCTGTTTCTGCTAATCAAGGGCTATTTGAAGCCACCAGTCTCATTCTTGTATCAGATCACGTAAATTTGGAGCAAAATCATGATCTTTGAGGGCGTCTGTCGGGTACTTCCGGCCACTCCAGCGCTGGCAGACTTGGTTTTTCTGCCTCTCCGAAAGAAGTTCTAATTGAAGCCACCAGTCTCATTCTTGTATCAGATCACGTAATTTTGGAGCAAAATCATGATCTTTGAGGGCGTCTGTCAGGTACTTCCGGCCACTCCAGAGCTGACAGACTTGGTTTTTCTGCTTCTCCGAAAGAAGTTCTAATTGAAGCCACCAGTCATATTCTTGTATCAGATCACGTAAATTTGGAGCAAAATCGTGATCTTTGAGAGCGTCTGTCAGGTACTTCCGGCCACTCCAGAGCTGACAGACTTGGTTTTTCTGCTTCTCCGAAAGAAGTTCTAATTGAAGCCACCAGTCGGATTCTTGTATCAGATCACGTAAAATCGGGTGTTTTTTTGCACCGGAAGTGGCCCTTTTTTTCGACCTTTCGGCCAATTCAGAGTGATAAGACCGATTGATTCGAGCTCAGCGTAACTTTTTCTATTTGAAGCCATAGAGCTTATCTTTGTATCAAGTGACGTGAAGATCATGCGGTGGGCTTCCGTACTACTATGACCGCCAACAGTATGCAGACCGTCGCGTGACGTCATAAAACCGTATCTTTGAAACGTTGTAAAATCCAAACTACTGAACCAAAATAAAAAAAAATTAAATTAGTTTCTCAATATTGTCTAAAGATAAGATTAAGCTAATAACGGACTTTCGAACAAAAAACTTTGCCTTCCGAATTGAAGCAGTCAACTAGGAGCCCATTTTGGCACCATTACGTTACACACCATTACAGGGTAAGGCCCCTGGTCGTCCGTCTTGTCACGCACTGCTTTGCTCCGACCCGACGCGACGCTGCGAGGCCGCATCACGTATGATTTGTGATTGTGCCTGCCTGCGTGCCTGCTTGCTTGCCTGCTGGGCCCTTAGCCTGTAACGCAATGGCGGGTCAATGGCGTCCTGGCAGAAGGACAAGACCGGGCTCTCCTCGTTTTTCTCCTACAACCAGAGAACTAATCCTCTAGAGATAGAATCAAAATATTCTTTGCTGTACAAAAACATTAAAAGGACAGACAGCGTTAACAAATCGTAATTGAAGTCGTCACCAGACAGCCCATTTTGGCACCATTGTGTTACAGGCTAAGGGCCCTGGTATACCGTTTGTTGGGTAATCGGCGCGCGTAGGCGAGGTGTAACGCCGGCAACGTTGTAATTCGGAAAGGAGGCCTGCACAGGGTTTTGTTCCTGACTCATGCGCTGCAATTGCAATCGATGGGCTTCCAGTGACGTTGATGCGCGTATAAATTATGTTGGAAGCGAGTAAAGTGCGGAGTTTTTGTTCTCGAATTACTCATCGTCTCATAAACATAGTTGCAGCGCAAATGTTCCAAGTAGTCAGTCGCCGATCTCCAATGATTTCGATGAGTCATGACGTCACGGCAGAAAAATGCACCCGAAGTGCACGGCCACCGAGCAAGAGGGGGGGGGGGGGGGGCGCACGCGCATCTCGCCCCGTCACATAATTCTCGATTGTTTACCCGCGCGCGCCGCTAGTAACGTAACCGCGACGTTGCCGCTACGCCTATAACCTCCTCTCACTTTCGCAACCGTCCGTCCCACTCGCTCTTACAACTGGCTGAACCACTCCACCTATAGCCGTCTCCCTCGCCCGGATAGCGGTAGCGGTGCTCGACTTTTTTGGCGTCCGTGCACTTTTTTCCGTTCACGGCTGTAAAATTGCTTTATAGCATTATTGTTTATTATAAACCGTTTCACTGGACTAGCGTCAAGCGAGGCAATTAATATTTTTATTTCCTAACAGCCACTCAACACCGATTTGAGTTGGCGATAAAAATAGATTGTCGATGCTAAGCCGAGCTATCGGCAGGCTCGTTGTGATGTAAATGACCTGGATTTTATTCCGTCAAACTTTTGGTCCGCTAATCGTATTTAAATCGCGCTCTCACGCCGCGTCCGGAAACTTTTACAGTGACGCAACGCGGTGATCCGGTTTTATTCGGCTACATCCGGAGTTTTCGCGACCTCCCGCCTGTTTTCGCGCCAGTTTCAACCGGTTCCTTCGGGCTTAGCTCAAAGCTCGTGTGGTGCTGGCTGCAACGCCAAACGCGTAACATTTGAATTTCAAATGGACATGCATGCCCTAGCTGCAGATTTTCCGCCAACTCAACGACCTCCGCCATCTTTGTCGCCAGATTGCTTTTCCTAGAACTTTTGTATCCAAGGAGTTATCTTGTCTAGCTCTTATCGTTGTTACAGCGATAATAGAATCGTGTTATGACTGAAGATTCCTTGAATGTCTTATCAATAAATCTGAGCCCGTTTTTTTCGCGTCAATTAGTATGTTCAATGATGGTAGAAAAATGCATTCAATGGCGTCGGTCGGCGCGTCGCACAATAGAAAGTGAATCGGCTGCCTGCGCCGGCGCATCGGCACTAGAAAGCGGCCCGAACGGTCCGACCATCTTGTACCCGAGTTGGCGCATTCTTTCGTGTAATCTAGTTTTGCCATGGCCAGGTAATAATGGAATTTAACCGTAGTTTTGGCGACAAGGACGTATGCCGTAACCTGTATGTTTAGTTGCATCGAACCTGCTGAACGATCGACTGTGTTCTATGCAGAATAATCCTGGACGATACACCATGAAATACAGTAAATCTGCCAAGATGTTTATGACCCCATAATAAGTCCGGAAAAGGTCCCAAAAGCGGAAGTTCATATAAAAGGGCTCCTATAAAAAGAGGATTAACGACGGCATTTCCTTTCACCTACTACGTCCATGGTTTATGAAAGAACCGCGACTTCGTCCATGATATGCCCGGCGAAAAGAGGTTATAGCGTGAACTTAAAGAGTAGCGAATATGAATTTGCTTCACATCTGCAGTTTCATTCCAATGGTTCGTTCGTGAAAACGTAACAAATAAACAAACAGAAAAGTTTTCACTCTTATAATCGGCTGTGGAGGGATTAAGATCCCCCAGTGATGATAACTTCCACCTACAAAACCTTATGGCCATAACAGTCGCGTCCCAATCGTCCGACGCCATATTAAAAAGCGCATAAACGACTCAATAAACACGTAATTTTATGCCCCCAGCGAAGACGGACATTTTAAAATACGCCCATGAAATATCCCCTTTACACTTTTAACCCGCCAGGTGTAAGCGTCCCCAAAACGGGTTTCCAGTCGCCAAATTCCACCTTTTTAGAGTAAGCCAAGGATTACGTACTGTCTGACCAGACGAAGGGGGCGTCCGGTCTTTAACCCGTCTTGTATTTGCATGCGCAAGGTCGACACCACTTCACCTGCTCAGCTGTATGCGAAATTCACCAAAACTGATACAGCGTTGTTGTTTTTCTTTCTCTAAGCTTTGGACATGTGGCTATGAAATTGCTTCTGTCAATGAGCTTGAACAGAGTTTAGAGTCAGAGTTCGCGAGCAAGTGTGAAATGCCCCGTGTTATGTAGAATCGCTCGTCACTCGCGCGGTATGCTGTGGTGTGAAGGCTATTTTGTACGGAAGTCAAAGGGAGACCTTATGGTCAAATGATACGTTCAATGCCGTCTCTATTGCCATGACTGAAAAGTTTTAAAACCCAATCGTAATAAAGGTGTATCGCGTTCGACTGTAACTGAGAGTTCGAAGATACGGTTTTTTTTTTTCTTGGTAAAGGAAGATCTCTTCATGTTCAGTGTTGTACGTATTAAAGGCTGCGGCAAAGATTAAGGTGGGACGATAGCAACGTGGCGGGAAATTCAAAACTTTCACAGTTTTTTACATTTTGTAGCTAAACTGAGCTATTTTTGTTCAGCGAGTTTTCGTTCGCGGCAATAACATAGTATTCTTTTCATTATTGCAAACAAAAGAACAACAATAATTCAGCCGATTATGTGTTCTGGTCTACGACAAGTTTTTTGGGAAGTGTTACTGCTTCCTTAAAGGCTGCGGCAAAGATTAAGGAAAGTACGCCTATAAAAGCGGTTAGTACGTGGATCTCGGTAGTGCACCTCACATCCGGTACCTCCGTTTGGACCAATGCCAGCTCTACTTATAGCGAGTTTTCGAGGTCTCTGTCTCGCCGGGATGTTAGTTAGGTCAACAGTTTTAAGACCACTTTTTTACCAGACTGCTGCAAGTAATGCTTTTTTAAAGGTTTCGTCGTAACATTTATGAAAGAGCTTTTTGCCCCGCGTGGAAGCCAGAGCAAAGATAAGACAAGACAAATGTGTTATTGCGCGCAATTTGTTTTAAACTTTTCTAAATTAAGGTTCAGGTGACCTTGGTTGTTAATTTCTTGCGAAAGCACTCCCTAATAAGGAAATAAATAAACTTGCTTGATTTGATAGATTTAGGTCGTGGGTGGTGTAGGAAACAAGAATTCCAAGATACACCTGGTTGGTACACTTGACTTACTCCAGTTCTGTTGTTGTTGTTCGGTCTTCGTTGCTTTGTGTTCTAATGCTCTACTTTTGTTACATTCGAAGCGGATGATCTGGTGATTTTAGGAATACATTTTCTCTGAAGGAGACGGAATAGCAGAGCTATAACGTATTTATCGGAACAAGTTATTGCACATTCTCTATTATCTAAATAATATTTGCTTGATTTACGTATAAGACTTTGGCGTACCGTACTTCCTTTTTAGGTCAAAGTTAAATAAAAGTTATTATTCAATCGAAATCAGTAGGTTTTATGATCATTTTCGCAAGCAGTGCTTCACGACCTTATTAGAAGAAACTTGCAAAGATGGGAAATAAAAATATTTATGGGAGATGCTGATCATTTCTTTTAGATATCGACTCCTTCTTTACCACGTCGAGTTCATATTACAATGCATAATCTTATTTTAATTCCTCTTCCTCTTAGCATGCATGCTCGACAAAGATTGTTAAAGCTCGTGAGCTACTGTCTAGAAAAAACCCTAAGACTCGAATCCTGAAACCGCTGTTTCGGCCGACGAAAGCCTTTCGCAAGCTTGCACGTTAAAATGCTGGTCTAATGCCAGATATCCTCTTTTAACAGTGGTCTGTAATATAAACCCCTCCTCTCCTTCCAGACGGAGCTGTATGGCATAAAATGGCGTAAGCTCGTGTGGGGCGAGACCCCGAGCGGCGGCGGCAGCGGCGGCGGCGACGGGGATGGCTCGGCGCCGCTGGCCGACCCGGTCATCAGCAGCTACGCGCGCTGCCTGGCCGGGGACATCCTGTGCGTCTGGCGGCGCGTGCCCACCCCCTCGCAGGACATCTACGACATGACTGCGCCCGCGCCGCCGCCGCTCTCGCTCCGCGCCGCCAAGGAGCTCTGGATCTTCTGGTACGGCGAGGAGCCCGACCTCAACGGGCTCGTCGCGCCCGAGCTCATCTCTGGACGTGAGTACTTTTTTTTTGTCTTTTTTGCTGAGCGATTTTGATAAATATGTCTCGGGTGTTACCCGGGACGTATGAAGAACATGACTGTAATGTAAGAATTGTACGAATTACTAAATATGTCTCAGGTAATCCTGAGACCATATGAAGAACATGACTGTAAGAATTTTACGAATGGCATTACTAGGTAGATCACTCTGGGTTATCAAGTGGTAATCGTAACGTTGAACCCTACTGCCTACTCGGGTCATTTTCAGCAGAGAAATAATTAGTACCTAATTTTAGAGGCACGCTCAGGTTTCCTCACGATGTTTTCCTTCACCGTCAGCGAGTGGTATTGCTACTACAAATAAATTCACAAATCTACGTAACTTTGAAATTAAACAAAGTCATTATACCCTCAACGCAAAAATCGCCAACCCGTATTGAGCACGCGTGGTGATTAAGCTCTCTCTCTCTCTCTGAGAGAAGGCCATTGCCCAGCTAGTGGGACATGTACAATTGTACAGGCTACATCTTACTTTTTTTGGTGGCACATTTTATTTATGGTTTTTAGCCAAGTTGATGTTTTGACTGTGTACCAGTTATACGAAGTTATCAGAACATAATTTTCTCTGAAAACCCACTAATAAAAAGCGCCACCACAATTACATAAGTATTTCTTTGCTGGAAATGACCTACCCGTTGCATCTTCACATACTCCATAGGTCGATAAAGAGTATCGAATGCCACTTTGGATTTTAAATGACAAGCTTTTCATTGACAATTCAGAGCTTATTAGAAACGTACGTATACTTTAAATTCTTCACCAATCCAGACCAGGAAAAGGACCAACTAAACTAAATAATTATGTAGTAAAATGTAATGTCAGTAGGTAGGGTAACAAGTTGTGCAAAAACAACTATAAAATTGAAACGCAAAACTTCTCTTCAATATCCACCAACGGAACGGCAATCTTATTCCATTATCACTGGCATTTCAACGGCGTCCGCTATGGGGCTCGGAGGACCAAAAAAACCGCCCGCCCGCCTTCGCGCAAGTTGGGCGGGCGGGCCAGACAGCCGTTGCGGCGGCTCTGAATAGCCTTCCGCCCTTCGTTGCTCGTTTCGTTACACGTTACTGGCTCCATCTCGGGAAAATGTACTACCTATAATAAAGCCTTTTTGGACAGGTTATGCGCTGTCTTTTTAGTGCCTAGATATTTTAGTTACGTCGATACGTTTTACGCCCGTCCATGCACTTCTTACTAACTTTGAAGTATGTAACTATACTTTCCTGTCACCTTTATATGTGGTTCGCTTAGAAAATAAGCATTTCCTTAAAAGTAAAACAAAATAAGGCGTTTGCATCTGTACAAGCGTACAATGTAATAAATAAGCTGAGTCTACAGAAAATGCATACTATATTTACCTAGCAATAAGCAATAAAGTTTAGTGTGTCAACAAGCCACTCAACGGAATCGGTCGTTTTAATAATACGCGTTTACGTAATGAGATTATTTATACAGCATCCAGTGACACCTTCACTCACACTAGATGGGTAAAGAAACCTCTCGGCACTGCAGCAACATTGCTTTTGATGCAGTAGGCTTGCCCAGCACCTAATACCATCCTGACCTAGCCCACAGGAAAGACAAGTCAATACGTGTGGAGCCAACTTTTACACACACCGTTAGCGAATGGTTTTGCTTCTTCAAATTAAAAAATGTACGTAACTTTGAAAAGAAGTCAAAGGTACATGCCTGCCCATTTGGCGACTTAGGTCTATCAGGAAAAATGACTAGGTATAAAAATTACTAGAACGTGACATTGCCAAGAAAGAAAATTGCAGAGATTTATTATTAACTAAGTATAAGGCATCACCGGGAATCGAACCTAGCAAAAAAAGCGGTGGTGGCTTAGTGGCAGAACATTGGAATCGAAATAGTATATTTCATTACAAGTGTGGAAAGGCTGTCATTGCAACGAGTTCCGACAAATGGCTACCCGAGCCGAGGCGCAGCCGAAGGCGAGGGTTGACAGTCGGAACAAGTTGCAATGACGGTTCCGCACGTGTACTGAACGACTATTTTTAATACAGTTGCGAAAAAATGAAGCAATTTAATAAAATAATAAAAACACAATAAACTCAACTAACCTAGCATTATTGACTTTTCCGGTAAAATGTTCTCCGAAGCATTTTGTGCAATTATACTGAGTTCCTGTGGCTGTTAATTAAAAAAAACTAGGGTCGAAATTACTCATTTTGTGCAACAAACAACTAAAGCATAGAAAATTTCTGAAAAATCAAAATGGCGCCAACCGTAGAATATAAGCAGAGTTTTTTTTTTCTTCACGTATTCTGGTAGGCAAAGGCAACTATGCATACAGCCAAGTCTTCAGTAGAAGTTTTTTATTGATATGAAATGAAAATGAAATTTAATGAAATGAAACCTAACCAAACTCATTCAATAAAATCATTAAATCTGATATTGAAACAAATTAGTAGCTTCTTTTTAGAAATATACGTATTTGCATGAATCATAAAAACTTTTTTAGTAAAAACTTCATGGTTGGTTTTTCTTTTTAATAGACATTATTTTGACAGTTGGGAAAGAAAACGCACGAGTGCGGGAAAGGTAAAAAAAAAGCACGCGTGTGTAATAGCCCACATCCCGAACGCTATACGTCCCTGCAATACGCCACTTTTTGAGCAACTGTATTAAAAAAGTCATGACGGCGTTTGTATTCTAGCCTATTAAATGAAATGGCAAGAGTCTGGGGCATGTTTTTAGAAGATAAGTTTGTCCAGCGCCTTTACCATCCTTTCGGCTTAGTACAAGACAATGAGAAAATACGGAAGAAACAATAGACATCCAGTCTCAAATGTTGAACCAAGTTCAGCTTTTAGCGAGGCAGGCGCGTTTCTTGGCAACTTCCACTTTCATTTAAGTTAAATCTCCCGTCGAAAAATATCAGCTTTCATTTTTATCATAATTCAGAGCAGACTTCATTTCTCATTAAACGGCGCAAAAGTAAAAGTTTCAAAAGCCTACAGCTCTCGCATTCGCATATCATATCCACAGGTGGTTTTATTTAAACTCCGCACTTTAACTAGACAGCGTTCAGTTAAATTGTTTCTGCCAAGAATGCTTCAAGATACTTTATTATACCAAAAAATACTACGTAAGGTTGGCCGCAGTCTAGGTTACCCCATGGTAGCTCTTATTGCGCACGACATAAAGGCGCCAATCGAACAAAAAGGGTTATCCTAGCGTGTGACTGTACATACTGATATTGGTTATCTTCTTGCCTTAGTTATTGTTTCTCTGAAGAATCTACATAGAGCTTTATTATTATCATATCTGCTGTTATTTCCCGAGAATTTCTCCCCCATGGCATTTTTCTTTTCAAAATGACAAATCCTATGTACCTATACTAGATATCAAAGCAAATTTGCAAGCAAGTTTGCGCGAATACGAGTGTTAAATCCGTCAAAAGTGTAGTTTAATTAAATGAAGGCCATCTATAAAAACTTAGACCGTTGCATTTACGTAATGAGATGATTTATGCAGTGGCAACTATCGGGGCCCCTCCACGCTCCTTCAGATTTTTAACCAAAACCACGATACCGCGTCAAACGATTTTGTCTCGATATCGACCAGTGCAGTTTTATCTTACTACTCAATGGCTCTACACATAAAGACGCTAGAGTCTGGCTACCGAAAGTTGGCATTGGAAAAGGGCGGCAAATTTAAAAAATCTCATTGTGGCAACATCAATATTTTATGATACTTGGTAGTATACAGTGAATTATTTATTTATTGACTGACTGACTGATCACGATCTCTTAAACTACAAGAGCTACAAATCTCAGAATTCGTATGGGGATTCGTTTTAGGACGTAGAAGACGCTTACTAAGGGATTTTGAGAAATTACCACATTGAGACCGGCGATTAAAACCGCGGAGCACAACAAGTATAAATGGCATATGATTGACGTTGACATACATTGACGTTACCTTAGAGTTGCCATATAAAAAGTTTTCAAATAATCTCAATGCCAACTCTCGGTAGCCAGACGCTAGTCGCGTCGTCGTGCCGCCCGGGTCAGTCCGCCCTCCCGACGCAGCACAGAGGCGGACGTAGGCGTGCCCCGACAACATCTGCGCATGTTCGCGGCCCGCCTGACAACTAGCAACAGGGCATTACCAACGCCGATGTACGGGACGCCTACTACAGTACTACGGCCTGCCCGTGTTACGTAATCACGAGGCATAGGTTTTTTAGGCTGGCCACATACTGACGGAGTTTTTCCGTAACGAAGAAACGAATCAGGATTCCGAACGCAGTAACTGCATACATATCTATGAAAATCCCGGACGGAAAAAAACTGTATGTGCGTGGTAGGGCCTCTGTTGTCATGGTAATACTGCAGCACTGACATTGTCTGACCGGCCATCTATCCCCGCAATGTTTACCCACAATAGGTGTCACTTGTGCTAAAACCGTCCAGCGCCTGTCCCGAAGGTCAGCCGTGTTGTTGATCTATGACATTGACTTTGTTGCAGTTCTGTTCTGGCGCTGAATTTGCTATGAACGAATACTATAAACCTCTAAACTCGGAATGGGGACTATTCCCCTTATTTTTTCGAAAAATTCGGAAAAATAGTTCGGATCGGTTGCGCTCGCTTATTAAATTATCGCCCACAAAATTAGAGCAACTTATTGGTATCGCGCTGAGACTGTCTCTATTCCGAGGGAGCCGAACGAAAGGTAGGCTCATGTTGCTCTACTTGACGAGTCAGAGGGCTAAGGAAAGACGAGGTCAATACGTGTGGGCTAGGCCGACCAAGCTGTCAGGATGGTATAGGTGCTGGGCAAGCCTACTCCATCTAAAACGATGTCCCAGAGACTACAGCGTTAGAGTGCTCCCTTCACTCATCTAGTGTGAGTGATGGTGCCACTGGACGCTGTATAAATGTATCGTCTTATGCAAAAGGCCTGTTTGAAAGAACTGGGGTTTAATTCTGTAACTTCATCATCAATCGCAATCCATTTTAATTTTACATTTCAAAGGAGACTACAAACTTCAGACCGCATTTATTTCATACGAGCTGTATTATAAAGCGATCGTGATTGCTACTCGTTTTTAAAGGATATGGAGTCAACTAAACCTCAAATAAGGATTCTCACTCAATATCCTTTGCCACCGGAAAGGACGAAAAGTTACACTATCCTTAAAGTAAGGCATTGCTTTTCAGGCTGTTTCGGAGGAATGTAGTCGCTATCGTCCTCTTAATAAGGATGTCTGGGGCCGTGCCGTTCGCGCTCAATTACTCTAACCTTGCGATTTAATTTATATTGCCCACACCATTTGCTCAGCGATTTGATACACTAATCGTCTAGCACGACGAGTAATTGAGTTAACATTCCTACATCAACCTTTACATATCAATCCTGCTGGGCAGCTAAATCAATACATCATCAGTCATCACACCTGCGAATCGATCCACTGCACCTTGTAACTGGTGCAATGCACAGCCCGCGAGATAAACGAGAGAATGGGATGAAATTGACGTCTCTCTCGGTTTCAGATGAATTTTACATCTCAATCGGTCACTTACAGAAATGTTTACATCTTCAGGTGACGGGTGACGAAATAATTGCTTGGCAAAGGCAGTCCTACTAAAGACTTCTAGGATTTTTTCAAGAGGAATGTACCAATACAGCGCGAGAAAGCAATGCAAATATAGTGCGACATAAAAGAGTAGAAATTAAATGGCAACAATTTTTCATAGTAAATCCGAAAAGTGGTCAGCTTTACTATGAAAAATTGTTGCCATTTAATTTCTACTCTTTTATGTCGCACTGTAAGTTACTCGTAAATACGAACCATACCACTCTAAATGATACATTTAAATATCAACAGTTTTATATCTGCCATAAAATCGAATGAATGGGTGTCGTGTGATAAAAAATACAAACTCAGTGAACCATATCAATACATAATCACTCTCAAATACTCTCAATGTGAAAAGACTCTGTGAACTGCAAGATATAGGATGGAATTCCTACCAGCTTAGACTATTTTAATCGAGAAGTAACTGGGTATAGCAGTTGGGTTGCAGTTTATAGCACGTACGTTGCATTTACCTTTATTTGATATCTACGTGCCATGTTTGATAGTATCGCCATACCATTCGATAACGATGAAGGAAAAATTTCGTGTGGAAATCGGAGCGACTAGAGATTCTTTTCCGAAAACATTTACATAAGAATTCGTTTAAACAACTTGATAGAAGAATGCTTCTATAATGAGCCTCGTCAAATTGAAATACAAAACAGACTCACAACTCGGTTAGAGAAAGTTGTTCAATATCGCACCTTAGTGCTAAATAGGTGCGAATAGTATTACCAACGGCGCGCAGCGGCCAACGCACTTTTGATTTTAATCACCACTATGCTAAATTAGCTCTAAAACTTATTGTTGTTAAAGTATTATTAGTAGCAAAACCGCTCGCTAACGGTGAAGGAAAAACACCGTGAGGTAACCCGCGGCTTAGTTGGCTCCACACGTACTGGCTCGTCCTGTGGGTTGGCCGACTAAGCTGTCAGGATGGTATAGGTGCTGGGCAAGTCTACTCCATCTAAAACAATGTCCCAGGCACTGCAGCGCCGAGTGGTCTCTTCACCCATCTAGTGTGAGTGAAGGTGCCACTGGACGCTGTATAAATCATCTCATTACGTAGATGCAAAAGGCATTTATTATTTAAGTATTATATTGATTGCAATCTGCAACCTAAGTATGTAATTAATTAAATAGAATATTACAGAAATATTCTCCTACTTTCAATCTAAACATAACAATAACCTTGTAAGATATTAATCGAATTTTAGGGTTTCTTCCCTGTAGCGACAAAACACCACCCTCTGGCCTCTGTCCACCAATGTTCACCCCTTCTGGCCATAGGTCCTGGCTGAGAAAAACATTCCCATCAAAAGCGAGAACTCTGTAAATAATAACTCATAGGGAGTCGTTTTAGTCATCAATACAGATTACAAGAGTGCTGACAAGACAAGGAAGCATACCGCATTAATCAAACGTTTCCCAGGCACTACAGCAATTGAGTAGCCATTTTACACAGCTAGGGGAGGAAACCGTATAAATAAATCACCTACACTACAAAAATAATTGTCGGCCGTGCTATTTGCACTAATCAACTCACGATTTTGAACCCTTTTAATTTGCAATAAAATTGTTCAGCGAAGTGCCTAGTTATCAACTTAACAGCTTCGGTAATGGAGAGTTATCTTTTAGATGGGTTTATTCTAAATCCAGCTATGAACTAGCGATAGCGGTGTCTTTTGAAGATTCTCTCCGTTTAACTACGTGTTAGAAAACCATCTACCTGAAACTCGGGCAACCTCTGACCACTCCTGGGTATAGAAATATTTTTCCCTCGTGCTCACGGTCTCGCGCCATCCAAATACATGGACCATCTGCCACGTGGTAGATTGTGGCCCGACCATCGGGCTGCTGGTAATGAAACCAACTGCCGTCCAAGGGCCTAAGACTGCCATCGACACGCCATTGTGTTACAGACTTAGCCCCATCTCTTGACCGCCAGAGCCACTACTGCTACTGCCCTTTTCAAGCTTCACCAGGCGCGCTGCCTATTTCCACTTGAGACCCGTGATTCGATCACCAACGCCGTCAACCTTCATCCGTCGTCGGATCACGACGTTCGGTTCTCCACATTTGCTTGTTAGCCTAGCACAAGTAATTCTACATTACTAGTGGTTCGCCCCGAACTACGAACTCGCGACCTGATATCTCAACAACCCCTCGACCGATTTGGCTCATGTTCTTGAAAATTCTCTTTGCCTCATTTACTCTCCTACCAAATTTCATGACGATCGGACTAACTTTACTCAAGTTATCGTCGAACGAACATTCATACATACAAACATACATACATACATACAAACGCCGGATTGTTCAAGTAGACTCGGAGAACTTCGCTCGCTTCACTAGCTCGTTCAATTATTACGTTGTCAATGGCCGATAAATGTTAGCTATCGTACGCATGCATGTGTGGACGTAATTTGAATTTCCCTACACACGCTGTACAATGCTAAAGGAGATATAAGACTGTTCA
Source organism: Zelleria hepariella (assembly GCA_949319315.1). Classification (NCBI taxonomy): domain Eukaryota; kingdom Metazoa; phylum Arthropoda; class Insecta; order Lepidoptera; family Yponomeutidae; genus Zelleria; species Zelleria hepariella. Next base: position 22,124,811 of record OX439384.1, read on the forward strand.
CTCCAGATGCGTTTTTCATTTATTTCATTTAGTTCTCACACTTTACGGTTAGAATACGAGTACATAGCATTGCCAGCGAGTGAAAATGTGCGGAAATCCAACACTGTCGGGTCGGTTCTTTTTCTTGTGTTCCGTCATTTCATTTATTCAAAGTGAAAGACAGGCATCAACTCAAAATAAACAGACTCACCTACGTCACACCTTACCTTACATTGTTTTAGAAAGTCCAAGCACGTCTTTAGAACTTCCTCGAATATTCCAACCATAACTATGTCGCATCACATACAGCCTATTGCATGGCGATGTTTGCACACCCCCGGCAGCGTACTTCGGCTATGTAGCCGCTATTACATGGACGTAGATGTTAAAATTGCATGTGGAAACATACTGTCGAGTTTGCCACACACATAAGCTCCACTTTCGGCGGTGAAGGTCGGTCAAGCAGTCGCTAGAGCCAACCAATGATCCCACAAAAACTTTCCTAAGTGTCTAAGGTTGTACTTTTAGGTTAAAGATAATTCTTGTAAATTAATTTCTGGTGTACAATAAACTGTTCTATCTGTCTCTCTCTCTAGACAAATGATTTTCAGAATCGTCAGTAGAGTTTTTTCGGTTTTCCTTTTGAAACCCTTTAACCGCATCCGTCACTACACTTTGTGTATGCCAACTAGATGCACCCACATTAGGAACTCTGATCCCAATCAACGTCATTTACATCAGCTTAAATACGCCCGACCGGGTCAGGGGGCCGACTAATCGACCAAATCGGGTTACCGTTACCTGACGGCTATCCAATCACGCCAACGGATACTGCATTCGGGATTTAATACCAAAACTCAATGCACCATTCAGGGAAATGTTTTTCGGCGCTCCCGTGAATCTCTAAATACGTAGTCGCAGACTGGTAGAAAATGCTACTTAGCATTAAGTACGCCTTTGTACAAACGTTTTAATGTGCAATAAAGAATTAAATAATAAATAATAATAGTCGCGGGATGACGTTGCCATTTTAACTTAGCAAAAAAATACATCGGTAATGTAGGAAATATCGTTTGTAAAAAGGCTCAATCAAGACTTCTGTCCTGATATTTATTATAGGTATCATCATCATCACCAAAACAAGTCCTTCCTACAGACTGCCTAAGACTTTTGGCAAACGCTATGCCATTGCTATAAAATTTTGGATACTAACAATAACTGTCTTTCCTGTGGGCTAGGCCGACTAAGCTGTCAGGATGGTATAGATACTGGGCAAGCCTACCCCATCTAAAACAATGTCCCAGGCTCTGCAGCGCTGAGTGGCCTCTTTACCCATCTAGTGTGGGTGAAGGTGCTACTGGACGCTGCATAAATCATCTCATCACGTAGATGCAACGGCCTTAGTTCAGTTAACAATAAACTGTTCAAAATAAGAATAAATTCCAAAAACGCTCGTGGATTTTCTAGTCCTCAATCCACTATTCCATACCTTTGCATCATAGGGAACTTAGCAGGTTTAATCACGGCTTGTTGTTTGTTTGTATTCTGGGGGCAGCTGAAGTGGCCACAATCATTTTAATTGCGGATCCACTGAGGGCTGGAATGCGTGAACTGTATCCCACCCTAGTATAAAGCGCTTGTGGTTTCGATGGATCGGCTTGGAGCTAATTTGTGGCCTATTTCATGTGTTCGATTCGTGGTTAGATTAGATTTTGTGTGCCGGGGCAGCATTTTTTTATTTGTTCAATTCGTCACAACTTCACACACACACGTACCTGGTACATGTTTAACTTTGACCTAGGTTAGTAAGGCTGGGCTAGATGATTATTTTATCAGTAGAGCTTCCGTGGATTTCAATAGTCGGTTTTATTCATGGGCTACTTGAATGTATGACCTTTGATTAGTTACACTGATATGATAGGTGGTAGCTCTTATCGCGCGCGACGTAAGTGCGTCAATCGAACGTCGAATCGAACGGGCATCCTACTAGCCTGTCGCTCACTGTACTTACGAGAACATAACTCGACTATCTCGACAAATAGAAACGGATGCAAATCATCTCAATTAACTCTTGGCATCGACCGTAGAAATGTTTTGAGTCAGTCCACTTAGCTAATGATTTGATTAACGAATTTAAAGCGTCTAAACAAAATCCGACTCAGTGACGCTTGTAAATATGATTTCTATTTCGGAACTAGCTACAGAAGTTATAGTTGTTATAGGAAATTGAGCTCTACGCACCTTTGGGAAATGATTTGTAACTTCTAAATGACATCAACCTCGCCAGTTAGGTAAAGTTTCACGAAACTTGGCCTGTGATAAATTATTATAGATGACAAACGTCATATAAGGGGTTGTATTGTTCGAGTTATCGCCACAAGGAAAAGAGTCTTCGCAATCTGGGGGCACGGCAGTGCCCCCGCCAAGTGGACCGCGAAGCAAACACTGCCGTACTTGGCAATTGCCACTTAGAAAACGTTGATTCAATAACCAGTCAATTGTAGGCTTGATAAAGCTGCGTATTTCAATAATACTTATATTTTGTTTCAGGCTCGCCTATACATGAGTATTATTGAAATACGCAGCTTAGCCTACAATTGACTGGTTATTGAATCAACGTTTTCCAAGTGGCAATTTTCCATCGTCAATGGCTAGCGGTTCTGGCGACAGATTGGTGCAATGGTGTCATGGAGCACCTGGTTTTGTACCCTTGTGTACCCTTCAATGGCCAAGTCACACAACATTAACTATAATAATAAAGCAATCGCAGTAAAGAACCTTAGACTTGGCACGACTTTGTCTAGATTTCATTCCTTTTTAGAGATAAACAAGCAGCTCCATCGAGACTTGGCTAGTTTTTTACAGAATGTTTTTGGTGGGATATTTCTTTACAAATAACAGCTCCGATTCGAAAAAAAAAATAAACTAACTTGAGTAACGTCTATTACATAGCATTACAATTACAATTGGCCGTATTACAAAGCAATAAGGGCTACGTTACAGTAGCCAACCGAGTTCGCCGCTTCAGTTTGGTGCCGTAATATGGAATGAGAGTGCATTTATAAGACAAATGAGCTAAACAATTTCGCATGAAGGTCGGCGAGGCACGTGGTATCCACGGATCCACCCCCGTGTGGACTAAATTAGAAACGGGGGAGGCAGAGAAACATGCATGCTGGGTATCTTTATCAGAGCTATTGCGTAAAATTGTTCTCTAAAAATATTTTTCAGCCCATACTCAGAAAGGGCTAGAGCGGAGAAACTGACTGGTTGAATTTGGTTCGCATTGTACACACGACATCACGTCAGAGTGTACACTTTTTTCTATTCAATTCAATTCAAAACTTTTTATTTCGGACGAATCCATAGTGTTAGTTATAATGGTAACTTATTCAGTGTTAGTATTAATTAATAGTGTTAGTATTAATATTATTTTGTTGTACAGTCGCCCGTAACGTAACTGAGTAGAGTGCTAGCGTGTAAGGGTCGACGTGCTTTCGTGTGTACAGTCCGGCACACGCTAATACCTAAATACGTTGACGTACTTTTTGTATCGCGCGCGATTAGAGCCACAGGGTTGATTTTTAGATCGTGCAGTATTTTATGTAGATAAATAAAACAATAAGGTTGGATCAAAGCGAGTCCATTGACCCCATCGATCAAACGAAAACCCCAAAAGCATCTTTGGAGGCTTGGCGTCACGCCTTTGGGCCCAATGTTGGCCTCATCCGAGATTCGGGCGCCGGCCGGATCGATAGGGCGCCGCTGCCGCCTCCGGGCCCCGCCTCCGCGGCTGCAGCGTGCATCGCGGTCGTTTTTCACTCCCCCCCCAACCCGTGCAACTTGGGGACTCGTGTTGTGTGTGATATACGGCGCCCTCAATGCTTTGTACTGCATCGTTTTAATCAGGACATGGGCGGGATGGTACCGTTTGTCGCATCCTTTGAATAACAGTAAAGAATACAAGATATCGTGCAAGAAAGTATTTAGTCTTGCATCTGATTCATAACACAACATGTACAAACCATTCATCATCCCCTCCCAGCCTTAGAGACTCGATTTGCGCGATGTTTTGTATTGCTTGCGAGGCCCTGCGATGTTTTATTATGGCACTGTGCTTATTGTTAAATCCTACATGTTCAGAAATAAAAACAGTTACAGATAGCTAATTAAATACACATATTTAGTTTTGCAACAGTCATCCGATTCGAATTTACATTCAGTTCACAATATTTCGATAAACTACAGGGTGTTAAAAGACCGCCAACAAAACGGGAAACCACGTATTGTCCTCATCATGAGGAACATTTTTGCCCAAGGACTTTTTTTTGCAGAAATGTATTCAGTATCTAGTTCTTAACATACCTTTTCAAGAAGCCATATCAAAATTATGAATATTTCTTACAAAAAACGACGTTAAAATTGCAACCCGCAATGTATTCTAAACATCGGCACTTCAAGCTTAAGTAACATAAACTTATACCTACGCTCGCGCAATATGACTTCTGTGCGTTACACGTCCAGTGCATGATTAAATATTTTTCAAAATTATAACCTAAAAAACCAAAATCAGTTCCCAGCATTAATTTATAGAAAAAGTACTTTTTTTTGGTGTCTAGTATGCGTGGCTTTCGGGTCTGTTGGCGGTCTTTTAACACCCTGCTGTATATTGCCTGTGAAAAGTCTAGTCAAGTATCATCATCATCAATTCCTGTTATCTCTAATCAGGGACACAGGTCAGGTCTCTTAAAGTCAAGTATGGGGTTATAATTTATTTATTTATTTTGTTAGTAAGTTAATTAAATGTATCTTGCCCAATATGGCCTTGTGTATGGTTGAAATAAACGATTTATTATTACTATTTATTTTCTATCTAACTTGCCCAAGTAAAATCTGAAAGAAACATGTCATTGTCATGGAGGCACTTTAAACGTAAAAGTTTAAGTTTGAGGATAATCCGTCTGGTTGCACAGAATGAGCTGTGAACGTCGCGGGTGATTCCGGGCCCAATGCCGTCACATTACACCGGTAGGGAGGCAAGAGGTATTACGTATTACGAATTCAACGCGGGGCCCCAAAGTGTTGCCAACTCCGTGTCAGGTTTTTGGACTGACTGAGGTGTAAAAAGGGCTGAGAAAAATATTAGAAACCTGCATTGGGCAAGAAGAATAATTTATTGCTTGTCGTTAAGATTTCATAATTAAGTCAGATTTTTTAACTTCTGTTAAATCACAAACAATTAATAAAAATCTACATTGCATTGCCTTTTATTTGTTATTAAATATTTTCCATTATTCGCCAGTTTATTTAGGGAAAAAACTCAGAGATGGGGCTAAATTGGCAAAAAGTGGTAGATCTCCCCAAAGAGGGCTAAGTGGGCAACACCTGGGCGGGCGGCCCACCCATTCCTCGTGCCGCATCGCTAGGTGACCAGGTGTAACGGGGTAATCGGTAGCAATTTACCTGATTAGGTACAGAAGTAAGCTGTATTTAATATTGAAACACTGACGGAAAACTTTCAAGGGGCTTAGAGCTCATCCCCGGAGTGGTTTGAGGGACGGGCCAAACTCCGCCAGCTTATTATTTAGAAGATAATAATGTTAATTTCTCATTCCAATGCTGTAAGATCTCTTATGCCCTTTCGGGCACCAATCACACACACAAAAGGTAATTTAGACCTTATCTGTCGATTGAGACCGAGTTTGAACTGCGATTAATATAATAAAACTACACTTTTAACGGATTTAACACTCGTTTTTTATTATCATTTTACCAACGTTTCGAGTTCTTTGCAGGGCTCCTGGTCACGGCAGGAAAGTTTAGTTTAATTATGTGTAGACGTAGACGTGTAGAACGATTAATATTACGGCCTTTAATCACGGATTACCAGAAGCAAAATTGCAATATCCGACGTGAAAAAACACACTCTAGTCCAACGATTCTATTGTTCACATAAAACGGCTGTTACCACTTTGAAACTTTTTATTGACACAGATATCACGTCGAGTTACGACAGAATCACGCCCAGTTTTGCACGCGATTTATTTGCTCGCACTCCCTATACTACGTTTTACAAACATATCGACGTCGAGGAAGAGTGAGACAGAGCACTTTTTGTAGCGCTTTTGAGAGGAGCGCAGCGCGTAGCGTTTCGTAGCACTCTTGAGCGTAGCGTTTCGTAGCATTCTTGAGCGTAGCGTTTCGTAGCACTCTTGAGCGTAGCGTTTCGTAGCGTTTTTGAGCGTAGCGTTTCGTAGCGCTCTTGGGCGTAGTCTTGTAGTGCTATATAAAAAGTCACCTAAGGGGTAAGTTCGACCGGTCTTGAACTACCTTACCCTGTAACTACAAGGTGTTGTTTTGTAAAGTTGCACCCGAGTTACCCGGGTTATTATAGAACAAATTGAACAAGGTACTTATTCTTAGTTTCAAGCGTTACTAAAACTATCTTCCCTGAGTCGGGTGTCACTCACCAAAACAACACCTTGTATAATTGCCTTCATAAGACAAAGTTGCAAAACCTGTTCAATTAATTGAGTTGCGTCAGTGAGGGTATTACAAAGACAGTTCTCAACAGCACACTTAGTAGAGCTTACAGTTTGCCAAGCAATCGCTTATCAGACGTCTGCGATAAGTTTGAAGCAGGTGCGGCAGAGCCGGCGTACAGTCTAACTTCACGGTCTTTGAGCCAGATGAATGCTGCAAGATCCAGGTGTATTGCTTTGCAGTTGCTTGCACTAAGATCCGAACAAAGTTAGCTCAAATTTCTAGGCCCGCGCGGGCGATCGCGCCGTTACATTCCGACTGTATAGGGGCCTGTGTTTGTAACGCAATGGTGCCTCGATAGGCTCCCAGTTGTAGGCTTTAATTACGATTTATTAATGCTGTCTGCAGTTTAATGTTTTTCTAGGGGTAGTGCAGCAAAGAATATTATGATTATAATTCCAGATGATAAGTTCGCTGGTTGTAGGAGAAAAACGAGAAAAACCCGGTTTTGTCCTTCTACTGGGAACCTATCGACTCGCGATAATAAAAATTCTATTTAGGCGATACCTCAAACATCTAGGCATCTACATTAGGTTTCAAAGCAAAAAAGCTTAAAAAACCAGACATAATATATGAATCGGCTAAAAAAACTGCTACAAACCTACAGGCTGTAGTAGCCAATCTGTCCCTCCCGCCCACTGAAGCTCGTCAACACTCTTATTCAGCTTATTGTGTTGCCACTTCTAGGTAAATTGCTCATAACATTGGTTTTCGGAAGGCTTTTATGTCGGGTACGACTGGCCCCGGTGGAGTGTCTGCGCTGCGGTCTGTGAATTTACAGGTCAATGCTTTGTAAATGGTAAAAAGCCACCTTTGGGTCGGAGTCGGTTAAAAATTACATTTACACCTACAAACCTTACAGGGTTGACCAATCCGCCCCTCCCGCCCACTGAAGCTCGAGCACTGATTCCGCTTATTGGGTTTTCAGTTCTAGTAAAATTACTCAAAGGGGGGGGGTTGGTTTTTGGAATTTTGGATGTCGGGTTGTTCAGTTCAATTCAGTCTAGTCATAGTCTGTGATTTTACACCACGATCCTTTACAAATGGTATAAATGACGGGACGCTGTAACATCATCTCATTACGTGGATGCAAAGGCCTTAGTTTAAATGACATGAGATTGAAATTAACCGATCATGTGCTAAAATTAAATAATGGTGAAAATATGAAAAAAATGCATCCCGCAGATTATCCACTCGTCTTACTTAGGCCCGGTTTCCAAATTGAGAATTTTACTATAAATACTTAAGTATTGTTCTGTCGCGCTCTTTTGTGAGAAATCTGCATAGACAGAACGATACTTACGTAGGTATTTGTTAGTGAATTTCTTAATTCAGAAATCGGCAGTTAAGTTATTTACCAGAGAATCCTTCAAGTTCGGCTCTGCTTTAGACACGTTACTTTCACTTATGGAGTGTGTCGTCGATTCGATGAGCGCAGGTAATAAAATTGAATTCAATATCGGACGGGGCCCGCTTTCTAGCTGCAGACTAGACGCGAGGATAATCCGTTTTGCCGCACCCCTCGCTAACTAGCTAAGCTGGGGCCTTAGCCTGTGACGCAATGGCGTGTCGATGGCGTCTCAGCAGAAGGACAAAACCGGGGTTTCCTCGTTTTTTTCCTACAACCAGAAAACTAATCCTCTAGAAGCGAGGATAATCCGTTTTGCCGCACCCCTCGCTAGCTAGCTAAGCTGGGTCCTTAGCCTGTGACGCAATGGCGTGTCGATGGCGTCCCAGCAGAAGGACAAAACCGGGGTTTCCTCGTTTTTTTCCTACAACCAGAAAACTAATCCTCTACAGGGTGCACTCTAAGTCGATAGCGGAACTTTAACTAGGCTGTCTACTGATCACTACAAACAACTTGCACCAGGTGGCGAAAAAAATAAAGCGAAAAAAATATCAGCTGTTCCATACAAAAGGTCGACTCAGTACTGCGCCAAATGTATGAAACAGCTGATATCTTTTTCGCTCCATTTTTTCGTCGCCTAGTACAAGTTGTTTGTAGTGATCAGCAGACAGCCTACTTAAAGTTCCGCTATCGACTTAGAGTGCACCCTGTAGAATTAGAATCGGAATATTCTTTGCTGTACAACAAAAACATTAAAAGGACTAGAGAAAATCGTAATTGAAGCCGTCAACTGGGAGCCCATTTTGGCACCATTGCGTTACAGGCTAAGGCCCCTGAAAACACCGCCGTTCACGTGCCACGTGATCACGTGACCGATGTAGAAAAGGGTTACTTGTTTGATCGGGGACGTGACTGGCCGGTAATTTGTTCTTTTACTTGTGTTGTTTTTAATATTCAAGATAGCACGTCAGAGTGTACACTTTTGTTGTAAAGTCGCCCGTAACTTAAACGAGTAGAGTGTAAGCGTCGACGACGTGCTGTCTTGTGTAGGTACCAACTTGAGCCTAGTATCGTAGAATTTTGTGCCAATGGCTTCAGAGCTAACGGGCTAGAGCACCTACAATTTGTGGACAACGTGTAGCTAGAGACAAATTTGTCAACTTGTCCAGTGGCACCTTTTATTGGGTGAAAAAAAAACACCACTCAGACGCTACAGTGCCTGGGACAGAGTAAGCTTGCTCAGCAAAGCAACCTATACCATTCTCTCACCTTAAGCTGGTCACTGACGATGCATGGCATGGCAGCATTCCAAAATCCAATGGACGCCGTTTTCCCCACTGACGAGCCAGAAGGCCAGAACGCATTCCATTTGGAAGCACCGTCAGCGGGCGGCTTTAGCCCCTCAAGACTCATCTGTTTCAAAACTTCTTTGCACTTTCTTTAGGGATAGGCAATGCAGTGGATCAAGGCAATGCCAGACAATGATTTGTGTGTTTCCTGAGTCGGTGACACACAATGTTATGTGGATAACACCGGGATATAGCTAAGAGCAATGTCCGGATCGTGCGCGACATTCTACGCGTCGCAAAGCAGGCAGATGAGCTTCTTGTTTTATTTTATGTTTCGCTTGTAAATGGGAGATATAGTTGTTTTGCGTACGTTATCTACTTTTTGTGGCTGTTTACATGCGCGACTGTTTTGTTATTATGATTTTGAGGACCTTGAGTAGCCTCAAGGCGGGGCTGTAACTTGGTAAATAAACAAATTTTTTAATCAACTTCGACTTCAAAAGTTTAAGAAAAAGGATAATGAATTATGAAAACCGAACTTTACCACGATTTAAACCCCTTTAGGGATGAAAACGAGCGAATATAAAGGTCCAATCCGATCTAGAGAGAAAATAACCGCCCTCGTGACAAATCCACCACCTACATACGTGTAGGAGTGCGTCCATTCAAAATCAATTTCGTACGCCGCGTCCGACATGTGTCCGGGAAATAGCCGTTCGGTTTGTCTATTTCCGTGTCGATTTGGAAGCTCATCTCGTTACCATGGATACAAAAACACGTTACACGTTTGCATCTATATCTCCCGGGTGTGGCTGGGTGGCAAGCCAGACACTACAAACAAATGAATGAGGATACGTTCAGTGTATTTCTGTTGCTGGTATGATATTATCTCTTTGAGTAATTTAACTTGCTTGTCGTTTGTCATTGTCGGCAACGCCAGCATCCTGCGGCAAAAATCCTACAAAAATCAGAATTCCGTTTGTAACACCATCCAATCCCCATAATTACTCTTAATGAAGCCTGCTTTCGACAAACACGGGTGAAACACATGCTTTCGACAAACACCGACGACACGTAACGGGATCACACTTAATTTGCTGATTACTGTTGTACTGTGACATCTCGTCATGAAACCACTGGTGAACTAGGATTTTCTACCGACCGTTCGTAGGGTAGACCACCGGAATGCTGGATTTTACCAGCCTCGTCGGTTGTGTCGCGAATTTACAGAGGGACAAATTTGCTTGGACTTTTCAATTACGCTGGTACACAAATCACAATGCATTGTGTAGTGTTTACTACTCGCGAAAGTGTGAATGAAAATATCGTACGGACATAATTTCCTGAGCTTTCGTAATATCATTATGATGATTGCTTTAACTATAACTCTCCTCCATAACCTAAGACTTCCGGACGACGTCAAAACTAATCGACAACCCAATAAAACATGATTACTAATATGAGTCTGATACATACTTATACGACGTTGTCAGGAAATGACTGCACTAAAAAAAGGTCAGAGATGAGAGTCAATGTGTAAGTAAATCTGTTTGCTTTCCTTATTAAACATTGTACGTACACCGTTAGATTACAAGAAGATGATGGATGACATTAAGAAGCTCGCAGTACAAACTCTCGTTGCGTATTTGTTCGGCAGTTGTGTCGAACGTCGCACATAAGCTGTTAAAGATTATTCCGCAGCTTCTGGGCTTAATGAATGTTGATGTCGTTGATATACCCCTTGATCCGTACTTGATGAGGCTTTTAAAGGCCTTGCGTTGGAAACTTGATATGTAGAAGTATTACGAAAGTCGAAGACCAGATTAATTGCTCTGTCGAAGGTGCTATACAGTTACAGGTGGATTGGCAGGTCTTATTGACTCGTCATTGTCCAAATACTACAGGGTGCACTCTAAGTCGATAGCGGAACTTTAAGTAGGCTTTCTACTGATCAATAAAAACAACTTGTACTAGGTGGCGAAAAAAATGGAGCGAAAAAAATATCAACTGTTCCATACAAAAGGTCGATTCAGTACTGCGCCAAATGTATGAAACAGCTGATATTTTTTACGCTCCTGTAGAGATAATTCACCCTGTAGAGATAATTAACCACCTCGGGCCAGTGACAGATCTGTAGCTCTAGAGGCGTATGGTTCTCTTGAGCTGGATGAGCTGAAGGGTGACAAGTCTAATCTTGTCCGTCCGAATTTGCAAGATTTTTTTCATTCTAGCCAGAATGGTGTGACGTCTCCCGTTGGCTCTTCAATCTAGCTGGAATCGTACAAGCATCGTATCTCGAAAGAGGTCGATTTCAAATTGAAAATGCAATCAAAGTGCTCTAACGTATTTATTGTAATGAACTGTGATATTATAATGACATTGATACAAAACGCGAGAAGGATAAGCAGGCTTCTCGCTTCCCAACGTTTAAATGTTCATTAAAACGTGGAAGAATTAGTGGAGCACATCTATCGGTGTCTTATTTCCGTCACGGTCCAGCGGGGCCGGTGCAACAGGTCGCCCTGTTAGCTAATCGCGGCTGCAATTACTGGCTCAGCATTGTCTACGAGAGTCCGTAGATAAACAAACGCCTCAGAAGATCTGCCCAGCCGGATTGTTGTTAAAAATCCACTCGCTTTTTCAACTGTTAAAACATTTGCTGGAAAGTAGTTCTTATTGAAAGCAACAATCATATTTTGACAGTTAATAACGGGTATGAGGTAGTGGCCGGCCACCCCTCTGGAGTCAAGAGTTTTTAGGCCGGGGATTTTTACAATGGGGATTTTTAACGATAATGCCTTTCTTGTTTGTTACTTCGACCTTGGTGAAAGATTTTTTGGAAGAGATCGCTCTCTGCGATAAGACTGCCATCTGTAGCCTGGGGTCAAGAAAATCCATTTAAATATGAATTTAGTCAACAAAATAACATATCAGAAGAAATGTTTTGAGCAGGAAACTATGCTTGAGCATTTGTGATTCTAAAGAATTTAACCAAAGGGTAACGGGTAACCAAGTAAGCGTCAACTCGATAAATTGATCTCCGTTTAGCCGCGTAGTCTCTCCAGAGAAATCTCCTAGTTATCTTCCTGGCTGCAAATTAAAATCAGTTAAGTCCGCAGCTGCTGTGATTCCGTCGCATTTGTTTTGTGCTACCCTTTCAGTCAGACGCCTCATCTGTCCTTTATCTCCATCTCTAACCACTTGTACGACTTGTGGACTTGTCTCGCCTTCTTCCACCTCCTTTCGGCGACTTAGCGCGCGATCTTTGTTGGCCTTCCCCTTTTATCGCACCGTCTGACTGGACGCGAGCCATTCCGCGTCGGGTCTTCTCTTTCTGCCGCAGTAGACTGTGTAAATTGTGCGATTGTGATTTTCTATCGAAAGGGGTAGAGAGGTGTCCAGACTGGTTGTATTCCGGTAGGTAGAGAATGATTGCTTCTTAAGTAAGAGGTCCGAGGTTTGAATCGTTTCATGAAGTTATGGGTTTATTCTTAGTTGATAATTTATTGCCGCAGTTACACCCAAATTCAAACTCAATAAATTTATATTTCTACGGTAAAGTAAAGCCCACTATTATTTTTAGGCTGTTAGACATACCTCTTCCTGCGTCTAGAACTGCCATTGTGTTTTCACATTACATGCGATTATCTTTCGTCGTCGTGTCGACAACGTCGACGTCCTTCTCATACGACAAGTTGACATTTAATTTGTTGCCATCAAAGTCACTCGGTTCTTAATCACCCTTGCCTTTTCAACGCAAACTAATGACCTCAACGATTTTAAATACCACCGAAAATCGTTAAAGAGAATCGTTTTTACTTTCTAAACGGCCCGTCTCGTGACCGGGCGGCCGAACGGGCCGATAACCCGTTTGCGACTCCGACTTGCCTGCGGTCGTGGCGACAGACACCTGATACTGTCCACATGTCTCCTGGGCACCGGTGGGGCGCCGGCCCTTCGACTATGTGACCCCTCAGGGCTGGCTGGAAGAAATTTCTTTAGAAATAAGTCCTCCCTTGTACACGGTTTCTCACTATAATGTTATTTAAGTTTTTTTTATTTTTGTGTGCAATAAAGTGTATCAAACAAACAAACCCCTTGTGGTCAAAGGACATCAGAAGTGGGATAGTATTTTTTTGTGTACGATGGTCATTAATCTGAAAATAATTTTGCCAGGTAATGCTGTCTCTGATACCGGATCAAACTATGTATTTGAAAGATAATACAGTGATGATGCCACAGCTACCTGTATAAGTAGATCCTGAGAAACCCGAGAGCAAAACGCGATACAGCCGAAGACAAATCAAAACATTCGACACCGCTTCGTAACCATATTGTTAAGGAACCGACTGACTCGTTTCATACGATTATCAGGAAAAAGACGGCTTCTCTGTTGCTGAGGGTGCGGGGCAGTAGCAACAGTCTGCTGAGGGTTATAGCTGAAAGTTTCAACCCTTTCATGAAACTTTTTATTAGGATTACGAAGTCGAAATTAGCCTTACTGTACTAAGTAATATTATAATAATAATTAAAGCGACCGTAATCGTATTTTATTTTATATTGTGTTAGTAGATAAGTTATTGGATTTTGTTTTCTGAATAAATAAATAAATTATTATTATTGTATTTCGCTTTACTTTTAAAGCGCCCCACCACAGTCGGCGAAAATGTTTCGGTGTATTAAGACGCCATACGTCTCACAACTAGCGCCGACAATGGAAAAAAAATCAAAAAGTTCTAGGATCTGGAATCCAAACCTTAGGTCCTAAAAATAGTTAAGCCTCGCGTTGAGAAATCGCAGGAGCGTTTTTTGCTAAAAACGCATCCAAAAAAAAGATATGATTTTTTTCCATTGGAGGCGCTAGTTGTGAGACGTATTTCACCTTAAACGGGCTTGTAGAATAAAAATTCCAAACGCCAGGATCGCGTGCGCGCGCGCCGTCTCGCCGCCCCGAATTCCTCGCTATGCGATGGCTGACTCGATGCTCGCGCGATTACCTGCTCCGATGTCTGTCTGGTCGATGGCTGTGATTGGGGGGTCGTGGGCGACTGTGCGCCAATTTGGCGAAACTTTAAGCCAGCTGGTGCAGACCGTAGCTTTGCAGAAGCCCTGGAATACACGGTACGTGTGTAGACACGGCATTTGTCTTCAATTGCTGTAACTGTAGCTGTACTTATGTATGAAAGTGTAGGTAGGTACGTACTTACGTACCGCCGTGGATAAACTTATTTGACGCGAGCTTTAGCACAAATCTCGTCTCGTTTTCGACAGTTTACTACTCAAACATTGCAAATAAGTTCCGAAAAGCTCATTGCTTCAAGTCTCAACTGGGGATCAAATATAAACAACGAATTATGAGCTTTCGCTAATTCTGATACCAACCAACACTGCATGACAGTCTCCGAAGTGTTAATTTGTAACTTCTAAAAAGCTACAAGCTGGGAGCTTGCAAAGACCATCGAAAGGCCACAAAAAAGGAGGCTCCCATACAGCACAGTGCTAAGGGCCCTGTGCTTAGAAATCGGAGCACAGCCGTGGGTCAACGACTCGGCGGGCGAGCGCTCTCGGTGAAATATTTCACTATCCGCAGTTGGTCGCACATTCGACACGGCCCGCCCGGCCCGGTTGAAAAATGTCGCTCCCCGAGATACGGCAAGGTGAGGACGGTGGATGGATTTATTGGTTTTGTGTAGCAGTCGCCGCACTAAACAAGGACGAAAAATGTCCCAGGCATTGCAGCGTCCGAATGGTCACTTCACCCATCTAGTGTGAGAAAAGGTGCCACTGCACGCTGCATAAATCATCTCATTACGTAGATGTAAAGTCGTATTTTGAAACCAGGACGAATGTAACTGTGGAATACGCGGACTAAGCAGAGAGGATGGTACAGGTACTGGGCAGGCCTATCCCTTCTAAAACATGTCCCAGGCACATCAAGGGTGAGTGAAGATGTCACAAGACGCTCATTAAGTACTCGTAAATTCAAAGGCGTGTCACATTCTCTATCACATTACTATCATTACTCTCGAAGTCTCAACCAATAAAAGTGCCTCTGTTTTCAAACCCGTTCAATGAAAACATCTTTTGTCTGGCGTCCAACAAGTTCAATGAATCTTTCGGATAATGTTAATTTAAAAGAGACGATGCATGGACGTTTTCCAGCTGTATGATCAAAGAAAAGAAGGGAATCAGCGAAATGTGTGGTTGATTTAATTAAAATATTAATCTGAATCTTACTTCATTATTAATCGTGGAAAGCCTGTTGCCGCTACCGAAGTATTTTTGTAATAATAACATAGCTAACAATATGTAGCATCTCGGAAAACCGGTTTCCGATGACGACGATGGTGTTTTGGTGTCATCTCACAAACACGCCGACCTTATCTGTCTCACGAGCAAACATTATCTCATAGCACCGGATCTGTTCGTGATGATAAGCCGATAATGCGATCTTCCGGTTTTCGTCACGAACTCTTGAACATTTCATAATCTTCGAGATGTTTTAGCTAGCATTTTGTTGGAACTTGGAAGTGGCTACTAACTAAACTAACCAAAACAAATGGAACTAAACAATAATTTCTGTATTGCCTTCTAGTTTATCATCATCATCCCCTTTAGTTAATCCAAAAATGTATGAAGCTTTCTCCTCTATCTTTCATCAACTCATGTCATCACTGTTAGTTCAATCATTGACTCTAATCTCTCTCTCTCCATGTCAGAGACCTTTTGGGCGGCCTAAAAACTCTGACACCAGGGGCGGCCACTACCTCATACGATTACCTACCTACCATTGACTCTTTAGATGCGCTAGCATGCCATGACATCCGTATACTTGGCTTTTGTCTTCTTTTGCTGTAGAGAGAGATAGGTTTGAAGATGTAGATATAAATGTAGACAAAACCAGATTCTACGGCCGCCATCTTAGCCAACAATAAGACCGCTATAGTCAACTAAGTAGGTATGGCTTGTGTTACTTGGCTGCCTAATTCGGAAGGCAAAGTTTTTTGTTCGAAAGTCCGTTATTGGCTTAATCTTATCTTTAGACAATATTGAGAAAATAAATTAAATATTTTTTATTTTGGTCCAGTAGTTTTGTTTTTATGCGCTAAAATGTTTTGTTCCTATGACCGCATTGACCGCCAACAGTATGCAGACCGTCGCGTGACGTCATAAAACCGTATCTTTGAAACGTTGTAAAATCCAAACTACTGAACCAAAATAAAAAATATTGAAATTAGTTTCTCAATATTATCTAAAGATAAGATTAAGCTAATAATGGACTTTCGAACAAAAAACTTTGCCTTCCGAATTGCCAGTTAGGGCTGCGCGGATTGCGCGCGCACCCAACCATCCTTGTTATTGTGGGTAATTGATTGCTAAGTGCCTGCCAGTTTACAATTAGGTACAATCCAAGCATGCTGTGTGCCCGCTTTAATTTATGTCGGCTTCCTTTTCAGTTTGCTCTCTTGCTCTATCTTCTTTTATCCATTTGTAACTGCTAGGATAACACATTCATTCATGTTTTGTGGCTCAGCGACCCAAAGTGGCTCTTGGCCTCCGCAACCAAAAGACTCATTGGTAAGCCTGCAAAGACAGTCAGTGACAGACACGCTAGGATAACCCATTCATTAATTTATTCATTACTAGCTGACCCGGTGAACTTCGTATCATCTGAAATAGTTTGACTCTCCGCGTCAAAAATGGCGATTCCAATCCAAAATGACCAGTTTTTATTTCTTCCGTTTTTCAGCTAATCCTTTAACTTTTCCCATATTTCTTTGCTTTTAAACCTACCCTGAACTATGGTGAACTAAACAAAACAGTAAATATGCAAATCGGTCAAGCCGTTTCTTAGTTTTAGCGAGACTAATGCACGACGATTCATTTTTATATATATAGATTTGTAGCGCAGCGACCCAAATTGGATCTTGGCCTCCGCAACCAAAGGACACCAGTCCTCAGCTATCTCCCTATATTCTTCCATTTAGAGGCAAACCCATGGCAACTCTTATTGCGCGGAATCTTCTTCTTGGCGTGCCTCTCCACTAATGGAGGTTGGCCGTCAGCTCTTCATATTCTTTTCTGTTCTTTGCCAAGCGAAATAGATGTTCGACTCTGGCCATCTCCGTCCATTCCTTGATGTTTCTGAGCCACGACTTGCGCGGCATAAGATAAAGATAAGATAAAGGTGCGTCAATCGAACCAAAGGGGATATCCTAGACGATTGTACAGTCGGCCACAGTCTCAGATACCCCTTTTTGTTCGATTGGCGCCCTTATGCCGCGCGCGGTAAGAGCTGCCATGGGGTATCTGAGATTGTGGCCGACCGTACGGATTGTACCTACTAAGTTGATCTACGAGTTGATAACTTTGGCTCTATCCTCTTATTCTTTTGTGACTCGTACATAATAATATCGTTGCAGTTTTCTTGTTTTTGCCTTGTCATTGTCACGTACTCTTGTAGTCACTGGTCTCGACAAAGAAAATCTTTAATTCCGACCCGTTATTTCACATTAGTGTATGCTAATCCAACGGCACTCGAAACAACTTGCAATAACTCCTTGTCAACACACAACACGACATCACACCAAAAATAATCACCTATGTTGTGTTCTAATCAGATTTCATTAATTCGCCTTGAGACTGTGGCATGGCATAATCCTGGTGGCCCTGTTGTTTTAAACTATAAGTTTGACAAATAGCCCCAATATATGTATAGTGCGATACATTAGTTATCAAGCCAGAGCACGCCAATTCCGAATGGCACAAGCCGCACAAGGTTGAAGGATTTTTTTCCTATCCTTCGGGATTTCTTTCGACAACTAAGTGTGTTGCAATTTGCAATCCCGAGAGAGAATTGGCCACCAAGACAGGCAACAGTGTCTAGCCATTTTTTTACTTATCATGCTTGATTGAATGTAGTCTTCATCCTCATCTTACTCGTTTGACAATACTCCGACCATTACCGTCATGGTTGCGTCCGCGGTGAATTCTGTGGACGAACTGCCGTAATGGGGTCGTCAGACACCGCAAGCTCACCGCCGCGAATCTACGACTATACCGTTAGGCCGACGACGACGTCTACGCCGAGCTTATTACGACCATACGCAACTTTATATTATACTACTTTATATGCCTGTCTTTCTACTGCTCGAATACCTTTTCGATTACCTACCCTACCTACTGCTAATCATAAACTTGGTGTGTAATGCTACTGGTGTGATACTGTTGCTATTCAATTATCCATGCTATGCTTAGTAATGTTAAGTCGTGTAGCTTCTTATCTATTATTTTATTCCCACGGCCCTTCACTCGTATACCAAGTTATTAACGGCTTCTGGTCTCTCCAGCTCTAAGATTCGGCCATGTAATGTAGGTACCGTTGGACGCTTTGATGTTTAGTTAAATCGACAATGACAAGGACTCCCATGACTCCTTAATCTAAAGGTATTCCAGAAACATCGCATAACTAACACAAAACAAAAAGCACTAAGAAGGTCACAAACAGATAGTCAGTACATACTTATATTGTTCTCTATTTAAAAAAAAATACTATTCCCGAGACGACAGTTAGTACCTGCACTACCTTAATACCGTTATTACTGGTGCGTCTTCCGAGCTTAATTCGACCACGCGCGACCCCGTTCATCACTTCTGCACTGCACCATCCAATGCTTGTTTACACTGAATCTGGGCTGGAGACCTCAAAGTTCACTGCGGCAATGGTTAGGGTTCTGAGGTTTGGATTGTATGTATGGTGCCGGTGGTACGGAGCGTGGGAAAGGCGATGGTGGCGTAGGTACGTACAGAGTCGTCATAGATCGTGGTACAGCTACTTACTGTTTTGTTCGGGAAAACGGTGACTTTTTGTCGGTGACCTGTTACGTTTAATTTAATTTGGGTAATTTGAGATCAGGTGGGATTCTTTAAACCTTTGTACCGCAATAACAGAAAATAGTCAACGACCACCGTACTTATGGTACCATCTACGATTTACGTAATTCTGACCTTTCTTGAAAATTATAAAAAAAAGTCCCTGAAATCGCCTGAAAGCTTCACTCCATTGTTTTACAAAATTCTGAATACACGTCGTCATTGTTCCGTCGGCGCGCACAGCCGATCTATGACATAACCTCTGCGTTGCGCCGACGACGCAGCCTTACCGCGGGGTTGTTGTCCTATGCGCGCGCGCACCGCGTTCGGTTTTATTAATAAAATCGCCCCGCGTGACGTGAGCCGGCGCGCGAGTCGATATCGGCCACTTATTGATTGGGGGATCGGCTATATTGGATTTTGGTTGGCGTTGAATGGCTATCGTATCGTTTAGGACGATGAAAACGGTGGGGTTGGTGCCACTGCAGTGGCATTTTGATGGGGTGTTTCTCTTTATACTCAATTCAATTATTACCAACCGTTCTGCTGACGTCTTCATCCACGTCATTGCTTGGATCCTGAAGTGTGATCCACTTTACTGTTTCTCGATTATTCTTTTGCTTCTAGTATCGCACTCAGAAGATCAGCAATAACAAACGAATTTCCAATCTCCAAGTACCTGCAATATAAAACAACATCCTATCTATTTCAGTTGCAAATGTTGTCACGTCTTCCTGAAGCGATTGTCTACCTCTGTTTAAGTTGTATAACGTTGTACTTTGTTTCGAGTTGTCTCACTCTCGGCACAAGTTAATGTCGCCTCTGGCCGTCGTTTCGTCTCAGTGATGCTTGCAAGTTGAATTTGCTGTTGAATGTGTTATTTATGGCGTCAGTGTCCTGCAGGACTGCTTTGCGGGTTCAGGTTTTACCCCTTAAATCGATACCTAATGCAACAAATGTTACCCAGTTATGGAAGAGCGGGGCTTCCTAAAGGAAGTCCCAATCAAATTGTAATGTACATTGAAGTTCGTTAAAGAAATAAAGCTTTTAGAATTTTGGAAAAAAAACCTGTGTCGTCGATAATGTTATTGTTGCAGTCGTGTTGACAATATCACATTTTCCTCTGCCCGCCACTGCTCCGGTTGCGGAAAACCCTGCAAAAGGCCGTGAGATGTGGTGCTTTTTCTCACCTATTCGGGATATGTTACCGTGGAAAGGTCATCAAACAGCAAACACCTTAAAATTGGACCCAACCGACCGCAGTAATCCAATCCCGTCCACGGTAATAATTATTGATGTACGCTTGGAAACATTCCCACTCCCGGCAATGTTTCCACTGGCAATATTCCCGGAAAGTTTCCGAAAGTTTCCCAATGTTTCCATAAATTCCCAGTGATATTTTTTTTGTTAATCTATATATATAAAAGGCTTAGGTTGACTGACTCATCACGCTACAGCCCAAACGGCTGAACCTATAAGTATGAAATTTGGACAAAAGTTGCGTTATATGGTGGAGGGTTCATTTAAGAAGCGATTTTTTTTTATTTAACCCTTAAGTGGGTCAAAATAGGGCTGAAAGTGTGTATGGGAAAAAATTTTTTTTTGGTCTTTTGTTCTTAAATCTTGATTTTTTGTACTTTTTTTTTAAAATGACTTGACACCTATTTCAGATTTTTTCTCATTTCTATGTTCTTAAGGGTTAAAATGGGTGCCAAAGTTTTTCGATTTTTTTCACCAGTTACGATCGATGCTGGAACAAAACCGCTAATGCCAAAACAATGAAAATTTCACAATAGTTGTAATTTGTGGACACGCTACGGGTTAAGACAGATTTACTTCAAGTTTAACCCTTAAGGCGGTAAAAATGGGGTCCAAAGTTTGTATGAAAAAAAAAATTTTTTTGTCCGTATTTACTTGCAACTAAGAATTCGTATATTAAATCAAAAATAATTTAACACCTGTTTTAGCTTTTTTCTAATTTTAGCAGTTTAAGGGTTAAACGAGGTTGAAATGTATGAATATTTTTCGTGATGTAGTGTCAACGTCGGGCCTAAACCGTTTAAGATACAACTATGAAATTGAAACTGCAGTAGCGTTTTGTAGCAAAACTACCCACCATGAAGAAAAAAATATAATTTTAACCCTTCAAATGCCCAAACCGGGGTTCAAAGTTTGTATGAAATAAAAAAAATTTTTGGTCCGATTAAGTTGAAACTTAGTATTTGTATATTAAATAAGAAACAATTAAACACGTGTTTCAGCGTTTTTCAAAATTCTGCCCACTAAAGGGTTAAAAGGGGTAGAAAAGTTTGAAGATTTTTTCTGATTTAGTATCAATGCCAGGCCTAAACCATTAAAGCTACAATTATGGAATTGAAACTGCAGTAGTGTTTTGTGGCAAAACTACCTACCATGAAGAAAAAAATATAATTTTAACCCTTCAAATGCCCAAACCAGGGTTCAAAGTTTGTATGAAATAAAATTTTTTTTTGGTCCGATTTACTTGAAATTAAGTATTAGTATACTAAATCAGAAAAAAATAAACACGTGTTTCAGCGTTTTTCTCATTTCAGCTAATGAAGGGTTAAAATGGGTGGAAACGTTGAAGTTTTTTTCCTGATGTAGTAGCAATGCTGGGCCCAAACCATTGAAGCTACAACTTTTAAATTGAATGTGCAGTTGCATTTCATAGCACTACTACCCACCATTAAGAAAAAAATATAATTTTAACCCTTCAAATGCCCAAACCAGGGTTCAAAGTTTGTATGAAATAAAATTTTTTTTGGTCCGATTTACTTGAAATTAAGTATTAGTATACTAAATCAGAAAAAATTAAACACGTGTTTCAGCGTTTTTCTCATTTCAGCCAATGAAGGGTTAAAATGGGTGGAAACGTTGAAGTTTTTTTCCTGATGTAGTAGCAATGCTGGGCCCAAACCATTGAAGCTACAACTTTTAAATTGAATGTGCAGTTGCATTTCATAGCACTACTACCCACCATCAAGAAAAAAATATAATTTTAACCCTTCAAATGCCCAAACCGGGGTTCAAAGTTTGTATGAAATAAAATTTTTTTTTGGTCCGATTTACTTGAAACTAAGTATTTGTATACTAAATCAGAAATAATTAAACACGTGTTTCAGCATTTTTCTCATTTCAGCGAATGAAGGGTTAAAATGGGTGGAAACGTTGAAGATTTTTCCCTGATATAGTAGCAATGCTGGGTCCAAACCATTTAAGTTACAACTTTGAAATTTGAACTACTGTTGCGTTTTATAGCAAAACTGCCAACCATGACGAAAAAAGTAACAATGTTAACCCTTGAAATGCCCAAACCGGGGTTAAAAGTTTGTATGAAATACATTTTTTTTGTCTGATATACCTACTTGAAACTAAGTATTCGTATGCTAAATCAGAAATAATCAAACACATGTTTCAGCATTTTTCTCATTTCAGCGAATGAAGGGTTAAAATGGGTGGAAACGTTGAATATTTTTCCCTGATGTAGTAGCAATGCTGGGCCCAACCCATTCAAGTTACAACTTTGAAAAACTACAGTTGCGTTTTATAGCAAAACTACCAACCATGAAGAAAAAAGTAATAATGTTAACTCTAAAACGGCCAAAACGGGGTTCAAAATTTGTATGAAATTATCATTTTATTGGATTCAGATTAACTTGAAACTAAGTAGTCGTGTATTAAATCAGAAATAATAATTAAACACATGTTTCAGCATCAAAAAGGGTGGAAACATTTTAAGAGTTTTCCTGATTTAGTATCAATAACAATGCCGGAACCATTAAAGCTACAACTATTCAATGAACATTTAACTACAGTTGCGTTTTATAGCAAATCTACTAAGCATGAAGAAAACAATAATAATGATAAACCTAAAACGGCCAAAAAGGTTCAAAGTATGTTTTTTTTTTGTTGGATTCATTTGATCTTTACCAATTTGGTCACACACATACACAACACATACACTTCCACGCTGAAACTGCACGACGGATTTGGATGACATTTGGAATAGAGATAGCTTACAAAAATACACACCCATGACTCTATTCATGCTAATTTGATAATGCTGAAAGATGTACCCAGGCAACTTCTTATAAGTCTTCGCGGACGAAGTCGCGGGCGAAAAGCTAGTTCATGATAATTCTTAAATTATCGCGTTGGTTAGTCAAGTGACATGCATATTTGCATAAGTGTCTTGTCCTTGCAGTGTTGCCACATGGAGACTGCATGAAATGGGGGTTTCATTAAAAAATCCATCTTAAATCCGTACTACCTATGAAATTCGTATGAATTATGTGTTTAGTAACTTATTATTTGGTGTATAAAGAATCCAAAACCATTTACAAGTCAATAAACAAATATTGATATATCCATAGTTTAGAGCAAAGCTCCCGTTAAATTCCCAGTTGGGGGAACATTGCCGGCAATGTTTCCGGCAATGTTTCCAGCGATTGGCAATGTTCCCGGGAACGGAACATCAATAGTAATAATCCGTAAACTTGTCGAGGCGCAAGCGCATAGCTAAAACAAAGGTGTTTGGCGCGAGCGGGAGTGGGGCGGCCGCAGCTGCGCGGATTGCTTGCGCCCGCGCAGCTGTCAGCCGGCGCATCGGTGCGCGCTGGCTTCCGACGAGAGACTTGGGAAACACTTACTACAGGGTGCACTCTAAGTCGATAGCGGAACTTTAAGTGGGCTATCTACTGATCAATACAAACAACTTGTACTAGGTGGCGAAAAAAATGGAGCGAAAAAAATTTCAGCTGTTCCATACAAAAGGTCGACTCAGTACTGCGCCAAATGTATGAAACAGCTAATATTTTTTTCGCTCCATTTTTGTCGCCACCTGGTACAAGTTGTTTGTATTGATCAGTAGACAGCCTTTTTAAAACTTAAACTTTCGTGAGCACTGCACATTTTTCACGTCTCGTTCTCCATGAAGAAGGTCTCCGAACCGAAACTAGTCGGCTACACCGACAAATTACTAGTGAGTAAAACCGTGACTTAATAGAAAAAAAGTAGACAGCCTACTTAAAGTTTCGCTATCGACTTAGAATGCACCCTGTAGTTTTCTTATTGCCGTCGCGACAAACTTCAGTTTATTCTTTATTCATCTTCGTCGTTATGTAGTGTTTTGACAACCCCCCCTCACCAAACAGATACAATAAAGGAGAGTCAGAGTAAAGATATGTGTCGTATTAATTAAACACAACCAATAATAGGGGGCCTATTATCGCATGACGATCCTGCCATATGCCATATCCCAGTTACACTCTGTGCCATCAGTGAGTGGCTGAGGTTGCTCGCCTTTACGGTCCACGCCATTTCTCTCGTTTAGAGTTTGCTCGGGTGCATTCCGAGACCTACCGCTGATGGGTCCGGGGCACCCAGTTTCGGCTAAGTGCTGGATGTTGTGTGCCTCATTTGTGATCGGTAAAGGGGCCACAGTAGTTAATATTTTCTAGGGTGATGGGAGTGGCCCGTGACAAATTTCAGTTTGTTCATAAAAATCCGGTTTTTCACGGCTTTTTTCACTAGCTAAATGCTTCCGAGAGATTTGTTCCGTGATTGTACATTACACACTGCAAAGAAATTAGTGAGAATTGTGCCAAATTTGATTTTACGTCGATCTTGATTTTTCCTTGCGTACGATTGGAACAAAGAGAAAATATAATATTATTTTTATGTCACTACATACCCTTTCAGAAATATGGGCTTGAAGATAAGGTGTGGTATAATGAAATTTGTACAAAATTGTTGCGGTTGCGGCTTTATCAATGATTCTATTGATCTTAGAGCCACTCGGTTCCCCTCGCAAGTAGACATTACCCGTCCTGTTATTGAGAGGTCATTTAACCCGACTTAACCCGAGTGATTAAAAGAAAAACACCCCGCAGCCTCAGCCATAGTTTACTCAAAAGAAGCGTGTTTATTGACAAACATTAGGCGCTTGTACACCGTGTATAAATAAACAACTTAGCTGAAGATTAGTCGTCAAGAGTACAGGGTGGTTCGTCCCCGGTAGCGGTGCCTGACGGGGCCGATGCGCGGTGTGACGTCACACGCACGTGGGCGCGTGCGAGCGGGACAGCCGCACCTGCGACAGAGAGAGATGGAGAGAAGGCGGTGAGGGCGCGCGCGAATTGTCAGAGATTTCCACACGCTCGATACGATCTTGAATTACATTATCAGACGCGCTGGGTTAAATGCCTCTGCCGTTGTTAGGGAAAACTGCTGTAACCTTGCCTGTGTACAGAGAGAAAAACTTGAATGCCTTCATAACCGGTCTCTCTCAAACGAGCCATAATTCAATATCTCCGCTAAGACCTCTGAGGTAACGTAAAACTAAATGACGCATTGGTGGCCTCCGGTTTTTACACAAAGTATGATCCTATAAGACTACCATAGAGGCATCAAGTTGACGCATTCCTACCTAATACACCTAGCTAATGCTGTAGCCACACTCGCGTAGCCCGCACAGCGACAAGCGGTTAACCTCGGCTGCGGCCGGCGCGCGGCGGGCGGGCGGTTGTAAACAAAACGCGGTGCGCGACGTTGCCGCATCGACTCTCATGCCGCCCTGTTTACTATACTAGCTTTTCCGATACCGTGAAGTGGGCGCGCGAATTTTCTTCTCCTGTTGTTGTAGTTTTTTCCCCTTGGATTGTTCTAGTTTGTTACCTACGACGTCTATTGTTGACAGCTATTTAGAGCTTCTATTTTGGCGTTTTTGTTTGGAAGTGAGAGGTGTGACGCGAGAGGAGTCAATAACATGAATGGTTGTACTATTCAGAAAATTTTAATCAGAATAGTGATATATCTTACTGTTTTATGCCTCCTAGACTTACTGTTTTATTCCACCTGTTAAAGGGATTGCCTTTGCCTTTGCCTTTGTTCATCAGATTATGGATGAGTAGGGCTTGATTCAATCGATTATGATGTTATTCCAAGCGCATTATCCGAGCCCTTCACTAAGTAGCCACTCCGTTGACGATAGATATTAAAACGGGCAAACCTACCGCAGAGAATGAATGCCGTTGCTGTGTAGCGAAAGTAAGCCACGGAGCAAGCATCGTCGAGGTAAGTACCTCGATTGTTTCTCCAGTGGAAGCGAGACGGGCATACGGCCCACGTGTCGGCCAATAATCATGTTGTCACCCGCACCATAAATCCACAGAGGCACTCGACTCGTAAAATTACAAATTTATTACCAACGAAGTACAGTAAAGAAGCTCGCGCTTCTGTGTCGGCTAAATGCGGTGTTTTAATCCCCTCCGCTCGGCTTTTAATTGCCGCCAGGATGTTGTAACATTTGTAAGTTCTAGTACGCGGTCGGGTCGTTGCATTGCTACTTTATCTGATGCTATATTTTCCATTGCACTTGCCTTCCTGGAGATTATACTTGTAGCATCTTTCATTGATCTTAACGATCCTGGCCCTAGGCAATGCAGCTTTGCTGATTTTAACCAACATAATAATCGCCAAAATAAGCACCGATCGTCAAAAACCCTGCCCTAGGATTCACTCTACACCACCCGTACGCCCCTTCCTCTAGTAATTGAATAATCGATTTCACCGACGATATCGGTGCTCGATTAACTTTGTTATGCAATAAAATACAGCATGGCGATGCGCGCCTAATATTTAGTATCTGAATTATTTATTTGGCTGATAATCAATGTACCGCAAAAGCCTGATTGGCCAGTATCGTGCCCTACTCCTTGAAGGGAGTTGTATCCAGGACCAGCGAGACGCCGAATCTCTCTATATCTCACCACCTGCCACATCCCGCACTGCGAACAATACAATCGACGGTAATCGGCTACCGATTAGCATACCGGCGTAGCGGAGGCGGCGGAAGGGTGCCGGGTGCCGCCCGTCGCGGCGGCGGCGCGGCGCGTCTGCCCGCTATCGATCTCGCCGCAAGGTCGCCCTGCCAGCCAACCAACCGCCGGCACGCCCGGACACTTACACATGGGACCTTGAACCTTAATCACCGTCACTTGACCATCCAAAAATTTTTCTACGATGACACCTCTGAAAGCAAAAAACTAACTCGTCCCAGTGCGCCCAGAAGGGGTAGATAAGAGTTACTTTCGTTTGGTAGGTCGCGTGCGGCATGTTTAAGCCTGTGGACGCAAATTCCGCTCATAGATTCTTGAACGTTAATGAGCGTCGCTGGTCCGAAAATTAACATTGCACCACTCACTAGACATAATAAAT
This sequence comes from Zelleria hepariella, assembly GCA_949319315.1. Lineage (NCBI taxonomy): Eukaryota > Metazoa > Arthropoda > Insecta > Lepidoptera > Yponomeutidae > Zelleria > Zelleria hepariella. Next base: position 22,152,081 of record OX439384.1, read on the forward strand.
TCTGCTGAAGATCATGTCATCGAAACATTAGGAGTTAAATTGGCTCGACAGGAAGTATGAACCGCATTGGATTGGTCCAACGCGTAGGATGTAAATTGAGCTTACTGGATCTTGCTTACTCCTTAAATCTTCAAGATGACCACTCAAAAAAGAAGCAAGAGAAAAAGATTTTTTATCACATACAGATTGAGTATCGGGTCGGGAATCAAGAATTTAATATTTTTCATTATGCTTGCTTACTAATGATCGCCTCCTAAATGTGTGATATTATACTCTATTGGTGTTAAACATAAGAAACAAAGTAGGTATCCGTACTTACGAGACTAAAGATTGATGCTGACAATTAATGATTTTGTCTTCATGCAACGAATATCTTACTTACACGACGTCCAAGTGCTAGACCAACTATCCAAGTTGCTAATAGCTTCAGATTATAAAATTTTGGTATCTAGGTCCTCTCATGTGCTTATATCTGCGTAGTACCTACCGCCGTATGTCAATTTAGGATAATCTAAGTAAAACATTTCTAGGCGCAATTTGCCCAGTCGTGACTGTAATACAGTTCTTGCTTCACCGCGCCGTTCTGATGCGATGCGACGGCCTTGGGTGAGCGGCGATGGTACGGGACGGCCTTACCCACCATCTAGCTGCGATGATAATTGCACTCCGTTCGATTCCACGTAGCGGTTGTTTCGAGCAAGCTGTTTCAACTTGGAGCCATGTGGGGTCCGTTGTCTTGATGTTTAAGTCTTGGTTTGCTACTTCAGTAACTTGATCCTGAAGTAAGAGACATCTGACTCCTAGTTTAGGATTTCCATGCGGTCTGTTATTTGGCTGGACTCTTGTAGCTTTGGTCCTATGTCATTTAAAACTTTAGTATTCAATCCGTGATTCCGTTCAGTTGTTATTATGCGTTAGGAACCTATTGTAAAGACTGACGGATCGGCCTCTGTTGCTAAGATTACGTTTTGTTATAAGTAAGATGTTATGGGTGGACTGGTGACACACAATACAACAAACATTGATAGAATTCACATATCAATGAGTAAATAGATACAACTCGGCCATTCAATATCATTCACTCCACATTCATTCAGACTAATTCAATCTCTGACTGACCCTATTCCCCACTAGCTGACTGAATCAATAAATGAATTCGCGGATAAACCGTAGCTATGTTGTTCTACCCATAGAGGCCTCCATGTTCCCCCATCGACAGACGGACAGACTGTCCGATCGCTTTCCGATTCGCATTGTTATGGTTTAGCCACGGTCGGTAACTCGTCGCCCTTGAGTGTAGGGCCGTGTACAAACTTGTTCTAATGACTGCGATGCGATGACACTTCAGCTTGCGGCAGCTTGTGCGATAAAAGTCATAAAATGACAGTGCTACAGGTCACTAGTGTCAGGGGGTCTTCATGTTGTTGACGTACTTGGTGTAATATACTTGCCAACAACATTAATGTCAATGAAGGTATACAGAGTGGAGTGGAGATACAAAACTACGTAGTTTATGGTGTTTAGCTATAAAACTATTGTTTAGTCTCTTGGCATGTGTTCTTTCTTCTCCAACGACACTAACTAACACTATCCATGCTCGTCTTTACGACTTGAGAACGTGATCTCGCTATCGCTGCTTGTTGATTACGTAAAATCGGTTTCGATTTCGTTCTTAGATACAGCTAATAAACATGGCTTTTCATCCACAACATCTAGCTAAACGGCACGACTTTCACACATAGGCGTGAATTCTTAATTGGTTGTCTACCGAAATATGTCAACTATTCTATAAGATAACTAGGACTCTCAATGATGTATACATCCGTGTTTGTAGCTGTTGCGACATACTATCAGCTTTTTCTGCACAGTAGGGATGAAACGGCCTCTCAATAGAGTCGTCAAACAACATAATCGCGTTGCTGACAAAATGATCGAGATAACTCTGACTCGTTGAGTTGAGCTGGAAGACAACTCCACCAAGCCATCTAGGCACTCGGTTTGTATGTGGCTGCATAGTTGACAGGTGCCTAGTTGGCTTGGTGGAATAGTACAAGAAAAACTAGTCCAACTATAAGGGGGACGGACGGGACGGAACGGGATGGCGCGCGCGCGCACCTGGACCGGGCGAATGTCAAGGCTGAGCGCTTTGGAGCCGCTCCAGCCGACCGATTGCTGCTCGATTGCTATCGCGATGCGGTTTCTTTTTATTTTTCTATGCAAACTCTTTGGTGTCCTACTGCTGGCCAAAGGCCTTTCTTTACACTTTCCACTTGTCCCTATCTTGTGCCACTTCATAGCGTTTTAGCACAATGGACTTGAGAGGTACAATGCAGCCCATTCAATTTTGTATGTATCAAGCAATGCAGTCTGCATTGTCATAGAAAAGTGACTCAAAAATGTGGTTGCAGATAACAACAGGTAAAGTATGCTACCCAGACCGTATCCGCTAGCGATGAACTTGGTATTTCGGGCGGATATTGGACAAGCCGCTCCCCGAGACGCACAAAAAAGCCTGTCAAATTCAATGTGTTATTTTAAAAGGCCTTTCGCTTATCTAGAATTTTCAAACACTAAAACCTCCGCTTGCCCTTTGATTTGACGCCACGTAAACGGGTTCACAGGCTGGCGGCACAAAAAATTCAATGTCAATTAAAATAAAATGTTTATTACAAACAAGCAAGAGAGTATCGCACGCGTGTGTGCGCGGCATTCGGCACACAAACACAGGCACGTGCAACGGTCGGCCGCGTGACGTCACGGCAGGCCCCGCCCCCTGTGCGAGAGAGATGGCGCTATCCGACGCGACGGGCGCACGGAGCGGCAACGCCGCGCATGTTTGTTTTCGCGATGCACGCGGACGGCCCGTTTGGGAATGCAACAACAATGCATTTTTTGATAACCATTATTTCAATTTATTATTTGATTTTTTTTTATTACGTCGATTTTGTGTTGATTTATTACTTCAAAAGTAGGTTAATACCTTCCATTTGACTTTTTAAAAATATTTAAAGTTTACCTTCGATATTTTTTTTATTTCCATACTTCCTTGGGACGATTAGACTTGTGAGAATAGGACCAACCTAAGTAAGTCATTCACATAGAGTAGGTAGCATACTACAGCTTATTATTACTCAACATCCACAGAAGCAGCCAGACCGGTTATTCCATATAATTTTCAGCGTATTCTACAATACAATACAATGCACTGTGCAGAAGTGTAAAACACAAAGAAAGTACGATTCTTATGAGGCTTTGTTTTGTTGTCGCTCGTGTAATCCTAGCGTATTAGTTGCGCGTAGTTATGTACGCTCGGAATTTTGCATTCCCTGGTTTTCGACTGGAAATGTTCCCGGAAATTTTCCGAAAGTTTCCCATGTTTCCATAAACTGACAGTAACTAGTGGTTCGCCCCGAACTATGAACTCGCGACCCCATATCTCAGCAACCCCTCGACCGATTTGGCTCATGTTCGAACTAAAAAATTCTCTTGGCCTCATTTACCTGCCTACCAAATTTCATGACGATCCGACTAAATTTACTCAAGTTATCGTCGAACGACCATTCATACATACATACATACATACATACATATATACATACATACAAACGCCGGATTGTTCCAGTAGACTCGGAGAACTTCGCTCGCTTCGCTCGCTTCGCTCGCTCGTTCAAATATTTTTTTGTTAATTAATGCTAATTGTTATAGTATCGCGTTGGTTAATCACTTGACATGTTTACATAAGTGTCTTGTCCTTGCAGTGATGCCACATGGAGACTGCATGGAATCGGTATTTCATAAAAAATCCATCTTAAATCCGTACTACCTATCAAATTCTTATCAAAAGTTAAGATCAAAATTCCCAGCTGGGGGAACATTGCCGGTAATGTTTCCAGCGATTAGCAATGTTCCCGGGAACGAAACATCAATAGTTGCGCGGCCATTGTCAAGGTAGCAAAATATTTATTTTACGAGCCCCACTCCGTTCGCGAAGGTACTGATAACCACTTTTACTGCTCGGCTTTAACTACTTGACACACTCGAGTGTGCTTGAAACTTGAAAATATACACTATTCGATGGCCCTTGATTTCACCAAAATTCCCTAGTATTAAGGGCTCTTAACACTTCTAGCGTACATAAAACAAGGAGAAAACTTATCTAAGAGACAGTGAAAATATTAACGATTAGGTAGTTACTGTTTGCCAACAAAACAGTTGAAATAAACAAATGATCAGTACCTAATAAATCAATAAGATTCCTTTTATCTGTATAGGATAACGGTACACCCCACTCTGATAACCCTAGAGGTCAGGCCCGGATTTAAGGGGGGGCGTAGGGGGCAACCGCCCAGGGCCTCCACAAGAGAGGGGCCCCCACATAAATTGAACTTATTAAAAAAACAGTAAAAAAACAAATATGCAGGCCTTGTTAAACACTCATTCTAGCACACAAATAGTCGGCATTCCATTACCAGTGAAGATCGTCATACATCAGCACCAAATTTTTCTGATTGGAAAATTAAAGGGTTCTCGTAAAGAAAATGGGGTCTCCACACCTTTGTTGCCCCAGGGCCTCCACACTTCTAAATCCGGCCCTGCTAGAGGTGTAGCAGAGTACTAAATGGAACCCACATTTAATTCTGTTCCTATTCTCCTACCTAAACATTATCGCTCATTTCACCCTCCTCTACAAAAACTCTACATTAAGGGTGGACGATAGCAACGTGGCGGGAAATTCAAAATTTTCACAGTTTTTTACATTTTGTAGCTTAACTGAGCAATTTTTTTTTTCAGCCATTTTTCGTTCGCGGCAATTAAACACTCTTCTTTTCATTATTGTAAACAACAGAACAACAATAATTCAGCAGATTATGTGTTCTGGTCTACGAAGAAGTGGCACTGCCCAAAAAACTTGTCGTAGACCAGAACACATAATCGGCTGAATTATTGTTGTTCTGTTGTTTACAATAATGAAAAGAATACTATGTTATTGCCGCGAACGAAAAATCGCTGAACAAAAATAGCTCAATTTAGCTACAAAATGTAAAAAACTGTGAAAATTTAGAATTTCCCGCCACGCTGCTATCTTCCAGCCTTAATTTCCATTAGTGCATTACTAGCTAACTAAGCGTAAAGTACTTCCACCTTTTGATACATTTATCTACAGACTGTTAAAAGACCTCCAACAAAACTTATTGTCCTCATCATAACGAACATTTTTGTCCAAGGAACTATGCCTGGAAAATCAACTGCTTCCGAGATAGTTAATGAGGTGTCATAGTCGCAAGTTAACTCGCTACTGTGGCTTATCTCGGGAACCTCACATTCGACACATCTCGAAAACTGTCACATCTCCTTATCTCACTAAGCTCCACTTGCGCCAACCAGGGTTAGCCAGTTAACTCTGAGTTAACGTCAATAAATGTATGGAAATGTCAAATTAACTCAGAGTTAGTTGGCTAACCCTGACTGACGCAAGTCCGCCTAAGTCATCCACGGCATAAGGCGCGAGAGTTCTGTGAGATGTTTGCCTTTTTCGCTTGACATGACTCGAGTGGTCGGGAGCAGTCGAGATTGAAATGACATGAGATTTTTCCTTCGAGGTGTGTCGAATGCGAGATTCCCAAGAATGTGCCCCCTTTACTTATTGAAGTGTAAATCGGCCTTTATAATCCGTGCGGAACAGAATGGGATAATACCTTTTGGAACTGAATCGAAAATGACAGTCCTCGAGTAGCGTCAGTAAAAAAAAATTTTGTCAGACGTTCTATCATAGGGTTATGAAATTGGAAATACACAAAAAAAATTAATGTTTGTAATCTAAAAGGATTCAATGTTATTGCATTAATTGAATAAAACGTGATAAAACTCGAGCAGACACCCACGCGCACAGAAAACACAAGCAAGTTTCTACGCGAGTTTGCCATAGACAACTAGAGTTTGCCGAAATGCTGACGCTACAGGACCGCGAGCTTCTCAGTTCCAAAAGGTATTATCCCATTCTGATCCCGCACGGATTATACACTAGCTGATGTAAAGTGACCAAAGTGACCATGTGCATTACTAAACCGTCGTCATTTGTTTTGATTACAGAAGGAGAGCAGGGCTCGTGGGAGAGCGGACTGTCGTACGAGTGTCGCTCGCTGCTCTTCAAGGCGCTGCACAATCTTATTGAGAGGTGAGTGCACCAACGGAAACACTTATTTGCTGAAGAATATTGAATCAAGTAACGGACTGTTCATTAACTCATTCTCGCTGGTTCAGGGACCCAAAGTGGAACTTGGCCTCCGCAACCAAAAAACGCCAACTTCCCCCGTCCTGCACTAACTCCTTCGAACCACGCTACCACGTTCAAAGTAAATAAATGCAAATAAATATTGGATCTTCAAACCCTCGCGCACACAAGGATGTCAATAAAATTTATCCTAATTCCTACTTAATTTTTGAGTTAAACACGGTCTACAGGGTGCACTCTAAGTCGATAGCGGAACTTTAAGAAGGCTGTCTAGGTGGCGACAAAAATGGAGCGAAAAAAATATCTGCTGTTTCATACATTTGGCGCAGTACTGAGTCGACCTTTTGTATGGAACAGCTGATATTTTTTTCGCTCCATTTTTTTCGCCTCCTGGTACAAATTGTTTGTAGTGATCAGTAAACAGCCTACTTAAAGTTCCGCTATCGACTTAGAGTGCACCCTGTAGTATATTAAAGCTATGATAGTAATCAATAAAGCATACCATCCTGTCTCACTGGATATTTTCTCTCACCTGTCTTAGCACTCTACTTTGGTCAGCTTAAACACGCGTCGGTACATCTCCATCTCTTTTCTGTCGTTTAAAATTGAGCTTGTCCAGTTAACATAACACATATTTGTCTAGCTCGCTAACATAGGCCTCGTGTATATCGGGCAATATCACACACAGTAGCATATTGGATTCAACGCCCGTTTCTCACTTTCAAAGCAAATTTCGGCGTTTATGAATCAAGCGTTGAGCCTCTTCAGTTTGTGAATCAAGCTTTGAGCCACTTCAGAGTTGTATCTGCATTCCCCAAGCCAAGCACCTTTCGTGGTTTTCTCAATTAATCCACTTTGTAAAGCCAACTGCAACAAAACGATGCAGCCTCCCGTCCCGAGCCGACTGCGCCCGCGCCGCCAAGGTCGCGCATGCGCCGGACGTTCTAATGTCGTTTTTTGCAACCACCTTTAATACACTCACCACGCGCACGGTAACCCGAATTGTTACGCCCAAATATTGCTGGAAAGACGTAGTTGAAAGAGACATGGGGGCAAATTCTCAGGAATCTCGCATTCGACACATCTCGAAGCAAAAATCTCATTTACTGCAAATGACACATCTCCTATTCTCACTAAGGGTGGTATTCTAGAACGCTACTTAACCAATTCGGAAGGCAAAGTTTTTTGTTCGAAAGTCCGTTATTGGCTTAATCTTAGACAATATTGAGAAACTAATTTCAATATTTTTTATTTTGGTTCAGTAGTTTGGATTTTACAACGTTTCAAAGATACGGTTTTATGACGTCACGCGACGGTCTGCATACTGTTGGCGGTCATAGGAACAAAACATTTTAGCGCATAAAAACAAAACTACTGGACCTAAATAAAAAATATTTAAATTGTTTTCTCAATATTGTCTAAAGATAAGATTAAGCCAAAAACGGACTTTCGAACAAAAAACTTTGCCTTCCGAATTGGTATTACTTCGGCTCATAGACGCCCTGAGGGTAGTGGATTTTTTTTACGCCAATCAAGCGGTTAAACTCAGTTCAAACTAGAACGCTACTTAAACTCTGTTTAAACTCAGTTCAAACTAGAACGCTCCTTGAACTCTGTTTAAACTCAGTTTAATTAGAGTTTAGTCGTGTCGATAAAACAGTGCATGTTTTGATTTGAATATCCCTCCCTTCATATCAAAACATGCTCTGTTTTATCGACAGTCTGAACTCTGTTTAAACTGAGTTTAAGTAGCGTTCTAGAATACCACCCTAAGTCATCCTCGGCATAAGGCACTAGATTTCTGCGGGATGTTTGCCTTTTTCGCTCGACAATATGACTCGAGTGGTCGGGAGCAGTCGAGATCGAATGACATTAGATTTTTTCTTCGAGATGTGTCGAAAGCGAGATTCCCGAGGATAAGCCCCCGCGCAAGCTCCAGGTGGAAGATTGAAGCGAGACAGCGCAGGACAGGGAGAGCTGGCAAGCTATGATACACTTTGGGTAGCTGAGCCACGAAGAATGAAACAATGTCTTTCCTGAGAGGCTGGCACAGGTGCTGGGCAGCGTCAGAATGGTAGCTTCACCTACGTAGTATTAGTAAATTCAAAAGTCCTATAGTTCCTCGATCCTTAACTGAGAGGCTGATATTTTAGTTTACTTATCATCATCAGCCCGACTAATACAGTGTCTTTGCCCATGGCGGCTTCACAACCCTAATTACGTAGTTTAATTAAAGAAAGTTTAAAATGGGTTAGTGGTGTGCATAATAGACTCATCAGACTGACTGTCGTCTGTATGCAGAACCTGACTCCCAAATACCATAAAGTGTACCTAATTATCTGCTATTATCTATGCTGGATGGATGTGGTTAGCAGCCGTAGATGAAGCTGATAAAGCAAAACCACTAGTTTCCGGGCCTCCGATTGTCATTATGATAATGAAACTTGCACACAGTCAAGCTGGATACAAGCTTGACTGCAGAGACTTCGTATTCTTTGCTACTCGATACAATCTAGGGTCACCTTTGTCTCTTCCTTCTCAGAGGCTGCTTATCAGTAAAGGTTTGACGTGTTTCGGTAAAGGTTAGAGGGGCTTTTCGTAGGAAACGTTTATTGCATTTCGATCACAAAATACAACATTAATTTAATTTTCGGCGTGTCCTGGAAGAGGACGATGTTTACGATGAATCTTGTTCTTCTTTGCCTTTCTTTCATATTTTGAAGCCAATGACACAATGAGCCGGTACTTTGCTGAAACTATTCGCGCTGGTCTTACAACAAGGATATCTTGGGCCTTCCAGATCTCAAGGTTGTACTTGTTGTTACGCAATATGCGCCGAAATGCAACGGCTTCCTCTTTTTAGATGGTCTTCAAGACCATCTCTATGATGAAACTGATAAATCGATCATTACAATTCACAACCCAATCAAACTGGGTCTGTTTACATAAACGGAGTGTTACTTGATTGCCAGATAAGGTGATACGTTTGCTATTGATTAAGTTAATCATGCAGATTTATTTAAATTGGTGTGCGTTAATGGCTTCAGTGAACTTGCAACTGCCATTGCACCGGCTTGTTAAATGTTGCACGAGTCAAGGTCATGTATCTGACTGTCTGTCAACCTTCTTCAACTATGTCTGAGTTTGACTATCCTCGACACTCTTCTTACATTTCCCTTCACCGTTAGAGTGATATTGCTTGTACAGTCGGCCACAGTCTCAGATACCCCTTTTTGTTTGATTGGCGCCCTTATGCCGCGCGCGATAAGAGCTGCCATGGGGTATCTGAGATTGTGGCCGACCGTACGAATTCCTCAGGGATTGTAGGTACGACAAAACGCCGCACAAATTGAAAGAAATTCGGATCGCATTAATTGAATGACTGCTCGTCAATTGAATGCGGTCTGAAGTTTATCAACAGCCTATAAATGTCATATTGCAATGCATCGTGATCGAAGTTGAAGTTACACATTTAGAGCATGATTTTTCGTTTCGTGTGACCAAGGCCCAACTCCGCTGTAGCTGGCTTATAGATCGATACACCTGCTTCTGTACCGCTCTATGTAGATCAAAAGAGCGGGCTAGAGATACCTTACCCGCGTAGATATGGCGCTCATGCTAAGGCAGCAGTAGTCGCGATACGTCTCCGATACGCTTGGCACGATACGATCGGGTCAATGACTCCGCATGCATAGCGGCGGCGCTTTATGTCGCACTACTGCTACTGGGGCTTAAAACTGTAACGCAATGCCGTGTCGATGGCGTCCCGGTAGAAGGACAAAACCAGGGTTTCCTCGTTTTTCTCCTACAACCAGCGAACTAATCTTCTACAGTTAGAATCAGAATATTATTTGCTGTAGGTACTACAGTTTTTAGTTAATAAATCGAAATTGTAGTCTTCAACTGGCCATTTTGGCACCATTGCGTTACAGACTCAGGCCCCTGTACTGCATGCAGCACTTGCTGCAGGAGGTTCGATCTGTGACTTGGTTGAAGGTTCAAAATTGGAGTAATTCTTTATTGTACAACATAAATCACGGAGGATGGTGAACTTTGCATCTACGTAATGAGATGATGAATACAGCGTCCAGTGGCACCTTCACTCCACTAGATGGGTGAAGAGACCACTCGGCGCTGCAGTGCCTGGGACATTGTTTCGATGAAGGCTTCAGCCGTAATCGTTTTCATTCACAAGCTCAAATCAATCCAAATCATTCCCAAACACTAGTAGCATTAGCAACCCATAAAATCCAGGTAAAACAAAAGACCGGTTCATTCCCGCGTTCACTCTCGTCTCAACCCATGGCGGACGGACAGCGTGGATTGAATGCTTTCGGCACAAGATGTGGACGATACAAAACGTCGGCTTCTGTTTCGCGCTGTTATTATTAATTCGATGTCAGACTAACACCTAATGTATGTACAACAAGAAAGCTAAATAAACATTATCTTATCTACCCAATAATATGGAGGTTTAAGGTTATCCCTTTTTCCAAAGTACGGACGTTTCCGTACGTTAGCGTTTTTTTGGGTTTTCCGCCTATGGTCAAGAGTTTATGTAGCTTCTAGCATGTTTCTCTGCTAGACGAATATTCTGTTAGACTTCGCTATCTTGGGCCAATGTCTCTCACACACATACCTATGTTCTTCTTATTGATTGAAAGTTCTATGTCACTAGGTCTTTTGGGAAATTTCTTGACTTGGTAATTTGGGTGATTCATATTCCATCGCCAGACCCACCATCATCATGGGGCTTGAAAATGGTTACCCACTTACCTTATCTGCCTCTTTAGAGTGTTCCATCAGTAACTCAATAAATTTTCGGCTAGAGTATGAACAATGGTGGGTATGACCATTATAATGGTTCTCGTTGCTCACCACTTAATTTGAGTTATATTGTCTTGTGTGTCTTGTATTTTCAGGTCATTACGAAATGTTTAATTTGGGACGATTCCTTCTACCCACCCGCCTTTCACTATCTTCGTCTCTCGAGTAGAACATCTGGCAACTCCACAAACATTTTGGCTAGAATCGGGGTATGACCAGTCTAATTGTTCTCGGCTTCATTTTCGCCGCTTAATTTGGGGCTAGAAAGGGGTTACCCACCACCTTTCACTATCTTCGTCTCTCGAGCAGAACATCTGGCAACTCTACAAACATTTTGGCTAGAATCGGGGTATGACCAGTCTAATTGTTCTCGGCTTCATTTTCGCCGCTTAATTTGGGGCTAGAAAGGGGTTACCCACCACCTTTCACTATCTTCGTCTCTCGAGCAGAACATCTGGCAACTCTACAAACATTTTGGCTAGAATCGGGGTATGACCAGTCTAATTGTTCTCGGCTTCATTTTCGCCGCTTAATTTGGGGCTAGAAAGGGGTTACCCACCACCTTTCACTATCTTCGTCTCTCGAGCAGAACATCTGGCAACTCTACAAAAATTTTGGCTAAAATCGGGGTATGACCAGTCTAATTGTTCTCGGCTTCATTTTCGCCGCTTAATTTGGGGCTAGAAAGGGGTTGCCCACCACCTTTCACTATCTTCGTCTCTCGAGCAGAACATCTGGCAACTCTACAAACATTTTGGCTAGAATCGGGGTATAACCAGTCTAATTGTTCTCGGCTTCATTTTCGCCGCTTAATTTGGGGCTAGAAAGGGGTTACCCACCACCTTTCACTATCTTCGTCTCTCGAGCAGAACATCTGGCAACTCTACAAACATTTTGGCTAGAATCGGGGTATGACCAGTCTAATTGTTCTCGGCTTCATTTTCGCCGCTTAATTTGGGGCTAGAAAGGGGTTACCCACCACCTTTCACTATCTTCGTCTCTCGAGTAGAACATCTGGCAGCTCCACAATATTTCGGCTAGAGTCGCGCGGTCGACGACCCGCTCGTCCCGCCCGACCTTCGCCGGTCGCCGCCGAATATCGTGTGCCGTGTATTGTATGAATGTGTGTGTGTTGTGCTCCAATTTATACTGTCGTAAAAACACTGGCAGTTTAGGCGTTTAGACACTTCTATCCGATAACTATTCTGTTGCATAGAGCTCTCGATAGAGTGCGATAAAGGGCTCTTTCTTTGTCTGGTGATATGTTGCGTCCTGCTCGACTTTCGCCGGTCACAGCTTTAATAGAGCCGTAGCTGTGTCGTGTTAAAATTTACTGTCATAAACACACTGGCAGTTTAGTAGATTCACACTGGATGACACTACACTGTAAAACGATCCTATTATTTAAAAAATCCACTCAACCTCCGAGCGTCAAAACACTCGAAAATAGTCCTTATTGAAATGAACAATATATATTTTTTTACATTTAAAAACGGTTATTTTTACCGTGGATATTTTAGAGAACACAGGGGCTGGTTAGGCTCTTGCTCTATGATATACGAGTACCTACAAAATCAGTATTATTTTACACTTAAATTAAATTTACAAATGGCGGTCTTATCACTAAGAGTGATATATTCTAGACAACCCGTAAAAGTTACATAACTAACAATTTGCTTGCCTATATCTCTCCCAACTCCCCGGTAATGTTGGCAATTTGCATGCGCGTGCGCGGGTGCTGCCGACGAACGCCTCGGCGCGGAACCGCCTGCGTTTGCGACACTCTTGCGCACGCAGTACCGCTACTAACGGGTGATTTTTTAAGAGCTTGAGAACTTTTATAAAAAAAAAAACGCATAAAATTTGCAAAATCTCATCGGTTCTTTATTTGAAACGTTAGATTGGTCCATGACATTTACTTTTTGAAGATAATTTCATTCAAATGTTGACCGGGGCTGCGTCTTAGGTGGTCCATTCGGAAAGTCCAATTTTTGGCAACGAGGGAAAACTTCGGAGAACAATTCATCTCAAGAAATGGACCGGTAAGTTGGCCACCAAGATCATGCGATTTGACGTTTCAAATAAAGAACCGATGAGATTTTGCAAATTTTATGCGTTTTTTTTTTTTATAAAAGTTCTCAAGCTCTTAAAAAATCACCCGTTAGCTGGAAATGTGGAGGAAAACACCGTTGTCCCATACCACACTAGAAAGGGCTGATCAAATCCCATTTGTGTCTATCTATCTCTGATCAGAGGCTTAAGGCTGGAAGATAGCAGCGTGGCGGGAAATTCAAAATTTTCACAGTTTTTTACATTTTGTAGCTAAACTGAGCTATTTTTGTTCAGCGATTTTTCGTTCGCGGCAACAACATAGTATTCTTTTCATTATTGTAAACAACAGAACAACAATAATTCAGCTGATTATGTGTTCTGGTCTACGACAAGTTTTTTTGGCAGTGCCACTGCTTCGTAGACCAGAACACATAATCGGCTGAATTATTGTTGTTCTGTTGTTTAAAATAATGAAAAGAATACGGATTCTTTGCCGCGAACGAAAAATTGCTGAACAAAAATAGCTCAGTTTAGCTACAAAATGTAAAAAACGCAGTGAAAATTTTGAATTTCCCGCCAAGTTGCTATCGTTCACCCTTAAGTCTAACGCAATGGAGTATCGATAACGTCCCAGTAGAAGGACAAAACCGGTGTTTCTTCGTTTTTCTCCTACAACCAGCGAAATAATCCTCTAGAATTTGAATATTCTTTGCTGAACTACAAAAACATTAAAAGGACCGACAGCATTCATAAATCGTAATTGAAGCCGTCAACAGGGAGCCCATTTTGGCACCATTGCGTTACAGTTCAGGCCCATGGCCGCCCAAAAAACATCATGTCTCCAAAATCTCGCAGAATCGTTTCAACACGAGCCACACAGAACTCTTCCGCAATGAAACGGGCCAAAGTGGAAATAATGATAGCCGACCTCCGATAGGAAATGGTACACACGGCAGCACGTCAGAGTGTACAGTTTTGTTGTAGAGTCGCCCGTAACATAACCGAGTAGAGTACTAGCGTGTAAGGGTCGACGTGCAGTCTTGTGTACCCGAAGAAGGAAAGTGGCGTTAGGAGGAAAAATAAGAAAATACTTCTTGATGACAGCGGTCACGCACGCAGCAACCTCGCCTGAAATAATGGTATGAGCCGTTTTCACGGCTGTCAATTTGCGCTTTTTCTGAAGATATTAATCTGTGTAAGCGAAATTTGACAGCCACATCCCGGTTCTTGTATGGCCAAGCCTATGAGCCCCATCTACCAAGCACTTTGAATTCAGCTTTTAACTGACAGTTGAAAACGGGCCATTGTCAGCTCATTAATAAAACTTATGATTTCCTCTTTTGCAAACTATCACACCAGATGGCGCACCATCGTCCGTAAGACGAGTAACAATGTAAGATATAGCCTGTACAATCGTACATGTCCCACTAGCTGGGCAAAGGCCTTCTCTCAGAGAGAGAGTTCGAGCTTAATCACCACGCGTGCTCAATGCGGGTTGGCGATTTTTGCGTTGAGGGTATAATGCCTCATACGCTCAGGTTTCCTTACGATGTTTTCCTTCACCGTCAGCGAGTGGTATTGCTACTACAAATTCACAAATGTACGTAACTTTGAAATTAAACAAAGTCATAGATACATGCCCGCACTGGGAATCGAACCGGGTACCTCTTGCTTCAGAGTCCACTGTTCTACCCACTAGACCACCACCGCTTCGCTTCGAGTAACAATGAAGTTATAAAATTCGCATCGACAGGTACTTGGCTCGTTAGCTCAATTTGGTAGAGCGCCTGCAACGGTGTGCAAGAGGCTTTGGGTTCAAGTCCTGTCCCGAGCGATTGTTTAACCTTACAAAAATCTTTATTATGATTTCCTATTTATAATGTTTTTATTTATTCATGCAGTTAATAGTGTAAACGCCGTTTGGTAGGTTACTCGCATAGGACAAGGTCCATCGTCTCAAAAATGCAACACTATTATAAAAGCAACATCGTCATCATCAGCTCACTTCTGCCCACTGTTGGGTCTCTCCCCTCGCGCCACCCAAAAGCAACATAAATTCAAAATCATTTCTATATTCTTTACACTTCAACATGACTGAAAGAAAATAACACATCGCGATTTTAATTAAGTTACACACTGAGTCATTGTTGTAATACTGCAACCTCATTTAACAATAACATTTAATTAAAGTCCCTATAGGTAACGTAATTAAGTCATCGATTGTCCATAATCTACTCGACATATTGAATCACTTGCAGAATGCATTAAGGTTCACTTACGAATATTAACATAACAAACACTGTATTGTGGCTTTCGATTGATTCAGTTATCGATAATTCGGTATAACCCGTGTCATTAAAGAAAACATTTAGGACGGCGTCAAAAACCTAGCGTTGTCTCGCTTTGACTGTATTAATTAGAGCGAGAGGGAGAGTGTTTTGAAGTTCATCCTAAATGTTTTCTTTAATGACACGGGTTATACGCAAAGTTTTTTGTTCGAAAGTCCGTTATTGGCTTAAACTTATCTTTAGACAATATTGAGAAACTAATTTAAATATTTTTTATTTTGGTCCAGTAGTTTTGTTTTTATGCGCTAAAATGTTTTGTTCCTATGACCGCCAACCGTATGCAGACCGTCGCGTGACGTCATAAAACCGTATCTTTGAAACGTTGTAAAATCCAAAATACTGAACCAAAATAAAAAATATTGAAATTAGTTTCTCAATATTGTCTAAAGATAAGATTAAGCCAATAACGGACTTTCGAACAAAAAACTTTGCCTTCCGAATTTGATAGATAACATAAACCTATCCTTTTGGCATGACGGCAGTAAGCTTTGTTTGTATGCGTATATACCTATTTAGGTAGGTGTGTAACCTAAAGGTAATCAGACCAAAAGCAGGCGTGGCGCACTCTGCACTTTAGGTATGAAGCCGGCGGATCGACAGGTCGTGAAAATTAAACTAAAAAAAAAAACACGATATTGCGCGCCGAGCGGGATAGAATTCGGAAGGCAAAGTTTTTTGTTCGAAAGTCCGTTATTGGCTTAATCTTATCTTTAGACAATATTAAGAAACTAATTTCAATATTTTTTATTTTGGTTCAGTAGTTTGGATTTTACAACGTTTCAAAGATACGGTTTTATGACGTCACGCGACGGTCTGCATACTGTTGGCGGTCATAGGAACAAAACATTTTAGCGCATAAAAACAAAACTACTGGACCAAAATAAAAAATATTTAAATTAGTTTCTTAATATTGTCTAAAGATAAGATTAAGCCAATAACGGACTTTCGAACAAAAAACTTTGCGTACCTAATTGCGCAAAGGAAAGAGATACAAGTCGTAGATGAATATAGCGGTAGGTGGATTGCGCTGTAGGAGCTAGAGACACTATTTATTTAATTAGCCTCTGGGTAACTATCTCTTACCTTTCTTTTACCACCACACCATTATTGAAATGTTCTCTCTCTGTCCTCCCCAGATGCCTGCTGTCCAGGGATTTCGTGAGGCTCGGCAAGTGGTTTGTTCAACCCTACGATGGCGACGAAGACGACGTCGGCAAGAGGTGAGAAATGGCCCTTATTTCCTTTGACATAATTAATATTGGAATAAGCTCTATTGGCATTACTATAAGAAGGAACCAAAGTGTTACGTTCGCTTGGCTTACTAGGCCTCAAGGCAGTTTAATTTTCGATATGATTAAAGTTTTAAGAAAAAGCAGGTTACATTACATTAAACTCTAATTAGAGATATTTTTATTGGTAGGGAGCCATGACACTGTAATGTCGGCGTAAAGTGCTTAATTTGCTATTAAAACACCCCTTTTCGTTCATCTTAAATCATATCGAACCACAACAGCCCCTCTACCCTTGACGCATTTCTTTCAATATGGCGCAATTTACAAAATTCAATGTGAATTAAGATGTATTTTATGTGCAAAATTGCCTTGAATAAATGTTACAAAGTATATAAAATCAAATCATTGCTAATTAAAAGAGAAGTTAATTTAAAAACTTAGTCAATATGAACGCAATTGGGTCAAGGGTAACCCCCCAGAACGGACTCAAAGCTCTTTAAGAATGCTGACATCGTATACACTCTCCACCAATTTCTTCGGAAGTCAAGTTTGTGACGGGCATGTTCAGTTGACCGCTCACAAACAGTCTCTAAGGCTATTACTTCCTACATTAACCATAGAAGATCTCTGTGCTGCGCCCGTCAAGAACAGGGGCGTGGCTTCGTTCCCCTTCATACAGTTTGCTTAAAACCTGTTTGGGACAAAGTCGTGGAGAGGGGATTAATCAGCCCCCAAGCTCAATAACTTGATATCAAATTAATCTGGGTTTTTCATGTATTAGAAATGCTAGTTTGAAAGAAAAGGTACGTTTTTGATTCTTGTATTTCACATCACTATTCGCGCAGACCATACAAGTGTGCGTGGCCGCGCGTCGATCGTTGTGTGCATGCGAATTTGAGAAAGGGGCCGGCAAGACTTGGTGTCTAGAGCTATGTGAGAAGCCATTTGGGCAGCCTAAAAACTGACACCAGAAGGCTTAGCACGTGAGCCATTTTGCCTACTCTCAACTGTCACCTTAGCCACTTTAACAGTACTGAGGTGACAGTGAACAGTGGCTAAGGTGACAGTTGAGAGTAGGCAAAATGGCCCGCGTGCTAAGTTTACAGGGGTGGCCGCTACCTCATACGATTACCTACGTACTTTCCAGGGCCTGTAAAGACACGCCAGAGTCCATGGAACACGTAATGTGTGACTGCGATGCTCTAACAAGTAAACGCGTGAGTCTTCTCGGGGTAGCATATCCTAGACCGGAAGAATATAAGTTCCTCAACCTCGGTGACGTTCTAAAGCTTAACCCCTCGGTCTTTGCACGTCCTGAGCAGGAATAAGGACGGGGGTGTCACAAAAGATCCCCGGGCTCTCAGTCTGGCCACATACTAATAAGATAAGATAAGATACGTGCTTACCAACACGTCACCAAAGTTGAACCCGTCTACTCCGCTCTTCCAGTCCGTGGCACCTGTCGTTTTCGTTCGCGTTCTTCCTGCACGGCGAGTCCACCGTGTGCGCGTCCGTGGACGTGCGGCAACACCCGCCCGTGCGTTCGCTGTGCGCCCGCAGGCGCGCCTCTCTGGCCCATCAGCACGGGAAAGGTAAGGATCAACCCTCCAACAACTTTCTATGTAAAAATAGTAGTAGATAAATAGATTCAGATATTTTTTAATACAGTTGCTCAAAAAGTGGCGTATTGCAGGGACGTATAGCGTTCGGGATGTGGGCTATTACACACGCGTGCTTTTTTTTTACCTTTCCCGCACTCGTGCGTTCTCTTTCCCAACTGTCAAAATAATGTCTATTAGAAAAAAAAAACAACCATGAAGTTTATACTAAAAAAGTTTTTATGATTCATGCAAATACGTATATTTCTAAAAAGAAGCTACTAATTTGTTTCAATATCAGATTTAATGATTTGATTGAATGAGTTTGGTTAGGTTTCATTTCATTTCATCTCATTACATTTCATTTTCATTTCATATCAATAAAAAACTTCTACTGAAGACTTGGCTG
This sequence comes from Zelleria hepariella, assembly GCA_949319315.1. Classification (NCBI taxonomy): domain Eukaryota; kingdom Metazoa; phylum Arthropoda; class Insecta; order Lepidoptera; family Yponomeutidae; genus Zelleria; species Zelleria hepariella. The sequence continues at coordinate 22,170,779 of OX439384.1, forward strand.
TATGGGCATAGTTGCCTTTGCCTACCAGAATAAGTGAAGAAAAAAAAACTCTGCTTATATTCTACGGTTGGCGCCATTTTGATTTTTCAGAAATTTTCTTCGCGAGTTTAGTTGTTTGTTGCACAAAATGAGTAATTTCGACCCTAGTTTTTTTTATTAACACCACCGGAACTCAGTATAATTGCACAAAATGCTTCGGAGAACATTTTACCGGAAAAGTCAAAAATGTTAGGTTAGTTGAGTTTATTGTGTTTTTATTATTTTATTAAATTGCTTCATTTTTTCGCAACTGTATTAAAAATAGTCGTTCAGTACACGTGCGGAACCGTCATTGCAACTTGTTCCGACTGTCAACCCTCGCCTTCGGCTGCGCCTCGGCTCGGGTAGCCATTTGTCGGAACTCGTTGCAATGACAGCCTTTCCACACTTGTAATGAAATATACTATATAAGTCGAATATTATTACCTTATTGCACACACAACCCTGCCCCCCCCTCGCCTGGCCAACCGCACGGTGGCTCCTCGTGGCTCCCAGGTCTAAATCGGCTCAGAACACCCCCAGGAACACCTGAGCCAAGCGGCATCCTTTGCTGAAAAAATGCAGGGGGAACCGCACTAACGAACGGGCTATAGCTGCTCTATGGAGGTCAAAAGACTGGCACTGATATCAAGCGCTCCTTAGCTCGATAAAGCGATCATGATAAGCTAATTTCTTCACGTCTTCATTGTATCTCATGACTTAAAAGGTCCTAATATTTTCTTAGGTTTGCTCGAGCACTCGAAACGTTGGAAAATGTAAAAAGTTAATAAAACGAGTGTTAGATTCGTTAAAAATTGTGTTTAAATTATTAAAAGGTCCTGTTTTCCTTCCAGTGATCCTGGCGCCTTTCGGGCTCGAAGGGACCATCACGGGCCGCGAGTGGAGCGACGCGGAGCCCGCCACCACGCGGCTGCTGGACGCCTGGCGACAACTGTACCCGCTGGAGCAGGGCTGCGGGGCTGTCGAGGTAAACCTTCCAGGGATCCTCCGTTAGGGCTCGAAGGGACCATCACGGGTCGCGAGTGGAGCGACGCGGAGCCCGCCACCGCGCGGCTGCTGGACGCCTGGCGACAACTGTACCCGCTGGAGCAGGGCTGCGGGGCTGTCGAGGTAAACCTTCCAGGGATCCTCCGTTAGGGCTCGAAGGGACCATCACGGGCCGCGAGTGGAGCGACGCGGAGCCTCCACCGCGCGGGGGCCTTAGCCTGTAACGCAATGGTGTCAAAATGGGCTGTCGGTCCTTTTAATGTTTTTGTAGTACAGCAAAGAATATTCTGACTCTAATTCTAGAGGATTAGTTGTCTGGTTGTTGGAGAAAAATGAGGAAACCCCAGTTTTGTCCTTCTGCTGGGACACCATCGACACGCCATTGCGTTACAGGCTAAGGCCCCTGGACGCCTGGCGACAACTATACCCCCTGGAGCAGGGCTGCGGGGCTGTCGAGGTAAAACTGTTGGGCTTTTCACGGGACCATTGTAATTTATGACTCTGCTGTAAATGCGACTCTGCGTCAATAAAGAAACGATATACAAATGGCGAACACTCTCGCCCCCTCTCGCTTTAATAATATCTCCGT